>JACATO010000320.1:0-1329652 GCA_018389105.1 Nautilus pompilius
TTTCTGGCGACTTAAAATTGTCTCCACAATTCTGATGATGTGGCCTTTGCCTTGAGCATGGACAGAGTAGAGTAGCTCATGTGTAAAGTCTTTCTTTCAGCCCCTTTTGTACTATACAGTTTACTTACACTATCAGCTTTCAGTATATTGTTGTTGTGCTCCTTAGCTGCGGTTTATGTGGACGGTGCCATTAGCTCAGGGACTTCGTTATTGATTTCAATTCAGTAAATCTATTCCAGATAAATCATCAAGCTGGTGAAATCTTCTGGATCTACTTTGAGTCCTGTATCTATACTTCATTCTCCATCTACAGTTATATATACATACGTGTAAATACCATGATTTGGGAATAGCCAGGTTAATGTCTACCTACCTTCATCGGATGTTGTCATTTCGTTTTTGTTCAGTATGAGATTTGTCGGAATGATCTCTGCAGGTGAGAGGTCACACGTCCGTGGATTATGGTCAGACATAACCAAGAAACATTGGTCGGTCAATCGCCTGATCTCGCACTTCTTCGGACTCAAATTCTGCTCGTTGTCTGCAGGCTTCATCTCATTTCTTAGTCTCCCTGCAGACTGTTTCTCCGATGCTTGTGCTCTGCCGTACATCAAGAGAACAGCAACTAAATATGTGAATATCATCTTTGAATTGTCGTAATCGGCTTTAGATTCTAAGTGATGATGAGAGGCGTTGAGTCGTCCTCCGCTTCAGTCTCCTCCAACAGGTATCAGCGCAGTTTCAGCTGTGAGGAACTTCTGCACACAGCGCAGTGGAGTTAAATTGTGTGTTTACCCTGGACACGGCCCTGGTGATTCCTATATTTGGAGAACGAAGTTGTGACGGGGAATCATTTTGTTTTCATATTGGCTTAAAGGTGATGAAATCTGTCTCTCATTTCCATTTAGTGATGAATATTCATCATTAATTAATTATTTATTTACTGAAATGTGGACAATGATATTGGGGTGATTAGTAATAGAAGATATTCGTTGATTTCTATGCATCTCAGTTTTCTTAGCTGACACTAGAAATGTGGTCACGTTTACTGTTAATAAGAGGACTGGAGCAGGTTTATTTTCCCAGAAAGTCTTTAGTATTTCATCCATCTCTGTCTGCAGGTCTGTCGTTAAACGATGAAATGCTAAGGAAAACAACTGACTCCGCTCTATGGTGATCAACAAGCAGATAGGAGTAAAGATTAATTTGTCTCCACTAAAACTTGTCAATTTATTGTTGATTCTTCTTATTGAGCCTAAAATGTTGCTTTTGTATCTGAGAACCCGTGTGGCTACTTTCCTTCATCTTATTGATCTTCCTTCACTCCAGTCTGCCCACAAGCAAGTACTTGTTTTCCTATCATGTCGTCTCATTGATATTTCATTAACTGCTTATTGATCACCAATCGTTTAGTATGCGAACCTGTTTACAGATCCAGGGAGACTGGACTGGCTGTGACAGAGTAAAATAGAATGAGCTTTCAGTTTTATGTTGATGTCTGTTTATCTTTATTAATTTTGATTTTCTTTTTAACATTAAAATCAGTTGGTGTTTGAAGGTGTAGTTAGCCGATCAGAGAGCGTTGTTTACATTTCCTCCTGTGTTTATTCATCCTTTTTACCTGCAAGTTCTTCATTAATAAGCAAATCCAGTTTTAAATGAGCGTAGGATCTGTTCTGTTCTGGGCTGGAAAGGTCCAGCAGGTTTATTGGGGAGAGATTAGACTTCCTGCTGGAGGGGGAAACCTGATAGTGTATTCGGCCTTGTCCAACATCGACACAGACACAAAACTAGGATAACGAAGAGAGAAGCTAAACGGTAATAAATCTATCTGGAAATGAATGAAAAAATCCATAAGGTTTAAGCAGAACATAATATCTGTGCATAGTCTTTTTCTGTTCAGAACTCGACATAACTTTGGTATAGAATTTTTGATTCGTTTGAACAAAGTAAACCGAAGTTTTCAATTGTAAGGTTCTTGTTTGCATTAATGTCCTCCTCATGCATAGAGATTGGGATGGATTATTGGATTTCTCTGTAATTCGATGGATTACCTTTATACTAGGAAAGTCTGAAGAAGTTCTTGAAGATTTCTGGGCTTGTAATTTTAATGTCCCTTAAGTATTTAGTTTAAATGTCTCAGCTTGAAAGCTGTTATCTCTCGTCATCTTCCTTCTTAGGTAAATTAAAGATTCCACATAATTACTGGTACAGGAAATACAATTCCGCTTTTTCCTCTGATGAGATTTTCTGACAACTGAAATAAAATGACATACAGAACTGCTTTGAAGATTATTTGATTTACTATTGACTCTGCTTGGAAGGTTCAGTTGTTGAGCGATGTTCTTTCTCATCTTAAACTCGTGTCCATTCTGTACATTTTATTTCAGTTCTACAAGCTTTTATCTCCCCTCTGTTGTTGTGAAATCACATGACTTAGTTATTAAGGGGCCATTACTTACAAAATCCACCCAAACACTAAAACATCTTTATAGATGATATTGAAGCTGAGGAAAATTTTCTGTTGCAGCCCTCTGAGTGAATTATGAGTAGTTACTTCAGACCTACGCCCACCACCGTCCTTCTGGATGTTGGCTGCTCAGCTTTGTGTTGTTCCAATCTGTCAGCTTCCTGTTCTGCAGACACCAACTTCTGTGGTGCACTGTACCTAACATTGGCTCTGATGCTATTTTGGGTTATAATTGCCAAAATAAAAACAGAAAATGAGTCCATTTTTGGTGAACTGTGTGCAGATATGTGTGGCAGTCTGTGTGGTTGTATTATCCTTGGGATGGATGAGGTTTAATCAACGATGAAGAAAATCTTCCCACAATGCAGTGCTTCAGTAGCCCATACTGCTGGGCTTTAGTAGAATATGGCTAAGAATTTACCCCTAAGGTTTCATCTCCATTTTGGTTGGGCTTTACCAATTTCAGTGGTGTCCAGCATATTTTACCTTATGTATACCAACATTTAATATTTAACTGAACACAACTGATTTTTGTTGTGATAAAATCTTAGGAAGAAATGAAATACCACAGAATAACTGCAGTTCAGACATCTAGCTGTTTGTGGGCATAGTTTTGGTCTAGAAATCTTTCAAAATTTTTAACAAACAATAAATGTTTTCCTATCCAGTATTCTTATCAAATCATTTGTACAGTTTAAAGAAAGTTAGATTTTTATTTGTTTATCTGGAAAATAATTAAATTAAACAATTAATTACCAAATAATCAAGAA
Source organism: Nautilus pompilius (assembly GCA_018389105.1). Lineage (NCBI taxonomy): Eukaryota > Metazoa > Mollusca > Cephalopoda > Nautilida > Nautilidae > Nautilus > Nautilus pompilius. The sequence continues at coordinate 3,241 of JACATO010000320.1, forward strand.
AGTTGAGATGAACTTTAGCTGATTTCTCTCCTTTCTCAATCCAGATTTTGGTGTTTACCATGGTTGTGGAAGTGAGGCCTCCATGTTCGACCAAAGCCACCGATGTCTTCACGTTTGCGTTGTTAAGTAATTTCTATGTAATATGTCTGTGTTTTAAAATTTTATTTTCTGTGCTTCACGACAAAAAATAAGGAAACGAAACAAGGTGAGAAAATCAGCTGAATAACTCATTGGTGACAGACAGAGAGATTTACCAAAATGTCAGATGTATGTAGTATATGTAGGTTTTATAAAATGCAGATTGTGCGTGTTTGTGAGTCATGCCATTTCTTTGAGAGGCTATGAACGTACGGCACAGCTGCAGACTTCTGGTCATTAATGGAGATGAGAAGGGCAATAAGTTCCTTTTCTGAGCGAATAAAGGATACCTATTGCTACAGCATCTCAATGTTTCCAGAATCAATTGGTTAGTTACCTTCTTGGCAGAGTTTTGTCAACTAACCACTCAGCTCTACATTGGTTTTGATGATCATCTCTTTTCTAGGATTTTAAACAAAAATTATCACATTCACATACACAATGAAAGCCTGTGCCATCCAGAGACAGTTGGTTTTCTCTGGTCGATGATGACAGCCATGTTTAATTTCTGTCTTTCAATAGACAAATTGGGAAATTTTTAGAAAGTGAAAGGAAAGACTCCCATTCCAATTTAAAGCAATATCATCAAACCCAAAGCAGTATCTTTCTTGGGGATTAATTAAAAATAGTTCACACAAATATGCATTTGGCTATTAAATGATTAATGTTCTGGGTTGGTGGTGTTTTAACCCTTTTAGTTTCAGCTACTTTGCTTTGTTGTTTTTGTTTCACATCAGACGATGCCCACAGAATTATTTTCCAAATTAGGAAGCAGCTGATGAGAGCTGGGCAAATGGTCACTTTTAGAGACAATTATTGACGTGGCACCCAAAACTCTTCCCTGGCCAATTTTACGATGACATTAAATGACCTGATTATCCTTTAAAGAAATGGTTCAGAGAGTTCAAATGAGAATTCTTGTTTGTTTATTTACATTCCTTCCCTATTGACCGGTTCTCAATTATCAAAACTAAAGAAGTGGAGAAAAGTTGACACTTTACTGTGGACCTTTCATACCTCTGAAAACAGCCTCTAGTACTGATGATGGGTTGTTTTCAAGTCCCTGAATAATGTGGGTTTTCAGTGGATACACATTATAAGAATGTCCATGCTAGTGTTCAGTTCTACAGTAGCAGGAATTGTTATTCGAAAAACTACATGGCTTTTTTGGGTAATGGCGAAGATGAAACTGTTCTAGAAGCTTGAGACATTCATTTGAACTAAATGGAAGGAGAGAGAAATTGGGGGAATTGTCATTCACAAATTCTGGGAAAGATTTTTGTTTTAAAAATCTTTAGGATAATCCCAAAAAACAACCCAAATATCATTTACAGCTTTTAAGGTTCTTCTATAATTTTATTTTATTTGTGTTGCTTTCAGTCTAATAAGCATATTTATTTTTGGAGTTCATTACTTTGTAATTCACATTGTTTGGCATCAATGGCTGCCATGTTGATAAAAGTCTTCTCACTGGTTTTCTTTGCTTTTGAAACATCCTTACTTTCTTAATTAGTTTCTGGTTCGATGGAGGAGAAACATCACTAACTGCTGATAAATAAACACTAATTTCTATTTGCATCACAAAATCAGATGTGATAGAAATACCACGCAAAGTCCATCTTTGCAAAAGCATAAGTCAGCCAGAGTTGTTTCCCTTTTGTTGTTCTAATTTTCTTTGTTATAGGTGCAAAACAGACATTGTTTGTTCTGATAGCGACTTTCTGGAGATTGAACTGTGGTGACAGAGCTGTCATTTCAAACGAGGAGTCGATTTGGATGGGAATGAGGTGTCTATTAATATAAATATGTATTGGATTTCAGAAATGTCTTCAGATAAACAATAGTTTATTATTCTACTTTGCAGAATGCAAAATCAATTTTCTGCAGATGGTTGGAAATTTTTGACTGGTATTTTGAGTAAAGATGATGATAACAGCCTCTCATCTTTAAAGAGCACTGAAGAGATTTGTTTCATAGCAGATGTCTTGTGTTTATTAATAGTCTATTTTGTCTGATCTAATTTATGCCTGCCAACATCATAGATGCTTCAACATTAAAGACGACAGGTGACTCGTATGTTTTTGTGATATTTGTCTGATTGTTCCCGATGTCACCTACTTCTACTGCCTTCAGTTTCACAAAAGCTCATATTATCCGATCAAACCAATCCATAAGGAGTAGCTGTGTACTTTAACGTGCCATGTATTTTGGTGTTTCGTCAGCGACAATATTGGCTACTGAAGATAATTAGGAGTAACATGTAATTATCTATGAGAAATATTAAATGTCTTCTACAGCTGAAGAAAAGAAGTTTTTTATATCAGGGTCTGAACTTAATTAACAGCAATAATAAAGGGACAGAGGAGAGCAAACCTCGGTGATCAGCGTTCACCAGCAGCAGGGGGATGGTTCAGGCACCTGCAGACATTTAGGTACTTTGATTTACTTACTTATCTTCTCCTTACCTGGTACTAGTCTCAAGAACGCAGAGCTCAAGATACCCCTTTCCTCAGAAAGAATTACTTATCCCATCCAGGAAATTTGCATACAAAGGTTTTATCGATGGGGCCCCACTATGAACCAGGCATTTACTGAAGGAAAGAATTTCTCTTAAAAATGTTGATATTTTACTAACTTAATCAGAACTTTATTAAATTAACGTTCATTATACCCACTCAAGTCAGAATTAGGGCAAATGGTTAGTTGCCAGTATTTTGAAAAGCCAGACTTTGCAGTTGTATTAAAAGATTAATAACAGCAGTCAATCTGGACCCATCATCTGTCTGCCAGTGTTTTCAAGGGGAAACTATTCAAATAAATTTAAGGGACATTAAAACCACAAACTATGTAACTTTAAGAACTTCTCCAGACTTTCTTACTGGTTGTTAGCATTTGTAGCGTAAAGGTAATCCAACAAAAAGCAGAGAAATCCAATAATCTATTCCTGTTTCTCTACATAATAAAGACTCACGGAAATAAGGACTTTGTTATGGTGATTTCTGGACAGGTGAAAGACTTTCCTTATTTGACACAAAAAAGATTATGTGCAGGTACAACATTCTATTTACACTCTATAGATTTCTTCCTTCATTACTCCAGTCTTGTTTCGATGTTGGACGAAGCTGAATACGCTGTCAGAAAATTGTAGCTTTTCTCTCCAAATTGAGTTGTTTCTTTCCTCTATAAAAATCTAATTAAAATGGTTTTATCAGTTTTTACTTTCTGATGCTTGAAGGAGTTCACCTGGTTTACAGTGATTCAGTTCACGTACTCAATCATCCGGACAGGTCCCCACATCCTACTTTCTGTTGCTGAACAGAGGTTTCCCCCAACAGCAGGAAGTCTGTTCTCTTCCCAGTATACCCGCTGGACCATTCCAGCCCAGGACAGAGCAGAAGCTGGGCTCATCTGAAACTGGTTTAGCTCAGTACTCAATAAATTCAGGTAAAAATAAAGAAACAAAAACAGCTGTTCTGGGATAATTTTTCCTGCTCTCTTATTTAATTAATTTCCCTTTCCAAATCAATCTGAATTTTAGTTTAAAGCTCACAAAAACAATGGATGTCAACAAACATCGATAGAGGACTCTGTGGTGGCCTTTATCTTTTATTCCAAAATATGTATGGCAACTCCAGTCCACCCGCATCAATAAACAGGTTCCACAGAGCAGAACAGGTGACAAAGCAGCCGTCACTACAATATTAATGAGATAACAGGTTCCACAGAGCAGAACAGCTGACAAAGCAGCACTACAATATTAATGAGATAACAGGTTCCACAGAGCAGAACAGTGACAAAGCAGCCGTCACTACAATATTAATGAAAGGTAAGATACGAAAGTATACCTGACAAGTGAGAGCCTGTTTATAGATAGATCAGCTTGAAGGAAGATGCAATCAAGTGTTGGAGACCAGCCACACTGTTCTGAAAGAATAGAAGAACAACAACATAGTTTGGCCAAATCAGAAGATGAGTCGTCAATAGAATGTATAGTTTTAGTGGAGGGAAGCTACACTTTGCTCACTGGGAGGAAACACCAACTGGCCAACCTAGCATTCACTATCTTTAATATTTAATGTCATGTAAATATAATCCTCTATTTAGTAATCATTGAAGATGTCCAGTGTTTTCCTTACAACTTGACAAGGAAACGGTACTTATTGGACCTTTTCAACTGACTTCATGCAGAGGAAGAGGTACTAGCCACTTTCTGAGAAACTGAACCTGGTTCAGTCCTTTTATTAACAAGAAGCATGACGACAGTCCTAGCGTCAGGATCATCAACTGAGGTGTATATTTGTGACCATCTCTTAGCTGCTACACTTCAACATATTACAGCACTGGATTGTGGAATTGTTTGAGATCTTTTAGTATAATACAAACCTTTTCTATTTAAATTACTACCCACATCATATATAGAACAATATAATTTAATACATAGCAGTGCATACATAGAAAGTGATTTCTCGACATATATAAAATATATAGATAACAACGAATATCTTCTATTACTAATCACCCCAATATCATTGTCCACATTTTCAGTAAATAAATAATTAATTAATGATGAATATTCATCTAAATGGAAATGAGAGACAGATTTCATCACCTTTAAGCCAATATGAAAACAAAATGATTCCCCGTCACAACTTCGTTCTCCAAATATAGGAATCACCAGGGCCGTGTCCAGGGTAAACACACAATTTAACTCCACTGCGCTGTGTGCAGAAGTTCTTCACAGATGAAACTGCGCTGATACCTGTTGGAGGAGACTGAAGCAGGGGACGACTCAACGCCTCTCATCATCACTTAGAATCTAAAGCCGATTACGAAAATTAAAGATGATATTCATATATTTAGTTGCTGTTCTCTTGATGTACGGCAGAGCACAAGCATCGGAGAAACAGTCTGCAGAGAGACTAAGAAATGAGATGAAGCCCGCAGACAACGAGCAGAATTTGAGTCCGAAGAAGTGCGAGATCAGGCGATTGACCGACCAATGTTTCTTGGTTATGTCTGACCATAATCCACGGACGTGTGACCTCTCACCTGCAGAGAACATTCCGACAAATCCCATACTGAACAAAAACGAAATGACAACATCCGATGAAGGTAGGTAGACATTAACCTGGCTGTTCCTAAATCATGGTATTTACATGTATGTATATATATAACTGTAGATGGAGAATGAAGTGTAGATACAGGACTCAAAGTAGATCCAGAAGATTTCACCAGCTTGATGATTTATCTAGAATAGATTTACTGAATTGAAATCAATAACGAAGTCACTGAGCTACCGGCAACGTCCACATAAACCACAGCTAAGGAGCACAACAACAATAAACTGAAAGCTGATAGTGTAAGTAAACTGTATAGTACAAAAGGGGCTGAAAGGGAGACTTTACACAGGGAGCTACTCTGTCCATGCTCAAGGCAAAGGCCACATCATCAGAATTGTGGAGACAATTTTAAGTCGCCAGAAATTCTGTAACAAATCACCAAAAATGTTTCCCTTACAGCTACACACAAAAGGGTTAAAGGATGTCTTATGTCACTAATTAACTTAGTGAGGAATAATTACTGTATACTTTACCTCATGATCTTACCTAGCAATTAATGTTTATTCAATTTAGATTCCAATCTATTCCTCCATCACTAGATGAACCCCTGGGGTAGCGCAGAGGAATACAGTTCTGTTCGTTCTGTGACCTCCTATTTCTCTTTGGTCAACAGGGAGGATACAACTGCAAACTCTGCCCTTTGTTCCACAGACCACAAACTATTTGAACTAAACCTCACTTTGGTATCTACTATCGATGGTAACTTAGTAAACTTCTCAATGTGTAAATAAAAATATCAACCTCTTCCACAGACAGTTCTAGCAGGAATATTTCTGCTCAGTAAATCTCTCGTTCATAGGGGCCACATTGATATAATTAGGAATAAATATCTACTGGACACAATCAGGAATTCTTCCTGAGGAGGAACATTAATGTTTTGTTTTCTCAAGACAGTACCAGCTGATGAGGAATTAAACAAATAGTTTAGTAAAGGTATCTTGATATAATAATAATAATAATAATAATATAATAATAATATTTCCAGTTAACACTTAAATGTTGTTTGATGTTCAATGTTTGTCCATGGGAGATAACTCCCTTCCTTTTTTAAATTGAGAAAACAGAATGTAGAACTGATGCTTAGCTACTCTCCATAGATTGAATTCAGTTTTTGTTGATGAGGAGAAAATTAACAGAAATCTTGCTGACCTCACAGCACCCAGTTACATTAACACAAGAACACATTCCTCTGATAAACTCCACATTTCAGAAGATTATTCCACAGGTATTTTACAGCCCCTCAGTCTGTTTTCTACTGATGAACGTACTTCTCTTTCTCTTTGCCTGGAAGCTTTTCCATCATCAAGTTCAGGTATTTCCAGAGATGGCAGGGATTTGACGGCTCTTTAACATTAATCAAGAGAAAATAAAAAGAAATCAGAAACTTAGGAGATGGTTTCCTTCTTCTGAAGTTTGAAAACAGATGTATAACAAGGAACCAGAACAACACAATTCAACAGGAATGAACCAGGACCTTACACAGAAGACTGACCTCAAAGGTGACAGCTTCATTCAGCTGACAGTTCAGTCAGGCTTCAGTGGACAGAGGCTCCATATTATCTCACCTGTCTCTCAGTCTGATCTGGGCCACCAAGAGGCAGAAAAAAGCTGCTTATTATAGAGTAGAATCCACAAACCTTCCAGGTTGGCCATTCCACAAATAACAAATACCTGTTATCATCATTCAGACTAAAATCTGATGCTCATCTCAAATGTTAGTCAGCCTCTGTGTTGCTCTGTTTTCTCTATCTGTATGTGAATGTCCACTCTGATTATGTGCTGTTGCATGAGGGTGAACCCCCCCTATTTACTATTTGGTCCCTTGTTTCTAATACAATATAATCCATCTGACTCCCTTCAGAAACAACTGATCTATATAAGTCATTGTTATTTAATATTTCTTTTCCACTCCTCTGTGGAATAATTTCACATTAATTTTGTCAGTGGCAGGGAGAGATTTCACCAGTAAGGGCTACAACTTTATCAGAAGAGAGGGCATCTGGTACAAGGCGTACAGGGAGAGGCTGAACTGGACATCAGCAGTCAAGAAATGTGATAGAGATGGAGCTGTCCTGATGTCCCCCATCACCAACAGAAGAGAGAGAAATGTGTCCAAGCTCCACAGAAACTTTCTTGGTTCTTGTGAGTGAGGATGATTTTGCTCCCAATATTTTTTACTTCCCTCCCACCACAAGATTAACCAGTAAAAATGTCTTCTTCTTCTTCTCTTATAAACCACAAACAGATTCCTCCCCTGGTTGGACCCAGACATTAAACAGATGATAGATAAACCCTTTGTTTTTGTTTTAATGTTTTTATTCCTGATTTCATTAACTGGCAGAGACACTGGACATAAAATAAACTTCCTGTTCCTCTGACCTTTAACATGTAAATGACCCATCAATCAGATCGTCTGATTAAGAGTAAATGTCATCAGCTAATTTCCATATTAATCACATGACTTGCCATCTTTGGTTCCAGGTTATCTTAGTGTCTTTGTTAATGTCGCCCTTATTTCTGTTGTTTATAGGGAGAGTGTGGATTGGCTGCACCTCAAAGACAGGAAACTGGTTATGGATGGACGGCACAGCCGTAAGAACAGACAACTGGGCTCCTGTCATCCTACTTCAGATGTGAAGGAACTGTGCTGTGTTCAACGATATGACAAGAAATGGCTCTCTGTCTATTGTCATGAAAAGTGGCCATTTCTGTGTGAGATCACCGTTTAGATCTCCTTCTCCTATCTGAAAACCTTCCATGAAATCCTCTTAAAGGAATTTCCTTCATTTATGTTTCTGTTTTTTCCTCCAAAATTTGCCCCATTTTTTCCTGTTCTCTTCATCCCAGTGGGCAGATTGCAGCCGCCATTACTTTCCCATCTCTGCCTTGTATCGAAGAGATGTCCCTATAATTAATATTTACAGATTTGGGTTTTTAATCCTTCACATATGAACTCTACCAATTAATTTTTTATGATTAGTTTAAATAGTTAATTAGAAACCAAAAAACGATTTTCATAAATTATGCTGTGAGATGCTAACATCTCCTCCGTCTCCTACTGATCGTCTTTGGACAGGCTAATAACTATAAACAACAAACGATTAATAAAGGTATATGTTAGTTCACCATTAAATTCAAATGTGTAGATCAAATCACTGATGAAAACTTCACCATGGTTACGAACAAACTCAACAGATACATTCACCAATTAAGCTCAAAACCACTAATCAGGAATTTGAATAAAAAGATGGGGAGATAACTCACTAAATGTTTAACTAACCAATGGTTAATTCTTTAAATTAGCTGTCTTTACTCGTAACATATCAAAATATGATATTATCAGCAACTTTCCTGTTCTCAGCAAATCAGGATTTCTGCGGTATACGTGAGGTAAATAACTGCAAAAATATCAGGAGGACAGTTTTACTAATTTTCACAATTTTCGATGTACAAATGTACATAAAAATACATATGCAAATGTATTTGATGGATTCCCTTTTTGTTTAGATGTTAATTTGACTGAAATATTGGGATTCTGTGTAAAGAGAGGGTTCTGTACGGTCCAGTACTGTAGCACTTAATAGTATGAGAGGAGGAGGAGTTGGAGAACTGGTACAGAATGGCCCAGCTGTAAAGCTGGCAGGGTCACCTGTGCGGTCCAGTACTGTAGTACTTAATAGTATGAGAGGAGGAGGAGATGGAGAACTGGTACAGAATGGCCCAGCTGTAAAGTTGGCAGGGTCACCTGTACGGTCCAGTACTGTAGCACTTAATACTATGAGAGGAGGAGGAGATGGAGAACTGGTACAGAATGGCCCAGCTGTAAAGTTGGCAGGGTCACCTGTACGGTCCAGTACTGTAGCACTTAATAGTATGAGAGGAGGAGGAGATGGAGAACTGGTACGGAATGGCCCAGCTGTAAAGCTGGCAGGGTCACCTGTACGGTCCAGTACTGTAGCACTTAATAGTATGAGAGGAGGAGGAGATGGAGAACTGGTACAGAATGGCCCAGCTGTAAAGCTGGCAGGGTCACCTGTACGGTCCAGTACTGTAGTACTTAATAGTATGAGAGGAGGAGGAGATGGAGAACTGGTACAGAATGGCCCAGCTGTAAAGTTGGCAGGGTCACCTGTACGGTCCAGTACTGTAGCACTTAATACTATGAGAGGAGGAGGAGATGGAGAACTGGTACAGAATGGCCCAGCTGTAAAGCTGGCAGGGTCACCTGTGCGGTCCAGTACTGTAGTACTTAATAGTATGAGAGGAGGAGGAGATGGAGAACTGGTACAGAATGGCCCAGCTGTAAAGCTGGCAGGGTCACCTGTGCGGTCCAGTACTGTAGTACTTAATACTATGAGAGGAGGAGAGGAGACTGGAGATGGAGAACTGGTACAGAATGGCCCAGCTGTAAAGTTGGCAGGGTCACCTGTACGGTCCAGGTACTGTAGTACTTAATAGTATGAGAGGAGGAGGAGATGGAGAACTGGTACAGAATGGCCCAGCTGTAAAGTTGGCAGGGTCACCTGTACGGTCCAGTACTGTAGTACTTAATAGTATGAGAGGAGGAGGAGATGGAGAACTGGTACGGAATGGCCCAGCTGTAAAGTTGGCAGGGTCACCTGTACGGTCCAGTACTGTAGTACTTAATAGTATGAGAGGAGGAGGAGATGGAGAACTGGTACGGAATGGCCCAGCTGTAAAGTTGGCAGGGTCACCTGTACGGTCCAGTACTGTAGCACTTAATACTATGAGAGGAGGAGGAGATGGAGAACTGGTACGGAATGGCCCAGCTGTAAAGTTGGCAGGGTCACCTGTACGGTCCAGTACTGTAGTACTTAATAGTATGAGAGGAGGAGGAGATGGAGAACTGGTACAGAATGGCCCAGCTGTAAAGCTGGCAGGGTCACCTGTACGGTCCAGTACTGTAGTACTTAATAGTATGAGAGGAGGAGGAGATGGAGAACTGGTACGGAATGGCCCAGCTGTAAAGTTGGCAGGGTTCACAAATGTTAACAGGAGACAGCATCCATAAGATACATTATGTTGAAATCATGCACAGTTCCTGTTGTTATTATTTCACATTTCATAGGGGAAATAAATAATTATTTTCAAGTATCAGAGAACTAGACTATTACTGTAAAGTTCGCATTAAAGAGGATCAGGCATGAAAAATTAGCCTTTTTTATGAAAACTTGGCGATCGATGCTGGTGTGTTAAACAGAAATCAAAGCTCAATCAATAACTGTTATTGGCAAGGACAAGGAAAGCTTATGACTGAGCCAGCAGCTGCTATTCTGACAGGAGGACAGAAACTCACCGTTCTGCCATCCATGGTCATTTTATTATATATAATGATAGCGTATATAATAAAGGAAGGAAAAGCGAGTTCTTTTGAGAGGGAAACTGGATCTTTCCACCATAATTGTATATTTCTTTAAAATGGTAGATTAGTATTTACTTTGTTGTGTAGATCAATTAAACAACCAGAATACGTAAAGTTGGAATTTCACCATCCAGTGAAGTAGATTATTTTGGGTAGAATAAAACTCGTTCCACTGATATTTCTTGAAGCTTTGGTGAGCGGATCAGTAAAAAAGGACGATTGATAATGTATAAATCTCAGATATCATCATTTTTATTAGCTCCTTGTCTTCGGTCCTACGAGAATTCTTTGTCTTAAACTGGCATTATTAAGTGTTAAAGGAATAAAAATGTTCACTGACTATTATTGTTGTTTGGTTTCCATAGTAAAAGGATTAATTATAATCAGATCCCTTTTAATATATTAGAAGATCCATACTTTGGTATCAACAGAAGAACACACCAGCTGCTGCTGCTGCTGTTGAGCTGTTTGGAAATGCAAGTAACAAAGTGGTGATGCCAGGGTCTGTACAAACACCATTATGTACAACAACTTGTATATAAATCGTGCAAAGTTGTTTCACCTTTTTTAACAGAATGTAAAGTTTAGTTTTCTTTGTAGCTAAGGATCTTCATCTTCCTTTCGTCTCCAAGGTGCTGATAAAGGTGTATTGGTGTGGCTGTGGTGAGGAGACTGGCTGCACAGGTGACAGTTCACAGCCAGACAAAATCACCCTGCCATCACCTAGTTACCAGGTAGCAGGGATGGGAAAGCAAGCACAGGAGGCTCACTGACATCATACAACACCTGTCGGTCTCGCTATTCGCTGCTGCTGCTATTAGCAGCTACACTGACACTTTTTGGTCTTTCACCATTGAAGTGTTCCTTGAAAAGAAAAAAACTCGCACGTGAATGAATTCAGTTCACTCATTCGACTTTCATCGTTAAAATCCCATTTTTAATTTATGCTCCTCTAGTCTCTGGTCAGTTATCTGAGTTAAAACCCAAATATTGTAAGAAAACAAACAACTCTGATCTATTCTCTTGATTGGCTGCTCTCACCTGACTGCTGCCCTATCTCACACTATAACTGCGGATGTCACGTCATAATAGCTCACTAATTAGTAGAGTATTCAGCTGAAAACAACAACCAAAGATTAAAGTTTGTTTCTTAGTTGTGGTAATTAGTATTGAAACTAATTTTGCCATCTCTCAAATTCTTCTCTTTCCTTATCCTTTCTTCTTTTGTGCCGATTAACCAGAAAATTTTAACGATAAAAACAAATTTGTTCAAATTGCATTAAATTTGAAATATCAACTGATTCACAAACCGAGTGAATTTTGGAAAACACAGATTTAATTATTAAATATTCAGCAAATAAAAAGGATACAAAGTAAGTAGAAATGAATGATGCCTCCAGTCAAAGACTGAATCACATCAAGTTTGTCCCTTAGACCCTCATTATCTCAGTGTTTTCTTCATCACATTACACAAAATTATCAGTTTTCTCCTGTATTCTCCACTGTCAGCAACAGCCTAAGTTCCAGACAAAGTTCGCTGACAACCCAAATGGTGCTCCTCCCTGGACATCGGAAGAATTTATGAGAGAAGAAGAAGTCAAAACTAGAAAACAGAGCTTCACTCAAACTACGCTGGACCAGCTTGAGTGGCTCTGTTGTGAAGAGGGATCGCTCATATGTCGTGTTACACGTCGCAAGTCCTGTCTTCTTGTATATACCAGACTAGCAGATGTGGTCGTCTGTGCGTTCGGCCACAGACTCAGCGTGAACCATCCCGTGGCTCGGACAAGAGAAACAACCTTCAAGAGGGTATTTCAGACTGATCCACATTAACTTGGCACTGGCAACAAAAATTTTAAAAAAAGATGTATAAACAACAAGAAGAAAGAGGATGCAGCAGACATCACTGTGTAAGTTTCAGGGTGTGCCAATTGTTGGCTGCTATGCAGACTTTTCACCGTATTTAGTGATAATAACAAAAGGTATCTCATATCAGAGTCACGGGCGGCATCAACGAGATCTATTTCCACTTCATCCACTGGTGCATGTTACCTGATACAAGAATATCCCCACCTGTTGAAATTAGAAAAATTTCCAACCGTGCAAAAGAAATCTTTCAGTTCTTGTTCCTCAACATCTCCCTCATCAAGCTTACGGTTTAATTACCTTTAAAGCTGAGTCCACACACAAACATCACTTCATGTGTGTGGATATCTACCAGAAAACTATCAAACATCTTCACGATTCTTTACTAGATCACCTGTCACATCCCAGCAGAAGGTATCTCTTCAAATCTGTTTATGCTGGAAACTTCGATCTTTAAAAAAGAATAAGAACAGATGATATTTAAATTTCCAAAATCATTTTATTATTGGAAATGAAAAGCAAGGGCAGATAACTAGCAATGTAAACAAAGGAGAGACATGAGAACGAAAGACTGTTGATGAATCAAGTTGATTTGTGCATCGAGGATTCTACCTACACAGCTAACATTACTTCACCTCTGACCTGACACACCTGTAATGAGTACCAAGCTATTTAATAGATTCTTTTAAGTCAAATAAAAAACAAAATTAACCAATTAAAACATTATATTATATTAAAAAATAGAATTAATAAATTAAAAAAGGTAAAATATTTAAAGACATCCACATTTCTATAATCACCTTGTAGTGTATTTTAAAAAACCAACTGATAACAAAGCTAAACATATACGACATCGGTCAATGTTTACTGATAAAAAGATAGACACCAAACTCTCTCTCTCCATATCTGTCGTCTGTCTGTCTGTCTGTCTGTCTGTCTGTATTTCTCTCTACAAGTAAAAGAATCCACTTTTGAACTCACTTCTCCATTCCTTAAATACAAAAGGGGTCATTTATTTTGACCAAGAATTCCAGAAAAGATTTTAGGGGGCCTGAATAACTGTCTCAATAAGTGACCGTTTGCCCAGCTCCAAAGCCAGAACTATTAATTTCCTAGCCCCCTAAAGATGCTAGTTGTCTGCTGTCTTGTTTGTAAAATAATCCCTACGTTCATTGTTTCTGAAGTGGAAAAATAAAGAGGAGAAAGGAGCAGAAGAGAACCTCCAAGCAAACTGGTTAAACCTGAAAGGGTTAAAAAAACAAATACATCAATAATCTCAGAACCAAATAAATGTATTTATGGCCTAATATTTCTACCTAACTCCCTGAAAGGTTATTCATTCTGGTTTGTTATTATTGTTTAACTAAAAGGGGGAATCACTTTCCTTCCATTATTCATAAACCTTCCGTTCTATTTATTAGAAAAAATAATTCGACATCGTTGTAGCAATCGACTCTCTCTGAACGGGATGAGGCTTTGATCTTATACATAGAGAGAAATAACTTTTGGAAAACTCTAGGAAGAATCTCATCACTGAACAGAGGGTGGGACAGACAAATCTCTGCCAGTAAGATAACCAAACTAATCTGGGAACTCCGAGAAGCTGCTTTAGCAACAAACTAACATAGATTATTTGTTAAAAAATATTTGAAAGTTTTCAAAATATAACTCTACCCATGATATGCTAGATGGTTGAACTGCTCTTATTCTTCAATATTTTCTCATAAAACAGCATCAGGTATCTTCTCATTTAAATATTAGACGTTGGCTCATGGAAACTGAAAGAAAGTCCAGTCCATGGATCATTAGCTCATTCCCACAATGCATCATTACAAAAGGTGAATTCCTTCACAGCTTCAGCAGAAATCACCGGAAGATCAATTATTGTAAGTCCAACCAAACCTTTTGACACAAATCTTGACAACAGAATTATGAGAAGAATAAGAGAATTGAGTTCCTTGATGACCACTTACCACAGACCTCACTAATTAGCCCCTTGTAACAATTTATAATTTCTTGTCTGCCACTTCTGATGGGTTATGGGTATTTAAGGAATCTTTTAAAAAACTGTCATGCAGAAAAGAATCAGCTGATTACCAGCTGAGAGGGGATATAATTTCAAGTTGAATGTCCAGTGATTAAACGGACTTCTTGATGGCTATACAATAGCAAACCTTTCATGTGGTCAAACTTCTTAGCCATATTCTACTGGAGCCAAGCAGTAGGGGCTACTGCTTTAGTATTTCATTCCTTCATAAATATCAATGTACCATTAATTACTTCTATTACTCCGTGATTTACATATTCATCTATGATTACAGCCTCAAAGTGAGTTACCTGGGTTGGGAGATGAGTTTTATAAATGATTCCTGAAGCACACATCCAGTAACTCACCTGTTTATGGCTGAATGCATGACAGCCACTTAATAACATTCTTCAGTTATCTGCCCTTGCCCAATGGGCTGCTGTCCATCAAATCAACAGTGAACATTGACAATCCCTTTCAGCTCTCAGCATCCCCCATTGTACTGTACAGCGGCATAAAAAACTTTAGTGTCCTAGATGTGTTCAACAGAATCCATTTGGTTGATGGATACGACTGTTATGTATATTGGAGTGGATCATTGTAACACTTGAGATATTCCTTCTCTAGTTTATACCATCTGTACTCACTGGTCTGGAAAATTTCACCTGATGTGTTTGCAGCCAACTGTCATTTAAGATGATGAAGCAGATCACCACATATAATGTAATTATTACTCAGTGTCTATTTCTAAATGGCCAAATAGTGGAAACTAAATTATTAAATATAATTTTGAAAAATTCATTTGCTGCAACTAATTACTGAGTGAAACAGAGGCCCAGTGGTTTGGTACTGGACTGCTAATGTGGAAGGCTTGATTTTGAATCCTAGTAAGAAGTCCCTAGTATCTTTATTTCTTCTCTGTCTCAAACATGTGGTTGTACATACATACATCAGAAAATGAAGAGTTCTAGAAAGAACAGACTGCACATTAATACCTATCCATGGATCACAGGCGAGGGTGTGAATGCTTCAGCACAAGCCATCACCAGTATACAAGTCATGCATGAGTTATGTCATTGAAAAACACCTTCGTTGGTGAAGGACATCAAAATTATCACTGTTCAATGCTTTCAACAGCAGCAGCCGATAGTGAGACCAACAGGTGCTGTGAGTGGTCAGTGTGCATCCTGAACTAGTGTTCACATCCCTACCAGCAGGTGAATACATAATGATAGGATGTTCAAATTGTCTGTAATCCTTTATCTATCCAATATGCTGATGCACCTAGTCTGCTCAGCAAAGTTATGATGGTTCATCTTCAGGAACTTTGAGCTGAAGGCAGCACATGGACAGTTAAGTACAAAGGAAACTAAATTAGATATATTTTCTCTCAGGTAAGGATAGCACCATAGCTCTCTTCTGTCAAAAACGTAAATCAACCTTGTGATTCTGAACGGGTCTTCTTGACATCACTACTTATCCTACTTTCATTTGAATAGCTAAAAAACAGCAGGTGGCGCTACTGTTCTTCTATTTGTGCAAAAATATTTCTCTCTTTAAATGTATCTGATTATAATTACTAATTTAAGCATTGAAAACAAACGATGGTAAAGAATGTAGACACCTTTATTCCGTTAACACTTTTAAAGCTAAGTTTAAATCAAAAGGATATCTTAGATGAACAAAGTCCAGAGAAGAATTTTACAAATGTTGATTCCTGTGTCCTACATCTTTATGACACACCTGCTGTGTATGATTCAATGGGTGTTTTCTGTAAAGATTTAACTTACCAAACATAAAAGAAATATCTGTGGACTGATTTGTACTCCATACACCATTATCTACTTCACTGGAATTTGAAATTACAACTTTATCTATATTATTACTCTGTGCATCACAGTAGACATGAATCCACCACACTTTTTATTTATTACGTTGGTCTGGAATGATCCCATCACCATTTAGAGGGAACAGATTGTTTTTCAGGTAAGCTATCATTATATCGACAGCCATCTATGGGAGTTGGGTGCCAGGCCTTATGCTGTTTATTGGCTATAAACCAGTTGTATTTCCCACTATTAGAATACCAGCTGCTGGCCTGGTCTGAAGGAACGGTTAATAACTGGCTTTGGATTTGGGTTGTTCGTCTGTTTAGTTAGCTGGTATAAAAATGAGTAAACAGATGATCTTCTTCATGCCAGTTCCTCCTAATATGAACCTTTTAATAATATTACAGTATTCAGATATTTAATAATAATAAATTTTGACTTCAGTTAATATTTTAAATTGAGCGAAGTAAGTTTTGGTGTAAAATATCAAAAGTCAACCAGGAATCAGATGCTGTTGATAGGAATTATAAAAGATGGATTCTTTGAAAGTATACATACACCTGACCACTGTTAACTTGATTTTAAAATATCAAATATTAATATAAATAGTGAATTTGTGAGCTTTGAAAAATTACTTATTCAATGGCAGGCTGATTGATACTAATTTTGAGACCTCTGCCTACTTTAGAGCTGCTTGATTCCATATCAGTTCACCAACCTCCTCCAGCATCACCATTTCCTTTACTCCAAAGATCACGTTCTACAGTACCAGACCATGTTCCATTTTCCAATTGTAAGTCCGACTATTTCAGTAAAAATGACGACATGAACCTGAGGGGAATCAATCATCGAAGTTTCCAAACTGTTTTGGCTGCACAGAGAAATATTGAGACACTTAATGAAGCTGTGCTACTGGCATTTATCACAATAATTTACCTACGTTGTACTTTGAAAAACTGACTTTCCAAAAAGATTCCTTCCATTGTCCACTCAGAATAATTTCTATGATAGTATCTCCATTACTCTCCACTGCAAAAGTATAAAATTAATGAATTTATTTGTTGATTTTGTTTGTAACCATGGTGATGTTATCTTCAGTGACATGATCTACGTCTTTAAATTTTAATATAATGGTGAACTAGCATATATCTTCATCAATTGTTTGTTGTTTATAGATATTAACCAGTTCAAGGATGATCCGTAAAAATACTGGAACATTGTCCACAGTAGGAGATGGAGGAGATGTTAACATGACAGTTTTTTAGAAAACTCTTTAAAACAAATGTTCATAAATCAATCGATATTCATTTATTGATGGACAAACTGATCATGACAGAGAGGCTGCATAAAAAAATCAATTTGTAGGGTTCATATGTGAAAGATTTAAGACCAAAAACTATAAATATAATTTACAGGGGAATCTCGCTGATAAGAGATTGAGATGGGAAAGTAAGAGCAGCTGTCATCTGCCTAATGGGATGAAGAGAAGAGGAAATCATGGGGAATATTTTGGAGGAAAAAGAAGAAAAATAAATGTAGGAGAATGGATTAAGAAGATTTCAAGGAAGGTTTTCAGATGGGAAAGTAGAGTGGTTTTCCTGTCACTAAGTGGAGATCTCACACAGAAATGACCGCTCTTTCTGACACAAGATAGAGAGCCATTTCATGTCATATCGTTGAACACAGCACAGTTCCTTCACATCCGAAGTAGGATGACCAGGAGCCCAGTTGTTCTGTTCTGTTTCTGTCCCATCCATCCATAACCAGTTTCCTGTCTTTGAGGTGAGGCCAATCCACACTCCCACTATAAACAACAGAAATAAGGCCGACATTGACAAGGACATTGAGATAAAACTGGACCAAAAGATGGCAGAGTCATGTGATTAATATGGAAATTAGCTGATGATATTTGCCCTTAATCAGACTATCTGATTGATGGGGTCTGTTATATGTTAAATGTCAGAGGAATAGGAAGTTTATTTTATGTCCAGTGTCTCTGCCAGTTAATGAAATAAGGAATAAAAACATTAAAACAAAAACAAAGGGTTTATCTATCATCTGTTTAATGTCTGGGTCCAACCAGGGGTGGAATCTGTTTGTGGTTTGTAAGAGAAGAAGAAGAAGACATTTTCACTGGTTAATCTTGTGGTGGGAGGGGAAATGTAAAAATATTGGGAAAAAAAATCATCCCTCACTCACAAGAACCAAGAAAGTTTCTGTGGAGCTTGGACACCAGTTCTCTCTTCTGTTTGGTGATGGGAGACATCAGGACAGCTCCATCTCCCTCACATTTCTTGACTGCTGATGTCCAGTTCAGCCACTCCCTGTACGCCTTGTACCAGACGCCCACTGTCCTGTTAAAGGTGTAGCCCTTACTGGTGAAATCTCTCCCTGCCACTGACAAAATTAATGAGAGGTTATTCCACAGAGGAGTGGAAGAGAAATATTAAATAACAATGACTTACATAGATCAGTTGTTTCTGAAGGGAGTCAGATGGATTCTATTGTATTAGAAACAAGGGACCAAATAGTAAATGGGGGTGGTTCACCCTCATACAACAGCACATAATCAGAGTGGACATTCACATACAGATAGAAACAGAGCAACAACGGAGGCTGACTAACATTTGAGATGAGTATCAGATTTTAGGCTGAATGATGATAACAGGTACTTGTTAATCTGTGGAATGGCCGACCTGGAAGGTTTGTGGACTCGACTCTATAATAAGCAGCTTTTTTCTGCCTCTTGGTGGCTCCAGATCAGACTGAAAATCAGGTGAGATGATGTGGAGCCTCTGTCCACTGAAGCCTGACTGAACTGTCAGCTGAATGAAGCTGTCACCTTTGAGGTCAGTCTTCTGTGTAAGGTCCTGGTTCATTCCTGTTGAATTGTGTTGTTCTGGTTCCTTGTTATACATCTGTTTTCAAACTTCAGAAGAAGGAAACCATCTCCTAAGTTTCTGATTTCTTTTTATTTTCTCTTGATTAATGTTAAAGAGCCGTCAAATCCCTGCCATCTCTGGACATACCTGAACTTGATGATGGAAAAGCTTCCAGGCAAAGAGAAAGAGAAGTACGTTCATCAGTAGAAAACAGACTGAGGGGCTGTAAAATACCTGTGGAATAATCTTCTGAAATGTGGAGTTTATCAGAGGAATGTGTTCTTGTGTTAATGTAACTGGGTGCTGTGAGGTCAGCAAGATTTCTGTTAATTTTCTCCTCATCAACAAAAACTGAATTCTATCTATGGAGAGTAGCTAAGCATCAGTTCTACATTCTGTTTTCTCAATTTAAAAACGAAGGGAGTTATCTCCCATGGACAAACATTGAACATCAAAACAACATTTAAGTGTTAACTGGAAATATTATTATTATTATTATTATTATTATATTATTATTATATCAAGATACCTTTACTAAACTATTGTTTAATTCCTCATCAGCTGGTACTTGTCTTGAGAAAACAAAACATTAATGTTCCTCCTCAGGAAGAATTCCTGATTGTGTCCAGTAGATATTATTCCTAATTATATCAATGTGGCCCCTATGAACGAGAGATTTACTGAGCAGAAATATTCCTGCTAGAACTGTCTGTGGAAGAGGTTGATATTTTTATTTACACATTGAGAAGTTTACTAAGTTACCATCGATAGTAGATACCAAAGTGAGGTTTAGTTAAAATAGTTTGTGGTCTGTGGAACAAAGGGCAGAGTTTGCAGTTGTATCCTCCCTGTTGACCAAAGAGAAATAGGAGGTCACAGAACGAACAGAACTGTATTCCTCTGCGCTACCCCAGGGGTTCATCTAGCGATGGAGGGATACATTGGAATCTAAATTGAATAAACATTAATTGCTAGGTAAGATCATGAGGTAAAGTATACAGTAATTATTCTTCACTAAGTTAATTAGTGACATAAGACATCCTTTAACCCTTTTGTGTGTAGCTGTAAGGGACACATTTTTGGTGATTTGTTACAGAATTTCTGGCGACTTAAAATTGTCTCCACAATTCTGATGATGTGGCCTTTGCCTTGAGCATGGACAGAGTAGCTCACTGTGTAAAGTCTTTCTTTCAGCCCCTTTTGTACTATACAGTTTACTTACACTATCAGCTTTCAGTTTATTGTTGTGTGCTCCTTAGCTGTGGTTTATGTGGACGGTGCCATTAGCTCAGGGACTTCGTTATTGATTTCAATTCAGTAAATCTATTCCAGATAAATCATCAAGCTGGTGAAATCTTCTGGATCTACTTTGAGTCCTGTATCTATACTTCATTCTCCATCTACAGTTATATATACATACATGTAAATACCATGATTTGGAATAGCCAGGTTAATGTCTACCTACCTTCATCGGATGTTGTCATTTCGTTTTTGTTCAGTATGGGATTTGTCGGAATGTTCTCTGCAGGTGAGAGGTCACACGTCCGTGGATTATGGTCAGACATAACCAAGAAACATTGGTCGGTCAATCGCCTGATCTCGCACTTCTTCGGACTCAAATTCTGCTCGTTGTCTGCGGCTTCATCTCATTTCTTAGTCTCTCTGCAGACTGTTTCTCCGATGCTTGTGCTCTGCCGTACATCAAGAGAACAGCAACTAAATATGTGAATATCATCTTTGAATTGTCGTAATCGGCTTTAGATTCTAAGTGATGATGAGAGGCGTTGAGTCGTCCTCCGCTTCAGTCTCCTCCAACAGGTATCAGCGCAGTTTCAGCTGTGAAGAACTTCTGCACACAGCGCAGTGGTGTTAAATTGTGTGTTTACCCTGGACACGGCCCTGGTGATTCCTATATTTGGAGAACGAAGTTGTGACGGGGAATCATTTTGTTTTCATATTGGCTTAAAGGTGATGAAATCTGTCTCTCATTTCCATTTAGTGATGAATATTCATCATTAATTAATTATTTATTTACTGAAATGTGGACAATGATATTGGGGTGATTAGTAATAGAAGATATTCGTTGATTCTATGCATCTCAGTTTTCTTAGCTGACACTAGAAATGTGGTCACGTTTACTGTTAATAAGAGGACTGGAGCAGGTTTATTTTCCCAGAAAGTCTTTAGTATTTCATCCATCTCTGTCTGCAGGTCTGTCGTTAAACGATGAAATGCTAAGGAAAACAACTGACTCCGCTCTATGGTGATCAACAAGCAGATAGGAGTAAAGATTAATTTGTCTCCACTAAAACTTGTCAATTTATTGTTGATTCTTCTTATTGAGCCAAAAATGTTGCTTTTTATCTGAGAACCGTGTGTGGCTACTTTCCTTCATCTTATTGATCTTCCTTCACTCCAGTCTGCCCACAAGCAAGTACTTGTTTTCCTATCATGTCGTCTCATTGATATTTCATTAACTGCTTATTGATCACCAATCGTTTAGTATGCGAACCTGTTTACAGATCCAGGGAGACTGGACTGGCTGTGACAGAGTAAAATAGAATGAGCTTTCAGTTTTATGTTGATGTCTGTTTATCTTTATTAATTTTGATTTTCTTTTTAACATTAAAATCAGTTGGTGTTTGAAGGTGTAGTTAGCCGATCAGAGAGCGTTGTTTACATTTCCTCCTGTGTTTATTCATCCTTTTTACCTGCAAGTTCTTCATAATAATAAAAATCCAGTTTTAAATGAGCGCAGGATCTGCTCTGTTCTGGGCTGGAAAGGTCCAGCAGGTTTATTGGGGAGAGATTAGACTTCCTGCTGGAGGGGGAAACCTGATAGTGTATTCGGCCTTGTCCAACATCGACACAGACACAAAACTAGGATAACGAAGAGAGGAGCTAAACGGTAATAAATCCATCTGGAAATGAATGAAAAAATCCATAAGGTTTAAGCAGAACATAATATCTGTGCATAGTCTTTTTCTGTTCAGAACTCGACATAACTTTGGTATAGAATTTTGATTCGTTTGAACAAAGTAAACCGAAGTTTTCAATTGTAAGGTTCTTGTTTGCATTAATGTCCTCCTCATGCATAGAGATTGGGATGGATTATTGGATTTCTCTGCAATTCGATGGATTACCTTTATACTAGGAAAGTCTGAAGAAGTTCTTGAAGATTTCTGGGCTTGTAATTTTAATGTCCCTTAAGTATTTAGTTTAAATGTCTCAGCTTGAAGCTGTTATCTCTCGTCATCTTCCTTCTTAGGTAAATTAAAGATTCCACATAATTACTGGTACAGGAAATACAATTCCGCTTTTTCCTCTGATGAGATTTTCTGACAACTGAAATAAAATGACATACAGAACTGCTTTGAAGATTATTTGATTTACTATTGACTCTGCTTGGAAGGTTCAGTTGTTGAGCGATGTTCTTTCTCATCTTAAACTCGTGTCCTTCTGTACATTTTATTTCAGTTCTACAAGCTTTTATCTCCCCTCTGTTGTTGTGAAATCACATGACTTAGTTATTAAGGGGCCATTACTTACAAAATCCACCCAAACACTAAAACATTTATAGATGATATTGAAGCTGAGGAAATTTTCCTGTTGCAGCCCTCTGAGTGAAATTAGAGTTAGTTACTTCAGACCTACGCCCACCACCGTCCTTCTGGATGTTGGCTGCTCAGCTTTGTGTTGTTCCAATCTGTCAGCTTCCTGTTCTGCAGACACCAACTTCTGTGGTGCACTGTACCTAACATTGGCTCTGATGCTATTTGGGGTTATAATTGCCAAAATAAAAACAGAAAATGAGTCCATTTTTGGTGAACTGTGTGCAGATATGTGTGGCAGTCTGTGTGGTTGTATTATCCTTGGGATGGATGAGGTTTAATCAACGATTAAGAAAATCTTCCCACAATGCAATGCTGCAGTAGCCCATACTGCTGGGCTTTAGTAGAATATGGCTAAGAATTTACCCCTAAGGTTTCATCTCCTTTTTGGTTGGGCTTTACCAATTTCAGTGGTGTCCAGCATATTTTAAGTTATGTATACCTACATTTAATATTTAACTGAACACAACTGATTTTTTGTTGTGATAAAATCTTAGGAAGAAATGAAATACCACAGAATAACTGCAGTTCAGACATCTAGCTGTTTGTGGGCATAGTTTTGGTCTAGAAATCTTTCAAAATTTTTAACAAACAATAAATGTTTTCCTATCCAGTATTCTTATCAAATCATTTGTACAGTTTAAAGAAAGTTAGATTTTTATTTGTTTATATGGAAAATAATTAAATTAAACAATTAATTACCAAATAATCAAGAAAGTTGAGATGAACTTTAGCTGATTTCTCTCCTTTCTCAATCCAGATTTTGGTGTTTACCATGGTTGTGGAAGTGAGGCCTCCATGTTCGACCAAAGCCACCGATGTCTTCACGTTTGCGTTGTTAAGTAATTTCTATGTAATATGTCTGTGTTTTAAAATTTATTTTCTGTGCTTCACGACAAAAAATAAGGAAACGAAACAAGGTGAGAAAATCAGCTGAATAACTCATTGGTGACAGACTGAGAGATTTACCAAAATGTCAGATGTATGTAGTATATGTAGGTTTTATAAAATGCAGATTGTGCGTGTTTGTGAGTCATGCCATTTCTTTGAGAGGCTATGAACGTACGGCACAGCTGCAGACTTCTGGTCATTAATGGAGATGAGAAGGGCAATAAGTTCCTTTTCTGAGCGAATCAAGGATACCTATTGCTACAGCATCTCAATGTTTCCAGAATGAATTGGTTAGTTACCTTCTTGGCAGAGTTTTGTCAACTAACCACTCAGCTCTACATTGGTTTTGATGATAATCTCTTTTCTAGGATTTTAAACAAAAATTATCACATTCACATACACAATGAAAGCCTGTGCCATCCAGAGACAGTTGGTTTTCTCTGGTCGATGATGACAGCCATGTTTAATTTCTGTCTTTCAATAGACAAATTGGGAAATTTTAGAAAGTGAAAGGAAAGACTCCCATTCCAATTTATAGCAATATCATCAAACCCAAAGCAGTATCTTTCTTGGGGATTAATTAAAAATAGTTCACACAAATATGCATTTGGCTATTAAATGATTAATGTTCTGGGTTGGTGGTGTTTTAACCCTTTTAGTTTCAGCTACTTTGCTTTGTTGTTTTTGTTTCACATCAGACGATGCCCACAGAATTTTTTCCAAATTAGGAAGCAGCTGATGAGAGCTGGGCAAATGGTCACTTTTAGAGACAATTATTCACGTGGCACCCAAAACTCTTCCCTGGCCAATTTTACGATGACATTAAATGACCTGATTATCCTTTAAAGAAATGGTGCAGAGAGTTCAAATGAGAATTCTTGTTTGTTTATTTACATTCCTTCCCTATTGACCGGTTCTCAATTATCAAAACTAAAGAAGTGGAGAACAGTTGATACTTTACTGTGGACCTTTCATACCTCTGAAAACAGCCTCTAGTACTGATGATGGGTTGTTTTCAAGTCCCTGAATAATGTGGGTTTTCAGTGGATACACATTATAAGAATGTCCATGCTAGTGTTCAGTTCTACAGTAGCAGGAATTGTTATTCGAAAAACTACATGGCTTTTTTGGGTAATGGCGAAGATGAAACTGTTCTAGAAGCTTGAGACATTCATTTGAACCAAATGGAAGGAGAGAGAAATTGGGGGAATTGTCATTCACAAATTCTGGGAAAGATTTTTGTTTTAAAAAACTTTAGGATAATCCCAAAAAACAACCCAAATATCATTTAAAGCTTTTAAGGTTCTTCTATAATTTTATTTTATTTGTGTTGCTTTCAGTCTAATAAGCATATTTATTTTTGGAGTTCATTACTTTGTAATTCACATTGTTTGGCATCAATGGCTGCCATGTTGATAAAAGTCTTCTCACTGGTTTTCTTTGCTTTTGAAACATCCTTACTTTCTTAATTAGTTTCTGGTTCGATGGAGGAGAAACATCACTAACTGCTGATAAATAAACACTAATTTCTATTTGCATCACAAAATCAGATGTGATAGAAATACCACGCAAAGTCCATCTTTGCAAAAGCATAAGTCAGCCAGAGTTGTTTCCCTTTTGTTGTTCTAATTTTCTTTGTTATAGGTGCAAAACAGACATTGTTTGTTCTGATAGCGACTTTCTGGAGATTGAACTGTGGTGACAGAGCTGTCATTTCAAACGAGGAGTCGATTTGGATGGGGATGAGGTGTCTATTAATATAAATATGTATTGGATTTCAGAAATGTCTTCAGATAAACAATAGTTTATTATTCTACTTTGCAGAATGCAAAATCAATTTTCTGCAGATGGTTGGAAATTTTTGACTGGTATTTTGAGTAAAGATGATGATAACAGCCTCTCATCTTTAAAGAGCACTGAAGAGATTTGTTTCATAGCAGATGTCTTGTGTTTATTAATAGTCTATTTTGTCTGATCTAATTTATGCCTGCCAACATCATAGATGCTTCAACATTAAAGACGACAGGTGACTCGTATGTGTTTGTGATATTTGTCTGATTGTTCCCGATGTCACCTACTTCTACTGCCTTCAGTTTCACAAAAGCTCATATTATCCGATCAAACCAATCCATAAGGAGTAGCTGTGTACTTTAACGTGCCATGTATTTTGGTGTTTCGTCAGCGACAATATTGGCTACTGAAGATAATTAGGGAGAACATGTAATATCTATGAGAAATATTAAATGTCTTCTACAGCTGAAGAAAAGAAGTTTTTTATATCAGGGTCTGAACTTAATTAACAGCAATAATAAAGGGACAGAGGAGAGCAAACCTCGGTGATCAGCGTTCACCAGCAGCAGGGGGATGGTTCAGGCACCTGCAGACATTTAGGTACTTTGATTTACTTACTTATCTTCTCCTTACCTGGTACTAGTCTCAAGAACGCAGAGCTCAAGATACCCCTTTCCTCAGAAAGAATTACTTATCCCATCCAGGAAATTTGCATACAAAGGTTTTATCGATGGGGCCCCACTATGAACCAGGCATTTACTGAAGGAAAGAATTTCTCTTAAAAATGTTGATATTTTACTAACTTAATCAGAACTTTATTAAATTAACGTTCATTATACCCACTCAAGTCAGAATTAGGGCAAATGGTTAGTTGCCAGTATTTTGAAAAGCCAGACTTTGCAGTTGTATTAAAAGATTAATAACAGCAGTCAATCTGGACCCATCATCTGTCTGCCAGTGTTTTCAAGTGGAAACTTTTCAAATAAATTAAGGGACATTAAAACCACAAAACTATGTAACTTTAAGAACTTCTCCAGACTTTCTTACTGGTTGTTAGCGTTTGTAGCATAAAGGTAATCCAACAAAAAGCAGAGAAATCCAATAATCTATTCCTGTTTCTCTACATAATAAAGACTCACGGAAATAAGGACTTTGTTATGGTGATTTCTGGACAGGTGAAAGACTTTCCTTATTTGACACAAAAAAGATTATGTGCAGGTACAACATTCTATTTACACTCTATAGATTTCTTCCTTCATTACTCCAGTCTTGTTTCGATGTTGGACGAAGCTGAATACGCTGTCAGAAAATTGTAGCTTTTCTCTCCAAATTGAGTTTTCTTTCCTCTATAAAAAAAATCTAATTAAAATGGTTTTATCAGTTTTTACCTTCTGATGCTTGAAGGAGTTCACCTGGTTTACAGTGATTCAGTTCACGTACTCAATCATCCGGACAGGTCCCCACATCCTACTTTCTGTTGCTGAACAGAGGTTTCCCCCTACAGCAGGAAGTCTGTTCTCTCCCCAGTATACCCGCTGGACCATTCCAGCCCAGGACAGAGCAGAACCTGGGCTCATCTGAAACTGGTTTAGCTCAGTACTCAATAAATTCAGGTAAAAATAAAGAAACAAAAACAGCTGTTCTGGGATAATTTTTCCTGCTCTCTTATTTAATTAATTTCCCTTTCCAATCAATCTGAATTTTAGTTTAAAGCTCACAAAAACAATGGATGTCAACAAACATCGATAGAGGACTCTGTGGTGGCCTTTATCTTTTATTCCAAAATATGTATGGCAACTCCAGTCCCACCCGCATCAATAAACAGGTTCCACAGAGCAGAACAGGTGACAAAGCAGCCGTCACTACAATATTAATGAGAAGGTAAGATACGAAAGTATACCTGAACAAGTGAGAGCCTGTTTATAGATAGATCAGCTTGAAGGAAGATGCAATCAAGTGTTGGAGACCAGCCACACTGTTCTGATGAATGAATAGAAGAACAACAACATAGTTTGGCCAAATCAGAAGATGAGTCGTCAATAGAATGTATAGTTTAGTGGTGGAGGGAAGCTACACTTTGCTCACTGGGAGGAAGCACCAACTGGCCAACCTAGCATTCACTATCTTTAATATTTAATGTCATGTAAATATAATCCTCTATTTAGTAATCATTGAAGATGTCCAGTGTTTTCCTTACAACTTGACAAGGAAACGGTACTTATTGGACCTTTTCAACTGACTTCATGCAGAGGAAGAGGTACTAGCCACTTTCTGAGAAACTGAACCTGGTTCAGTCCTTTTATTAACAAGAAGCATGACGACAGTCCTAGCGTCAGGATCATCAACTGAGGTGTATATTTTGTGACCATCTCTTAGCTGCTACACTTCAACATATTACAGCACTGGATTGTGGAATTGTTTGAGATCTTTTAGTATAATACAAACCTTTTCTATTTAAATTACTACCCACATCATATATAGAACAATATATTTAATACATAGCAGTGCATACATAGAAAGTGATTTCCTCGACATATAAAAATATATAGATAACAACGAATATCTTCTATTACTAATCACCCCAATATCATTGTCCACATTTTCAGTAAATAAATAATTAATTAATGATGAATATTCATCACTAAATGGAAATGAGAGACAGATTTCATCACCTTTAAGCCAATATGAAAACAAAATGATTCCCCGTCACAACTTCGTTCTCCAAATATAGGAATCACCAGGGCCGTGTCCAGGGTAAACACACAATTTAACTCCACTGCGCTGTGTGCAGAAGTTCTTCACAGATGAAACTGCGCTGATACCTGTTGGAGGAGACTGAAGCAGAGGACGACTCAACGCCTCTCATCATCACTTAGAATCTAAAGCCGATTACGACAATTCAAAGATGATATTCATATATTTAGTTGCTGTTCTCTTGATGTACGGCAGAGCACAAGCATCGGAGAAAAACAGTCTGCAGAGAGAGACTAAGAAATGAGATGAAGCCCGCAGACAACGAGCAGAATTTGAGTCCGAAGAAGTGCGAGATCAGGCGATTGACCGACCAATGTTTCTTGGTTATGTCTGACCATAATCCACGGACGTGTGACCTCTCACCTGCAGAGATCATTCCGACAAATCCCATACTGAACAAAAACGAAATGACAACATCCGATGAAGGTAGGTAGATATTAACCTGGCTATTCCTAAATCATGGTATTTACATGTATGTATATATAACTGTAGATGCAGAATGAAGTATAGATACAGGACTAAAGTAGATCCAGAAGATTTCACCAGCTTGATGATTTATCTAGAATAGATTTACTGAATTGAAATCAATAACGAAGTCATTGAGCTAACGGCACCGTCCACATAAACCACAGCTAAGGAGCACAACAACAATAAACTGAAAGCTGATAGTGTAAGTAAACTGTATAGTACAAAAGGGGCTGAAAGGGAGACTTTACACAGGGAGCTACTCTGTCCATGCTCAAGGCAAAGGCCACATCATCAGAATTGTGGAGACAATTTTAAGTCGCCAGAAATTCTGTAACAATCACCAAAAATGTTTCCCTTACAGCTACACACAAAAGGGTTAAAGGATGTCTTATGTCACTAATTAACTTAGTGAGGAATAATTACAGTATACTTTACCTCATGATCTTACCTAGCAATTAATGTTTATTCAATTTAGATTCCAATGTATCCCTCCATCGCTAGATGAACCCCTGGGGTAGCGCAGAGGAATACAGTTCTGTTCGTTCTGTGACCTCCTATTTCTCTTTGGTCAACAGGGAGGATACAACTGCAAACTCTGCCCTTTGTTCCACAGACCACAAACTATTTGAACTAAACCTCACTTTGGTATCTACTATCGATGGTAACTTAGTAAACTTCTCAATGTGTAAATAAAAATATCAACCTCTTCCACAGACAGTTCTAGCAGGAATATTTCTGCTCAGTAAATCTCTCGTTCATAGGGGCCACATTGATATAATTAGGAATAAATATCTACTGGACACAATCAGGAATTCTTCCTGAGGAGGAACATTAATGTTTTGTTTTCTCAAGACAGGTACCAGCTGATGAGGAATTAAAAACTAGTTTAGTAAAGGTATCTTGATATAATAATAATAATAATAATAATAATAATAATATTTCCAGTTAACACTTAAATGTTGTTTGATGTTCAATGTTTGTCCATGGGAGATAACTCCCTTCGTTTTTAAATTGAGAAAACAGATGTAGAACTGATGCTTAGCTACTCTCCATAGATTGAATTCAGTTTTTGTTGATGAGGAGAAAATTAACAGAAATCTTGCTGACCTCACAGCACCCAGTTACATTAACACAAGAACACATTCCTCTGATAAACCACATTTCAGAAGATTATTCCACAGGTATTTTACAGCCCCTCAGTCTGTCTACTGATGAACGTACTTCTCTTTCTCTTTGCCTGGAAGCTTTTCCATCATCAAGTTCAGGTATTTCCAGAGATGGCAGGGATTTGACGGCTCTTTAACATTAATCAAGAGAAAATAAAAGAAATCAGAAACTTAGGAGATGGTTTCCTTCTTCTGAAGTTTGAAAACAGATGTATAACAAGGAACCAGAACAACACAATTCAACAGGAATGAACCAGGACCTTACACAGAAGACTGACCTCAAAGGTGACAGCTTCATTCAGCTGACAGTTCAGTCAGGCTTCAGTGGACAGAGGCTCCATATTATCTCACCTGTCTCTCAGTCTGATCTGGGCCACCAAGAGGCAGCAAAAGTGCTTATTATAGAGTAGAATCCACAAACCCTCAGGTTGGCCATTCCACAAATTAACAAATACCTGTTATCATCATTCAGATAAAATCTGATGCTCATCTCAATGTTAGTCAGCCTCCGTTGTTGCTCTGTTTTATCTGTATGTGAATGTCCACTCTGTTTGTGCTGTTGCATGAGGGTGAACCCCCCCCTATTTACTATTGGTCCCTTGTTTCTAATACAATAGAATCCATCTGACTCCCTTCAGAAACAACTGATCAGTATAAGTCATTGTTATTTAATATTTCTCTTCCACTCCTCTGTGGAATAATTTCTCATTAATTTTGTCAGTGGCAGGAGGGAGAGATTTCACCAGTAGTAAGGGCTACACCTTTATCAGAAGAGAGGGCATCTGGTACAAGGCGTACAGGGAGAGGATGAACTGGACATCAGCAGTCAAGAAATGTGATAGAGATGGAGCTGTCCTGATGTCCCCCATCACCAAACAGAAGAGAGAAATGCTGTCCAAGCTCCACAGAAAATTTTCTTGGTTCTTGTGAGTGAGGGATGATTTTGCTCCCAATATTTTTACATTTGCCCTCCCACCACAAGATTAACCAGTAAAAATGTCTTCTTCTTCTCTTATAAACCACAAACAGATTCCTCCCCTGGTTGGACCCAGACATTAAAACAGATGATAGAAAACCCTTTGTTTTGTTTTAATGTTTTTATTCCTGATTTCATTAACTGGCAGAGACACTGGACCTAAAATAAACTTCCTGTTCCTCTGACCTTTAACATGTAACAGAGCCCATCAATCAGATCGTCTGATTAAGAGCAAATGTCATCAGCTAATTTCCATATTAATCACATGACTTGCCATCTTTGGTTCCAGTTTTATCTTAGTGTCTTGTCAATGTCGCCCTTATTTCTGTTGTTTATAGGGGAGTGTGGATTGGCTGCACCTCAAAGACAGGAAACTGGTTATGGATGGACGGCACAGCCGTAGAACAGAACAAACTGGGCTCCTGGTCATCCTACTTCGGATGTGAAGGAACTGTGCTGTGTTCAACGATATGACAAGAAATGGCTCTCTTCTATTGTCATGAAAAAGTGGCCATTTCTGTGTGAGATCTACGTTTAGATCTCCTCTCCTATCTGAAAACCTTCCATGAAATCCTCTTAAAGGAATTTCCTTCATTTATGTTTCTGTTTTTTCCTCCAAAATTTGCACCGTTTTTTCCTGTTCTCTTCATACCAGTGGGCAGATTGCAGCCGCCATTACTTTCCCATCTCTGCCTTGTATCGAAGAGATGTCCCTATAATTAAAATTATAGATTTGGGATTTTAATCCTTCACATATGAACTCTACCAATTAATTTTTTATGATTAGTTTAAATAGTTAATTAGAACCAAAAAAAACGATTTTCATAAATTAGAAGGGGAGGTAACTTTACTCACCAGGTAGCGCTCAGCTTGCTCCACACAGAAACACCTGTTATTTACAGAACGAAAACAGGCCTCTCTGTCATCATCGGTTTATCAATAAATAAAATGAATATCAATTAATTGTGTAAATTAGTTTTAAATATCTTAATAACTATTCAATTAAAACCAATAACTGTGATTGTTACACTGCAGGGTGTAGTAGACTCCGCTTACTTTAGTATTTGATGTCTTCTCTGTAAAACAAGAGGAGGACCCTCGGTTTGCTGTGAGATGCTAACATCTCCTCCGTCTCCTACTGATCGTCTTTGGACAGGCTAATAACTATAAACAACAAACGATTAATAAAGGTATATGTTAGTTCACCATTAAATTCAAATGTGTAGATCAAATCACTGATGAAAACTTCACCATGGTTACGAACAAACTCAACAGATACATTCACCAATTAAGCTCAAAACCACTAATCAGGAATTTGAATAAAAAGATGGGGAGATAACTCACTAAATGTTTAACTAACCAATGGTTAATTCTTTAAATTAGCTGTCTTTACTCGTAACATATCAAAATATGATATTATCAGCAACTTTCCTGTTCTCAGCAAATCAGGATTTCTGCGGTATACGTGAGGTAAATAACTGCAAAAATAGCAGGAGGACAGTTTTACTAATTTTCACAATTTTCGATGTACAAATGTACATAAAATACATATGCAAATGTATTTGATGGATTCCCTTTTTGTTTAGATGTTAATTTGACTGAAATATTGGGATTCTGTGTAAAGAGAGGATTCTGTACGGTCCAGTACTGTAGTACTTAATAGTATGAGAGGAGGAGGAGATGGAGAACTGGTACAGAATGGCACAGCTGTAAAGTTGGCAGGGTCACCTGTACGGTCCAGTACTGTAGCACTTAATACTATGAGAGGAGGAGGAGATGGAGAACTGGTACAGAATGGCCCAGCTGTAAAGTTGGCAGGGTCACCTGTATGGTCCAGTACTGTAGCACTTGATAGTATGAGAGGAGGAGGAGATGGAGAACTGGTACAGAATGGCACAGCTGTAAAGCTGGCAGGGTCACCTGTACGGTCCAGTACTGTAGCACTTAATAGTATGAGAGGAGGAGGAGATGGAGAACTGGTACAGAATGGCCCAGCTGTAAAGTTGGCAGGGTCACCTGTACGGTCCAGTACTGTAGCACTTAATACTATGAGAGGAGGAGGAGATGGAGAACTGGTACAGAATGGCCCAGCTGTAAAGTTGGCAGGGTCACCTGTATGGTCCAGTACTGTAGCACTTGATAGTATGAGAGGAGGAGGAGATGGAGAACTGGTACAGAATGGCACAGCTGTAAAGCTGGCAGGGTCACCTGTACGGTCCAGTACTGTAGCACTTAATAGTATGAGAGGGAGAACTGGTACAGAATGGCACAGCTGTAAAGCTGGCAGGGTCACCTGTACGGTCCAGTACTGTAGCACTTAATCGTATGAGAGGAGGAGGAGATGGAGAACTGGTACAGAATGGCCCAGCTGTAAAGTTGGCAGGGTCACCTGTACGGTCCAGTACTGTAGCACTTAATAGTATGAGAGGAGGAGGAGATGGAGAACTGGTACAGAATGGCCCAGCTGTAAAGTTGGCAGGGTCACCTGTACGGTCCAGTACTGTAGCACTTAATACTATGAGAGGAGGAGGAGATGGAGAACTGGTACAGAATGGCCCAGCTGTAAAGTTGGCAGGGTCACCTGTATGGTCCAGTACTGTAGCACTTAATAGTATGAGAGGAGGAGGAGATGGAGAACTGGTACAGAATGGCACAGCTGTAAAGCTGGCAGGGTCACCTGTACGGTCCAGTACTGTAGCACTTAATAGTATGAGAGGAGGAGGAGATGGAGAACTGGTACAGAATGGCACAGCTGTAAAGCTGGCAGGGTCACCTGTACGGTCCAGTACTGTAGCACTTAATCGTATGAGAGGAGGAGGAGATGGAGAACTGGTACAGAATGGCCCAGCTGTAAAGTTGGCAGGGTCACCTGTACGGTCCAGTACTGTAGCACTTAATAGTATGAGAGGAGGAGGAGATGGAGAACTGGTACAGAATGGCCCAGCTGTAAAGTTGGCAGGGTCACCTGTACGGTCCAGTACTGTAGCACTTAATAGTATGAGAGGAGGAGGAGATGGAGAACTGGTACAGAATGGCCCAGCTGTAAAGTTGGCAGGGTCACCTGTACGGTCCGGTACTGTAGTACTTAATACTATGAGAGGAGGAGGAGATGGAGAACTGGTACAGAATGGCCCAGCTGTAAAGCTGGCAGGGTCACCTGTACGGTCCAGTACTGTAGTACTTAATAGTATGAGAGGAGGAGGAGATGGAGAACTGGTACAGAATGGCCCAGCTGTAAAGCTGGCAGGGTCACCTGTACGGTCCGGTACTGTAGTACTTAATACTATGAGAGGAGAGGAGATGGAGAACTGGTACAGAATGGCCCAGCTGTAAAGCTGGCAGGGTCACCTGTACGGTCCAGTACTGTAGCACTTAATAGTATGAGAGGAGGAGGAGATGGAGAACTGGTACGGAATGGCCCAGCTGTAAAGTTGACAGGGTCACCTGTACGGTCCAGTACTGTAGTACTTAATAGTATGAGAGGAGGAGGAGATGGAGAACTGGTACAGAATGGCCCAGCTGTAAAGTTGGCAGGGTCACCTGTACGGTCCAGTACTGTAGTACTTAATAGTATGAGAGGAGGAGGAGATGGAGAACTGGTACAGAATGGCCCAGCTGTAAAGCTGGCAGGGTCACCTGTACGGTCCAGTACTGTAGTACTTAATCGTATGAGAGGAGGAGGAGATGGAGAACTGGTACGGAATGGCCCAGCTGTAAAGCTGGCAGGGTCACCTGTGCGGTCCAGTACTGTAGTACTTAATCGTATGAGAGGAGGAGGAGATGGAGAACTGGTACAGAATGGCCCAGCTGTAAAGTTGGCAGGGTCACCTGTACGGTCCAGTAATGTAGTACTTAATAGTATGAGAGGAGGAGGAGATGGAGAACTGGTACAGAATGGCCCAGCTGTAAAGCTGGCAGGTTCACCTGTACGGTCCAGTACTGTAGTACTTAATAGTATGAGAGGAGGAGGAGATGGAGAACTGGTACGGAATGGCCCAGCTGTAAAGTTGGCAGGGTTCACAAATGTTAACAGGAGACAGCATCCATAAGATACATAATGTTGAAATCATGCACAGTTTACTGTTTCTGTTGTTATTATTTCACATTTCATAGGGGAAATAAATAATTATTTTCAAGTATCAGAGAACTAGACTATTACTGTAAAGTTCACATTAAAGAGGAACAGGCTTGAAAAATTAGCCTTTTTTTATGAAAACTTGGCGATCGATGCTGGTGTTAAACAGAAATCAAAGATCAATCAATAACTGTTATTGGCAAGGACAAGGAAAGCTTATGACTGAGCCAGCAGCTGCTATTCTGACAGGAGGACAGAAACTCACCGTTCAGCCATCCATGGTTATTTTATTATATATAATGATAGCGTATATAATAAAGGAAGGAAAAGCGAGTTCTTTTGAGAGGGAAACTGGATCTTTCCACCATAATTGTATATTTCTTTAAAATGGTAAATTAGTATTTACTTTGTTGTGTAGATCAATTAAACAACCAGAATACGTAAAGTTGGAATTTCACCATCCAGTGAAGTAGATTATTTTGGGTAGAATAAAACTCGTTCCACTGATATTTCTTGAAGCTTTGGTGAGCGGATCAGTAAAAACGGACGATTGATAATGTATAAATATCAGATATCATCATTTTTATTAGCTCCTTGTCTTCGGTCCTACGAGAATTCTTTGTCTTAAACTTGGCATTAAGAGTGTTATAGGAATAAAAATGTTCAGTGACTATTATTGTTGTTTGGTTTCCATAGTAAAAGGATTAATTATAATCAGATCCCTTTTAATATATTAGAAGATCCATACTTTGGTATCAACAGAAGAACACACCAGCTGCTGCTGCTGCTGTTGAGCTGTTTGGAAATGCAAGTAAAAAAGTGGTGATGCCAGGGTCTGTACAAACACCATTATGTACAACAACTTGTATATAAATCGTGCAAAGTTGTTTCACCTTTTTTAACAGAATGTAAAGTTTAGTTTTCTTTGTAGCTAAGGATCTTCATCTTCCTTTCGTCTCCAAGGTGCTGATAAAGGTGTATTGGTGTGGCTGTGGTGAGGAGACTGGCTGCACAGGTGACAGTTCACAGCCAGACAAAATCACCCTGCCATCACCTAGTTACCAGGTAGCAGGGATGGGAAAGCAGGCACAGGAGGCTCACTGACATCATACAACACCTGTCGGTCTCACTATTCGCTGCTGCTGCTATTAGCAGCTACACTGACACCTTTTTGGTCTTTCACAATTGAAGTTGTTTCTTGAAAAGAAAAAAACTTGCACGTGAATGAATTCAGTTCACTCATTCGACTTTCATCGTTAAAATCCCATTTTTAATTTATGCTCCTCTAGTCTCTGGTCAGTTATTTGAGTTAAAACCCAAATATTGTAAGAAAACAAACAACTCTGATCTATTCTCTTGATTGGCTGCTCTCACCTGACTGCTGCCCTGTCTCACACTATAACTGCGGATGTCACGTCATAATAGTTCACTAATTAGTAGAGTATTCAGCTGAAAACAAACAACCAAAGATTAAAGTTTGTTTCTTAGTGTGGTAATTGGTATTGAAACTAATTTTGCCATTCTCAAATTCTTCTCTTTCCTTATCCTTTCTTCTTTTGTGCCGATTAACCAGAAAATTTTAACGATAAAAACAAATTTGTTCAAATTGCATTAAATTTGAAATATCAACTGATTCACAAACCGAGTGAATTTTGGAAAACACAGATTTAAATTATTAAATATTCAGCAAATAAAAAGGATACAAAGTAAGTAGAATGAATGATGCCTCCAGTCAAAGACTGAATCACATCAAGTTTGTCCCTTAGACCCTCATTATCTCAGTGTTTTCTTCATCACATTACACAAAATTATCAGTTTTCTCCTGTATTCTCCACTGTCAGCAACAGCCTAAGTTCCAGACAAAGTTCGCTGACAACCAAATGGTGCTCCTCCCTGGACATCGGAAGAATTTATGAGAGAAGAAGAAGTCAAAACTAGAAAACAGAGCTTCACTCAAACTACGCTGGACCAGCTTGAGTGGCTCTGTTGTGAAGAGGGATCGCTCATATGTCGTGTGACACGTCGCAAGTCCTGTCTTCTTGTATATACCAGACTAGCAGATGTGGTCGTCTGTGCGTTCGGCCACAGACTCAGCGTGAACCATCCCGTGGCTCGGACAAGAGAACAACCTTCAAGAGGGTATTTCAGACTGATCCACATTAACTGGCACTGGCAACAAAAATTTTAAAAAAAGATGTATAAACAACAAGAAGAAAGAGGATGCAGCAGACATCACTGTGTAAGTTTCAGGTGTGTGCCAATTGTTGGCTGCTATGCAGACTTTCACCGTATTTAGTGATAATACAAAAGGTATCTCATATATAGAGTCACGGGCGGCATCAACGAGATCTTTTTCCACTTCATCCACTGGTGCATGTTACCTGATACAAGAATATCCCCACCTGTTGAAATTAGAAAAATTTCCAACCGTGCAAAAGAAATCTTTCAGTTCTTGTTCCTCAACATCTCCCTCATCAAGCTTACGGTTTAATTACCTTTAAAGCTGAGTCCACACACAAACATCACTGTCATGTGTGTGTGATATCTACCAGAAAACTATCAAACATCTTTACGATTCTATTTACTAGATCACCTGTCACATCCCAGCAGAAGGTATCTCTTCAAATCTGTTTATGCTGGAAACTTCGATCTTTAAAAAAGAATAAGAAACAGATGATATTTAAATTTCCAAAATCATTTTATTATTGGAAATGAAAAAGCAAGGGCAGATAACTAGCAATGTAAACAAAGGAGAGACATGAGAACGAAAGACTGTTGATGAATCAAGTTGATTTGTGCATCGAGGATTCTACCTACACAGCTAACATTACTTCACCTCTGACCTGACACACCTGTAATGAGTACCAAGCTATTTAATAGATTCTTTTTAAGTCAAATAAAAACAAAATTAACCAATTAAAACATTATATTATATTTAAAAAATAGAATTAAAAAAGGTAAAATTATTTAAAGACATCCACATTTCTATAATCACCTTGTAGTGTATTTTAAAAAACCAATACTGATAACAAAGCTAAACAATAAGACATCGGTCAATGTTTACTGATAAAAAGATAGACACCAAACTCTCTCTCTCCATATCTGTCTCTGTCTGTGTCTGTCTGTCTGTCTGTCTGTATTTCTCTCTACAAGTAAAAGAATCCACTTTTGAACTCACTTCTCCATTCCTTAAATACAAAAGGGGTCATTTATTTTGACCAAGAATTTTCCAGAAAAGATTTTAGGGGCCTGAATAACTGTCTCAATAAGTGACCGTTTGCCCAGCTCCCAAAGCCAGAATATTAATTTCCTAGCCCCTAAAGATGCTAGTTGTCTGCTGTCTTGTTTGTAAAATAATCCCTACGTTCATTGTTTCTGAAGTGGAAAAATAAAGAGGAGAAAGGAGCAGAAGAGAACCTCCAAGCAAACTGGTTAAACCTGAAAGGGTTAAAAAAACAAATACATCAATAATCTCAGAACCAAATAAATGTATTTATGGCCTAATATTTCTACCTAACTCCCTGAAAGGTTATTCATTCTGGTTTGTTATTATTGTTTTAACTAAAAGGGGGAATCACTTTCCTTCCATTATTCATAAACCTTCCGTTCTATTTATTAGAAAAAATAATTCGACATCGTTGTAGCAATCGACTCTCTCTGAACGGGATGAGGCTTTGATCTATACATAGAGAGAAAATAACTTTTGAAAACTCTAGGAAGAATCTCATCACTGAACAGAGTGGGTAACAGACAATCTAGCAGCTATCGAGAGAAAAAAAAAGTGGGGGGAGCCTTACTTCCGATCGGTTCTGCGCGTGCTAGGGGGGGAAAAAAAGGATTTCGTTAAAGAATCGTCTTTTAAAAAAAAAGTAGCAGAAATCCACCGAATTTTACTGGACATTTTAATTTAGGAAAACGTATACCAGTGTAAATAATAATTCTTTTTTTTTTAAATGTACTGTAGTGTTGAGCACAAAGTGTCCATAATTGGCTGTTTGGGATCAACTCAAGGGCTGTGATGGAAAGATTAGCTTTCATTATCTATCATTACCACGTGTGGCACAGCAGCAGTAAGCCCCGTATACAAACAGTTCCCCATCCAGCATAACAACATGAAACCTTGTTGAAGTTTCTTGCAGACAGAGGA
Source organism: Nautilus pompilius (assembly GCA_018389105.1). Lineage (NCBI taxonomy): Eukaryota > Metazoa > Mollusca > Cephalopoda > Nautilida > Nautilidae > Nautilus > Nautilus pompilius. Next base: position 42,364 of record JACATO010000320.1, read on the forward strand.
ACAGGTTGCGCATGGCATCCGCTTGTTTGCGTTAAAAAAGCGACACATTTACAACTCCCTGACCCCTGCCAGAAGTAGGCGTCGCCTTAAAAGAAGCTTATAAGATTCTGTTTCCGCTTTGCCAGAAGATTACGGCCCCCAGAGCTATAATTCCCGCTTGCTTTGATCTAAGTGGGATGGCACCACACCCAACAGCAAAGAAATCGCTGCTGTCGCTTATCGTAAGTACCCGCCCACCCTGTTGTGCTCTAACCGAAATACCAACTGGACTTTTTACGACACGGGCACCTGTAGTTCATCAATACTTATTTATTTATACATCTAATTGCTCCTTTTCGTTCGCTTTCTCTCCCGTATATTATACTAGGCGAGGTTTAATTTGTGTTACGGAGACCATCAGTTACCGCCTCCATGCGGGCCCGCGGTATCTCTCTCTCTCTCTCTCGAACAGACCTACACTTACCAACCCGCCATGGGCGAGCTAACCGATTGACGCCGACGCCATCTACTGCTCATTCACGTGACTAACCGCAGTGTAGTGTCAGCAACCTCTCGAAATGGCCGCCCACTCAAACAACGAACAAACCTTCTTGTAAAGGGCAACAGTTTACACGCCACTCGTTTGTCAAACAGGTGGCCGGTAGTGGGAGGAGGGGCGGAGAACAGCTAAAAATAGCGACGACAATCGATTCAAACCCTTGAAATAAATGGCTTAAAATATGGCGACTCTCTCTCTCTCTCTCTCTCTCGCTCTACTCGCTCCTCTCTTTCTCTCTGGTCCCACTCTTTCTTTCTCTCTCTCCATCTCTCTCTCCTCTCTCTCTCTCTCTCATCTCTCTCTCTCTCTCTCTCTCTCTCTCTTTCTTTCTCTCTCTCGCTATCTCTTTCTTCTCTCTCTCTATCTCTCTCTCTCTCTCTCTCTCTCTCTCTCTCCTCTCTCTCTCTCTCTCTCTCTCTCCTCCATCTCTTTCTTTCTCTGTCTCTATCTCTCTTTCTCTCTCTCTCTCTCTCTCTCTCTCTCTCTCCTCTCTCTCTCTCTCTCTCTCTCTCTCTCTCTCTCTCCATCTCTTTCTTTCTCTGTCTCTATCTCTCTTTCTCTCTCTCCATCTCTCTCTCTCTCTTTCTCTCTCTCCATCTCTCTCTCTCTCTCTCTCTCTCTTTAACTCTACTGACTCATTTCTCAACTTTTTTCAAGTTTTTTGTTAAGACCTATGAAAGAAAAACAAGAAAAAATTTCGAAAACCGTCATTCGAGACACTAAATAGCAAACAGCTGCTCTTTAGCCTTAGAGTTAGCAGAAAGTGAAAGTAGTTGTTCCTTCCCACTGTTTGTCACGGGTTTGCTTTTTCTCTCTTTCCTTTTCGTGACTGAAAATATCAAATGGCAATCAGTTTATGCCGAAGATGGCCGCCCAAGTGAACCCTGGTTTTTATAGTGCCAATGTCAGCCAGTAAAACGTGTGGTCATTAAACATTATTTCTCAGACGAACGCCGGAGTCCACACCCTTTCAGTACCCATGGGCGACGCTGTAGCTCTTTTGTCAAAAAAGATCGCAAATACCTTCGCGCATCTTTATCGTGCAAGGTGATGATGAGTTGAATGACGTCTGTACAGTTGCTGCAAGAGCCCAAACACGAGTAAGCCGTCTCTGGAGCGTGTATTTGAAGATCCTTGATTGGTTAACTCTGATATGATTTTGATAGTTTTAAGATTGATAATCTGAGGGATAGAACAGAATTATCCTGGAAAGAGAGAAGGGCTCATACAATAAGCCTTAATGGCTTCTCGTCTCTCTATGTAAATTCAATTTAATAACAGCAATCTATTATTACTGCCAAATAGAAAAAAATGAAAGAAAAGATATTACAACTGATGCTTGTGCCTTAAAAGAGGAATGATGACCGAATTTTCCAGCCCTTTATACTTACGAAATATTATCTTTTTTTTTACTTTCGTTTTTTGCCGGTTTTCTTTATGTGTATAATAAACTTTATTATTGCCATTTCGTATTACTGTTTTTTTTGTAAATAAAAGAACAATGAGTTGTAACACGAGTGTCAGACACGTGGTTGACCTACAGTCATCGTCATATGTCTCGAGATTGTGACGTCGGTTACAGCTCATCACATACCTGTAACAACCAGCCAACCAAGGGACTTCTAACGACTTCTCATCTGAGTTTTATGCTAAACAGTTTCTCTTTGGTAACTATTGGACTGCTGTATTGTTTTCTTCTTGTTGCTTTTTTTTAGTTCAAAGAAAAGAACAACAATCTGACGCCTTGAAAACAAAAGAATTGTAAAAAAAAAACAGACTTTGTTAGCATTTTTGATCCAGATGGAATCCAGCTCTGCGACTGTACATTCCAAGGAGATATTTGATCTATTTTATCTGTAGCTAGTTATTGAGCCGAGCCGACAACTGCGAATTTTGTTTAGAAGCAGCCAACTTTCGACTCTCTCAGTAAACATCTAATATTATGATTTCGCAACATTTTACAATCGTGGAGAAAGAGAGAGATGGAAGAGGGAGGGAGGAAGAGAGAGAGAGAGATGGAGGAGGGAGGGAGAGAGAGATATGGAGGGAGGGAGGGAGGGAGGGGGAGAGAGATGGAGGAGGGAGGGAGGGAGGAGGGGGAGAGAGAGATGGAGGAGGGAGGGAGGAGGGAGGAAGAGAGAGATGGAGGGAGGGGGGGAGGGGGGGGAGAGAGAGAGAGAGATGGAGGAGGGAGGGGGAGAGAGATGGAGGAGGGAGGGAGAGAGAGATATGGAGGGAGGGAGGGAGGGAGGAAGAGAGAGATGGAGGGAGGGGGAGGAGAGAGAGATGGAGGAGGGAGGGAGGGGGAGAGAGAGATGGAGGAGGGAGGGGGAGAGAGAGAGGAGGGAGGGAGGGGGGGAGGGGGGAGAGAGAGAGCAGGGCCGTAGGTGTGAATTTGGAAGCGTAGTACTATTCTGCAACCCAATCACCACCGCGCCAGGATGGGAGGAAGAGGCAATCCCTTCTGAAACGGTTACCCATGCTCCCTCATCCCGTTGAATCAGTAACCCCGTGGGGAATATTACATAATAAGAACAACGATGCTGTCATCGGTGAATAGAGTAGAAACCCGAGTTTGATATTGCTGATTCATTTCGTCGTCGCAGTGGAAAAGTCACCGGCATCGCGATGGGCGAAATAGAACCCTTTTCGGATCTGCTGATAATTTAACGGGGAAAATGAATTTGGTAGCTTCATCGAGGCAGTTAGACTACATTAACCAATTCGCCCCGTTGATTCTAGATCGTCGAGGCTAATTCTTCGCCCGCCCGTGATGCGATGTCACAGAGGAGGTGCGTGACAGTGACAGTTGCAGTTAGCCCGGTCTGAAGATGATCTTCTTTCCATCAAGAAGGGATTACACATTTTTAAAATAGAATTTTTTTTTATTTATGTCTCATACACGTGTTTTCAAAAGGATTAGTACGTACTAAGGTCAACCTGTTTCTTTCTTCAAGGCTTATCGCGTCGACACGCCAAGGATCGAGTGCCCGTAAAAAAGTCAGATCAAGCGAGTCGCAGACAGCGTAGAGCGAGCTGAGGAAGTGGCACTCTGCCTCCTGATAATAGGGTTTAATTTGTTTGAGCGAGTGAAAAAGATAGGGTTCGAGGCGGAAGCGAGCCCTATGCCAGCACCTTACATCTGTTATGATAAGGCGGTCCGCCCCAAGTTTTATGCCTTTTCCTAATCACGTATCCGTCAATAATTATCGCGAATTAGTTAGAACTATCTGCGTCTCGGGTAGCACGGATACATCACATCTTGTTTGCTTCCGCTGGTGCAAGTCTCTCTTTGCTGGTTCATTAACCTGGGAATCTACTGTTCCACCTATGTAAGGTTCACTTCTCACCGCACTGAGTTTATCGCTCTTCACTCGCTGTTTACTGTCTGGGTTACGAGTTAGAGTGTCTTCCCTTACGTCCGGACAGAAATCCGCCAGGTGTAATACAAATGGTGTTTGTAATTATCTGTTCCGTGACTTACGGGCCGAATACTTCTCATCCAGCAGCGTCTGAGAGTTCTGGAATACTTCCAGGCAGAAGCTGCTTCGTGAGACTGAGTCAACGATCTCTGTTCCAAAAAGTACCTGGTATTTTGATAACTCCACCTTGTTCTCCCCCCCCACACACACACACACCCCTCAACAAGAAAAAAAGATAGGTGTATTATCAGAGTCAGAGACTCTTCCTGTAGACTGGATTATTCTTGTTAGTCTGACGCACCCTTTCTCTCATGATGAAGAATGACATCATCTCTTAGGCCCACTGCCTGCAGATTACCGAAACCGGGCGAGCCTGGCCTCTCTCTCTCTCTCTCTCTCTCTCTCTCTCTCTCTCTCTCTCTCTCTCTCTCTCTCTCTCATCTAATTAGTTACTTTCTCAGCGCAGTGTGCCTGCTATTGTTCTCAGTACCCTCGGCACTATTATTTGTTCGTCTGTCTGAAGTTTACAAGACTCTCTTCTCTTTATTGCAGGGAGACGATGCAAAATCTTAATTTCTTCCTTTTATAATCGCAGGTTCCCGCTCACTGAGAGTTCATTTTGCGCCGGGTGTGGGCCCTTTTATTTGAGATCGAATATGAGTTGGGTAGGGTTAGGGACTGGGGAAGGGCTGAGAGCCGAGAAACAAATTAGCAGCGGATCACTGAACGTGGATGCATAAAATCGCGGGTATTTTTTGATCGTTTGAACGTGACGACCGCTAACAAAGTGAAGTTCCTTTGACAGGTGAACCGTGACTCCCTTACGTAATTCCGGAACAAAGCTGCTTTGTACAAAGGTAGCCATCTGTGAAAATAGTCTAGTATGGATTTTCACAGGTAGACGGGAATTATTCGATCAAAACTCTTTTTAATTAGCGGATTCAGCACAAAGCCTGCAATTCTATACGCGCGCGCGCCCCCTCTCCACATCAATAAAAGGATTTAGTAAGAACTGGAATCAAAGGGGTCTCCATCTTTTATTGAGGGGGGCAACATCAAAGCTGGCTGCCCCGAGGCAACCGCTCTAGAAACCCACAATAAAATCAAAACTGAGATCTGTTAAGGGAGGACCAAGAAAGAAGCAGCAGAAAGTACAAACACCTGTAAGATTGTAGAGCTCTGAAAAACGTTCAAACAAGAAATTCACGTTTCGAAAAGGGGAAATCGCTCGGTTTACGCATAATGTTTTGCTCCTCCAGGAGGCCCGATGTTACAACTTTAAGGAAAAAAGAAAGAAAAAAACAGGAGAGCAGCAAATGATTAACCTACTGATGGCTTTCAGTCTTCTACGCGGACACACACGAGCGCGCTCGGAGGAGATTTCCAGAAATCTCGCAGAGGTACACGTCCTTTACGAGACTAGCTCGCCGCGCATGCGCAGTAGACACGTTTGACCACATGCCTAGCTAATCTTATTGGCTCCATAGTCTATAGCTGAACAGTTGGAGTTAGTAGGTATAGTTTTTCTTTTAATGACTTAGAATTTCAAAAGCAGTTACTGACCCACTGTAACTAACTAATGTGCATCTGGAGAAAACAGTTTATCAATTGTATTTAACAACAACTTTAGAAAGAATCAATTTCGGTGTTATTTAAGTGCTATTATTTTCCTTTTTATAAATGGAATAAAAGGATAATTTTAATTAATAATTAAAGTATTTTCACTTAAAAATTCTGTAGTCCCTCAATTTTAATACGGGAGATGTATAGATGGATTTCTCTTTGTTGCTCTATCAGGTAAATGCTATAGGATAGCAGATGTCATTAAAGAACAGACATTCGCATATGCTCATTGTTCACAGACTCCACTGTCATGAGAAGGTCAAAACTACAAGAAAGTTTTTAAATCTTGGGTGCTGCTGAGCAGACTAGAAAGTTCACACACACACACACCAGGAATCAATAAACACTATACAAAAACACGCGAACATTCCAGATACTTCAGCTATAGGATTAATAGTATATTAGCTTTGTCCAAAAAAACGTTACCAACTTACCAATGAAGAAGCAGAGTGCTTGTTCACAATGGCATCCACGACTCAGTACACACACGCAGAGGGCTGCTGGTTCTATATATTCTCACACACTGTTTAACTTATTTATTTTCTTTTTAGCGTTGATAGGGGGAAATAAATGTTAGAAAATTACAGATGACCGTAATATACCCCGATGTTTTCAGTTCCCTCCCCACCAGGGGATTTGTCATACGGCGGAAAGGTCTTCCGTTTCTCTGTAATAACTGAACTAAACCATTATTTTTTTTGTTAATAAACTCGCCACATTTTGATTGCTGAAAAATATTTTAAATATATATATAGGAAAAACTGTTATCTCGTTAACTGTTGCACTAATTCATCCATAGCCAGAAGTTTATCATCACCCAAGAATTTCAAAGATCGTGCTTGATGGAGTCGAATTAAACCGACTGGGTTTGCATGACAGTGTTAACGTCAACGTCGCCCGCTTTGTGGTCGGAAACCTGACAATTTTAAATCTAACGTGCAAATGGATTCCATCCGAGAAGAGCTCATAGCTGGTGACGTCCAACGTGGCTCGGCTTGAATATCAGTGGGGCGAACTGTGAGCGGGATCTGAACGTAGATTTTCGTCATTGTTATTATTCTTAGGGCGGAGCCAAACGTTTGGCCGGTATGACTGTACAGATACAGAGAACCAGATCGCTGCTTCTAGACGGAATGTTTAGTTAATGACCATCTATGTGTTCGTGCGTCCATCCGCGTCCGCGCAGGTTTAAAAAGCTATCGCGGTTGAGACTAGTTACTGGTTTTGTAAAGGATAGCTATAAATAGACGCCGAGTGGAACTTTGCGCAGAGTTACAACAATTGTAGACTTTACTTCTGTTGCCCGAGCAAAGCCCGATGTAGAAATAAACAAGAGCTAATAGAGAGATGGTGGAGAGAGATCAAAGGTCTATTTAACCGCGGAGAGAGAGAATGAAATGGCCCGGGCCGTTCTAAGCGATTAGCGAAAATTAAATCTGTTCGAAGATTGTAAAGTTTGAACCGAAACATGATTTTGAAAAGGAAGGAACAAATAAAAAAATAAAATAAAAAAATTCTGTTTCTGTCTTTACATTTCGGGTCTCAAGATAAAATGAGTCATGTTTTAGAATTTTATAAATATCATAGGCGGCCACGAAAACCGTAAGTGGTTTTTCGGTATTAGAATGACGGGCGTATGTAATGGTCTCTGCCCACCTCGTGCAGTGGCAATTAATTTGCCATTTTTAAAAAAAAAGTTTGATGGTTTGAATCAGTTGAGGGAGTCAGTGTGGCTCTCTGTGAATAACTGTTATAGATGACAGTCAAGAAGAAAGCTTGGCGAACGCGTGTGTTAATTAGATTAATCATGATTTCAGCTTGTGAATACGGCTGCCGACACCGATCGACCTCTCTCTCTCTTTTCTCTTCTCCTCTCTCTCTCTCTTCTATTTGTGTTGTACCGATGCCATCTTCTCTCTCTGTTTGTTACTGACTTCATCTCTCTCTCCTCTATATCTCTCTATCTCTCTCTCTCTCTCTCTCTCTCTCTCTCTCTCTTTTGTACTGACTTCATCTCTCTCTCTCCTCTCTCTCTCTATCTATCTCTCTCTCTCTCTCTCTGCTCTATATCTCTCTATCTATTCTCTATCTCTATTGTGTACTGACTTCATCTCCTCTCTTTCTCTCTACTATTGCCATCTTCTCTCTCTGTTTGTTTACTGACTTCATCTCTCTATCTCTCTCTCTCTCTCTCTTTGTTGTACTGACTTCATCTCTCTTCTCTCTCTCTCTCTTCATATCCCCCCTCTCTCTCTCGTCAAGCTAGATCTGCGATGTATATAAAAAAAAAAATTAAAACGGTGTTCTCGACTTCATGTCCGCAGCACCACGCAGACCGACTAGACCAGTTAATGGGAAATACCGTCTTGAATAAATACATCGCCACCGTTTGTTTTTTTTTTTGAAAAAATTCAATCAAAATTCCCTTTCGGAAGTAGTCAGGGAAATGGGGAGTAACTCTACTGATAAATTTACAAGCAGGTTCTGTAGACAGGTTGATTAAAACTCAGGTGCATATACTTACATAAGTTAGTAGGCTTTTTTTTTTCATTCATCTAAAAAGCGGTAACATGACTAACTAATGAAACTACGTTTCGACGATCGTCAGCGTTTGGTCCTGATGAGAACTAACCTGCCAACTCCTGTAGATAATGCACCACTGATATCTTTCTGCTCTTATCGATCCATGTTACCATATGACTATTGGAAAATGCATGCGCATAAAAAAGAGTTTATGGATCAAACTCTTTTCGTATGAAATGTTTTTCAATAGTATTGTCCTTCTTTATGTGTGATGTATTTATTGTTTATTGGTGTTCACATACTTATGGCCGCCAGTATATATAGTATTTTATAAAATGGAAACTGTAGCATAGCATTTAAACAGCATTGAGAATAATATCCAGTCTCTTCAGCCTTAAACCGTACCGGCTTTGAAGATGTCATCAGCAGAACTTGGTACTCGTGTTGCCATAAAGCTGACGGTGCATGATTTGAAAAACAACAAATTATGTCAAATAGGGTTAATTCTCATCTGGAGGTTATATAACTGAAAAAGATTTATACAATGTAGAACTATTTCAGATACTCACTGCTTTGTGCCTCGTCACCAAGTACAGTTACATATAGCGCTTCTTCCTCTAAGATGACAGTTCGTCTTGGTACGTGAGTTGTCGACTTTAGCAGTGCGGTAGGTTAACCACCGGACTACCACGGCGCTCTAACTACTCACAGATATTGTACAAAGGCGTTATTTACTATACCTTGTTTTATTCAATTGATAAAATACATTATTATTATTATTATTATTATTATTATTATTATTATTATTATTATTATTATTATTATTATTATTAAAGTGTTGGTTTCTCTACTATCAATTTTATTATGTTTCTGGAACTTAGTCATCGCCATCACGGGAATATGTAATGGTGGGGGGATGTACAGATAACACGTGATGTAGCAGGCAGTACAAGGACAGAGGCGTGCGATTGTATTCATCGTCACTTGATTCTATCGATCCTCAGTTCGCGCTATCCATCGCGTTACCAGGTGTAGTCAGTCACGTGGTAAATTTTAAAGAGGTAATAATAAATAGTCAATATATAAACGCAGTCATCACAGTTATCGGTTTTGTTTTGCTTTGGGACAAAATGGCGCCAGATAACAACAAAAAAATATCACATCCTGACGTGACTGTCATCAGATTCATTCAAGGTCGCGATCACATCGACATCGGTTTCCAGTACACGGATATCGATTTACCCGAAGCCGTGGTCTGTAGTGATAGCCGACTGAGTCATTGCAACACAAAAACATCTTGCTCACCCAGCTTTCTACGCAGTCTTCATGTTTTTTTTTACAAATTTCAGCTTTATCTAAATAAATAAATAAATAACTTAAAACATAGCAACAAAGAAAAGACTACGTTCGTTACTGTGTATAGTGAATCCACCTAATACAGACGTTATCAGTCAGTCTCGACCGGAGACAAGACTACGATACTGTGTACAGTGTGTCCACCTAATACAGACGTTATCAGTCAGTCTCGACCGGAGACACGACTATGTTACTGTGTACAGTGTGTCCACCTAATACAGACGTTATCAGTCAGTCTCGACCGGAGAAAAGACTACGATACTGTGTATAGTGAATCCACCTAATACAGACGTTATCAGTCAGTCTCGACCGGAGACAAGACTACGATACTGTGTACAGTGTGTCCACCTAATACAGACGTTATCAGTCAGTCTCGACCGGAGACAAGACTACGTTACTGTGTACAGTGTGTCCACCTAATACAGACGTTATCAGTCAGTCTCGACCGGAGACAAGACTACGTTACTGTGTACAGTGTGTCCACCTAATACAGACGTTATCAGTCAGTCTCGACTGGAGACAAGACTACGTTACTGTGTACAGTGTGTCCACCTAATACAGACGTTATCAGTCAGTCTCGACCGGAGACACGACTATGTTACTGTGTACAGTGTGTCCACCTAATACAGACGTTATCAGTCAGTCTAAACTGGACTATTTTTAATTTGCTTGACTTCAACTGGAAAAACAATGTTGCTAAATTATCTGACTGAATGAAGTTAAAGGATAATTTATGAAAGTAAGTGAAAAATACGTTGATAAGCAGCAGTCTTTTGAGATTAGGTATGCCTTACTGAGGCCATAACGTGTGAGAACTCATAGACCAAACATTGAGTGTTGGTAGATAGTTGGATTGACTCACCTGTACTTATTTGCTTTAAAAATTACATAACATTTCAGTTTTTTTATTATTATTCACTATCTTCGACCAAAGTGATCGTATCTTGTAATTTTTTCACGATCTATCAGGGTTGCTTTTCAATTTCTTACGTAGTGGGAATTGATTGACGCTCAACCTGATGTTGCAAGCTAATTAATAGCGCCTTGGCGGAAGACACGCTCAAGATGGACAATGAATTCCGACAGAATTCGGTATATGCCGTCACTCGCACTTTCGTCACGTGTACTACGTTCTCTCGCCATCTTCGCCCAACCCAGATTTAGAAAGAAAAAGGAAGCCGTTTCAAGAACACATCTACCAGGATCTGTAGTAGCTCGAAGCGCAATGTGGTATCTTAGAACAACGACACGACAGGAGTGACGACCTTACCTTTCAGAAAGCAGAGCAGGGTTCTTAGGTTATTTAGAGACGAAACCGGGGTGGAATTCGTTACAACTGGCAATAACTAAGGTGAAAAGATGCTGTGGATAATAACATACACAAGGGCCTGTTGCTTCGCTGAATTGTATTGTTACATGCCATGTCATCTGTGACTAACGGCCATTAATTACTGAGCAACAGTTAAAAGGAGGCATTATGCTATCTCCATGACATTATCGAGGATGTAATATTAATCAGGGTATATATCGCGGGAATCTCGTCGCTACCAGGCGCAGATTGCAAGCGACCTCTGGCGGAATTAGTTTTTTTTTTTTTTTTTTAATTATCTTCCGCATTCCTATTTACGTGTTTTCTTAACTTCTCAGCAAAACATTAAATAGTTTAACCACGGCTTTCGCATATTTTAAACCTTGAAATATTACGTATGTGTTTACAGGCGGTGTTTCAGGTCTGACCACGTTAACAGTCTGCAAATGTTTCCGTCGAATGAATTATCAGCAGGAACGAAAGATGGGGGAGGCCAACCTTCGAAAGCCAGGATGAAGTTGACGATCATCTGTCTGTACCGTCTCCTTATCCCGCAACGAGGAACGTAAATATTAAGTTGTTACGAAAGTTTTGTCGTTTATTTTATCGCAACAGCGAGACTCCACATCGCTGCTGAACGTGAAGTTTATTAATCAGAGTGAGTTCCCTCACAGCCAGTACACTTCTGCCAGCGAGTTACAAGCGCATTTATACCATTTTGAAAGAAAAATCTGGATTTCTGGAGTCGATAGACGGTTTCGATTGCTGCTCGGTTGGAGAAGGATTTCTCACATGTATTTATATACACTACAATCCAAATCTGTTAATCCATCATGGAAGATTCAGAAATCTCCATTGAAACAAAACGGTAATTCATTCCTGCAGTTGTTTGGTTCACTGGCCTCAAAAGTAAGATTTATTAATATCTTTCAATAATAACGGCGGAATTATTAATATTCAATATTTCGTGTATTTATCCTTTGCTCTCGAGGCCACTCGAACTTGTCTGGTCATTGATCCAGTAAACGTAATTATTTCTGGTCTGATGCTATTCCGGAATTCATTGAGTGATTCTCCACAAATCATCAGGTTTTGCTGCTTTCCCCAGCTTTAATATCTTCTGCTAATTCTCAGCTGGATTGGGATCTAGAGGCTGGTGCTCTTTCGATAGTAAATAATTCACGTACAGCTTGGTTGTGCTCTTTGAATCTTTGTCGTGTTGTTATACATACAAAACCACGTGGGGAAAAAGTCACTCGAAAATTTCTGATGTTGCCTCCCACTCATAAATCCGTGGATTTTCTCCCAAAGCTTGTAACACCGTGATCGCTGGAAGAATCCAAGATCATGCGGGACTCTCCACCGTACCTGCTTATGTCTTGGTAATGCGCAAATTAGATTTATCCTTCGGTTTTATTTTCCGCCTTTAAAAAAGCCATTTCTGATAGCCAAACATTTCGGTTTCTTCTTTCATCTTAAACAAACAACGGTTCTCCAGCCACCCCAACCCCGTGCGCTACAGTATAGTTTTTGTACGCATCGGCCCAACGTAGTCGCATTGCACTGTTGTGACTCTACACAGTGGTTCCGTAGAGGTCACGTGACCCTTCTGGCCAACCCCCACTCCTCAGTAAGTTTCCTCCTTATAGTAGTTTCGCTTACTGTTTTCGCAATAATGAAATACGGGGTTTATTGGTAATCTTTTTACTCTAGTTTTCCGCTTCTTTCCTTTTCTTTGAGCAACCCCAGAGCCTCGACCTGATATGACTTCCCGCAACCCCAGAGCCTCGACCTGATGATATGACTTCCTGCAACCCCAGAGCCTCGACCTGATATGACTTCCCGCAACCCCAGAGCCTCGACCTGATATGACTTCCCGCAACCCCAGAGCCTCGACCTGATATGACTTCCCGCAACCCCAGAGCCTCGACCTGATATGACTTCCCGCAACCTCAGAACCTCAACCTGATATGACCTCCCGCAACTACAGAGCCTCTACCTGATATGACCTCCTTGAAAGTACGCTGCACCTCTCACCTCGAATTACTATGGAAAGATGAAGATAAGCACTCAAGATTGGCAGCTTATATATAACTACTTACGGAGCCGAATTATGGCAATAAATTTAGCAAGTCTGCTTCGTGATTATTAAGAAATCAGATCATTAAAAATTGTTCATATCAACATATGGATATTTCCATGATAGTCTTCATGAAGCATCTGCTACCGTGACATTATCATCGATTTTACCTGGAACAAATTACACCGAGACTCGCGTGGTTTATTTTTGTTTTTAAATTTTCTAATTAACTTTAGTCAACTGTTTATAAAACTACGGGTAGCCGCATAAATAGGGTATCGACCCCTTTTATGGAGATGACGGGAGTTTCTCACGGCGGTCTAACAGCTCCGAGCGCTACTACTGTACGCTTGTCTGTCAGGTAAACGATTTAAAATACCTGGCTTTTTTAAAACATGGCTATAACGAGCTCCACTTTGGGATCTGACCATTCGGTATTTTTCTACGGTAGAAGTGACAAAACCAGGCGCAGCCCCTCTGGAGTCGCGCGCAGTGACGTATGCACGGTGGTGCAGTGTATAACTGCACAAACAGGACACTACTGCCGCCACCCGACGGCGGTCTCCGGAGTATCGCCTCGAGATGGTCTGATACTTGTGTAAATAGCAGTAATATCGTGTAAAAAAAAAATAAATAAAAAAAATGTGGAGACTTTACGCTGATTCTTCCCCCGCTAACCGCGGTATTGTAAGTCGTAGACTGCTTTCCGAAAGAGATAACGAATACGAAGTACTACTCCATACATATTAAAGACAAGTGGCACCACCTCTCCCCCGCTCCATTCACCTCAAGCGTACAGCCTCTGCACCGCTACCTTTTCAAACGTTGTACCTCGGAATCAAAACACTTTAAATTACCTGTCGTTGGTTTATACAAAACAACAACTATTCTATAAAGCGGTCCGAAACCGGACACACAACTTCTCACTGGAAACTACCACTCATTAGAAGATGCCAGTTCTTCACTCACGTAGTTCACTTTGGTCTGTCTTGCCCACCCTGCTCCAAAAAATCTGATACCATCGGAATGCAAGAACACCTTCAACCGGGCATATCTATTATAAATTCAATAGTCAAACAGTACTAATAAGCATCAATAAATACCAACCCAAAACCGAAAGGTGACAGTCAGACTTCGAGGTATTGTTACTGCTTCTTCATTTGTATGTAAGGTAAGCTAGCTTCCTAACAACAGTTTTGATGCAATTAATTAAGATATTAAAAATTCTTAATTTCAAACATAAATAGTTACTATTAACTGTTTGCTAGATTATAAACTTAAATACAAGATATAATAGTATTACAAGGAACTTTTATTTGAAACTTATGGAATACTAGACGCTTGATCTAAAATCTTGGGCTGGCTGGACATGGGTTAACAAGATAAACGACACGATTCATCTACATTAATCAATAAAATGCTTTATGTTCGGCTAATTAAAACCTGATTTTTATTGTGAAGTTATGATCCCTCTGTTTCTTCGTCAAACGCCTTTCTTTCAAATTAACTATTTTAACTCCACCCCAGTCATTCTCAGCTGCCAGATACTTTTTTAAAAAGAGAGAAAAGGATTAACGAATACATCTTTTTTAAATCTTAAATTTGTTTAAAGAACACCCTGAATCACCACGAAAACTAGGAGTTGGAAAAATACGTAAAAAAAAAATCTTTCAAAAGATTTATTTGAAAAATTTAAGTCACACGTTTTAAACTTTATTTTTAAAAACCTTCTGGAAAGGTTAAATTTGCTAAAAAAAATCGTTTAAAAAAGTTAATAATTACAACAGATCGCATATTTCAAAGGCTTGTTTTAAGCTTATCATATAAGTTATAGATACAAGTAAACCTCTGAATGATATAAGTAGAAAATTTAGTTTTACTGTTCCTAATAAAATAAAACTAAGATCATTTTAGCCGAAAATAAAAAAAAAAAAATATTTAAAGTCTGCATAAAAAAACCAGATATGGATATTTAGATAAAATTTCTGGTGCAAAATTAAAAGCTTTTAATAACAGTGTGGAAGTTTAAAAAAATTGACGTTTTCCAATGCACAAATTAGTTATGAATTTTATGTATGATTAGACAGGTGCGTTAGTGATACTGCATATTTAACGATAGAGTTAATCTTAGGAAAAATATAAATATTGAAAATTTAATAATAATGTAATTTTTTTTAAAAAAAAATTAGAATTATTAATCTCGAACGTTCAACTTAAATAATTTTAATAAATTTTATGCAGATATAATAAAGTAAACGGCGGTTTATTAGTGAAATAGATTCTGGTGGAATAACTAATCTAGGTGGTTCGACTAACGAGTATGACGCAATGACTGGATGAGATGCTAAAATAAGACATACTCTATAATGACTATCTGGATCAGCTAGCTGGAAAGGCAAGATATCTAAAACTTGATGGATTTGTTTGGTATGACAGGTAATACAGATATCAACCAGAAATATATCATGTGCAAAATCGCCATCATATGGCGATAGAGATCATGATTATTAAGCAGAAACTTAAATATCAGTAACATTTTCAAATAACTCATTAACTGATGGTAATTTAATTGACACTCACTAGATAGGTAAAAACCAAAAGTAAATGACACGGTGAGTGTTTTTGAACGGTATTTATTTTAAAAATGTTTATGTTTTTCACAGTTTTCATTATTACAGTTCATTTTCCCGAATATGCAAACAGTTTGGTACAGTTTTAAATTGAAATTTTAACCTAGAAAACGTTTTTTTTTTTTTAATTTCACAAAAAAAATAATAAATAAAGAGGGGAGGGTAATCTAACTCAGTGAGTTAAATGCTTGAAATATAAAAATTGGCGATAGGTGGCGCCAAAGCTGCCGTACTGCTGACGTCATCTGAGATTTACACCATGTTAAAATAGTTTTTCTAGATGTTATCAAAAGTCGGATTTAAGAAATACTCATTTATTTTTGCTTATTTTGTTTAATTTTTCAGAAAGGTTACGGATATGGGGAAAAAATGCAAAATTATAACATTAATATGGAAGTGGAAACAAATGTGAAATAAGTTAGAGGCAGTTTAATGCTAGAGTATAATTTATCAGAGAACTAAACGAAATGTTCCGTTGGTCAAATGAAGCTACAACGTAGCTACTACTAACTTCACCAACAGGTGTATTGACGATGTTACTTGATCTATTTTTCTTTAGGGAAATCTCACCTCAGTAATTCCTACAGCTGAAATGTCTACTTCAAAACTATAGATCAATGTTTCATTTCTTAGATGCAGTAAAACTTTAGGTATTCAGCTTTAATACGTAAATTCCATTGAGGCATTTGACTAATACCCTCCTTCGTCTCTTTCTAAACTCTTCACAATGGGAAGCAAACAATAATATTGGTAAGGAATATCTGTGTACTTCGAAACCAAATGTTTGCTTGGCTGACATAGACTTCATTCCATAAATATTCAGACGTGCAATAAACTCAAAGGATATGCTTGTAATGTACTTGCGTTTAAATCATTATCTAAATTATTGATATATATATATGTGTGTGTGTGTGCTCGTTCTGTCAGTTTTACGCCTAGGTAGGCGTTACTGAATATGTTTTATCCTGCATTGGAACAGTTTGTTTATAAACCTTTGTCGTTCCTACCCAACTTATTCAAATAACTGGCTATAACGACAGTGGGCATAAAAGGATAATAAACGAATGGGGGGGTTTCTAGTGCTTCACAACTGTACAAAAGAATTGTTTGTTGTTGTAAAAACCGTTAGTAAATGACCTCGCTTGATTTTGGAGAATCTGACCTTTTGTCGTTATTGTTTCCTTCTTTTCCTTTTGTACGCCCATGTCTACAGGACGGACGACCCTGGTCAGGGACGGTAGTGCCGCAGCTGTCCGATAGGAAGCGTTGCCCTCCGGACTTTGGGGGCAAGCACCGTTTCATAGTAACGACAATGACAACAACAACCGTAAACTGATCTATGGCTTAAAATCTAATTTTAAAAATGGGTCAGCAGACGGTTCTTTTCAAATGCTGTCGTTAGTCTCTGGCAGTCGACAAAGCCAATTATGCTTGTGGTCGTCGTAGATACTGAAATCTATCGGTTGCATATAATCTGGGATAAGCGAAAAATTGTTCCGACTAACGGATAGCCAGTTAACCCTTTAGCCGTGTCGGAGTTACTGCCGATTACTTCCGGTGTTATTTCAAATACAATTCCGCTGACGTCACCGGAACGCCTAAAAAATCCATCGGAGTACAGTCACGTGGTTAAGGCTCCGTTTCCCCTACTTATAGGTATTAGAAAAAAAATTTTTTTTTAAAAGACTGAGTTGTTGTGTTTTTTTGTTTTTTTTTCATCGTCATGGGTTTTGTTGTTTCAATAGAACAATAGAAACAAACCTACGCTTCCCTTTAATTTTTGATGCCATTTACCGTCTTGCAGATAACATGTCCACCAGGATTGGTTTTAGTAAGCGGACCTATTATAATTAATTGGTCTCTCCTCACAGTCGCTCGGTGCGTACATCTTCTACCGTGTTCAACCAGCGAGAAACATGCCAAAAAAACTAATTACAGTGGGCTCCTCTTACACTTGTTTTCCTTAATAAATAACCGGGCGACTGCATAAGCATATGACAGAGTCTGAGGTTGGTGAATTCTGATATTTGCCTATTTTCCCTATTATTCTCGTTTTCTTGGAATTAGCATGGGAAAGTTCTCTTTAGAACCGTTTAATTTGAACTTTTTCGCAAGCAACCAACGATGTGGATTTACCTTTAAAAAAACAAAAACAAAAAAAATATTAAAGGTAAACACTGGTGGACACCGAGGCTACCCGTTACAGTACCAATCAGCCTCATTTACAAGTAAGCGTGTGACGTAGGCCTATGCAATCGACAGTAGCTTTATCTTTAAGTTTAATTAGGAATTACTGCCACTGTAACAACTGGCCCCTGGTATTTACTACTTTTCATTTTTTTTTATTATTTACAAAAATGTTAAATTATTTAATATGCTGTATGAAAACGAGTTTTCTCCTCTCTTGCACATCAGATTCTTACGTAAATATTGTTCTGGTTTTTATTCGTTTCGGTTTATTTTCTTAAAATTGCCTGGATAAATTTGTAACTGCTACCCTGGCCTATCTATTTATATATCCATCTCCTGATTCGTGTCGATTCTCCGCATTAGGTTTTTAAAAATATTTTTTTCTTATATAGTTAACATTATTATCTGAAAAACTTTGATTAGGACGTACAATCTTAAGTCGGTACACAATCTTGTAAAGTAGATCTCTTTTTTAATTAAAACATCAACCTTATGCTTTTCTTTAGTCGTTTCCTCTATATATATATATATATACCTGTACAATCAAAGATTGGAACGAGTCTATTAAGGGAAAAGTTTGTCGTTAATAATTGACCAAAGTTTATGTATATACATAGTCAGGGCTTCAAAGACTGGAATCTAATGCTGCAAGTTCAACAAAAGGCGGATATTAAAAGATTTTCTGAATAAATGAAAATCTTTTGTCGTGAATCAGCCAGGTAGACTGTCACTCTACGATATAATAGGCTTGACACCTGGTCGGTTTTGTTACGAGGTAGACCCACTGACCTCGGTTTATTTAGTTCAGGTTCTTCCCACGATAAGAAACAAAATAAAACAGGAAAGAAAAAAAAAAACGAGTTTAGATGTCTGGTGCAGTAAGGCTGCCGACATAGACTCTTTCCAAACAATCCCCAGGTAAGCTCGTATTTGGAGGAAAATGTATACATTATTATACAACGCGTACGTGCCATAGGCAACGTAAATTGCTAAATAATATGTGGTGGAGATGACTCTAGACTGGTGGTTAATATATACACAAAGGTAGAACATTTTGTGGCTGCTATTTTTCCTTTTAAAATAAAATCCAAATTTAAGAAATTATTGCAATGTTTTTTCGGTTGTAAGATTTTGACAGGTTTTCTATTATTCTGCAGTATTTTCTTGTTTTGAATACATTAATTTAAAAAAATTCTGAACTATAAAGTGATTTTAGAAAAGTTATCTTGATTTTTCTTCACAGAAGAAAATGAAAAACATGAAGGGACACCGGTATAGGTTAAGACTGTCTTAATTCATTCTAAAAGTAATGTTTGTTTTTTTTCTTTTAAAATAAATTCCCCCTTTCAATGATCTTGAATTCCGGTAAGTTTTGACTTTGGCCACCTTTCTAGCGTTTTCCTGGCGACAACTCAGCTATTCTTTGAAGAGAGACAAGAGGAACTTTGTATGCGAAAGGAGTTCTGTTAAGCGTCATAGTTGTGCATAGTTTTGCAAGGCGTTCTGTTAAGCGTCATAGTTGTGCATAGGTGTTCCGATTGGCATCGGTTAATTGGTACAGATGGACAAGATGGTGTCCTATAAAGGTTCTGCCGTTACTAATTTATTTTTTTTAAATTACTTTAATAGAGTTTTAAAAAATTCAAGTACAGTCACTGCCGGTATGCATCTGATGATTTGTGTATATTGTTTTAAGCATCAAAATCATAGATAGCAGTAATATATTGTGAAATATCTGACGAATGCAAAAGTTATTCCATTACTGTAATTAAATGTGTAACATACCTTTTTAAAGATGCTTAGAAATTTAAAAACAACAACAACAACAACACACAAGCAAGATGGGAATTATCATCATTACCAAAATCGAAACTGAGGCTATTGTTGAAAATGGAAATCTACTTCCACCATTTTGAGAGGGTGAGTTTCCGCTCTTGATTAAGAAAAAAGAAGCGCTGTCATCTTTAAAAGTAGAGTTTCAGCCATTAAAGGAACCAGTCCAAATTAGTGTGATGATAATGCCATCTCAGTCAGTTTTTCTTGACGATTGTTAGTTTAACCCGAATAAACTAAATGGTTAGGGACCGATGCGCTTCAGTGCTTCAGCGAAAAAAAAAAAAACGAGAGACAATAATAATTTAACTGTTTCCCTGCCAGGTTTAGCTGTTTGCCGTTTTTCTCCCCAACTCCCGGTACAGATGGCGCTCCGATAATCCCGTCGTCGAGTAGTTTCATCTGAGCTAGTGCTTCTGTTTGCAAGTTAAGGCCATAGGTGGCTCTGTTAGCTAATCGACTGCACGTCGAAGAAGACTTGTTGCTTCCGTCTTTCTCTTTCAAAATCAGACAATTTACCTAAAATATAAATCCAGTATTAAACTCTTTCTGTTAGGCAGATTCGTCACTAAACTTTCACAAAAAAAAAAATGCAAATTCCGTTTTCAAACTTTGAGATGCAGGACAACAATAAAGTAGATTTTTTTTTTGTCTCTCACAGCACAAAGGTTAGATAACTTTTGCTGTGTCTGTTCTTCTGATCGTCAATAAAAAATGGTAATATTTCGCAGTTAGCGCCGTTAAGCGTCCTGAAGAAAAGCATTCAGAATTTCAAGGGAAAACTCGACGGCGGTGGCCGACAATCAAGTAACTGCCGGGAGAAAAGCGGGCACTCGAACAGAATAACCATTATTCCAGCGGTGTCGACGGATCTTGGAACATTTTACTTGAATCAGGTCAACCGAAATGGGTTTTACCTCAGTCCGAAACGGGAACCAAAATCACTCGTTATAATACCTGTGTGTGTGTGTGTGGTGTGTGTGTGTGTGTGACAGGTAAAGCTACCAAGATAATTAATTAAGAGCGAGCGAGCGCGTGCGCACACACAAAGTATGAAGCATCATTTGTTATAGAAGAAGACGAAGTGAATGTGTCCAGAAGACAAATAGAGGAAGTGAAATGTGACAAGGACAGATTATCATCTCGTCTGGGATCATTGCAATACAAGTGACTTCTTTTCAGTTTAATCTTCTCATAGCTTTTAATACACGCACACACCTACTCGCTCACTCCCTCACTCACACTCACACACTCTCTCTCACTCTCACACACTCACTCACACTCTCACACTCTCTCTCACTCTCATTCACACTCACTCACTCACACTCACACACACACACACTCTCACACACTCACTCACACACTCACACTCATTCACACTCACACACACACACACACTCACACTCACACACTTTTCAAAACTTAGTTCAGACTGTTATATTAAGTTTAAAAAAACCGATCATGCAGCTTCGAAAAAAAAAGCATCTTACACGAAAGAGATGTGTATCTATTTATTTAA
Source organism: Nautilus pompilius (assembly GCA_018389105.1). Lineage (NCBI taxonomy): Eukaryota > Metazoa > Mollusca > Cephalopoda > Nautilida > Nautilidae > Nautilus > Nautilus pompilius. Next base: position 63,387 of record JACATO010000320.1, read on the forward strand.
AATGTGTTTTGATGTTTTTCCTGACGATGTCTGTAGACGAATGAGAACTCAATTAGCAAAACGACCAGCCTGCGCTGCTTCAGAACGGATCCTAATTCATATGGCGGTAATATCCGTACTAATAAGATAACGAATACTATTCGCTAAAGTCAAGTGTACATTAGACAACATGAAGCTTTAAATACGACAAAATCATTTTTAATTTTATCGTCTGCCAAGAACGGGCAATTGCTGTTTGTTCGTTTATTTGTTAAGCTAAGAAAAGTCCAGTAACAAATTCTTCGCCACTACCAATTTTTCTTTAATCCATTTATTATATTATTATTAAGTTTCAAAGATTTTGGTGTTAATCAGCCGTTTAAAGCAAACGTTTGTTTTTTGTTGTAACTTCTTGTGCAATTTATAACTCGAAATATGTTACGCTACCTGAGTATTTATTACGTGTGCCCAACAGTTACGTCAACTTTAAATCGTAAAACATATCGATATATGTAAACCAAGAGTTTGGTTCTTGATGCCATTACTGTTAATAACCTGGTATAAATTTCAAATGTTCAACAACTAAAATTAACCAGCTTTAAATTAAGAACAAAACGAGTTAACTTGGTGAATTAGATATTACCAATCCATGGCTCGAATGTCTCTATTTGTTTCCGTTGACTTTGCTTCTTTTTTTCAAAATAAATGTGCTAAGCGTTCTTTAAAACGATTTGCGGCAGCAACCCTTTAAAATATATATATATATATTAAATATTTTTTGTACGGTTCTTAGTCATGTCAATGTCTTTGGGCGATTTGCGCCGACAGAGAAACTTAGAAAGGATATGGGGGGATTATCTACATCCGCAGACTAAAGAAGTTTTTTCGCACAAACGATGTGCTACAGTCGCTTTATAATCAGTTTTACTATTGTTCTCGTTGTTTTTTTCCGTTCTGCTTGAAGGTTAGTAGATCCTTGGAACAGACAAATTTACGTCTTTCTTTGCGAGGTAATTGTCTCGAACGGACGGCTGACTCTTCTTTGATGATGAACTCAGAGCACATTTCCAGGTACAGGTATTAATATGGCCAACAGGCACAGCGCCCACGGGAACTTTCTATTCACGTTTTTGCTTAAATAATTATAGTTCGTATGCAGTGAGAACGAACTATCTGCAAAATAACAACAATAAGCTAGATAAATGAAAAGGCAATGGGTTTAGTTTGCTTTGTTTTTTTAAAAGTCCATAGATATTAGAAAGGAATGCGTTTGTGTTCCGGCGCATTTTCACCTTCAGTCGCAAACCAGGGACTCTAAGCTTAATAGAAGACATTTAAAGTTCTCTATCCGTTGGCCGTTACATCGTCGGTGGTACAGCCAAGCCGGGGGTGCGTAGTTTCCCCGAGAGAGCTGGGTGGGGGCGCTTCTACCCTTCACGGTTATTAATCTTTATGGCGGCCAGACTTCTCCGGCGGCGCTGACTCATGGCGGAAGAATTTGCGAGTCTAAATTAAAGTTGCCTTCTTCTTTTCATAATTTCTCCGTGTGGGGTGTGTGTGTGTGTGTGTGCGTGTGTGTGTGCGCGCGCGCACACACGGGATGGTTCCCCTGGCCATTAGGCGATCGTATTTACAATAACCTATATTCTCGTGTTGCTGCGCTGCCAGTTAGTTATCGCCCCCCCCCCTGGCGGCGTTTCTTCAAATCTATAACCCCCCCCCCCCAGACCGTGACTCTTAACAACCGCGGAAACTCGAGAGTGCGCTGCGGTGCAGCGTTATACAGTACCTGTTAAAATAACTAAAAAATTCTTAAATTTGAAAAGCCCTCGGAGAATTCTGTATGAACACGCGCGCCTCTTGTCCGGTGTTCTCATTTGTAGCGGGCTCCTGAAGTAAAGGGCGGTAATTCTCAGCCATAAGATCGGTTCATAGCTCTAGCTTTGTTCTACGAGTGCCGAGACGAAAGAACTTTGAGAATAAACGCACTGCTTTAACTATTTGCTACTTGCTTCGGTCTCTCTCTCTCTCTCTCTCTCTCTCTCTCTCCTCTCTCTCTCTCTCTCTCTCTCTCTCTCTGTGTATCCCCCATTAAAGAAATTTGGTGAATCTACCTACATATTACGATTGACCACAACTATCGTGATGTAAATTTAAATTCTTTCCCTTGGAATTTGAAGTTATTTATAAAACGGATTTGGTTTCAGTAATAAAATTACAGGACACACATCACCGTTCGATATTCTCTCATCGATACTTAGAAGACCATCACCTTACGCCTTTGAACTCTTATGTAGTGAGAGCATAGAAAAGCTGTGACGTCTGAACCGATACAACTTTATGCACAACTATGACGCGTGGTGCTTGTGTTCTTCCTGGCAGGAAAAGCTTTGTCATCTGTCGTAAGTGCTTGGAAAACATCGGAAGTGCATATTCTTGAGATTCTCTTGAAATTAATGATGGAGAAAATCCTGGCGGGAAAAAATGACAGCCTGGTACGGAAAATAGCACTACTTCCTTCCACTTGTGTGTGTGTGTGTTTCTTCCTTTTTTTTTGTATAATAAACGTAAGAAAGCAGCCAGCGCCTGGACCGTTTGATGATTCGGGGAAGGCGACGTAAAGGGAGATACTAAGAATAGCCAGCGGTGCAGAAATGTCTCGAGTACAAGTAATGATGGAGCAGGCAGCCGGCCCAGGGGTAACGAATTCAGTAGGTCGGACTCGTCGGGCCAAATAAACAGGTTTTGCGCCATTGACATTAGAACTGTTTTTTTTTTTTTTTCTTTAAAAAAAGGAACAGAAGAATTTGTGAGGTTCAGCAGCGGAGCTATGGCTGAAACAAACAAACAAAAAAGTGCGTTATTAACAACTTTCAAAGGCGGCTCGTTTATTCGTCAAAGGGAAGTCGTAAATTCCCCCTTTTAGACGGTCAGGATATCTGCGAGCGCCTTTACAGCCGGACCAGTCATGTGTAGCATCTAGTGAGCAGTCTGGGAAACCTGGAACTGTCTACCCTCTCACTAAAAACGTTCAACTGTAAAATTTACAAGCCAGAATTGTGTTTTATCATTATTATTATTATTCTTATTTAGTGTTATTATTTAATGTCCACTTTTTTTTTTTTTGGACTGCTGCAAAATATGAAAGTACCTTTAAATTACTTCAGTTAATCCCGTAATTAACATTCTCTTGGGCGCAGATTTCACCATGCAGGGTAATTGCCAAATAATTTATGACGAGGAGTAAAATATACGTGTTCCTTTTATTAAAGAGGGCAACAAAAAAGGGGGGGAAAGCAAAAACAGAAGAGAAATCTCTCTTCCGCTTATCTACTCCTCGCAGAATCTTTAGGGCCTGGGAGAAAGTCACGCCTTACTCTAGAAAAACAATGTTGATTCGAGTTTTTAGGTTGGGCTCCATTCGGCAACCTCTCTCTCTCTCTCTCTCTCTCTCTCTCTTCTCTCTCTCTTCCTCTCTCTCCATCCTCTCTCTCTCTCTCTCTCTGACGTAAGGCCAGCTTCCGGTCACGATTCAGGTGAAGAGGAGAGCATGCATTATCTCGTTTAGGCTACCAACCGTTTTCGGTATCTCGAAATCTTTTATTGACCCGCGGTACCAGCTTCCGGGTCCTGGTCTAACGTTCGTGTGAACTCTCTGAATAGGAAGAACGTGTTGACAAACAATCACAGGAAGAAATTAGACGGATGCTCCATCCTTCACTACCAAAAATTCCAAATTAAAACTTATTCTCCATTCCTTCGTGTACTTATATGTATCGTGAGTTTAAGCATGTTACACATAAACAACTAGTTAGTTAGTAAAAATCGTTTTATTTAGCAAATAATGTAATCCAATGCAGTGTTAGATAGGAGTTACGTTGATTTATTTCCAATGCTCGTATTTAGATGAGTCAACGGCTGTACCAGCACCTATACAATACATCGATCGGTTAACAATTACGACTTCAAGGAAGAAAAATCTACTCGTTTTCCTCTCCTCCCACCGACTTCTTATTTATGTGAACTTCGATCATCGGTCGTTTCAACGTCTCGCATATCTGGGCAAATCTCAAACTTACAGGAGGCTTGGAAAACTGACCCTCTCTCTCTCTCTCTTCCTCTTTGTACTGACGTCATATCTTTCTCTGTATTGACGTCATCTCTCTCTGTACTACGTCATATCTCTTTCTTCTCTGTGCTGACGTCACCCCTCACTGTACTGACGGTCATCTCTCTCTCTCTCTCTCTCTCTCTCTCTCTCTCTCTCATCCTTTTTTTTCTTTTAAATATAAAAGATCTTCTTCCCATTGACGGTCCCATGAGCCAAGCGGAAGTCGGCCTCGAGGTAAAGTCGCTGGAAACAATGGCGGCCGGAAGATCGAACATCCGAAAAATTTCTAACCGTTGGTGGCGGGTTTCACCTTAAATATGTGTTCAATAAATCAGATTTAACCGAACCTCCAGAGACTCTGGTCGCTCGGTAAGTCCACGAGTTCGTCTTGTTCAAAATTATTTCCGATTTCGATTGACAAACAAAAAAAGGTTTTACACTAACCACCCAAAAGTTGTTTTTCAAAAAAAAATTTTTTTTCTTTTCTAATTCTTTATTACCCACCATTTCTTCCCCCCCTTTTAAACCTTATTTGTGTATTCAAATTTCTTAGACTCGTAAAGCTTGGTTTTACTGTACTTTAAGGGGTCTTCAAGGGGAGGTGGGGTGGCATTTAAAACCAATTTAGAAGAAAAAACCCCTAATACAAACGCGGTGAGTTTGCAACTTCTTGTTTGTGTCCTTTTCCGAACTTGAAGATAGCCCCTCTTGGAATGCAACGTCGTAGGGGTTTAGCATAATGTTACCTGTTATATTTACTTAGGACTTTTCTTAATTTTTTAAATCCCAGAATTTGATATTTTACCAAAAACTGACAAACTAATATTTATAACAGCGTTTCGCTGTATCACTGCATTCGACAGGCAATGGACGAAATCAGTTCCATGTTTGAAAGCATTTGGATAATTAAAAAAAACAAGGAAATTATGGGGACAGCTTTTTAACAGATTCTTGAAAATGCATCAGAGAATAACTCACTCACGCTTTAAACTGTTATTCATGTGAGTAAAGTATTTGAAATAGTTGCAAAAAAAATGAGTACCTTTCACAATGTATTAGTATTTGGTATTTTAGATCTTTGCTTTTATAGAGGACTGCAGCAGCATGTTTCCATGCTCCCGCGAAGGGTATCGAGGTATGATTGTGGAATTCTGTTCCGAATGTCTTGTAGAAATTTACCACAATCCATCCAGGGTGTTTGGTGGCTGTCCGACGTTCTCAGTAGCCACGTGACCTCATGCCAGCCTTGAGGATGCTCATATCAGGGCTTTGTGCAGGCAGGCAGGCAGGCAAAGGTCTTCGCGAGTGCTCCATCAGCCCTTTTTATGTTCCAGACAGTTTTTCTTCTTCTTCTTTTTTTTTATTTGTCACACTGGTTGTATGCTTGAGGGTCAATGTCATGCTGGAAGATGAATCCCCGTCAAACGAGATGTCTTCCCGAGAGGATAACACGATGGATGAGAACCTTGTCGGCAGTCAGTTTACCTTCGATTTTATGAAAATCCCCGACACTCTTAGCTTATAGGCATCATCACCACCCCGCTTATAGTGACCCCCCCAAGCTCCACAGTAGCTGTTGTACACTTATTTATACCGCGTTCCCTACCGCTCCTCCTCCTCCTCCTCAGTCTTGGATACAGCTCCTTCTGCCGCGTCGTGTGGCCTTTCGATTTCTATACGCTCTCCATGCGACATCTCTTTCCCCCCAAGGTGGTATCCACCATGCTATACTGGTATCACTTTTATGGTCCTTCTTCGTGCCTGGAACGTTCTGATTGCTGGCGTGTCAGCCAATCGCAGCGAACTATATCAGCACGTGACCGACTGTATTATGGAACGCGCCATTTTCACACAAGATGCGAGTCTATCCCATGTTATTTGGATTTTATAGCCAGTGTTTTCTTTTTATTTCCGTAATTATTTCCAAAACGTACACATATTTTCTCGAATTGTTTATTTTTTAGATATATCCTGGTATTTCCACATCCCATTTCCTTTATTCCCCACCAAGACTGTATTTAAGTTTTCTACCATTTAGAAATAAAGAGAATTAAACTAAAGTATTTGTGTGTAGTTTTCTTCTGTTGTTGTTGTTGTTGTTGATCATTTGGTTTTTCTGTAACGTGCGCATCTTCCCTCTCAAAATCAGAATGTAGCATTTAATACCAGCCTAAAACTAAAATCCATGCGTTTGTTTATTCTAAAGAATTTCCTCTTCTTTCCTCAATGGTTGTCGACCCCGCCCCAGCTCAAATGATCTCGGTTATGCGACGCCTTTTCCCAATCGCCACGTCCGTCTTCTCCCCACGATGGACCACCACCTTTCGTCAACGAATTTCTCGCACCTGACGAGTATAGCGGGCACCAGCTCTCCCCGCTGCTGCTGCTTTCCTGAAACAGACGGCTGCCATGGTTAGAAGATGGAACGTGTCACTCGTGCGATGTGTGCGTGCCTGTGGCGGTATGCTGTATCTCGCTCGCCTCCTGCCGTTCCTACACCCGCATCTTCTAATTTCTCTCGAATGCTTTTGTACTTACCTCATAGGTATCTAACAAAGGTCGGGTGAGTCAGAGAAACATTGTTTAGATACGATATTGACAGCTAGGACGAAAATAACTGTTATTGCTCTGGCCAACAAGCACAGTGTATAATAATAATAATTTTTACAACCTTCATTATGTTTACTTTATAACTAACAATTTTAGCCCGGAGTAGAAGACTTGTGAAGTCTAAAGTCCCGGACTTTATTATCCTTGGATGTACCAGTAATTTCCTGAGAGAGCTGAACGCAACCTGTGACCGACGCAGTTATAAACAACTTCTTAAGATCCGGGTTAGATCTGTCATTACTTTAGCACGCATTTTGCACTGGAGAGTCGATTTTCGAAGACTTTATTAAGAAAAAATAGGCTAATATTTCCCCACACTTTCTTCTCGTCCCTCTCTTCCTCTTCTTCAGACTTGTGGTCTTTCCCGACCGATGGACGGGCGGATCCGAGCATCGGATGCCTTCCCTTCTCGAGTTCTGCAATCGACACGCTCAGAGAACAGTTTCCATTTCTGACTTTTGCTCGCTGCCTCCACCCCCCCCCCCACATACGACTTACTTCCCAAATTTTAAACACTTTTCCCCTCGAATCAATCTAACCCCGTCCCCGGGGCCCTGCCAGAGAGAAGCTCAGTAGAAGCCGGTTAGTTAATTCGGTAAGGTCTCTACGTCCAAAGCTTTCAAACTACTTCTTCCGTTTGCTCGTTCGTTTCAGTCATTCCACGTTTTTCCTCTGAAGACCCGACGTAAAATCCGTTCGGGCGTCTAGAACTACAACAGGGATCCGGCCAACTTCCAATACCTGGCCAGCCACTCGCACGCGACAAACCGCAATGGCCGCCACCTCCTGTTCGGCAAAACCCGGCTCTTTTGTTTGCATTCTACGCCTGGCCGCGTGACGCGAGAAACAGACACCATTCATGTCCGACTGTAGACCTAGATTCATGAATCATACCTACCACTTGACTCATCTTGTCTTCTTTTATCTAGATTTTTGCCCACACGAGTTAATAAGGCTGGTGAATATGAATAACAAAAGAGCCGGTTCTGATGCTGAAAGCAATAGATCACTGTGACTGCGCTACATTTTGAATGGTATATTTAGATAATAACATTGTAATGGAGGTGACGCCATTCTGAGTGCCTTACTTGTCAGCTGTATTACACACACACACACACACACACACACACACATATATATATAGCATTACGAATACAGAGTTCCCAACCTGGGAAGAAAATGGCTTTATACAACTTGCGAGTTAGCCAGCCATTCGTCCAAGTCAGAGCAGTTATTTTTTTCTTCCGATTAAGGTTATCAATAATCCCTGCCAGAATAAAACAACATTTCTATTTAACGCATCTGCCCTCCAAAATGTTTCTCAAGCTGCCAGTCTGGCGATGTAACGCGGTTCTGTTCTCAGGTCTCTTTCTGGCTAACACTGCACTTTATCCAGATGATGCTGGTGCAACGAGGCGCTGGATTGGCTGTAGTGTTTCTATCCGAAATGTGGCTTAGAAAAAGAAAGAGAAAGTTTCCAGAACTTCTGTGGAGAGCCCTTTATTCCAAAATTTAGAGTGTAGCTTGTTTTAGAAAACAGTAAAGTTCCCAATTTGACTACCTAATTAAGTGAAAGTACACGATGACAAAAGAAAACAAACAAAACACTTCAAATGAATAAATGAGAAAATTTACCCGAATCTTCATGTCCTTAGATGAAAAAAAAAAACTTTTAGTACTTCAATCCTGTTGATTCGAAAAACGATGGCGGTGTAAACCAGGCAACGGGAGCCATTTTGTTAAATAAACTTCGCATCCTTTACACAGATTTACATTGGCAGCTGTAATTTGTTAAAAGTTGTCTTGAGAGAGAGAGAGAGAGAGATGGCGTCAGTACACTGAGAGATATGACGTCAGTACAGAGAGATATGGCGTCAGTACACTAAGAGATATGACGTCAGTACACTGAGAGATATGGCGTCAGTACACTGAGAGATATGACGTCAGTACAGAGAGAAAACTACCTCCACTCATAAAAGAAAGAAGGGAGAGAATGTCTAAACCGCTTCTTTTTTTTTTTTGGAATTATGGTTCGGTTGCTTTTCCATTATTATTTTCCTTCATTCGAATATTTCTGTCATCTTGAAGGTTTGTTACTCGAATGGAGAAATTTTTGGCCGCTAGGTATTTGGTGTCGCTATCATTCATTGCACAGAATCACGGACGACGAGCAATTAAAAGGAGTAAATGAAACAAAACTGTTTACATAGAGCCGTTTACCACTTTTATGCGTTCAATGGCCGGAAACCTATTTTAGTCGGTCAGGTAGTTCACAAACGCTTCAATCATCGATACCCTTGCGGTGCCTTTGTAATTTACTTTGTTTTACGTTTTTGTTAACTTTGAGTGTTTCTATGCTTATTTCTTTTCCCTATTTCCGCTCAGACAAAGCTGACAGTCAGGCTGTTAGATTACACCTACGTGCGGTCTGTGTGTGAAGGTTATTTATGTATGAAACCGTAGAAGTTATCACTTCGTGAGCTGGTTTCCTAATCTCTCAACTTTTCATGCCCGTCTTTAAAATGCCAAAAGTATCGCCAAAACAAGATCCGTTGCTTGGTTCTGCTAACCGGGCCACGACCGTTTCGGTAAGAAAACAGGCCGCCATCTTCTTCCTACGTGTATCGCGGTATCACCATTTTGCGATTGGTAAGAGTTATATTCTCTTAAAATCGAGAGAGTACTAGGAACGTGTGCATCTGTAGTATTCACTAGCGGTGTCAAGAGATGCGAAGGTAACAGCATCATATGTAAATAAGTTCATATCGGTGACGGATATAATAAATATTTTAAAAAGCCAAAACTGATGTTTGAAGTTACTGGCCTATTCCCAGATTGTGGTAGTTTAGTACCCTCTGACAAAAGCATCCACGTATTCAGTGCCTTGCTATAATAATTTGGAAATCTATCATTCCAGTATGTTAGTTTGTTGCGGAGAATAGGAAATAAAGGCACGCAGTATGGTGGATTATTTCAGTACTTGGTCGGACCACCATTTGCTGAAATAAGAGTTTCCAGGCCAGCGGGCATTGAATAAACCAGACTTTGTACCATGGTTTGGTGCAGATTCTCTCGTATCAGTATTATAGATTCCCGAGGAACGTAGATGGATTTCCCTCAGCTGACGATCTAGATGCGCCAGCAGGTGTTTCGGCTGAATTCATATCGGGGTTTTGAGTTAAGCCTAGGGAAGAAATAGAAAGCTTCGATTCCTCTTTAAGGACTGTCTTCACACGAGAGGTGTGGCAGGTACATCTGAAAAATATGGGAATCTCTCGGTATGCCTTGCTTGTACAATGGTAGGAGATCTCTTTAAAATGGCTATGTACTAGGAAGAATTTAGGCGTCCTTCAATAAAAGCTAATTCCGCTTTCGCACCTTTCGCCGGAAGTACGACCTCCAAACCCAGTTCGTACTTCCGGCCGTGAGCACAGTCAGTAACTTCCACTTTGATTCTATCTCTCACAAAGACCGCACTCTGTAAAACTCCGGAGCATGACACGTGTTGCTGACTGATGATGTATATAACATCCTGGCCTGATATTTCTCACATTTGCCGCTGTTGCTTCGTAAACTACTTACTTCTTGGGCAGTCCGAGTTAATTACCCTTGTTTATAGAAGGCGGTAGAGCATCGATTAAAGATGTTAATGAAACAGCGTCGTTTATATGCGACTCGCGGTCTTATCTAGTGAACAAAACTCTTCTGTCCGCATCTGTCCACCGATGGGCTGTTCAAGTTCGCGATTCTGACCAAAGTTGGCGATTTTCTCATTTTTCTTAATAAAATCTTCTTTTTTTTTTTCCGAAATAGACTTTCACTGCTGTATAAAACTAATATCCCTTAAAGACCCAACGAAAATTTAAATGTTAACTTTTAGCAAATTTTTATTTTGGTTTTATTACTTAGTGTTTAGCGAAGACTTCAGTGAACTGTATAGAAAAGAACGCTAAGAAATGCGACCGAAATATATCGTCGTTGTAAAACAGACAGAAGAAGGGAATCAACTCGAGTTGGGGTTGTTAACTCCAATTGTAGTTCTACAAGGTACAGATGCTTCGTTCTAGCTTAAAGCAATACATCTTTTTTTAAGAATAAAATTCTATTCTTCTCTTGCAATAATAAATAATAATAATAAAATTATTATTATTATTATTATTATTATTATTATTATTATTATTATTATTATTATTATTATTATTATTACGATACCCGGAAATCGTCTAAGCTTCTCCAGCTTTTCTCTCTGTTAAATAAAGAAAAAAAAGAACGGAAGTAAACGATTGCGGTGAAACAGGATCGAGGCCAAGACGTCAGGACGGAAGTCGCGAAACAAATGACGCAACATATAAGTTGTCGCAAAAAAAATCAGTAGAATATATGTGACGGATATTAAAATTTGAAATGAGAAAATACAAGCATTATGTTCAGGAATAAAATTTAAGACCCTGACCTTAACTTATTTTTTATTATTTTTTTACCGATCGCTCGCTGCGTGAGAATGGTAAATGTGGTTTCACCTGTAGGTGTTGGTTCGATTCTTCAAAAAGGTAAAATTTGCAATGGGCCGCTTGTCTTTGTAGAATTTCGTCTGTGTTCTAAAACTTTAGAGAGAGAGAGAGAGAGAAGGGGGGGAGATGACTGAAACATAAACTGCGTATATTGCTGTTGATCCACGTTCGCGATTCATCGTCATGTGGCTGGCAACTTGATCAAGAGCATCCATTCTTGAGAGGGTGAGTCATATCAGGGGAAGTAACTCATCGCGTCTTAGTTCACTCATTTCCTTGCGTCGGATTGCATTATTAGAATTATCAAGAGAATTTACAAAGTATAACGAAAATGAGGTTCAGCCCACCACATTTTTAAAATACTTTTCTTGTTTATTTTGTTTTTAAAAATCCATGAAAAGTTCGTTAAATGGAATGTCTTCATGTGCCTTTTAATACGTTTTTTTTTATTTCTGGTATTATTATTAATATTAGAATGTGACGGAATGAGTTAAGCAATTAATTGAAACCGCGACATCTGTAAGCAACACCGAGAACTAATAATAATAATAATTTTGGTAGAAGCATCATTTATATTCTATTTTCTATTTCCGGACGTAATTCACTAATGTAGTGATAAAAATTAAGAATATTTTGATAAGTAAAACAGCAAGAGAGACACACAGAAAGAGAGAGAGTAAGGATAAGGATATAACAGTGCTTAGTTTAAGATTACTCCAAATTTGAGATGATTAATTAAAGAAGGGATTTAATTTCTCCGCATAATATTATTTTCTTTCTCTCTGTGTGTACTGACGTCATCTCTATTTGTGTACTGACGTCATCTCTCTCATCTCTCTCTCTCTCTCTCTCTCTCTCATCTCTCTCTCTCTCTCTCTCTCTCTCTCTCTCTCTCTCTCTCTCTCTCCACAAAGTGGCCGTTCTCAAGGTACATTTTCTTTAAGAAGCTTCTTGTTCACGGAGTGTCTTTGTTTAAAATAGAAAAAGAGAATGTTTTACCCAATCCTCCTCCCACTTTACTGGCTTCCAGAAGTTAGGCGACGGCAGAAATAAATAAGTGATTCCAAAAGGATTGGAGTTTCATTCTGGAAATGTTCAGCCTTAAAATATGTAAATTAGTTCCAGTAAAAACATGTACACTGGCTTTGGCAGAAAGACATAGAAAAAAGGAGGTGATCGGCTCTGTTCAGCTCTGGTCCCTGACCGGGTTTGTGTTTTTAAGCCCTGGGGGTTACCGGTTACCGCAGGCTCTCTAGTTGAAGGCCGTAATACTTCTCCCATCGGGCTTATAACCCCGAACGCTTATCGGTTTATCCACTCCCGTCCGAAAGGAGTTAAACACGCATTCATCACACGCACGCACTAAAGATGCTTGTTTTAAAGAGCAGCATTACGAACGGCTGTACTGGTTTGGCGGGGTCTGGTAAGACAGTCGCCGGCGGAATGGCTGTGTGGCTTCCTGGCTACGGAGACAACTTAAATTGCATGGAGATACTGTCCAAAGGCCGGTTCAAGGTTGATCCGGGGCCATAACCCCATCAAATGCCCGCTGCGTGTCACTTCTGGCTCTCTTAATTTAAAGAATATATAATTACCATATAATAGAATATATCATCGGTAAACATCGACGATAAAAATGTAATTAGAAAATTAATGGTCGTTGTGGTGAATGTAATTAATCTGCTTAAAGACATTTTGGGGCGGTGCGGTAGTCCGGTGGTTAGTCTGCTACAGTCAAGGACCCCCCCAGTTCGGTTCCCAGCGGTTTAGCGTGTTTTCCTAGCAAGTTTTCCTTCCCCGCCGCCAGCCAGGAGAGTTTCCTCCGGGTTTTCCTATCGCCAACCTCATCTGGAAAGACGAAGAGTTTTAGTAGAAACCCGAGACCCACGGGCGGTTTTTTGGAGACTTCCCACCAGCCCCTCCCTCTCCCCCCTCCCACCGGGATAATCAGGGCGATGTGATTGGCTACCTTCGCATGGGGCACCTCTTTCGGAGGGATGGAATTGGTTTGGCGCAACAACAAATCCTGCTGCGGAATCTGGCCAGTTCCCGAGGTCCGATAAATAATCTGCTCGGACAGAGGTCATAGATGGTGGGTCACGACTTCCTGCCACTGTAACACCAGCAAAAGGTAAATAGCACCGCTGACCTGTGGGCGCATGGTTCTGGGTCGGGAGGTGGGGGTAGTTTTCTCTTAAATCGAACAACAGAATCCTTCCCCTCTCTTCGTTCTTTTTCTAACCTTTCCACGCACCCCGACGTAATTCTCCGCAGTTAACGACGGTTAACACGGCGGGGACCTGGCGTCTCGGCTCTCCGCCCACTGCTTTTCCCGTATGTAGTTTGTGCTCAAAAAAAAAAAGTACCGTCACGTGACGCGGCCTCGTTGTCGCGACCCTAGCAACGGGTCGTCGCGCGGGTCCAGGACTTCGATAATGAATCAGCACGTGGATAAACTAAGATGCTCCGAAAAAGTAACTGGATTAACAGCAGTAAGCGAAAGCGTCGACTATTTTCAGCCGCACAGAAAGAAGTTACACGCCGATTTCCCATTCTCTTCTTTGCTCGCATGTTTTCAGCGACCTTAATACCGTGGTGGGCTGGCCAGTTGGTTAGCGCTCAGCCTTGCAATCCTGGCACACGCACACAACCATCTCTGATCGTACACACCCCCGCTATAAAACCATTAATCGTTTGATTGACCGAGTTACACAAGGCTTCTATCCGACGCTTCTCGTCCCCAATCCCCTGTCTTCCGCTACCTCTCGATGCGACTGCTGATTTAGGAAGTGTATACTACTTATCGCGCGCGGCTGGTGACCCATCCGCTCCCTCCCCTCCTGTAGCCGGTGCTCTTCGATCGGAGGTCGGCGAGAACTCGGTGCGATCGCTGACGGCACAGCTCGGCTGGTGACGTCAAGTCTAGCACCGGAGCGTCCAAGGTGGGACAGAGACGTCATCAGAACGAGGCCTCTTCGGACCCTTGACACTCTTAAAGCTGTAATCACCGCGCTATTAGAAACAAGTAAGTAAATGTCTTTCTTTTCTTTTTTTTTCTTTCGCATGTGCAAAGTGTGCAGTTTCATAATCTGTTCGCGTTGTCGTTAAGTATTTTAAGTTACTTTTAATTCGTGTTTGTTTGTTTGTTTTTTAACCGGTAAAGAGCTACACCTTTTAGCCGGAGGGAGGGCTCGGTAGAGTGGCGACCGAAGATGCAGATCGAGGCTCCGGAGCTCCCTTATCTGACGCCGTTCTGGTTTCGAGAACAGTGCAGCTCCACGAAGGCGAGCATAGCTCTATCTGACGGAGCTGTGAAAGCATCCCCATCCGGCGTGTATAGCATCACCGATCGGAGGGGTAATCGATCTCGTGGGTCGTACGGCTTTTCAGCTGTAGCCCGTGTATCTGGCCGCCGCCGCCGATACAGCAGACGTAGTCTTTAAGTTACTGATAGAAATCTGATATAAGAAAGGTAAAGGGTTTTTATTTAAAAAAAAAAAAAAAGGTATGTTTCGAAATTCTGTTTAGTCTCGGTTTTTCTACAGAAAATGGAAATCTCTAATTCTAAAATGATTCAGTAGAGAAACGCAATAAACAGCGGGCAAGAAGAAGAAGAAGAAGAAAGAGGTTACAGTAGATTTTATATTACGTATTCTCTGCCAAACGGGAGCACTATAATAACGTTCTTGTATCGAATGATAATGATGCCTTTAGCTGCTTTTGGTTCGTCTTTCCTGACTCATTAAAAAAACATTCAATTGATTTACGAGACGCTTGTCTGTGTGAGATGCTGAGTGACTGATTATTCTGACAAAGCTGCCACTTTTGGGGGCTGTGTCGGGCTCTCGAGTGATTCCAACCGAAACAAATTCTTGATAAATTTAATTTATACGCCGTAATCTTATTATTCCCGTATCAGTGAGAGTCATTACAAACTAGCATAAGCAAGTAGGTAGACACCTTCCAAGACTCGGGAAAGCCATACATGATAAGCATAAGTGCACCATTTAGAGAGAGAGAGAATGTAAATTCAGGAGATATCGTTTGTTTTCCACAGGAAGAGAGTTAACAGGAAGGGAAATCGACAAGAAAGAGTTTGCTTGTCAAAGCTCTAATACTTTTATGCACTTCCTGTCTCTGTTGGAAGAAACAGAGAAATCGTGCACGCCATTCCACATGAGTCAGACTCTTTCCTCTCAATTACAAATCGTTTCCGCGAACAGATCTTGTTACAAAGTAGGCTGTAAAAATACCTCCTTGCAAACGAGAGTTTGGCTGGTTATAATGTGAAGCTCGAATCTGATTCATCACAAAGAAGACACGTTTTCCCTCCCATCGTTATTTCCCTGCCCTCCATTGTCTTAGCGGTTTTCTTTTCATCTGCCTCCACCTTTCGCTTTTTTCGCCCAGTCAGTCAGTAACTGTGCACCCTGCCCACCGCTTCGTCGCACGGTGGCGCTCTCGTCGAAACAGCGAGGCCCTTAAAGATGCCTGTCGGCGGAGCATTATGTAGCCTCAGCGATCAAGCAGTTTACCTGGGCGTTGGGGGGGGGACTCCTTCTTGAACTGTAGTGAAAGCGCAAACCAGAAGAACGCAGCGGCGAACTTTGTCGCACTACCTGTAGTTTCGGACAAAACAAAAACCACTAAGGGGAGCTAACTCTTGCCTTAAGTACTTTTCGCTGGCTTTCTCGACGTTTTCCCGAATTGCAAAATATAGGGAAGTTATAACCTTGGAATTCAGATGGTTGAAGTCCTGTTTAATAAACTGCAGGAGACAACCGAGTTTTAAGTTGTTAATAACGGTGCAAAATTAAGTTAATTAGTAACCTTATTCACAGCTTTACAGAAAATTAATTAATCAATTAGGGTAATAATGATAATTAACATGCTATTTTCGGTCGTGCAATAACTTTCACTATAAGAAAATAATACGTTTAATATATTAATATATTTGGAACCGGAGGTAACTGCAAATGTATTTTTGTTTGAACAGATATTTAAAGTATTTAAATTTTGTATCCACAAAAACCGATACATGTTCACAGTGTCGGCCATAAGTCTCTTAACTGCCTAAATTGTGAACTGATACACAGAAGTTCAATCGTTATACACTATAATTCTGAATTTCAGCAAAATAAATAAAAAGTACCCGGAGCGTAGGAAGAGAAGAATACGAAGCAAGAACATGGTGAAGTGACCCCCCTCAAAGGCCACCAGCTGTAGCAACTCTGGAAGATCGCAGAGCAGAAATGAAGAGTAATAGATCTACTATTTCTTCATAATGGAATAATTTACGGATATAATTCATAATTTTTTTTTGTATTCACACAGCGTAGAATATCTGAAATAATTTTCTATTATTATTATTATTATTATTATTATTATTATTATTATTATTATTATTATATTATTATTATTATTATTATTATTATTATTAAAGAAAAAAATGTCATCAGCTTTATTCTGAAAGACAGGGAGGGTGGTAACACAAAACGTGACACAGTACAGGTAATTATCTCCTTTGTAATTGTTTATTGATTTTTTTAAAAAAAGATATCACTCAACGATGGCAGATAACGGCTCGTGTGACTTTTACGCAAAACAATTTTATTTTTTTCCTGTGAAAGAACTACTTTAGTAGTTTCTAAGGAAGTATTTTTCTTTAATCATCATGACATGAACAGCATTTAAAAAAAACACACGCCATAATGTAAGTTATCTCCCCTATAGCATAATCTAAAAAAAACAAAAACAAAACAAAGTTAATAAAATGGGAGATAACTCTTGACTGACCAATAGTCGGTCTAGATTTTTGCACTTGGTTTGCGAGGTATCGACTCCAGTTCTCGGGGTGGAGGTCAATTTACTGCCACTGTCGCCGCCGCGGGCGAGTCTTCTTTGACTCGCAGTCCAGTGACTACAGGAATCCGTGGGCGGTGGCGGCCAGATGCGCGCGCAGCGGGCAGTTAACGTAACTGGGAGCTTTGGATCGGAGACCCGGCCTCAGCGCGAGCAGCCCCTTCCAGCTGATCGCCCAAATAGTAATAATAAAACACAACTGCGTTCGCTTTCCCCGAGGTTAACGCCGATTAGGCGATGTCCTGCGAAGCTCCCGGACAGGGGACTGACTGCGAGCATTTAAAGGGAAAATGTCGGGGAAAGTTTTTTCCCGACCCTTTGATGACAGAATGTATCCGACGCCGCCTGTAAAGCACTCGTCCTGTCGCCGGTAGGGCCACACAGCGCCTGTAGTTACTTACTCGACGTCTGGAGCACCCGCCCTGGAAGAGGTTGGTTCGTATTTTCCCCCTTTTTTCTTTTCGTTTTTTTTTTAAGAAAGGTTTTTGTATGTCTGGCAGGGGCCTGACCTTCAGACCCCCCCCCAACATTCATTGGAAGGTCAGTAGTGACGTCACGTCTTCCAACCTCTCGCGCGCTTTTATTCTAGGAGGCTGAAGGAGAAAGATGCATCAAAGCGCTCGTTCATTCTCTCAAATGGCTGCTCTGTCCGAATAACGCGAGCTTATCATCCGCGTTAGTTTACGGGCCGTAGATTGAGAACACGATTCCTCCTCCTCTTGCCTGCTTCATGCTTTGATTATTTTACTTACCAGGTGTCCCTCCCTAATGGTAGATGCTCAGATCTTCCTGTTCTAAGGAATCACGTTACCGAAATAATCTCTCCCCCATCTCTCTCTCTCTCTCGAGGTCAGAGAGAGTTGGTCAGCTTTGCTTTGCATGATACGTATCCCGTCCCTCCATAGCCCTTTAACTGCTCCCTCGTTTTCTCTCAGGGAATATATTTAACTTAATTAACTTCTGCTAACGTGGGAAAGAAAGCACACGCAGGCAATTAATAAATAATAATAATAATAGCGGACTTCATTTGTGTGTTGTTGTATTTTCAGGTCAAATATTTCAAAAATTTTGCGAAGAAACCTGAAAACGAAGAGTTTGTGAAAGGACAGCATGGCCCCTTCCTTTCTTTTTTCATCGATCTCTAATGTTCTAATTTATTTTCTTAATATTTAAAATTTATAAGGTGCAGCAAACAGAATTCAGGTTATCCATCTCCAACAATCGCTAATCTCGACCGTTGTTTATCCGGTGACCTGCACTGTGAAGTCTGTCGCGTGGTCCATGTCCTGCCGTCCTTGCTAAAGGTGTACACGACACCGTAGAACACCTCATCCATCACCGCCATCAGTCCCTCGTTATTCACGGCTGCGTCGCCTCGTTTGGACTCGAAAGATTTCTCAAGCTTACAGCTGTAGCTTTCCCACGCGAGGTGGAACTGGAATCGCCTCGCTCTTACTGTGCATCTGAAGAACAGTTGCAGGGCCTGAAGGAGCAGGAAAAGGGATCACGCGAGTTTCACGTGTGGATGCAGGCTAAGAAATTATAAGCAGAAACTGGCGTGCGAGGAAGAAGGACGTGCATAAGGGAGGTCACTGTGTAGGTCAGGTAGGAGATGAATGCTATGCCGTCACTGTCTGGACCCGTCAAGTTAGCGACGCGATGCCAGACGTGGGCGTGACTCTTAGAGTTTAACATCAGCTGGTGCCCTGACCTGACGTTTATGGGAGCAATGGTTTTTTTGGACCCAAACCAGTAATCGTCTGAGAGCAGGCTTTTGCTTCTGCAGTCTGCTCAGTGGCCGCCTTATTTACTTATCACGAAGAGAGGGGGGGGGTGATATCAAAGTCGGCTCAGTCTGCTTCGCAGAATAATCCCTCAGTTATTTCGCTCTCAAATTAAGTTTGTGCCCAGAAAAGAGAGAGAGAGAGAGAGAGAGAGAGAGAGAGAGACCCTTTTATTATCTAATCCTCCCCCCACTACTTCATTTAAGCAGCAACCACGAGTCTTTAGAATTCAGGTGATAACCAAACTCAGAGACTAGGAAACGCGAAACTATTATTTGGATAGAAACCAATAATATGTTAAAGCGGGAGTCGGACGCTTAGTCTGGCTCATAGTCGAATTTATCGTCAGTATTCTGTGACATCTGTACCATTCACCCTAACAATACGAGTTGCTCGTAATATATAAAACAGTATTCTTTAAAAAAAAAAACTGTGCCCAAGCTTACATCGCGAAGATGGGATTTGGATATCACAGAAGACAAATCCACGAGAGTCGTTCTTAGAGTAAACACGTTATAATTAATCACGTGGAGAAGGCGAGGCCTCTGTTAGGAAAGAAAATTGTCCTGCGGTTCTATTCGCGCGCAGTGTAATGTAGAGTTGCTTTTACTCACTGACATCGGTAATACCTTTGCCACTCTACAGGTGGCAGCAGGGTAGCCGTCACAAATGAATCCTACCACGAATGGTTTGCTGAAGCAAAGAGCTTTGATGGAGATCCTTCTAACAGAAAGCCTAAGTCCTAAATAAAAAAGCTTTCATAAAGAGGCAGTAAGTCGTGTTTACACGGGATTTACACCCTGCTTTCATGTTGACACTACATAAAGATGGCCTATATGCCTATCGTCAACAGGTCACGTTTGTCCGATGCTGTGGAGCGGTAATTTATTACCGTTCCAAATTTAGCCAATTAAGCGATTTCTGTCGTAATGGGGTTAACCCTCCTCGACAGGTTTATATCGACGGTCGAGTTGGATTTTCAGGAGGCAGGACTGAACGAGCAGGTGCGTAGAAAGCATTTGCACAGCTGGGTGAGTAGAAATTGTTCAAAGAAATCGTATTTTTATTTTATTTTATTTACAACTTTCAGAAAGACCATTTCGAGGAATTATTACCCAGATAAAGAAACACTGAAGGGGTCGTAAATTAAACCGAATGCATTACGTTTCCATTAATGGTAGACAGGTCTTTTAGTCGAAGACAGTTTTTCAAACCCATGAGTTTAGTCTGCAGTCTCTACTCGTCCAGATCTTTGCCAGAAATGTCCACAAACAGATTTGAAACCTGATGTATTTGTGCTTCATCCTGCGGGAAGACAATGAGAGAGAGCACTTCAATCGATGACAAAAACAGGAAACATTGTATTCGTTATTTGCGGTTCTGTTGAGTTGGTGGCGATGTCAACAATTTTGCAGGAAAAAAAAATCGATAATAATCCATCGGGTTCGGAAATTTGTAGACTTCTGACTCCTGTAAACGGCGAGATCGCATCTTCATGAAGCTTTTCGGGCTCTGAAACTGCGTTACCCCAAATGGAGTGGAGACGAACAAGTTGTTCTCCCAGAGTGGATACGTTTACTGATCCTATCAGTAACTCAGAAAGTTCCCCGGGCTTCTTTTAAGAACATGAAGAAATCGAATTTCTGCAACTGTTCCTGAAAGCTCCAGATGTGATAAGGGTGTCCTGCTCTGATTGTACAGTCCAAACCCTAACTTTCGCACTTCTAGATCACCTGACGCATTTCGTATGTATAATAAGAACGTTTATTCTATTCTGCTGACATCAAATGTTCCATCAGCAAGAAA
Organism: Nautilus pompilius; assembly: GCA_018389105.1. Taxonomy (NCBI): domain Eukaryota; kingdom Metazoa; phylum Mollusca; class Cephalopoda; order Nautilida; family Nautilidae; genus Nautilus; species Nautilus pompilius. The sequence continues at coordinate 84,050 of JACATO010000320.1, forward strand.
AGTATATCACGGAACTATTCTGACATCTGAAGAGAAGTGACTTAAAATTTCGTAACCTATCAGCTCAGATATCTCATTTTGCACTTTTGGACGAAAGTAAATTCACTTTTACTCCATTCACCCTTGGAAATCATGATCATCTTCGTATCTCAATCTGAACAGATGGTGTACATTTCCAGTGGTTTCGATGTGACCCTTGTCGAGTTAAGTACTGCAGACTAGTGGATATTCTCCTGAGCATCTCTGAAGAAATCTGTGCTCCTCTTAAATTCAACTCTGAATTCGTGCCTGAACATTTTAATTCTAACTCCTCGATTGGAACCAGGGAACCGAACCACGGGTGAACTTCACATTTTTTTATTCTGTTAAATTTGTTCTCTGGTTTTATCCAATTCTTGACATCAATTTTTTGCGAACACATTTTTTATTTGTTGCCAGATTGCGCTGAATATCTTATTGATGACTTTCAAAACTTCGAACTAGTTCTAAGTCATACCGAAGAAAACAATACTGGGTTCACTAAATCATTATTAAGTAATCAATTCAGAATATTAACTTACTCATTTCGCACCCATGTAGTCTAGAGACGAGGTATTTGTATTCCAGAGTTTTTATAAAACTTTTTAGATATGGCTATATGTGGGTCAGGAAGTATCATAAATATAATGGCATTTAATTAAAATTGAAAATATTTATTAAAATGTTTAATTAAAAGGCGATAATAGAAATAACGATAGAAGAATATTTGTGCGTTGAAATATTTAATATAAATATATAGGTAAGTTTACAGTTCTCCAAACAGCTCATTCGATTCCCCCTTTTCCCCCACATCATTATTTAAGGAAATATTATCAAAAATATCTCTACGCGCGAGCTTGTCCCCTTTTTAAAGCCAGCTACAGCCCCTTCCAGTCTACAGCCTTGTTCCTAACCTGGACTTATGGCTATGATAGCTGACTAAAAATTTTAAGAGACTGAGAGACACGAACATTGACAGACTCGGCGATTGTTTGTGGGGACAGATTACTGTATACACCGTTAATTCCACTATGGGCACCGCCTGGCCTGGTGGTTGGTATAAACCACGGAACACCAGGACGGGGAGGTAACCGAGAGCGTATGCAATATTTGCATTTCCACGTAACGCAGGTCACGTGGTAGCCAGCTAAGCTCACCAGCGAGAGAGCGACCGCGGTACGCGCAGCGCAGGTCGAGACTGCTGCTGGCTGGTGTGGCCTGCGCGCGAGGTGGATCGGCAGCAGACGACCTCAGGTAGGGACGGGACACAGGCGGCCGGGGGAGGGAGGGAGGGGTGACTGCGGTTGTGTTTAGTAGTGATGACTTTTACTGTTTGTTCCAGGGTTGACTGAGAGCGAAAGAGACGGAGCGCAGTTCGGGGAGGGAGAGGCAGAAGCGACCCCCTCCCCCCTCTTCAGGGACCGGACCTCCTCCCGACCGAATCCCCCGGGGGGTGGTCGCCTCGTGAGTCCGACCGATGCTGGGCCGAGTGGCCGAGCGGGACTCTCGCAGCCGCCCGCTGAAGAACACAGCGCCCGGGACCAGATAGGCAGACGACTCGCCCGGCCCCCGGGGTTTTGCCTGTCGCCATGACGACGTCGTCCTCGAGGCGAAAGATCAGCTTCTCAGCCGAGTCCGTCCTGGTCGCGGCCGTGCAAGACGGCGACACGAGCGAGTTGCTGCGCGTGCTGCGCGACCAGCCGCTCGAGGTGAACGTCAACCAGGCGAACCACGTGGGCCTGACGCCGCTGCACCACGGGGTGCTCACCAACAACCTGGACGCCGTCAAGATCCTGCTGGGCAGCGGCGCCGACGTGAACGCGCAGGACGTGCACGGCTTCTCTCCCCTGCACGCGGCCTCGGCCTGCGGCTTCGTGCAGCTGACCAGCCTCCTGGTCCTGCACGGGGCGGACGTCTTCCTGCTCACCAACGACAGCGAGCTGCCCGTCGACGTGGCCAAGGACATCAACGTGATCCGGCTGCTCTCCCAGGAGATGCTCGCTCTCCTCCACCGCGAGCTCTTCTTCTCCGCCCTGCTCACTCGCAAGGCTAAGGAGTGCTGCAGCCTCCTGCTCCACCTCCTCCGCATCCTCTGGGAATCCGCCTGCACCTTTGTGTTGAGCCTGAAGACCAAGCATCGAACTAAAACGGATTAGACGATGTCTCCGACATTTACCTGGTATGAAAGAGACGAACGAGCAGGTGGATGGATCTCCGCTAACGACAGTAAGGTGAGATCCCCTCCTCCTTCTTGCTACCCACCGACCTCACCTACCTCTCCATCCTCTTCGCTCTTACTTAAATGTATTTACCCAGTCGTTTATTTGTTTTGCTTCTTTCTTTTACCTATTTATTTACTTCTGTTTACTGCTACCAAAAGGGTTAAAGAAGACAGGAAATTTCTTTCTTTCGCTTTTTAAATCTATGGAAAACTCGGGGATTAGGAAAGGGAAGAAGAGTCGTGAAGAAGTTTGCAGTTGGGCTGGTACAAGGACAGTTTCAATCCAAACCAGGCGGCTTGGGGAGAATGGTGTCTGTTCACAATAATAATAATAATAATAATAATAATAATAATAATAATAATAATAATAATAATAATGATGATGATGATGATGAAGAAGAAGGTAGGTTGTGCTGTGGTTCGTGTGGGTGGGTGCCCTGCAGTGGACTTGCAAGATTGGTTTACTTACCAAAATTGTGGCTGTTGCCAAGTTAGCGACCAAACCCCCTAAACACCGGCTCTGACGGGAGGTTGGATCATCACGTCACCCGGTCTGACACTTCGTCTAACAGACACCACCACTTACTAAATCTTTTAAGTTTGAGTGAAAAGAACGAGTTTCTAACCTTATTCCTGTTGTTTATTATACTAATACATTTCAAAATGAACGTACAACTTTCTGACAGCACACACATATAATACTTTTCACGTTTACCTGTCTAGAATCGAGCGAGTCCCGAAAGATAAAGCACCTGTTGGTCCGTATTCCATCGCGACGAAAGCTCAGCTTTTTTTTAAGGCCCAGAGCAACAAAACCGTTCGCTCTGATTTTTCTGGTCATCTGTGGCCGACGACAATAGCAATCAATAGTAGACCGAAATGCTAAACCATTCCATTGCATCCGTAATTATCCGCTTGAAAAGCCTGGTACTTTGCCCAGAAGACTGGCCTACTTACTGACACTGGGTCCCGGGATGAGTGATGGAATTAATACAAGTGATTAGTCTCTAGTTCTGAGAGCATGTGTAGATAAACAAATTGGCAGCAGAAAATCAGTTTTAGAAATTCTCCCCCCCCCCTCACACCACCACAAAAAAAAATAAGACAGAAGTAATAGGAGAAGGGGAATTCCGTTGAAAAATGCTTTTTTGGCGAGATATTGCGAGATAATAAATAGCGCCCAGTTCTAACTCGACGTATCTCCGAGTCCTTGCCGGGTTTTTCGTTCAATTTGATATATCCACTTTTAAATAATCTAAAACTTATCTTTCCAAAAACATAAGAATAAAAAAAAAATTTTTAGAAATTAAGTGTATGATGGAATGGAAAGAGGTAAACTACCATTATGGATAATATGTAAACGGGGTGCTTCACCCGGCTCATACGTCAATGTCGACAAGGGAGACAACCCTAACAAAAAAAAAAAAGTTTGTAGTGCTGCGGCTGTCCGGTAGGTAGCGCTGCCAATCCTGCGCCGCGTGGAGCCCGGAACTTTGACTTTGGCAGAGGGAAATCATTACTAGTACTCTTCATCTTTAAGATGTGAAAGGAAACCCGGCGGCCTCCTGGTGAAGAAGAGAGAAGAAACGGTGCCAGGGGTGGGGGGTGGGGTGTGGGGGGGTACGACCAGGGATCGAGATAAAGTCAGTGACCTTAACTGTCTAGTAGTTTTTCTCTGGTGGCGGCGTGTTTAGTCGGAGCTAAATTCTGGAGCTTCCGGCTCTGTCTGGGTGGAGCCAGCTGACGGCGGATTCAGTTGGAGAGCCGCAGGGTTTATCTCCCCCTCCCCCACCATCTTGTGAGCACCCAAAAACACGCCCAGTAATAAATAAACAAGAAATTTGTTTTAAGTTCGTTTAGTTTTCGAGCCTCGCGATATCATTAGGGCTAATAGTGTCAAGTAGCAGCATAAACATGGGCATCAAGGGTAGATGCTCAAAGTCTTGGTAATTTTAGACATCTGGGAATTCAGCTAACTGGTAATTTTGTTTCCCTTTCCTACCGGCTGCACGTTAAAGATGAGGCTGCGATCCGGGCCCGGAGCTTCACCATCAGACAAGTTTTTGCAGAAGTACTCCAGAGAGGGGGGGGAGGCGAAATAAAACTCCAGTCTGGTCTGACAGCCGGTTTACTTCGTCACCAACTTTATACTTCCCTGTCCAAATAACCTGTGAACTCCGGCCGGTCTATGGCTGCCCGACTTTACGGGTAGGGAGCGGGTGGGGCACTGTGCCTCATTCGCCAGGGACACGTTCGAACAAGACGTTATGTCCGTGTTGACCGGCCTCCCATCGTTTGCATCGCGTAACCTCAAATCAGGCAATGTCAGGGGGGGTCGGGCACCGTGGAGCCCTACACACGGAATTCTGACACCTAGAAAATTGTTGCACGCTTCCCGTCTTCCGCCTCTACAGGTGTCGCTAGTGTCGGGCGCCCCTTTGGTGACTTTCCAGTGTTGCTAAAAAAAACCCCCACAATTTACGCACATCCGGCTTCTAAGTCTAGGAATGCTGCCAACGTTTCGATAAACTCTGCCCACCCCATCAGAGCTCTACCCGGCGATGTCTGCTGTTTTTCCCATTCAAAGTGTGGCTCTCGGGATAAAGTGTAAATTCCAGCTGTCGTGTGGCCCCCCCCCACCGCTGAGTGTGGCTCCATTATTGTGACGGGGTAAAGGAAGTGTTCTGTTTTTTCTTCCCGCTCTAATGCGTTTCTATATGTGACTTCTCACACCAGAATATATATAAAAAAAAAAAACAATCGCCGTAATTGGAAAGGGAAGTTTGCGTTACATGGAAGACGTAGAATCCGCGTGAAGGCAGTTGAAAAAGTGCCTTCGATCTCGCAGACCTCTTGTCTAAAGTGTCTCGATAGAACGAAGTCTCGGGATCAGAGGAATTTCCGAAATTCTTCAATCCATCGGAAGAAGAAAATCAAATTATTACACACGTGCCGAGGACGACAGCATCTTTATATGTATGTTCTGGAAGTATTCTCCTTAAAATGGGAAAGTACACTTTTGGCCAGTACCCTATAACTGTTGATGAAGCAAGAAGTCATCATTGCGCGCGTGGTGTGTAGACGGAGATTTAATTCAAGAAGTATTTCTCGGTTTATCTGTTGTTTCCTCCAGCAACAGCAAAAAACAACGCTGATTTTGATAGAAGAATCTTTTTTTTTTGTGGATTCAATTTTCCGCTTAATTACCTTGGTGGCCAACGCCGTGATGGGGGCTGCAAATGTGAAAAGGCGTCTTAGAGGAGCTCAGCCAAGTGTGTCTGAGAAGGAACCACGGGCGATCTGCGCACATGTCGGCGGCCGTTGTCTTGGTCGTTAAAAAGGCCCGCAGGTGCTTGCTGCTTACAGAGTGTGCATGACTGGAACGCAACGTAAGGATTCGCGGTTTGTGGTTCCAAGATGGAAGATTTGAAGGTTAACTACTATGAACAAAGCTATCTGATAGCGACGCGTCCCACTCGCTGGACCTGCTAGAACGGGCGCAGCTGCGAGGTTCACGGTGTTTCTTCGGCTCCGTCGAACCGAATATCAGAATATATTTGCGGAGAAACGACCACAAATGCTCCTGCTCTGATGATCAGTTTGAGAAAAGGAATACGTGACTCGTCCTTCTGATGTCCCCCTCGGTAGAACCCGTCGACACGTTGGTCAGGTATCTACGAACACTGAGGAACATTTCAGTAAAATCCGGAACACGCGGCAGGTGCGCGTTACGGTACACGGAAAGTACTCAGCATCTTTGGGGATTTTGGTAACGCTTCTACGCCATTCTGTATATATATGGCAAAATATTTTTTTCATGCATCCCCCCCCCACCAGGTGCTAGATACAGCCATTTGTGAGTTGGAAGGGCGTTTTGATCAGAAAACCGGTTACCACAGGCTAAGCGAACTGGGGGGGGGGGTTGCTGCCGGCATCGATAATAAAATCTCATTCGATCTGACAGCTTTGGGAATTTAAGTTAATTACTTTAAAGAAATCGATTCCCAAAAGCTTCGGACTGAACTCTACCAGCTGGGTAGTATCGAAGACATAAGTCAGGGAAGGGCGTTTCATTGTAGCCGGGTTTAGGGTCGTGTCTGGAGAAATCTGCTTTGTGACGTGGAACGAATTTCACGTCCGGTACCGACACCTAACGACCCGTCTGGACGACGTTTCCCGGTGTTGCGCCACTTCCCACGTTCTCGTAAATGACCCTGGATTCGAACGAAACCGTGAATGCATTTTTTGTTTGTTTTCTGAATACTCAACAGACCCCTGTTTCGTTTTTTGGTCATCAGATCTATCATGTTTTCTACTGGTTAACCCCCCCCCCTTTCCAGCTGGAAAAACAGCTGTACAGTGCTGTGTATACACGGAGTTCCTTGTTTTTGTACTCCGGTTTGCCTCCACCCTCCGCGGCCCTCTTTTCCAGATTTTAACCCTAACCCAGCTACTTTCAGGAGTGTGGCGCCGGCCCTGATCCGGTTTTATAACCCACCTCGATATCCGGCACTCTGTCGCGGTCCGGCGCTGTTGAGAGGGTTAAAGGCTCGGGCGCCGATTGGGCGTTGCATATTATTGTTTCCGGGCCAGGCCGGTTAGAAGAACCCGGAGCCCTTCTAGCATCTGCAGGTTTGGTAGCTTCTTCAGTTTGCCCTGTTCCGCTCTCGAGATCAGGTTTCGCGAGAGCCCGAGCGGCGCCCTTCGGTGTCAGAAGTCGCGGCGGCTGCCGCCCGTCCCCATACAAACAGCGACGCCGAGAAACCTTTGAACTGCGAAGAGATCGGGTTACCTTCTCTTCGTCTGTTGAAGCGCAGCTCTCATTCGTTTCAGGAATCGGATAGGTTACATTTTAAGAGAGCGATTAAGTTGGGTCGTAGGAAAGCAGTCTGGTCGCGAAGCTTTTTTGTCTGGATTTTGTAGGAGAGGAGAAACAAGAAGATGGTGCATTAGAAACTTCAGGTCAGTTAAGTCCGGTCTTTTTCTCTTCCGCCCCGGCCCTGTTTTCTCTTTAGACTTGTCTGGCAGTATTCTCTAATAACAAAGGGTTCACTGTAGTTGCTTTCGGAATTTCTAAATCCGCAACATGGACGTAGAAAGTCACAGAAATCCTTGTCAGTATGATATTAAAACTGGTTCACACCGTCATCTGTAACCATTATTGACACCATTTTGTCCATTTATGTACAAATTGCCTGTTTAACATCCGGTCAGTCTGATGAGATTCGCTAATTTTGTAATTATAGGCTGTAGTGTCGGTAAGGGGGGATAACCTTAAGAATATTCTGCTCACCACATGGTCAAAAACCGTTCATAATTTTTAAATGCTCTATTAGATCTCCCTTCAAAAGGACTAAACTAACATTCAGCCTTGGTACATTAAAAAATTTTAATTTGTATGCATATGCTTTAAGTACTTCAGATCTGGTGAACATGAGGTGGGCTCTTTTTATTACGTAACAAACAGAATTTCAACTTGAATGATGCAAAAGCTGAACTAGTGGTGTAATAATCGTTTCATTAGTCGTCAGTGCCCTTTATGTACACATCTCTGCCATAATAATTTGGACACCACAGGCATCTTAATTGTTCATTTATTAATTTCTCCAAATATACTTCACTGTTCCTACAGTTATATTCATTATCTGGTATGAACAGGAACACCTCTTAGTAGACTTTGTAGGCATTTAGGCATGGGATCTGTTAGATTAACAATGGCCGCCTAGTCAAATTTTTTCCTACAAGGTTGCAGGTATTCCTTTGTGTCTGTGAGCTTGGACATGTTCGTTTGGCCCTTGCTTGACTATTACGTTGCTTCCATGGGTGCTTAATGGGGTTTATATTCGTTATCTATGGAACCCAGGAAGCAAACACACCCCATCTCGGTCACTGCGGGTTTGGCTGTCAACAGCTCCAGGTAGGCATTGATGGTGTCTGGGCTTCTATCGGGCTTCAGACTACCTGCAGATCGAAAGATGGACGGATGGCAGGGCTCGACTAAATGGGGAAATATCTCGAGCGGCACACCTTCTAGTTTTTCTTTTGTACAATTCAGACACACCTGATAAATATGCGTAGTATCTGGTTAACGCTAACAACCCTTTCCATTCCTGAGCCTCACGGGGCCCGACTAGGGTTCTTCTGGGTGTTGGGAGGAATTCCCACGTCGACGGACTGGCACGGAAGAGCACGAGCAGCTGCTGCGAGAAGTTCGCCAAAACGAGTCGGTGTCCGATGGCCGAACCCCAGCTTGCCGGCCCATTGTCTTGCGAGGCGGGTAGTTTCTACCTGGGAATTCCTTATTACACAAAGCCCAGTTAGCATCATATTAGAGAATCCATTAGCCATAGCGTCGGATTGACGAGTTTTCTTTTAAGAACGATATACAGAGTATTTCAGTCCTCAAAGAGGAAATATCAGGCTTGCGATTTATAAAACGTCAAAGAACCAAAAGGTGATTATCAGTTTGTTTTTTTTTTGTTGTTGCTGTCATCTATCTTTTCTCAAACACAGTTTTCTTTCTAATGCACCCAATCAAAAATCTACTTCTCTTGCCATCAGTATCCCTCCAGTTCAGTCTGTCATTCCGTCGGTTCGTGTCTGTAGACACCCCGACCGCCCCCCTGCCGCCCTAAAGGTGCTCTTTCTGGAAAATATTCCAGCAGGTTCGTTTTCTTTTCCTTTTTTTTACATTCTCATGGAAAATTCTGCGTAATGTTCATTTTAATTATTTTCCACAATTCCCTTACAATAGGACTTCGTGAAATATCCAAAAGCAGATGCCAATTTTGTAATGGAGGCTGGACGATCGTCGTCGTCATCGTCCCTGTGGGACGGCATTCGTCACGTGATTCCTGCCCGTCGGGCGACCATAAAGCACAGCTCCGCCCGTTAGCTATACCGGCGGATAACACCTGTATCACACCAGTCACTCTAGTATAATCGCACTTCGTGTCATTCACAGACCCCCACAGCAGGGAAACAGTGGCTGGATTCTGGCTTCATATTGATGCGTTAATAGGCTTTTATATATAATTCTGTATCTTAGAAGCGGCTTGTCTCGCTCGTTACCTGGATTTGTCATTTGATACATTCGCCTTTCTTTGTTTATATAAAACGTTAATCAATCCCTAATCTTCACCTTCCTGGTATCATTAATAATCTTGCTGCGTGGTTCAAGAGTCCAATTAACGTCCGGGGCCCCTCTTAGTCGCGAGTCTTACGTAGTAGTATCCGCTGTCGCCCATCAGCGGCACGTCTCACTTATCGATTTGCTATAAAAATCAACCTGCCTCGAAGGGCGGCTATATTGCAATTTCATCGTACATCGGGCGCTTGTCTCCTTCAGACATTCGAGTGACACTTCCCTTTCTGCGCAAGAGTTGGCATAGCGTGGTCCTTTTGGAAATCGCATATTTGTGTTAGATTTAGAATTATCCTATTTTTCAGTATTTTTTTTTTATTTTTTTAAATTAAATATGCGGAATACAGAGTTGTGCGCCCTTCGTTACGTTTGTGTGGCGTTATTGTTGAAAACTCAGCCGGTTTTAGTCCGCGCGAAATTACACGGAATTCTAAAGCGACGCGAGACTTTTGGTCGTACCTGTACGCTAGGCGTTGTGCCGTTTTCCCGTGGAAATCCTAATTAACGCCGGCTGTGCTACACGATTGCTTAATGTTGCTTTTGGCTACAGGCCCGTCCCCACGAAGGACAGGGGCGGCGCTCACGTATGCGTTTCTAATTAACGAAATGTTAACGGGAAGAGAAGAGAACTAACTCCACGGCTTCATAACTTTTTTTTTTTTTTTTTTTGTCGTGCAAATGTTGGGGTTTGTGTGTGAAGTTGCATTTGTATGTTTGGGAGCTGGGTCGGTTCCACGACCGGCCGCCACAGCTGTTTACAAGTGAGGCCTTATTTCGACCTGTATTTTTGTGTTTATGTACCTCATCCTAGCGAGAGCAGCGGGCTATCCAACTCCTTCGTATTGCACGGCAGGAGGGGTAGGCTTCTCCAGGCTGAACTCTCTAGAACAGAGTTGTCTCTCTGTGTGTCCTTATACTTTTGGGGGGAAGTGTGGGCCGCTTTTTATTTTTGATAAGTCCAACACGAGTGAGGAAAAGGGTGGGTTCTGTTACATTATCCTAATGTCAACCCCTGCTACTTTCGCTTTTAACTTTGTGCCAATGGATCGGTTTCTGGAAATCTTAATCCTTAAGTTTTTAAAACAAAACAGCAAAATATATTTTTTTTTGCAAATACGTCGTGAGAAGCTAATTTGCATATTTAGAGTTATCTGTGGAAAGCACGAGAAGAGATCCATGGCTGTCCGCTTTTTAAAATTAATCAGGGTGGCCGTGGACTGACTCTCAGACAAAAGGTTCGTCTGTCGGGGCAGTTTCTCTAAACCGGCCTTTGAGAGAGAGAAATCCTTTTAAGATGTCTTCTAGTTTTCCGACCCTCCGCATATACGCCAGGTCGGTTGTTACCTCCCTTACACCACCCGTCCCAGCACCCACCCACCCACCCCCATACTCCCGCGTGAGAACAGCCCACCTGGTACTCGCAGGTTTATCAGGGAGCACTTATTTCTAACCCGACCTTGTTCATCGCTGTAATATATCCGCAGATAACCAGGTGCTAGTTACACTCCGCCTCAGTTTAGCACAGATCAGCAGATATTCCCTTCCTAGGGAGAAAACGAACCCTGTATTCGGAAAGTAACATAGATGATAAACACCGCCAGTGAGCCGCAGTGGTCCTTCCACGGATCCTTGGATTTATTCTCTCCGGGTCTTGGTTTGAAATGATATCATCCCGGTCGTCTTGTGTTCTTGTCCTCTGGAGACTGCTACAGCGGCAGGGTATGTGTTCGAACAAGCTCCTCCTCTTCGCATAAGATGCCCACCTGTGTGGAGCGACAAGAGTGCCTTTCTCAGCGGCCCCACCGGTGAACGAGACCCGCTGTGAGCCGTCTCATCTCCATTGTAATACGAATGAAACCTTTTTTAAAAAAAGAACCGAATTATTAATTACAGTCTCGACCGAAAAACGTTTAAACAATTACATACACTTACAGTCTGAAAAGAACAATTAGAGCCCAGTAAGACTGGACCGTGTGAGGCAGGAGACAAACTTAGCCCGACCGTCTACTTCCGCCAAAGCATTGTTGGGGGGTTAAAATGGCTGCTGTCGAAGACATCGTATTGAACGAGAATTGGTGTTCGTTAAATCGAATCTAGAGTATACAAACGGTGTCCAGACGGTCGATAAAAGGACAGCCGGCTGTGAACGTCGGCTCCTTCACGCCGGAAAGGATTTAAGGAACTTTAGATTGACTGTCTGGGGTGAGTTTTGTAATTAAATTCGCTTCTATTGCAATGGCGAGTAAATCGTTTCTGTTATTTTCCCGACCTACCGACACATTTCTGCTTAATGCAGTCCCAGGTTTTAGGTCTGAGGTTTAGAATAAACAAACTGATGGTGTACAACCCAGACCACGTCTGCCGGCTGGTTAGTTATCGGCACCTGGACACACCTGGACACACACGCACACGGACACACCTGGACACACACACACACACGGACACACCTGCACACACACACACGGACACACCTGGACACACCCGGACACACACACACACACACACGGACACACCTGCACACACACACACGGACACACCTGGACACACCCGGACACACGGACACACCTGGACACACACACACACACGGACACACCTGGACACACACACACACGGACACACCCGGACACACACACACACGGACACACCTGGACACACGGACACACCTGGACACACACACACACGGACACACCTGGACACACACACACACGGACACACGTGCACACACACACACATGGACACACACTGAAATTAATATTTGGGCATGACTTTTCTAAAAGCAAATTTAAAAGAACAGCGGAGTGTATTGAGACTATCAAACAATTTGGTTATTCAAGATTGGCTTTTCTTTGCATCCGTGTGATTTTCTATATTGTGTTTTTTTTTTTTTTTGTCTTTTTCAGTTTTGAAAGCTTAAACGTACCGTCACGTGTTAAAGCTCAAAGAATAGATTTGCAGTCGTGCTCTATATTTTTGTCATCGGAGGAACTAATTGCCTCCCTTTATCTTCACGGCCGGAGTTCGACTGTGATCTTCATGAATTTGATTAGGAAATATTGAACAATCTACAAGAAGCAACCAAATAATTACGGGTTAAACCGAATTAAATCTAAGTATTTATGTACGTATATATATATATACATTTATATTGTACTGCTGAAGTAAATAAACATGAATTATGTTTTTATTTTATTTTTCACTTGTCGAGTTATGTACGCCAAAGAACAGGATAGGAGACCAACCTTGTAAATCTTTGACAGTTGTTGACCTGTCTGTACTTAACGAACCACAGCTGACTTCTACTTCAGAAGCTATGCACAAACATGTAATGTCTCTTTAGCGTCAGTAAACCATGACGACATTTGGAATTTGTTCGAGTATAATAGAATAGAAATCTTACGCCTTGTTTTGGCGTATTTACCTGACTATAGAAGTATTTAATTTGCTGTGATATAACCGGAACAGAACCTAAGCATTTGTCACTAAACTGAGAATCAATATGATCGAACTGTGCGCCAGAAAATGATAGGAAGTACAGTATATATTAAATTTTGTTTTGTTCAAATAACGATACGCTTATTATTTGTGGATAATTAGCTGTCGTATAATGCAGAAAATGTATATAAATATATTCAAATACTTAAAAAAAAGTTGGCTCTGATATAATGAGCATTGACGTCACACGTGTGAAAACTTGCAGAGATGGAGTTTGGACATTATTAAATATACAATGTTGTCTACACCATAGATGAATGTAGCTATTCGAAATATTCCAAGTCTGATTCCTGTACATTTTTAAGTGAGCAGACATTCAATGCGCACTAATAATAATAATAATAATAATAATAATAATAATAATAATAATAATAATAATAATAATAATAATAACTCTTCGTAATCAAAGATTTACACGCGAAAATCTCTGGGTGGGTGAGTTTGAGTTTATTTACAGTGTAGGAGCCGCTACCCATACGGCAACCACCTTTAGATATCTCACCCAGACTCAAGGAAAATCTGAGAATAACGGACAACTTGCTACCCACTCCATGGGTACTACGAACAGCCTACCAGATTTTTAAAATTTTTTAGCTTTGGGAGGAAACCCCGGAGTGCTAAAAGGAAGCACATGCGACCGGCTGGTGAAGAAGAAGGATGAGAAAAACGCCAACGTCAAAGCGAGCTAATCCGACCCGGATTCGAACTCGAGCCTTCAACAGTGGGCAGTACCTCTCTGCTATCCCACCGGTCGTCTTACCGACCATCCAGCGTGCAGACCTAGTTGAGAAGGTGTTTGTCGAAGAACGTCTCAATCCTGCAGGATGCATTGCCATCTTAAAAACACATCTACCATTGTACTAAGGAGATAAACGATATTTAGAACTGGATGTGTGCTGGGAGCGACTCTGAATGGCAGTACTATGTCGTAAGCTGGTACAACGTCAGGGTTCTCTTTTCATCGATTCCGAAGACAGCAACAGGTGTCAAAGGAACACCGGAGTAAGTAAGGGTCTAGCATACATCTCCGCTAATCATGCCTCGATTTAAATGTCAAACTCACTGATATACATATAGGAAATAATTAAATATCCTCAAACCGACCCAACGCTGTAGAGACGGCCATCTTGAACTCTTTTGAAATGAGAGTAGAAAAGTAGCAGAATGACCGAGTCAGACGAATCGAGATCTCCTGCGAAATTAAATGAAGCAGGGAAACAGGGAGAACGACGATGACAATGTTGGTATACATAAATACACACAAACTTACCAGTCGTAAGGGCACTGGCAGTTCTGTTTTCGGTGTAGGGAGGGGTGCAGCTCGAAGATATTCCCCAATTACTGAGTTTTCTTTAAAAAGTCGGACTCGCTGTCGGTTCCGAAAGCGGGTGGGTGACACTCGACGACTCAATCTCTGTCGGCCGTGGGATCTGAAGAAATAATTAGCTTTTAAGATAATTGACATATTCCAGGTCGTACTTAATTCTAAACCCCACCGCTCGACGGATTTTTGCAGTAATTGCTCGCCCACGGGGAAAAACGAAAAAAGAAATTATTCCTGTTGAATAAAAGCTGGTAGGAGATAGGCGTCCATTTGAACCGACGTCAGACATTCATCGACCAGCCGATATCTAAGAGGCTGCGTGTGTTTAATCAACTCGTTAATACGTTCCAACAAAGGCCTGCTAACTGCTGATGTAGCTCGTGTACCGAACACCCTCTGCTGCGAAACCATAGCCATATGTGGCTGGTACAAACGGTGGAAGGAAAAAAAAAACGTGTATTGCGCTCTCTGGCGGTAATTGGGAAGACTCGCTGACACTGGGCACTGATTCCCTCTTTGTGCGAGGGAAACCGAGTTCCATCTCCACCACGGCCAATGCTATGGATTTCGGGCGATGCTAACGTAGAATTATTACTACTTTCACAATTAAAATCAAAAATGCATTTGCTAACCCTAACCCTGAGCTAAACAGCGGGTGCAGACGCGAAATCCGACAGACTCTGCTAGTCTTCCATCGTCGATGCTGTTGTCCTACACCGGCCTCAACAACCGGGATAACTTCGACATCGGAGACAACTCTCGCGAGAAAGCGTGTTGCTGTGTGGTTTTCCGCTAGACGGCGTTGCCTACCTATCCTGCGTCTCCAAGGCCCTCTCCCCCCCCCCACACACACACAACACCACCGTAATTTCTGACGACTTCGGCAGGGAAATCTCGACTAAAAATCTTTATCTATAGATGTAGGAGGAAACCCACACGGCCGGCCGGAGAAGAGTAAGAAACAAGAAGCCACGCCGGGCCAGACCGATCCGCGGGTTCCGAACGCAGACTCTCGATCTTTGTAGCCCAGTGAGCTAAACACTGGACCACCGCGCAGCCCGCCGTCAGCGTTATATCATCTGATTTTATTCTTTTACTTTTTTTTATCGTCATTAATCAGTCCTCGGTGGAGGGGGGGGGAGAACTCACACTTAGGGGAGGTTATAACTTCAAGTCATAGTAAATACTGTAGTTTTAAATGATGTTAGCGTCGTCTCGTTACCGAGTTCTTACCGAAAAACGTTGGCGTTTACTTCCTACTGTTATGGCAAAGTTCACTTTGATGCTCCCACCACCACTAGAGGGACTTTTAATGTGATTAATCTTGATTTTGTTGGTGATAGTCAGTAGCCCTGTACAGTGTCATTCATTGTGTGTGTGTGGAAAATATCCCCCCACTGAGTGAGTCTGGAGAACAGGGGCAGCTCGCGACATTCTTGAGATAACGGCGGGAATAAAGGGCATAGTAGGTGACCAGTAAGGGGAGGGGAGAAGACTCCGTTTCATTACATGAGAGAATTGAGTCGACCACCGTCAAGCAGGGACTGCCCAGTTGGGTCTGCCACCCCACCCTAGCATCTCCGAGGTCGAAGTCGAAGATTCCCTCCTCATCCAGTTGCTCGCCGCTGACCTCTCCAAAAGTAGCCTGATGCCACATTGTCCTTAGTCTCCGTGCATTATTCACCAGCTCCTGGTCAGACGTCACCATCTCGCGTCGTGAAGTATTGGGCTTCTGTGATGATTAGCTTCTGAAAACTATTCTGCTGTCCATTAGTTTTGTATATTGTTTAATAACTAAGAAGTTTGTTACGCTAACCTTACTGTGTCAGCTTTGCTCCCTGCCCACCTAACACTAAAGATTTGTTGTCTTTTAATGAAGCTTCATGTCACTACTTTTAAGCGCTTCATTCCGCTATCAGAGCCCTTAAACTAATTGCCAACCAGAAACAGGGTTCTAATGAGGAGAACGCGCTGGCCACGTCATAAAACCCGAGGTGATCAGTCGACTACAGGCGCCCCCTGTCGGAGAGGGCTATCGTCGAATAAAATGAATTTATCTTCATTTGCACCTGCGTACGGTGGTCTAACATGGGGATCCAGAATTTTTCCCTTATATTTTATTGCAGTCAGCCGGTCTCTACGCCCACCGAATGGAATTCCTGCCCAGACTATCACACACACACACACACCGTAGTGATCCCTCTCCAGGATGTTTTTGGGCTGGTTGCGTGTTCCAGATGAGTACGCCGGGTGAGTCACACTGAACGCTAAATCCCGATTCATCGTTAAAGAAAACATGGCTCCAGTCACGTGATGTTTAAGCGACATATGCGCGCCACCAGTCGGACCGCTCCTCTTTATTGCGGCGGGTCAGGAAGATACACACCATGGGTCATTTAACGTAGAGGACTCTTTGAAGCAGCCTCCTGCGTGTGACTGAAATAGACACCAACCGAAGGGGTGATTTACGCAAAAAGGGAGTTTGGATAAAGCTCTACGGTTTTGGAAGTTTTTTTGGGGGGGGTTCCCTTGATGCTTAACTTTTGGAAACCAATGTACTAGTCATAAATGGTGTGCCTCTGCGTGCATCAAACCCTCTGAGGAATGCGGCAGGGCTGCCCTCTGAGCGCTGTACTTTAAGTGCTAATCGCAAAGACGCTGTCATGAACGGTTAAAAGAGAAAATACTTGGGATTGGAACATACGATGAAATGGAAAATAAGTACTACGCCAACAACATCACAGTAAGGCCACGTGACTGGGGGCATACGTACGGGATTTTCCGTTCTCAGAGTTACGACGCTCCATCTGGTGCCCGTATTAACTCTTCTCAGACTGAAGAGGCGCGGTTGAGATTTCTTTGAGGACACCAATACGGTCCAGTCAGTTAGGGAATCAGATGGAATACGCACAACTAATAATTCTGGACATTTATTTAGCTTAGCAAAGAACGAACGCATATAAGGACAAACTGGCAAGAGCTGGATGGGGATTTATAGCAGAAGTTAAAGGAGTGGAAAGTCCATAATCTTAGTTTAGTGGGTAAGTAAGCAGTGATAAAGAACCTAGCTGCCTCACCCTGTGGTACAAGAGTGGGATATTAGTAACGCCGCCAGAGTGGACTCGTCGTGCCAGGGAAACCGATCTAATTGACTTCGCAAGGCAGGAAGAAAAACTCTGGTAAATAAAAATACGGCCACTATTTTTTCGGGACCTAGGGGGGGGTGTTGAGACACAGTAAACAGAAGGAGAAGAGTACGCGCTCAACCAATCTAAACGCTGACGGCTTCCTGTAAACACAGCCACAGATTGTAACAAACGCCGAATGCTACATCTAGAACAGATACTGCTAACGGAATAGCGACTGTCAGCCATCTGTTCATCAAAGGGTTAATAAGAACGTAAATAAATTCTGTAAGGGCAGCATAGAAGCTTGGAGAAAAAGTAAACTAGCCATCGGAATTCACTTAGATTTAAGCACCACACTAGACTGTTGACGAAGGTCTCGCGGGGAGATGTTTATAGGATTTTAATTAAACAGAAAAGGCTCAGACTCATTTCGAATTATCGTGGTACGGACGCCTAAACTCGGGCTTTTGCCCTGGTTTAACTTATCGCAAAGTAACCCTCCGATGTCGGATTGACAACCCCACCTCAGCGCATCAGCAGCAGTTTTTCGGGTCGCTGGCTAACCAGCGTCGTAGTGAGGCCCTAGAGTAACCGGTTCTGCGGGCACAGACTAGTACGTCTTCTGTCAGGTTAGGCGTCCTGATCTATTTTATGTAGGCGCAAGGAACCGAAGACACGGAACACCGGTAAGAGACAGGAGTCGGGTGGCCGGCTGCCTCACAGGCCTGGACTGGCACTTATGAGCAGCGAGATCGGCTCGTCAGGGCTTCGGAATTTGATCCCGCCGCCCGCTTCTCGCCTCTTCGCGGTCACAAGACGGCTGAGCGTCAGCAAGAAGCTACGCGAGGAGAGATGATGGATGACCCGTGGTGCGTATCCAGCCTAACCCGCCGCCTTGAACAGGAGGGCGGATCCACCACGAACCTCCGTAACTCTCGGCCTCTAACTCACTGTTCCTCTCGACGATCGGGCATAGAAACCTCCGAGTCACGCATTTTCTCCCGCCTTCCCCTGCTTTCCGCTTAACTTTTGTAAACCAGTGTAGTTCCCTGAGTTCTGACCCAGGGTCGCTTTATCCACTCAACAGACTCCTCCCCGAAGTTGAAAGTTTACATTCCTTAAACAAACGAACCCAACCCGCTCTTCTGAATGCCTTTGATTGGGCTGGTGCCAGGGTAGACGCTAAGGGGAATTATCCCTGTTAACTTTCGGCGAAGTTCTCTGGTGCCTGGCGGGCCGTTCTCGAACTAAGCGTGTCTGCCCCTGATCTATCATCTTCGCTAGTCTATTCTCCAGGGCTCTCTAACTCAAGACAGCTACCCGATCTCCCAATTATCTTCTTATAAAGCTGGGATTCTCAGAGAGAATCGAGGGCGTGGTCATTGCCCCATGTTAGGTCTTCCCCTAACAAACACCTAGACCGCTTATAGAATTCCGGCGTGAGTTCTTCACCGACATTATTGCTCTCTCGACGCAACTCTTTATTTACCGGGTATTTAGATGGGCCGTAGCGAATCTCAGCTTCTAAGTTATCTGGTTTACTTTCTGCATTTTATAGTGACGGATCCTGGGCGATTGGATAGTACATCCCGCTAGTGACTAGTTCTTTGTAATACTTCGCTTCCGGCCCCTGTATATCTTCTACATCTGCGACGGCGTCACCGATTTTAGTTTTTCGGCTACACGTCATTCGAGAGCTGGCCTACTCCACTCTTGTCTACCGGAGACGTCTGCCACACTTCTGCTTTCTAGTTTTTATCACTCCCAGGTCTGTATCAATGGCCTCGGTAACGTCTACGTTTAGGTGGGGGGGGGGGCGGACCGAACGACGTACTATAGAACCTTGCTATGAGTGTCCGCTTGTCTCCCTAAACACGTTTCGCGCTGGCCAGTATTAGATTTTCTTCCTGTAAATCTAGTTTCTCGCGTCTTCCAAAACTTCCAGAATGGTCGCTTGTCTCAGCATGTTCTTCCTCTATAAGAACGGCGTTATTCCTTTTCCAAATGCCTGGCCCTCTTAGGGCCTGCCCTAGTCTAAGAGTCATTCTAACTTGGGAGCGATCACCCCCTGCTAATAACTTTGTGAGTTATATACTGGGGGGAAACCCTGACCCTAACTCTGACACTACCTGCAGGGTGCAACTTCAGACTGTTCTTTGAAAAGGTTTTCTGGATATCGAAGATCTCTGAATGTTTGGTACGTAAATCGAGTCCAACGAGCACCTGCTCGCTACCTTTAAACTTCAGGCTAGCTAAGGTTATTCGTTCATCGCTATCACTATAAAAGAACCCTATTCTTGCAGGGCATCCAGAATGAACTAGTATCCCTAAATCACGTTTAGGACCAGCAGTAACTAAAATAGAGTTTCTGACTATTCACCGGCAGAATTTAGTCGGTACTTCTTTGTGGTTTTGGGGTAAAGCTCCGGAAAGCGCGACACAGCTCTTTGTGTTTATCCGTAGCTAATAAGAGAGAACGAAAGTTGGGTCTACAAAAGGTTCCCAGTACATTTATGGAAAATATATTTATAATTCGTCTTATCCACTGGGCAACTGCAGTAACCACGTCGCAAGTCGTTATCTAACCTAGGTGTCTGATTCCAGCATCTTTTGATTAATTGTCTTGGATAGACTCTTTCTTGCGGAAGTTCTCGAGACTTCGGCATCTCCTGATGGTTCTTTACCATACGGACTTTCATCACCGTTTTCTTTCTTGCTACGTTTGATTATGCCCACTGTCTGTTTTTTACCATGGTAACTCGAGTTGTTTTACGGGACCCCGCCTCTCTCTCCCGAGGTTGCGACATCGGAGGAAAATGTTTCAGCCGCCATTTTCCCGACTCTCTCGCTTCCGGCCGAAAACCCGCTGGGTGCAGTGGTCAGGGTTGGAATCTGCTCCGACCCCTTCTGTTTCCCCGAATCTTAGTTTCAGAGCTTTTGTTGTTTTGTTTTTTTTGTTAGTTGCCACTTTTTCGGGTTCATTCCCCTACCACCATTTGCTTTCCATCGACGGACAGGAGCCGAATGGGACTACGAAGGGAACCAGGCTTCGGAAAAATGTCTCCATGCACTTGAAATTATTTTCATAGCAGAAAAACCACACTGTTGCTCACCACATTTAGCCATTCCGCCACCCGCGTCCGTGAATGTCCGGCCTCTTCTAATCTATCAGTATCGCTCCACCCTAGAGAATCTGCCACCCGTAACCTCTCGCAACAAGTCTCCCTCTCTCTCTCTCTCTGTGCTCTCTGTGCTGACGTCATCTCTCTCTGTACTGACGTCATCTCTTCTCCATTACACACACACACACTCTCTCTGTGCTCTCTGTGCTGACGTCATCTCTCTCTGTACTGACGTCATCTCTTCTCCATTACACACACACACTCTCTCTCTCTCTGCTCTCTGTGCTGACGTCATCTCTCTCTGTACTGATGTCATCTCTTCTCCATTACACACACACCACTCTCTCTCTCTCGTCTCTCTCTCCTCTCTCTCTCTCTCTCTCTGCGGGCGTTGTTAAGTAGTTTTATTTCACCATGAAAAATCTAAATGTGCAGGAAGGAGAGCTGCGATTACCCAAGTGCTTGCCTCCAAACAAAGTTATCTCTCTCTTCTATCTCTTTCTTTACTGTCCCTGTTAGTTGAGAGAAGATTAATGAATATTGAACGATCGTTTGTGGGCTTCAGCCACCTTTTGAAGTTATCTTAACATTTGAAGACTGGCTGCTGTTGTTCGACTGCGTGTTTGTTTACTTATGACCCGTGGGCCTGACGTTCTTCTGTCGGCACCTGAAATTGGATTTTTCGGCTATGTAGCCTTCCTAAGTTGACTGTTGTTTTTGTGATAGCTCATCTACACGTTCAGAATTGGTGTTTTTTTTCCTGCAGGTAACCTGAAGTCTGGCTAATTATCCGTGAGTCTGAAATTTCTGTCACTTGGTCTGGGATTCACGATCATACCCCCCCCACCAAAGTGTCTTCAGGGCATTAATTCGGCTGGAGTGGATTTCCGTCCTCTAGAGCGCTGCCGATACTCTGAACAACCTGCTGAGCAGAGGACATCAGGAAGTTGGGGAGACGATCCTAGTGAATGAACCGAAACCGATTCAGATTAACTCTGTGCGAGCGATTTTTAATTCCTCGAATCCAAATTTGGACTGAATCCCACAGGTCTTCATGCCACCCACGGACAGGCGAAGACGGTGCGGATGGACCGTATCGTCCAGTCTCTCACGTCGTACGAGCAACGTGGGAAAAGTCTACAAGTTTCCTTTACCCTCGTGTGAAGTATCGAATGAAGCATTTTTCACTGGATGTCAGATGAGCGGTTGTCTAAACGAGACTTTTTGGAATTTTCCCATAGTTTCTGCCGTATTAGAGGCCTTGTGTTTAGACAACCTTCTATACTTATTGATAGCGGAATGCATCCGACGCTAACTGGGGGGGGGGGGTATTAGTCACGTTGTGATACGGGTTAGCTTAGTTTGACTATTTTAACCGTATGAGGGTTATTGTGTCCCTTAACTCTTTGCCTCCATGCTGACTTTAAGACAGACGAGATCAACCTGGCAGTTATAGCACAAATATTCCGACAGAGCCAAAGCTGATATGAACTCGAGCCAGTTTATACCAAAGCTAGTTAACGTGTTTCTCTTGGAACCCGTTTACATATTTCTTCGATTATGGTTTTGCTACATGAAGAGAAGCTTGCGTCGACCGTTTGGTGAATAAAGCTTTAAATATCTTGTAAATATTTTTGTTTGTCGCTTAACTCTATGTATATAAATGGTGGTGAATGATTTTAAACTTTTGTCCAGCGTTTTGTGTAGCGTATATAAAACAAACATGAAAGTGGGGGGGCCCCGGTAACATCGAAACTAAAGGGCCACTTCACAACCGGCTGGAGCCCCGGTCTTGAACACACTTAATTGGTTGGTCGAAAAATACATCAGAGAGATCTGGCAAACCGGCAGGTCATAGGTTCAGGAACAACTCCAGCTACTTGTAATATCAAACAAAAAGGAGATGTGAAGCATTCTTCAAGTTACCGTAGTAGAGTTACCCAGATTCTATTGATCTCAGTCAACTCCAACTTTGCTCAATGTCCTGGATTCCAGGGACACGTGAATCGGCACTTTTACTTTCGATTTACAAATGTGACGCTGACGACCAATGACCGCACACTGCGTCCATTTGACATGGCGACGAGAGATGACCATGTATGATTGTCTAATGTTAACTTTTCCAACTGATCCTTTGTGCTCTTCTTCTTCGCTTTTTGGCTGGACATTTTCCCTTCGAAAAGTAGGTTCTCTTGTTATTTTTAATTAACAGGGTGGTGTTAAACGACCGAGCCAACTAGCCTGGTTTCTTTCCACAGGTTAGCATCACCAGTAACCTTCGGTTCTCATGGAGCTGGGGTTATGGCTGCAAATAGCGAATCTATATCAAAATCTGTGCTCTCTGGTTTGCCATTGCACACATCTGCAATGTTAGATGTCGTCAGTAGATCATTAAACATCTGTTTTTGACAGAAATTCGCTAGTCAATTTACAGCAAACCGTTTTGTGTATCTAGTGGCGCGAAAACACATTATTAATCAAGGTGATGTCGGCTGCTTTAGCTTTCTGCTGCGTCAGTTTGAGTAACGATCAATAATAATGCAAAAAACAACGACAAAAGCATTATCTATAATCCCTGCCTCAGAATTCACTGTGACCCTAGAGCTACTGAATTTATGTAATACCTTTTCTTCGTCTTCTTTTTTTTACGTAATAGACTGTGCCAGACGATTGATCGTGTCTCCACATGAAGCAACGATAACTTTCCGGCACCTAGATCCATGAAAACTGCAACACTCCATCTCTCTCTGTACTGACGTCATCTCTTCTCCATTACACACACACCACTCTCTCTCTGCTCTCTGTGCTGACGTCATCTCTCTCTGTACTGACGTCATCTCTTCACGATTACACACCACACACACACTCTCTCTCTCTCTCTATATATATATATATATATATATCCCTCTCTCTCTCTCTCTCTACCTATCTCCCTCTCTCTCTCTCTCTCTCTACCTAGCTCACTCCATCTCTCTCTGTACTGACGTCATCTCTTCTCCATTACACACACACACACACACACACACACCACTCTCTCTCTCTCTCTATATATATATATATTAGATATATCTCCCTCTCTCTCTCTCTACCTATCTCCCTCTCTCTCCTCTCTCTACCTAGCTCACTCCATCTCTCTCTGTACTGACGTCATCTCTTCTCCATTACACACACACACACACACACACACACACACACTCTCTCTCTCTCTCTCTATATATATATATATATATCCTCTCTCTCTCTCTCTCTCTATATATATATATATATATATATATCCCTCTCTCTCTCTCTACCTATCTCACTCCATCTCTCTCTGTACTGACGTCATCTCTTCTCCATTACCACACACACACACACTCTCTCTCTCTGTCTCTCTCTCTACCTATCTCCCTCTCTCTCTCTCTCTACCTATCTCACTCCACCTCTCTCTGTCCCTCCATCTCTCTCACTCGACGTCTTTCTCTCTATCTACCTATCTCACTCCATCTCTCCCTCTCTCTCTCTCTCTCTCTCTCTCTACCTATCTCACTCCACCTCTCTCTGTCCCTCCATCTCTCTCTCTATCTATCTATTTCACTCCATCTCTCCCTCTCTCTCTTCCTCTCTCTCTACCTATCTCACTCCACCTCTCTGTCCCTCCATCTCTCTCACTCGACGTCTTTCTCTCTATCTACCTATCTCACTCCATCTCTCTCTCTCTCTCTACCTATCTCCCTCCATCTCTCTCTCTCTCTCTCAGGCGAACTGGAAATACGAATAATAGATCCAGAAATTGCGTTTGGCACGTGATTAGTGTAAAATTATTGTTATGAAGCGTGAATAGAAGTCAAGATAAAAAAAAAAAAACGAGTTTCTTACGCCCAGATTTCCTCGATAAAGGACTTAGACCGATACCCTGATTACTGTTGATACCAGTCCGCCGCCACCGCTATCTGCACGGCCCTGCTTCTCCGTTATCTGCCATAAAATCAAGTCGTCTGCCTCCACCGAGTCCGTTGTTTTCATTTAGATAGATAAAAGCGGGAAACGGGATTTTACTGGCGCTACGTGGAAAATTGGCTGCAATCTTGGTCAATTTATTCCCGACATTTTGTTGCTGGAGTTAATGCTGATTCCGCTGCTGTCGTTATCGTCGTGTTGCCGGTATAATATCGCGCATTTCTTGTTGTTGCTGTCTGTTTTTAACAGTCTCCTCTGCTTCCCCACTGACTCCCCAGGTGCGTGTTGTTTTATTATAGCCGGACAAGCGCCGTAAAAGACAGTGCGCCTTTAATAACAGCCTGGCATCCAACTTCTAAAATTGCCCGGCATGTGTGTGTTATTATTCTGGAAGCTGGACCTTCTTAACCGGGAGGGTGAGAGCCGAACGAGATTACTCACTCGCAGTGGCCCGCAGATAATGTAGAAGAAGTCGCACCCTCACGCCGACGGCCATTAGGGTACCTGCCGGGGAAACTTCATGAACCGTAAGTCATTTCTGGGCGAAGCTGACAGATTCAGACACGTTGCAACAGTAAATCAATCAGAGCTGTCAGAACCGAGCTGCTGTTCTGTAATAACCGGATCTTAGAACGTTAGCTACGAAACATGCGAGGTTTCGACGATGGAACTTAAAAAAGAAAGAGAGATTATAACTGCTTATAAAACAGCCGTCCGGTGTCGCCGCCATGATGTAGGTCGTCATGGCGACAGAGTCATTCTAGTTTCACCGGGTTAAAGCGCTTCGAGTTATTCTCGGAGTTTTTAACGTTCCCACAGATACGAACGAGCGGAAAGACCTCTCGCTGTTTCTTTGCTGAAGGATATCGGCTTTTAATCTAATGGTTCGGTTGTAGGACTCACAGCCGGACAATTCTTATCATCTGCGATCTGTCTTTATTTTTATGAGTTAATAGTTACAACGTCAGCCCTGAGGCCAGAGCTGGAGATTAATGGTAGGCGATTCCACGAGAATGCCTTATTTCATTTGAATTTCCGAAATACCGTTTTATTTTTACTGTAATATTTTAAACGCCTACGAATACAAGATGGTTGCTTGCTTCCCGCTTTTCAAAACACCCTTGTCCCGGATTCGCGGTCTTGAGAACGTGTCGCGGCAGGGAGACGGAAGGAGAAGAAGGTACTGGGTATTATTAGCCTCGGCGACGAGGAGAGATACCTGTAGACTCCTGACCGGTGGTCACCGGTTGAGGGCTGCCCGCGGAATCTTTACTTCGAGTACCCGGAAAATCGTGAAAGGATGTGGGAGGAAAACCGCAAGAAGTCCACGCGGACGGCTTGGGAGAAAGCTATGCTGGGAGGGGCATCCAACGGGGTCCAGCTCCGAAGTAACTTGGGCGTACAACCTCCAGCAGTTCAGTAGTCTGCCACTAGACGACGCTGCTGCCCAAATGGCGGTGTGGAGGCAAAATTTTAATGCAGCGTTAACGAAATGCATATGCCACCTTAATTCATTAAAAAACAGAAATGTATTGGGACTCACACGTCGGATCCTATAATCTAAATATCTGTGGATCGCAATGTAAGAGTTAAACAGATATCGTAGTGCTCTTATTTACTGTGAAGAAGAAAAATGTGAGAATAATTTTCGCTTAGCGAACTAATGTAAAAAAGACAAAAAAAAAAAAAATGGCGGCGCATCGCCGAGACAGACGAGACTGCTGATATCAGACGCAAATTCCTAATTTTATTTAATTTGTTATTGCACTTTTTTGGGGGGGGATTTTTCTACACCATTTTGGAGAATCCTGAATGCATTCCACTGGTTGCGTTTCTCGTCTTTGACTGGCGCCATCTTTCGCAATACTCGGGGGGGGGCCCCACGCCTAGCCGCTGCAACTCTATCTCTGTTAACACAATGGATGCTCTGAGAGCGTGGGTTTTCCCCCCGGTCCTTTTCTCCGTGGCCGTATTCTTAGCGCCACCGCTTCCGATGATTGGAACCGACGTGCGTAATCACCGTACTTAACAGCTCTCGTCTCGCAGAAACACTTCAGTGGCGGGCTTTTAAATGGCTGCGGCACCTGGCGAAGCATACGCGTTAAACTTCCAGGTCGACGAATGGCGACCGAGCGAGCAGACAAGTCGAAGTGTTTACTCGCGCTACCCGTTAATGCGATGGATGAGCCGACGACGACGACGTGAGTGAACTCAACCGACGCCTGGTTAACCGTATTTCTTTACGAGCCACTTCCCCATCCGCTGCGGAGAACCGTTCCGAGAGATAATCAGGAGCTTAGAACGTAGCGAGACGGCAGTGCTGCCTTCGTTTATCTGTGCGGCGACGCCACTTGCAGGAATTGTCTGAGACGCAGCGCGCTGCGAGAAGTTCTGTCGCATTGTTCTGTAGATATTTATAACCACGTGAATCTAAAAATTTTTTTCTGTTAAACAAACAAACAAACAAGAAATGATTCTATAGTCACACCGCCGGGATAAGGCGAGAGTACCCCTAAACGTTCGGCCACTCCTTCATATGCTTAACCAATGCTGTCGATTGAATCAGTGCCTGGTCTAATATTTCCCATGGTAATTTTTTCCTTGATCGCTCACAGATATCTGTCGTCCGTAGACTGTGAGCATAAAACTCGACCCAATCATATCAGAAAGCAAGTTGTTTGACTCGAACAGCTTTAAGAATTCTTCAGTAGGGTTGAGTCAAAGCTTCGAATGGTCCAGATAATTCCTTTCCTTCTGCCTCGGTTACGAAGCCAGAACTGCTCGATCCGTATCATCACATTAGGTATTTTTTGACCCAGAAGTCTTTATAAATTATTTCTTCTCTACATCTCTATTGTATCACTTCCCATACCATCAAAAAGGCTTGGTTCGTATCAGTAAGTTCTAATTGTGGGATCCCCCTTCTTCCAAGTAGCTAACAGTGTAACCTGGAGACAAGGAATATCCGAGAGGACCAGAATAATAGTTAATATATATATAATACCAAGTCTAGATTTCATTGGACTATTCTTCAATGAACGAAAGTACTGAATTAACATTTTGTTCGTTCATTCGCTTAGTTGCTTTTATAGAAAAAAAAACTTTAGAAAATCGATAATAAAATAAACTGCAATTTAATTTAATGAATTAACTATGTAGTGATTATCTGAATGAAACAAACTAGTGCCATGGTAAATAATACACTCTTATGCCATTTTAATATACTTTTAACTAACTTTTACCATGCTAACGGCAACAGCCGATAATTCCTATATAAGTAAGATGGCCGCACGTCGCTGAAACTCTGCACATTATCGGTTTCGTGGATTTCAAATGATGACCGTAAACAACTCACGTATGTACATTTATCATTGGCAGGCAGCATTCTACATCGCTGCTAGAGAGAGAGAGAGAGAGAGAGAGAGAGAGAGAGAGAGAGAGAGAGAGAGAGAGAGGAGAGAGAGAGAGAGAGAGGGAGAGAGACGTCAATATTGAGAGAAACGCAGATTTTGCATCATCGTTATCACCATCAAGTGTCATCCCCTCCGATCCGGAAGTTAACAGAAAGAAATTGGGTCTCATCCTACTCCCTGTTTCTTGTAGCACGCAGTCCTCCGTCTCTCCTCGTGGGACTTCCTTGCCTCCCTTCCCTTTAGCACCAGGCGCAGATTCGCCGACTCCTCTTGTCGATCACATCACAGAGACTTGGATACATTCTAGCAAATCTGTGCTGAAATCTTTCCAATAAGTCAGCATCCTTCCTCAAGAATGGTATCCAAGACTGCACGGCGCATCCAAGACGCGGGCGATTTAAAGATTTACAAAACAGAACTGTTCCTTTTTTACTTTTACGCCTGGTATTTCCGTTAATTGCCCCTCACATTGTATGTAGCCGAAATGTAATCTTTTTCGTATTTGTGATTTTGCCGAACGATTATCCCTAGATCTTTTTCTGAAATTACATTTTTCACTTAATTGATTAATTTAATAACTTATTCAAATTTGCTTGAAAAGTGTTTCTGCTTTAACCTTTATTAGGGGAGACCGGAGCTCGCTGTTAGGGTGATAACTTGTTTCAGATCTATAATCGACGTCACACTCTTCGACCTTCCAGAGGTCGATTATAACTCATCTATACTTTTAATGACTCCAGACTCTCCTTTCTTAAGGTGTTGTGACGAATTACACTATCCCTAAGTATCCCTATAGTTTTTGTATGGTATTTCGAACTTTATTTTTTCCCTAATTATTAACTTTTTTCAAACAGATCCAGGATGCCGAATTAAGAAGCTACCGAGAAAGGCGGTCACAAGATACCAGCAGAGATGAGCGCGACGTCGAGGAGTGTGAGCGATGGTAGCCAAATGGAACTGCTTGTCAGATAACATGGTAACGGTGACGCTAGAAACTATAAGCTTGCTTCATTGATGGGAATTTTGTATTATTTATTTCTACCATTTTTTTTTACACATCTATCTCATCTAAATATAAATGGATTCAGCGCTAGCTTTTTTAGATTTGTTTCTTCATTCGGTGAATGCCCTTCAGCCGATTTCGGTCTTTAGTATTTGCCTGGCTTTTAATATCTTCGGTGGTATCTTCGACAGATTTACCAATGTATGGAGCCCCCTGGGCTCGACTAGATACAACACTGCTAATTATCGTTGAATGTGAATAAATTATAATGGGTGACCAATGAACCAATTTCTGTTTTTCATATACTTCAAAGACTTGCAATAAAAGCAGACTTCTCACGAGACAGTTATCGACCATCTGATCGACACAGGCAAGGAAGTCTCTCACGAGAAGCGTTATATTATTCATATATATTGTGTAAACTACAGTAACCGCACTGGACCAGTTGGTTCTGTCTCGTCCAGGAATGCGGCTTAGCCATTAAACTATTTCTTTTTCGCGTAATAGCGACAGTTGTTTTGACAATCTCCGTAATCTTGGCGTCGGATGCAAACTGAAGAATACACGGGGGGGGTTCATGTCAAGGAAGGCATCGATGGGCTGCTGATCAACTTTAAAGCCCAAACCAGCGACTTTTAGGAAGACAATTATCCAATTATTTATTCCATATACATAGATCGCCATCTTCTTATTTACTGTTTCTGCGCATGGTTTGGTTTTCGCTATTGTTGTTATTTTAAATACCCCCCCCCATGTAATTAAGCAAAAGAACAAGACTATTAATGCATCAGGTCGCCCTGGTAACGATATTTCACGGATGAATGACGTTTTGTGATGCGGCTCTTCAACGCGCTGAAAAGTCAGACCAAATTTGACAGCTGCAGGCCATAAGCGGCCTCTTTCATCTGCATTCTTTCTAGATTTATACAACGCGTTTAGGTCGTTCATACCCCCCTCCCAATGAATAATTTCTTGGCTTTTTTGTCTCGTTTCCGGTTCTCGTAGGCGTGACAAGCGACGATAGTACAACGATTTTAACCTCTGACCCAGAGCCGGTTCGTAATGTAACCGTCACATTTGCCGGAGACCGTCAGACGGCGTTAAAGTCAGTCATTGCATCTCTGGACCCCGATGGTTAGATACCAGCAGCTAAATATGCTAAGGGTCACAATTACACATGGGCTAAGTCATCTAACAGGCTCGATATCACGAAGTATCCCTTTGTTAACAGGATAAATTATTGCTAATACTGTCGGTGAGATCCGATTAGAGGTGATCCCATCGATAGACTTTTCCTGATCCCGCGTCGCTCTGTTCTATTCCCCGGTAAGTAAAATTAACTGTTTCTTTATCAAAACCGAGATATTTCGTCATTACTGAGAAATCCCGTCAGGCTCGAATCTTCGTCGTAGCTACCTTTCCTCCACCCCAGTAATTTGGTAATTTTTGGTGAGATGAGGGCGCTGGAACGTTGCGTCCGCACTGTAGTAAGACAGATGGTATGAGGAAAAAAATACAAGCGGGTTTGGTATCAGAAGCAAGTCCTACCCTGATCCACTGCCTTCAAAAGTGTACCATAGAGAACACTGGCAGAGCCATGCAAGAACTCAGGAAAGAAGAGTGGGAGAGTACGGCAATCCGGAGAATGACGGCGGAGATCGTGGTACTTTGGACAAACGAGAAGGAAATCGTAGTAATCCGAAAATAAGACAAACAAGGAAACCTTAGTACACTTTTAAAGAGAAAGAAAACGTGGCTATCCGGATAGAAGAAATGGGAAACAACATCCCTGGGTAGAAACAGAACGCATTTAAGAAACGCCGGGAGTCAAACATGGGCCGTCAGCAGGGCGGCTTAGTGTCTCATTAACCCTCTGCATTCTGTTCTCGTTAAATGTATCAGTAATCTACACTTCTTTCTTCTTTTTTTTTTTTACAATCTACATTTTCATGGAGGAGAGGGAGAAAAATACTACGTGTATAATCTATCTTTGCAGCAGATATCGCAACTGTACGCATGTCTGCGACTTATTTTAAAAGACCGTTATATATTTATACACTGACTAATCACGAACTTAAACAAGGAAAGTAGCGCGAGAACTTCCCGCGCGCACATCTAACACGTGGGTATCGCGTAATACACGGGAACTTTGTTTTTTATATAAACAACGAATAATAAAACCATGGTGTTATTCATCGTAGAAAAGAACTAAATGAATAAATACCGTCGTTGTACATTCTTCGAAACGCGCACTGATACAAATATAATAAAGAAACATATGGTTTGCTCTCTCTCTCTCTCTCCATCTCTCTCTACTAACGTCATCTCTCTCTCTCTCTCTCTCTCTCTCTCTCTCTCTCTCTCTACACAAACACAATTTATGGATTATTTAGTACTGTTTGACTTTGGTATTCTCTTTACCGTGAATTTATTGTCTCATACGATTAAGATGATGAACAGAAATAGCAAAGTGACATTATTTTAAAACGTTGTTTGGTTTTTTTTAAAAGTTTTTTTCTCCCCAGAACAGCCTACTAGCTGATAAATATGGGCAGGCATCTGCAGTCAGTCTCAGAAGATTTCGCAAAGCGAACCTGGCACTAGAGTTGGAAGGGGCCATGTGTTTCCTGGTATTCCAGGAACTAATGAATGCTATAATTTCGTTTTTTTTTTTATAAAAAAATATATAATTAGCAGATGCACGTGACAATGCCATTTTTTTTTTTCCGCGCCAACCGCGTCTCGTCGATTATCTTCAGCGTCTGTCGTTGATATCCCTGACGAGTCTCAGCGCGGGCGGGTGAAAGGTTCCAGGCCGTACGGACATCTGAAAGTTTGCGTTTCTTCAGATTCTGCGATAATGGTTTTTTTTTTTGTCAGGATTCGCTCCAGTAATAAATATGTTTTCTCCTTATGTCATTCTGACGGCGTGGAGTTGAAGGTTATTTGTAAGTTTCCGGGGGGGTGGGGGTGGATTCCAGCTCTTCGCCGACAGACCGGCCAGGAGGTTCGCGTGAGATCTGCCGTTCGCTCGAGCCTCGTTTCCGTAAATGCGCAGAGGTACCGGGGGGGGGGGGGGTTGAACTTTATACCGGAAGTTAAGCTGTTGTTTGTGTTTAGTAATTCTAATCAATATATAGGGTTACTCCTTATTTTCAAACTCACCTTTTAATAGAAATACCGCCCTGTTTAACCCTTTATTTCTTTTAAGTCTACTTAAGGCAAACCTTGGCGTCTGTTGCGGGTGTCTCTCTTCCGTCTCATCCTTCTCTCCATCAGTTCCGTTAGAATCGACAGAGATTTGAGCAAATGTATTCATATTCCGGCCTAATCTGGTTTATCTCGTCGCTGTTGTATTAAAGTTCGATTACGTAACATTTCGTACACTGACTGTACTTTGATCGCTATTGTTCTAGTGTTCGAGAACGACGACTTTCTTTAGAATTGGATACTAACGATAAATGTAATAAAAACACAAGTTTTCTATCGGTTGGTAATGATGCCACCCGATGAGGGATCTCATCATAACACCTGTCATCTTAAATGGGGAATTAAAAGAGAGAGAGAGAGAAACAAAGTTCTAGGTGATGTTTGAACGCCTCAAAAGCAGTGTAAAGGCCACGTAACAATAACGTGTAAAGATGATTTTTTTTTGTTTTTGTTGTACGGTTTAATTCAGAAAAGACGCATTTTCCCCTTAAAGAAAAGGTAAATTCTCAAGTTTTCAAAGAAATAAGCCTGAGCAGCCAGGGAACAGATGGAATAATCGAGATACCTGTCACTGAGGTGCCTTCGTTTTCAGATTCTCCCCCTCTCTCTCTCTTTCTCTCTCTCGATCTCTGTCAATTTGCAGGCCAGCAGCGTGGTTTTAAACCATAAACAGAATCCCCTGGTACCACCGAGGAAATAAACCACTGATGTACGCCATAGAGGATCTTTAAGCGTGCAGTAATATTGACAAACCACAATCATTGGTGACTGAAGTCTACGTGTTTTCCGTCCCTGGACATTACTGAAAGTTCAGAGAAGCTTAGTCTCTTCGCTTCGTGTCGAAGATAGTGGCTTTCCCCGGAATGGTGGCGAAAAAGTTCACCTCCTTAACAGCAGTCTTTCTCTGTACGGCACCAACTCCAGATATATATAATTTCTAGAAACAGCAAGAGCTAAAATCGGCTTATGTCTGAAGTCCAAACTTTATCTTGCAGCAGTTAGGTCAACGAATTTATCTGTTCATCTGTTCGTTTTTGACTTTCAGAGATTACTGAATTATTGAGATCTGTATTTGTTTCAACAGCGAAAAGATAATCTGATTTGTCACTATCCGTATTATCTTAGAATTTCCTGCTCTTTTGTTGATATAATAAATAATAAACAAACACCTGGTATCGCTGAAAACTGAGAGAAAAACGTCAAAAGAGTGGCAGAATTGAGACTGTTAGTAATTTGGTCCTTTAATGTGTAGAAGATAAAATAAAACATATTTGAGAGTAACTAAAGGCATCTTAGCTCATGTAAACATATGACACTGGAGATGTTTTAACTCAGGTAAACATATGACAAATAGAGGCGTCTTAACTCAGGTAAACATATGAAACTGGAGATATCTTAACTCAGGTAAACATAATAACTAGAGGTATTTCTCTACTCTGTTTCATAAATCAAAAACGAAATTTTATGTAGTTAGAAACCAGAGACTTTGATGGTTTTCCTTCTGTTCTTTTGAATGGGATGTTTTAGAAATTAAATATGTTTTTTTTTCAATCGTAATAATAGGTATTTTTACATTATATATATATTTTAATAGGCTGATCTTTTTTCCTCATTAATATATCTAGATATTCATTTACCTATTTTAATTTTATGGACAACCTGGCGAGACGACAACGAAAATAAGCTTTTCTTTTCCTTTTTAATATTCGAACAAAGAGAATCGAGGGAAGAAGGGAATCCAAGAAGTAGCACCCGTTTTCTTTTTTACATTATAACAGTTAAAATTTACAACGTATTTATTGCTATTGTTTTACAAATCTAACAGTTAATATGCGACACTAAGAAACTGTAAATATATGTTGTTGTTTTTCATTATTTATCATTTTTCGCTATTTTATAATATATAAGTA
Organism: Nautilus pompilius; assembly: GCA_018389105.1. NCBI lineage: Eukaryota > Metazoa > Mollusca > Cephalopoda > Nautilida > Nautilidae > Nautilus > Nautilus pompilius. The sequence goes on from JACATO010000320.1 coordinate 117,974, forward strand.
AAACAACAAAAACAAAGGGTGGGGGATCAAAGATAAGGTGTGAGTTCACTTTCCGAAAGGGTCTGAGATAGATCGACGCACCTACGCGGCACAGTTTCTTCTCGCCCCTCTGCACCAGTCGGCCACATTGGTTTTCTCCCACATCTAAAAACGAAGAGTTGTAGTAAGACTTTTTTGTTCTGCCGAAGCCAGACGTTTTGGACTCCATATGGCGCAGGATTTCGGCTCTTCGCTTCTCACCTCGCCAAGGTTGTCTCTCTGGCATCGGTGTAAGAAAAAAAACAAAACAAAAGGGCTGTGTATCGGGATGGTGGAGGGGTTAGATCGGTCGACTTTATTGCGTATTTTGTGGGGAAAAGAAAAAGTGACTGGGAGCGAGAAGATTTCCAGATTTCGAAACACCTGCCAGCGGACTGTCGGAGAAGGGGCCAAAGATATTCTACTTTCTCTTGTTCTTTCCGTAGACGAAGGGATTTTGCAGCAGTGACGATAAGAGTCATTTTGGATGGTTAAGGTACCGAGGGATGCGTTTGGACAGAGTTCATCCCCCTCCCCGCCGATGGCGCTACACGGTCACCTAAACTTCCGGCTATCATATCGAAAAGGGCTGACTGGTTAAGGGGCCGTATATCGTTCGTTAGTCAACATTCAGGGATGGGATTTCTGTAGAATCTTTGCTGCCGTTTCCTTCTTTCGAGCTTTAGAAAACCCACGCAATTTATTGCAATTGTTGCTCTTTGTTTTATCGTTTTTCAAAACACCTTTTTCTGTGAATGTTTGAGCGACGTTCTTGAATTGAGTTATTTCCCTTGTTTTCGGCTTTTGTCCCAAATGGCGCCCCCCATTTTCCCTCAGATTATTTCTGTTGAAAGCAACATCGGCAACGGAAAGGGGAAAAAAAAAAAATCTATTCACAGTATTCTCGCATCTCACGAAAAAATCGTTGTCGTTAACACGAACAAGACCAGCGGAGATGTAGCCGTTGGGAATTTTCAACCTTTCTTCTTGACATCCAATTTCGAATTCAATACTCTCTGTAACGTTGATGCAGCAGCTAAATGCAATTAAAAGAGTAAATGTCGTTACCAAATGGCATTCATGGAAAAAAACAACATGAAAGTTTAATGAAATAGAAGACGAGATCTTTTAAATGGCAAGGGACTTTTAATGCTAATCAAACGGAATCCGGAAAGAGCTGCACTGGAATGAGAAATATTTGATGTTGTAGGCGACCCCACGTCCACGAGGCCGACAACCTATGATAAAGCTGCTCGATGGCGTAAGAGACCTTTATAAAAAATCTTCTAGCGTACGACGCCTACCGAGATTTTTCCATAAAAACTGTTTAGTTAACAGAAAGCATAAATATAAATAATCTAACGTAGTAATTGACGACAAGAAAATATTATTCAGGCGGCTCTATTTTGTTTTAAAACTATTAAAATAAAATTCGAAATAATAAACAAAGTGAAAAGGTATGAACGATCAAAAAATCGGCGTGTAGAACAAATAGGAATAGTAACGGAAATGGCTTCCATATTCAAAAAAAACAACAAAACATTAAACATTTTGGGCTTTAAAAAATGCAACCACGGTATAGCTGCTGTGAGGCAGATTTTATTTGATCACATTCTAATTCCAATGCAACGATTCAGTTATTTATTATTTTTTAAAGATATATTTATCAAATCCTACATAGCACAGGATTTTCTGTCTGTCTGTCTGTCTATCAGGTATGTTGTGGTATTGAAAAGATTTTTCATCGAGTCCGTTTCTACCGGAAATGACGTCTTATTTGGCTGCAGGCGAGGCTATTCTTCCGGTGTGCTCCTCCTCGTCTTTCGAACTGAAGCGCGTAAGTCCGTACGGCTGTTACAGTGGACGTTCGGCAAAGCTCGGATATCCCGGAACGTCCCGAGCACCAGGGCCGTCCTCAGCCGTTTCCGCTTGGTCGATGGTCAGCGGTCATTGTTTCCGCTGTCCCCGGAAAACACTGGGCACGCGCACAGAAGAGAGTCGGAGCCGTGTCAGGGAGGAAGAATTTCCGTTTCGGATGCCGCCCATCAGACACCCTTGGACAGTACAAGTCAGGTTTTTCACGAGGCGTAACGGATCTGTCTGCCTTCGAAAAAAACAAAGAACGTTCCACGCCTTAAACGCTGGGAAATACTTTTCACATGCAAATAAAGATTACACTTCGGAGAAAATTCACTTTTATTTTTGAAATATAAGACAAAAGAGAGAGAGAGAGAGATAGAGAGTGTGATGAGAGAGAGAGAGATAGAGAGTGGTGAAGAGAGAGAGAGATAGAGAGTGGTGAAGAGAGAGAGAGAGAGAGAGAGTGGTGATGAGAGAGAGAGAGAGAGATGGAGAGAGAGAGAGATAGAGAGTGGTGAAGAGAGAGAGAGAGAGAGAGAGTGGTGATGAGAGAGAGAGAGAGAGAGAGAGCGAGAGAGAGAGATAGAGAGTGGTGATGAGAGAGAGAGAGAGAAGAGAGAGAGAGAGATAGAGAGTGGTGATGAGAGAGAGAGAGAGAGAGAGAGACAGGTGACGCTTAAATCACTTTGCCACAAGTTATTTCGGCGTCCATCCTGTACTTTAAGCAGTAAATTACTAAAGTAAATGTCAAATTACCGCGACAATTTGTGCTTAATGTTCAAGAGAATACGTGTTGGTATTCAATAATTTATTGCAATCCGTTCGTAAGAACATTATTATCTCTGAGGAAGAAAAAAAAAGAAGGAAAAACTGAAGGACTAATTCTCTAGATGATGGAACGTCATATTTGTCTGTTTAGATTACTAAGGCGATAGGACAGAAATTCAGTAAGAGAGAGAAAATCGAAAGTAATCAGTTGCAGCATTAACTACGTCAGCGCCTGTGAATAGTTGGCTATGAAGGCTGGTTACTAACGAGATCGGTTTCGCGGATTGTCAGAAGGCGTCATTGATAACAACAGCAGCAGCATCGACAATAATAATAATGGTTTACAAAATAACGAACTTTAACGCACAAAGAGAGACAACTCTTTACATATATAGTAAGACTTCATGCCATTGACCATTATGCCAGTCACTCATGTCGTCTTGTGCTCAAATATAACACGATAACGTAAAGATGAAAAAACTCTCTCTACCTTAGGCTTTTCTTGATGTTTCATGATACTGAACAGACGACTGAAAAGGAAGAAAAACCGGATGTCTTTTCATAATCACTAAACTCTCTCCCGTAGTTTTTGTTTCTTACTTTGACAGAGCTTAGTTATCCAAGTGATCACAAAATTAAGCGGTATTTATTTTCGCTCAAAGGCCTATTTCTAGAGGAAAATGCATCATTTATTTTATAAAACAACTGAAAATTGTTTTTTTTTTTTAAATTTTTATTGTGATAGTTGGATATCGATAATTATACCAATCACTAAAGGCAAGATAAGGTGATAAGTGACTGGAATATCTTCCGATGATATCTTAAGTGAGTACACATTAATAAGGACAATGCTAATGATAAGTTCAGTCCTATGACGATGACAAGAACATCTTCAGTTAGGTGTACAACTTCGCTTTTCTTTCATTTCGTCTCTGTGCGCTACAACCCGAGCGAGTCAACCGATCTCTTAAAACCAAAAGCACTTCGAATAAGCCAAAAATCACAGCTGATATATCGGACCGCACCCCGTCATATTAAACGATCGATGCACTTTAAGTTGTGGTTATAAATTTAATTACCAATGCTCAATACTTTCCATCTTGCCTTGATGTTCAAACTACGCAGCTTATTTTTAAAAAAACCACCTGACGGTTCCTGTCGACAATGACGTCAGAAATCCCAGCTTACAGCGCGCCGTCGCCTCTGACGTCATCAGGGAAGGCAGGGCACTACTTAAAAAAAAAAAATAAACATCAGTATTTAATGTTTGAAAATTTTTATGAAATAGATAAGTCAACATTAAGAATAATAAATAAATAATTAGCAGGTAGGTGGGTAAAAACGTTGAAAAAAACAAGGCTTCAGGCGTCTCACTGAAACAGAACGACAACACCCGTTAGAATCGTCTTCACTTATTTCTATATTCATATTTTGTAGTCTTATTTTCCGTCACACTTCGGTATTTTTCGGGAATGCTGTTATTTTTGCATATTTCCTGGCTAACAACAACAACAACAACAACAAAAAAACGCCTGGCTTATAGAGGGCAAGCACGCGAACGGGAATAAACTCGCATCTCTAATTTGTGGTCTTTCCCCGCGGGATAATTCGAGGAATACGTAGTGCGCTTCTCCATTGAATCGGCCTGCTTCCCCGTCACGGAACACTGAGACCACGTGATACAATCTGGTTTTTATTGCTCACAGCGAGGCGCGTTGGATTAACGTCGACACGATTCCCTAACAGGGGGCGGTAGTCTTCAAGTGGAAGCAGATGTAAATTAAACCGAACGCGGATCCGAGAGTTTTAATGGCAGTTAAGCGGGAGAACTCAATCTACTTCTCTCCGACCATATCGGGCCGGCTCAGGGGTGGGGCGGAGAGGGGGGGGGGAGAGAGGACCCGTGTAGCTCGTTCCCTCTGTCGAGACATTATCGACTGGTGCGGATCTGGGATACAGGTCTGGTTCCTACGTAGCAAAAACAACAAAAAGAAGAAGAAATTCTGTAGATGAGGCGCTGAGCGGAAGATGCGCCATGGTTCGTGCAACCGGAAAGGCGCAAAGATAGTTAACTCGGATGGGCTTAGCGCCTACCTCGCCTGTTACCAAGACGGTTTTCCGAGCCTGACGTTCAAAAGTCTTTAGGAAATCGTAAGTGCCAAGAAGAAGGGGGAAAAAATGCAACGGACGTGGGATATCTTAAAAAAAAAAATAAATATCTCTCAATAATACTTTAATGGAGGTTTTCCAATTCAGCAGCGAAGAATTTTCTCTGAAGAAAAAATATCGTATTTTTATCGAGTGCAAAATGCGTAGGTGTGCACTCTTCCTTTTTTCCGGAAACGGAAGTCTGCCATAAACAAGGCGACCGTCGGCAGTCGTGTGTAGCCCGAGGCGTCCTTCCATCTACTCTGCCTTTCTAAACACCAAACGTCGGAAAAGAGCCCCGAGGGTCTGGGAAGGGGCGGATCTCTCTCTCTCTCTCTCTCTCTCTCTCTCTCTCTCTCTCTCTCTCTCTCTCTCTCTCTCTTAAAATCACCAACCATCGCGATACTGACAAATGCAATAAAATAAAATAACCTGCGCAAAAGCTTTTGACAGTCAGGAAACGATTCCATTTTGTTTCTCTTTATCCGTAGATTTCCTTTCCCAAACTTTCTGCTCTGCCGACTTATCGATCTGTCGGAGGTCTTTTCATTGTGTGTGTGTGTGTGTGTGTGGTGTGTGTGTGTGTGTATATATACATATATATAATCCGGTTTGTCAGATCTTGTCCAACGATGTGTAGATTGAGACCTGAAATTCAAAAGTGCGCGCTCTTAAACAATCTTTCTTGACTTTGGATAATTTAATCATTTCAAGGAGAAAATAGACAAGAATAAGTATTTTTGGCAAAGTGGAGAGAAAACACAAAAGAGAATAAAACCAGGGAAGATATGTAGGTAGAAGGAATACATCAGTTAGATAGAAGAATATTAAAATTAATTTAAAATTATTCGTTCCTGAACCACTCTTTTCTTAAAACAGAATAGAACCAAGACTATTTATCGTATTGCCTGGTTTAGAAAAATGGATTTACACACACACAAACACACAGCGACAACAACTGCTGCTCTATAGTGTTGCCACCTTTGAGAGAGTTTCTTACGAGATAAACTGGTCGAGTGCCAAACATCACTTCGACCAGTCATTCCTATCGGCCAATCTTTTCTAACTTTTATTCTTATCAGGAAAATAGTATTTCCTAATAAACAGACAATCGATAACTAATAGGTAGCTACCGGCATGGCTATCTTGGCAATGTATTTAGGTGCCCAGTTACTGTTTCTGAGTTGCCTGAAAGGTTTCACGAAGTGGCCATCTGCTGCTAAACAATCTCTCTCTCTCTCTCTCTACTGACGTCATCTCTATTTGTGTACTGACTTCGTCTCTCTCTCTCTCTCTCTCTACTGACGTCATCTCTATTTGTGTACTGACTTCGTCTCTCTCTCTCTCTCTCTACTGACGTCATCTCTATTTGTGTACTGACTTCGTCTCTCTCTCTCTCTCTCTCTCTCTCTCTCTCTCTCTCTTCTCTCTCTCTCTCTCTACTGACGCCACCTCTATTTGTGTACTGACTTCGTCTCTCTCTCTCTCTCTCTCTACTGACGCCATCTCTATTTGTGTACTGACTTCGTCTCTCTCTCTCTCTCTCTCTCTCCCCCTCCCTCTCTCCTTCAAATAAAACAAAACCGTCTTACCGTAGCAAAAAAATTTTAATAACAAATTTTGGATTTCTCATTTCCTTTCAAAATACCAATAAAAATTTTGTGGAAAACAAGTTACAATATTTAAAAAAAAAAAAAACCAAATCGAAATGCTTGCTCACGGCTTTCACCTGGGAGCCTTATAATAGAAGCAATGAGCTTTTATTAAGCAAGCCGAGAATCTGTCTTAATCCTAGGGCAGAACAAAATATAATAATTTAAAATATGTTAAGCTAAAATTATACTAAATTAAGGTTGACATTAACTACAATAAGCCAAACATGTATACCAAGCAGGGGGTGAATTACAGGGGAGACGGGATGAACAGGTCCGCATATTTTCGGGTTGGGGGACGAGTGGTCTCCACACTTATCAGAGGAATATTTTTACGAATTTTCAAGATGCTACGGAGCTGAAACAAAAGCTGATTTCAAAGCTGAAATATACATACAGCCACGGCCAAAGGTTTTGCATTTTGCTTGATAAAGTCGAATTAAACACGCTGAATTTGCGCGACTGTGCTGCTTGTGGCCATCGCTGTGTTGTGGGTAAAATCAGACCGATCAGGCTTGGTACATTCATCGGGCTGCTGGCAGAACCACAGCGGGTCCGCCATCTATATCATCCACTGAGACTGGTTTGCTGTATCGCCTTTTTCTTAAAATTCTGGAACCAGGCGCGGCACTAGCTCGAACCCTCTGACGCATTCTGTGGAGGGGACCAGCGGGTTGTTTGAGATTGTCTCCGGACATCCCGGAAGCGCACGGCCGGACGCCCTAAGCTAGACGATCATCCAGCGTCTTGGAGGTTCCGTGCCTGCCAACGCCCTCACACGTCTAAGCAGGCCCTCTTCATCTGAGCCGGGTATAACTAAGTTTCAGAATCTCGAGCCTTTTGATAAGGAAGAAAACGGCTCGGCTCGTCGTGTCGTCGGCTAGCCGCTGCTTTAAACCATTTCCGCTGGATAGTACAATTATTCATTGCTCTTTCCGTCGTTTGTCTCTATTTTATTGATGCACAAACTAAGGGCCTACTCGCCCATCAGCCTCGTCCAAACACGAAAGCAGCCGGGGTCTTGTCGGCGGACTCCCTATATATAGTTTGGGGGGGTAGGCAGGTGTCTCACCCAGATTATCCACTCTTGCTAGTAGCTGCCTGCTGCTGCTGTCAGTATTCGACGACGACGACACCGCTTTTGCTGCCCGGCGAATACGAAGGTAAAGTCAGACCGCCATCTAAGAGAGAGGGAGTTCGCCTTCTCTCTCTAACCCTAACCCCTCCCTCACCCCTGGACCTTCCAGGCTTTGCCGCTCTGCCCGATGCTTCTGACGTAAATACTGCATAACGAGATTTTTCGCCTACGGATCCTCAATCTGCCCTCTGTACCACGGTCTTTCTTGACGTTCAGAACAGATGGACTTTTATTCACGTCTGCCTGAGTTCTGTTATAATATAACTACAGTTCTGGATATTCACCATTTAATTACCATAAACCGTCTGTAAACCCCCACATTTACGACAAACACTCAAATAAGGTGGGGGTTTTTTTTTTAAATATTAAAAAAAAGGTGCAACGTAAAAAATCCCGCTACTGTGAGAAGTTGCGCGTTTGTATCCAAAAGGTGAAGAATTGTCTCGCTTCCACTGTTTGTTAATCCAAGAACCAGAAACTTTGCCAGACCCTGGATACGACAGATTGCACCCAGAGATTCCTAACTGAAACAAATAATTGCCAGAATGTTCGTCACACGAGAGAGAAGAGAGAGAGAAAAAAACAGATCACAGCGACCGGGGTCCGACGTAGGGCTTGTTGCTCCTATAATAGATCACACAGAAAGATACCAACCGCATCGCATCTCTGGTTTCCGAAATTTAATCAACAAACAAAAAAATTCGTATTTTACCAACGCGGACTCTTCGTGTAACACGCCTTGTATCGAGGGGATGTGTAGACGAGTTTCTGTTAGAAGACCTTTCAGAAATGGCTCGTGTTCATGTCAGTTTTGGCTCGGTTACGATTTCAGCTTTGGAGGACAATGTTAGAGATGGGTATCCATGCAAGTTTGGAAAATTCTCTCAAACGGAGAGCTATTGGTGTGAGATGGAGGCCAGACACTTACAAACACAGGTTGCAGAAGCTAAATGGGAGCAAACGTCAGGGCTTCTCAGCCGTGGAGCGATTCCAGGTTTGAGGTGCGTGGCGATTTTGTCCGAAGACCATTTCAAGGTCGGTCACGGGTCGCGACCTCAGCAGATGACCGACCCGTCGCTTTTGGCTCGGAAAAGCATAACTTCAACACTAATCCGACATTCTTCTGATCTCTCTGCGGCCACAGGAAGTTTGGTGTCAGCTTCAACCATGCGCAGATGCATATAAAGGGGCTTTATGAAAAATGACCCCGGCGGGTGGACTGGAGCCGCGTCCTGCTTACTGATGAGTCAAAATCGTGGCTTTCAGTGTGAGTCACGGCGCCAGCGATGGAAGTGTGATGGTCTGGGCAATTCAAGAAGGTACCCTGACTGCAATGAGGTATAGAGACCGGGTTCTAGATCCCCGTCAGACCACACGCAGTTTTTAATGGACAGTGACATTCGTCCGCATAGCGCTGGTGTAATCGACCGTTATCTTCAAGACCAAACCATCACCTGTATCATATGGCCGGCAAGTTCTCTCCGAGCTAGAATCAACGGAGAAATTTTGGAATGCTCAAAGAAGACATGTTGGCTTCCTCCGACTCTTTCCAAGAACTGAAAACTTCTCTGATGAAGCAATGAACTTTATCACACACTGCTCTCGTTGATAGAGTTATAGGCAGCACGCAAAGCTGTGAGTCTTGTATCGCCATCAGTCGGGGCGCCCCCTATCGACCACTTATGATTCATCTTTGGCTCTGCTTGCTCCCCCTTACAGCCTTAAAATTTACCTCTAACTTATGTCTGTCTTTCATAAAAGTTGTTTTACATGAAAAAGAGTTTGCGCTGATCATTTTGTTAAATAAGACTGTCACCATTTTCGTAAATACTATCCCTGGCCCCGTAGGTCTGCCTCCCATAAACTCGGCCGCTGTTCTGGTTTTGTTTCTGTTGAACTATCACATGCGAGCCCGGGTAGATAACTGCAGCAACGTCACCACCGCCGCCTAACTGAAGCGCCAGAGGAACCTGTTGTCAACCTAACCCCTTACCGTCTCTGCACACACACACACACACACACACACACACACACACACCACACACACACACACACACACACACACACACACCGGACCGGTTAATGTAAAACCCGGATTATCTTTTGAGCCGAATCCTCCTATCTCAGCTTTTGTGAAAAAAATTTTTTAAAAGTGAGCGAATCTGACTAAATCTACAGTCGAGTCGCAATATAGGAATATGGGGCAGAATGTCGCAGAACAGTAGATAGATCGTGACGCTTCAGTGGGTTTACGGGAATAGACATCATGACCAAAAGCTCTCGGTTTTCCACCAAGTGACAAGTAATTCTAGATGTCACTCATCAACCTGATTGCAGATTAACAAATCAGGTTTGTTCTTTAAAACCCAAATCTTCATTAGAAAATAATAAAAAAAAAGAAAGTTTCTTATTCGCAATCCTCGAATTTGAATTCTTTCTGTAGAATTTGGTTTTCTTTTGCTTTAGAATAGAATTACGCTTCCTGGGAATGTTTAGAAAGTAACCTCGATTACCGATATTACTCACCTATCGATTTTATTTATTTAAAAAAGAAAAAACCAAAAAAAAAAAAGAAAAGAAGCTGCCTTTCATTTTGTTACGAAAAAAAGGTTTTTCTGTTTCGTTTAATTCTTAATTTAAACAGTTTATCGTTTTCCTTTCTTTCCTGTGGTTCAGAGAATATCTTTGTTGTTGTTGTTGTTGGTGTTTTAATATCCTGGAACTCGAAAACCAATTAAGAGCGGTGGGTTTTCACGATAGTGCCATTGTCTCAGATCTGTTCTAGTGGTGCAGGGGCTAAACGACCCTAACCAGTTATTTAATGGGTTGTTTTTTTTCCCTTCCTTTTCAAAAACTTATCGTCTTTTGTTTTAAAAGAAAGAAAGGAGGTCTGGAGTCGGGGATCTTGCACCAGTTTGCGGATCCATGAACACAAAACAGGGGCCACTTGAAAAAATAGTTTCGAATCTAGAAGAATAAGATCAGCATACGTTTATTAATTAAAAAAAACTAACAATGAAAGGTCAAAGAACTAGTTAATTCTAAATTATATGGAAAAAAATCGGTTAATAGTTTTATCGATTACACAGGAATTCATATATCGTCTATTTGCTCCCAGAACGTTTCTATAATAAATCGGTAGTTTTGCTTCAGGACCCTGAGGGTCCCGGGTTCAATCCCCGCTGCTGGCACATTGTTGTGACCCTTGAGCGAGGTACTTTACGGGCATCGCTCCAGTCGCTGCTGAGGGAGTGGCCCGTGTAGGCACCCAGACAGAGGAACCAAGGGCTCTATAACCATGACAGAGGCGAGTCTCCTATGACAAGGAAAAATCAGAAGAATAAACCACTGCTGAAGACGAATGTGCGCATAACGACAGCGCAATGCATCTCACTCTTACGAAATGAGTGATCGAAGAAGAAGATATCGAGCTAGAACATAAATCACTGAAGTTAAGTGTTACTGGAGATGTGTATACTTACATATTTTTTATTATTAAATTAATAAAAAAAAAACATTTTATTTTTTTATTTTTCCGGCAGAATTTATTTTTATGCTTTTCAAATTATCAATCTGAAAATGTTTGTCACTTTTTATCTTTGATTAGTATTTTTTTTTACTAAACTAATTAAAAATTCATTACTACAAATTGTGTTTAGATCGAAGGTAACTTTGTAAACTGTTAATTACAGCAGGAATTTTATGCTGAATTGATTTTCTTATAATTTCTTTTTTATATAAACTGAAAAATACAATTTGCCATTAATAATTGATTATTGGAAAAACACAGTGCTAAAAATATGTTCATTTTAGAATCTAATTCCTACGGATATTTGCGATGACTTTATTTCAATCAGATTTGCATATTCCTTCATCCTGTTGACCTTCGGCAAGGTCTGCAACGTTTGGGGGTCACTTTAATTTTCCTTACCGTTATTCTTCGATTTCGCCAATTTTTTTTGTTTTTGTCTGTTCCAAAGATCTCGCGGTTTTCCTTTTCCTGCACAAACTGACGCTTTTACTATAATTTCGCCCCGAACACCAAATATTAATTTGGATCTCGCGATTTTACTCATTATAGGAGGAGAAAAAATCCGATTTCCCTGGTGACTGAGTTAGCAGTCAAATAAAAATCCGTTTTCTTTTCTGTTTTCCCTCATACTCGACTTTCTATTGCAGGGAAATCTGAACAGAATATCGCGATAAAGGTTCCATAGATATCGGGAGTAAAGTCGATCTTTACACAGCGTTTATTCGAGGAGACGAACTCTACACGATATTACTTACACACCAGACGTTTCGCCCCCTTAATCTTGATTTAGTGTTTCGTGCTGCACCGCCCAGGCTTTCGGTAACTCTGTTTTTAACCCAACGTTTCTAACCAGTTAAGTAAAACTGCCAAAACAAAGTCTAGACACGTATTGTGAAATGTTGACGTTAACCGGCACGGACATGGTCTAGTTCGCACTTTCAGATATTGCCGCTGAACCGCCATCACTTCCGTGAACGCCGTTAGGTCTGTGTGCTCCACGTGACATTTCCCGGACTCGGCAACGTTCGTGAATGTGCTTTCCTGATGTCGGAATCTTTAGAATAATGTTCGAAGTTCCTTCTGCGAATCGTGCATTTTTCGCGACGTAAAACACAGTCTAGTTAACCTGGGACTCAGCTGTAATTGCATCAGTTACCTCCCCTGTGAACAAAACCAGAAACACATTATCTATTCTGCTTCACCACTAATCGTTATCAAACACCACTGTAAGCAGCCAGCAGTAGCAACAACGGTAACATTCTGCTTCACTTCAGAGAAAGTTTTTCTTTAAGTAAAACCTAACTCAAATATAAGAATTTAAAAAAAAAAAAAATTATATAGATTCTTGTATAAGGAATATTATACACGGATGATGGGAGATAACTCGTGTCGGGAAATTTTGTGGTCAGTCACAGGAACGATCTAAATTAGATGAATTATACATTAGTGTCACAATTTCGTTTATTTTATTTGTGGAAAAATAATTGGTTATACGGAAAGAATAGTAGGATACATTCATTAGTAAATAAATGTATTTAATGTAGTCCATGAAAAAGCCGCTGTAAAGTCGTTCATAATCTATTTTTACTTTTCCAATTATACTAAAGTACACAAATATTTTTCCAAACCTTTATTATTTATGCTTATTTTTGCTGTTGTTTCCCGTGTTTAACGTGACAGATATTAGTCACAGCGAATTTTTTTTTTTTTTTTATCACAGATGAATAAGTTTAGAAGCCACCGGGGCCGCATTATTGGGCTTCTCACGTGATCACGGCCACTCAATTCAATTCGCTGACCGTGGTGTTGAGGTAGTCACCGCGGCGAGAGCTCGGCTGGTAATAATATTTATGTAGATAAGCAAATAAGGAATGTTTGTGTCTGCGCTTTTTAAAAAAAGCTGATGATTAACACTAAAAAGTGGCCATCAATAATTCCAGCAGTCGCCTATTAGCTGGAGCGGCCACTGTTCTGTGTACGGCGGATTTGTGAATACCTATCTTAGGTGGGCTACACACGTCACAGATTTCCTGTTTTCCTTTTCACCCACTCAGCTCCACCATATTAACGAGAATTAATGGTCAGATGTCCGCGCTTTGATATAAAGTATTAATAAATACCAAGCCGCGGATGTCGCTATCCTCACCTGTCTTGTAGCCGTGGTAAATATTAGCTACATCAATCTAACGCTCTCTAAGAGAGAGAGAGAGAGAGGCTTTGACAACATCCAGAAAAACTATACCTGCCTTCACTTCGGATCGTCCAGGATAAACACAGAAACATTAACCCGGACACCATCCTCATCATCATTATTACCTGCTCTATTTCCAACCACTGGGCGCTGGTTTGTTATCATCGGCTAAAGGGGGAGAGAAAAAAATTATTATATTAGAATTTTCACATTTTTCAAGAATTAAACGGATTACTGTCAAGGATAGTCTAACGTTGTTCTGAGCAAACAGAATGGTTCTTCTCTCATGCTGAAGTTAATTTTTATTTACGTTTCGGATCTCTCTCGCTCACTCCATTAGGACGCTGAGATATCGCAACGCTTGCTGACGTTAATCCATGACGTCCGGCAAGGGTCACGTGTTTCGTTACCAGCGGACAGCAGCCACCCGCCGGTTCCTTAAAAACAAAAAAAAAAGACTTTATAGTTTTTCACAAATCTTTCACGCCAAGTGCGACTTCTGGTAAACATTATGGGGGATAATCGCTCTGGTGTACGGAAATGCTCCTCGGCTCTTTCAACGGTTAGGAAATAAATATCGTGCATTCCATACTCCGAACGTTTCTATGGCCATTTCCGCGCTAAATGGTTGGTGTGCGCGCGATTTTATTTCCTCTTCCGACCAACCGCCCTCTGGCGGCGGCACATAAGGCATCCATCCATCCATCCATCCACTAGAGGAAATTCTCTGGCTTCAGTTCCCTAAACCAGGCGGAGTGAACGGGCGTCCGATGGTGGAGGGGTCAGCCGGACATTTTGTGTTGTTTTTTTTTAAAATCTGTTTGTTTTGTGTGTTCTAGTGACTCCCATTAACCCCCCCCCCCAACCTACTGCCCCGTCCACAGAACTCGCCGGGCCATTACGCTCGTCCCCGGCTACAGACCGGCCCGAGCGGATTGCGTGTCGCCATTGCTGTACAGCCGACTCAGCAATTTTGTGTCGTGTTTTATTTTATAACTATGTATAATCTCAGCGTTCTTCACGAGGCCCATCCAGTGTTAACCGGCACGTTTTCTTCTACACAATTATAGGGTAAGAACATATCCTTGGCATCTGGAAACCGCAGTGCAAAGTGACGTCACAACCGCGGGAGGCATTCTGGGCATTTTTCCAAAATGGAGGCGAAGAGTGAGTCATGATGCTGTAGCGCAGCGTTATGTAACGAAGCTTCCGGTGAAGGAAAATGTCAAGCCGAATGAAATCCACGGGAGATTATTCGTACAGTTCAGCGATACGCGCAGGTTGCTTTCAGACAACGGAGAGCAAATGGACGCTGTGCTACCAAAGCCTCTAATGGCCAGCAACTGCGAATTATTCTCTCACGCTCTGGCTGTTGTTTAGAATTTCTCTCCAAGTCGTGCGTTGGCCACCAAGAATTTATATCTACGGTTTACCTACAACAGGAAGAGAGAGGAGAGAGAGAGAGAGATAGAGAGAGATGAGAGAGAGAGAGAGAGAGCGAAGTCAGTTACACACATAGAGATGCGTCAGTAGAGAGAAAGAGAGAGAGAGAGAGAGAGAGAGAGAGAGGAGAGCGAGAGAGAGAGAGAGAGAGAGAGAGAAATCGATCTAATACGATCACCATGAAAATATCGTCAAATTATTTCTAATCGCGTTATCGAGCGGAACACGACAGGCTGTGCGTGGTAAAAGTAAATACCGTTTAATTCAGCGCTCAATAATACAATCATCAGACCGAGTGTAGAATTCGAAACAGGTTTCTAGAAAGGGTCACATCTTTCAGAAGGTAGAGACTGCGCCATATTTCATTTTATTCTTCATTTCTTACCTTCTGGAAGTAGAGTCACGGCGTGGTTACCAATTATCCCGCCTGCCCATCAGATGCGTTGCTGGCATAACAAGGGAGCACAGCCACAAGTATTTTATAGGCGAGACGATGTTGCATCAACAGCCTAGAGATTCTAACTTTGTCAGATTTCCACGTATCCTCAGCCATGAACGCACAAACACAGAAGAAAAGCCAATAGATGAGGTTTTTTGTTCTCCCTGCGATTTTCAGCTGGCCAAAACAAGGAAGAAAGAAGGATGAGATACTCCGGTTTAATCTCGCGCATCAGGTCAGCATTTTCGAATTTAATGCCATTTAATATATTCTTTTAAAGAGAGAGAGAGAGAGAGAGAGAGAGAGGAGAGAGAGAGAGAGAGAGAGAGAGAGAGAGAGAGAGAGAGAGAGCTTAGCAGCATATCAGTGCGTAGATGACGTCAGATCGTGCTGACCGCACGAGCGCCTCAGCCACTGCGACATGACGCCATAGCCGTGGTGATGATGTGCAAAAATAACCGCATCCTGTTGGTCACGCGGGTGATGGAATTAATGACATAACAGTGTTCTTTGTTTGTCTTAATAAGCATCGAGCGAGACTTATTAAAGTAAGACAACACAAATGACGTCACTGGACTGCGGGTAAGGAAGACTGGACACCGGCGTGCAGTAGAAGTGGCACAAGGGAGATAAACGCGTCGCTTAACAAAGGGGTCAATTTTTATTCGTTTCTTGTAGAGAAAAGATACTTAATTTCTGGTTTAATTTTTTTTTTAAAAAAAAACATCTTACCGGGAGGTGCTTCTATCAAAACACCGAGCCGCCATTTCTCGAAACCACATCTCGCATCTGTGAAACATTCGTGAGTTCGACGACTGAAGTAATAGGATCACTAATGAAGCTGCTTTTGATATTGATGGAGACCAGACTATGGCTTCTAGCTGATAAAGATGACTTGTGGGGTTTTTTTTTAATATACAGATTTATGATGCTTATTATCTACAAAAAGATGTCACACCCTAATAATAATATTAGGTAGTTGAAATTAATTTTAGTTGAAGAAAATTTCCTATAACCTTTGTAAGTTACGCAGAAAGGCAAACTTCATTTTCTTCTTCTTCTTCTTCTTCTTCTTCTTCTAATAATAATAATAATTAATAATAATAATAATAATAATAATAATAATAATAATAATAATAATAATAATAATAATATAATAATAATAAAAAGAACTTCACAATTTCACTGTCATTAGCAACAGCCTAAATCTGCAAGATTCTTGTTTGCTCGCGTCTTGTTTTCTTTGCACATTCGCAGACTCGCACAGAAGAATGCGAAATAAAAATGGCTTCCATCAGCTCCGCCGATACTAAAAATCACGTGCTGGCAGTGGAATCGATTTCGCTTTCAAGTTGATCACTATTTATTATCCTTGCTGACAGGTCTCGATAGCCCGTAGCGGGCGGAAAATCAACAGATTAACCTTTCATTTTGTAAAAAATATTCATTAAAACCAGCTTCGTGGTTTAACCCTTCTTATTAGTTTCGAGGTGAAGCGTTTAATCAACTATTTTCGTCTTCGCATCGATTCTGGTCCGAGCCATTTTTTGATTGTTTAGAAGTTATTTCTCGTCTGATGTCTTATTTAAAGCCATGGACTGCAAAATTGTCGCCCCCCCCCTGATGCAAGAACGCTTCCTTTGCCTATTGCCAAATAATGTCTTTTAGAGCCAGGGCCAAAGGTTGTACCTAACCCTGGTGTATGTGCGCTCACTTATTTTGCTAGTCATGTACTTGTTGCACTCGTGGACAATCTATACACAAGTGGAACGACAGATACTTACATAGGACTGACTCCCACATCGTGGTCATCTGTTTCTTTATTGATTAATGTTCCAAGGATTGGCCTTGCGAGACTGGAGCCGCGGTGCTGCCATCGGAACTGTAAATCAACAGGGTTTTTGCTAATTGTCATTAACGTTTTTTTTTTTTTTGTTGTTTTCTACCGTAAAAGACTCCACTGTTACGATGTCTGGCCAATGCGTCGTCGTCTTTGTGTTGTTTGTGAGCAAAGATTACTCACTGCCGGGTCCAGGTCCGACAACGACGGACGAAGATTCGCTCAACGTCCACGTGGTTCCCTGCCAAATTTTCTGGATAAGAATGTCCGGTCAGGATGGATGACATCAAGAGAGAAACGAAGAATCGCGAGATGCTGAAGGGCGCGGTTCAGTCGATGTGGTAGTCATAGTTGAAGAAGAAACTTGAGCACTTGCCGACCGACACCCTGTCCGTGCAAGATGGCTGAATGCACAAAATGAAAGTAATCATTCCATCGGGTCTGCAATACTTCCTTTTACAGATGCTACACGTTGCATCTAGATGTCAAGATGAAGCAGCATGCGTGCATGTACTTTAATGAGTTAATGTAATACTATTAAAGAAATGCGGCAGGTTTAATTCGACTCTATCCAAGAAAATTAGAAACTTCCAGAGTGATGCAAAACCTTTGATCTTGGCTGTAATTTAATTTCGTTTAGTATTTATTAAGGAGGCAGAAAACCCTCATAAAAAGAGAGAAATGGTCATAAGTACGACTTTTAAATTAACTCTATAAACACCACCATCGACGACATTTGCTGGCAAGTTACGTCGCTCATTAGTAATTCTACTACTAAAAAAAATTTTTTTCTGCTACCTAACCAGATAATTTGTAATTATGTCCTCTTGTATAAGCAACTGTAGATAGTTGAACCACTGTAGCCAGTTCGCGAAATCTATAAACCTCTAAAAAGTCGACAACGGCCGCTTGGGTTAAACTGTCAAAATCTCCTGCTGAATCCATCTAACCAACATTATCACTCAGTTTCCAGAGAGAGAGAGAGAGAGAGATGGAGAGAGATGGAGAGAGAGAGAGAGAGAGAGAGAGAGAGAGAGAGAGAGAGAGAGAGAGAGAGAGAGAGACGAGGTGCTGTAAATTCTATCAGAGAAGGAAATGGAAATTACTGGTAACGCTGCTAATGTTCTTTCAGGATGTGATTTTGTATTTTTAAAACATAGTCCAAAATGTGCTTTTGGCATTTATTAGAACAGCCAGTAGTGCATCGATACAGCGTCACCAGGCTTCGACCACCACAGACTGTCAGAGATATGAGGATGCCTGCATTGTTTGGCGCTCCGACGGGAATAATACCGTGTGGTCCAATTAAATAGGATACACCGCCCCTCCCGCCCCCATAGAAGAAAGAAAAAAAATTCTGGTAACTAATTTTACAACCTATTTCTCTCGAAATTCAGTTGGAGTAATAATTTTTTTTGTGTGTGTCCCTTCCGTCCACCGGGACCGGGACCGACCTCGGCATCCAAAGACCGCTAACGATGTCTTATGGATGCCGCTTATTGATTGTCCGCTGTACAGTTCTCGCAAACGCCACTCGTGAACCTCTTTCCTCATTTCTGCCTAGAAAACCACAAATGCAGGGCTCCGAAATGAACTAATATATATATAATCAAGTAAGCACCGGCGTTGCTTGAAGAAAAGGGGGTTCGACGTCAGCGAATGCCAACGGACAAGTTTTTAAATTTCTTTTTCGCTGCCTAATTACCGCCGTTTCCATGGCTACCGCTGTTGCGAGGACACGGGAAGGGGGAGGAGAGAGATGACGTCACCGCTGCTGTCGTCCACAATGGCGCCATAAAAAAAAAAAAAATGACATTTTTAAAGACTTCACGTTCTTAAAGGTAACAGGACCAGCGCGGTTATTTCCGCTTCACTTCCATATTTTACTCCAGAACCTTTGCTATCCGATGTTATGAGAAATCGATGAAGCGTTGCGAACAAGTAACTCAGGGCGAATCTCCATAACAACCGTTTCAAATCAACTTTAGGTAACTCAGCATTTATTAAAAACTGTGTACTGGAAGTTGGCGGGAGAGGGTGAGGGGGGGGGGGGAAGGGTTGACGATAATTAAATGGCGAGAATAAACAGAACGCCCGAGTCGATCTAGTAAACGATGATATATATATGTGTGTGCTTTAGTTGGTAAGATAGTACATGGAGAAATAAGATACTCGCCTTAATCCGTAATCCTCAACATGTCAGGTGATTTCTGGGTTTAATCCTCTTCTACATTTGCTTCCGTACAGAATTTAGGGAAAGAAGAAGAAGAAGATTATTATAGATTTTTAAAACGGTGTCTAACTTAGGCCTAAGTAAAATTAACTCATTATTTAGGAATATGACTTAGAAATATGAGAAATTAGTAGAAGCCATTTGGGATTAATTAGTTTATAGGTCTTAACCCGTATCTTTAACCTAATGCTTGAGGACGTGCCAGCCTGCTGTGAGAGATGGCCCGGAGTTAGTCCTTGGAATAATGAGAAATAAATGTGAAAAGTGAAGTTCCGAAGATCACCGATCAGCCTCGTGCCCCCTGAACCCGTTTAGTAGAAAGATGCGCCAGCGACCGGAGACCGACCGCCGGTGAGATGGAAACTCGGCGGGGAAAATAGTCCACAGCCGGCTGCCGGTTGTTCTGCTCTTCGCGACATAAGTTACTGTAACCTCGCCACAATAATAAGAAGAAAAAAACCCAGAAAACCACGGCATTATACTTAAAATCGTGATTTATTTTTTTTTTAAATCTTAAAAATACCGCTCCCCCGCCCCTTAGAATATAAGGGAATTTTGTGAATTCTAAAGAAGTTCTTTTATTCCCGAGTTAATTACTATGCAGACGGTCTACGTTTTTCCGATTGGCTAGAGCTGACTTGAGCTTTTATTTTAGAAGACAGACCCTCCATCCGACCCCCGGAAACTTGGAAGGCGATCTCAGCATCAGCAGCAGCAGCCCGACGCGAGAGCGACCTCCCCGGGTCCTTGGGGGCCCCTCCGGTGTCGGGTGGGTGGACAGGGGCCTCTTGTCGGCTCGACGAACGTCTCTCAATCACGAGGAGGACTCGACAGAGGACAGGCCACTTGTCTCTATAATGCTCACGTGGACTAACCATGAGTCTTTCTTCGATTAACACAACACACTACTTACTCCAAATAGAAGAAGAAGATCAAAAATATTCAACTAATGTGGTGTGGAATGGGGCAGCGAATGCTGTGATGACTTGCTTTTAAGTCATCAAGGGAATCTCCGATTCCCCCACGAGGGAGGACTTATTAAAAGATCAAAACGGAGGGCGAACGTGTCTCCATCCATCGTCCTGCAAAATAAAAAAAATAGAACTCTCTCCATCCTTCCACTTGGAAACTTGAAAAATAAACAGTGGCCCAAACTTCCCCTACAGAACAAGGACACAAAGAGAGACAACTCTGTTCTAGAGAGTCCAGCCAGGATAAACCTACCCCTCCTGCGTGCAATACGAAGGAGTTGGATAGCCCGCTGCTCTCGCTAGGCTGAGGTACACCCTAAACAAAACACAGGCCGAAATAAGACCTCACTCGTAAACAGCTGTGACGGCCGGTCGTGGAACCGATCCAGCTACACCCACATACATATGCAACTTCACAAACACACCCCTAAACACCGCACAACACCAAAAAAGAGCCTCTTTTGTGAGCTGCCGGCCATTGCTACAGCCTTGGGAGGTAAACAGACTTGGGTAAGTTGGGGGGGGGTCAGGTCGACCCAAATAATAAGTAAACAGATTCTCTCCGAGGAGCTGGAGGTGGTGGATGTGCTGCAGAGATCTGAGCAATCTAAAGGGGATTACACTTGTACCCGAGAATCGTAGAACATTCCGGTATCCACGCCACTGCCACCAAGTGAAATCCGGAAACGGGTCATCCGTGTCCGACCAGCACCAGTCGACTCCAAAAAAAAAAAAACAACTAAAGGCCAGAGCGTCTGTCTGCTGTCTACGTGATGCTACATTCTCCACTAAAAAAGTCTTCAAAGCAAACGTTTTGGTTGCAGCTACCGTAACGGTGTTTTCCCGACCCAGCAACTCCGGGTCGGCTCAGAACTGTAATTGCTCTGCTTGTAACAAATACCGTTCATTTATGTCACTTAGCAACCGAGTTTTACTTCGCCACTGCACACTGAATTCTATTGGCTGAAAGAAAATGGTGCTGCTAATGCACCCAGGCATGACGCTTCCCGCGGTCAGGAATGATCCTTGACCCCCTTTTTATTTGTTCGCGACGCGGGGAAGAATCCCCTAATAGTCCCAATCCCGCCACGTTAAGCAAATACACTGCCCGTAAAAAATTAGTAAGTATTTCAACTTGTGATAACGTGGTCGAACATTTTAGACAACCAATTCCTGATCAGGTTAATCTCATTTGGAGGATTAAGCTAATAAAAATTTTATGACTTCAACCATGTTTTTTATTTTTAAAAAAAACCCCTTAGCTTCGTGTGTTCAATTACTTTAGAGACATTATTTATATCTTTTTTAGATAGGGATTATTGTTCTGCTCTTTCTGTTCAGTGGTCAGGTGAAGATAACATAAGCAGATCTTTGTGAAAGTTGAAGACGCCACTAGATGTCTCCCCCATATAACTGTTCCGTTGCCTCTACTGATTACTGTTATCTTCACATACGCTTTAACCGGTCTATGAGCAGGAAGCCCCGAAAGTCGGGACAAGAATTCGACAAGAAACAGAAGATGAAGAGGAGAACCTCAAATAATCATCACACTATGTTTGAACTCTGTCATGTCTACTTATAAATCAGTTAATTCTGTGTTATTTCCAGGAATAATTACTGGCGTCATGGTTACCGAGGTAACAACGATGAGTTGCTGGTATTGCGTTATTTACCGGAAGTGGAAGACTAATACAACATATTTTTTAAAATTATTTGCGCACCAAAACAATCCTTTGCTATCTGAATTCTGATGACGACGAAAAGGAAAGATTTTCGAAACGTTGATAAGTAGTTAGCTAGTATCAATGAAGCTAGGGACAACGTCCGAACGAACTCTCCACCTAATTTTGCAGTTTTGTTTCCTTGCATCGTCTTGTGCAACTGGGCCCCTAGAAACCGAAAATAACCCTGAGATTTTAAAACAAATGACTCAACCGATTCGACAGAGGAGGAAGTAGCCATGATAACTGCATCTTCAATTGGTCTACTGATATCTCAGGGTCTGTACGCGAATACTATAAGTCAGTGTCTTCTATAACTTACTTTATCCTGTTGGAAAATAACGGATACAAATCATTACCTAAAATTAACAATCAAATTTCCTTTTTTATATGAGTAAAACGTTTTGCTAAAAAAAATATTAAAAAAGACACAAGATGGTGGTCTCCAAAGTGTATATATATATTAGTTATTCATCAGATGCATTTCATTGCTTGTGATTACTAATTTTACTGTTGAAAATGAATCACAGATAATAGCGATGTTTGACTTCAGAATTCCTGAAAACAGAAGAAAGAAGATTGGGTATAAAATGCAGACAACACGAGATAGAATCGCCTCCCCTGTGTAGCAACGAAATGCTGATGGTACATTGTGATTGGTTGTCATGCAGAAAGCGACACACCATCACTGTAATGTGGCGAATACTACCGGTATGACGTTTCGGAAGGAAATATTACACGACAAATGCATAAAAGCCGAAGTCTTGGCTAGTGAAGACTGCTATCCCACGCGGAAGATCGCAACCCGGGCTTCTTCGTGTTTCAGATAGAAGGAGCTGTACGCCAGCCAGACCGACGAGAATGTCCGGAGCAGCGGGTACTGTTGTTGACGATGGACACAGTCGAGAGAGAAAAGCCTATACTCTCGTCCAGAAATCGACGCCGAGTACCTCAGGGTGCGTTATTCGAGTAACAGACGACGGGCCAGTAGAGATCTCGCGAATGACCCGGCTACGAGTACAGGAGTCGACTTTTCTTCAAGAACAGTAAGGTCAACGTCAGCCTAAAGCGGGTCGATGACCAAATTTCGAAGAAGATTCTCTTTACAGGCGAGTCCAAGTTTGAGCTGTTTGGCGATAATCGATGGTAGTTTGTTCGAAGGCGGACCAGGGAGCGATGTAACAGTCGGTGTATAACAGCATCGAGGGCGGGTTAGGGTTAATAATCAGCCTAGATCTCGAGGACTGGAAAAAAAAAATCCTTAACATTTGATGTGAGCACCTTTGGCTTTAAAGACGTCTTCAACCCGCCTGGACTTGGAATGCATCAGCTTTTCACAGATTTTCTTTATTCCTTCGTCGTTAAAATGGACCGGAATGACAGATCTGATAATTGTTTCTTTAGCTGTACAATCCGGTTTTCGAAGCTGGGTCTTCCATGTGGCCCATAGATTTTAAATTGGGTATGGAGACCTGGCAAGTTTCCGCGGGTATCTCAAGCTGTTCTAGTTTGACACGGTGTTCTAGAACCCCAAACACGCCTGACTATTCCCCGTGCCTTGTATAGAGTTAAGGAACCAGTTCTGGAACCCTCACCGTCTGATTACGGTGAGAACTGGTTGTGCTCACCGGGTGACTGTTGAACAAATCGGCATCGTTGACCTTGAACACGAATCCCATCTGAAAATAACACATTGCACCGGCATATTTCTTCTGAGCCCACGCGCAGGGTTTTGTTTTCACTATATTATTTATTGTCATCGCTTTTCGTAGATCTCTTGGGCTTGGCGCCCCCCCCTCACCTCAAGCTACTAACATCTTCCAGTTGATGATAATACCTGGAAACCTGCTGCTGATGATTCCTGCTTCAGCTCCTCACTAAGGCAATAGAAACAAGTAGTACACGTCTAACATGAATGTAATAACCTAGGAAGAAGCCGAATGACAAACCCAAAATCAAAAGATGACATAACAATGCATTGCATATCACAAACAATTGCTTATTGATAAAAATATGATATCCAAGAATCTATCAACGTTTTTATTAAAAAAAATTAATAATTTTCGTTTCATGTTCACATTAACTTGCACAATACTTTACATAAATCAAAGAGTCCACATATCAAATACTAGCAGTGTAAAGATTGTTTTTTTTAATATTTTCTGTAATAATTCATGGTATATGTATTATATAACTCGTTGTTTATGCTTATCCTCTCTGTTTCCATAATTATTTCTATTACTGAATGTATACACGAGGTCTGTCCAAAAAGAAACCGAACTTTTTAAAAAATAAATTTATTGCTTTACGTACAATTTAATCAGACTGCCTCCTTCAAAAGAGCTCCCTCCACAGTTAATCACCGCTCCCAACGCTTATTCCAGTTTTAGAACCAGGGATAGTGGCGCAGTTCTCGTAGCGAATTTTCTTCGATCTCTTCTATCGTCTGAAATCGGTGACCTTTCAGGGTGGATTTCAACTTTGGGAACAACTAAAACGTCCGCAGGGGCCAAATCCGGAGAGCAGGGCGGCTGGGGGACGAGAGTCGTCTCGTGATTTTGCCAAAAAAAGTCACGGATAGGGAGTGACGCGTGAGCTGGTGCGTTGTCGTGGTGCAGCATCCAGGTTTTGTTTCTCCATTCCTCAGGCCTCCTCCTCCGCACTGCCTCTCTCAACCGCCTCAGGACATCTGAGTAAAACTCTCTGTTGATCGTCTGACCACGTGGAACGGAGTCGTGATGAACGACGACGCCCTTCCAATCAAGGAAGACGATCAACATCACCTTCACACTCGAGCGACTCTGACGTGGTCGCGGCGACGATGATCCAACCCACTGCGACGACTGCCCCTTTGTTTCGACATCGTAGCCGTACACCCACGTTTCGTCACCTATTATGACACTTTTCAGAAAGCTTTCATCAGCATTCGAACGATCAAAGAGCTCCAGGCTGACTGCGACTCGGTTCTTCCTTTTGCTCATCTGCCAGCAGACGCGGCACAAATTTTGCGGCCACACGATGGATGTCCAGTTTCCCTTTTAAAATCACGTGGCACGAACTTTTACAGGTGCCTACTTCTCCGGAAACTTCACGGGCAGTCAGGCGACGATTTCCACGGATCACAGCACGCACTCTCTCAATGTGATCATCATCCGTTGTCGTGGAAGGTCGTCCAGATTTGGGATCGTCTTCGGTGGATGTTCTTCCCGATTTGAAACGCTGGTACCACTCGTGACATTGTGTACGGCTCAAACAATCCTCCTCCCCGTAGGCCTGTGGCAACATTAGAAAAGACTCCGTAAAAGTTTTTCCCAATTCGAAAAGAGAATTTCACACAAACACGTTGCTCTTCAAGATCCTTCATTGTTCAACTTGCGACAAGTCGCCAAGTGCACCAAACATACGTTCATTCTAGCGCGTGTGGATGGATGACTAACTGATGTGGCGCGATGCGGCTATTATTAGACTGAAGGTCAAGGTCAGGATACACAGCACTGCAATCGTGAGCACGCTGCGCCGGCTGGTTGGCGCCCTGTTTTAAAAGTTCGGTTTCTTTTTGGACAGACCTCGTATACTGATTAGTGTAAATATTACACTTATAATTCCATATTTTGGTATGCACGAATGATCTGTTTGCCTTGTACTACATACAACATATCTGGAGGAAGGGAAGAACAGTTAAGTTCGATCACTGGGACGATGTTCTGCTTTGTTCGTAGCTGGCTGTAGCGCACTGTTGTGTGTGGTGTAGCCAGATCGGCCCTACATTCGGCTGTCGTAGCCGTCTATAACCGAGAGCTGGTTATCTTATCCTACCCCATGTGAGAACTGTGTGTGTAATTTAGATGTTTCAGTAGAGCAACAAATATCGCATAGAATTAAAGCCCAAGAAATGACCTGAAGTGCACGTTACCCCACGAAAAATCGGCCCGTCTCTCGGTTTGAGTGGGGCCCACAACAGCGCATTTCAACGATAAGGTCAACAAATCTATCTCTGCGATGTACTGTGCTGTTGCTTGGAGACTAAATTATATTTGGCTAGAAAAGCTGACAGCAATGCTAGAAACAATCTACCGCTAAAACAACAACAACAACAACAAACCGTATCCGCAAAAAGCAACGATATTAATTGAAGCAGTATAAATGTACGGTTTAGTTCGCAGCTAAATGGAAAGTGATTATTTCTCCTAACTTTATTATCACGACATCTTCCATCAGACGAACCATGGGCGGAAAAGGCGGATTTAATCTAAACTGGGCACCACGCGCAGTTTAAAGAGAAAAGATTGTTATATTGTTATTTCACTGTTCGGAGACCGAGAAATAATTGACCGACTTTGGAAACATTTTCGAGGCGTTCGCTCAGGTGATTCGCAAAGCTTGCTAGCAGTTAGCGAGTATAAGTCAAGCAGTGTATACACCAACATAATACCAGAAGTAGAATGAGAGTGAAATACATAGAAGTATTCAGTTACAACATTTGTATCTCAAAGAAAAGGTACCTGCCTCTGAACGGCGCGGTGGTAGTAAAGTGGTTAGCTTTCCTGACCTGCAAAGGTCGGGGAAGAGGGCGCGTGGTTTCTCCTATAAATACGAAATTAAGAAATGGCGGGTGGGTTGGTGTGCGTGCGTGTTGGGGGGGGAGGAGGAGGAGGAGGAGGAGAGGGGACTTTCACCGGAATTGCGCGAGCCAGCGATTCCGTTGTATTGCACGGCAGCGTTCTTCCCGGTAAAGAGGGGAACGCTCTACTGCACGATCGCGAAGTAGCTCCCGGCCGCACACCCGCAGAGCAATTAACCAGAACAAAAAACCCTATTAAAATTAATTAACCAGCACGAAGAATTTCGAATGAGACAAAAAAAAAAAAAATCGCAGCGCTTCGAAAAGCACGCCAAGCGTTCGCTTTACCCGACGCGCTCACTGCCTGTCACATGACATCCGGTTTCATCTGCCCACACGGCCACACACGATATATCCGGTTTACTTTGCTGCCATACAAGTTTAAACCGCTTGAAGCAAAGCGAACTTCTTCCATGGTGACGCGTGCACGGAAGAACTGGTCACGTGACTTTTAAGCACAGTCGGACATCTGCAACCAGAGTTACAAAACAGACTGCATACTGTTCATTAAAAGTGTGCATCAGTTAAGATTTGCCTCGTAGATCTTTAAGTTCAAATAATGCGTACGTACTGCGGGTTAAGTTGTAAGATGCAGGAATGCAGTTCTTACTGGTTTGCACTTCATAACATATATTTAAAAACTCACGTAACGTTTGTGGATTATACTGTCTAAGGGATTCCTGGTTTGTGCTCTCGACGTACTAAACGAAATCACGATGACGTAAATCGATCAGAAGTAATTATAATTTGTCAAGATTTCTGGTGGCAAATTTTTAAACAACACAAAGGATTCTTATCTTTTGTGTCACCCCCCCCCCTTAAACCAAGCATCACACAAGAAAGGGTTATACGGGAGATATCTCTTTATTATTGTTTTCGTTGCCCGATAACGTGACTCGTTTCCACGATTAACTGTATGAATGCAATTCAAAGGCGTTTAATTGTAAACAGACAGTGCGCCGCGCACTGAGCCATTATGTTGAGTTAAGTATTGATGACATAATTGCTTTCAATTTTTTTTTTTAATTACTAATTCAAGAAAAATACCGTAATGCGTGTATTAAAAGAAAAATCCATGCTTTCTTTGAAATGGCCTCCTTAATTCTTAGATGAAATATCGTCGTGTGTGGGTAAAAGCAAATATCCGGAAGCCACTGATTGCTTAAATTCCGCCTGATTTTGACCTCATTTGTTGAAAAAGCCAACCATAAACAGGCCGGAAGCGTGGATACGTTAATCGGCCACCGGAAGGTGACGTCATAAAACTGAAACAGTTCCGGTTTTGTTTTCTTTTAAATCTGCCCCTTTTCTGAAATAGGAAGCCATTATCAGAATATTTTAAAGAAATTTACAACGCTGATTTTGGCAAGCTCACATTTCTTTAAACCCGAATAAGTTTCATCAATAATAATAATAATAATAATAATAATAATAATAATAATAATAACTCAGAATAAAACGACAAAAATGCTTGATACCTATTCAGAATATTTGGTGATAGTTTTGCCGCCAGGGTCTTCGACAATGAATTATAATAGCGAAAACTTCGGCTAGACACGAAACAGTCACGGCACTGAAAATGTTCAGGCAAATAACTGGATGCTATTAAGTTTCGTGTCCAATCATGGGGTGCGTGTGGAATACAAACAGAAATTATACGACTATAAAAGAATTTTAATAAATTAATTCAACGCGTTTTCACTTTGCTAAACACGATAGTGTACAGCTCGCATAATTACCGTAGATAGTAAATGGCGGGGGACACAGCTAAGTAAAATTTACTTTACGAATAGAGCCAGCCGCCCTCCTCTCCGGACTCGTTTTAGTACTGAATTTTTTTAAACGGTGATAGGAAGATTATGGATTTAAGAAAAACGATTGATTTGTCTCTTCCATCGATTGGAAATTAATTAAAAAGCAGACACTGCCAAGGTTGCAATGGAAACCAGCAATTTTATTATCTATTTTAAAATAGAAATCGCCATTTATCTAAATAAATATATCGTTGGTGGAGAAGAGTCAGGAACTGCGTGTTCCGCTTATTTTCGTTTTTCAAATGGTAAGCCTTAAAAGAGTATCTGATCTGATACCCCCCATCTTTACCTGGAAGAATGCGCACACCCACGTGAAGTTCTTAAAAGGGTCGTCGACTGTCCGAACTATTCCTCCCCCCTCCCCCACACACACAATGCTGACCCGTCATTAATTTAAATATCCGCTCATTGCAAATCTCGCACTTTCAGAAAAGAGCCCCGCATTTAACATTTAACTTAAGTCCTCGCCTGCTCCACCTTGAATCAGCCTCTGGCATGTATCCACGACGTATCGATCGGGGACACTTTTCCATTGCGATTAAACTTTAAATTTAAGACTCCCTTTTTTTTTCTTATTTAAAGATCAAATTCTGTCGCTGCAGACCGTGGAAAAAAATGGCTCTCATGACCTTTTCAATGGTTCACAAAAGTAACGTCGTCACATCTTCTAGTATCTCGCTTACTTCTGTCAATTTAGACTCTGCAGATATGGTGAAGCAGAAGTTCTTGCCTGCTTGCAGTTTACCCAGAACTTTGATTCTAAGTGCTTTCCTTCAGAACTTTCTCCACTTTAATAATTCCTGATTCCAAACCACCCCATCACTATGGCATTTAACTCGCACGTGATCAGCTCGTCGTAGCGAATAGCACTAATCACGTGGCGTGATCTGAATTCCTGCACGTCTATAGGAAGCTCATTAGTTATGATTAGCGCGCTTACGAGTCAGGTTCCCATTGTTTACCGGCGCTGGATGTAGAAGTTTACTTTGTTTTAATAGGCAGTTAGTAGAACACCTTGCAACGTCGGTTGTTGACATTACTTGCTGATGTACCTTATCGTTTATAATGAGCAGCTAGATTCTCTTGTTTTGTCTCGTTTATACATGGTGTATGAACAAGTCAGCGCTACCAGGGCCGACGAGGTGGATGGATATTCAACGTTGTTCGACCCGACTTCCATAGTAGCAAAACGTTTGAAGAAAAAAAAAAAAAAGATACAAGAGCAGGTTCCTTTCTTCTCTGTTATTAATGGATTTCTCTGGTGACTGCGCAACGTCTTGTTGCTGAGTCACCATTCGCTATATGTGAACTAGGAATCCACTGTCGAGCGCTTTTATTCTCAGTTGATCGTCTTCACAACGCAATAACAGAAGCCATTTGTAGTGTCTGGAAAAAGCTCGTTTTAATTTGCGTTGGCATGGGAACGCCTACGCTCACCTGGCCAAGATGCTGATCACCGATGCCCGACGTCAGTCAACCCGTTTTCTTCGCTAGGAAACGCAACAAATAAAAATACATTTCCCATGACGATTTGTTTCTTGCTTCCACGCTTTTTAAATATAAACTGTCAAGACTAACTAACACACACACTTGAACAATTCCTGGCATAAAACCATTAAAAATAAAAAGCTACACACATGACAAGGAAACCCTTCTGCTACATCTAGCTGCCATGTTTAGTCACATGATACAGCTACCATTACGCGCTCTTTCAAATGACTGTACTTCGCAAATCAGCACTCAGCATTTGACAGCTTCATAATGGTAGTGTTAAAACAAAACTATACTGCATGCAAAATTAAAACTCAGATATTCTAGTTATTTCCTTTTCAGGCAACAGAACAAGTATCATGTCAGCAGGGTATTATTCATGATGCCGACAAAGAATACAAGCAGTTGAGCCACCATTCCATGCTCTTGTCAGCCCAGTAAAATATGGGTGATCAAGGTTCATTACGCCCAGTTCTTGAAAAGCACGTGGAGTGGATGTTGTCTGATATGTACTTTTGGTAAAAAGTTGAGCTGGGCATAGTAGAATGTTTATCCACTTATTTCTTTGGTCCTCAGCAACTGTTGCAGAGCCCAGGCAGTGTGTGTTTTGGCAACTTGTAGGTCAATCTGGGTAGCCCACAGTGAGTGACAAGTGAGGCGATACTGCTTCCCATCACATCATCACCCCCTTGCAGGAACAAGCACGATACACACCACCATCAAAGTTACCTGCACTAGTACCTACACTGCTGGGCAGTGGTAAGACAATTACTGCTTTGCTTGGCTCTAAGACTGGTAAAATGGAATATTAATCATTTGTGTCGTGACGTGGTGCTCAATTATCACCAACCCTGCTGCCTACAGCCACCCTGATCAAACAGCGCCATAGCAGTCAGATATTAGTTTTGATATGCAAGCTGGTTGTGACAGTCACTATGATTCCTTATATTCCACTGTGCAGTTCTGTACTATAGCATGCCACCTTTGGTTTTCTGCAAGCTGCTGCACTGTAACAATAGCAATACTGACCAACATGTGATGTTCAGAGAACCCTGTACTATTCTGAAACAAATCACACTCAGCTACAGCATCGACCAGCCTTTTACGTAAACACCTACTACCACTAAAGTCTGACCTTGTACTTGTATATCACTTCTCAATATTAGCCACACGTGTTTCTCTCTGAGAAAATGGCTACTAATTACGAGTAATTTTTCAATTAATCCAACCTTACTAGAAGAGCCAGTACCAATCAATACACTGCCTGATGTAAACAAAGCCCCACCAATGCTGCCAGTGACCAGTGATAGAATGTGGAGAGACCTTGCATACAAGAAAAAAAAAGTCACAACAATTCACATAAAGCAACACATTAGTGTCTCAACTGATTTTGCTCAATACAGACCATAACACTTAAAATTTATTAATCATAAATAAGACACCACAAAATATTTTTTTTTACTAATTTATTTTTTACAAAAATTTGACAAATTCATTGAGCTTATAGATCTTAAGCTTCTTCATCAATTTCTTAAAAAATAAAAAAATAATGAATATAATTGTTTTATAATTCTTAGATACTGTTTCACTAAGTATCTGTTGAGACTATTTTATGACAAATTTCAATTTAAAAATTTGTATTTTTAAAAACCTATTCTTTGTTTTAAATTAAATTACAAGAATTTTTTTCTGCAAACACATGAACAAATTCATATCCTGTTTAGAATGATTCAAAAGTTTTTACAGATTATTAGTTTCACTATTTTTTCTCCTGAAAGTTAGATTTTAAAAATAGTTTAATTCTCTCTCCTCTATAGAACTATAAGCATATGGATTTATTCTTCTCCTGCTAAAATGACAACAATTTGATTTACAAATGGCTCCTCTATGTATTGTTTTTCTAACAAAGTTGATTGACAGTGGTAGTGAGCATGTGCATATGCATTCAGAAACTACAGTTATCTGCTCACTGTACAAAAGAACTCTCCTTGGTATTTGGCACAGTTAGAGGGATTAGGAGACTAGGCACATTATCAGCATACAACAGGGGGAATCTTTGGAATTAAAAACAGGTTATATCAACTCAAAAACATCCTTACTAGAACTCATCTATTTAGCCAAGGGAATAAACCGTTATGCTCGGTGAAAGTCCACTGTAACAGACTGGTACAGAAAACCAAAGTGGCATGCTATGAGGTCTGCCCAAATGTATCAAACCATCAGGGATCTAACCCTAGCCCCCCCCCTGGCACATTCTATCATCATTTTAAGAATGAACAAGCAAAGAAACCAGATAAAAGTTTGTAAAGAAACAACTAAAGAGTCTTTAATCATTAGAGGTTAACACCAAAAGGTTCACTTACCATAACAAGCGAGATCCAATGCCAAGGATTTCAAAAATAAATCAGATAAGCTGAAACAAGCTTTATTAGAGCAGTGAGCATTGGAAAACACCATACATATCCACTCTCAGGGAGTGTGGTGTTCACAGCCCTGAGAGGGAACAGCAGGGTTTCCGGGTTTGTCAGCCTTACTCAGGGCCCATGTTCTCAAAGAATGTTTCAGTCGCGATGAGAGATAACCCACACCACTGCTTTGCCACAAAACAAGAATATTTGAAAATCTCATCTGTAACATACACTCAAAATTGTTAATATCTGGACCCGCTGCCGCCACGCCCCCAGCCACCTCGGCCGCCACGCCCTCCTCTTCGGCTACCCCCTCCATCATTATAACCACCCCGACCATCATTATAACCACCCCGACCATCATTATAACCACCCCGACCATTATTATAACTTCCCCGACCATCATAGCTGTTGTACCCTCCGCCTCCACGGTCTTGACCATGCCTGTTTCCACCACCGTAGTTGCTCTGGCCATGATAATCAGCTTGCTGATTAAAGTTCTGCTGGTATCCATGAGGATTTTGTCCTCCGTAGCCACTCCGATTTTGTCCCCACTGTCCACCTTGCTGCTGCTGCTGGTTATCTCCCCAACCTCCTTTTACCCTGCCCCTTTGTGAGCCTCCAGTGTGTCCACCTATAAATAAAAGACAAGCCAGGTACACCAAAGGAAAACTGCATCTCATACAAAACCACAATCCCCCCCCACCCCACAGAGCTCTGCCAAATAAATTCAATCTCTTCCAACCAAAGTTACACTATAGCATTATAAGCACCACTAACCTGACAAATTAAAACACCCAGTTCATTATTTAAGCCTGCTTATTTAAACTTTCTTATATATGAAAAAGTTACTTGTAGAAAGCTGTCAGTTTGCTGGTCGGCTCACTAATGTTATCAGACATCACAGACCTCCAGCTTGGTGTTGAATGGCTGACACTCAAGAAAAAAACATTGGTGAAAAGGAACATGCTCCCTTCAAAAGGTTCTGCTCCAAGAATGCATTCCACTTGCTATCATACACACTTTAGTTTACCAAACAAATGGTATAGTGATTCATAAACGATTCAACAATGTGCATTATTTAAGTACTGGTACAAAATCAATGTAATAAAACTAATTCCTCTACTTCAACCTGAAGCATACAAATGTAAAAAAAAAATTAAAGCCTAGAAAATTAGTTTTTCATGAAGAAATTACTTTTAATAAGCTTACAAATGTTCAATAGCATTATCAACATTTTATTATTCATATTCATCGTATTTTTCTAAATATTAGAGAAGTATAAAACAATTAGTGCATAAAATCAGTTATTATAATTTACTCTTACATAATTAAAATTTGAACAATAAAAATAGATTCTGTAGCCTTTTTAAAAAAAATTGTTCTGCTACAAAAACAACTATCATTAGGGTTCACAACCGTAACCTTTTTCAGTCATTTTATATTCACAGCTGGCAACTTAAATTCAATGGTGCTTAGCAGTAAAAGGGATCAACTGTTTGGTTTTTCTCATTTGCACTGTTATTGATAGTAAATTATCTCCCTTTAATTAGTGGAGGAAAGGTGGCATCTACAAAAACATATTAGAGTAAAATTAAGAATTTTTAAAGTTTCATTACATTTTTATAAGGAAAAAAAAAATTTACAGAAGCAATTTCTTGTTAAATTATGTATAATTATTGAGATGCTTGTCTTTTATTACTTGTAAAGTAGTCTAAAAATAACCTTTTTATAAAACAGACTTTTCGCAGCTTTGCCTAAATAACAGTGTGAAGCTTGTCAACTCATTTCAGACTACTAACAGCAACATGATTTCAATTTGACGTTAAAATTAGCATTTTTAGAATTTTCCTACAAATGTTGTGAAAAAAAATACACTCTTGCTTTATCCTAAGCATGAAATCATCAATTTCCAGGTCCCCCACTATGAACGCTGCACGGTGGGTATCCGTACAGTATTTACAGCAAGCACGCATGACACTCACTTGTCAAGTAAAGAAATATCCATTTGATGCCAACATTTCTAGAAACTCTAGTCATTTGAAGATGTCATATTTTATACATTTTCTTAAATCCAGAATATTCTTTCAATGGCAAAATCAATGCATCTTATATTTGCAATTTTCGTTTATTAACAAAAATAGTTATCAAATTTTGTTGCACCATGTAACTAACCCAATGAAAGTAAATCCAAAGTGTTCTTTCCCCCTCCCAAATTGTATGAAAATGCCCTGCCAACCATCAAGTCCCATTCCCCAACATCTTGTGCATGTTTGATATTCACCGTTTTACTAGTCTGCTGGACCCAGCTAACATAAAACCAATAGATTTTTGTAAATCCACCTCTACTTCCACCTATCATGGATGTATTATCACTAATTTACAACAAATTTTGGGTGGAAAAACTAAACATAAGTAGAAATAAAAATAACAATGGAGCCATAACAAAAAAAAAAAACAACTTAAATACAAGTGAAAGTTTTGGAAAGGATATCATCCATTTACAGCAGACAAAAAACTTCCCTAAAATCAAAGAAAAGAAAATCTCCGTTTAGACTGTCAGGCTACACAGTAACATGGTTGAGATGGGAATGTATGTATATTATTTAAGCAGCAGAGAAAAAGACGACTGGTCATCCAACACAGGCCTGAGTTGAGATGTCTAATAAAAAAGTTCCATAATTTAAAACTGAATCAGGCCAAAATGTGTCCTGGTTTAAATCTGTCTGGTAACTGGCATATTGTTAAAGAATTTCCACATAGATAAACTGGACAATCCTACCATGCAGAATTACAGTCCTGGCATTTAATGTAATAACCTGTCCAAAGTGATGACACTGTTCTTAAATATTAAGTAATGTTCCAATCTAACAGTACATTTAAAGAAAACCCCCAAGGATAGATGTCAATCTGATCAGTTATTTCTGTCACAGAATACTCTAACCAGACCTGAACAAAATTTTTTTCGTATTGTCCACATAATGAACATAAATTAAAGGTGAATTGCTATTAGTTGTTGGAAATTTATCTTTAATTTCTCTAAGAAAAATATTTACTAGGAGTGGACTAAGGGGAGATCCCATTGTGATACCATCCTCTTATACATACAACCCATTCTTAAACACAAAACAGAAACTAGTGGTAGTATAATACAATGAAATTAGTTAAAGCTGCATCCAAAAATTTGACTTGTATTTTTTTAAATCATTAATTCAAACAGTCATAAGATTATAAAAGTATCTAAAAAAGACTTAAAACTGAGATAAAAATTGTCCCTAATTCCTTTCCTTTTTCAAAACCATACAACAGGGTTTCTACTTTAATTTTCTTTAATATACTACATGCATATTAGCAAACCTAAAAGAAATTAATTATATTATTAGCATATTTAATAGATTTTTGTCATTCAGGGTGATTAGAGGATGTAACGTGATGCTTCTCTGTCAGTAGCTAAGCTGGCCGAAGTTGTCTTGAGATTAATATTGCTCACCATCTCTAAATCCTCCCTGACCACCTCCTCTGCCGCCTGGCTGTCGCTTTTGAAAGGCAGGCATTTCTGGTGGTGGAGGTTCATGTTCCCAAGCTCTTCCTCCACGGTCAGGAACCTAAAAAAACAAGAACAACAAGCTGCTTCACATATATCTGAATCTGACATTCATCAACTCTGTTTTACAGACAATTTCCAAAAGAAAATAAATAAAAAACAAAAAATAAATAATACAACAACAAAATAAGTGAACACTCACCCTGCCAATGAGGACTCTGTTAATGGCACATTTTGTTTCCTCTCTTGATTTTCCACTGCTGGTTTTCCAAATTCTTAAAAGATCTAACAAGAGAGATAATCCAAGCATCCAGGAAACTCAAACGGCAAATTCTATTTTAGTAATGAATTTTACTATACACCAAAGTTAAGCTCTCTGCAGTACCTCATGGCTTAAAGTTAACAGTAAAAATGCAAGAAATGAAAGTTAACACTACTATTTACAACTCAGTTTCAATGCTAAAACTTAAAATCGCAAATTAAATATTTTTATCAATATTTTAGAGCTGGTAAGTAAAAAGAGCAAATGTCAAAGCAAACATGGACACTGTATGGGATCTTGACGACTATGATGAACAGAAATTCGTGTGTGTTCTTGGCTGGAGTGTTGTGGTGGTACACGCACATGTGTAAAAGGTATGTAAAATTTAAATATACTGATATCATCACCTTGAAAGCAGTCTAGAGTCCTTGAGAACATTTTTCTGGGTCTTGGCCTCAGTCCAAGGACTTTGGGGATTTGGATATTTCTAAATGGCCATGTACAATTTCTATTGCTAATTTAAAAAAAAAAAAAAAAATTTTTTTTTCCAAAAATTAAATTGAGGGAATTAAGTAAATTAGATTTTATCTATCAATTTTTTTTTTGTAACTGCTTGTGCGTTTACTGCAATATGCAGTACAAGCTTTGCTCAGTAGAGCCAAGCACTGCACAGCATTTAGAAAAAAACAACAATGGTGATTAACACTAGACATAACCAATAAACTTAAATCTGTTTATTTGTCAGAAAAAATAAATGTTACATTCCTTACCGCTCTAGAGATGCCACCTATTAACCAGATTTCTTAAAAACCAAATATAGTTAAATATGCAAATTCACATTTTTCTAATGAAGGATGGAAATGGAGTGCAACATGTATAAAATTCAAGACTGTTGAGACCAAAGAGACTATGTCTTCATCTAACGAGTATTTTGTTTAATTTTTCTTGATAAATGTACATACATATCTTCAATAAAGAGTCAACAGTTAAATGGAGGAGAAGGATAATGCCAGATGCTCTCATATCAACATTTGGATGAATGGAAACAGTTGATAAACCATCTCGAAAAATGGTTTCTGTGTGGTACAGTAATTCTCATATGACAGGGATGAGCTCAGAGAAACCCCTAAGACATTTAATCTTCAGAAACATAGTTACAGTGAAGCTAAAGATAGTGAATGATCAGGTCTGCTTGTTTTGGTACTATACAAAATGTCACCTATAATATATTCAATACATTTCTTGAGCAGCTTTATATAGCCAGGATGAGAAAGCGAGGACCACAGACACCACCAAAGGTAAACTCGCTTTGCAAAGGTTAGCTCACCCGATAAGCTTAATACCAACAAGGGCATCACTTTACGATATGTTTGAAAGTGGCACTTCTTTCTAGTCATTATTATCATATTTCATAATAAAAGAATGTCAGAAGTGTCTTTCTGATAGTTCATTATATGGCAATGCTAAAGTCACTTAACACAAAACTCAAATAAAATTAATAAAATACATTTTACTGTACTTGCCAATTAAAGATTTCATATGTCCATTAAAACCAGAATATAATCATTTAAATATCTGATATTTACAAAAATAAATTTCTTTAGAAGTCATTTTGATTTTCTATCCAATTGAACATTTAAAAAAGAATATATACTAAATGTGTATTGATACATGTATAGTTGCTGAAGAAAACTGAAACAAAAATTAGCAGTCTACAGTAATGTATCTGAAGTCTTCCATTCAGAATTTTTAAAAATTATTTTGCCTTCCTCATTATAATTTGTTTTAAATTACAGTAGACCTTTGATAACTCTAATATACTGTTTAACTCAAAATGACACGTAGGTCACGGCAAAACACCTATCTTTACCATTATAAAAACTATGGATAACTAACTTTGTTGTAAAATCAGATAAGCTGAGGTGATATATTTTTTAGAAAGTCCTTTGAAGTGCAATCACATGTTAATAATTTCTCTTTATAACTCAAAATTTTTTCAGTTATTTGATAATTGATTTTGTCTGCAATTTTCTGAGTTTGTTAAGAAACCGTGAATTTCTTTTGAGATAATAAAAAATATATTTATTGTGACATTTGTGAATGTTTGATAAGATTAAAAAAGAAGAAATAACAGTTTATTCTCCTAACTATAAAAAGATGCAGAGCTCCTTCCTTGTCTTTTGACATGCCACTGCAGCAACTTGCACATCAATTTGGCATTACAAAAACAAAGTGCAACTCAAAATTGAGACAAGGAATCAGTTAATTCTTGAAGTTTAAAAGGGAGTAAAAGGTAAAACAGACATAATAAAACAATTTGACATTCCTCAAAATGCTTACCTGAACAACAGAAATGCGAGGAATAGAAACCAGTAACTTAGATAAAAAAAGTCAATTTCTGCATAACTCAAAGTATTTTGGAAGGTCCCTGCAGCTTCGAGTTATTGAGGATATGCTGCATATAGATGCAATTTAGTTGTTTGTTACCTTTATAAATATAGTTATTCAAATAATAATAAACCAATTTAATATCTTTTAAATTGGTTATAGATATTAGCATATTAGTTAAACATATTGAATTTGTATATAATCGGTATTATGTAAATACAAATAATATGAAATTAAATAGAGCTATTTTAAAATTTCTATACCAGTTATTTGCAAGCATTCTATTGATAAATTAAATTTTTAAATTACCATTTGTTTCAGACATCTGAAAAGAAAGAACCCAGGAGTTCTTAATTCCTATAAGGAGGAGAACATCCTCAAAAAAAAAAAAACAACAAAAAACAAAAGTGGTTAATACATTGGTAAAAACCTTATTGTTTCTTGTGGCCTACCAGTATGAGTTGTAGAAAATCCTGCTTTCAGAAAGGTAATGACATTATGGACCAATGGTTTACACTGCTACATTTCACAGTCAATGATCAGAAAAAATATATGAAGCAAAGAAATAGAAAATTAAAATTGTGTTGCAAGTTTTGTATTTTGTTGCACTGACTGTGATTGAACCTGTGATCAGACAGGCACTGCCATTTACTCATCATACATATACATTTATCAAAAAT
This sequence comes from Nautilus pompilius, assembly GCA_018389105.1. NCBI lineage: Eukaryota > Metazoa > Mollusca > Cephalopoda > Nautilida > Nautilidae > Nautilus > Nautilus pompilius. The sequence continues at coordinate 157,136 of JACATO010000320.1, forward strand.
ATAATTCAAACATACCTTACATTTGTAGCATTTAAGGGAACCATACAAATGTAAGAATTGTAGAAGAAATTGAGCACATTTTGGAAGAATTTAACATTAAAATAAAAAGTGGCTCACACTGTTACTGACAATGCCAGTGACATGAAGGTATTGCAGATCCTTAAGTTTTGACAATGACACAGTGAAGCAGGACCTAGATGCAGCAAATGCAAAGGCTTGTTTAATGTGCATTAGATAAAATACTATGCACCTACCTGCCTTGCTTTGCACAAATACTGCCATTTGTTATAAGAAAGAAAATAAAAATAATTTCATTGTACACCAAAGCAGTGATGGGAAAATGCTGCAGATAAGCAGTTCTTTCTCAAGAAAGCACCTTGAAGAATTTGAAAATTTATTTGGAACTGAAAGATCAATTCCAAGTTCAAGTGCAACCTGCTGCAGTAGGTCACATAGAAAAATGAAAATGATTTGAACTGTGATCAGTACAAACTGGCTCAATTACTGAGGAAACAGCAGCTGGATCATCATCTACTGTCATCCAGAGATCATGCACCGTTGATAGAGTCTGATGATATTCTGTGGGCTTTTGCTGAGGTGACAGACCTAGTACAGGGTGACCAGTACACCACAATTAGGTATAGTGCCTTCTGTCAGGGCACTACACAGGAAGGACTTACACGTTCAAACTCACTACCAGGAATCTTTGGTAAATGCACTCCCAGAATCCCTTTACAGAAAGTTCAGTTGACTTTTTAAGTCACTAGAAATCAGCCAAGACATGATGAAAGATGACAATGACAAATCCATAGCTCTTTAGCAAGATGTTCTACTGGGAAGTGTCCTTGATCCCACAAATGGATTTCTGTGGTTGGAACAGACCATCCAGACAATGAAAAGCAAGATATGAGAAGAAATCACTGTTAAGTGTTTAATATGAACTACTAATAAGTTTATTAAATGTATGATAAAATTATCACCTCACCCCTAAATATAAGATTATCTATTCATCATGATTGTATGCATACACTGGAATTTAGTGCCCCACACAATATATGATTCTCAAATGAAATTGTGCATCATGCAATAGTGCCCCAAAGAAACTCCAAGCTCATCAGAACAAGTTGCAGCAAGTAAAACACTCAGAAGAACAAAGTTTTCAACATATGAGCAAAAGTGGAAAATGCTTCACCAATAGTAACACAGCACATCATGCAATATTACTTTGATGACAAGTCCCCAAACTCAAGGCAAATTTTCGGGGACTGACCACAATAACGAATAAAAAAAAACATTTACAAAAAAGATGTTGCTTTTCTTGGAAAAGATATTCTGCATTTCAGCCACATCAGCACCTGTTGAGAGGGAATTTAGTCAGAGTGAACTGCTAATGTGACCACACAGAGCCACAATGGGAGATAAATATCAGCTGAGAGAGAAGCCTTTAAGTACAACTCTATAAGCAAATCATAAGTTTTCCCTGTGAGTCACATGGTTCTGAATGAATGTCCATCTGGTCAACAGATGGCAAATGGTGAAATATGAACATGGGAAAAATGCCATATCATATTAAAAGTCATTTACCACAATGTTAAGTTTATACTAGAGCATTTATAAAAAAAATAATCTAGTCTTGATTTCAATCAAAGGTAAGGGTTTTTTTTTGAGGCATTCACTTTATGATTAAAGAGGTTTGCCAAAGCCCTGTAAACAGTACTGTCTGAAATGCTGCATATATTTGAGTGCATTTAAAAAAGAAAGTTGATACAAGTATTTCTCAGACATCAAGTAGGAAAAAGTTCATAATGACAAGAGTCTTGTTTTCCTCCTGTTTGCAAATCTGTTGCATTTGTTCACATAGCAGATGTGAGCAAACCTACCCTTTAAACAACAGACAAATGTACAAACATGACATATGAAGGGCTTTGTCAATAAAAAACCAGACTCTTACCACACACACAAATATAAACTTGTGCCACATAACCAGAGGGTTAACTTACTTTGCCACAGCATTACTTTTTTAACAAGCCTCTTGTTGTTGAGTATACATGACATTCCCAACACATGAAAAACTAATGCCTATACAAAGTAAGAGTTAACTGCTACTAAAGAACTACATACCTTCTCTCGCTGCTAAAATTTCAGTAACTCCTATTTCTGTCTTTGATGTCAGCTGTTTTCGTATGGGCTGGTATACTTTAGCAATGTCATTTTCTCTCTTCTGAAAGTTAGGAAAATCAAATCTTCTTTACATATTGTTATTTATATACATTAGAAAAAATTTTTTATTTACCCAGAAATTAAAAAATGCAATCAGACTGCCATGAATTTAGTCAGTAGAGAGAAATGTCTATAGCTAAATACTTTGAAGAATGGTATTAATTAGTTAAAATGTGGAGTTAGATTCTAAACAACAAAAAAAAAAAGCAAGCATTTAGAATGTTTTCACTTACATAGTTGCTTATGCTTTTAAATAAAGTTTCTTTAAATGTTTCTATATAAGAAAAAAAGCAGACAAATGTGTTACAAACCTTAGCTTTATCTGACCACATAAATGACTGGATGGTAACGTCAAGTCTCTTCAACAACATCTCTCTCCTTGTACAGTACTCCGTAGTCAAGGCATTGTTAATATTCATAATGTGGTTCCAGTGCTTCTCAGAGAGCCGGGTTTTTAAGAGGGGTTTGCCAATCTGATAAGGGTGCTTAGTCAACAGTTCTTTGATCTAAAAACAAGATTTCAATTGAAGATAAATCTGGTGATGGGAAAGCATATTCACTTTACTTTAGTAAAGTTTGTAATAAATCCTAAGTAAACCTTAAATACATTCCACAAGTACTCACTATAAACTCTGTTTCAACTTTTTTAAATATATCTTTTTGTGGTGTGCGCATGTGAAAGTTCTTGTATGTGTGTGTATCTCTGAGGAGAAGGGAGTGGAGGTGGGTGGCTGAAGCCTGGTGTGGAGCGAGCTCCTGTTATGGCCTAAAAGGCCAGAGTTAGGGGCGCAAGCGCCCCATGTTAGAGTGATCGCTTCCCCAGCCAAAAACCAATCTTGGGAAAAAAGGCCTCAGCACAACGCACCTACCTAACCTTCCCAGCCAGACAGGCAGGCCAAAGGCAAAAAGCATCCCTCGCCTCCGCTCTTTTCGGGCAGAGGACTTTGCGTCTACAATACAAAAGCCATTAAGCAGAGTACTCGCCTCCCCACCTCCATACGGTTTGCAACTTAACCAACTCATGGTTCTACTATGTTAATTCAACAGAAAATATTCTGCATAACAAAGTACAAACAAATTTTAGTTAAAAACAAAATAGACTTAGTAGTGATAGCAAAAATTAAAATATGCGTTATTTAACTTTAAAGGTTTGACTATGTTCACAGAGCAGCCATCAAAGGGAAACCAATTGTGGCCTTTCTGCACAGGTTAAGTTGTAACCATTTTGTTTTCTTCATAGCTATTGTACTTTAAGGCGTAAAATGCACAATGTAGATGTATACACACTTAATGGCACAGTTAATTAGGTAAATTAACTGTGCAACTGTATTTTTATTTTCCAAAAGATACGATAAGCCCCTCCTCAAACTATTTTTAAAAGTGCAAGTAATAAATTTAGCATCTTAGCAATGGTACGCAAGATCAGCCATGGCTGGGATTCACATTCATAGTCATGATCACAGTTCATGTAGTAGCAGAACAGAAAGCAGTAAATGCAGATGCTTGCTTCAGCAAGAGTTTATCTGATAAGTTTTTTTCTAATAGAAAATTACATCGGTTTTTGACTGTCCAAAGTGTCATTTTGGCGACTTAATTAACATTTTAGGGAAACTACAGCCGTTGTAAATAGTAGCAGAGATCGTTAGACAGGTAGGTATGTGACTGTTGTGTAGCGGGTATTCTACATGGCTGCTATGAGCAAGTGGTTACTGCAGAGGTGGCCACTAAGAAAGGTCTGCTTATATTTTAATTTTTCCCAGCATGGTCACCATAAGCGAATAAATTTAGTAACAGTAAAAACAATGAAATAGAATCTTTTTTTGTAAAAGGCTTCAGATTTTCTATGCTTAGAGAAACCAGCAATTAATCGAGTGAAAAAAGGACTTACATTAAAAATTAATTACGACTACAGAATAAAAGTGTCTGTGACGTTCTTTGATTTTGCAATATTTAGCCAAATGTAAAAGTATTTAATACCTTAACAATGTTAGTTAGAAATAATAATGGCTGATTACTATCAAATTAGTCATACAAATTCATTATCTAAATTTTAGTATCTTTAAAGTGTTGTTATTTATTTTGTATTAGTGTAACCTTTTAAAAAATTATAACATGTATATTATGCATACAGAATTTAAAAAAAAAGGTATGACATACAGAAAGTACAGTCACAGTTAATTCATTTTCATTTTAAAATGCTATAACATCTCCATTAAATAACTTGCATAACTTACAGCAGCATTATTCATCTGAAGCAAAACAGATAACAGCAAACTTACCTTTGACTCCACCTTGCTGAAGAGCTTTGTAGCTGTGATGTTTGCCGGGGGTTTAGAAAACCCAAGAGCTATAACCATAATCTTCATGTAGTTGCCAAGTTCACTTTCATTAGTCTATAAACAGACACAAAGATCAAAGTCAGCGTTACACTGTTATTGCCTAAGGACAGTAGAACTAATGCTTTCTAGCATACAGTTCTTTAATCCACACAGTAATGATTACTTTATCTAAAGCAAGTCTATCTTCTACAAATCAGAAAATAAAATGTAAAATTTTTTTTAAAAAATGTTTTCAAATTGTTTCCATCTATTTATCAGAAATGGATTCCTCCCACCTATTAAAATGAAGACTTCTATCAGAAACTTTTGTTTGTGACCCCCAATGCTGCCTGCAGTCCACTCAGTATGTAAGCACATGACCCCTAGTTTTGTATCAAAGATTGAGATCCAAAGCCCATGTAACCAGGAAAGTTTACAATATGATACTGACAATCAAAAACAAATCTAGAATCTCAATGAAGTCATCTGTTATTATAGTTTATTACAGATCAATCATCTTTGTATTGTTCATATAATTATTTAGTATTCTGAATCCCTTTTGATAATTTTTATCATGCATGTGAATATGAAGATTTTGACAAAATGGACCCAAATTAAATTTATCTGTTTACCTCACATGCACTGTGACATTTTTTGTGCGCATTTCATAGTGCTACTCATAATTAGCAAAAGACAGAACAAGTCAAATTGTTATGTAATCATTTTTCCCTATTTGTAGAGCACCATGTTTCAGAAAGTAGAAGCAATTCATAAATAAAACAAATGACCGACCAGGTATCATTTATTGGACTGCATCACTTTTATGTAGTACCAGTTTTGCAACACATAATCCAACAGTTCACAAGTTTCTTTATACAGTAAAATTAATTTTATCAGGTACTTCTAACATACTGGCACCAGGCTGAACTAACGTTATATTTCAATGTCAATGCTATGCAGCACTGTGAACCAGTCACTTTCCTGTGCTTGCCAGTGTACATGTTTGGATATTTTATGCTCTGTGAAAACATTTTATGTTATTTATTTCTCCCATAAGCATTCTATTTCTTTGAGTTATTTTATGATGTCATCAAAAAATAGCCTGAGCTATGGAATGAAAAGGAAGTTTTAGCATTAGCACTATGGTACAGCTATACGTTTAGTCCTATTGGTACTGTACATAAATAAGGAAAGCCACCATCTGTTATACACATTTTGTTTATTGCGTTTTACTATACATTACTATTTTAGGTGAGTTATTGTTGTTTCCTGCATTATATTTAAATTACTGGCACATTACCTAACCCAGCACCTATGTGGTCCAGTACCTACTGCACCATCCTTGTAGTTTTCTGATTGTTGTTTAAGCCACAATTGCACTTCCTGGTGGACCTCGTGATCACTGGCTAATCTTCAACCTCAGAGCATCTTTCAGCAATCCAAAGAGGTGAAAATCAGATGGGGCAAGATCCAGACTAGAGGGAGGATGTTGTAGAGTATATACAGAAAAGAAACTTGTCACTTTCATCCTAGTAACATTGCAAAACTGGGTACAAATGCCCACATGATTTTGGACCCAACAAATGCACACTTTCCAAAAGTTCAGGTGTTCATGGATACTGCCTGCACTTATGTCAAATGCATTGAGTTCATCTATTAACTTGTTGGTTATCAGAGAAAGCTGTGTCCACATTGCCAATGTATTCATCAGTGGTGGCACCGCTGAACTGACCTAGTTGACCCCTTACCCCCTACTGAGGTTTGGTCATTTTTAAAGCTGTCCACTTTTTTGCACCATTACACTTCTCTACACATTGTACTAACATTCTCTGGTGGATTTCAGCTTAAAACACCTTTGGTTCACAGAAATGCACAACATGTGAAGAGTGCATTCAAGTACTTGTACACCAATATTGCCTGGTGATATAGCATTTACTACTTTGTCGCTTGTAGAAAGCACTGATGTAAATACTACCTTCATTTTCTGAAACACACTCATATAACATGCTAGTCATAAATTAGTCATGGAATCAGTTGAAATGTAAACAAAACAGCTACATAGAAAAACTAATATGATACTCAAAATTTTAAATCATTAGTTCTCCAATTATCAGTCTTGATATATCTTTCTTCCTTTCACTAATTCTAACAGTGAAAAGTAGTTAATTATTCAATGTATAACTTTTGCCTCTTGTCTTGTAGAATCTAACTTCAGCAGTACATAGGCTAAATTAAAGTGTATGAATTAAAAATTATTGTTACTAATTTTACTAACTAGCTTCCAGCTGATACACACTTCTAAAAGGTCCCAGAAGTTAACAAGGAAATTTGCAATTATATAGTTTGTTTAATTCACCCTTTAAAAATAATATCAACAAAATAAATTCCAACATTAAAACAGTAAATGCAGAAACTGGATTAATAAGTAGTTAATAAAATAAACTAACATGGCATACTACATTGCAGATTCTTGCAGCACTCAGTATGACAACTGCAGGCATTTTGCTTTTCTACTAAAATCAAATTTTCCTGCAATGTTGTTGGTTTGGTTCATATTGATACTGAATAACAACTTGGTGTAATATACACATTCTACGATAACATCATCAAGATGTTCAGTTGCTAAAAAAAAATAATTTCTGACTTAGAAGTAAACAAAATCCAGAATTATTATGTCATCTACAAAAAAATTAATATCAGTAGGAATGAAGTAAACATTTTTTCCAACTTTAACTTCACTTAGCAATTTATCATAAATAAGATATTTCTGACTAGTTAACATTAATCACAGCACTCAAAATTAGTTAATATTGTAGTTCATTCTATAATTTCTAATTTAAAAAAAAAACAAATCTTTGACACTGACCTCATCATTTGCCAAATTTAAATTAATTTACAAAACAGAAGTGTTGAAAAAAAAGTGCTTAATCAATTAAAGAGACATTCATATTTCTTCATCTTTTCTTTCTTAACTCTTTCCAGGTCAGAAGATGCAACATTTAATATGCACAAATGTTCAAACAATTTCCAAGGTGGTTGCAAAAAAAAAAAAAAAATGCACTAGCCGATAGAATAATTTTAAAACATTAAGTTGTCATGGAATGACTCAAATAGCACAAATTACTTAACACACAATTCAGTAATTCAAATGAAAAGAAAATAAGTCCAGAAAATGACATGACTGTTGTCACAGGTGCCAATATTGAATAAATTTCTTGAACCTCACTGTCATTACGTTTGCATTAAGTCTATCATCCTCACTCCAAACCCCTCAATGAATGACAGAAAAGAGACCCATGATATTTGCTACCAGGAAAGCTTTCATCTTTCTTGATGGTGGTGTCTGTCCAGGTGCTTTCAGTTTTGGGTTTGTGTGGCAAGGCCTCAGCCATGTGGTGGAAAATATCTTCTGGTATCAGCTCATAGAAGAAATCCACTGAGCTGGCATCATCACAGACTGACAAAAATGCCAGCACATTGATAGGTTTGATTGACTGTAGATGACTAACTTTACTTGCTCCCACTATCCACATACAATGTATCATCATCACTGCCCAACCAAAGATAAAAGATCCAAGGCATGAGACCTCTGTATCACCAGAATGAAAGGATCCAGTGTCAGATTCCATCACATAAATAATAACAATGCATGTAGGTAATGAACTAGGTAATTCAAGTCAGACATTCAAGTAGCTTGACTAGTAGAGTCACTTTCATGGGAAAATAAGGCAATATATAAATAGCTGGAGAAAGTGATCATTAAATGACCCATCAATTCCCAACTTTTTTCAGTTGTTCTAGATGGGAAAGGACTTAAATACGGCAACAATACCAAATTGTAGTAGTAGTGTAAAACCTGTAGTTCTTTCACACTCTCACCAAATCTGAAATTGGTGACTGTACCATTAAAATAGAAACAGTACACTTAAAAAGTAATTTTGTTGGCAATGTAAAGCACCAGATTGACAAATAGAGAAAACATGTATAAAGCATGAAGGTAGTGGGGGAATTCCAGCTAAATATAGTTATATAAATGACAATGGTTTGTTGGCAAGTTTGGCAAGCATAGCAATTTCACTTCAAAACCTTTTATATATGATAAACAATAATACATTTGTAATATTTAAGTACAACCTTATTTCCAAGATTGGAAGGTTACTTTCATCAAACTCCATGATGCAGAGCCAACAGCCAATTCAGTACATTACACCACAAATATCAACATTCTCTTCTTTAATGTGAACAATTCTGTTTATACATAAATAAAGAATCCTTTAAAAAAAAAAGGGGCGGCTTATACAAAAGCAGATCCTACCTGTCTCTCTGGCTCTGCAGCTTTGCTGATCAAGGCTGCAGGTTTATCAACAGCAATCATTCTTGTGCTTGCTAGTTCTGTGGTCAAATAGTCTGTTTCACAAAGAAATCGGAGAGTAAAGTAAAAGTATAAAAACAAAAAATGTATCATCCAGATTACTACAGTTCAGAAATCAACAAAATAAAATTGGATGCACAGACTTATTCCTTATCTAAAGTGTAGCAACCGAGCTGTTAAATGGTAGGTTTTTAGATCCACTGCCTAAATAAGAACATTCAACAGAATATAATATTATTATTAATCACTTAACTTCCAATACAATTGGAAACAGAATGATATCTAAACCATTATATACATATCAACTGGAAAAATACTTATAAGAAAAAAGAAAAAATTCTGCATTTGGGAAAAAAAAAAAACACAGTACAAAGAACATGTCACTCACCTAGGAGTTGTAACCGACTTTCCCTGGTTGAAAGCCGCTCACTAATGGGACCCTCAGTAAGACTGGAGTATGGACATCCTGCAGAAAGACAATTTACTAAGATAAACTTTTATTATCTATATTTTTAAAAAATTTCTAATATTACTCATGATTTATCAATGATGGTTCTTAATAATTAGTGTAATAAATAAAATAAAAAACCTTTAATATCTCTTAAATTTCAGTTAAGAAAAAAGAAAAAAAAAATTACTTACCAAATTCTCTTAAGAATCCACTCAATTCTAGCATAAAGTTACTAGAGTCTTGGGAAACTAGAAAAAAAAATTAATAAATTTTGAACTATTCTGGTGCATAACTTGAAACAATTTCCACTCTTCCCCCCCTTTTTTTGTCTATAGTACTTCCAAGGTCAATCTCTGAAAAATCATTTCTGAATAGTAGTATATGTAAATATTTGCTAACAGAAGTAGTAATGGCTAATACTATATTTTTACCACCAATATTAAAAATTCTTGCCAAATTCAAAAAGTATATATATATATATATAAAGTTACTTGTTTACTGTTTGTATACTCATGCAATTCAGTTCTAGCAAGAAGATCCCAAGGAGAGACAGCTTCCTATTTCTCTTATACTTGCTTTTTTAAACTATGTAAATATTATTTTAAAGAAATTTTAATAATTCTCATACTAAAATATCAAAATCTTACTTAATATAGAAAAGGTTCAAAGCATGGTGAAAAAATACAGAAACAGCAAATATTAAATCTAAGAGCACAGAATGTGGGTCAAACAAAAAGTTCTTTATTACCAACAATAGAGGGATTCGCACTGTTATCAGCTGGTTACTTAGAATCAATAATGTAAGCAAATATCTTGAGTATAACAGATTTTAGAAATAGCAATCTAACAAAGAATCAAAATAGTATGGTTTATGTAGACCAAATTCTTCTGTACCCATTGTATTAAGTTGTTACAAAAGTTATGTTGGTTTTTATACTACATTAATGTGGGGTTAATTTTTTGCCTGCTTGTGAGGGTGTATGCAAATAAGTTATATATCGTTCTGTAGCATGTGCTTTGGTGTACATTATGCAAAACCTACCCTTTTAAAATCATAAAATGGATATTTGTTTCAGGGTTCTGAGTGAAGCGTGGATAGAAAAGTTTTTCGTGCCATTTTGCTTCACGAGTTCAAACTGGGCCACAAAGCGAGCGAGGCAACTTGTAACATTAAGCGAGCAAGGGACGAGGACACAGCAAATGAGCGCACAGTATAGTGATGGTTTGCAAAGTTCTGATCAGGAGATGAGAGCCTCAGTTGAAGCCAATCCAAGAAAAACAGTGCAAGAAATTGCTGGAGAACTTGATGTAAGCACTGCAACTGTTTTTCTTCATGAGTTGAATGAACAACAACAAAACCATCCATTGGATATCTGCCCTTCGCTTGTTATAAGAAACAAAAACCAAACCATTTCTTGACCGAATCATTACGTGCGATGAAAATGGATTGCTTATGACAATCACAAACGATCAGCACAGTGGCTTGACAAAGACAAGGCGCCTAACCACATTCCAAAACCCAGCCTCCACCAAAAGAAGGTCATGGTCACTGTCTGGTGGACTGCAACTTGTGTCATTCACTATAACTTCTTGCAACCTGGCGAAACTATCACAGCTGAAAGGTACTGTCATGAATTAAACATCGTTCATCAGAATCTCTCTCAACAACAGCTGGCATTGGTGAATCAAAGAGGCCCTACCCTTCTCACGACAATGCTCATCCTCATGACTCTTCAAAAGCTGAGTTCTTCCCTACCCAGCCTATTCACCAGACCTTTCTCCCACAGACCACCACCTTTTCAAACACCTCAACAGGTTGCTCCATACGAAATCCTTCTTCAACCAAGCAGCAATGGAAACTGCCTTTCAATAGTTTATTGACTGTAATGAAACTGGCTTTGATTAATAAACTTCATGTTTAGAAACAATATTGAGTCTCAGTGTCGTAGTAAAAAAAAACTGACAAAAGTTTTGTAACAACCCAATACAATGCATGAAGAACTCTTATCTGTGCCTAGTGAATTTTTGGGTGGACCATTTTTTTTGTTAGCAGGACTTGATTAGTGTCAAGCAGTTTTTTGGTTTCATGTCTCTGAATTCCAAGAATGCTTTACTCTCGTCTTATTACATCTAAAATTCCTGTTTCCAAAAAATACAATTCATCATGTATTTGCTTTAGCTGCTTGATCATTAATACACCCATTAGGAACAAATGACTAATTAAACTGATATCTATATAAAAGTTGGGCAAACTTGTTTCATTATATATAAAAGTAATTTTTACAAGTCTTTACATAAGCATTTGTGTGTGTACATCTATTCCATCTTTATTTGCATATGCACAATTTTCAAAAAAAGAAATTTTTTTTAACAACGTGATAAACAAGTGGCCTCACCATTAATAGCATTCACACTCTCTTCCAAATCACATAGATGCTTCAGTTCTTTTGTCAGCCATTCAATCAGCTGAGTGAAAGCAACAGATGCAGGACCATCATCCAGGGCCTTCTCAAAATTGTCCCCTTCACATACAGGGCCAGGGTAGCTGAAGCAAAACAAAAATAAAAATAACTGACTTTTGTTTCAATTCTTAGCACAAGAATGAGACTAATGCCATCTTAAATACCATTTCATCTGTTATACATTTAGAGAGTAGAAGCCCAGTCCAGTGACCAACCTTAAGGAATGAGGGAATATAAATCAAAATAACAGAATGTAATAAAACAAATACTTAGTCACTGATCACAGTACTGGTTCATGAAACAAACCTTGCCACTGACAATAAACACTACAAAGAAATCTCCTGCCATGACAAACAATAAACAAGATACTGAAAGATAGTTTTATGGAAAGCTATAAATTTATTTGAATAAAATTTTATATCTAACCCATGTCAGTCAACTAGCACCAGCAGCATAACATGCCACAAGCAGGTACATTTGTCTTCAAGGTATAAATATCTCAGACTCATTTGATGTTTCTGATAGTCATTTACAGATATTTAAAGTTCAAAATGAAAGTTAAAAAATGTGAATTGTTACTGTCACTCTTCATAGTCAACCAAATTTTAAGCAATTTATTAAAGTAAATTATTCATTCAAGTAAATGATTAAATTCCTTTAGCAAACATCCCCCTTGAACCACACCACAACAGAATTATATTATGGAAGAATTTTCTGTGCATCTTAGTTGTTGCATTAGATGTCAACCAAAAGCTAGAACTAATGCCAAAATCTCAGCAAGATATTTATCAGGGAGGGCCAATAAACATTAAGCGCACACTGATTCAACTTAATGAAATTTGTCTGAACTGTTTTGCCCAACTTAATATTTATCAAAACAGTTCTCAAGTAATTCTGAATTCAGTGCTACAAAATTACTTCATGTTTTTGTTTGAGGTTGGCTCCACATGCAGATAAGAAGATATCACCTGCTGATTGGCACACAGCAAAACAACTGGCTGGTCTTGTAAACAGAAATGTGTATCGAATTTGTCCCAAAATTTTGCATGACATCCCATTAGCTGCCATCTTTACATGCAGAATACATAACAACTAAGTGATTATAGGATCATAAATATATATATTTTTTGTAAAAAATGTACTAATTTTGTAGAAAATAAGTAAGTAAGTAAGTAAAAAAAAATTTTTTTTGGAAGATTTTGTTGTATAAAATAAAAGCATGGTTTTAATAATAAATTTGTAGCAAGATTACTTGAAAATATCCGCACATTCCTCACTGATGGAAACTGCCAAACTTCCAATAATACTGCACACTAATAATCAGTGATTTCACTTCATTTTATAAATGGAAAACATTAGTTCTACTATTAAATTAAAATTTCCAAGTAGTAAAAATAAAATGAGTTAAATGCTGCTGCATAAACAACATAAATTATTTAAAATAAAGATAATTCCAACTTCTTTATTTAAGTGTTATTTGTATTGTTTAGTTTTTAACTTTCAAAACATAAGATTCCAAAACATCAATATATTGGAACCATAATACCAATGGAGAACACCTGAGCAATGACAGATTTGCAGAAAAGACAGTTATCAATGTGAAAAATCTAAAACAAATCCTACAGAAAATGTTGAATGAGATTAATTATGCAAAAGACAAAAAAGTAAAAACATACCATATAGAATATTCACTGTAAATAGAAACTGTGAAACAATAATGTACCTGGGACAAGTATTTAGGCTGGCCAAATGCTATATGCACTGAAGACATGGATAACAAGTAAGGAGATGAAGTGTATACTGTTGAGAGCACATAATATCAAGAATAGCATAATTGGAATAAGTAGAAGAGACAGAGAGACTATTAAATGGATGCAAGAAACAACTGAAGTCATGGCTATAGTTAAATCTGAAGGTAAGAGGAAGAAGTTAGGTAGTATATACATACAGTTAAAACTCACTACAGTGAACCATACTTTTTTATGAACATCTGGATTAAATGATCTCAACAGCTAGAATAGAATTTTCCTGCTAAAATTTACCCTAAGTGAACAATCCATTAAAATAAGTCAACCAAGATATAACAATTGCTGGCTTAAATAATTTTGAACTCTCCTGTAGTTTAATTGTAGAGTACATAGCATAAATATTTGCACGACAAATACTTTGTGAACATTTAGCAATCATTGAACTGTTGTAGTTTGAAATCTGAAAATGGGTCTCTAAAATTGAAACTGCAAGTTCTTGATCTAAAACAAAATCTCAAGCAACAGAGAAGCCGGACTAGCAAATAGTAGTCACTACGGTTTGTATGAATAAAGATAAAATTAAGGCTGCTATTGTAGATAATGAAAATCTTGATGCTGTTGTATACTGTTGATTTAAAATGGCAAGAAACATATTTTGTTATGTGATCTTCTACAAGTAAAGGCTGAAGAATTTGCATTATCTTTAGATGTGGAGAATTTCAAATTTTCAAAAGGCTAGTTGGATTTGAAATTTACAAATGATGTCAGGGAGAAAGCTTAAGTGGATAGCAAGATGACCAGTGTATGGTTAAAGAATATTTATCTTACATTTGTACAAACTTCTGCCCAACAAAACACCCACCACCACAGATGAATGTAATAGCTCTTTCTTGAGAAAAGCATAAGTCAGTGTCTACACCCTCTATCCCTTTGAAAAACAGCATTACTGTTTGGTATATGGGTTAACCCACTGATCATATCCTGTACCCTACTTTACATAGCATATATTACTGTAACCATGTAAAAATAATAGCTTGGTTATTTCTGTACGATGCAATGTCTTGATATTTCTGATTATCACCCATAAAAATATATATATATATATATAATCAACAGTGAATTATTTTATTTAACTCTGAACTATTTTATACTGCAAAGAACATCAAACTTAATCTTTGAAAAATTATACCCTATGAAAATCTAATCTAGCCTGGGAAGAGCAATTTTTGTTTTTGCTGGGAAAAACTTTGAAACCTGCTCAATTAGTCTCCAAAATCAGTGTAGTGATAACTAAAAAAATTCAATTTAGACAGATGTTGCAGGTAGATGCGTGCAGATTTCAACAGCAAATATCCGTTAGGTTCATATTTGAGCAAAGATTATATTTCAAAGAAAAAAAAAACTCACCTCTTCACCTCTTCTACAATTCTCTCTACAGAACCTTGAACACTTTTGTCATATGAGAGAAAAGCAGCATAAAAGAGCAGGTGCTGAAGAGAATGTCATTTTTTTTTTGGAAATATCAAGTGGCCATATTATCTTTGATCAAATCATTTGATACTCATTTACATGATTTCAAAATAGATGGAATCAACATTGTTCCTCCTCAGAAAGCAACATTAGTCATTCCACAAATAAGCAAATGAAAATTTTGAAACTTAAGAATCATTCTGGCCTGCACAACAAATACAAGCAACTAACTCCTGCAACCAAGATTTGAAAACATTTTTGGAAATATGTCCCAAGGAACACGCTTCCAGGTTTGCATGATCATGCCCTTGTGAGTGTCTGCTGATTTGAGATCACCATACATCTGTGAGCAATCATTTTCCACCATGAATTTCATCAAAAACAAATACTGCCAAAGACTAATTGATGAACATTTAAATGATCACCCTCTGATCGTGTCCTTTAAATCGAAAACCAGGAAAAAAAGTTGTGCAAATGAAAGAAATTTTAATACCACATTAATTGTTATGTATCGCTGTTAGTTTTTAACAATTTTTGAGATTTTGAGATTTTTGTTTGTGTGTTTCCCCCCGGGTGGGGGGTGGGGGTGGTGGTTGTTGGTAATGAGAGCCACCTTTAGGGTAAAGCAAGGCTGGGCACTAGGATGTATATGGTACAGGTGTATCCGGGGGGCCCCTAGTGGGACATACTCATAGCCTATAATGGTACGACGATGCAGTGAATGTGGCAAATGGAGAAGGACGTTTACAAGATTATCTCCTGTTTGTTACCCTAATTTTTTTTTTTTTTTTTTTTTAAAAGCAGCATATGCCTGCGCAAGCAAGCAAGCTAGGTGATAAGAGTTCGAGCACCTAGAAGACGGAGGATGGGGTGAGCAAGCGCTCATTTAGCGAAATAACAACATATACTCTAAATCCAATGCACAATCAACAGCTTTTATTGTTAAAAACAGCTGTCACCATTTATTAAACAATACACCTGTGCTTTTTAAATTTCATTACAAAATTAAATTTATATTTATTCTGAGGCTCAAAGCGCTATATCCCATTCTGTGAAATGGAAATTGCATCTTTTTAGAAACAAATTGGGATCTCTCTGTCCACTCCAACCCCGACTTTCACAATTGCATCCATGTGGCAAAATGGCGCCGGCCAGTGGCCAAAGACCTGAGTGGAATAAGAGTTATTTATTCTATAAAATCAAGAGAATACGTACCCAAGGTCTTCCAAAGAATCTATTATGATGCTCTCCATCTTAAATATGTTAATCGAACCGGAAAAACAGCGACATTCCAGCGGAATTCTTCTTTCTTCAACTAGCAGCCACCGGCACACTGACAAGCAATGCGTAGTATCAATTTCGACCAATCAGGTCGCCGCTTTCACTGAGCTCCGGAGCTGCACTTCCAAGATGTCGGCATCCTTAAAAGAAATTGTCACGATGTACCAAAACTTAAAGAGAGAATGGAATAAAAAGTCGGCGAACTTGAAAAGGTGCGAAGAGCTGTTGGCCAGCTTAAAGGTGAGGCTATGATTTCGATGCTTAAACGAGCTATCGGTGACAGTAATGGTAATCAGTCACACTAATACTGGACTTGTTTGGTATCATTCGTTATCTCAACTAGTCACTGACTCAGCAACTTTGCTGTTATCAAGCTCAGGAAAAAGAACTAATTTAACAAACAACTCGTATAATATAACGTTTGTTACTAATAAATCCTAAAACTAACTAAAGTTATTTAGTTCTGCTCTTGCCTGAATCATGAATGAGAAAGAATATTTAATTTTTCCTTTTTTTTTTTGATTATGTAGAAAACGGATTAAAAACCATCTATTAAATCATCGCTTCATCGTTGCCAATTTGAATAAAGATTGGGAATTTGCGAAGCCGATCCAGCTGTTGACGAGTTGCAACCTAAACGAAGACTATTATTGATCGGGGACGGGGATTTGTTACGAAAATCAATTAAATACACATGCTGTCAGAAAAGACCATACAGTCCTTTAGCTAATCAAGTGTGAAGAGCTAGAAGGATCTTCTGAGCTACATATTAAACAAAACAACAAAAAAAATTAAATACATTTTTTGTTTTTTTAATGGTTGAAGTGGGTGAAGAATAATGTGGTTATTTTTTTTTTGATTTTTCTCAATTTATACATTTATTTACTTCCTCTTTTTTTTCTTTTTTTTTAGGTTGCTTTAACAAATGTGACTTTTCTGCCTACTGATGAAATAGAACCATCCAAACAAGAATTATTGGTAGCTAGTGAGTGCTTTTTTCATGCATAGTTTGTTTTTTTTTTTAATATGTAGTATTTTTAATGTAAATTATTTGTTTCTAATGTTAGAATGATTCAAATACTGCATTACCTGGTGCTAATTATCTCAAGAATAAAATTGTCATTTAGCTTTGAGTAATCAAATTAGAGTTTATTACTAAACCAGACTTAGTTTACTCCATAATTTTTTTTTTTTTTTGTAACTTGATTGTATCATTAATTTCAAGAGAATTTTAGCAACTTTCTATATTTTTAAAACATATGATGACGCCATGACTCTTCTACCAAACCAACTTTTATGTTTTATAGGCATCATTGTTTTGTACATTACTATATGGCTGTGGTTCCCAACCTGTGCAGAAGAGATCCCAGGGGGCATTTAAGAATTTTTGGTGGGCTGCAGTGTGCGGGAGGGGGTGCTGGCTGCGCAAAGACTGTCTCACTATCTTTAATACAGACATGTTATCCAGATGTCCAGGCTGATTCTATTAGTAGTTAAATGGTCAACATCTGGAATGGTTCTCAGGATGCCAACTCAGTTAAGATTCTTTAATGATTGCCCTCTTTCCCGTTCATTAACAGATGCCTCTCTGTTAATACGTGTTTAGTGGATTAAAAATTCATTTGTAGTATGAAAATGGAATTATTGTCCACTCCAGCAAATTCTGATGTGCATTTTAAATAAAATTTTACCTGCAAAAACAATTTGAAATGGTTAAAATATAAATCAAATCTGCATAGGCAAACTTCTGTAGATTACCATATTTTTTTAGACTATAGGTCAATGGGAAGGATAGGTTGAATAGTAATTTTTTGGCCAAAATTGGATATCAGATCTTGGATAGGTGGATCCCCAGACAAAAGATGTCCAGTCCAAATCTCTGGTATAGAAAACTTTGGTAAGTATTGGTGAGTATGAGCTCAGAAACAACATGATATGATTAAGCTATTGTTTAATAGAGTTTGAAAAAATGAATAAAGAAACATTTTTTCTGTGTTTTTAGTCTTATGTTGGAGTAACAACAGTGTTTCTTTGACCATTTGTTGTCATGTATAACCTATAATGAAGGTGTGAAAGGTGCTTGATTGCTGTCAAATCAAATATGGATTAGAGAGCATTGTTGTAAAATAATAAATAAGTGTTGATTGTATTTAATCTGTTAATTATTCTTTTGAAATCCAACATAGCCATATAATCAACAGGTGATTTACCATTGATCAGCTGATCAGTTTGCTTGTTGATCGATAGACAAGGTAAAATCTATTTGTCATATAAGGCCTGACAACTAATATTTAACCACATTTGTAAAATAAAGTCAATTTAATGAATCTCAGACATGTTAAATGTATTTAAGGATCTGATAACCTACTTGACTGACAAAATGTTTTTTCATCTGCCATTTTATAAATATGTGTGCATGTGTGAAAAGTTTGAAACTCATTATGGGTAATTTTGTAATACTGATAGTCAATTAATACTGTGTATTTGTTTGTACTTTTGATTTGGGTTTTGCTTATTTGTATACTGGTAATTGTTTATAAATTGGATTGGATTGTTTGGTTTGGTTTGTAGATTTTTTGTCCAAAGATCATACATAATTAATTAAATAAGTAGAAATTAAAAGTACTAAAGTTTTAACTTCCTAAAATTTCTTTACGTTGTATGTTTGCACTATGAGTTAACATAAAACTAGCAAAGTATTATGAGAAAGAAGTCTACAACTAGCATTTGACACACAAATTGTTTGTTAAAAGCACTACAAAAATGTTATAGCAAAATTAACTGTCACTATCCAGTTTTTATAAAATAATATAAAACACTTTTTAACACACAAATAGTTATTTTCACTCACTGAAAGCACTACAGGATATTTATCATGAAAGTTCTTAGTCAGACTACCATTTTTCTTCTACAAAATTTTAGATTTTAGCCTTAGATCAGTTGAATTGGACTACAAATAGAGGCTGAAATTTTCAGGAAAAAGAATATTGATCTGTAGTCCGAAAAATATCCTAATATTATAATTTATAGAATACTAAAAGGGTGAATGACTCTAAAGAAACTACTAACACATTCTGCAGCTGGATTTTGAATCCACTAAACCTGTACTGACAGAGAAGCATTTGTTACTGGAGAGGAAGGAGGGCAGACATTAAGGAATCTTAATGAGTTGGCATTCTGAAAAACATTCCAGATGTTGACCATTTAACTAGTGATTTTAAACATTTCAGTTTTATCATTAATCAAGCTGAACTGCATGCTTTGGTGGATAATTTAGTTGTGCACAGTGATGTTGATTGATTATTTATTCTTCACATTTATCATCATTGATTGGAAATTATTTACCACATTTCTGGATCTTTTGGATGATAAATCACAGTATTGATATTCATTGTCACAAATCAAATAAATCTAGAGCTAACATTTGTGTATTCTTAGCAGTTGCATTTATTAGCATTTGATTACTATGGCTGAGAAGAAGTGGTGCCAAATATTCAGTGGATTTGAAATTTGGATTTGTTCCTTCTCCCACAAATGAACAGTTACCAGTGTATATACTCTGTGAACATGTTTTCTCTAATGAGACAGTGAAGCTGTGAAGATTAAGCGAACACTTAAAGAATAAATATGCTGATAAATTCATTGAGGACTTTAGCGCTTTGAAGGAAAAGTTCAGAAAACAAGATACTTTCATTGACACGCTTTAGGGAAGTCACACAAAAGATTAGTAAAGGATTTCTTGTTTTGCACAAAATTTCTCTACTGGTTGCAAAATGTGGTAAGGCACATAATAATGGAAAGTCATCAATAGAAGTCATTAGCACAGTGATGGGACCCAATACAAGTGATGTTATCTCTCTCGTTAATTCCATTAAGCAACAATTCTATATCAAGAAGAATTGATGAGCTGGCAAGTGACATTGAAAATAAACTGTGTAATGAATTACAGACAACAGAATCTGTGTTTGAACTTGATGAATTGACCTTGCATTATAGCAAAGCCTTATAACTAGCATACTTGTTTTGTCGAGGATCAGACAGGTGTAGAGGAGTTGTTTGTTAAATCACTGACAACAGATCAAAGGTTTGTCAATATTTCAAGTTGCTGAGTGATTTTTTGCTGAGACAAACCTACCTACAAATGTCAGTGCATGTGCAACTGATTGGCTATCATTGTGGTTTTACATCACATTTAAAACTGCAGTACCCAGTGTCTTTACCATTCATGTGTTGTTCATTGCCATCATTTGGTTGTTAAAGACCTTAGTGAGCAGTGAGATCATATCTCATCCATTGAATGACTGATTGTTTTGTCAAATGTGTCATCAAAGCTAAAAAAGAATTTGAGCATCTTCTTGCACATACAAGTTAGATGACTCTTGAAAGATAAATGTCTAAGGTGGTTTTATGAACTATGATTGTGTTATAGTTTCTTCATTAAAATAATGAGAAACTGTGGAGCCATTGTGATGTGGCATGACATGACATCTCTGTTGAATATGTTTGAGAAGCTGAATGAGATCAATGTCAAGTTTCAAGGGATCAAATGAACCTTATTAAGGTTAGAGGAGTCATTCTTGCTTCTGTCACTAAATTAACTTTGTTTAAGAATAACCCTGGCTCTTGGGAACTTAACCAGTTTCCCATTTTACATCATTTGAGCAAGGATAACTTTTGGATACTGATTTAGTAATTTATTATGTTCATCTTCATGCACTTAGGGAAGACATGATGAAAAGTTCAAAGGACTTGAATGGACTTCCAGTACCTGACCAGATAAAACTAATCAATTTTTGGCCAATGTACAAAGTGTATGCCAAACTTTGCAGGAGCAATTAACTGATCTACTGAATGACTTCGAAACCAGGGCATGCTTCAGACAAACAGGTTATGAAACATTTTGAATCAACATATGAACGTCCTACCCTCAACTTTGGCAAGTGGTAAAGTTGTTAATACATGAAGACCCTGAGTTGCGTAATACGCAACTTACGTAAACAATTCCTGTAAGCCCAAAATTTACATTATGTTAGCAGAGCGCTGCTGCTGTCACTATGCATTTGTTTCTGCAACTTGTGCAGTTTTTGTGATGCTATTACATGATCTCCCCCTCTGTCTCTGTCTCTCTCGCACCCAGTGTGTACACATTCTCTCGTTAGACACTACACATAAAGCATCTTGTGCATCACTCATAGTTTTTCTTCAAAAGTTTTGTTTTCAAGTGATTTATTCACCTTAATTATGATTGAAATTTAAGGATTTTAAATTGCAGGTATAACCTTTTGATGAATTCTACCGTCATTATCATTTTTGAAATACAAATTACTGTCTCTGCTGTTTTTTTTTTTTAATGGTTGATGTAAAGAAACTTTTTTGCTCCAAACTTTGATAGATTAAAAATAATAATTAAAATTAACATACTAACCTCAAAATTTTGTCAGATATTCCTTTGAATGTACACTATTTAATAAACTATTTAGTATTGGTTTATTTTTTTTCTAACATATTCAGAAGAAAAAGAGGGGGAGAGAGAGTGTGTGTCAAATTTCTGTAAATTGCTTAGCCATGTTTATATATCTTTTGATGACTCATGCAAAGAATTTATTCTAAGCTATGTATTATTAATGATGGTTAACTCTAATGATTGGGAGGTCAAGTAATACAATTAATTCTATTTTAGTACCTGTAGTTATATTAGTCACTAAGATTCAGTCTGATGTTCACAAAAAGGGCATTAGCAGATATTATTTGATAAAAGGGGGTGTTATGCCTAAAAAATGGTCAGGAACCACTGAATTGTGGTATTTGATTGTGTCTATGGCTGTGGAAAGATGTTAGGTTATATATTACATTGTATAGGTTCATATCAGTGGGGAAAATATTTAATTCTTATAAACATTAGATGACATGTGATTAGTAATTTTGCCATTAAAGCCAAATTAAAAAAAAAATAGTAATATATGGTAAAATTATGTAGACTAGTGTTCTTGTCACAGACATTCATACTAGAATCCTTATTAATTAAATAGGAGAGGATGCTAAAGTACTTAGAAAAACTTCATTTAGAAGGCTTATTTGTGCAGAAGACAGAAAATGGACCTATTTCCTTGCTAGTCCAGGCACTATGGTATCTATTATAAACTGCTCATTTCTATTGGATGCCTGGTCTAACATTGAGAGACTTTCTCGTTATCTTTTGTTGAGCAGCAACTTATCTAGTCATACTACAATTTTTTGTATTTAGAAATCCTGATGACTTTTAATTGTGTTAATACTGATTACTTTTAAAATATTACTTTTTGTGCTCTTATCTGATTCTTTTGAATTAGATGGAGGGAGAGTTCTCTTCAAATTATCAAGTGTGCTTGCTCTGCCTCATTATCTCTTATATTGACAAAACTTCTACAAAAGATACTTATCCAAAAAGAGGGTTTTTTATGTTATAGCCCCAAACTCTCACTAGTTCCAAAGATACAGGGCCTCAAACAGGATACTCTGTTTGAAAAATGATGGTTCATTTTACATATGTAACAAAACCCACATTTCATTGATCAGTAACTGCAAGCAAAATGGCTTTGCCATGGAAAACTTGAGTTCCAATGTTGACCTTTTTCTCATGCTTGGGTGGTAGAACTTCTGATTTTGCACCTGTTTCAGCAAATTTTCCTGATCTACCGACTGACAGGTGAAATATTCTGCCAGACACCAATTTACAGAATACTGTTACATTTTTAAATATACTTTTATAAAGAAATAGTTTTAAAAACTTATAACTACACAATTAAAAAAAAAATAATAATTAATTGTTTGAAATCAATTAAGAATATGCTCATAAAATACACTGCAAAATTTGAATTTATTTGCCATGTTTCTGATGGTGGATGGCCACAAATTTCTTCCTCTTAGTACATCTCTGTAATAGTAAAATCTCTGTGGAATTTCTGAATATTGTATATAAATATAAAAGGATTAACTAACATGTCCATACAATTTTCAAACTTTCTTGAAAAGTGTTCTTAATATCAATTTTATAGACATCCAGGCATTCAGCAAAGATTCACAATATAATTTGTTTTATAGAATATTTTGCCTAATTTTATGGATCTTATAAATAATGAATAAATTATAAGATTTTTTCAAAATCTTTGTTTAATCAAGCATATAAATTTTAGAATTGTGACCAGTTATATAAATATTTTGTTTCAGTTATGAGTGTTTCTAGTTTTCTTGATTATTATGAAATTTTTTTTCTTTTTTGTTGAATAGTTTAGAAGCAAGTGATTTCTTCAAAGCATATGTATAGTAAGAGATAAAGGGATTTTACCTTTCTGCCAAGTTTAGAAAGTAAAATAATTCTGATTAAACACTATTATGAAGTGCATTATTTATATATATATTGTAGAATTTATTTTAAACTCTCTGCATAGTTTACTTTTTAAAATATTGGTGGGGATAAATGTGCAGTAGATTTTATTCTTTGTCTTTGCTGTGATTCTTTTCAAATATTAAAAAATTCTGCATTAATTATGAATGAATATTTATTGTTTTTCCAGGAGACATTTTGGAAATTGGTGCTCAATGGGCCATTGCAAAGAAAGACATTCCAGCATTTGAGAGGTACATGGCTCAGTTGAAATGTTACTACATGGATTATAAGTGAGTGTATCTCTTTCCCCTTTTCAAATATGAAATTTTCTTCTCAAATTTTTTTGTCATACATAATTAAATGCACCTGTGAGAAAGAGAGAGAAAAACATGGAGTAGTATAAAATAATCCATGAATGAAGGTGTTTTGATGATGTAAGTCTTGTGTGACAAAGGTTTGAGAATTTTTTGTTGTTGCATGTATGAAATTTCTAACATGCTTGTTTATATACATGCAACTGCACTAATAAATTGATATGCATATGAAATGAGATATTTCATTAGTAGTCCAAAATTATGGCTGTGTGTTTATGCATGTACAAGAGAGATAAATGCGAGAACTGATTAAATTTACTCTGTAGCAAACTTTTGCATTGTGAACAAGCTGTCCATATCAGAGTTGTCTCCAGTTTTGATACAGAAATAATGCAGAGTGTCTTTGTTATGTCTGATGATTTTAAAAAAAAAGTGCGTGTATACCTATTTATGGGAAGAAATAAAGGCTTGATTGATATATTAAGCCCACTAAAACTTGTAAAAGTTAATTTTGTTGAAGGTAAAGCTAGAAATTCCTTATTCTCTTAGTTCATCCTCCAGATTTGTTACTGGTAGCAACAATTCAGACAAATTCTGCAGTGCTAAAGATTCTGAGGACATTAGTTCTGCCAAAATACTGACCTTAGGCTCTCAGCAGACAAAAAGTTGATGTGTATGGTTAGTGTGGAGGATTTGTAATACAGTAAAACCTATCCCTTATTGGTCACATTTTTATCTCCTCATCACATTTTTACAGTATTGAAATGTTCATTTCTTTTTATCTATCTTTATAATTTTACTTTATTATTATTTTAAAATATGCTATTGGTAAACTCAAAAATATTTTGATTATTTTGTTTGATAGAAGTAGAATTTATGATATATAATTTTTTAATGCAATATCTTTTTTTTTACAGAGACAATCTTCCAGAGTCAACTTATAAACACCAATTGTTGGGTTTGAATCTGCTCTGTCTCCTGGCACAAAACAGATTAGCAGAATTCCACACAGTAAGCCTTTGTTAATCTGTGCAAATTTTGATGACATATTTTTGCTCAGCTTAAAACAGATATACTTTATATTGAATTTAAAAGTGTATTTATATATATGTTTCTTGGTCAAAATTATTATCATTTTGATTTTTATTTCCTTATAAAGGCAAATGAGTTTAATCCTTTCCTGTTCAGGTCAGCCAAGACTGGCCAGGCATTGATGATATTTGATGACCATTTTTGTTTATACTATAAATAGTACATGCATAAGGATGTTTCGCATTATCACTTCCTCTGGCTATTTGCTTTGTTTTCTCGCCAAAGTGATTTTACTAGTGAAGTTACTAGTGTAAACTACATCCATTTCTTGATTTATTTACTTGATACATGATGGAATGCAACAGTGAATCCTTTTCTGTTGGTATCATATGTTGGATGTGGAGAGTGAATGTGAAGTCAGCAGAATTTGAGTTGTCTGTGACTGATCAATGAGCTAGTGTATTTGCATTTTGTCAACCAAAAGATTGATGTCTCTAATGATGTGAGACCAGTGAATTTCTTTTATGGACTGATATCAGAGGATTTCTTCCACCACTTGGCCAAGGAGCCTAACCACTAGATTACACAGACCCAAGAGGGGGTAGGCAGATTTGACAACTCTGAACAGACACTATCACTAGGGAGATGAAAGCTTTTCTGGCAGTAAATTTCAATATGGGTCTCTATTCTATGCTGTTCATTGAAGACTTTTTGGAGTGTAATGATAATAAGGAGATTTAAGAAATTGAATAAACATCTTTGTAAACTGTGTGCTAAGTCATTAGTACTATGTTGGTCACTCCATGACTTAATACTTTTGAACATTTTTAATCAGGTAGGTGCATTTTGTGCAGATATCTTGGAAATTGTCATTCTGAACAGGAAAAGAATAAAAGTAATTAAACTTTTTAATTATTTATGATGAGAAGACCAAAGTAAAGGTCTGCTTATGAATAGTTTTGAACTTGTGTATCTGTATCATCAACATTTTTTTTTTGTTTAAATGGAGCTTTTTTCTTTACTTATTAGTTAATAAAAACAGTTTTTCAAAATTTTAAGAAATAAAATATGCTTTGCTTATTGAGCAAATTAGATAGTAAATTATGTTGCAATGCATTTTATAGCTTTGTGCTTGCAAGAATTTGTTTTGAATCATCTTTTAATACTACAAATTATTTTCATTTTGATGAAGCAATACAAATGGCTTAGTGCTTTCTGTGTAGTTATTCTAAAACAGAAAGCTAATGTACTGTACAATCAAAGTTACTCGTAAAATGTCTAGATTTATTCCAGAATTTCAAATTTTATTATACTTTTTAAAAAAAATTCATTTTGTTTAAATATGCCTAATATATATATTTATTTTTCTGTCTTGTTTATTAATATATTGGGTATATAATTTGTGCTTGTGTGCCTATGGAAATCTCTGCACTTTTTCATGCAAAGAAAAATCATGAAAGCAATACCTTTTGAACTTCAGGAATTAGAACTGTTACCAGTGAAGGACATTCAGAACAACATCTACATTCGACACCCAGTTTCTATGGAACAGTATTTAATGGAAGGGAGCTATAACAAGGTAGGTACTGAATTTTATAGTTTAAAGCAGAAATTCTGTTACTGGAAATACACTCTGGAATTTTCCATATAGTTCAAGATGTATCTGACATGGATGTCTCTTCTAGTACTATCACAACAATTTTACCTTTTCTTCTAGTAGAGCATGCTTATTTTTGTATAGTTTTTATTATTCTTATATAAATGCATGAGATGATGACTTACATTCCATAATAGAATCATTTTCAGGTTTATTTCTTTTTTCTTTTTTGGTTAATATATATATATCTACTTCAAGCCATTCCATGATGGTGCAGAGAAAGCATAACTTTTCTACTCCTACAGATGGTTGGTTGACATTCTCACAGAGCAGAGTTTTCATTTTTATGGAAGAATATTCATCACCATCCCTGTCACTTTTGTATGAGTGAAAGGGTGATGTCTAATTTTTCGTGCTATTTGTTGTTTAGTTGAACCTTATTTTATGCTTGATTGTTTAAACAGTTTAGTTTTGCTTGATTTATTAATACACTTATTTTATTTCTTGGTGTTAGATACTTCTGGGTCTTCATACAGTAGTGTTCATGATTACTTGTAAATTTAGCCATGCGTACATGTTTCTTTTGTTTTGTTTTTAACTCTGCCTCTAGTCATTCTATAGTACAATGTACAATTCAGATAATCGAAAAATAGCAACCATATGTTTTTGAAAAACCTTGACATATCTGTTCATTGTTCTTTGTACTGTTCATTTGATTAGTTCTAGGTGCTCTCTCACCCTTGATAAATTTAAATTCTAACAATAGTAAATGTAATAATTTTCTTATAATGATATGACAAAAATAATAATAGGTATACTTTGCTTTGCTTTTTGTGCTTATCTCTCATCTTTGATCTAGTGAGTTTAAGAAAGGTCATATAATTCTATAAATAACTTTGATATGCTCATAAAAACAAACTAAATTTAGGAAATAAAAGCTTATTTTTTAGTTTATTTAAAAAAAAGGCATGCAAGCATTGTTAATTATGTGCCTGATAACAAGTATTTGTTTTTTAACATGCTTTTAAGTAATAGTTGAGAGATAACTGAAACTTTTTGTTATCTGATGTTTAAACAATTATTAACCAACTAATCTAGGTTGGATCTTACTGTAAACTTAGATTTTATTGTTTATTCTGCTTTTGCTGCAATCCTCGAATTCTAATTTATATATTTTAAATTTCTTTTTTAGCTTTTGTTCTATACGCAAAATATTTTGTTTATTTAAGATCAGTTCTTGCACTAAAAACTGATTTTAATTTTGTTTTTTTTAATTATATAGTCACTTTAAAAGATTTTATTTGTCTTAATTATCAAATATTGCTTTTAGAAGTATGTGCATTTTATAATGTTTATATTTCCTTTAAAGTTTTTAAATGACATTTTAAGTCAAACTGGAGAAATCTTCCTATTTTGGCTTTTGCAAAGTAACTAATAAATGAAGTGTTTCAATTCCAGAAAACTAATGTCTTAGGAAATACTATGTTTATCAATCACATGATATTTTCAATCCTCTTCATTATAACATGATCTGCTGCCTAAAATGGTAAATTAACTGAAATCATTTGAACTATTGATTGGAGAAGATTCTGCTCTAAAAATAAATATGTAAAATTTTTTCCTTCTGTCTATAAAGTGTTAAGTAATCCAACTGTAATTTTTCATTCGGAAACAATTTTTTGCGCTCACTCATGACTGTAATCTATGTCTAACCATTATTATTTTCAGATGATGATTATACACAGCACTTTTTAAATGTTTATTGGCTGAATTGAGATCAGAAGAAGAAGATAGGTGGTAATAGATTAAGACCAGCTAGAACAAAATCAGTTTATAATGGAAAAAAAATATATAATTATGAAAGATTTATAGGTTCCAAAGACCCATATAGAAACAGAAATTAGAAGGAAAAAGTTTAGTCAAATTTTAATAGACAGAGCAGACCCTTAACTATAAGACTCAGACTAATGGCTTTCTTTGAGTTCAGATTTGTTAAGGAATTTTCAGCAGCTGAAACATGAGCAGTTGTCGTTTCTGATCTAACTGCATAGAAATTGATAATAGATATTAAGAATATTGTTTTTAAACTTAAATATGCAAATGTCATTGTGAAAGAAAAAAAAACATCTTATGCGGGTGTTTTTACTAGTTTTGAAAATTTAACCGGCATTTTTAACAGTTTTACTATTGGACTTCTAAGACAATTTTTTTTTTTGTTTGTTTTACTAACATAAAAATGTTTAGACTAAAGAAAGGGTTTAATTAAACTGGTTTGTAGCATTTTATCTTAGCTGGAGGTGAATGTGCGTTTGAGTAGCAGTTTTTATCATGCTGAAGGACTTCCTGAGATGTCATGTTCAGGTACAAGGTCATTTGACTGATTTACTAAATAGATAGGCCTTCGCAGTAAGCTCTGACACGACAGCTCTGTGGCACGCGTTTCAAAGTTTATGAAAAGGCATAGATTAAAGAAAAAAATTTATTTTAGAAATTAGTCGACAGCAGAATTTGTCAAGCTAGAAATGAAAATTCCCAAGAAAACTGGTTTCACCAATATTTATTTATTTTTCTGTCTGTTTTCTACTGAAAAAATCCCCCATGGAGCACTCTTCGAAGTGCAAACATTTTGTTGTTTGAATAAGAAAGAATAATTTTTCTGATAATTAAACTGAAATAGATGATGAACTTTTGGTTTTTAAATTACTGTGCAACTCTGTTGCTAAGCATTCTACTGTGATTTCATTTTAAAATTAAAACGTGATATGAAGACGGCAAGTATTCTTTTAATTTGATGAAGGAAAGGTTCTTTCATATTTGACTGTTTACTTTGCTATCCTCAAAGTTCATAAACAAATGGAAGATCTAATAAAGTTAAGTTTCTGAACCACTGTGTTGAGAGATCCACATTTGTCAAAGGGATTTGGAGAGAAATTAACTAGATTTATTCACACTGATTGATCTTGCTTTTAAATCCTGATCATAATTTAATATCAAGATGTATTTTAACTGGGGTATATGGAAGACACTTGACAATAAGCTTGCAGAAGTGTTTACTCATCTATACATTTTTAACATTTCTTTTTGCTTTGGAATAACATGATAACACTTTAATCTGCTTTCTTTATATTTATGTAAATTCTCATGAACTTGGAGCTATTGTATAAGAATTTTTGTTCTTATATATTTGCCTGTACTACTATTTTTTGGTTTAATTGTGGCAGTTTGATTTTCTTTTATAGGTCTTCCTTGCTAGAGGCAATGTTCCAGCAGAAAGTTACAACTTCTTCATTGACATTTTATTAAATACAATAAGGTAAGCATTGATAATATTATAGTTTATATTTGCAGCTAGTCCATTTGACTGCTAATGTTCAGGATTATGCTGGTGAAAACTGAGAAAGTTAGTTAAATTTTTTGTTCACTTGCTGTTTGTTGTTGTTTTGTATGAGGAGTGACAAATAAGGGGGCACAGTGGCAGTCTTTTAAGGAATATAGCCATAAATTTGATTATATATTAAGAATGGAATCTCTGTTTTTAACTGTAAATTAGGATTCTTCATCTGTGTTTTAAAAAAGATTGGCAATGTGGCAATGGCTGGAAATTCAACTTTTAAACATAACAAATGATGTGTTGTACTCTACAAATAAGTATATACTTATTATCAGTGCTCATGAAAGCTAGCAGTTGACCAGCCAGATATCAGTAAAACGTTTTTTAAAAAAATTATTATAGGAGATGGAACGAAGATTAACTCAACTTTTAGCTTAGCCAAAAATTAAAAAAGAAGTGAGCTAAAGCATCTGGTAGGCAAGATTGGCTGTCATTCATAACATCATGGTTCAAATCCTGCCAGAACAACCAGGCTCAAAATAAAAGAATTTTCCATTGTTTTACCTGTTGTTTGCTTATTTTTTTCTTGAAAGTCATTCTCTAAGAGCTGACTGCATTCAGCCTTTATTATGTGAGAGTTTTCTTGTTGTTTGCAGAGATGAAATAGCAGGTTGTATAGAAAAGGCTTATGAGAAGTTAGCTCTAAATGAAGCAGCAAGGATACTTTTCTTTGAGAATCGAGACCCCATGAAAACATATGCTAAACAGGTGAGGATTTTTCTATAAGAAGCTGTATTGGTTTGTTTTTATTGTGTTAAATCAACATTTTAAATGTTTATTCTTTAGTGCATGTTATGTTATGTATGGAAAATAAATAAAGTTGGTTTATTTTCATTAGAAATTAGAAAATGTACATAGCTTTACTGAAAGAAAAATTTGTGATTTTTTTTTTTTTTTTTAATTTAAAAAATTTCACAAAACAAGTTCATTGATTACAAATTTTATACATTTTTCTAAAGTACTGAAAATGTCAACTTTGTCTAAACATGGGCATTAATGGCCCAAGAGTTTAGTTTGTGTAACATTTAAATACTTTGTTTATTGTTGTCTTTTCTCTACCAAATATAATAAGTTGACACTAATCTTTGCTGATTCTATTATTTTCTTTCTCCCAATCTAGCGAGGCTGGACTGTACATTCAGATAACTGCTTTCACTACAACATCAATGAACAGAAAGAGACAGATGAAGTAATACCTGCAAAAGAATTAGCAGAACAAACTATAAACTATGCTAGAGAACTTGAAATGATTGTATGAATGAGATTTTCTCGGGTGGACGAGCAGCCAGCCAGCCTAGCCAATGGAATCATATGATATCAGTCAGTCAGTCATTAGCTATAACTATTTTGATAATTGATTTTTTAATTTCTTTTATTTCTTTCCTGATAGTTTATTGAATTAAAATATTCTAAAAAAAAAAAAAAAAATTGTATTAACCTGAATTTTTAATTTGCTTTTTTTTTCCTGTTTCATCTGAAGTGTAAATTTAGGCTGGTTAAAGTCTCACCACAAAATCTTTCAAGGCAGCCTCTTTTACTACAATATGCAAAGAAAAGATTTAAAACTGAAAAAAAACAACAACCAAAAACCTGTGAATCATGGGTATTTTTTTAAGACAAATCTTGTAACCAGTTCAATATAAATTAATGGAGAATATGAGATTGATAATATCTTTGTCAAGCTAGAGACAAAAGTTAACTTTTTCAACTGATGGCAGCATACTTTATGCTTTAGTGTGTCCGAGAGATAGCTGGAAGGACAGAGAATGCTCCTGATGACATCACCTCAATAAATGCCAATACAAACATTTTACATCAAAGCAAGCAGACCCTATTTATTATTTTACGCAGACAATTAAGTATTAACAAGTCAATGAATGGAATTATAGCAAAAATTCCAAACTTCATTTATCATTGTCTCATCAGACTCCAGTGTTCCTGAAAAGTTTCAAGTTTAATTTTGTGATTATTTGTGACTCCAGTAGATTCCTGCATTGGGTTTTTGTTTGATATGTTTATTCAACAGTTCAAGCCCGAAGATGGACTGCTTGTTTTAGACAAAGCTTAAAGTCATTAAGGTATGCTCAGTTTTAGGTTTTTAGTTTGAAACTTTTCAGTTTATTCTTCGATGTCATGTGCTCTAAAATCTAATAACCTCAGCAGATCTAGTCTCTGAATATAATGTAAAACTTTCTACTAAAAATATATGATAATCTTATAAAGGAAGATTGGAGGTGTGGTTGGACTCCATATAAATGAATATATATATATTAGTTGGTTGTAGCAATTATATTATCAGCTAGAAAAAGTAATTATATGGTGATTTCAAAACTATTTTTTGGATAAATTTCTGTTCATAGTTCAAATTCAACTAGAAGAAATAAAGTATGGTGTGTAGCTTTCCTTATACAATCTGTACTTGGCAAAAGCTAAGAATTTTTTATTGCTTGTATTTTGTCTTTATCATGTTTTTGTTTTTTTTGGCAACTGCTTGATTGTTTTTCTCTGAGTAAAAATTATGCCAGTCATTGCTTAGATAAGATAATCCATTAAAACCTGTGATTTTATAGGTAGACATAATCCTCTAGTAACCTGATTTTACTAATTTCGACATAGGGAGCAACAATTTCTGCTTGAGTAACTAATGAACCATTATTAACAAGGTGATAGAAGTTTTAAAAACCCAGAACAACCCTTTAACTTTCACAAATATCACATTGCCAAATTTATGTTCTTAAATTTATTCTTTAATAACCTAAAATATCTGGAAATCAGCTTCTGCTGAAAGTAATCTAAATAAAAGAATTTAGGAGGAGAAAAACTAAAATCTAATAGTTATCTGTATTATTGCATCCTGTAAATAAGAAAATACTCTACATTTAAATGCTAATCTACATTATCTTTGCAGGTGGGGAAACTTCTGCTGCTGGAGGAATGTTATTTAAATTATTATGTTAAGTTGAGAATGTCTTTTATTGTAAACATGTAGTCTGTCTAATGATGAAATAAAGCCAGAAACTAAATATAATTTAAATTGTTTAGCTATTATGTTCCAGGTAGATTAAAATGAAATTAGAAGGTTATGGTACACCATTATTTACATAATCATGTAGATAGTCTCAGACACACTGGAATTTATAATAATTAATTTTTTGACAAAGCTATTCTGCCTGAAATAAATGCTCTAATTTATGACAATAAAATCACATTTTTTTATTAATTCTATTTTTGAAATGTCTTTATCCAGATGTTGCCATATCTAGGTCAATAAGGAAAAAAAGGTCTTGAGACTATGTATGTATGTATGCGTGCTTACAAATACAAACATATTTGTAAATATGTATACATATGTTGATTGATTGTCTTTCACCTAGAAGTATATAGAAGAATCTCTAGCTAACTAACTAACTAGGTGGTGTTTTTAAATAGCCTGTTACAACGCATTGAAGTAATCAACTTTCTTCAGTGATATTGATGTCATGTTTATGGCATTTGTCTAATTTGTTTATTTTCATTTTATTACCAAACATGCAACTGTATTTTTGACTATTTATTTATTGTAAACCAAAATTTAATTAAATCAAATGTTTTAAATTTACTTTATTAATGCAAACCAGCTGGAATTTAAAAAAATTTTTTTTACACCTAAAATGGGTGTAATTTTTCTTTTAGAAAACAACAAACAGTGCAAACAAATATACAGATTACTTTTGATTTTTTTTTACCTATATTCATTTATAGCTAGTAAACAAGTTTCCTGTTCTCTATCATTACTTATATATGATCCTTAGATATGAACGTGTATATTTAATCTGGATTAGTTTGGTGCTGTGTGTCACTGAAGAATGCACAAAGTTTTATCACTGGCTTAATTATACTTGAAAATTCATGATTATTAATTACCATCTACCACCTATTGACAAAATAATACTTAAGGAAATCTGATTCCCATAACTGAACATGAGCAGTCTTCCCTTTCTGGCTTTTAAATTGTAAATAATGCAGGTGTATTATCCTTGATCTT
This sequence comes from Nautilus pompilius, assembly GCA_018389105.1. Classification (NCBI taxonomy): domain Eukaryota; kingdom Metazoa; phylum Mollusca; class Cephalopoda; order Nautilida; family Nautilidae; genus Nautilus; species Nautilus pompilius. The sequence continues at coordinate 191,182 of JACATO010000320.1, forward strand.
CAAAGTTTGGAAACATTTTAATTATTGGTGTAGAGAAAATTGTCACATTCAGTGCATCCTGTTTTTAAATCTGACTGGTAATATTTAAATATATAAGTATCAACAAAGCTCCTCTTACATTATGAAAATGTACCAATGGGGGTTTAAAAAAAACACAAACTTAACCATCAACCTCTATTTGTACAAACAATAATTTAAAAAAATCTTTCTCATTAAAAAGAAATAAATGTTATTTTTCAATTTATTTATAACTTTTTTTTTTCTATATGCAAACATGACAGTATGTGAAGATCGTACTTTTTGCTGCTGCATATGAATGTTTTTCTTAAACATTTAGCAAGCCAAAGGCTGTTGAATTAATTATTTATACAAATACAAATGTCCCTCGCTAGAATGTTTTTTAATTGTTCACAAGGTCATTTAGCTACATAAGTTTAGTTTAAATTCTGTATTCCAAATGGTAACCCCAAGTTTAATCAAACTGATTTCTTTTTTAAATTACCATTCTTTCATTTAAGTGATAGAATAATTTAAGCACATGACTAACCGCTTTTAAATACTCAGAATTTCTGCATATATTTTACGATAATCGATGGCGCTGATTTCTAGCGTGACCCAGGAAAGGGGAGATAACCTAAAGGAATATTCGAGATGTGCACTATAATTCTGTATTTATCACTTTTTCCTTTTGATTTAAAGGTTTATCCTGTTACTTTAAGTACACTCAGAGTATCGCTTTGCTGCAAGTGAACAACATTTAAAAAGAAATAAAAACATTCTATACCGACCCTGATTTTAGTAGCACTACCACCTTAACCCCGCATTTAATAATAATAGTAATAATAATAATTATTATTATTTTATTATTATTATTATTATTATTATTATATTATTATTATTATTATTATTATTATTTAATTGGTTCTTAGAGTTTTAAAAACGAAACAAACGGAAAAGAAAAGAAAAGAACTTTATTTTCGGCGCGCGTTGATTTGGAAGTGGGGAGTCAAAGGTCGGTCGCTCCCGTCTACGTCATCAGTGGGACGGCAGCTGCGGTCGACGGCTGGAGCGTAAGCGGCTCTCCGAGAAAACATTCGGCGCGGACGAGGGGACTCCCCCAACCCCTCCCAACCACCTGTGGTAGAGATGCCACATCCTTCCAAAGACAAAAAGCAAAAGAAAACCTTTAAGGAGAGAAAAGTTCTGGGTAAGTCGTCGTCGTCGTCTTGCTCGCGTGCTCGTCAGCAGCGCGCGCGCGGGAGCTGTCGTGTTCGACGGGGGGGGGGGAATATGTCGTCTGCAACGACGGTCGGAAGACCTGCTGGCGCGGGTCGATTACCGTTGTTATTGTTTAGTGTTTGTTTGTGTGGGGAGGTTGGGGATTTAGGATCCCGACGACTTTTCGCTGGTTCTAGAAAGAAGAGGGTCGGAGTTGTTAATAACAACGCAGTCGTCGTCGTCGTCGTGGGCGGCCGCCGAGGTGCTGCTGATTGATGTCAGATAAAATAGCGCAGAACACCCAGTAATCCTAGGATTATGAGAGTTTACTTAATTCAGGTCCGTATACACACACACACGCACATATATAGATATACACAGGTCGTCCCCCCACCCCCCGGGGGGGTTAGACTAGGTTGGCTGGGGTTGTTGTTTTTTTTTTTTTTTTTTAACTTTTGAAAATGCCAACGCAGCGAGGACCTCTCGTCTGCTCCAACAGTTTATATATATATCTTAAGGTGTCTCGTCTGAAAACAAAATGTAAATTGGATAAAAAAAGTTTGTTTTTGTTTTGTCTTTTTAAAAAAAAAAAAAAATCCCAGTATTTTATTTCAAAAAAAAAAAAAATTTTTTTTTTTTTATTTTTTATTTCCGTCCAAGATGCGAACGCGCGAAATAATGGGGGCTATAATAATAATACACTTGAATTATTAATATTACTACCGTTCCTCAGGTCTGATAACAATGCGAAATGCGTCGGAGAGAGACTTGCCTCCAGAGAGGCCCGTGTTACCGGGAGGGGACGGGGGACAGTTCAGCTTCAGATTTGTCTCCGCAGCCGGGATATTTAATCTGGGAAGAAAAAACACAAAAACTAGATTCCGTTTACCACTTGTTCAGCCGTCGTATTAACTTAGGGCAAGATTGTAGAATAGTGGCCATTGCCGGTGTTAACCCTAGCATACGCGCTTCTTCAGGGTCGGTGGGGGGGGGGGCGTTACAGCGAATGCCGGTCATTCATATCTCGTGTACATACTTCCAAATGCCGCCATTACAAATTTCGTGTCGTCTGTACGCATACAACGAGGAGGAGGAGGAGGACGAACGATAAAAGAAGAAGGAGAACCAGGAACCCAACAGTGACATTCATCATCATCAGGCTCTCAACGCACCCCCCCCCCCCTGACCGAAGTCCAGTCCGAGTGTACTAAGAAAGCTCTTGGGGAGAGCTGTCAGTGTAAATAGCACCTGGGACTGTCCGTGGGTGGCCAAGGTCGACTCCAGGTCCGGCTTGGTTTTAGTGTGCCTCGCTGGACTGGTTTCTCTCGATTTTTCACCAGCCAGCTACGTGGGTAAATGAACTGTAAATAGGAGATTTTATACCTGCCGAAGTAGGAAGCGGCAGGCAGGCTCATGGATGGCGCAGGGTGGTTATCTCCATCGGAGAGATTGGTGGACAACTCACAAAGTTACCTATCACCTGCGCTAGAATGCTGCAGTTGCTTTGCCAAACGCCTTTGTGGAATTGTATCACTTGCTCTGCTTAAATCAAGAAAAGAAATCCGAGTTACTGGTGACGCCTTTTAGAAAATGTATCAACTTGGTCAGAACTGAAGCTGCTATGCTGACTAATTTTAAGCAAGTGGCTCTCTAAATAAACATGGTCATCTTTTATTATACTTATGAGAAACTTACTACATCTAATTTGAAATTAACTAGCCTGTAATTTATAATTGTACCTATAACCTTTTGAAATACTAGAGTAATATTAACTTGTTTTCAAACTGATAGTACTTTAACACTTATGATCCTACTTAAAAAATTTCTAGTTAATTGAAATTGACTTTTAGCGGATACACTTCTTTTAAATTGGACCTATTGCTGGCTATTTATTGGGCATCAGCCACCCTACTTTCACACTGTAATTTTCCTTAGTGATATGTAGTTGAACCATAGCATTTAGTATACATTTAGATTTATGGGTTTCTTATTGAACACCTGGAACAAAATTACATGGGAATAATCCAGGGACATGCGGATTGGATGATATCTATCATGCATGTCCCAGTTAACTTACCAGAAAAGAATGCATTTTGGCTGAGATTTTATGAATGTGTGTGCATATTTTTGTACTTGCCTGCCTTTGGGTTACTAAAAGCAAGTAAAATTAAACTAATTATTGTAAGTCAGAAGCTTGATGTAATTGTGAAAAAAAAAATGTATGGATGTGCTGATTATCAAAATTGCAGATTAATAGAGTGGAATGATTGGCCAGTTGGTAAAAATCATATTGGCCTGCTCCAAATGGAAGGCCTGAAATTTCAGTATGCTATCATTACAAGCAGCAAAAATAAATAGATCTGAAGGGTTTGCCTTTTGCACTGGTACAGATTCATACATAAAACTTTGTTTCTAAATTTAATTCAGTGGCCCAAAAATCTTAATAAAAATTTATCTGCTAATGAAAATTAAAGAGTAGAAACATCCTGACTTTTTTAGTTCACTAAACTTTGAGAACTTGTGATATATTGCAACATTTTGCCAATATATTATTTTGATGGAAGAAAAAAGATAGATAGAATTTGGAAAACATTTAAAAGATGGTTGAAATCAGAAATGATCACTGCATTATTAGAATATCTGATAGGTGACATTATATAATATTTTTTTTTTTACAAAAATAGAACTTTTTTTAAATTATAGAATATGGAAATGAATGTTTCACATATTCTAAGGTAAGCATCCATTACAACATTAAACTCTGAATTTTATGATATAGAAAACTTTTAGACACTTTTTGCCTAATTTATACTTAGAAATGTTATCTATGTTGATTAATTAGGAATTGTCAGTTCTAGTAATTTTTCTTTAAATTATTAACAAGCTGCATGATCAAGCTTCCATTGTGATCCTGTTTCTCTTATGGACAATACCTAACCCTGGTACTTTGCACAGCATAAGTTATGATTATTGTGAATGTACTGTGATAATATAACAGTTACATGGCTGCTTCCTAGGAAAACTAAACATTGTTTTTACTGTAGCTTGATAGCCACAGCCACCTTTGTATTTCAACTGCAAAACTTATTTAATCATGGATGTCAGAGAGCCTATACTGTGGTTGGTTTAGTTATTTTGAAAACTGAATATTGAGGCTGATCAGTTTTTTCAGATGCTTTTTAGCAGAGGAATTAAAACTATTGTAGACTGACCTCTGACACACTCCATTTTCAGATAAGTGCCTAGGCATAGATGTTTTTAAGATAGAGATATCTTCAAAAAATTTTATGGAATCAATTCGTTGTTCAGAAAGATTCAAACAAAGCAAAATGCAAGTTTTTATAATCAAGAAATCTTTTGAGGTGAAAAAAACTGCAAAGACAACTACAGCTACCAACATGATAAATCATTTAAAGGTGAACATATTGCCTAATACATGCAGAAATGCTTTAGCAAAAAAAGAGGCCAGGTTGTAGTAAACAAATGACTGGGGAAATCTTTCTGATAAGAAAAAGCTGCAGAATATCAGATCTTCAACCTGCTGACCTACAACCTTACTTAGTTGTAACAGACATTGATTTAGAAAGATACTCAATCACCCGTCTCCCATTTTTAATATACTGCATTATAATTGTTTCATTCGAACTGTGATACCAGATAAGTACAATGCTGTTTTCTAAAAACTCTACTACAAGAGTAAATAATAAATATTTCATTGATGACAGGTATTTGGATAGCTACTACCACTGGAACACCATTTCTTAGCATGATTTGCTAATCACATATAACTAACCATATAATTGAGCACATTTTTCCTTGTTTAGAGAAAGTTGAAATACCACTGGTAAAGTCTATTTGGTTCATGGGAGAATGCTGCTAACTTGGTTGCCATAATTAGCCAATGAGAAGTAAAGAATATCTTTCATTAATTGAAAGATAGTTGGCCATTTCCACCATTTATCTGCTGCCTCTCAAAAGTTAAGTGACCTGGAACAACTGAAGATCCCACAACACAGACTTCTACAGGATGTATTTACCCATTGGAATAGTTCATATATCCAGAATGTAATACTGAACAGATTTCCAATCATGGTGTATTATACTTTAGACTATAATATTCCAGTCTCCATATTAATGGAGCCTAGCTGAAAAGCCTGTTTGCCTTTTAAAAAGCTTTGAAGAGATCACAAAAGCTGCTTATTAGAAGAATGCAATAACTTCCATTATAATTTTGTCACTGTTAGCTATATAACTCTTCCTTAAACAAAACTACCATTAATATTACTATTGATGGAATCTTGACTATGGATCAGTTAAAAGAAGCTATACAAAGGCATTAGCACAAGTGTTTGGTAAATAAGAGACCCTTTATTTCCACAATCTTAATAGATCATCACTTCAAACTGAAGTTTCAGAGTAAAGAAAAATATGGGTGGATAGAATAAACTGGAAAAAAAAATGAGGATAGAGATCAGCAAAACCCTAGAAGAAATAGAATCAAACTTTGATACAAATCTTCATGATTTAAACTTACCACAACCTTTAGCTACTGAATCACTAGGGGCTTCCCTGGACTTTGGGACTGCTATGAAGAAATACAACAAGGAAAAAACAAGATGTCAGTTCTTATACAAGTTAGCAAACAGAAAATCCTCAAAAATTAAAAGAAAAAAACACTGCTGTTATAGAGAAATAGATCTAGGAATATCTTAACTTTGCCTAAACCCAGGCATAGAATCTTTTGTTATAGTGGAAAAGAAATACTCTCCACTTTAAAAGGCTGAAAAAGCTGACATGGGTGCATTTATGTGCACCACCTTCAGCTGCTTTTTATGGACCAGAATTTATTGTACATATAAAATTCTTTTTTTTTTGAAGACTGAATTACAATCTATTGATCAGTAAAACATTGCAATATTTTTCTCCTATTTGTGTGATAGCAATTTTTTTTTTCAGTATCTGCATTGCAAAACATTACTTTGATTTTGTCTAGCATCTACACCTTGTTTACAACCAGAAGAATCATATGTTTACAGAATGTTTTACATTTGTCAGTAGATCAGATGTTGGTGTCTGCTCATTTTAACTTTTAGCTTTGTGGGGTTTTTTTTTTGCTTTTTAGGTAGCAACATGAGCATGAGTTTCAGCATTCATAAATAGATATTTAATAGTAAGAGATGCTGCCTTATTACTAGTAGTATTTAAGATTGTTGTGCTGTGCTATGCTATGCTATGGGTAGGTCATCTGCAAGGTCGGGGGGAGGGAAAAGAGGGGGTAAACTGCAATCCCCCCTGAAAAGTTGATTGTGATAGTGTAATATTGAATAAAAATGTGTTGTTTTTTGTTTTGTTGTTGGAATTTTGATAGGGAGCACCATAACAAAGGAAGCATACTAATGTCAAAAAATAATTAAAAATTTCTAAATGAATTACAAGACATTTCTAAGTAAAAAAAAAAAAAATTGATCAAAATCAAATGCTTTGTTTGTTTTTTTTTCCTATTAAAGGTATCTTTTATTATTTTATGTTAGTATGCTTTCATTGTTAGCCACATTTTTGCACTTGATATAATTTTGTCAATTAGACCTTCACCTTTAATTTATTCTGCAGATTTTTTTTTTTGTCATTTTGCCCACACCCCTGGAAAAAATCCTGCAGATGCCCATGCTCTATGCTGCTGTTATATGCTGAAACTTGTTACTGCAATATAATCTTTTAATTGAGTGGTAATTTTCTTGTCCATGTCATTGTATAATTGACCATTATTTTAGTCATGTTGAAGAATGAGTATATTAGGAAACTTGAAGCCACTTTATTCTTATGGCTATTTGGCATTTATTCTCTCAAGAGTAAATTCCAAATATAATAAGATATATAAAACTCCAGTTATTTCATCATTTTAAAATAAAACTTATTTTGTTTTTGTTTTACTGTCAAACAGTATAGTATGCAAATAGGCCAAATTTTAATCGGCATTATCTGTAAAATAATTTTAGAATTCTTGTGCTAATTAAGTATTTTAAATGAACTACAGATTTTATCATTAGCCTGGTGGTTGATTTTTGGAATGTAAGAGTCAGTCTTAGGTTTTCAGTATTGTTACTAATAAATCTGATAAACAAACACTTAAATATTAAATAGAAGCCAGATAGAGCTTATGTAAGGCATAATGGCTTTTTTGCATTCTTGTATTTGCAGATTATGCTTCTGTTAACTTGTTTCAAAGAAGAGAAAATTATTACCATGAAAATTGATTTTCTAATTTTGTTGTTAGATATTCATTGTTTTACATAAGTAAACAATTTGTAACAACTTGTTTCTATTTTTGTTTTAAAAAATCAGTAACATATTTGTTGTTTATGAATACAGAATAAAGTCTGTTTTTTTTAACTAAGTATACATGTACAGAATATTTTTGGCTACTGCATGAACATATCTAGTCTTCCTTCCTCCCTACTCTGGTTTAGAAATTAAAAGAATATATTAAGTAGATAATAATCACATCAGTTTTTCTGTGCTTTTTAACAAAGGAAAAAAAATGGCTTAGTAACCATTATTACTGCAAATAGAATATTTTTGACTAACTTTGTCCATTATCAACTAAAAAAATACAACTCCAGGCAATTAAAAAAAAAACAAAACAACAAAAAATGAAGAATAAGCATGGTTAAATGAGAAAAAAGAAAAATTAAATATGCAAATTAGAATTTACATGCTCCATGCTCCATCTCTTAATTTAAAAGGGATTGAGATGATTGATAAATGGAGATTCTGAATTTGAAGTTTGAAATCTAACTAAGATATGATCAGTATCTTAACATCATTAAAAAAAAATCTATGGTTATAATTTAAAGCATTTTGATTTAACAAGGTTTAATTATTTCTTCTAGACTAACATGTGAACCTTTCATGGGTGCTAGATGGTTTTGCCCATGTATATGTCTTTATGTGACCAACATTGTCCATAGTAAGGGTTCATCCATTTATTATGTGATCAGTAAGAGTGGAGGAATGAGTGGTATGAGAACTGCAATGTGTAATAGTTGTTATGCTCTGGGCAGAAGTGAGCAGTTTGAAATTTGTGGAAGTCTTGATGAACTTAATTGTAATGCCCTGTATCTTTGCCTTTTGCCATGAAATTTTGTCACTATTATAGATAAGCATTATGTTCACATATTACCAGTAAGATCCAAGTGGCCTTAATAATCTTATGCATGAACATAAAGGTGGGCATATCACAATGACAGATCTCTTATTTAAAAGAGCTGGTTTTGCAGTTTGGATCATTTGGTAATTTTAAAGATTGATTTTAACCTGTTAAAACTTATTGTATCTTGCACAATGTTATGAGTATGCAACGATAAGTTGGAACTCCATTTTCTAATGTTAAGCCACATTTACTACCAAGTCATTGGCTTACCAGTGTCAAGTTTCTGTCATTGTGTAAACAATATTTGGAAAGGTTCATAACTATATTACAGAAACATTTTCAACCTAAGTGAATTTGTTGAAATATAATATTTCTCAATTATTTATGCATTATCAGATGCTGTGCATTTAAGCAAGTTCATATTCTGGTTGAAGAGGATCTGCATATTGAGGAAAGAAACCTTCACATGACATTGCATGTTCATCATCTCCAGAACTGAGTGGCCTTGTAAACTCCTGAGCAAATCACTTCTCCCACTTAATCTGCATACAACTTAGCACACAACCAATTACCATTTTCTTTATAAACTGCCATGATCATCAAACAGTGAGATGGTTTACGCCATTGTGATGGTTCATGGAGAAATGAAGCAGATGCTGGATAGTAGTAGTGCAATGTTCATTGCAGTATCATTTCTAGGGCACTAGTAAGATACCGTCAGACTGGTTGATTCATGGAGAGAGTTCATTCGTGTCACCTAAGGGTTAATTAAAACAATGTTAGAATTGATATCTTTCAAAAGCATGATCTCTCCAAAATGACCTCCAAAGAGCAATCAACCATCAAATTTTGATACATTTCACAACTGGCTTTATTCATGCTAATGGTTTGTGGTCAAGAATAACACTGCTGCATATTCTTCTAATATGTCGTCATCAACAGCCATGTGTTCAAAGGGTGAGATAACATCACAACTGAAGGTTGAACTGTTGGTGCCATGTTCTTCACTAATCTAGATTTTGTCTAGAAATTAGAGTCTGGAGATAAGCTGAAGAATGATTTTCTGATACTGTGATTATCTGGCATGCAAGTTGGCTGAAGAATTTATCTAATCATTAGGATGGGTTTCATGACTAGTGTCAGATACAGGGATGCGATTATTGAACCTGTAGTCATCTTTTTGGCCCAGTGGCAGGGTGCCAACATCTTCATGGGTGATAACGTCAATCTACACCATGCATATGTTATTGCTGTAGTTTGGGTATGCAACATGCATGGTGAGCCTGCATCATCTCCAGACTTAAATCTGATTGAACATGTTTGGTATATGTTAGAGGCATTTTTGTGGTAGTCATGTCCACTCACACCCTCATAATTAGCTGGAAGTGGCCCTGGTTGAAAATTGGTGTAACATTCCATGACAATAGCTGGATAATCTGATTTGGTGGATACCAAGATGGGTACAAACTTGTACTAGGGTCATTTGTGGTCTCACATTAAAGCCTTTTCTTTCTTAGTTTATCTACGATCATTTTTATACTGGCATCATTGTCATTTTGCATGTTCATTTTAGATAGCTATTTCATTTTTTGCCCAACAATTTAACTTAGTTTTCACTGACATCAATTTTTTTTTTAATGAAAAGTTTAGTTCATTTTGAAGGTTCTCTTCATCAAGAATATGCACACACTGCAGGTGTGGAATTGTTTTTTGTGAATAGTGTAGTTAACATATTTATGTTTTGAAAACCAAAAAAAATGTAAATGAAATACCAACAGTCCAATATAGTAGTGCTATAAGCTTTATAAAGATCCCCTTTTTAAGAATTATATCTTCATTGGTGTGTGCCAAACTTATTTTTAGATCTATTAAAAGAGCAGTTTTAAAATATTAAAATACATTGTTCTGGCAATTTAAAAAAATTTCTTACTGTATTTATTGAATAGACAGTATCCTGTAAATTTTTTTATCTATCTTTTTCAAGTATATTTTATGTACTTTATAAAAAGCTTTTCTCTTGTATATGCAGTGTAAGATTTCTTTCCATTTTAATAGATTGTTTTTTTATTGTTGTTTATTCAGTTTCTAGGATTGAAGAAGCCAAGAGCATCAAAGCAAGGTACACGGATAAGGTTCCGGTCAGTAACAATTATTTTTTTTTTTTGATAAAATTTATAGATTTGTGCAGACTACAAATTAATTTAACAATTTTAATTAAATGTGATAAATTGCACAAACCTCGTGAACTAATATAGAGCTTGTCTCTTTCTACTCACCAGTCTATCTTGTGATCATGGGCATCTGCACCTCCTCCCCCTCTGGTGATAGTCTAATGATTGCATTAGTTTTTTCCCCATTCACCATGCTCATTGGTACATGGAGAATTGGGCAAGAAATGAGAGTCTGACTGCACCTTGCTGAAGGTCAAAGGTTGGGGAGTAGCAATATAGGGCACTAGCAGTGTGCGCATATGGGCTCCCCCCTTGTAACTTATCCTGTGACATTTTTTGTCATTTTGCCCCTTTCTCTAAAAAATCTTGCAAATGCCCATCCTTGTGATAAACATTTGTTAGTTTACTAAATTAAACTTGATTGCCCCTACACAGCTTTCATTACAGACTAAACTATCCTCTTTATTTTGGTATTTATATTAGGGACATTCAAATGAAATCCAGCAGGATACCATGCCATTTCAGCCTGGATGGATTTCATTCGAATGGTCCCTAATATAGCATATAATGGGTGACCTGGAGTTAGGATGGATATATTCCTTGGGTCATTGAAGTTGGAATGCACTGGTTATTTTTTCCATTGCTACGTGTACACTTTTCCTATCTGTTATATGATCTATGTTGGGAAAATGGCAACAACAACAAACCATGTGTTGTGGTCATTATGTTGCTTAAAAGTTTTTTTTTTTTGCTTTTTAAAAAATAACTGACAATTTAAAATTATTTTCTGAACATTTGGTTAGTATTAATGCTTTCTAATGATACACTTTAAATTAATTTTATATTTTGTTAGCTAATGGACAATTGATGACATGCATTAGAAATTCTGAATAGTTTAGCATTTACAGTTAAATCTGGCCAATCTTACCAGGATTAACAACCATAATTATCTTCTTAAATATATATTCCATGTTTAAATGTCTACAATAATCAGTCATCTGCATGTGGTGACCAGCAATCACTGATTTTAAAGTCTCAGATGGGAAATTATCTTTAACTACAGTAAACTCTGTAAATAATGGCACCCTTGGGGAATTGGGGCTATGGTTAGGCCATTATATCGAATCTTCTGTTATATGGGGTGTCCATATAAATAAGGTATAAGGGAGGTGTAAATAAGTAGAATATAAAATGGACATGTATATGTTGCCAGTTTAATCAAAATATTCAAAGAACGCATTTACATCAAGTAGCATACGGAAAATACACACAAATAAAACACAACTGACTTTTAAAAAAATATGCACAAGTTATATACAGAACATTCGCATGAATAAAACAATTATACTTAAAAATGTATGCACAACACTGTTTACTTCTCTTTGGTTACCTGCTGCTCCTCTCGCATTGTTATTTTAATTGCTCCATCAGGAGAATGATAGAGTGAAGTTGATGGAACACTTAGGCGATTTCTCAGTTGCTTTCTGGAAAAGTTTAGGAATATCGCCCTGTTTAAAGCATGCTTTCTTGTAATGATTGTGTTATGCGTAACTTCTTGTCCACTCTTTTCTAATTTGACTATTTCAATTTTTATCAGCAATGTTAAGTGTAGTCCTTTGTTTTTCTCCAGTACTTGCTTTGTCAAATTTAGAAGCCATTGTTGAGGGGTGCAAAGGTTATCGTATGATGAAAGATGAGAGAAATGAGCTAAGTGCACTTCCAAGATGGCGACTGTAAACAAACTTAAGTTGGTTGCCATCTCTGCCACTAGAGCTGTGACATATGCCGTTAGATAGAGTGCTGCTCTATCCAGAGTTTAATGTATGATGGTTTAATGCTCTCCAAATACTGAATTAGTTTGAATTTGACTTTAAAAGAAAAAATAATCAAAATAACCAATTTATGTTTGTGTCAACTGCAACAATTACAGTATTTAAATTAGGAATTAATTAATTCATGTTTGATTCCTTCAGGAACCAACTATGTTTGGCTACCTCCCTGGCATAGTTTCTTTACCAGCTGGCTACATGAGCTTCCTCTGGCATGCCAGTGTCTCCCCATATCTAAAAACATGTAGGAGTTCTTATAGGTTTTCTATGCTGAAATTGGAAGTGCCAGGTTCTAGTTAAGACCACCATAGATTTAAGTAACAGTTGACTTCAAACTATTTTTCACAAATATTCAACACCTAAATAAATTTGCAACTAAAAAGGAGGTCGCATAATATTTAGTTCATAGTTTAGTTACAAGACTATACAAACACTTGACATCACATGAGACTCAAATAGGCCATTCCAGTTACATAATAAGCACCGAACAGGTCAGATAAAGCCTTTCTTGGCAGATTCTAAAAGGAAATGCAGAGTAGGCATTGGAATATTGGTTGAATATGCCAGCATGGAATCTCAGTACTGGATAATCTGCTGTTGATTGTTAAGATGGTGAGATATTCAGTTTAAAAGAAGCCATTAGAAAACCATTCATATGAAATACTACATGCCCAAAGCCAAAAGAATGGACACTGTGCTCTGTTGAGGAGCATTTATCTGTAAATGTATCAGAAAATTTGGAGGTATCCAAGAACCATTATATATTATCTCCACAACATGGTGAGAGACAAACTACTATTCATCTGGTTGGGTGGTCTGTCTGTCATGGTGTGATTTGGGCCAGTGGATGATCTGTGAAGGAACTATATCTTCTGCTCAAAACAACATTCTCTGCAAGAGAGTTCAGTATGTCTATGCCAGTGGCCATCTGTTCAAAGAAGGTACTAATTTTATGGCAAATAGTCCCCCAGTTCATGCCATCTGAGCACTACAATGATAGAATGAGAATCAGTGCATTGTATTTCTTCTATCTAGTCATTGGACATGAACAACCAGTGTGGGTTATCTTTGATCAATTCCTGAAAGTATCTTCATATATACAGACCCTATAAGGAGTAACCTTGGAAACATATTTATGGGATTATCTTGTCAGGATAAATGCTTTATTAATATGGAAGAATGTTTTTTTTATCACTAAAAAAGAAATGCCTAATGATTTGCCAACAAACTGAAGTTCCTTTTATTCTTAGGAAAAAGAATTATCCAGCATTTCTGCTAAGATTTAAACAATTAAAATTTTCTAAAAATTTTTCTGTAATATCTAATGTTTTGCTTACACACATGTATATTGTAGTTGTCTGAGGTAAGAAAGGAATTAAATTTCTGCTGCTTAACCATTATTAATTTTAATACACAATTTACTACATTCAAATTTAGCCCAATTTTATCATTCCTTTTTCTTTTGAATAGATAAATAAATTTGCAGTCATTTTTTTTCTTTTTTTGTTTGAGTACCAACCTTTTGAACATTTTTCTAAAATAACAAAATATTGTAAAACTAGCTTTTTTGTATATTTACATTTTGTTTGAGAAGCATAATTTTGTGAGTTATCCATTTTAGTTTATTCTCACTTTTACTAAACTATCTTTCATTGTTCATTGACATAATCAGTTTGCAGTAAATATTGTGTGTTCATTTACCTTTTAAAATTCTTTTTCTTTATGCATGTTTACTACTTGCAGTACATAAGTAAATTTCCTATCAATTTTTCAAGAACTAATTATTACCAGAATGATTTCAAAATATTTGCTTTGTTCACAAGATATTTGTTTGAAACAAAATGTTAAATCTAACATCGCATTATTGCAAGAATTTTTTTTTTCAATTTATATAACAAGATAATTGAAATCCCTTATCAGGCAACCTTTTCTTTTAAAATCACTTCATATTGAAAAGTTTTCACATGAAGAAAAATTTTTTTTATAATTTTTATAGCCCATTTTTCTTTATTTCTCCAGGACTTAGCTTCATCAAAATTCTCATAAATGTTCCCTTCTTTTTCATCCCTTTATAATTTATTCAGTCTGGAATTCTTCCTCACTAAGTTTTTGATATATGTGCCATCTCATTAGGATATTTTTTTTTTCTCAGTAAAGTTAATTTATATATTCTAGTAACTGAACATATCAATATTATAAATGTATAACCTTTTCCATTTGCTGAAGTTTACAAATTTAACATTTTTGTTTATATTACTACTACTAATTTTACTAACTTTAGTGTGCATGGTTTTATTGGTAATTAAAATCACTTAAATTCATCATTCTCCCTGCTTCATCATATATTTCAAGAAAATCCAAATTGTATTATAATAAATAATATATTACTGTGCTTGCCAGTGCTGTTTATTATTTTAAACTAATCAATATGAATTATCATATCATATATATATATATATATATATATACAAATCCACACAAAAAATTGAAATGATTCATCAGTCAGCTTTAATGGTTATGATTGGATAAATTGTATACAGAGAAAACTATTTGTTGAACCTGTTTGTTTATTTATGTAAATTTTAGATTATTTGCATCAATTCAGTAAAAGACAACAGGAAATACTACCTTTCTAGTTTGTTGGTTTTACATTCTGTCAAATGATCCATACATTGATTTGTTGCATTCCTCATTGAAACTAATGGGTGTAGTTGCTTAATAACCATTGTCTTGACATTCAATCATTCAATGAATGATTTATCATGAAGACCACAGGTAAGATAAACTTCCATTATTTTTTTATGCTGCAATCACTTAATAGTTCTGACAATTTCTATCTTTTGTTTTAAAATGATATCAGCTATCTGTGAAGCTTGAAATATGCCAGCAACTTTTACATTTATGATGCATATTCAGAATAAGTGGGACATTTAGACCTTTTTTTCTTACTATAATTCATCAAAATAAAAACCTGAATTGATAATAAATCCATTAAAAAATCTAAACTTATCATTTTAGGCTTCTCTTCACTGAAATGTGTGAAATTTTTTGATCTTAATCACAGCTTTGCAAATTCTTAGTTGCAAGGAAATGAAAGTGTTTACACTGAAAAAAATTTAAATTCAGTCTTTATTTTAAGTGTCATCTCATCATAAGCATCAATTTAAAACTACTGGTGGAATAAATAAGCTTCAGTGGCCTTTCCAGATTTTAGTTTAAAACCCTGTCTAAGGCTTATTAGAAGTTAGTTTGAAAATGCATTTTGTGGCCTTTGAGTCAAGAATTATCCTTTATTTTGCTGATATCTTGACCTAGTCTTGTGGTCTCAGCAGAGTGCCACCTGCCAGCCAAATCAGGGGACAGAGAAAAGGGAAGGACCCCAAGGGGAGTGTGCGTGCACCTGGAAGCAAGTGGCGGGGGTTTTCTGGCAGGATCGAGGACAGTGTTGGTCGGGGACTGCGTGGAGAGGGACAGATTGAGTGACACTGGACCGAGTGCAAGAGACTGTAGCGTGAAGTGAGTGGAGGCCTACACAGAGGGCTGAGTGTGTGTCAAAGAGTCCTGCAGAAGTAAGTGGTGTGAGGGAACGGTGGTCAATGACTTGTAAGTTCAACTTTCTGGAGCATCTAACTACAAGCTATTCCAGCAACTTAACAAAAGAAGAATGTCTGAAATGAGGTTTGATCTCAAACTGATACTGGAGTTTGACGGTTCCACCACTAATCAGTCCATGGTGGAATGGATGGTAATCTGTGTGGCATAAAGCAAGTCAAGGGGGTCATACCACTTCGTCTGTCGGGTGGTGCTTTTGCTGTGTACCAGCAACTGAGAGGAGAGACGTCACGAAGATCAGGGAGACACTGCGTTTGCGGTCGACTCCTTTGTAGCCTACAAACAATTCATAGCGAGGCAGCTGTGCCCAGGTGAGTCAGTGGACGTGTTCTTGGCAGAACTGCACAGACTGTCGCTGCTGTTTGGTGGGGTGTCTGAGCGTGCACTGACCTGTGCGTTTGTAGCCGGGTTACTGGGAAATGAAAAGCAGCAGCTTCGCACATGGACTCCATGAACGTCAAACAGCTGCTGGCCCGAGCCAGGGCGATACTAAAGGATGAAGTGGGAGCTGTGGGACTGGCTGCCGCAGTGACTCGATCAGTAGACAAAACCAAGCCGACAATCCCAGAGGGGCAAGAGCCTGCCAAGCTCGTGTGTTACAGGTGTCATGGACCTAACCACATGGCGACAGGTTGCTTGCTCCAACGAGCAATGATTGTGGACAAGTGTTCAGAAGAGGAGTCCGGTGTTTTTCGGTGTCGTGAGTTAGGTCACGTGTCTTTAGACTGTCCAGGAAACGGAATGGGGGGGAGAGACGTCAGCGCCAGTCTCCTCCCCAGACTGAATGTGAATGTGGCGCAACCTGTGATTAAGGTCCAGATCGATGAAACGCAGTGAATGGCACTGGTGGATTCTGGATGTTCCCATTCCATTGTAAGCGAGTCAGTCTGCAAGTCATGGAGAAGAAAAGATGTGAATGTGTTGACTGTCAGTGGGAAGGCCCATAAGTGCCTTGGAGTCGGGAGTATCAACCTTGGCATGCAAAAGGGGGACTGTGTCAGAGTTTAAGTTGTGGTAGTAGGGGAGAAAGCACTTGGATTTGATGCCATCAAGGTCCTGGGTGGCATGCGGATGAACCAAACAGGTGCGGTGTGCTTCACCAGGGAAGAAATGCTTGTGCGCGCAGCCATTTGGATCGACAAACCTGACTTTACTGTATGCTTTGATGATGAACAGAAAGCTTGGACTGCGGCACGGAAGTGGTCAGGTGATTTTGAGCCAGAGAGACTACGGAATAAGGTTTCTGGGTACCCTGTGTCCATACAGGTTAGCGAAGAGTACGAGCGTGAGCTCCAGGCATGGGTGGACAAGGGCTGGTTGCTACCATACTCGGAAGAGAGATTTGGACCTCCCAAGGGCTTGATTCCACTGATGGCTGTTGTGCAGGAGAATAGGGCAAAGGTGTGCCCTGTAATGGACTATAGAGAACTGAATGAACATGTCAATGCATTCACAGCCAACGCAGATGTCTGTGCGGATAAGTTAAGGGAGTGGCAACAGCAGGGGGGATGTGTGTCCATCATTGACCTTAGGAAAGCATACCTGCAAGTGCATGTCCACAGGTCATTGTGGCCATTTCAGACAGTCATGTTCAAAAGAAAACAATATTGCCTGATAAGGTTAGGGTTTAGTCTCAACATAGCACTGTTGATAATGAGGTCTGTGCTGAGTGCCTTTTTGTCGCAGGATGAGGCTATTCAATGGGCAACATCAGCATACATTGATGACATATTCATTAATGAGGATATAGTGCCTGCTGCGGATGTTGGGAAGCATTTGTTCCACTTTGGACTGATCAGCAAGGACCCAGAACGACTGGAAGATGGTACTCAAGTTCTTGGATTGGAGGTCTGGAGGGAGCATGGTGATCTGCATTGGAAGCGAGGTTGCAGAGATTCCCAATGCCATCATGAGGAGTGTTTTTTCCATGTGTGGGAAACTTGTGGGGCACTTCCCAGTTTGTGGGTAGCTCCACGTGGTGGCAGGATTCATAAAGTGCATGATAATCCCCTCAAGAACATGATAGAGGAGGCATTCACTAGGGTACAGCAAAATGACCCCACCCAGGGGGATTGGTGTGTTAATGGCAAAGAGATGAATGTGCCTTGGCGATTGGAGTCATATTAGAGGCAAGGGGGTCTGTGATTGAGGATGCGTGCTGGCTGTGTCCAGTGAACGATACGCAACACGATGCCACGTTGAAGGGAGTTAACCTGGCTCTTCACTGGCAAGCAGAGGTGTTGCATCTGAGAACTGATTCCCTCTGTGTATCACTGGATATCTGGTGCCTTGACCAGTAAGGCGAGGCTGAAAACCAAGGCTGCGAGCGAGATCTAATAAGATGGCGGCTTAACACTCTTAGTGCACTGATAAAGGAATACAATCTTTCTGTCGACGTGACACTGGTGAGATCTGAACAGAACCTAGCAGATGAGTTGACTAGAGTGCCACAGAGGTGGTTTTTTGGTGAAAAGAGAGGCTGAGCCCATAATGCCTGTGTGCGCTGCTGCCGAGGAGTTGAGCCACAGTCAGATAATGGAAATTCATCAACAGAGTGGACATCCCGTGGTGAAACGAACATTGCACTTTGCTAAGCGAGTTAGCCCTTCCGTATCACGGGCAACTGTTCAGTCGGTGGTTAAGGAATGAAGAGCATGTCAGTCAATAGATCCAGCGCCGGTGCAATGGCAAAAAGGAAAATTAGAAGTGGGCATCACCTGGTGCAGACTGGGGATGGATATCACTCACTATGGTAGCAGGCATGTTTCTCAATTTGGCAATCGTTGTTTCAGCAGGACTCTGCAAGTGTAATACGCCAACTTGAGTCTGTGTTCTATGAAAGAGGTCTGCCAGTCGAGCTCCTCACAGACAATGATACTGCATTCTGCAGATAAGTGGAGTATTCTACATTTCTGGTGTGCACATGCTCCATCAGGAAATGGAATTGTGGAGAGGTGTCACAGGAGTGTCAAGCGAATTGTTGCCAGGAAGCAGTGCTCTATATCTGAGGCAGTGTATTGGTACAACGTGACGCCAAAGGATGTCGACTCCGCCTCAGCTGCAACCGCTAATCAAATATACAGGTATCAGATTAGGCTGAAAGGTATTGACACAGTGCCTTCCTCGGAACCTGAGTTGAAGCATGACGTGTACAAGGTGGGAGACACTGTCTGGGTGTGGGGACTGTCACTGGAATTGTGATCCCACAGTCCATTGAAGTCGATGGAATCCCACATCACGTTAGGGATATTCGACCCTGTTCCAACTCGGTCAGCGTATCGGAAGACATTGATGATGCATCCTTTGCAAACAAAGATGCCATAATGCTGGATCTTACTGCATTCCTCAAAGCTCCGGAAGAGAGAGAGGCAGCCAGTGATGAGCCCGAGCTTGATGGGATGGAAGAAGCGCCCCATGTCGAGCCACTCCCACAAAGAAGTACCAGAGAGAGAAGGCCACCCCCATGCTGTAGCTGTGATCAAGAGATTGGGGGAGTGTGGTCTCAGCAGAGTGCTGCCCACCAGCCACATCAGGGGACTGAAAAAAGGGAAGGATCCCAGGGGGGGTGCACGAACAGATGGAAGTGAGTGTTGGGGGTTTTCTGGCGGGATGGAGGACTGTGTTGGTTGAGGACCGTCTGCAGAAGTAAGTTGCTTGAGGGAACGGTGGTCAACAACTTGTAAGTTCAACCATCTGGAGCATCTGACTACAAGTCTCTAAGATAGTCTCATTACTAAAAAACACATCACACTAACCCTTCATATAGTGTAGGTATAGTTGACAGCATTAACTTTTATACTGATTACCATTCTAATAAAATACATAACTTAAAAGAAAATTTTTTTATAAGTTAATTCATACAAAAGAAAGCAGTTTATATTTTAAATGTATATCTTCATTACAGGTTATTGTTGAAAGGTCACCTAGGGAGAAAAATCTTCCATATTTAGACAAAACAAAGTTTTTGATACCTTTGGATCTTACACTGTCTCAATTACTAGGAGTAATAAGGTAAGTGTAACATTTGTGTAATCACTGTGGATTTCTTTTTAAAATGTTGGATTGTGGCTTTTATGTAGCTGAAACTGAGAATGACTTTCAAGTTTTAGTATTTTAACACCTTAGATTTTATTTCAGTCTATATATTTTCATTCATAATTTTAGGCACAGAATGCAGTTGAAAGAAAGTCAGACTTTTTATTTGGTGGTCAATGGAAAGACATTGGTCTCTCTTTCTACCACAATTTCAGAACTTTATAAAACTGAGAAGGATGAAGATGGTTTTCTTTATTTTCATTATGCATCACAAGACATGTTTGGAGGATGGTAGCAGATAACTGTACAGTCAATATATGATATTGATTTTGTAACATTACTCTACATATTGTGTACAAACCAAGACATTGTGGTATGGATGCTTTATTGCAGAAGTTATTCAATTTGTCTAAAATTTATGTTTATTAGTAAGCATTTTTTATTATTGATTTGCTTATCTATTTCCTGGTGAAAAGTTTTTAAAGTACATAAACATACCAACATTTAGCCTGTCAGTGCTTTTAGAAATTGATCAACATAACTTTCAGTATCATGAGATAGAAAAAAAGGTTCAGTGATAGTGTGTGCATTGTCATCTTTTTTCATTCCTCTTATAAACTGATCCTTTAATTCAGAGAGAGAAAATTCTGAATGCTTCCAAAGATGGATGAAAACATTGAGGTTTGTATGGACCATTCTTTTGATGAAACCATATAGTAAATGATGTGGTATGTTTAGAAAACTGTCAAGATCTGCACAACAAATGATGTCACTGTGACAGTTAGATAAGTCGATCATTAGTTTTGATAGCCCCCAATCCTTTGTCTTTTTTCTTTCCCTTATAAGTCAGAGAATTGCAGCTTGAAAAACAGAATGATTATAAATGATGAACACTCAAAAAAAATTTAAGTATGGGCTCCAACTCTTTTGACCATTCTATTTTTTAAACTGTATGTAGACAGTGTGGTCATGCTAGGTTCTGGAACAGAAGGACATTAAATCATGAGATTGGTTATCAGGTATTCAGTTATGTGATAAAGAGGCAACAAAGTAATTGGGGACTTTTTATAACCCACACCAATCACTGTATTCAATGATGTAGCTAGTAAGCAAAAGGCATTGAAATAGTTCCATAATTTACTGTATGGTACTAAGATTTGAAATTGTAAACCATAATACATTGTAGAATATAAAATCTTTAAGAAAACATTCTTTTATGAAATTGAAAGTGTATTGAATCAAATCAGAATTGTCATGCATTCTGAAAAATGATAGTACGATTTTACTGCAAATTGTCTAATACTCATATCTTATTTATTATGAAACTACAACAAACGTGCTTGTTGTTTTGTTTTAGTGGATATATAGTTAACAATGCACTTATGAAAACCTAAAATTGTGGTTGATGTAAATAGTTATGTGAATAAAAAAAACATTTTTGTTATAGCTATCTAGCTTTTATTGGGGGTCGAAGAAAGTGGTTAAATGGGTTGTGATAGATTTCATATATATTGAAAAAAAAACACTATAGAAACATTTTGTCAACTCTATTGCTTTCTGTGTGTCTGAGAGGGATGTACTATTAAGAATGATCAATAATACCTGTCACAAATATTCACACAACAAAGTTAACAGTGTTATCTCATTGACTTACTGATGATAACTACCTAGCCATAGCTGGCAGGGGGTACATAGAGACTGGTTTACTTCATGAAAGGCATGGCAGATGGTGCCACTACGGTAGTGCTGACTCATATCTCTGATCAGCTACATGTTAAATATATTCAGTATTTTATACACCTGTCACCAACAAATAGGCTTAAGACTTGTATCTTTGGCAAACTAGAGCCAGGAGCATGTAAAAAGACTGACATCCCAATCTGTCAGTGTTCTAGTCCAGGGTGCTGTTTCACGACCAGAAAAGTGAACATTCTTTGGATGAGGTGATTAGATCTATTGAACTGATTACCTTGACTTTGGACAATAGTGCAAGGGTACCATCATGCAAGAATGGGGAAACACCTGTCATCTTGCATGGCCTGCTCCTGAATTGCACAAGATTTATATTTAATGCTATACCATTCATGCCACTGATTAATCATCATCATTGATGTCACTAAATGCAATAAACAAAATAAACTTTGTAGGTCAAACTTTACAATCAAATTTTTAATTGTGAAACTGTTTTATCCTCAATAAATCTGTATGGACCACCCAAAGTTTGATTAGAAGTTGACTTTTTAAAATCTAGTTACTGGTTTCTGTTGTTCAGGTAAGCATCTTTGGTCTTATCAACATTTCTAAAACATGGAAACTTCTCTGCCTTATACAGTCTAAATTTTGTAATACTGTGCCAAGAAGAATAAATAAATTGGTTTCTTATCTATATACGAGGTGTAGTCAAAAAGTATCCGACCTTGAATTTGTTTGAACAAAATCTGCATGGGTATTAGGTGTCCGCAGTGATGCGTTGAGTACAGACGTGAAGAGTGTGCTGTGCGATTTTTCTTTTTGAGTCAAGATGACCGAGCGCATTGAGCAAAGATACTGTATCAAATTCTGCAAAAAACTTGGTGATACACAAGCCCAGACTATTGAGAAGATTCAGAAGGCCTTTGGAGATGATGCTATGGGAAAAACACAAAGGAGTGGTACAACCAGTTCAAAGATGGCCGCACCTCAGTGGACAGTGAGCCACGTTGTGGCAGACCATCGACTAGCAGAAACGACGAAATGATTGCAAAGGTTCGAGGAATGGTCTATGAAGACCGTCGTGTGACTATTGAGGAGATTGTTGCTGAAGTTGGAATCAGCCATGGGTCAGTTCAGTCAATTATAACAGAAGATTTGTGCATGAGGAGGGTGTCAGCCAAATTCGTACCAAAGTTGCTGTCTGACCAGCAGAAAGAAAACAAAGGAAATCTCCCAGGACATGCTGGAGTGTGCTAACCAAGATCAAAACTTCATGAACACTATCATCACAGGCGATGAGACATGGGTGTACGGCTATGACCATGAAACAAAATTGCAATCATCCTAATGGAAGCATCCATCCTCGCCAAGACCAACGAAAGCAAGACAGGTGCGCAGCAATGATAAACTGATGATGACCTGTTTTTTTTTTACTACAGAGGTATTGTGCACCATGAATATGCACCACAAGGTCAGACAATTAACAAAGAATACTACCTGGGGGTTCTTCATCACCTTTGTGAAGCTGTGCGGCGAAAACGACCCGACCTGTGGGCAGCAAAGAACTGGCAGCTCCACCATGACAACACACCCGCTCATTCCGCCGACGTCGTCCAAGCATAACACACCACTTGTTCGTCAGGCTTCCGCCTCCCCAGACTTGGCTCCGTGTGACTTTCGGCTATTCCCAAAGCTCAAAAAAACACTCAAAAGGGAGAAGATTTGAGTCAACAGAGGACATTAAGCAAAATTTGATGGCACAGTTCTACAGAATCCCAAAAAAGTGATTTCCAGAAATGTTTCCAGCAGTGGCAGGAACACTGGCAGAAGTGTGTAGACTCCCAAGGCGAATACTTTGAAGGAAACTAAATCGAAAATGGTGAGTTTTTTTTGACTACACCTTGTATATCAAATGTTCTCAATTTAAAAACATGCAGCAAACTGCAATTAATCATCCATTTTTAAATGAGAAATGTAAGAGAAATTAAAATGTAATTGGGTTAAAAAGAAATGCCTTGACTTTAAAAATTATGAATTATTCTTAATGGGAAAGAGAAGATATTGCAGAGACCTGCATGTCACTAAGTTAAGGGACATTATTAAAAAGGCAGAGTAAAAAATTTTTTTTCAATTAAATCATGACTCTCATAAGTGAGAAAAGAACATCAGTGAACAGAATTTTAAACTTGTTTTTTTGTGTGTGCTAGTTTACAGTATTTTAACACTGATTTGTTTAATTTTCTAGCTTCTCTATGAATATTGTGATTTACTACATTTTACTAGTAAAAAAAAAAAATAGTCTTAGATGATTTTCTGCTCTAATATTTCATCCTATATATAGTTGTATAGATTTTTCTAATCAGTGGTAAGTCATTATGTGTAGAAAAAAAAAAACTATTCATCACCTAAAGAAATTTCTGACACATCATCATCATCAGTGTCTCTTCCTGCTGCAGGAATGGTGACGGACATCTTCAAACTGCCTGGCTTTGTTGAGCTTAAACTATTCCCCCAAAAGTCTGTCGGATGGCCTTGGGTGTCTGCAGAGTTGGTCAGTCTGTCAGTTTCTTTCTCTTTTCTGTTACTGCTCAGCTGACTTGTAGTAGTAGGTATCGTTAGCACGTTTGTCTTTGCTTTCTCACTCCCTATAAAGCAATAAATTGTAATACTTTGGTTTTATACAAGTGACAACTACCAACTTGCCAAGGAATGATGTTTTATCTTAATTTTAAAATAACTTTTCTTGTTTCCTAGGATATATGAGGGTAAGTAAAAAATTATCCGCACTTTCGCCATAACATATCTTTAGGTTTGTCACACTGCCTTCTGCTCATGCGTGCTTATAGTTGGTACTATTGTGGTCACGTGATCGAAGTTTGAGGCTGCTCCGCTAGCAGTGTGCACCAAGGAGGAACAAAGAGTAGTGATCCGATTTCTCTGGTCCGAAGGTGTGTCAGGGGCTGAAATTCATCGGAGGTTTTTAACACAATACAGTGACAGTGCACTACCGCATAGAAGTGTGACACGGAGGAGCAGGACGCCCGTCAACCTCCACCACTGACGAGAAGATTCAGCAAGCTCGAGAGATGGTAATGGCGAACCGGCGAGGTAGCATGTTCTCTGTCTATCAAATCATCCACGACGAGCTCAGCTTCCATAAAGTCTGTGCAAGATGGGTGCCAGCGGATAATTTTTGACTTTCCCTCGTACTTATCTATAATCTTTGTAGGTTTAAAACTTTATTGCACAATAATGAGAAATGCATGTTTTCAGTTTGGGAGCAGGGAATACGCAGGAGTTCAAAATGATAGCTACAAGTGCTAAGCAGCAAGCAGTCGGGATTTATTGTTTGGAAGTTATGTAAAAAACATCTTATCTTAATGTAAGCACAATGAGACAATAGATTAACCATGTGAAGTGTGCCAAAAAAAAAAAAAGGGCCTCAAAGACAACCTTGCACTGTGTAGGCAGTAACTGACTAGACCTCAGCTTACTTACAATGATCAGTTGAGTTGAGCAAAGCATGTGTTGGACAATATGCCACTGAGTAGCCAAAACTCATTGTTTCAAATGTTGACTGAATTTTAAAAAGTACCAGAAAGACTACCTCAAATATTTTCTAGTAATACAACGATGACAAAGACATTTCTCACAGATATGATCCAGAAACCAAGTAGCAGTAGAGATATTTGATGACTACATGCCCAAGGGTACAAAAATAGACTCCTGTCCACTTCAAGTTATAACACTGCGCTAGAGCTTTAGGCAATCATTCACACATTCCACATGCAAAATTTAGCTATTTCCAACAACAGAGACTCGTGCTGCACAAGTAATTGTGCACACGTGCCCTGATATCTAAGGTATCATGTTAGTTCCAGTTTAAACCGCAGATCTACATAAAGAAAAAGAAATCACTAACCCTCATGTGACAATGCACCTTGCTGATCTTTTGCACTGCTCAAAACTTGGATCACCCGTGCACCAGATCTTCCTGGGTTGTCTTCACTTACATATTGCTGCTGGTGGTGATGGAATGTAAATTCATTGTAATTTTCTAAGGTTGGGTGTCCTTTATTAACAAAAATAAAATTAAAAAATTTTAATTATGTGCTTATGTTATGTATTTCAATGTATTCTTTTGACATCTCTTCCCCTTCCCCGTTTAAAACATTAATTAACATCAAAGGATGGTAGCAGATTTTCAGGCTTGTGCACACCCATTACATTTCATCAGCACAAATAACCAGAATATGAAAAGCCTAGTACAGACAGACAAAGAGGTGGCGTGGAATTTTTAAAAAAAATCTCTCTCATTTATTTGTATGATATTGGAATATACTAGAAGGAAAAAGAACATGGATCCATTTTCACCAAGTCTAATGCATATCTACCAAGAGGAGAATCTAATACCCATGCTCTATTAAAGAGCTTCCTACGGCTTTAAGTAATTTATATAAATCAAGAATCTATAGCTGTGGTGGCACTGTCAACAGAGCTACCATGTTTGCTGATCAGATTACTAGAATTGGTACAGAGTAATGTGTCCTACCAGATGCAGAAAGTCATTTTAAGTTTCTACTATAAAATTACTTTTATTTAATATTTTACTTAAGTTTTCATTTGATGGATTTGCTAGGCCTGGTCTATGATTAAAGGCTCATTTACAGATGGTATGTTAATATTACTTGACTTTGCCAACTTTACCTGCATGACAGAGAGCAGCATTTCTCTCTGGTGAGATTCCCGATTCTGAGGTAGTGGTGGTGGGTACATTAAACTCCTGGCCTACAAAACACAGCTCACCCATGCTCTGCTTGACATCTGGTTGAGGGAAGAGGTGGACAGGGCCAGAAACCAGCATATCATGAGTCTGAACTACAATCTCCAAGACAGGATCTTTCTCAGGATGGAAAGGACCATTCATAACCAGTTCACCCTCACTGTGGGAAATCTCGTTCATCTCATCCTAGTAGGAATTTTGAGAAAAATTTGAGATTTCATTTTAGTTAGTACAGAATTAATAAACAAGAGTTCCAAGGTAAAAATGTACCTTTCAATGACAATCCAATAATGAGCAAAATGATTCTGAATTCTGTGATTGTGTACTAGATATAAATAGGTTAACATAAACCCATTTCACTACAATTACACCATGTCCTGTTGGACAAAATCATCTTTACTTGTTCTTTAATGATTATGAAGGAACTAAAAAAATAACCTATTAAGTGTTTGGAGGAAATTTTAATATTAAAGAAAACAGTTAGTATGCATTTGCCAATATTAAGTAGCAAAAGGTGAATACAGCTTACATATATAAATACATTTATTGTGCAAGGTAGGCATCAAATAATTTTAAAAGTACAGCTTGGATGGTGCGCCACTGTCAGACAATCAAATTATCAACAATCTGTGAATGGCCACAGGTGTTATTGATTGAGCAAAGAGAGAGATAATGTCACCTGTAGCAGATCCTCTGTATCTTTCAGGGTACTTGCTGAACTGATATCTGCTAGCACCTGATGGTAAGCAGCTGGAGAGAGAAAGCAATGGGAACGGTAATGTCACTGAAGAATGACATTTGTATTATCAAAACATTCTACGTTCCAAAGATTAGCTTGTTAATTGGAGTGTGCGCTATCAGAAATGTCTCTTAATGGATAAAACATACTAAGTTGATGACTGTAACTAAGATTTTAATTATTAAACATTTACCTTAGGTTTTTGTAATCATTTTTAAATAAGGCTCTTATCAGTGTTATATTGAACCATAAAGACACAGTAACTGTCTATTTACTAGCATATTAACCTATGAAATATAAAAACTTCAGGTAGACAATGATGACTAAATATTTCAACAGGAACAAATAATGGTGTTTTAAAAAAAATGTGGTGGGGGGGGGGGACAAATCTGCCAAAACAAGTATAATATCTAACTTTGTTTTTTGGAATTAGGAATACAGAAATCACTAGGATATTAAATGCATTAGATGTTTTGTATTTCAGAAATACTTTAGTAACCAAAACATTAAGCAAATAAAATTGATTTTGACATAAGAAACAGGAGGTATGAAATGATTCAGGTTAAGGATGGCTAGGTTTTTGACTTAATAAAGTTGAGCTTACTGTGATTTATTGGGAAATGTGCAGCTTGTCCCTCGCTTTTGCTGAGAAGCCACTGTCCAGCAGACACGCTCTCGTTGATAGTCTGTGTGATGCTGTCAGAGATGAACACACTGTCAGTGACTGAGGACAGCCTGCTGTTTAATTCCGGTCTGTTTGATTCATCAGTGATCAGTTTATGCTCCACCTCCTTTGTTTCCAGGCTGACTGCTGATGTTGGTCTGAAAGAGAGAAATTTTCTTAAAAATATTTCTGAAGTATTTCATCTCTATCATTTTGTATATTTCAGCTGTCCCTTTTCTCATGTTTAATGTATTACTAAGAGAAGACAAGAAGCCACAGTTTATACGAGACCACTAGAAAAAAAAAGGCAACAATCAGGTACATTACCACTGTTACAAATACTGCCATTTATACCATTCCATCCTAACATTTTAAACACCAACAATAATAATTAATTAATTAATGTTATGTGTATATATATATATATATATATATTATTTTATAACAGGGCTACTAAAAAAATGTTACTATTTATCAAAAATACTTGAATTTTTAACAACAAATGGAGATTTCTTTTAATTTTCTGTCTATTAAAATCCATTCTTTTACACCTGTAAGATACATTTGGGTTTTTAATTATTATTTCTAAATTTCTTTCCTAGAAATATATTTTATGGCTAAAAAAGTGGGCAACCATATGTGAACTCCTAAAATCAATGAGCTGATTCTCTCACTGTTCTAGCTACTTAGATATGAATTTATCACGAGACATCTCGACCAACAAATTCCCTTTTCCTATGTATGTCTCTGTGTATAAATTATATTGCTGATGTATTTTGAATCACTTGAAATGTCCATGTAAAAGGCCACACTAGAAATTTGAAGTATTTTTTTAAGTTCAAAGTTGCAGAAATGATTTACCAGTGAAATGAGCAAATGTAATCAGTTAATGTAAAATTGTTTGGAATACAACCATGCAAACTGGTGTATATAGCTAATACAGACAGGTACTTATTAAATGTATCCTAATTATTTTCTGTTGCTGATGGACAGCAACAGGTTAACTTACTTAATGCTAGCTGTTAGAGAAAAATATGTAACCAGCCTAAGCATTTATTAGCCAAGTTCAGGCAAAATTGATAAGCAATCTCTAATAATTCAAAAGAAAAGAAAAAAAGCAGAAATGTTTATAGTTAACTAAAAGGATATTATTAGGTATGTATTTAGGGAATACTGTTTTTGAAGTGCTGCAGGCTCATGGAGGTTTGACAGAGGGAGAACATTGGTGGTAAGTAGATAGAATTATCATGTAATTTTGACTCTTGGTTGAGAGTGCTGCTTTGCTTATGTCACAGGTCAGAATTTCCACTAAAAGAACTTTTAGAAAAGAATAACAATGAAAGTATACAGTCTGCTCTGACTAATGAGAGAGATTTTACATTTATTAAGTAATCTCAATTAAAATGTCAAATAAGACCAGAGTATATATGCCTTTTATGTAAGAGTCAGCAAAAAGATTAATCTAAATGGACATTATTTTGTGAATTCTCCTCAAGACTACTGAAAGAGAAATGTTGCTATTTAGGAAGATGAATAAGAAGCCTAAACCTTGTTATAAATTGAAGTTAAATTCCTTTCTGTTAAAAGTTGTAGGGAATTTGGATTCATAAATAGAAAAGACAACATTTCAAGCTAATCTGCAGTATCCAGAGTCTGCAACCTAATTTGAAGTCTCACAATAATTCAGAGTTGAACCAGTTAAATTGCATACTGTGGCAGCTTGAAGCTTCTTTCCTCTGTATAACTGGGATTTTCTTCAGGCAGTGGTGAACTTGGATTCCCCCAGGGCTGTGGAGATGGCGCTTCTGGTTTTGTGTCTGGAAAAATTTCAGCTTCTCCATGCAGTGTAGCTGGACTGACCACTGGGGCTAAAGATAGTGTGGGTGTGGTCGGACTGTCAGGCCTGGCAGGAGATCCTGGAGGTGTGATATCAGGCGTGAAAAATTCTTTATTTTCCTCAACAGCTTCCTCAAATAATACTGGTCCTTCTTGGATGTCTACAGAATAACAAAATAAAACATTTCTTACATAAGACAGTTTTAATTAAACAGGTTGATTTTTAAGCAAACCATAAAGGTCCATATGCAGCGTAATCCAAGCCAGATCCTCTTTAGTGAGTTTTAAGAAATTGAGAGAAGAAACAAAGCAAGGATTCGTCAATACCCAGCAAATATAAACATGCAATAAATGAAGGTACATAAAGATTAGAAAATTTCAAAATTGTAAATAGGTCAATATAATCTTCATAACATACACACATACAACTGATGGTGAATAGTTAAAAAAGGGAATGAGCACAGAATTGTCTTCCTTCGATCAGAAATCCAATGATATAAATGCAAGTGAGGGTGACATTGATTTTTTAAGGTAAGATATGAAAATTGTCAATGGAAAAGGAACCTGGATAACATCCAGTAATTGAATTAGTTTCCCTATGGATGCTTGAGTATTAAAATGCTCACTATAACAAACTTTATTACATTGGGTGATGAAAAATTTTCAATTTAATTTAGCTTCCTTTCAGTAATACACACACACACTAAGTAGAATATTTCAAATGAGATGATAAATTTTTTAAAAAATTTTCTGTAAAAGAACCACCCCAAATCTATTGTCATGCAACCAAGGGTTTCATCAACACTCTTTACCTGCAATTTTGGTCAGTTCATCCTTGATGTACTCAGATATAGAGTCTTTTACTGAATCTTGATGATATAAATCCTGCTGTTCCATGGGTGGCTCCAAGACTCTGTCCTGTGGTTTGGTGTAGATGAGGCTTCTGGGTTCTGGTGATATCGGAGGAGTTACTGGTGGAGACATAAGTCTTTCTGGAGATGTTAGTGGACTATGCTTTGGTGTGGGCTGTGGAGTTCTCACAGTTTCCACCTGTATTTTGTTGACACCAAACTAGAGAGAGAGAGTTAATGTTTCACATGTCTAAAACAGGAAAATATTTAAACTCCAGTTAACAAACATGACACCAAAGAAATTGTAGCTTATCTACCAACATCTTAAATACACTGCATACATATTTAAGAAAGGATACCAAATTATTGGTATGGGGGTCAGCATATTCTAGAATTGCTTCCAGCATTTAGATCATGTAAGAAAATTAACATATATAGTTTAAAGTTTGCATGTTTGATGAAAATACAATAGAAATTTTTAAAAATAATTATGCCTATTTAAGCATAGACTGATAGTTAGTTATAAACTGGCTGAAATTTCAGTGTGGCTTGGTATTAAAAAACACTGAAACAAACAAATTGGCAGCTCCTTGGAGCAATACGTAAGTACATCACACCACATAAAGCAAAAAGAATGCAAAGGGGAGATGCTAATAAGGACCATATATTCTCAGGTGAAAACTGGAAAATTAATTAATAGATGTGGCTTACCTGTTCATGTATCTTACTAAAATTGGGTTCTTGTGCAGACTTCTCTATCATTTTTTCCTCTCTCTGCCCTAGCATGTTTGCCACTTTTTCTGCAAGTACTTCATGGATAATTTGGTGGATGAGCTGAGGATCTACTGGCTGTCCAGCATCTATGAACAGCTGGAGGCCTCTCTTACCTATTATATTAACTTCTTCTTTTTTTTTTAAAAAAAAAAGTAAATAAAATATAATTTCATAAGATGGTCACAATGTCTGTTTAATTTTCTCCCATTATTTAAGAATATCAAGGGAGATAATTTAATCATCAAGAAACATTCTTTAAACTGCTAAAATTATTCCTAAATTTGTCATTTAAAAAATGATCTTATAAATTTTAAATTTTATTTTCCTAAAGGCCAGAGACACAAAAACAATTTAATTTGTTTGTAAAAAAAAGTATTTATTCTGGATTTTTTAAATTTGAGCTAAACTCTGCAGCAATAATATCTGCTTAATATCAGTTTTGGAGAATTTGAGCTTCCTTCCTTAACGGCCTCTACTGTTAACAGTTGCTTCTCAGTGTCTTACAGCTACCCCTAAAACAAAGTTGGGCTGCAATCTGCCACATGGAGTAGCCTTCACTAGCTACGACTTTGATTTGTATACACGTCTCGTGTGATATTTTTTTTTCCAAGAGCCATAGTATTCAACACACTACAATGATATCACTGCCAATACTTTTATAATCATTCTGCAGGTCTGGTACTTACTGATTGTTACAACACATGACTGAACTATGGGGCATTTCATTTTTACAAATGAGATGTGATTATATCATGTGCTGTTTGTATTTTATACTCAGTTTTTCCTGTTTTCATGATTATTTCCAATACTGCATTTGTAGAATTTTGATGACAATGAAAATGATAAATTTTTTTGCTACCTTTTAGATTTCAAACCAGCTTAGAGAAGTTATATGATATAATTGATATTAAACCAAAAATCGTGTCATTGCCATGGTAACCTTGAAAGCTAACTGAATATCTGAAACTACTGTGGCACAACCATAATTGTTCATCAGAATTAAGTAAATCTCTTCCTGATCTGAAGATGTCACTTGTTTGAGTGCAGTATCATAGAGATTTTGCATATTTTTCACCTGTTACCTTTATTTAAAAATTCTAACTTTTTAAATCATAAAATCTGACATATCCATTCAAAACTTAAAAACTAATACAGATGAGATTTTCCTATGAAATTTCATTTGACAGGCTATGGTCAGACTTCATTCACATCTGAAACCATTTGGATGAACAAGAAAGTTATTGGGGCCAGAAAAGGCGGACTACCCTAAATTACCAAATTTAGGACAATGTACTAGAAAATATGGTACTACTGAATCCGTACTTCTCTCCCACTTATGCTCACTACCACAACAAAGTCAAGCTGTGTCCTTCATGTCCTGCTTAATCAGTAGAGTTGGCATTAAGGAGCTAGTGAAATAATCCACCCTCCCTCCCATTGAAAAATTTCCAGATTTACCTTTTCTAATTAATATAAACAATGCATTACTATGAAAAACAAGGTAAGGTTCTAGCACTTATATGTGCATTGAAGAACAAAAGTTATGAACAAAGTTATGCAACTATAGGTTGAGAATCCTTTATCTGAAATTCTTGGGGCCAAATGTGTTTCTGATTTTGGAATACAGATATACTGGCATAATTTGATAGACAAAAGTTCATTTACAACATTATAACTGCATATGGATACATACAGCCTACAGGTAGTTTTATACAATATTTTAAAATCATCTTGAGCATGAAACCATAAGAAAAAGATGTACATTTAACCATCAGAAAGGTAAGCTATCACCAGTAGGCCTACTGATACTGTAGGGGTATTTACAGGCCTTTTTTGACATTATCGAAGTATATTCACACCAACAACAAAGCACAAGAATTAGGGTGAGTAATGTGTGTACATCAAGCATGTTGGGACCCATTGAAGTCGCTCCAAAAATATTTTGGATTTTGGAGCTTTTCGGATAAGGGATTCTTGACCTGTACTGCACATTTCCAATTTTAAAAATTCAATAGGTTATTTTCCTTTAATATTTTAAGATGATGACAAAAGAACCTGCTGCAATAGTGAAGGTTGACATTATACAAATAAACCACAGCAAAGTGCTCTCATAACTTTAGTCATTTGCTTGTACAGTACCTGTGGAGACAGAATCTGACTTCTGAGTGGAGTCTGTGCAGATAGACTCTTGCTGACTGGTGGCTGTGGGATCAGTGACCTGAGCTGGCACTGATTGCAGGTAATGCTCTGAGATTATTTGAGCCATCAACTCTTGTTCGATCCTACAAGAGCAAGTTATCAGAATTTAATTATTGCAGCTGACCTGATCAAGTAAAGCTCGGAATGTCAGGTGCCATGTAAGAATGTTGAATTCTTCAGCATCTGAGAACAATGTTAACTCATCGTCTTACAGCAAAAGAAACATTTAAATTTATCAATACTGAGGATATAGTCGTCATATTCACTTTTTGTAAATGCAATATTAATTTATATCATGTGTGTGTGAGAATATCTCAGCACTTAAAGCAAAAAAAAAAAATTAAAAATTAAAAAATTGGATATTTCTTAAATTGTACATTAATTTTACACAAATGATAATGGTACAGAAGCTAAAAAAATCTGTTATGTCCTACCATTCTACAGCCTTATTTTCCATCAAGTTTTCTCTCACAAAATCTTCAACAAGGATATTTGATGACAATCGTTGGTTGTGAGGCAGAGCAGGTTGTGGAGGAAAAGCTGGCTTGTGGCATGGCTGGGGCTGTGGTTTGTGTCCAGGTAAAACCAGTTCTGGTTCTGGAAGTTCATCAACTGATGATTGCTCAGCATCAACATCAGACCTCTGCTCTATTGTCTGGAAAATTATTCAGTATTTTTTTTCTGTATTAGTTTAAACTAGAAGACAAAAGAAAGGTTTAATGTTTGGTCAACTGGCTCCATCTGATAATGCCAAAGCAAGTACTGTATTTTTTGGTGTATAAGTCAATACTTTTTTCTGCAAGGACCTGACCATTGACTTACACTCCACTCCGACTTATATCTGGATGAAATCATGATACCGGGAACACTGGACCCTTAAGTACCTGGAGAAATTTGTATGATTGTATGTGTGTGTGTGTGGTTGCATGCAGACTCAGATTCAGTTACCTCCCTTTTATCTAGTGCTTAGAGGGCACAGATATTGTTAGGGGAGCTTCAATTTGCCAAAATTGAAAAAAAGTATCAACCCTTACTTGAAAATGCCTGCTATAAAGAAAAGGAAAGCATATACTGCAGCCTTTAAACTGGAAGTGGTGAATTTTGCTGAAAACAACAGTGGAAATATGGCAGGAGAACAGCAGTATGGCATTGGTAAGAAATGTGTTCGCGATTGGCGAAAAGCAGAGGATTCGTCCCGACCGACTGAAAAAAGCAAAAAAGCAAACCCATGGTTACAAAGCAAGATGGACCGGTGTCGCGGATCAGCTTGAAGACTGTTTGGCACAACCGGCTGTGTTCCGTGGACTAAATACAATCCAATTACGAATGAAAGCCCAACAAATCGCTGAAGAACTTGGAATACCAAATTTTAAAAGGGATCCATCAGGGTGGCTTTGTTTTATGAAAAGAAAAGGACGTAGCACTCAATGATGCACAACTACAGCACAGAAACTACCAGAAGATTTTGAGGAAAAGCTTGAACATTAGATGTTTCTTCAACATTTGGTATACACTGCTGTTTCATTACTCTGACAGAAATTTTATACCGTTATCATTGTACAAAAGTACAATCATACTATTGACTTGTGTGTGAATGAAGGCTTGGGAAACGGGGAAATTGACCTATTTGACTTATACTCCACATAACCTGAAAAATACAGTATTTAAGATGTTATTCATGCTGAATAATCTTGTTAAAGAGTAAAGTAATTACTTGAGCTTTTCCTGTTCAATGATTTCATGCCAAAATGTTATACCAGCTTTACTAAAAAAACTCTGAAGTGATGGAATGTGACATCTAAAAAGTTTTCTAATTAAGAGAATGTTTGTTCCCACATGCAATACAAATCCCTTTAACCCCTTCCTCCCTTATTGAGCTAAATATGGGTAAAACATGCCTTCTAAATAAATTTCAAGTATTTTATTTCAGTTGTAGTATCTAAAATTTTCATGATTTGTATTTTATAGGTAAGTTCAACTAGGAATGGGTCATTTCTCAGCTTTTATAGATTTTCTTAATTATTAGCAAATAAAAACTTGCATAATTTCATACACTGTCACTATAAGTTTGCACTTTGTTCTTCACGACTTACCAACCATTCAACAACAGATCAACAAAAAGATGGATACAATTTGCATTAATTTTCTTTCATACCAGACATCAGATAATTGACCATCTGGTTACTTTCATTGTCTGAATCAAATGACATAAGTAACACCTTGTTCATACAGACTATACAATCTAACCTTTAAAACATGCCATTTTTGCCTGACGGCTGACTTACATCCTCATCATCTTCATCCAAATTTTCATCAGAGTACTGCACTGTCTGGAATTTCACTTTATTAGTGGACTCACCCTGCTGCTTCTCTCTGTCGTGCACTCCAGCAAGCTGCAATGGTGGTTTATCTGCATTCTGAATATCAATAGAATGAAGCACCTGAAACAAGTACAGACAGAGCACTGAGCCTGTAGTAAATGTGTGACCTTGATGAAAAGAGAGGAAAAAAGAATGCCTATGTATTCATCAGTCCCAACTGTGAACATGTTTACCAGTTGTTGCTAGGTTGGCAGGGGCTAGATTAAAACAAAACAGTTTGTATGTTTATGCATTCAGTCTTCCCTCCCCGCCTCTCTCTGGCTCACACCCAGTTATGTAACAGGCATGAGTATGGGTGACTAAGTTAAAGAGAAAAACCTGCTATTTTTTACTCCTGAAAAGAAAAGAAAAATACTTTTATAATTGATCTTAGAAAACTCAAAATAAAGTATTTCCCAAAGTTCTGTAAGATATGTTAAAGATGCCAAGATTTTCCACCCGCTTTCAAAATAAACATGGAAAACATACAGGGCATGGTAATGAAGTGAGGGTTCCAGTCAGAAAACCTTCAACTATAGTTTAATTTTACTAAATAAATCTAGAAACAACCACTGCTTGGTGTGTGTGTGTTGGGGGGGGGGTTCTTACTAAATATTAACTATAAGAATGTCTGATATGACAGAAAAAAAGGAATATTCTGTAAAAGAAAGAATATTCTTCTTGCAGTGCAGGAGAGATGTATTAGATTAAATCCTCCAGAACAAGAGAGAATCACCAACACAGCTATGTTGTGTTTATCTTTCTCAGTAAGATTTGAAAATAAATGAATACCTGTTTTGTTAACTTGGATTGTTTTTTTTCCTCTACTTTCACACTGTTAATGGTTACCATGGAAATATTACTGGGAGCTGTCAGGACAGGCTGAGCACCTGGGTCTGTGGTAAGGGCTTTGGCTGCTGTGATAGTCACAGGCATGGTCAGGCCAGGGTCCAATCGAGGTTCTCTCAGAGGGATGGCCATAGGGCCTAGCTGCCCAAGCATAGGACCTTTGTGAAATAATACACACACAACTTTATTTCTATCAGTTTAGACAGAACCATCAGTAACAGTTCATCTTAGTCATCCAATGGAAATAACTCGTTACTATGAATAGCTTTGGTAATTAAAGAGCTCTAATATTTTTTGTTCTGTAAACTTTTTTTTAACATTATAAAATATAACAAAAAGTCTTATGAAAAACTTAGTGATGTAACATTTTCTTCTCATAGTTTCAATAAATACTGAAATTAAAAAAAAATAAATATATATATATCTGTATGTAAGACTGACAAATAAGATATTTTACTGAACTAAAATTAAATATATAATAAAATAAAGATAGACAACTACCACTGTTGGATTAGGTCTTATGTTTATCAGCACCAGAATTATTATTATTATTTTTAATTCATTTAATACAAATTAAAATGGGCAGGCTGACACACAAAGACTTGCTGAATAAAATCTTGTATAGTTTCTCAGAATTCATTACATAAAACATCCCAAACTTGGACCATTACAATTTTTGCTTCCTTCCTCTGTGATCTTTGAAGGTAATGTCTGCCAAAAAACTAAAAGCAATACAGTACAATAATATTAATAATATATATTCAGTGTCTTAGACAATTAACTGCTTGCACTAAAGACTATACTAGCAAATTTTACCCGACACATTTTCCCTCTGTTTTGACCCATCTGTGCTAAAGTAATATTGACTGCCATTGGCAAACTGTCCAGGTGCAGAGATCTTGGTTTGAGTTTTGGCTGATTTCTTCTCCAAACCTAAAAGAAAATTTTAAAATATTTAAATAATAAATGGTCACTATCTAAGCTGTTTTAAATTGCCAAGTTTGAGCCCCCCCTACCTGAACTCAAGGGGAGATAACCCTGACCAATGACAAATATGGATATACAGTTGTCCACTGGTATTCGCGGGGGTTACGTTCCTAGAACTCTCATGAAGAGTGAAAACCCGCAAATATTGGACGTGGTCCATAAAAATGCCTATAAACATCAAAATATAACGTAAAATTTAATAATAATTTAATTAAAAATACAACACTCAGAGAAACACTCGAGATAGCTACACGCAGTAAACTGGGATGATGCTGGGCTGCATCTGCCTGAGACAGCGCCTCGCGGGCAGCAGCGAGGAGAAATGAATAACGCTTTCGGATTGGCTACTTTCAAACCTCCAGCCAATAGATTTATTTTATGTTGATATTTTGCTGAATTTACGTTAGTATTTATATTTAAAAATTAGTAAATTATATTGCTATTAATAATTTAGTGTTAAAAAGCGTGAAAAAATATATATTGCCACGAAAAAAGCCATAAAAAAATCGCGGAAGATATTTGCGATTCCGCGAATATGCGGGGGTTTCCACAAACAATTATTAGTTAGGTTCTAAGGAAAATTCCGTGAATAACCGGGGCCGCGAATGCCGAACCGCAATTACATGGGGGTTGACTGTAGACTGAAAATGGAGCACAATTCAGTGAAACAAAAAGAAAGCAAAACAACATTTATTAAACAAGATGCTCACTGGTCACTTATAAATCAAAAATGGCATCAGAGATATTTATCAGTGAAAATAAATTTACCCAAGTTTTACTTTAGAACCTGAAGTTATTATTGCAAGAATGAGTCATATACTGAAACTAAATATTTACTATATATATATATGGTAAATAAAGGCAGGGAGAAAAAAACTAATGCTCACTAAATATAAAATTTTAAATCAAAAACAAACAAATAATACTATGGTAGGCATGGACTTACACCTGGAAGTATTCTGAAATCTTGTCTGTTAGGTCATCAGCTGATATGTTTCAAACTTCATGATAAAAAATTCAGTGCCATATCTATGGGTCATAAAGAATTGAGAAATTGCATCCATTAGAGGCAATGTTAGCAAGCTCACCTTTGGTTACTACTGTGGCTGTTGGTCTAGGTGTTTTCTGTCGAGCAGAATTCTGGATGTGCAGGTAAGGGTCTCTTAGGGTTGTCCTGCGCCGGTTCTGGTATGTAGCTTTGCCATACACTTTTGTAAGGTATTCCTCGTCTTTGTAGAAAGGCTTGCTGGTGGGTCTCTGAAAGAAAACAGACAACCATCACAACTGCTCAAATTTCCTAGGAACAAATCAAATTTGTGTGAGAACATTATCTAAAACATTTTAAAACTCTAGAGATACCATAACTGTTTCCAACTTAATGCTGCACAGACCTCTGGAAGAAAGCATTTGCTACAGGCTAACAAAGTAAAAAGTAAATAAATCAAAACAGAGCAGAAACTACACAAAGTACAGTACATATTAGCAACAATCAACAATGAAAGTTCCAAGACCTGAGACTGTTTTCAAGAAATAAAAGGTTTTTAAATAATAACCGTTTGAGATAATGATGACGTAACAGTGTGACATGTGATGACACTGCAGACAAGAGAAACACTGGGGAGACACACCATCCTCTTACAGGTTCTTTATTGCAAACTGCAGACCTAGTGTGGCTGAATCTTCCCTCTGGACTTACCTTAGCTGTAGTCACATTCTTGTTCTCTTTCCCTCTTAGTCCAGTTTGTTGTGGCTTTTGTGTTGGTGCCCTGGTCCTACCAGCTGACATTACCAGCCCAACAGCTTTCCCTAATCCTTTCTTTGGACCCTTGCCATCTCCAGTCTTTGTCAGCATGGTCTCCATGCACTCCAGTTCCGAAAGCTCTTTCTGTGTAAAAATGTTATAACAAATGTTTTATAAACAGTATTCTCTGATAAACACAAAATTTAAATAAATAAGGTAAAAACCATTCATCTTTCTGCTACTCATGTCTTTCCACTTAATGACCCAACTACAAAACCATTATGAATATTGAGCCTATAAGTAATTTTAGCTCATTTGTTTTGTGATATGCCAAATCAAATTTTTTTCCCTGGTTTACACACTTTTTTTTTTCTTTTTTCAAATAAATATCAATAAAATACAATTTAGTAAAACATTTGGTAATTTAAAATATCTGTTATCTCTTTAGGGGAGATTATTTTCAGTAATTTTTACAAATTAATACTAGATTATTTCCCTTGAGTCAAATAAAAATGAAATGTTATTTATATGAAAGCGTACTGCCAAATTAATAACTGAAAAGTCATATAGTTGAGATGAATAATTTCATATCACTATAAATTCATCTATATTTGCAAGATTAACAAAGTCCTTGTTTACTCTGGGTGTGTTCATATTTTGTAAAAAAAAACAGGAACAAAAATACAATCAACTATTAAATTACTTTTTACTCATTTTCAAAATAGATCTTTAAGTGTGAGATCCTGAGCTCTGTTTTCTAGACAACTGACATCTAGAAAATTCTAGAAACTATGTATTCATTTATCTTCCTGGAATGGGAGATAACTGACTGAAATAAATAAAACTTTTTAAGTAACATGCAAGTAATTGTACATGTTTATTAGTGAAGGAAAGCCAGACATTAAAATACAACAAAAAATACCAAAAAAAAAAGGGCCTATCTCCTCACCCTATTAATGTTTACTTCCTCCAGTTATGAGAAAAAAGAACAGCAAGAATGGGAGGTAAATGGATACTAAACCGAATGGATTTCTTTCACTCTACCTGGTTAGTTTAAACTCAAACAAAAAAAAAAAAAAATCCAAACTGTAGTTCTAAACATTAGGTAAAGGTTTAACTTAATCCTAAGCTTTTAGTTTTTTTTGTGAAATTTAAATCTGCCTTTGTTACATTTCAAATGAAAATGTTTCCATTAATCAACAAAAGTTCTGAATCTTCATGTCTTATTACCTTCAGGTCTTGACTCATGGCCGAAATACATCTGTCCACTTTCTTTCGGATATTGTAGCGTGCAGCTGTTGGACTAAAAGGAAAATGAAAATCTAAATGAAGAAATTCTGCTTAGTGGACAAACCAAAAGATGTTAGTAAAAAAAATAACAAAATAATAACAGGAACAAGCTTAATAATAATTATTATGAGTAAAGGAGAAAAATCAATAATGTAGGCATAAATCACTTTCTTCTGATGTTGTTGACAGCAGTCTGTTTTCTGATTTAGATCAAAGCATCCACATTAGTGACATCACTACCATTTTCTAAACATAGGCATGTTTTTAAGTCAACTGCATCAAACACATGTTGTTCACTGAGCTGATTGATAGTCCAGACTGGTCACTAGTGGATGCACTCAGAGACCACATCTAGTTTTCTTTACTTAGATATTATTACTATTGTTGTTGTGATTGCAGCATTCAGCTATTGTGAAGTGATATAGGGGTGCACTAGAAGTTTACACAAGTTCTCACCTTTGATTAATTACAAACATAAATAATCATTACCTTGCATAATAAAAACCCACCAAGGCCCTTCTAATCGGTCATCTTCAAGAGAATCAGAACCAGAGCCAGAATCCAAGCGAAAATTTTAAGATCAGTGAAAGTTTGTTAAAAAAAGGGTAGTCAACAAACTCTTTGATTACAACTCTATATAAAGATGATGATGTGGTGTTGTGGGGCCTGGGGAAGACAAAACGCTGATTGGCCTCTTACATCTTATTTTTCCACAATGACACTGACAAGAAGATACTGAGTCCACCACTGACTGACTTGTGTTGTTCCTGTCTATGGTAGTCAGCAAGATTTACTGAAGAATGGCTGGCTCAAGTTCAGAAAATCTAATTAAAAATGATGGGTCCTATAAAAATACCTCACTATATAAGCTCTTAA
Source organism: Nautilus pompilius (assembly GCA_018389105.1). Lineage (NCBI taxonomy): Eukaryota > Metazoa > Mollusca > Cephalopoda > Nautilida > Nautilidae > Nautilus > Nautilus pompilius. Next base: position 232,838 of record JACATO010000320.1, read on the forward strand.
TACTAAGGCAGTATTAAAATGTATGTACACTCTCCTAGCATATCTTTGCCAGAGCTAGTCTATCTTATTAGGAAAATCATCTTTCTGTTAAAAATTTTAAAATTCAAGAAGATTCTTCATTAACAAAAAGGAAAACTTTTCAGCTTATAAAATTATATGAAACATACTCCCAAACAAAAACAGAGATGTTTATAAACACGTACAATACATTATTTAAAGTCATCCATATCCTTTATATATTAAATTACTGAGTCCTCATCTTGTAGCATAGTCATATATTGGCACTATTATTATGGAGATGGAGTTGCTATTTAATTTGTTAATGGAAATTTTGCATGTCACTAACAAAGAAAGATAAAGAAAACAAACTTGTACAACTCATATACATTTCATGTATCATTGTATTTATTATACTGCACTCTAACATGACATTCATTGCTAATGTGAGTTACTGTGTATCTAGCCACAAATCATTAATTATGTACACAAACTAACAAAACCTGATGCACAACTGAATAATAAATGAAATATGGAATTGATTTTGTATAGAATTCAATTGTGAAAATTGATCTTTTTTACAGACTCCAGTGTTTTTTTTTTTTTTAATTCCTGTACCAGCCTATTCTGCATGTTGGATTCTTTTCAAATTACTTTGGTTTCCTTAAAATCAGAAAAGTTCAACTGCTGAAGTCTGCGACATTCAGTCTGCTTATACCCGGAAATGATTCCCCAGTTGCACAAGTAAGAATACCTGTCATCATCACTGCAAGAATTTCCCACACTAACCTGGCAACTTTTTAAAAGTTCAACGTAAAAAATAATAATTAATGCTTCTGATTAGCTATCACTTCTTTTTTAAAAGTTTATTTTTAGTATTCCTTAGTGAGATAGAGAGAGATGAGCATAGGTGATCCAGATCAAGAAGAACATGGTTTGGATGTGGTACATCATAAGCAATCTGAAGGCACTGATGTTTTAGTCAGACAAGAAAATCCAAAAACAAAGAATCATTAACATTATGTAACATTGTGCGTCGAAAATAATACAATGATTGTCGTTAAACAGTTGACACATTTGCTTTTAATAAAAACAAAAATAAATTGTGTAGATTTGTATAATGAATTTCTACTCTTTTAACATCTGAAACCAAAGCAAAAATTTCATTGTATCCCTTCTCACTTTCTTAAACAATATAGAAATTCTAAAAAGTTTTATCATTTTAAGGCCCTCACTTTTCTAGAAACTAAAAAATATTTTAAACTTTTTTTTCTTTTAAAGAACAGTGAAAATTAACCAAGAACATCACTCCAAACTTAGCTTCTCTCTCCTGATAGCATTAGACTATAATAATGTGTACTATACTGCAATCATAAATGATGCACTGTGGGGCATTCCATGTCAAGTGTATACACCCTCCTGACACTAATACCATATTTTCTCCCCATATATTGGCCATTTATTCATTTGGGCGAAGTAATTCACCATGCCAACTTTCAGACCTTGGGGTCCACTGGGGCCAATTTTAGCCCCCCCACCCAAATTTGGACTTCCCCGGCTGACCCACAATCTTTCAGAGACTATATATATATATATATACAGGGTGTCCGTAAAGTTACTATACAGTCTTACAAGTTACTATACAGTTTAGAATTTGTTTGCCTTGATTGTTACAGTCTTTTCGGATGTAACACATGTAATTTCTGAGATTTTGATAAACATAAAGGTGTTATTTCTTTTGTTACAAATAAATATTTTAATACAATATCTTACTGTACTGCATGGTGTCTGTATAGTAACTTGTAAGACTGTATAGTAACTTTACGGACACCCTGTATATCTCAGGCTGTACTGGTCCGATTTGGATGATCTTGGTATCAAAATGCTTGAAAAAAAAAACCAAGATCTTTCCAATTGCATAAGTAAAATCACTTCAAAATAGAAATTCCAAAAGTGGTAATTGATGGTGCCCTTTCACCTTTAGCCCCTGCCACCCAGCAAAACTGTTGGTTCCAATTTTTTGTGTGGAGAATACTCCTTCATATACTCCAACACTTCAGCAAAAACAAAATAGGATCTCCAAGGGTTCAGGTGTGGCAAAGTTTTATATTGGGGGGGGGCTCAGGTGCTAGACATGCATGTCATCACCATACACGACACAAGGCAAGATTTCCAATATACTATATCATTGTATTCTAGTACTAGATATCAACATGGAAAGAAATCAAGCTTCCACACAAATCGATATTAGTACAAGTCTTGCCTAGCATAGTCAGTCAGGATTTTTTGCCAACCAAAGCTTTATTTGACAACTGGATTTCTTTTTTACTGATTGTGTAGGTTTTGCCTATAGCAGTTTTTGGTACTACAGAAATAAGAATATCAGAAATGTCTAATATACACTGATCTTCAATTTCAGGAAAAAATAAACTATTTGAGGGCCTGTTTGGATGAAGAAAATGCACTTTAACTTCATGAATGTCCTGAAAGGCTTCCATGATACAGGCAAGCCACCACTCTCTGTCATAGTATACTGTGATGTAACCTGAGAGTTTTCCGTTAAAAGTTGGCGTAGATTTTGAAATTACTGACTCAATGTGCTGTTTCTCGCCAAGGCTGAATTTGCATACTTGAAAGTAGTTTCTGAAATAGGGATGAAAGCATGGAGTTTTTGAGTCCCAGCTATGGTTCTGGCTATTTTTAACCTGTCTTCCAGGTTTCGTTCTTCCTCCTCGTACGTCTCTTTGGTCCTGTAACCAAACTTCATTTCATTCAGCCCATTTTTGGCAAAGGCGAAAAGATCTTTTGGAGAAATAATTTGCCTGTTGTATGATCTACACAAGCTCTCACATGTTGCTTCTCACTTGACTGTGCCTTTCACACACTTAGTAGCTCATTTTGGAAGTCTTCAATTGATGGGCAACTTTCACAAGTTCTAAAATAACATGCTCGGTTGCAAACTATGCGAGCTATCACACAATGATATCTGGAAAGTTTAGCAATCTGTGGCATTTTTGATACAATCATCATGAGTTTCACATTTTGATGGATTGTACACACACACATACACTGTGAGTACCACTTGAACTGGCCAGGACGCACTCTGACGGACGGAGCATGGCAAACTTTGAAAATCCAACTTTCGAGTTAGGGTGCTTCTCCTTGAATTTCTGAAACAGTTCCTTGAGATTGTTTAGCACCAGGTGCTTCTGATTTTTTTTCTTTTCCATGTTCATTCCTGACTACCACAAAGTCTTTTTTCCCAGCTTTATTCGGCTGATTTCATCACTTCAACAGAAATCAGTTACAGCGGATTTAACTTGCTCTGGCAATATTTTACCGTGTTTTGGATTTGGAGACAATAACACACCATTTTCTTTCTAAATTTTTGGCTTGTATGACCATTCTTTGTGAGCAGCCAAATTCACTCAACATCCCTCTAATGGCCATATTCCGAGCAAATATTGTCAGTATACTTATTTGCTCTGAACGGCTCGAAACAATGTATTTTTCTTTCAGACTTTTGATCACCTCTGGCTTGCAGTTTTCATCACATTTTGATGGTGCACTTTGTGCTTTTTCCATAGTGCTTGGTCCAGCAACTAGATCTAATTTCTTTTGCACAGAAGCTTCCACTTTACTTCACTTTGCAGGAACATACCCCAGATTCGTTCCTCTCTGCTTTTCTTTTATCGAATGGGCTTTCCCCCTATCATGGATAAAGACTGGTTCAAAAGGTAAACTTCTGCTTCTTGCTCAAAAATCTCTTTGTTGAAACAGATTCTGCAATTCCTTTGCTAGAACCTTCTGATGATGATGTTTAAGATGATCCTTCAATATGCTCTGATGACAACTTAGCAAGATTTTTCCTGCACAAAGTACAAAGTCTATCATCTTTTTTCACCTTTTAAGGATATTTCATCAACATATCATTAGACGTATTGCGAAGATCTTTTTGTTGTTTTGTTTTATGACAGCTGAATGGATCACAACAGTATTTGCAGAACTTGCTTGCCATGCTTATGCTGAAAAATATGCAAAAAAAGGAATGAAATTAGCTCATTTGACTTTGATGATGATTATCAATTCACACATTGGAATGAATGTTTCACAAATGATGCAATATATAGTCCAAAGAAGATAAAATTGTCAGTTTCAGACATATGGTCACCTTCCAGCATTTGAGGTCTGGACTGACAGGCCGACTTTAGGAAACAGACACCAAACTGTATAAACTTTAAGCTGAGTTTATTTGATCTAAAATGAAATATAAAGTGAAATAAATTATAGTTTACAAACTGCAGGGCCAATTACAACAACAAATCCAAGACACATTCATACACTTACAGACTGAAAGAAAGTCCCAATCGTGGCTATAACTGTGACTAAACTTACTTGTATGGTGGTCTTTTCCTAGAGTTCATTTTAAATTTTCTGGTTAGCGAACATGGATGGTCGGCGTGTGTGGACAGTCAGTCGGCGTCCTTCCTGGTCAGCATGCATGCGTGGGCGGTCAGTGTCCCTCCCGTGGAAAGCCTGGAGCTGGACCTAGAGTAGCGAGCTCTCCATGGATTTATAGCAGAAATTTGTCGAACAATAGATACAGCTGGACAGTGTAAATGTCTACCTGCCAAACAATAGCAGACAGGTGGACAAAGCAGATCGAAGTGTTTAGATAGCAAGACTACAATTCCCACACAACAGGCCCTATATCACTTAATGTCCTTTTGGTGAACCCTTCAACAACAACGACAGCAGCACACAATGCCCACACAGTGGCCCTACAACGCTCAATGTCCACTCAGCTAGCATGAACCGTCTAAACTAAAGCTAAACATCGAAACGTCATTGGAACAATGAACATTAAATGTCACTCTCAGAAGCATAAGCAGGTTGAACCCCCCCAAACATAAAACTTTGCCACGCCTGCACCCTTGGAGATCCCATTTTGTTTTTGCTAAGGTGTTGGAGTACAGATGCATCTCAAAAAATTATAATATCGTGGAATAGTTCATTTTTTTCCATAATTTAATTCAAACAGTGAAACTTTCATATATTCAAGATGCATCAGACATAAAGTGAAGTATTTCAAGCCTTTTCTTGTTTTAATTTTGATGACTGCAGCTCACAGCTCATGAAAATCAAAAATTCACTATCTCAAAATATTAGAATATTTCATAAGCTCAATAAAAAAAAAAGGATTTATAATATAGAAATGTTGAACTTCTGAAAAGTATGTTCATCTATGCACTCAATACTTGGTTGGGGCTCCTTTTGCATGAATCACTGCATAAATGCGGTGTGGCATGGAGGTGATCATCCTGTGGCACTGCTGAGGTGTTATGGAAGCCCAGGTTGCTTTGATAGCGGCCTTCAGCTTGTCTGTATTGTTGGATCTGGTGTCTCTCATCTTTCTCTTGACAATACCCCATAGATTTTCAATGGGGTTCAGGTCAGGCGAGTTGGCTGGCCAATCAAGCACAGTAATACCATGGTCAGCAAACCAGTTACTAGTAGTTTTGGCACTGTGGGCAGGTGCCAAGTCCTGCTGGAAAAGGAAATCAGCATCTCCATAAAGCTTGTCAGAAGACGGAAGCATGAAGTGCTCTAAAATCTCCTGGTAGATGGCTGCGTTGACTTTGGACTTGATAAAACACAGTGGACCAACACCAGCAGATGACATGGCACCCCAAATAATCACTGACTGTGGAAACTTCACACTGGACTTCAAGCAACTTGGATTCTGTGCCTCTCCACTCTTCCTCCAGACTGTGAGATCTTGATTTCAAAATGAAATGCAAAATTTACTTTCATTTGAAAAGAGGACTTTGGACCACTGAGCAACAGTCCAGTTCTTTTTCTCCTTAGCCCAGGTAAGACGCTTCTGACGTTGTCTCTGGTACAGGAGTGGCTTGACACTAGGAATGCGACACTTGTAGCCAATTTCCTGGACACATCTGTGCATGATGGCTCTTGATGCACTGACTCCAGCCTCAGTCCACTCCTTGTGAAGCTCCCCCAAGTTCTTGAATTGGCTTTGCTTGACAATCCTCTCAAGGCTGTGCTCATCCCTCTTGCTTATGCACCTTTTCCTCCACACTTTTCCCTTCCAGTCAACTTTCCATGAATATGCTTTGATACAGCACTCTGCAAATAGCCAGCCCTTTCAGCAATGACCTTCTGTGGCTTACCCTCCTTGGGGAGGGTGTCAATCAGTGTCTTCTGGACAACTGTCAAGTCAGCAGTCTTCCCCATGATTGTAGTTGTGTGTACTGAACCAGACAGAGATCCATGGTATTTATACTGCATAAATAGTGATTTACTCAAACTCAAAATGGAATATTCTAATATTTTGAGATACGTTTTTTCTATTATTTTTTTAATCTGTAGGCCGTAATTATCAAAATTAAAATTAGAAAATGCTTGAAACATTTTAGTTACATGTGATGAGTCTAGAATATATACAATTTTCACTTTCTGAAATAACTGATAAAAATGATATTGAACTCTTCCACGATATTCTAATTTTTTGAGATGCACCTGTATATGAAGGGTATTCTCTACACAAAAAATTGGGACCAATGGTTTTGTTGGGTGGTGGGGGCTAAAGGTCAAAGGGTGCCATCAATTACCATTTTTGGAATATCTATTTTGAAGTGATTTTACTTACACGATTGGAAAGATCTTGCTTTTACTAGCATTTTGATACCAAGATCATCCAAATCGGACCAGTACAGCCTGAGATATAGCCTCTGAAAGATTGTGGGTCAGCTGGGGAAGTCCAAATTTGGGGGGGGGGGGCCTAAAATTGGCTCCAGTGGGCCCCAAGGTCTGAAAATTGGTACATAATGTTTCACTATAGAAACAAACACTTGCACAAAAAAATGAGTGAAATCTGAGATGATATGTCAAAAATTTGCTGAAAAGTATGTACATTTGATGCAGAATACCCCTACTGTACCCTATTGGGTAACATATCACATTGAATAAGATTATATTTAGTACTATGCTGCACACATTCTGTTAAATAATGTATATTATGTAAAACACTGCATGTTATACATTCATTACTTCACTATATATGACACATTTCATTCCACTGAAGTGCACCCATATATGCACAAGATTTAAAATGTGATCTGTCTTAGCCATGTAAATAGCAGAATATAAAGACTTTAGTCTGATCTTGATTTTCACAGAGTTATACAGACAAAATGTTGCGCTTACATTTAAAATCACCACATTCATAATTTGTGCATGGAAATTAATGCTGAATGTGTAGCTGGTGTATATCAAATGACATCATAAGTAATTACAAACCAAAAAAAATGGTTGAATTGATTTGTTTTTTTATTATACCAAAAGTACAGCACCTATATACATAGTGAAATGTTATCAGATTATGCCAGAAAAATTGTCTCTGAAGAGGATTTGATCTTGAAACCAAAATAAAAACGGCTAGTTTGTTGGGTAAACTTCAATTGACCCAACAGCAAATTATATTTAGATGGTCCTGTCATACGGATCAAGTGAATGTTAAGTCTTAGACTTAAGGATTTTTTTTAATATCCAATCTATCCAAGTTAGATAACTCTAGAGATCCGTAATCAGAGCTAACGGATTGACAACCTTTTTATCATCGTTCTCTAGGTGGTAACATCCAGATCAATAGGCACCATGGTGATAATGATAATAATTAAGAAATTAAATCCTAAATGATGCAGTTAGAAAGATTTATTGTATATTTAAATCAGTCCGTCAAACAGAATTCCAAGGATAATTATCTGCTCATAGTATCAATAAGGGAAGTAACCATATGCTATGTACAAGTCTTTAATGTCAAACAAGAAAAATGTAAAGAATCTAGCAGATTTAAAGACTACTGCACTCCAAACATTTCTGCTTAGTAGATAAAAACAGGAGAAAATAAATTTTCAAATGTTGGATGAATGTAACTAGACCCTCACATCTGAATAATAGTAGGGACTTTCCTTTCTGATGGCCTCCAATGTTGATAAGTGGTCATGCAAACCCACTCAGTATGTAAACATGCAATCCCTCACACCATAACCTGAACAGGGACATGCAATCTCTGGGAGCAAAGGATAAGACAAGCATTCATAGATGATTAAAATGACAATTACCCCCCCCCCCATCCTGATGCTCTTTAAACTGAGAAGTCTGTTTTTAACGTTAACTTAATTATAAAAAAAATTGATTTCCTGAAAGGAACAGACCAGTTTAATCTTACACTCTAATTATGTTAAATCTCAGGTCATAGGTGGCGGCAACATCTGACCATTTACTGTCCCCACCTTTTTTCTTCTTTTTCAGCTGTACCATCTCCATAATATGATCTGTCAAGTCATCTGTGCTGTTTAATGTGGAAAACAAGGACAAGCTGTCATCAAGCAAAACACCTTCTCTCTACTTTATTAGCTCTCACATACAACATGCACAGAAGCATTCCAGTCCAGTCCTGTTCTGTCTGTCGTAAGGACTGTAAAAATGAATAAATTTTAAAAAATGCACATATTAAATTTATTTTTTACTTTGTATAAACACTATTCTGTCAAACTGACAAGTTTCATGTCTGTTTATACAACCCTGTGTAAAATACCTGCAGAAATGTAAAGCAAGCCTTCAATGAGAGAAGACACATCATACAAATTTTCTTTAAAAGGATTTAATTGTTTCACTAGAGTGGTAGTTTATATGAATGCATTAACCCCCTTCTTAATTTGCAGATAAAATTCTTTTCTTTTTTCTTGTTGTTGCAATATTTAAATTCTATCTCCAAAAGAGGGTGCTGACCCTTTGAACACTGACTACTTACAAAAATCAAAATGTGTGATAAAAATTATAGCACAACATAATAAACAATCCTCAAATATTTATTACAGACTATAATAAAATAACACATGACTATTCTGGATCTTCAATCACTTTTACATTTTTACAAATGCAAAACAAATTCAATTTTTTACAGTGGAATCCATTTCTGTGGAATGACCCAAGTCTAATTACTTTTTGGAGGGATCTGATTGGTTGGAGGTAAAAGAGGACCTACTTTGGACACTTTTGTTCTATTCTATGTTTTAATCAATTATAAAAGTGTGTATAAGATATTTAAAAAAAATATATCATAATATCTCAATTAGGATTAATTGGTATTTATTTAAAAAAAAACAACAACAGATTTTCTTATTGGCAATACATCAGGGATGTGTGAATGGTAAAAAGAAAAATTTTTCTGAAGATTTTTAAAATTATATAAACACAGTGAACAAATATGTTAGCGAGATAAATCTGCATCATCAACCAGAAGCTGGCATTTCTTTATCTGATTATTAGTGTGATCACCTCTCTCCCATCAAGCTATTTTCAGAATTTAAAAACAATACAAAATGGTTTCATCTGATGTGACCATTCAAAATAATAATACAAATTTGGCCATACTGTGTGAAGATGCAGAGTTCCCGAGGGTGGATGGATTTTTACGCATTAGTCAAGTTAGATGCTCTAAAACAGACCCAGCACAAGACTGAATGCAACCCTTTGACCGTCTTAACCAAAATTGGATTTTTGCACTATAAATATGTCCGGTTGCTTTTTCTTTTTATAAACTGGATCTTTAGAAACAGCCAGAAAACATCATCCCAAAATGGAAAATAACCAAAAACATCATCTGTCTGCCCACTGGTAGTTTACAGATCACAGCAACTTGATGAAAAGTATTAAATTTTTTTTCCATGAGTAATGCTTCTGAAGTCCAATTTAAAGAATTTTTATAAGTAGTTTACTCTCTTTTCACCCAGTATTTTAAAAAAATCTATAAAAAAAAAAAAAAGAAAGAGGAGGGACGCAGCCCTCCATGTGGGTGGCCTGTAGGTAATTGGCATGTGTGTCAGTTTCAGTACCAACCAAACTAAGCTCCATTGTACACGTGCACACAATGTAAATTCCAGACAATTACCTCTGATTCTGGGACCCACTGAATTGACATTTCACATGGTCAAAAAAAGAAAAAAAAACAGCTTGATTTATGGTTCAGGAATTCTATAGTGCACACGTATATAATACTACCTAATTTGATAATTATTTTTAAAAACTAAAACAAAATGGCTCCTTAATATATAAACCTTCAAAGATTATAAACTAACTTACTAAACTAACATTTCTCACAAGGTACAACTGTTTGGAAATTCTGTATCAAGTACCCAAGTAAAATTCTCTTTCCCAATTTTAAAATATTCCTTTATGATCGTTCATATTTTTGGGGGAATCTACTGCAACAGTGTCTTCTGGCTAGCCATCAGACATGTGCTGGAAGACCACTTCTGTTCAGCTGAAGTAATTTTTACCAGGACTTTCAATAAACTGGCTCTATATCACTAAACAGAGCAGTTTTGTTGAGGTCTTTTCACAAAAAATCTGCTTGCCTTCAGTCAAACTATAGTAAGTACAGATGTATCTACCAACCACCTATGTAGCAGGCCTCCCTTTTTAACCTTTAGCTTCTAAAATTCTTACAAAAAATAAATGTGTCATTCCAGTTAGGATCTCCATCATAAATTTGAATTTCACTCATAATTGATAAAATGTAAAAGTTATGAAAAATTCAGAGTATCTTCTCTTTTACTAAAGTCAATTTAATTGTTATTTGCAACCTCAGGTGGGAACAAAACAAACAGTTAGTTTAACTTAACAAACTTAAAGAGCAGAATAGTTTGCAGAAGTCAATCACAATAGTATGATCCTTTATAGTACAAGATGATGATATCTAGCAGAGCACCAACTGATGATGCATACAGACTATGAAGAGTCACAGCAACAGTATTTCAAGAAAAGTCAGCAAAAAATTGGATGCAAGAAACTTCAGCTTCACTTGTGACACTGGCAGAACAAATAGACTATTCTTGCTTCTTGATGATCAAATTACTTCCTGTGTGGCAACTGGTCTCTCAGGAAGTAGGACAGTCATCTGATGTGGTTTCCCCTACTGGTCACTTAGTCTTTTATTCCAGTCTTTATCAAAAGAATATTCCAAGCTGCCCCTGTTCTTTAGACTTCACCTCTTTCTTCACTCAATGTGGAATATTTTCTACTTACACACAATGGATGACAATATATAGGGTCATGGCTCCAGGAGGCCATCAAATTTAGCCTTCCAATAACAGTAATAAGAGATTTAACATTCAAGGATTATGTTGTCTTTTATTTTTAAATTAATTTATTCAATAAATAAAAAAATCCTAAACTGTCTGTCTTGTATTAAAAATGTCTGTTTTAACTTTCACTCACTGTCCCAATGTAACAAGCTGAATCCCCAGTGTCATGTTTGGTGCAAGTAACTATAAAGCTATCAGAACTAGAAATAATCAAGTTGAAAATCACTATGATAATCTTATGTTTCAAACCTGTTTGTCTGATTATAATATGATTTAATTTTATTGTTAAATGGCTATACAATCATTTCCCAGTAATGGAAAATAACATTAAACTCCAAACACAATGTTGGTAACCTTTATTATTATTATACAAATGAGATATTTTTTGCTCCAAGTTCCTCAGCTCCCTCCACATACAAAAAATAACTCTAGTAGGGATCTCCCTGCCAAAGTCAGAAGTGTTGGGCTCCTTGTGGTGCAAGATATGCAACAACGCTCTCTAGTGGATAACAATGGCACTATACTCTCTCAAGGGTAGTCTCCAGTGTGAAAGGTTATCTTGATTGTTAAAACTGGTATGCAACATAACAAATGATGATTAAGTGGAAAAGTAGTGCATGCATGCTCTTTTAGGTTTGTTCTATTTCCATGGCAGGTTTGGCCAAATAGCAATCTTCCTGTAATTAATTAAGACTCATTACTTTCAGTATAACCTCTCTCTCTCTCTGTGGAGAGAGATGGAGAAAGAGAGACAGACATGAACAAACCAAATGTAGCCAATCAAAAAATGTTTGTGCTATTGTTTAAATAAAAGTTGTTTTGTCACATATTAAGCATATCTCACATTAGTATTCAAAGGCAAATATCACCTAAATGTTGTTGTTTGTCTGTCTTCATAACTGTGTCAGTGAGGAGATCATCAAAGAGAAATAATTAATAAATAAAACAAACTGTGATCTGTGTTATTTCATTAAACTTTCTGAATTAACAAATTCAATAAACAAGAAAAACAAAATCTCTTAATTTTAACAGTAAAATCCATTTCACTAAGTAAGGGAATAGAAACATAACTATTCCACATTATTTACATGATGATGCTCTGACTGAAAACAGGCAACTCTATTTGTCTTATCTATTATCTAGCCAGACAATCATTGATTATTTTGTTACCCTTTAAAGTTGGAGTCTTGTCAATAATTGAAAAATCTTTCCACAATGCAATGCTATGAAAGCTTCCCACCAGTTCTAAGTATGGGTGCTGCCCTCTTTCTGCATTTTCCTTTTAGCAAAACAAGTAATCTTTGTCTGTTTTCAGAGCAATAAATTCTAACTATCAGTAGATGCAAATTAGTTTTATATTTTGCATCAGTAAACAGGGTAGGCAGTTGCTGATGGGCTCATAACTATTAGAAACAAAAACACAAAGATTATCAGTCAGGATTATAGTACAACTAAGACTTTGCATCAGATAAGTTTAATCTAGAAAAATCTATCTGGAAAATTTATATTTTTTAAAGTCTCCACTTCAATGGAAAGACCATAATCTGGGTAGCAATAAGAAGCCTATATTTATTTCAATCCTCATACTTTGTCAGGTATTGAGACTTTACAGCGATATCTGAGGAGTCATAGCATGCAGTGCCCTAAGTTTCTTAACAACATTTAAATGAGAATATTTTTTTATATTCTGAGTGAATGTAAAATTTTTAGAAAAATAAAGTTTACAAACTCAATATAATGAAAGATTTTTCCATTCCTCAAAAAAAAAAGAATAACATTTCTTTCCCCATCACAAAATCAACGCTGCTACAAACTGAGTCAAATACACATCTCTCCTCCATAACACTTTCTTATCCAAGGTAATTCCTTTGAAATTTCTTTGCTTCAAAAAATAATTAATCTGAAGATTATCACTTTAGCATCTTTTTCAGAATAAACAGATTCTTTATGTAAGTGAATTAAAAAAAAACAACAACAAGTCAGGTTAATTCTCACAATTTCCCTAGCTTGTTTTAGTTTAATTTTTTTAAAATAAAGTTCTGTAAGAAGAGAATCCACTTATCACAGATAATCCCTGTCAAGTGTTTGTTGTCAAATGTGGAAGCTTGTAGATAGACATAAGATGACAACCTTACAGAGAGCAAAAACAGAAAAAGTCAACAGCAGGAAGCTATTCACCTATCACTAAATTATTATTTCTAGAACCATGTACTCAAGAAATAGAATTATTGTTTTTTAGATGATAACCAAACAGTAAATATATCTTGTTATCTCTTTAAATTCCAAAGATGTTTTAGCTCCATCATGTGTAGGCATGGAGTCCATATTTGAGAGAAAATTCAAAAAGATTCTTTAGAATGCTTTCAGATGATAAGTATTTATAATTTTCTGAATAATTTAAAAAGTCAGACTGCTAAGTTTGGGAACTAAACAGATTTAATATAACTATTTAAAATTAACTATAGGTTTTCAGTGTAGTTGTAATTCCTTTCAATTATCTAGTTAGAGATACCAGAAAGCATCCCTGGTTAATTTATTAGCAGGGCTTTGTATTGAACACATTTTTAAATAAATGGAATTAATTACCAATCCAAACTGATGAGAGTGCCAGGGTAAACCTGTCTAAAAATAAAATGTATAGGCATTTATTTAGTCACCCTCCCCTGAGAGTTTCATATAAGCCATGGTGGCTTCCTGTATCCCACAATGCAACTAAATCCATCATTCTCTCAGGGTAAAAGAGTTAATATGTTTGCTTATGTTGTTTTTCTCCATATCCATGATGGGTTTAATATAAAAATGTTACATAATCCATTTTGGGTAAATAGAGTAGAATGAAATACTATAATATAGTCAAACCACTGTGCTGAAAGGCCATCTGTTACAAGAGTTGGGGAGGGGTTCACTCTAATAAGCTCTACCTATCCAAGTTTAATGTTGTGGGACTAAGTGAAAGATTGGTGTTCCAACACCCTAATAGGTAGCCACTGACAAAGCAGAAGCAACTCTGAAGATAAACTGTACAGTAATTACTGGGTCAAAAGGTAATGGGAAATTTTCTGTGTATGAGGTGGGGGTTGAGACAAGCCCCACAATGCAGCTATTCATATGGAATGTTGGTTGTGGTAATTAAGCTTGATCATTTCTGTGGAGTATGTGACTTATGAATAACAAAGTTTCTCTACAACTTGCTCCAGTTCAATATCTGGTAGAAGTTGATACAAATGAAAAAGCCAAAACACTTCTAAAGTTGTTACAAGCGCTATATTCAAGTATGAATTTAGTTACCATGTTCCCTCAGTTATTGGTTTTACCAGCATAAAAAGAAAAGCAAATTATTATTTTAGTGTGTGCGTGTGCTAAATGTCTGAATGCTTAAATTTTTGAGAAACTGAAAACCTTTGCATTGGGGAAACAAAGAAAGCTACTTGGAGTATTAAGACTCCAAAACAAAACTAACCATATAAAATTAATATCAATGTCAATGGAATAAAAAAATAAATAAAAGAATTGATGTTTTTCTAGGAATCATCTTACATCCTGATTCAGCAAGGGCACAACCAGACACTAAATCTGTTAGCAGACTATAAACCAGACAGGGAACTTTGTTTAGTTTAGTTTGAAACAGTTCCCACTTTTGTCCAGACTATCAATCAGGGTTTATCTTCTTTCATGCCTGAATAAAAATGCAATAACAGAGCAGTTTCTGAAAGCAGTCAAACTATACACATTGAGTTCTGAACTGATACTGGTATGAAACTTACTAAGGCAGATTCTGTTTTACAGAGACCACCAAGGAAGACAACTGAAGAGAGCTTGAGAATATAAACCTTTTCTTGGTTTTTCCCCTATCTAACATTTTTCTTTCTTGAACATTCTATTATCTCTAAAATCAATCAACAAATATCCACCTGCCATATTATTTTTTGTTTTTCTTTGAGATAATTTTTTTAATGTTTACAGACCACACTGACAAACTTCTAAACTTCCTTGCTATCACTTTTCAGGTAGTATTCCCAAAGGATGCAATAATTCCCCACAGCTGTCATGTTGAATTATCCTTGTCTGCTAAATCAGTTTCATGGCAATTTATTCTTTACTTAGGATTGTTAAATTTTTCTTATAATAAAAACCTATCACATTAACTTGTAGTGGTGTAGTCAGTGCAGCTTGTAGCAGTGCTTGCTTATCATGGTAGCAGCTGAAGTTCAGTAGTACCTATGAGTTCCAGATTGGTGTCTAACCAGTGGTGTGGTCTCTCATTTCCCCTATTACCCCATTCAGCCCTAATCTGTGTGGCATGGTGTCTCTCAGTTCATTTTCCTTTCATGTAATCAAGAGACTTCTAGTTAGAATCTTTCATCTGTAAAATGGAGTTTGGTACAAAAGAACCAAGAGAGACATGGTCATAAAACTCAACAATAATAAAATGATGTTTGTGAGTCTGGGTCAGATGATGCAGTCAACCATGTGATGCATAATAAAATTTTGAATTTTGATAGTTTTTTTAAACAGTGAGATCATTTATTTAGTCTATTCTATAGTCAGTAATTTTGTTTATCTGCTCTATCTTTCTTTACTATTTGTATTTCATTTTATTTACTTTAATAAAGCTGAATACAGTTTCAGCAAAACCTTTTAAAGAAATAAAAACAACTCACTTGTTTCATCCCAAGTGAGAATTCAAACTAATACCAATATTACATTTAGTATAATTTTGTTTTTGTTCTTTTAAATCCTAGCACCATTTGAATATGTTCATAGATGTTGCTGCTGCAGTATTGCAAAGCTCCTGTATATTATTGATGAGGACAATCCAGGATGTTTGTTTACTTACGTACTTCTCTGAAAACTATGTACACATGAAAAAAAAAAAAATGATGTAAGAAGGCATTACAGTTTTCTCATAAATCATGGCTGGTTTAAAAAAAAAAAACCAAAAAGGCAAGCCAGACAATGAAGAATAGTAAGTTAGCATTTATCCTTTTCTGCACTTTTTAAAGAAAAGTTTTAGAACATTCCCCATCAACCTGTTGAGAAGTATGCCTGTATATCTACAAGCAGGTACTGACCCTGATGGATTACACATACAGCATTCTATATCATGAAAAACCTTGGGAATGTATACTTATGGGATTACTCTCCCCATAAATATACAAGTGTACTCCTCAAAAGGTTTACTTCCCATTTGCATGTGTTGAAAACTGGAAACAGGTGACATTAATCCCACTTTTTAAAAATAAAACACTTGTCTTTCCAGTCCTCAGACCAGACATTTTTAAACATCCATCTGGAATGAGGCGTGACAAGAGTAAATTTTACAATCCTTCAGGCAAATTCTTTGTCCCCCCTTTTTTTCTTCTTATTTTCTTAAATAACTTCCAATAATTGAACCCAACCAAGAAATGAAGAAGAATGATTTTCATTTAAGTATAGGAATTAGTTTCTAAGTAATTCTCTGGTTTCTTCATTATAGAGGAGAGGGAAAACAAATTAGTTGGTGAATTTATTTTTTTTTTTAAATCTGTTTAGGCCAAGAGTTTTATGAATGACAATGGATGAAGCTGAATTAGCCCTGCAGTTAAACTTAAAAAAAACAACACTACTGAAGATCTTTTTAAAAAAAATTATGCTTTATTATTTTAAGAGGAGGTTATTTTAGACTAAACTATGGTGTTTAAAAAAAAAAGAAAATTTTTAAGATAAATATTGAGAAAATCAAAAACTAAAAATTCAGTTTATACCAGTAATTTTAAACAAAGGAATTACTACTGTCTAATTAATATTTCCAAATAAAATTTCATAAGACAAATACAGTGATGGTATTCTGGAAAGATTCTAGCACTTAAAGATGAATGCAAATCAAATTCTGAAGCTGCAAAAGCTTCAGACAGTGCATCCGTAAACAATACATAGCTACTGCATTTTATACTTTTATAAGTTGTGAGACAATGCTACCATGGTATGTTATAAAGGAGTCTGTGTCTCCCAGAAGAGACAGGGACTATGTTATATACCCTAGACTGATTTGAAGAGAGAAACCATTAATTAGGTTATTAATCTCACTTCAAGGTAGCAAAAAAAAAAGTAAAAAATCTAAAAAAAAAAACAATAAAAGAAAGTTGCTGGTGTCAAAAAGAAAAAAAACAAAACATGCTTTACCTGCTTTGATAGAGACTGTCAACAATGGAATAGATTTCATTTTTATGGAAGTCCCTTTGGACCTTTTGAAGATTTGCCTCAAAACAGGTACGACTGGTCTCTGTTTTCTTAAGGATGTCCCAAGCAAAGAGCAGTCCTGATGAGGCACAGGATGAAGCATCCTTCTGATAGATTTTGTCTGTAGAAAATGTTGGTCTGTTTGCTGGAGACTTAATCTTAAAACAAAAAGAAAACTAGAACATGGCATCAAAGAGCTGCAACTAAACAAAGAATTTCATTTAAACAGAAATTTGAAGTGACCTATTAATTCCCAAAAAAATCAATTAAAAAGACAGTTGGACACATCACTGTAAAATAAAAATGTGACATCTTCAGACTTTGAAGTAATAGAAGCTCATCAAAAGGAACAGTCATCTTACATTGAAGTATCAGAGATCTGCTGACCAAAGAATTATGCAAAATAATTTAAAAGGTATGTCCACAGGTAATTACTGAAAATTGTTCTATTGCAAATTAAAAATCTCTGGTGTTGGGACTAAATAAATTTGAGCACTCATGCTAATCTATTTAACATGAAAGTCAGCATGAGAGACAAGGAGACAAATATGTAATGCCTGTCAGCTAAGTGCAACATGCAAAATAATTTTTTTAATCATAGAACACATTTAAGAATTAAAACAATTTATGAATAGTTCTATCAGCCTCCATAATATGTTAAAGACAAAACTCTTATGATTAGAGACTTAGACCTTCCACCTAATTACCTTGTTAACAATGCTTTAGGTGCATTTCTCGGGATGGCTTTTCATGGTAGCCGCATCAGTGTCTGACTCCCTATTTAGTTAACTAAGCATCACTAATCACAGTTCAAAGGTCATGACATGCATAAAAGAACTCTTCAAAATAGAGAGACAAAAGCTGAGATGACTGAGTTGTGAACTACATAACTAATGGTTTCTATCATCTCTTAAGAGCAGTTTCTCAATTATTCCCAAATATTTAAGTGATCAAAAAAAGAGAAAAAACGAGCAAATATAGCAGTTTTTGCTAAGTTTAAAATAAAAAGGAAGAATTAGTTGCAAATTTATTCAATGATTTCTCCAAAGATATGCAAAAATGCCACCATCTCTTGTAAGTGAAGAAAATGACTTCAGACCATGTACACTAATCCAAAAATTTTCTTTATCCAGCTACCAAAAATAAATGCATCCCAATTCAAGCAATTTAGCTAAAAAGAAACAACAAAAAATATTTACTATGCCATCACCATGGAAATGGCAGCCATAGTGCATTATTTTTCAAATGCATGCTAGGAATATTTGGAAATCAAAATTCCATTAACTATTTGCAGATATCTCCTCATTTTTACCACATGGGAGTAGCAGCAGACAGAAAGGGATACAAAAGTATAAATTGCTTATTGCTTTCATAAATCAAGTTGATTTATGCTAATAGCAATACTATTTTTTTTTTAATAAACCAATTCCTTGTTGGTGTTTTTTTTTTTTTTCAATTATAATAACAAGTCAGTAATGAAACCAGCCATATATTTTGTTGCCATTTACAGTGGAGAGCAGAAAAATAATGATAGTTATAGGTATTTTCATAGGACCAGGAAGTCATTTGACTAATACAAGTCCCTTCTGTTTATCAAAACCAACTACACAAAATGTTCCTAAAGAAATTAACCCTATAATATTTTAACACTTCACAAAGAGATCAGACCACTCTGAATTAACCATTCTGCTACTGAAAAATCACTTATGGAATGTGTAGCCTACTCTAGGGTTTATACAAATCCCTTTTAGTCTGTGAGCCAAAAATCTGGTGGTCTTTGTTTTGAAAATTTTAAATGTCTTAATTAAATCCCCTGCAATCTTTGGTATTTAAGCCTAGGAAGCAATCAATTAATAAAGCCTATGTATTAATGTTAGAATAAATCTGGGAGTTACTTTCAATTTATTATTTATTGTGACCTAGCCTACAAATCCAAATTTGCTTGGGTTATAGTAAAACATAAATGTAAAATTTAGTCAAGCCCTTTACATCACTGTTATCAACCTATCTAAGATGGGAATTACTGCTTTTAAAGATGTTATTTCTTGAACAAAATTTTACAAGAATTCAATCTAAAGTTCTTTCAAGGATCTTAGATCTACATTAAATCAAAATACTGATATATTTAATATCAAAGCTTGAATCTCTGTAAACTAAAAATCAAAGTGTTGAGGTATAGAAATAAATGGCTTTCCACTTTACAGGACATTAAAAAGAACAAACCAACCAAATCAACTTATTAAAGATAAATGGTACTAATTGTACACTTATACCTTATGTGAGGAGTTTACTACTTGGAGCCTTGTTTTTTTACTTCACCTGTAGTAATATCCCAAAATTCTTATTGCTACTACTTTATTGTCACAAGTCTAATTTTGACAGTTCTGAACTAAGATTTGTTAAGTTAAAAATAAAATGAACAAAATGCTACAATTGTCATTTTATACTAGTACAATATTCTTTATTAGTATTTATTTTCTCTAATATAACACTTATAAAATTGTATAATATTGTGGTTTCACTTAAAGATATAGTGCTTTTAATAATTTCACAGTGTCAAATTTCAATCATCACCCAACAGTTTAAAGATATATAACCAAAATAAAACTAAGAATCTGAATCTTTGTTTACATCCACACTGTAATAATGAGATTTACTAAATGATTACAAAGAATGTGCAATAACACCACCATAGATAGGCCTGTCACTTCCTGTTTACAGAACAAAATTACAATGAATAAACTATCTTTCTTCTTCTTGTGTACTAAACTGCTTAATATTAATTTGGTCACATGTGAAAACAGCAAATAAAGACAAACATTGGAACAAAATTCTCCTGTTAGTTTTTGGTCAAGTCACTTTTTGTAGCATGATGCACTCTACTCTTGGTCTAAGTTTCATTATATCTTTGGTGAAAGCTTCCTTTAATTCCTTCATGTTAGTGTGGTGTGGGCAGGTTGCTTCCAGCTATTGAACAAGATGCTAGCAGGAGCTCAATTAGATACATATCAGGGCTTTGAGGTACCCATGGAAAAAGCTTCATGCCTTGATTTTTCTTCCAGACTGGTCATCTGAAAGATGTGGCTTGTAGCACCATCTTCTTGAACTATATTAACAGAGAATCTCAGTATGCCCTGTTGGTACAATGGTTAAGAGATGTGATGTTGTTAAAATTACAATGGAAGACCTGCTAAAATTTTGATATTATTATTATTACTTATAAAACAGTGTTGATTTTTGTAATTTTAATAGTGATACATGATAGATCTAATTATTACTTTTAGAGTAACTTTTGTTTAATTCAAAGTTGGCTTCATAATGTTTCTGAAAATGACTCTTTTCCCCCTCTTCCCTTCTTTAGACCTCTTTTGCCTTGGGAAAGAGTGAGAGAGAAGTAATCTGGAAAGCATAGGTCAGAAAGTGTAGCTGTAGGGTTATAATGGAGCAGTTTAGAAATTATCTGACAGCTAATTGACATGTCCTCTCACACCAGCTGTTCCACTGAACAGAGTCAGTGAATCAGGCTTTAGCATCCACAACTATCACATACTCCGCACAACATGCAAATTTTTTTAAAGTCAGTTTCTCAAGATGATAAAAAAAATAACACATGGCACATGATGAATCAAAAAACAATGAATTTTATATTGCTTATATTATTAGTGAAATATGAAACAATCATATTCTGCTAGATAAAATTATTTTTTTTTATTCTAAAAATTAAAGTTATGTGATTCTAAACGTAAGCATGATAGTTTATGTGAAGAGTATGGGAGGAGGAGGAGAGGAGTGAGAAAGTGAAATAAAATAAAAGAAAAAAATATGTTCATTAGCTTATCCACAGCACTAATGTAGCATGCATTTCTTTAGAAATAGAGAAGATTTTTCCCTTTAGTTTCTCTCACACAGTTAATATGAGAGGGAAAATGGGGGGAAAAGTGAACAAGAGATAAAATGTATAATTTCAAGCTTCAGATAACGGTTTTCTGTTGATGGTACTTTTTTTAAAAAATAAGAACAGCACAGCCTTCACATCTGAATCTCTCTCTCGTTTAATATCACATCAAAATTACACTGTACAATGTAGTCTGGGTTTGCAGTATCATCATCAATGATGCATAATGCACAAGCTATTTGACTTGGTATCAAAGTTGTGCATCATAAAACACAAGAGGTCAGAGATGAGAGAGCCTTTAGAATAGAAAGACAGATCTTATTGATATAGAAAAAAATTGAATATACCATAATATGGTTCTTTAAAAACTAGATGTGACATCTATTTCTCCTTCATAAATTCTTTTTTTAACTCCAATTTTTATTTATCTATTTATAAAATATAATCAAACCAACAGATTAAAAGTAATAGAATGATGGGTCGCCTTGAGAAAACACATGCCAACAAACCAATTTAGAGCAAAACAAACTGAACTCAGATGAACAAAAATAAATGCATGACAAATTCAAAATTAGCCAAGAAAACATTAGCTTTTAAAAAAAAAAAAGAAAAGCAGAAAAGATACTAAAACCAAAATAAAAATGTGTTACAATACATTTTAAAATTAATATTCTGCTGAGTGAGTGTCTGGTGTTTTGAAGCAAGCTGCTTAACATGAGGATAAAAATAAAACTGCGACATTTTCTGTATTATGCAGAATATACAGAAAGGTATTTGGTTTCTAACTGCAGCCCTCATTGGTCTGTACTGTGTGACCAGAATAGTGTTTCTGCAAGCAATGTTTTCCAGAACTTTTATTCCTGCTTCTGTTTTGCAGGTTTTAATACTTCTGTCATCGATAGCCATATGTGCACACAATGAAACCTGATGGCAGAGAATTCTTTTGTTCAGAATCTATGGCATAAGGAGAATTTCTGCTTGCAAAATCATCTGCAGTGCAGTACTGACAAAAGTGGTGGTGTATGTTGTGTGAAAATAAAGAAAACAAACAAGATTATATTATACTTGGTCAACATTAGTTGTCAAAATTTGAAGAGCTTACTCCTTTCATCACACAAGGTCATTATCTTTTTATAACAAGTTAAATGAGGCAAATGGAATTTTAAATTTCTCATAAGACAGACAAACACTGAGAATAACAGTACTGAGCTGAGTATTTTTTTGTTTTTTTTCAGAAAAAGACTACAGTTATGCAATGGTTCAGAATGAGCAAAGAGCACTGGTAAAGATCTCCCATGTGGCACTGCTGTCCACTGTTTAGTGTATTATTAAAGAATATTGCAGAAATTATAAATTCTACTTTTAAGTTATAGTAAAACATTGTTTTAATGCACTAATAGGGAGGAAAGGGTGTCACTAATGCCGGGAGTCCATTAAATCCAGACGTTTACATATACTGTTTAGATACACGTGCAAACGGTGCCCAAGAAAAACATTTTTTGCACAGCTTAATGTGGACTTTTGTCGGGAGACCAGACAGCATTCATTGCCTCTGAAGTCTGAGGGTCTGTTAAATCGAGGTTTTATTGTAGTTAGTTATTTTATTTTATCTGAAAATCTTCCATTATTTTAAGTGGTTATTATAGTCAGCTGTCAGGGCCATAAAGTTAAGCATTGGTAGTGAATAAAAACATTCATTGTTCAAATCAAACCCAACCAATGCATGTATTAGGTTAGTCTATAGTTCCTATAAGGTCCATGACTGCACTCAGAGATGGAACAACTGTACAGGCAATCCATGCAGGCAAATTTTAGAAGTTAATTGCACATGATAATTCAATGCAACATTTCAAAGAATCCAAATAAAAAAAAAGAAAATATTATAAATGCATTTCTGTGGATTGCGCAACATCAAAGGGAGAAAAATGTCACTCAGTGTGGAAATAGTTATCTAATAACACCACCCACCTGTGAGTTGCAACAAGCAGACAATCACCACAGATCAAAGATTTCAACAGCAGGTGGCCCCCTTTTAGTTTTAGTCAGTGATTTCATGAGTTTACTCGATGTAAAAGGTCTGATATGCCACAGTTTATGTCTTTCCTCGTAAGGATTTTTTGCACATCCTATTTGATGGTGCTGACCAGCATTAAGTTTAGTGTGAAGATGCAAACTCAGTTTAGTTGTTTGATACTGATCAGTACTGACAATGTTGGTCTAAAAATGGCTATTGGATGCTAAAGATGAAAAGCTAAAAAATGACTCCTTCAATGACTTTTTCAAAAGAGGCAAACAATTACCAAACTCAAGTGTACCTGCACATGATAGCAATAAAAGCGAACAAGAACCTGCTGTACTCTACTCAACTGATCAAGATCATGCTAATACAATGACTTCTGCAGCTGCAAATAAACGTGTGAATGAAGATGCTAATGACACCAGTGAGACAGTGGAAATGTATGGAACAACATTTAAATGAAGAAACAATAGATTTGTCAGATCCTGCTAAATGGCCATTCAACTTAACTGACTTGAAGAAAACACTCATTGTTATCAAGGGACTGACAAGTGAGAATTTAACTATTTTATTTATTCCATTTTATTTATTATGTTTATCAATCTTAAAATATTCTGTCCATAAATATTTTACACATTCCCTTAGCAATCACTAAAAAATAATCAAAAACTAATTAAGAAGTGCATCAATAAAGTAATTTGCCTGGAGCTGGCTAACACACACTGACCCTGACTACATTGCTCCCATCGAAATCACATTCCAGAGCATTCAGAGTCCTTGCATATCTATTCTTTCTTCTAGTTTTTTCACATTCAATGTGCAAAATAGTTTCATGGGTACAATTAAGAGGAAGGTAGGTTAAAGATTTTATTAGACGGCTTAAAGAGTTAGTCATAATGATAATGAAGTTCATTTTGCCCATTATGCTGGTTCCTGTCCAAACCATATCAGATGTGTTTAAGAATGTTTCACTGTTGTTGTAGGCTGTTTCTATGCCCCATTAGGTAGAGGTGCTTCAAAAAAAAAAGTAAGGAGAAAAGAAATATAATATAGAAAGTCAAAAAGGAAGGAAGCTCTCATGTGCATGATGGCAGAAGTTTTCAAAAGCATTTTTGTGTACTACCAACTTCCATGGCACTTCAAATAAAGTCCTTTTTACAATTAGCACAATAATAGTGAATAAATACATTCTGGCTTGTCACGGTGACTCATTGGATTCAGGCTGCATTTGATGTCCTGACTGGTTGTCTCGTTTCTTCCTCTCTTTACACTGCTAACTTTCTAGCTTATATACATTACTGCATTGGTTTTTTCTTTCTTCCCATATCCAATTAAATGTCTAATGAACATTCCCCATGGCTGCTGGATGACGTGTGTCATCAGTCACATTACACAATAACTACTTCAGTGGCCTTGTAGCCCAAATCAGCAATGATTTTATTTAATCAGCAGGTACTTAAACCTTTCTACAAAAAAGATTTTATTTCCTAGTGGCCATGAATGTAGCAAACAAAGGTATATTACGGCTGCTTGATGTCATGTCAATCAACTACACAAATGTACACTCACCCACATACATCCTATCAACAGCAAGTAATACAATCAAGTGCACTCAATGTATGTATGTATTGCCTTCATGGGTTTAAAAATCTAGAAAAGAACTAAATCTAATTAAAATATAAAGTTTGTAAAAAAACATACACTATGACAGTGAGACAACAAACAGCCTGCTATTGTTTAAACTATCTTTTGCTCCAATAAATAAATTGCAACTAGTAAAATGCAAAACAAAAGTACTAACAGAAAATCTGGTTGAACCTTTGGAATGGCATGCTAAAATTTGGAAGCTGACATATTAAGCTATTTTTTTTATCACAGTGTTTGTGTTTCATGTTGCTTTCCATTAGCAATCAAAATTACACAGAAACAGGAAAATAATGGGGTCTTGTTACAAACATAAAAAGCCTACCAATCTTTTTTTAAAGTAATTAGTTTGAAAAGGGAAAATTATTGCTATTTTACAGATCTGAGAGTTAGTTTGTGCATGCCAGGTTTTCAAAGGTATAATGTTCTAGTGATGGAGACATTTTCAGAATGATGTTAAGGTGGAAGATGATCTGACAGAACAAAAGATAAGTGCTTGTCATGTTAAAGGTTTCTTTGAAGAAAATGGAACAGAGTGAAAACTTGTAACTAGCATTTTCTTTTTTTTTGGTTAAATTTTAATATTTAAGAACTGTAGCATAATCAATCACAAGCAGAAAGTTTAAACAGACTGACTAATATATTCCATAATTGAGCATTCATGGGAGGTTAGCAGAGACCATCAAAACGTTTAAAAATACCAAGAGATACTAACAGTTACTTTCGACAGTGGGCATACATATATTAGGTCATTACAAATGTTTTGTCAGTTTTTATAATAGGTTAATGTGGGGTTCATTTTTTGCATGCTTGTGAAGGTGTATGTAGATAAGTTATATGTCATTTTGTAGTGTGTGCTTTAGCATACACAAAACCTACCTTTTTAAAAATCATAAAATGGATATTTGGTTCAGGGTTCTGAGTGAAGCATGGATAAAAAAGTGTTTCATGCCATTTTTGCTTCACGAGTTCAAACTGTGCCACAAAGCGAGCGAGGCAACTCGTAGTTTTAAGCAGGCACAGGTTGAGGACACAGCAAATGAGTACACAGTACAACGATGGTTTGCAAAGTTTTGATCAGGAGTTGTGAGCCTCGAAGATAAGGAACGTAGCAGACATCCTTCCAGCCATGATGACGACCGTCTGAAAGCCTCAGCTGAAGCCAATCCAAGAAAAACAGTGAGAGAAATTGCTAGAAAGTTCCACATAAGCACTGCAACTGTTTCCAGGCATCTCGACACAATCAGCTAGGTGAAAAAGCTTGACAAGTGGGTGCTTTACAAGCTGAATGAACAACAACAAAATCGTTGATTGGAGATCTGCTCTCTGTTTGTTATAAGAAACAAAAACCACCCATTTCTTGACTGAATCATTATATGTGATGAAAAATGGATCCTTTATGACAATCAAAAATGATCAGCACAGTGGCTCAACAGAGACAAGGCATCTATCTAACCACATTCCAAAACTTAGACTTCACCCAAAGAAGGGCATGATCACTGTCTGGTGGACTGCAACTGGTGTCATCCACTCAGAGGCATAGTAAGGGTTCTCAACACCCAGGGGGGGGGGAGAGACTATTTTGGCGCCCCCCACCTGTGAAATGTTTTAATTACTTGTTTGTGATTCATTACCCACTTAATGACAATCACAAAGAATTAATCACCGCCTTATAAAGAGCTAATTTAAAGTCACAATATCACAACTGTAAACCTGGAACTAATGAGGTATCACCTACTAGGTTTACTTGCATAATTTGTCAAATTGTAAACCATTTTGATATTTATTTCATCCAGTATCATTCAAAGTCACACAGATAATCTCTCAATCATGCAGAATGCAGCCACTTGTGGTGTACATGTATTACAAAACAGATTGATAAAATACTACTTATGTTTACAAATAAATTTTATTAGTTTAAAAAACTGCGCATATACTTAAATAGATCTTGTACAGGTAGCATTCTGGTATTCATTATTACATTATATATGAATCAATTAAACTATCAGAATTTAAGGTATTGAGTACGTCTTTTTCAACACTTTATATTGCCAAGTTACTCAGTCATTCTTGAGTCACTGAAGTTCTCAAGTATGACATAATTAATTTCGGCTTGCAAGAAGACCTTTCACAATTAGCAATAGAAACCCCAATTGTTAACAAAGTCTGCAATGCAATTCTTAAATTTGGGGAAATATCTTCACCATATGACATTATAATTTATAGGCCAGAGGAAATTTTGCGCCACTTCAGACCTGTGCCTGGTGGCGACTGCCCCCCCCCTCGCTACGCCTCTGTATCCACTATAACTTCTTGCAACCTGGCTAAACCGTCACAACTGAAAAGTACTATTGTGAATTAAACGTTGTTCATCAGAAACCTCCTCAATGACAGCCGGCATCAGTGAATCGAAGAGGCCCGATCCTGTTCGTCCTCATGTCTTCAGAAACTGACCACGTTGGGGTACAAGGTTCTCCTTCACCCAGCCTATTCACCAGACCTTTCTCCCACAGACTACCACCTTTTCAAACACCTCAACAGCTTCCTCCATATGAAATCCTTCTCCAACCAAGCAGCAATTGAAACTGCCTTCCAACAGTTTATCGACTCCAGAAATCCAGATTTTTTTCAAAATGGTATAAATGTATTGATTGTAATGGAACTTACTTTGATTAATAAACTTCACATTCAGCAACAATATGAAGTCTCATTGTTGCAGTAAAAAAACAGACAAAACGGTAACAACTTAATAGTTATCAGCACTCAGTCAAGTTCAATATTTTAATAAACAGGTGATGTCCACCTGTCTAGAACAAGACACTTCTGCATCTAGTATTGCCCAAAGATAAACCCATCCCAGCCCAACATTTCAGCATCAAATGTATTAACTTAACCTAAATAGATATACAATATATTTCCTGCAGACAAAACACCAACACCTCTGACTTATTTAAATACAGGTGTTTTTAGAGTAATTTCTAAGATCTCGTTGCAGCTTGACTGACCTTTCCAATACAGTATTTACATCCACTTGTTTCCCTTTCACACAAATAAAACACACCCACAGTGTGTCAGGAGGAGTGGCATTGTCTGTCAGATAATCTCAGTCATGAGGCATGACCAGACAAAGGGCATAGCAAAGCAGGCTACCACAAGATAAAACCTTCTAAATATCAAAGTGAAAGCAGCAAAAATGCAAACACAGGACTGAAAGAACTATTTTTTGATTACACACTTTGCATACAAGGCAGAAAGAGAGAGAAGAGGGAACATCTTCCTCTCTCTGCACTGTTTTTCTTATTACTCTGCTCAATGTCACACGTTATTTAATACTCTCATCTTTCCTATTGAATGAAGTCATGTACACAACTAAACTTCATATACTTCTTCAGCAGGAACTTCACAAATGACATCAATACTAACAGTAATAAGGGTAGACTGGCTAGCTGTCAGAGTCCTGGTGAATTGAGTAAAGAAACATAACATCATACAGATATTTAACATTCACATTTGCCTAAAATAAAATATATAGATGATATAACCTCTTCAAATTGTTAAAGCAAAAATTTCCGTTGCATAGTTGGAGGATGTTCAGAAAAGAACTAAAATCTTTACCATTCATTTGACAAATATTATTTTGTTGTTTTTATTTTATATATTAATTTGCACTTCACTTTTCAGGTGAATATTTTTGTTTTCATCTGATTTATCAAGTTTACATTTTACTTTGTTCCCAAATTCAATGATTTTATAAAATATCTATATTATCTTCAAGAAATAAAGATGATTATTTTTAAAACTTGGTTAGTGAGCTGCCAAAGTGCATTGCATATTCCAACTTTCAAAAATATGGGAAAATTTTCAAATCTTTGGCAGTCCTAATAATAATATTAATTGTTATTATTATTATTATTATTATTATTATTATTATTATTATTATTATTATTATTATTTGAATGAAATTTACAAGGAATGAGAGAGAGACCAATTTTCGCAATGTCACACAAAAGTGGAAAAGGCCACAAAAATGTTGGTCCATTGCGAATACTGTACACAGTATGAGGTCAGTATGCTCATGTTTTTTATGCTGGTCAAACAGCAGCCTCGTAGTATTGTACCTGGAAGTTCAGAAAGTTTGAATTACTGCGCATAAGCTACTGTGCAATATCCTGAAAGCCTCATTCTTGTTGTCTTGTTGATCTTTGTGCTATTTGTACAAATTATATAGCAAAATCTTTTTATCGTTCTCTCAATATCCATAAAATGGATCAATTTATTACGAACAAAGAAATCAGACAGTGGTTGACTGATAAAGGTGAGGGTTCTCGAAACAAGTGGGTCAAAGTGGGAAACAGGCAATATCATGAAAGTTACATTAAATATGAATTTTTTTTCCAGCTGGTGACTATTCCCATCCCGTCCATTGCTTGGATGTGATGTATGTCATGTGAGACTTTCAAATGAAGCTATGCTACCAAGTAAGCTAAAATGGCATTCAGAAACTAAACGTCCATCTCTAGTTGAGAAAGATGTGAATTATTTTAAGCTCTTGCTAGAAGGTAACTTTAAGCAAAATAATCTCATGACCAGGAATTGAAGGTTTCAGACAATGCACAGAAGGAAAGTTATGTGGTAGCTCAGCTCATTGCAAAAACAAAGAAACCACGTACTATTGCCGAATCTTTAATTCTTCCAGCATGCAAAGAAATTAAGATTATGTTACAAAATGATGCTGCAGAAGAAATTAGTAAAGTTTCACTTTCAAATGACACTATTAGTCGATGTATCAATTGGTATGTCAGATGATGGAATCATCCCTAAAAGTGAGATTAAGAGCTGACAAAAGGTTTTCTATTCAAGTGGATGTATCAACTGATATAAGCAGATTTGCTCTAATTATTTCTATCATGAGACTTGTAGATGCAGATGATATAAAAGAGCACTTTTTCTTTTGCAAAGAGTTACCTGAGCACTACAGGTGAAGATATATTCAATGTAATGAACAGTTACATGGAGGGAGAAAATGGTCAAGACTCTTTAGTGTCAGTGGTCAAATTGTATTGGAGTTTCTCCTGATGGAGCAGCATCTATGGTAGGAAAAAGGGTTTGTAGCTAAGGTTAGAAAGAAAAATCCTTCAACCACTGTGACACACTGCATGATCCATTGTGAATCTTATGTGGCCAAATCATTACCAGTTGAAATGAATGAAGTAATGGAACAGGTTATTAAAACGGTTAACTTCATTAAGA
Source organism: Nautilus pompilius (assembly GCA_018389105.1). Classification (NCBI taxonomy): domain Eukaryota; kingdom Metazoa; phylum Mollusca; class Cephalopoda; order Nautilida; family Nautilidae; genus Nautilus; species Nautilus pompilius. Next base: position 263,031 of record JACATO010000320.1, read on the forward strand.
CATGACCACTCAAGTCACATTTATTTTCTGTTCTATGTTCAGAAATGGGATCAGAGTACAAATCTCTATTTTTATGCACACAAGTTTGATGGCTATCAAAAAGAAAGGTACTTGCAAGAAGAGTGTATGGTGAAAGTGTTTTTAACACAAGAGGACTCTTGTTTTCTTAAATTTCTTTGTGATGAATATTGGTGTGCAAAATTTGTATATCTTGCTGACATATTTGGCTTGCTGAATATATTAAATCTTGAAATGCAAGGCAGAGATTAAAATATCATCACCTTCTGTGATAAACTAAATACCTATAATGCAAAGTAGTTTGTGGAGAAGACTGAGAAATGGTCATTTGGATATGTTTTCCAATGTCACACAGATAGATTCAGCAGTCAAAGTGAAGGAAACTATTGAACAGCATCTAGTATTGCTTGAAGCATTATTTTCCATCACTAAACGTCATTAATTTTGACTGGATCAGAAATCTGTTTTCAAAAGCATCATGTGAAAGTGCTGAAAACTTAGGAATACAAGAATAGAGAGAATTTATGGAAATAAGTATGGACAGAAACTTAAAAATGAAATTTTCTGAAATGATACTGGAGAAGTACTGGTTGCTTGTGGAGAGACAATACCCTGCTATTCATTCTCAAGCAATACAAGTTTTACTAACCTTTTGTCCAACATACCTGTGTGAGTTGGCATTTTCAACATTAATTGCCATAAACAACAGAAAGGAATGTTTGAGATCAGTTGATCAAGAGTTTTGAGTAGTGATAAGTACTATCAAGAGTCAAATCGAGCATCTATGTGTATTAAATCAGGCCCAAATATCCCACTAATTATAATGAATAATACATGTATCATCTAAATAAATATTTGTATTGTTATATCTTTTGGTGCTTTAAAATTTTAAGTTTTATTTAGTATGCTGTTTAGCTGAAAAGGTTGAGAACCACTGGTCTAGATTATAAGTGAACATCAGTTCTTCTATCAAAGAACATTATAGGTAAATGACATTACTTAAGCAAAAAACAGAATACCACTTGGTAGAAAACAAAAAAATATTATTTGACATCTAGTAAATTCAGAGACTGGCATTAAGGCTTAAATAGAATCTATAATTCTACGTTTTCTGAATAGTTCAAAATGTTGCAGCTTGGTGCTTTTATCCATGGAAGCTTTCTCTCTCATTTTTCTCGTGTCCAAAGATAGATATTTTTTAATGTTCACATACAACAGCCAGCCAAGAACGGCACTGATAACAACAATTATTTGGTCACTAACTTGGTCTGATGGACCCATTCATCAATCACCTACAATGAAATTCCATCTGTTCCTTACCAAATGAGGTACATAAACAAACAATATCCCTTCTCTAAATATAGTTACAATCTGGATTTGAAGAAAGAGTTCTTCAATTTGGGTTTTCAAATTTTTAGTTCTTGCAATACTTTTATTTTCTCATCTAACTTTTATATGATTTAAAATTGTTGTTATTTTAAATTCAGTATAAGGAAATATTTTTAAAATCTCTGTATTTACCTTTTTTTATTTGGCTCCATAACCTTACACTTGTTTTACATCCAAATAACTTCAAATTTAGAATGCAGTCTGACTATAGCCTGTTAAATGTAATGAAAATTACGTAACTTCTACTAGTTTGTAAGTTTTGGGTCACACACCAAATTTTATAATTCAAATGAAAGAAAAACATCTTAAAAAAAGCTACTCACTTCTGATTAACAGGTAAGGAGAAAACTGTGACTGCACTAAAAACAATTGGCATTAGGAGTAAACCCTAAGATGATGGGAAATGACTAAAACAACCATCTACTTTCCATAAATATCTAAAATTTCAGGCTTTCAAGATAAAAAACCATGGAAACTAATTGTCAACTAAATGCTATTCATCTTAGGACTGGCTTAGCCATGGTAAAAAGTCAGGTCACTAACACCAGGTCAAAGTTTTCACCCACAATGTATTTTGTATGTATAGTTTTGTACTTTGAGTAAATAATAAAGAAAGGTTTTATAGTGTAGGAATAAGATTTTACATTAATCTTCTGCAACCTCTTTCTCTTTTTGAACTCTGCTGTAACCTTGTATAGACATAAATAAACCTTGATTGCAGAATATTAATTATGCAAAATCACTAGAGCACATTATTTCAATTTATTCCCTCATTTATTTCATTGTTACCAGTGTTCAGAACTTTTATTTATTATTTTACTGTCTATCCTCAGCTGAAGACAAGAAATTATTAAATTCCAGAGAAAATTAAACTTCCTGAGTTTTGCTTACATACATTTTAATATAATTTAAATTGAATATCTAATTAATCTTTTCTTTTTTTATTTTGGAGGAGAAATTGCAAAAACGTTTGAAAAAAAAAAAACAAACAAATAAACAGGATTAATTGTATTCCCATAAACCTAAATTTTGCTGTCACCATCCAAGGGCAACAATCACTCTCCTTACTATAAACAATAACCAAGTTACTAATAGGTTCATTAAAAAGCAGAGAATATCAATTTCTATGTTAGATTAACCAATCAATGACACCAGACACAACTTTGTGTTTTTACGCATCACTGGCTTATGCTTCAGGTACCTTCATAATTATACAGGCTGTCAAAGATTTAGACATCTAATTAGACAAACATAATTCCTGCAGGATCCATAACCACAGCTAAAGTGCTTAAGCCTGTTGATTACCGCACCACTGGCCTGGAGCCAGCCAACTAGATTCACAAGTAACACTGCTCGATTTTGCCCAGTGAATAATCATGTTATTTGGTGTGCTTACCAAATTTACACAAGAATGAGAACACCCCCCCCTTTTCTTATTTTTTGTGTAGTACTAGATCAAGAGCTACACAAATCTAAAGTAAAACCAAAATCTTTTTGGTAAAACTTGGCAAAACATTTCAGTTATTGAAGAAATATTCAAAAATCTTTTCTTTCTTTTAAAAAAAAAAAATGGGTCAGACTTTTTTTTGCTGTCATTCTCAGCTTTAATGTGTTTATTACCTAGCTAGTAAGAAACAGAAGTGAGCCCAATCATTAAAGCTGAGCTCATGACAAAACCAGCCACTAAGAACTAAATCCAAAAATAATGTATTAGCACTATTTCCAATAAAAAGTGCTTATACCCATCAAAATATACAAATAACATTTTTTATTTGTATCAATATAAGTACTGCTAGTTTTAAAACGATAATTTAAAACTTAATTTAATTCATGTTACAAGTGATAATCAATGCTGATGCAAACATTCCTTATATTTAAGAAATATTACTGATTTTTGTATTTTTTTTTAAATTTCAAACTTAAAAAAATTCTAGCAAGCTATAATTTGACAGACATAATAAAATGCTTATCATCATGCTCAGTAAACAATTACCATATTTCTCAGATTATAAGTCTATGTGAAGTATAAGTCAAGTTGGCTTATTTTTCAAATTTTATCCCTTTCATTCACAGTAAGTTGAGTTTGAGTATAAGATGAGCCCCAGGTCAGCTACGGTAGTCAGCCAAACTTTCAACCAGTCAGATCATTATGTCAAATCCTTCATAACCCTGTTGCACTGCACTGCTATCTACAGCCCTTCCAGGCTCATGTATGTTTGTGCATATCAATGAACTAATTTGTTGGATGATCTACCAGATAAATGGAGTGATGAAATAGTTTTTCAACATGTTTGGAACCATGGAGAGATACCTGAAACAAACTGCAAATTTCATTTTCAGTTCTGATATTGAAAGCCCAGTGCCTATTTCTAGTCACTGTTTGTCATCAGTGATTGTCAGATGATCCTGTGTCATCTGCACTATGTTCAATTGCCTGCCTACTTTACAAAGCCAAACATGTCAGTTTTATCTATCTTCAACACTTTTATTTAATTTTGAGATATTATAGCACATTCAAATTCAGAAAATCACCTTCTGGGAAGGAAAGTATGAACTTATGTATGGCATGATAGACATAAAAGAACGTTTCTCATCATGCTCGATAAACAATTCTATAGCCCTACAGACATAACAGAACATTTCTCATCATGCCTGGTAAACAATTTTATAATCTGATAGACATGAGAAAATGTTTCTCATAATACTCAGTAAACAATTTTAGACTTGTATTTAAAATATGGATTTTTACTTCCTTGCTAAAGGGAACAGAGAATAATGAATCCACAATATTTAGTTGGTATTCTTGCTTGCATCATACCTAACCAAACTGCATACAACATTAGTTTTATCAGTGTTGTCTGCCTCCAGAAATTTCAGCAGGCCAAGGAAACTAGCTTTATTATATGAGCATTAAAAATTAAGTTTTTCTGTGTTTGTACCAAAGGCAATGGCATATTTGTATGGGGTTTGGGGGTTTTCAGACTTCTTTGTTTTCTGTCTAATGTCTGCCAGCTAAGTCTGCAGACTGCAACAAGAGAATTTAAAGGAAAATATGATTTCTCATAAATAGGAAAAAAACTTGAGGGAGTCAGCACCACAACAAACAAATCTATTGTGTCATTCATTTGGAAATAGTTTCTGGCAGTACCGTTTATGGACCGCATATTATTGTAATGTTAGACAGATGACACTATCTAAAAGGGGCACACTATACACTTTAACTAGAAAAGGAAATTATATGGATAATAAACTTAAGCAAAAAAAATTGTAATACTTTAAAAAAACTTTGCTGAAACCTTTGTTGTTGTATTTTTACAGTTGATTACCTGTATTAAAAAGGCAAAAAAAAAGAGAACACATTTCTATTATGTTGCTTCTCTAACATTTGACCCATACAATTGCATTTGAATTATCCAACATGTACAAACATCATTTATCTATTAAGAAAATGGAGCATTCTGCTTGGCTTGCAAGTTTTCTGTCAATTCCAAAGTGTGGAAATGCTGGAGAGTACAAGAAAATACAAAAAAAAAAAAACAAACAAAACAAAAGCAGATAAGTAAAATACCCTGATCATGGGCTATCTTAATGAACAAAACTAAGCAGTTTTGAACCAGATGAAAGTGAATTTATGCAGGTTAAAATATTCCACATTAGTTTTGCTAATTTACAGTTAAAACAGTGGTATATAAAACTGAAATGAGTTTCCATCTAATAATAATTTAGAAAACAATTCTCACGTATTTCTATGAAAATGAACAGCAATAGTGAAGCTCCACTAAGAGATGTCACCCACAAAATACAGTTTATGGCATAAATTGCATGCCAATATTGAAAAGGTAGAAGATAGTTAAATGTGTTTTCTTAATTACTGTATTTTTTGGGTTATAAGTCAAATATGTCAATTTCCCCATTTTCCAAGCCTTCATTCACATATAAGTCAATAGTACAATCGTATTTTTGTACAGTAATAACAGTATAAAATTTCTGTCAGGGATATAAAATAGCGGAGGTGGATAACATCAAAGTGAGAGATTTAGGGAAGGAAAGAGTTTTAGGTGAAAGAAAGAGAATGAAGGCAAAATAAAGCAGCTTCAATCCGTATGGAACAGTTTGATGTGGTTTTTGCCTATCAAATAAAAAGTTGATCCATCTCTCTTTGCAACCACAGTTTGCTTTTTTCAGTCGGTTATAATGAATCCTTCACTTTACACCAATCATGAACAGATTCTTCACCAACGCCATACTGCTGTTCTGCTGCCATATTTCCACCATTTTTTTTTCAGCAAAATTCACCACTTCCAGTTTAAAATCTGCAGTAAGTGCTTTCCTTTTCTTTATAGCAGGCATTTTCAAGTAAAGATTTATATTTTTTTCAACTTTGGTGAATTGAAGTTCCCCTAACACTATGATATCTGTGCCCTCTAAACATTAAATAAAAGGGGAAATAACTGAATCTGAGTTAACATGCACCCACACATGCATGTACAATCATACATAAATTTCCTCATGGTACTTAAGGGTCCAGTGTTCCTGGTATCATGATTTCATCCATATAAAAGTTGGAGTGGAATATAAGTTGATGGTCAGGCCCTTGCAGAAAAAAGTATCAACTTATACACCAAAAAATACAATATCTATCCTTCAGATTCCCCATAACCTGCTTTAATTTTGAACACAATGTATAACGCAAATGCAATTTAATCATAGTAACACACACACAGACAGACAGAGCATATAATTTAAAAAAAGTAATTACAGTTTGAATTATATGTATTTGAAATTAAATATAGTTCATTTGTATTGAAAATTAAATTATATGGTAGATTAATTATTAAAACTATCATTAGTTTATAGACAACAGAAAGAAGTGTGTAAATGAATGTCACTAACTCTAGCCCTTCCCATGTTATAAAGAGTCTGTTTGTTTGTTTTTCTAAATTAAATTTTCATATCCAGAGGGGGGTGGGGCACACTTCTGATCCTCAAAAGAGATAATTATTAATGCAAGCTATCATAATCTGGAAAACAATTTTATTTTTGGAAAGAATTTCATTGGAACCTGGTTCTGATGCTGTTCATTGTGAAGAGACAAATTGGATACACTTCTCTAACCAGTTAAAAATATCACTGTCAGGGCTAAAAGTGACACCAGACACCTGGTTCAATCTACCTAAAACCAATAGCAACCCACCCCCACTGAGATATTGTGTTGCATTAATGCTTGAACTCACTGTGTTGCTTTATAGAATGTTCATAGCTAGAGTAACACCTCCTGAAAACAATGAAAATGAATCAATGAAACCAAAATACTTTAAAACATTTAGTTTTTTTTTTTATCATGCAATGAGAAGCATCTGCAAGTGAGTCAATTTTGAGTTTCAAAAAACCATAAGTTGACTTACAGATTCCATACATAAGAAAAATAAAGTTACTGCTAAAGGTTTGAAATAAATTATCTAGAAAATAGTTATTGGACTTGTCTCTTAACCTTTAGTTGTTTTGCCCCCCCCCATAATACTATTTCTTATTTCACTTATTTTAATTTAAAAGCTATAGTGAGTTAGTTGATTTAGTTCAATACAAGAAAGCAGGCAAACATGTATGTATATGTATTGATAAGATACCCCCCCAAACTAATAGCAAAGCATCATACTGACAGATTTCTTTTCTTGTGCATTTTCAGCAAATAAAAATTCTTATTTCTTTTAACTTGCCTACTACTGGAAAAAAAATGGCAAAACTTATTAATTTTTTTTTAACTATCAGGAACACAAATTTAATCTCGTTATAATATAAACAAAATTTAAAGGAGATTTACTAAGGGTGTTCAAATGAAACCTGGCCCGATACCATTATGGACGGCAATGCTGTTCCATTTGAATGCCTCTGGTACATTAGAAAGATTATAAGAATTTTCTAGGGCTATAGTAATTGATAAGCATGCAAATAACTTTGGAGGCAGATGTAGCAATACTAAGGGTAGTAACTAAGCACACTGTAATATCTTTTATGTAGGAAAACCAACAACAAAGATTTATTAATTTATATATATATATATATGAGAGAGAGAGAGAGAGAGAAAATTAGTTAATCTATCTCTCAATTAAAAGTCCAGAAAAAAACTTTATAAAGTAAAACATGCTATTCTAGCAAGATTATACTTCTTAATGGTGAATCTATTTCAAAGTTTGAGTTGAGCGAATTGAGAGAAAGGCGGCCATATAAATTTTCATGAAAATTACCTGGTTTAGGATGATCAGATGAGATTATAAGATAATAATGGGATTTAAAAAATAATCCATTCATGCACACATTTAGTGAATGTGTTAAGGCTGACCACACTATAGTTTGTATTCTACGTTCATTTGCTCTCTTTGAAAGAAAGTATATTTTTGTTTGAAGAATTTTTGTAAAGATACCTAACAATGGATTGTAGAAAAAACATAACAACAATGGTTTTTAATTATACCTAGAAAAAGGCCCCTTTCTGATTTACTTCTTTTAACCACCAATCCATCATTCTGTCAAGGAAATTTGACTTCCATTCAGCCATATTATCACCAACAAAACCCAGCAAAACAAAAATACAAAATTCCTATTGTCAACAAGAACAGTTATCACTTCCCCCAAGAAAAATTTAATTTGCTTCAATTTTATTGTGCGGTAGACCATGAAAATTACCACAAAGTATAAAAAAAATTCTGGTTTTAAGTTCTGACAGCACTTTGATATGGAAATGCATTGTTTTACCTGTTAATTTAAAATTTGTCCGATCTGCTACAGACGCCATGAAATTCAATGGTGATATTTCCAACTCTGTGCTCTACACCGAGGCACAGTCATACCAGAGATGTGTTACTTCGGTTTCTTTGCTCCTGTGTGAAGCCCCTACACATCTTTTGATTTTAACTCATTAGATTACTTTTTTTTTTTTTTTTTTTTTACAAGAGCACACCCACTGAAAAATAAAACCTACATGATTTTTTAAAATTATACTTTAATTATTAATATATGTTCTTTCATCAAAGCAACTCTAGGATTAGAAAAAGTCACAGTTTAATCTGTAACTCACCCCACACCCCTACTACCTGGAGTCTGTTGATGAGTTCACAATTATGGCAGCCAGCGTAGATAGGCATCCATACTTTGATGATTTTTACACATATTAAAAAATAATAAAAATGAAACTAACTTAAAATTAGTTGTTCTAATAAAATAAAAGTACCAGAACCAGAAATAATTAAAACCACCCTTTTAATAAAAGATAGTGAATTAGTCTGGACTTTTTCAACAACCTCATTAGTAGTGACACAACTAACTAATAAAACTATGTATCGGTAATCTTTCTAAGTTACCATCTTGAGCACTTGAGGACAGCTTTGCAGTATAATGTGGTTACTTCACTTCAGCAGCAAACCTTTCTACTTATGGAATGTTTACATGATGTGTACTGGTCTCAAACCTATGGCCTACTGGTTGTTGATTTATTAAATATGGTTAATTGTCCAAAGTACCACCCAGCAGTTCATTTTTTTAAAATATCTTTTTTTATCAATTTTTCCTCTTAAAACTTAAAAATTCCATTTGCAAGTAAAAAAATCCTGAGAAACATGAAAGCTAACAATATTTATATAATTAGAGAGTATATAGAAGACCAGCTTTTGCAAGAAATTACAATATAGAAGTCTGTGAGTGTGGATAAAACAGAAGAATATACATTCATAAAAAAATAATTGTTTACTGTGTGCAAGTACATATACATGTGCACAGCAGAAACACACTTATCTGGTTGGAACGAGGCCAACCCTGTGCTGGATAAGTGACCAATTACAAGTGCCCCCAGTTATGAGCAGTCTTTTTCTAAAAGTGCTGTCTGTGCAGTGAAATTCAAAATACAGTTAATATGTAATATGAAGTAAAAGTATCCAGTCCTTACAGAGCCACCAATTTTGACTCTAAAGGATACAACCACCCTTCCCCTTTTTTTTGCTGCACATGGAATCCATGTTGGAAAAGTTCTGTAAGAAGTTTAAATCTGCTCTAGAAGTGCTTGCTCTCTGTAGCTGAAATGGATATGGAATGGCATCTTCTGTGGGTTAAGTACATGCTGCAGCATTCTCGTGCATGCATGCATGCATAACTGATGAGGGTCAATCAGATAACCCAGTATATCAGAAGAACGGATGTTGGGTATACAAGTTTCTACTGCCTGTATATAAATAATATCAATTTCTTCCACTTTGAACCTGTATGCCGCAGTCAACACACAAGATATCTACCAGAGGAAACCTGAAGCCAAATGGAGGAAAACATGGTGTAGAAATTAGCTGCATACCATAATTTTCATGTAATGGAACAAAATTATTGGCAAATGATGACATATCTGTGGCAGATAAACTTTAAATAGAGCTTCTATTTCCAGATTAACAGGTTAGTCCCTCCTACTCAATAAACTCTTGGTCTCGACCTATATGCAAATTCAATATACCTATGGTATATATAAGACTTGGAAAGAAAAAATTCAAAACTTATATAGCAAATTAAAACCCAGAGTCTTAACCCTAGTACTGCCAGTATTCACCATACTGATCCTCAGCAGCAATTGCTTAACATGCTAGTTATCAGTATACGAGATCTGTCGAAAAAGTATCTATCTGACTTTATATTTTCCCGTGGGAAGTAATGACATTAGAGAGGCAAAAGTGTGCATATGTCAGTCGCTGTCAGGAAGCCAGCGTGTGAGGTGATATACTACTTACATGTCGCATTCTCATTTTGCCCGTGATGACGGAACTCGTGGAGCAACGATCTTGCATCAAGTTTTGCCAAAATCTTGGAGATACCCAAGCGGAAACAATTTGAAAAATTCAACAGACTTTTGGTGACAATGCCATGGGTATTACCAAAATTAAAGAATGGTACAACAGGTTCAAAGATGGCCACACTGGTGGAGAGTGACCAATGTTCTGGGAGGCCGCCAACAAGCCGCAATGCAGCTGTTATCAAGAAAGTGCGGACCTTGATAATGGAGGATCGTTGTTTGATGATGCTGGAAATTGGTGACGAGGTTGGGATCAGTAAAGATTCTGCACATGCAATTTTAAAGGAGCATTTGGGTTTGCGCAGAGTGGCAGCGAAATTTGTGCCCAAGCTGCTTTCTCAGGAACAACAACAACTTTGTCTTGAGGTTGCGCAGAACCTGCTGGATACTGCCAAAATGGATCCTGAGTTCCAGAATACCATGATAACTGGAGATGAGTCATGGGTGTACAGGTATGACCCGGAAAACAAAGCTCAGTCATCACAGTGGAAGCATCCAACGTCGCCAAGGCCCAAAAAAAGCACGTCATGTCTGGAGCAAAATCAAGGTGATGCTGACTGTTTTCTTCGACTACCGAGGCATTGTGCATCACGAATATGCACCAGAAGGACAAGCAGTTACAAAGGAGTACTATCAGGAAGTCCTCCGATGTCTTCGTGATGCAGTTCGGCACAAGAGACCGGATCTGTGGGCCTCGCAAAACTGGCAGCTGCATCATGACAACACCCTGGCTCATTCGTCGCAGCTGATCCAAGGTTTCTTGGCAAAGAAAGGAATTTCGCTCATTTGCCAGGCTCCCTACTCTTCCAGACATGGCTCCTTCTGCCTTCTGGTTGTTCCCAAAAATGAAGATGCCACTGAAAGGCTCCCGCTTTGAGAGCCAAGAGGACATCATGCGGAATGTGATGGTGGAGCTGAGAGCCATTCTGGAAGAAGCATTCCAGACGTGCTTCGAACAGTGAAAGGATCACTGGGCTAAGTGTGTGAAGGTACAAGGGACCTACTTCGAAGGGGATTAGCAATTGAACTCCACCAAGGACATAATATTTTTTTTCCTAGCCTAAGGTCAGATACTTTTTTGACAGACCACCTATTAACTTTGGATAGCACTGTTACAAATGGTGGTTTCAACCAGTGAAAAAATAGGAAATTTGTTTGCATGAGACTGCTATAATGTTAAAGGCTATTGCAATGCCGGCAGGACTAAGGTTAATTTGATGAGATCATCATTGGTTAAGCTTATTCCTTTCTAATGATATTTTATAATATTTTGTAAAATTTATTTCTAAACAAATATTATCCACAAGATAAAGGATTACTTAAAGATGCTGGAGAGGTGCCTTTTCATGATAAGAAAATGATTCTACTGAGCAATCTCTTTGTGAAGTGGTGATACATCACATAAAAACACTGTTTGAGTTTACAAAGATAAAACTATTTAAGGCCTCTAAGTGGATTAGAGTCAGGTGGGTTTGTCTACTGCCAAACTATCAAGATATAAGGCTGGTTTTACATTGGCATGGAAAACTTTAAAAGGATGCTGTAGGTACAAGGCTCCTAAAATGTAGATGATGATTCTATTTAATAAATTTTATCGAAACTATTGGAAGCAGTCTCAAATATAACACTATTGCATATATTTTTAAACAAAGATACTGAGTGGGTGTTTATTAAGTGTTACAATTTAAAAGTGCACTTTTAACATAGTAAAGCTGATTAAGCATCATTTTAGTATTCCTAGAACCTATGCACTACTTCCCGTCCTCCATGTAGTCAGTTCCTGTGGAGGTGCAGCTGTAGAGTATTAAAGTGGTATACTTCAATAAATCCATGCTTTGCAGTCTATCTTATCAAAAGAAATACAACCATGATAAATTAAAAACAAAAGAAATGCTTAAAGGCTGCATTAGTCAAAGAATAATCAGACTTAAATGAAACAACAAGTTGGATTGGAAGATAAATTAATTTTTGGGCACCAATTCACACATATACACATACACGTTAGCTGGCAGCATAATTGTACCTTTTATGCATTTTACACAACTGGGATATTTGATAGTTACTTTATCTCACTGGCTTATGTAGTACATGAAATTTTATGTTAAAAAAACAAACGAGATACGGGGTTGCAATTTTGGATATTGACAAAGTGCTTCTACTTCCACATTAGAGAGCCCTTTCTCTTAAGTGATGTTAATTCCAATTAAAAATGTGACCTGCACAAAGGCAGCAGCAATATTTCATTAAAATATTCACTTTTTTTTTTCAACAAGAAATAGTTTATTGGTTTTTACAAAGCTTTTCAACCCACAAATCAACTTTATTTTGAGGTACTTTGAGATGGATTAAAGACTAAAATATTGTAACAATTCACAAAAGATTCTTTTTCTTAATATATGTAGCAATTTGAGTTTATCAGTAGAAAAACCATTGAAAAAAATTGTTTTACCTACTTACTATATAGCATAATATAATATACAATACAGAATATCAACATTAAAAGTGGTGCAATGGATTCTGAATTGTATGCAAGGTCAGAAAGGGTTTGGCAATCAAATTAAGAACTGTAAATAATTCACAAATGAAACTGTGTATACTGCAATAAAATAATAGTATTTCAACCTCAGAAAGTTCTTTATTATGTTAAATACAGCTTTAATTCTGATCATTTAAAAAAGGAGAAAAGTCTGTTCTTTCCCAATATAATTTCCAAGATGGATGCCATTACCTCAGAATCTAGGACAGTCAGTTACCTTAAATATTTGTAGAAGCCTACTGACTTGAAGCCCAATAAATCACCAAGACTCCTAGCTATGATGCTGATCCAGGGAGGAAGATACAGCAGCCTGATGCCCTGCTCATCTTACAGTATTGATCTGGTTGTTAGACAAAATTGGGATCCCAGAGCACTGTGCTCACTGTGGCTTCACTATTCTACTTGCCTTAGGAATCATGGCAACAACACAAAAATGAGAGAGAGAGAGAGAAGAGAGAGAGAGAGAGAGACTGGTTTATCGACCCAGGTATAACAAAAATTCATCTAAACTACGTGTGTGTGTGTGTGTGCGCGCGTGCGTGCATGTGCGCGTGTTTGTGTGCGCGCGTGTGTACTTTCAAGAGGAAATACAGATAATATTTATTAGAAATCTGTCAGATACAGTCAAACAGAAAGCTGGCTTCATTAAGCCAGATTCTTTCTCCAGGAACATCACCCACATTCCTTGTAATCATAGCTTCATCTCTGGAATACATCTTGTTTGAGCATGGCTTCACAATTATGCATGAATCTTGTCGTCATTACTATGGTAATGCAAGTTAGACAAAATAAAATAGGACACAATTCACAAAAATACTCATAAAATTCAAGATGCTTAAAAATTTATTTTTGAATATTATGTGACCATCTATTATTAGCTACCATACAACACTGGCATAGTATAGTATATGGTAAGTACAGTTTTACTACCATCTAATGAGAACAATTAAAGTCTAAAAAGTAAAAAAAGACTATATCCAAATCCATAGTGATTCATGTTTTTGTATAAAACTTTTAGAAAAATACATATTTAGTGAATGAACACAAACAGACCATCCATGATGTAAGCTATCTATACTTTAAATGTGAAAAATACTTCTAATTTGAAATTAACAGAAAATCCAGTAAAGTTTTCTAAATTAAAATTAAAAAAATAAAATGAGTTTCAAGAAAAAGTATGTATGCAAAAATGTAAAGAAAAAAAAGGGATAATTATAAACTAATGCTAAAATATTCTAGGATGTGTTTAATTCTCAACACTCATAAAGATCTTTGATTGATTTTAGTAATCAACATAGTAAATCCCTGTCATCATCTCTAATAGTATTGCTGAGCTAATAAAGCTACTCTCAACATTTTTACCCAAATTACATTTTAATGGAAAAAACCTTAAAAAAAATTCAACTTTTTTTTTCCAATTCTAAAATTACCACTGTTATCTAGTTGAAAATATGAAGGTTTTTTTTTTAAAGATGACCAACATTTCTTTGTTTTCTGGACCCCTTCTATTGAAGAAAGTTTGAAAACAAAGAAATTTAAAGTTTGTTTTTATTTACTCAGAAAAGGTTTTGTTCATCATAAAGGATAAGAATGTGTAGACAGAAAATTAGTATCCACCTTCTCTGCACGCATGCGTACAGGGGGAGACAACTCCACTGATGGAATCAAGTGCCATGATCCTATGCTATGAAATGTTGCCAATACCATACCAAGTAGGGCCAACATTTCTGACTTTGGAAAGGAAAAAAACTAGTATTATTTAAATAATTATTGTTAATTTAAAAAGCTCCCTGACAAAATTTACTCCATAAATGGTTAAAACATCACTATTTGCTTGTCTTTTTATCATCTAATATTTGACCTGCTGCTAGACTTGTCTAAATCTCTCTTTTTCATCTATACTTTCTTTTTCATAAAAAGGTTCCAATATTAAAAAAAAAAATGTCTTCATCAGATAAAAACTCTACAATCAGCCAGAGACTTCAGAAATGGTGACTAATGACATAACTTTCTACTTTCTAACAAAAAAAAAAACTGTACATGTAAAAAAAAAATAATAAAAAAAATACCTGCAAAGCCAGACAATGAACAACAATTAATTATCAAGAGCTGGCTAGGTAAGAGAAAATTTAACTCTTGCAATCTGCCATTAATGCAATATGTAATTTGTTTAATGCATTTACATAATTCATGTCAAAACTTGATTAGCAAACATGATATTCTCTGTTTTCTTTTAAATTTCTGTATGATTCATTGAATATACATTAACAATTCTATAAGAAGGGGGGCTTTTATTATTTTTGTTTGAGCATGATGCAGAACTGAATGATCAAAAGATGTCCAATGAGGTGGAAAGGGTTAATAGGGCAAGTGAAAGACAAAGCTGTAACCTCATGGAAAGGAAGTGACTCAGTAAGAAATATGACTATAATTTTAAAAAGTAAACAAAAAAAGAATTTTTTAAAAAAATTAGAACAATAATTTGCAACAAGTACTTATAGATAGAGACAAAAAAAAGGTATAAAAAAACAAAACAAACAAAAACCTGAAGCACAGCTGTAGTCAAAACTGAAATATAATGAATTGCTTCCAACAAGAATTTAGCAAACTGAGCAGTCTAACAAATCATCCTTCAGCAAAGTCTCTGTTACTGGGCTCTCAAATCTCTCCCTCTGCTTTCCCACTTGAAGAGGCTGAGTGCGTGACCCCACACTAACCTGAACTAAAACCACCCAGCCCAGACTGTAATCATATCAGCATGTGGAGCTTCTGTCTACACCTCATCTCTCTGTGCTACTTACTGGAAAACAGATGCTGCAATGGAAGATGAGCGCAAGGGGTCACCTATGCATCACCCACTTCAATAATACATCCAGAGGAAGAGGAGGAGACCCCCAGAACCCCATAGAGTAAACAGCAAACAGAAGGAAAAACCTGGCCCAAGTGTGGAGAGCGTGCTGTTCTCCAGACCGCAACCACCAATGTAGTTCCGACCACAAAAAGAAAACAAGAAAACCCATCACCGGTTGAGGAGTGGTGGGATTTCTCAAAACTATAACACATTTGCTTAAGGAAAACAGGATATGGTCAGGAATGAAATCATATACCAAAGTTTAAAATTATTTAAAGAGATAAATAAATGCAATCTATTTCCCAAAAAGTTAAAATGCATGATCTTTACAAATAATTTATTTAAAAGTGTATTAAAAATTAATCAAAAACACAAATCATACATAAGCTTTTGCTGATCTCTAGACCAAAAGGGGATGGTTTCTGATGCGACTAACTGAATATGTAGATTAGTACAACATAGTCAGGATCTTTTTTTTGAAAATGAAAACCTAATCATTAAAATTTTAAAAGCATTTACTGTACATAGTCATCCATATTATTATTCTTTGTTATTTATGCCACAGTCAACTTATTTTTCTGCATTCTACTATCCATTTAAAAACATGTCTGAGTTTTCAGTGGTTGTGGAATTTATCTACTTAGATTTCATCTTTCTTAACGAAAGGTAACTAACTACTTGCTTGTATGAAATGATGTTCATTATCAAAATTTCTAATACTACTTTTTTCTTCATTGGAAAACATTGCTACACTGTGTACCACCAATCTCTACAACAGAAACAAACCTGGTGATGGAGTGTATATACATGTTTACTGCACATCACTAGGTCTCCAGTACTTCAAACTTTGACAGAGACATTCCTACTGGAACCCCTCATTTTCACATGTGGGAGAAAACCCACAAGACTGGCTGGTGAAGAGGAGAAAAAAGAAAGAAGAAACTCATGCTAGGAAGATGCACCAAATCAGGCTGACACTATATGGGAATTGAACTAGGGCTTGCAACCTTGGCAGCACAGTTATCTCCGCTAATGGGCCACATCTTCTTCAAGCATTAGCTTTTATGACAAGAACACTCTTTATTATTCATATTAAAAAGAATAACTCTCATCAATGACTTTCTGCCCTATACTAGCAGCAGTAACTAATGAGCATAACTTCACTACTGGCAGAAAATTCCAAAGATTAAGATTTACTATTATTAATGGCTGTATTGAGAATGAATCAAATAAAAATTTTGTGCTTCACTCCAAATTAGAACCTTCTGAAAAATCTGAATCAAGATTCTTTATGCGATTATCCCATAAAAACAATCATTGCTGATGAGCACAGAAAGCCATGTGATTCAGTTATCCAAGTGAGAAACACTAAATTTTCTGCCTTAGAAAAGCAAAGATAAATACAAGTTAGTCAGTTGCATCTTGATGCTAATGGTCAATATTCATGAAACCAAGAAAAGAAAAGAAAGTAAAAGTGTTGACTGACTCACCAGGTATTGATCTAGAGGTGTAGAATCTGAGATTAATGATGGACATTTCATATCCATCTTGTTAGGCTGCTGAAAAAAACACAAACAAACAAACTATTATTAGTATATAAATACCATACATTTCACAGCCATGGGCTAAAAAATCTGTTGTCAGAATTTATTAAATTCTTTTAAAAAAACAGAAGTAATACTGTACTGAAAGCATAGAGAAAATGTCTGACAATGCTTTCCCCAAAACTGTTTTAAAGTAAACCCTCTCTAAATTCTATTGACAAATTTTTAAAACAAGGGTATGAGATTCAGACAAACAAAAAAGGAAGATCACAGTTTACATCAAAACTGAAAAGCATTTAGCTAAAATTATTTCAGAGGAAAATAAATGGAAGTATTGAGTTTTTTCTACATTTTTGCATTGTAGTAGTCTCATGATTTTCAGATTGAATAAAGTTTTTATACAAAATATAAATCTCTGAAAAATCATTCAGGTAGATTTTACCAAAATTTACATTTAAATTTTTGGGAGGAACACAGTTCTGGTCATACTTTAAGACATCTTTAGTTTTAGGCTAAAAAAAAATAAAGTTTTTATTTTCTTTTTGTAATCCATCAGAACCTTTTAGTCCTGCACCCTGTTGTTATTCTGCAATAAACCTTGGAATTTACAGGCCTCATAAATGTTGCTTAATCAAACAGTGACATCAATATTCTTAAAAAAAAGATGAAAAAAGAATACCAGAGATACAATCTCATGAAGAGCAGGCTAATGTTCTACTTCTAACCTTACCTGCAAATCTGTTTGCTTTAAATGTAAACTTTTCAAAACCAATGTAACTGTTAATGGAAGGCAAGAAACAATAAAGTAGTGAGTTAGTTCAAGGATTTCCTAATTCCTTATTAGTAACGACTAAAGTAATAAACTAATGGCAA
Organism: Nautilus pompilius; assembly: GCA_018389105.1. Taxonomy (NCBI): domain Eukaryota; kingdom Metazoa; phylum Mollusca; class Cephalopoda; order Nautilida; family Nautilidae; genus Nautilus; species Nautilus pompilius. The sequence continues at coordinate 281,066 of JACATO010000320.1, forward strand.
ATGCTCAAACTGATACTCTACTTTCTATAATTTTCTGCTCTTAGCAAGAAACATTTTATTAAATATTTGGTGAGAGCCAAGAATTCAAATCCTGGATAAAACCAGTCAATTTGGTGCTGTGCCTCCCTGGCAAGATTTCTTTCAGGCTTTCCAGTTTCTTCCCACACTTAAAAATGAATAGTTCCAGTAGTAATTCCCCTACCATAGTAGGAAGTGCCAGACCCCAGGTGGTGCAGGACTGGCAATGCTTTACAGTTATGCACCTTTATCAGGGTTGTCTTCCTTGTAGACAATGGTGTACAGAAAAATTAAAAGAAAAAATGCACAAGTAACTTAATCATTAAAAGTTGATGCTTTAAAAATGTACCTTTTGTATATCAAAAATGACTAACTATTAGATGTGTAAAAGATCACAATCAGACAGCAAAATGTTTTTGTAATAGAACAAACTTCATCTACCATAGATAAGTAGAAGTGGTGGCCATTAAAACTCATCAGTATCAGCAAGGAGTCAGACTAGAGTACAAGAATTGAAATTTATAAATAGAATTTCATTATTTACAATTTCAAAGAAAAATGCTTAACATCTCACTTCAAACAGTTTGTCAGTACTAATATCTGATTAACATATCCTAGATTTATATCTCCTGCAATTGCATTTGAATATGTATATTTCAATTGTTTTATAAATTCTTCCTCTTTTCTGAAAAATTCTGTTTCTACTAAGCCTTAAAAAGGTGATAAGTAAAGTAAAATAGGTGGTAAAAAGACAATATATCTGTCCTAATCCAGGTAATATTTTTAAAAGCATTATTTCATCTATTTTAGAAGATGGGAGATTACTGAGAGCATGAGCAATATTTTCATTTCTGAATGCAAAATATGTATAGATGGTTGCATAAAACATTTCAAAATAACAGTTTTTTTGCTGAGTATTTGGTGTTTAATACTCAAAATTTAGCTATCTTCCCTTTCTTCTAGTCAAATCAAGAATGGCCCTAAAGAAGCAATAAAAGATCTGCAAGTATGCTTTAGAATGCAAATAATCCATTTCAGATCATTTGGTAGAGAAAATCATGGTCATCAGATTTTATTATCTGTTTGCCTTTAAACCAAAAGTTGTGTGTTGTTATGAGTTGGCTCTCTAATTAGCAAACAAATGATTTATTATTTAAAAAATAATAAAACTACTTTCCCATTCATTGTAAAGAGACACATGTTAGAGAGTAGATCTGAACTGTACGGACTTCCATATTTGAGTAAAAACTCAATGACAGCAAGTCAGTACGCCTGCAAGATGCAAATCTGGTCAGGAGACATTATCTTGAAATCTCTCTTATACTGTAAAACAGGAGGAAGTCATCAAATCTTTCAGTTTGCTGCAGGCTACGAAATAGTGTACCCAGTGAAATATTAAATCCTTTTGAACAAATTGTCTCAAGACAATACATTTAGTTGGAAGGTCAGCTCACCTGCTGCATCCTTTCCACAAAACAAAACAATAATAATCAGGGAAAAGGTAAGTCTGTGCAGCACAAAGAAAGAGTGAAGTCAGCCAGCAAGTTTAGAAAATAAATGAGATCTGGTTTCCAGCAGCCGACCAACAACAAACATATTTTTTTCAAATAATAAAAAGGTGAATTTATTTTATACAACAAATGAAGATGATGCCACTGATTGTTATTGTGAGTTTTTTTTTTTTTTTAGGGGTATAGAAAAACAAAATAATATGTTTATTATTTAGAAATTAAAGAAGTCAATCTTTATCTAGATATGGTCATTCTGACTTTGATATTAATAGATAAAAAAAAAACAGGGTATGCATCACAGATAGAAAATTATACAGATATGCCCCACCCATAAATTAAGTTTCTTTAACTTCTCTCTTTTTTTGTGGCAAATCACTCTGCAAAAGAAGTGTGAACGTGCTTCACAGAAATACAGCACTAAAGTTTGAGAGTTTAAACTGATCTGGGAAAGAAAAGAAAAAAACAACAACACCTACAATGGTAATTTCTCTCACTAGTTCCAGCCATTAGATCATATGGGCAACAGTTATCATTAACAGGTGCTAAAATACTGTCTCGTGACCCATTCCTGAGAGTTCTTTCTTCTCTTGAAAGCCAGCAATAGACGCAAGACCAAACAATGCTTTTGTTTTTGAAAAATCAACAGCTGCAGCAACAGAAAAAAAAAAATCTCTGCAGTCCCAGAGAGAAGCTCATAATAGTGACAACACTTCTGGTGAAAATCTAGGTAAACAAATCAAAATACATTTTCCATAGCTTAAAAAAAGGTTGTTTTATTGATCTACATAAATCCCAAACAAAATTGAAAAATACCCTGAAATGTGTCCTGGACTCACACCAGCCATGCTTGTTAACAAGTAAAACAACATGGTAATATTTTTTTTTTTCTGGAAAATGCCCAATACAGCTTAAAATAAATGTTGGTAAAATTACACACTTCAATGCAATCTCCCACTCGGTTACTAAAGTACTACTTGTCTCAGGTAGAATTTTTAAAATTTTTGTTTAATAGAGATCTTAGGTTTGGGTAATGTACTTAGCAATTTTGCAGCATGCTCATTAAAAATTATAGGCATAGACATCACAGTAGTTAGCATAGCTATTTTATATTTAAATATGTATGTGTATGTCTTCCTGTCAAATAATCCTACGAACCAAAAATGTGGCAAAATCTTTTTTCATAATATTTACAGTTCATTCGTAGCAGAGTTGGTTCCAACAAACTCCTCCAAATCTTGTAATATTTAGCTTGTTAATAGTGTTTCAAGTTTATAAACTGGATCCATACAGTCACACTATACAAAATAACCTCATAAAGGCTCAACAAAACTCTGGTTTTTATCTTGATATTCATGCCAGATGTTTTAAAGACAACAGCTGGTAAGTGAAATCATTTGTAGCCAAAATCTGCCTGCAGCCTAAATTATCAGTATGCATCTCCTGTGAAGTTTCAGTTTCAACGCATGACACAGAGTTGTAATGTAATGGTCATGTAATGTGTGTGTGTGAAATATTCTTGGTGTCAGATCAAGAAATGCAAGTCAACCCACACAACAGACATTAAGACAGAGTTACAAGCTGTTAACATGTGAGTCAGCTGATGGAATAAATGAATTCCTTAACTGTAAACTCTTACAGCTTGTAACCACAAAATTAATTTGTAAAACCAGTTGATGGAAAACCTAACCACAAAGTAAAAAGGTAATAAAACAAATGATCAAAAGCATTTGCATACATTTCAGCCAGTACATGAGCTGACTGGCTAAAAACAACATAGTAAAATGAAAAATGAATGCTGAGACACAGTAGAAAGCCTTTCGTGTCAAAGATAAAAGCAGCACATAAGTATATTTAGCTTAAACTGTGATACAGAATGGAAAGTTATTTAACTATGCTGATTTTCAAAAGTTAAGCAACAACAACAAGAAAAAAAATTTTCGAAATGGTTAATGTTTTATTCATCAAATGCTCAACACAAACTCTTCATGTAACATAACCTTTATCAAAAATATGTAACGAGTTCCAGTAGAACATGTAAATTACCTTTGGTCTGAAACAAAACTGGCTTGAGTTCATGCAAATTTTGACTGTAGAACATATTTTCTGAAAGGTAATATTACAAAGGAGTATTTATACTTGTTTGGCAGAATCTCTAAGGTGGAAAACTATTGGTAGGATAGCATCTGGATAGTCATAGACCCAGATAGTGGAACAGCTAAATGTGAACAGAAATAAAGAGCTATGGAAACAATTTTAAGTGCATGGAGATATTGTCTGAAAACTAGTTCAACGTCAACCATGAGTTGCAACCCAAGCAGATCGCAATGTGTCACCTTAGGTTCATTGAAGCAGAATTTCAACACCAATTCAACTAGCTTCTGATCTCTTTGCAGCCACAAAGATGTTGGTATCAGCTTTGATTCTATACAGGAGGATGTGTGAAAGAAAAATCTATGCAGGACAACAACTCATGGTGCGCATCACCTTGACCTGCCAACACAAGCATGTCACTTGAACACCACCTTTACTGATGAGTCAAGATTTACCTTTCTGTGTAATTTCTGGCACATACTCATCTGGAAGGAACATGAAGCATGCAATATGCAGACAAGCATTATGGAAAGGTATCAGTATGGTGTTTTGGGCAAAAATTTCATTGGGTAGGGATACAAACCTGCATGTGTTTCATGGAGGAACTCTGAATGGAATGAGTTATAGGAATAGAATTCTGGATCCCTATGTCAGACCATGCACAGGTGCAAGTGGAGATAATTTAATCTTAATGGATTATAACTCTCATCAACATATGGTGCATGTAACTGACCTACATTTTCAAGACCAAAGCATTTTCCACATGATATGGCCAGCTTGTTAGAGGAAAGTATGTTGCCTCCCTTCAACCTCTCCAAACTTCTTTGATAAAACGATGGATTTTATTGTCCACTGCTCTCATTAATATGGTTATAAGCACTAGGCAAAGTTGCCTTGAGTTCCTCTACCGACTACCTCTAATTCATTTTTGTTTACATTCTTTATGTTATAATTCAAACCTGCCTGTGTTTCTTTACACCTTTAAAAAAAAATTATTTGTTGTTTACATAGTTCCCTGATAAAAGTTGTTACACGAAGAGGAGTTTGTGTTGGTCACCTGATGAACAAAACTTTAACAATTTTAGAAATACTTTTGTTGTTTAACTTTTGGTAAACAGTATAGATAGTATAAGCAATACTTTCTAAACATAAAACCTACCCTGATACAAATGTACTAACGTACCTTGTTATTCACTATGTATACCAGTGATGACAGAATAAAATAAAACTGCAGAAACACATACAAATCTAGGATACTTCAAGCATGTTTGTTTTTTTTACTAAAAACCCCCCCAAAAAACACTATAATATGACAAAAGAAAAAAAAAAGATTGCAAAGTTATAGAAGCACAAGTTAATATACTAAACAAAATTTGGTCATTAAGAACAAGCCTGAATTTTTTTATAATCTGATTTTACAATTTGTAGCTTGAAATCAGTGAAGGATCTGGCCAAAACACTTATGTTATTCAATGAAAATTGGTGATCAGAATTCAATTACAAATGGTTTATAAAAGCAGAACATTCACTATATCATTTACCTAGTAATAATTTTATTAGACTATAATTAAAAGCCATCACAAATGCACAAAATAAACTTTTAATTAAGGTTCATCCATGGCTTCAAAGATATTAGAAAGCAATATGATCATGAAATTAGACTTTAACAGAAAGCAGCAACATAAGCCAGGCCAGAAAGTTTAAATTTAGCTGACCATAATGTATTTAAATTTATTGACACTTTTTATATTTTGAGATCCTTTCTGGAAGTTAATCTCCTTTTCTCTCAGATAGAAGTGCCACATACAACAGCAGTATCAGAGATTGGATTGTAATGAGCACACAAAATGCAAACTTTAGCCATAAATAAAAAAACTTTAAAAAAAATTTTTTTTTTTTTTACAAAAATGCTGTTTAGACATCTGCTTTTTAAGCATGTTGCCAATTAAAGATAATTCTAAACTGGTGGTCTTTTTAACTCTTCCTGAAAGATGAATTTCAGTTTCTGACAACAAACAAAAAAAAAAAAGAAAGAAATGATAAAGAATGAAAAATGAAAATAGAACCCCCAACCCCCCAAAAGCTTTAAACAGTAATATTTTAATTTCTAAAACAGTTTATTTTTCAACTTAGCATTATCATCTCAATCAATGCCATCATCAGTTGCTAAGATCATCCAACTTAAAATCCATGGCCACAAAAATCAAATCAAAAGTTTTCTGAAAGCACATTTAGTTTTCAGCATTGCCCACAAATTCTGGTTAGGTCACTAAATCCAACTTCCAGAGACTGATGACTATCAGATGCTTGCTGAAAATCTAACCTTGACAAAGTGTTTTCACAGTGTAGAAGTTTCAACATCATCCAAGATTTGTGGACCCCCATCAACAGCACAATGAGAAACAAACATTCTCTCCAACAAATCTGTAGTGACACATTTTGTCAGGCCCTTTCAGTTCACCAATACAGGATAAAGCTGTCTGTCACTTTTGGTATTTCAACTTCTCTGTCTGTATTCTACCTTGGTATATGGGTTGAGGTTCAGCTCTTGTGTTGGCAGATGAAAACTGGCAGATCAAATTTTGTGTATTTGCAAAGGACTATCACCCAGGCTCTCTGCACTGTCATCCAATCCTTGAAAACATCTGGAATTCATCCAGGTTTTACTTTTTTTGTCTGGTACATTTAGTGCAGGGTGTCAAGCTTATGGCTATCTGATTTCTGATGATCATCAAGTGTCTGAATTTCTCCCCCCCCTTTCTTTAGTGCTGTTTTCTTGCTTTACATAACATTTTAATACTTTTTGTAAAAATATAAACTAAAAAAAAAAGTCCTGTTTATTCATGTTTGAAAAGAATCCATTATTATTTTTTATTGCTTAAGGCAGTATTTAGTTACAGCATAGCTGGTCTCTACAGTACACGGACTGAGATATTCTCATTTTAAAAAGAATCTGCTGAATGCCTGCCTACTTGGGTAGGAATCTGACAAACTTTAAAAGTTAAAAAAATTTTTTTAAAAAAGTCAAATTACCTGTGGGGCTCCTTGTGTCTGTTGAGTAGTGCCATGGTTCAAAGGAAGACTTCTGGATGTTAAATTTGTGCCATTAATCTGCTCCCTAGTTAATAAATAGATGTACAACTATTAAAGACAGAACATAGAAGAATCGAAAGAGCCTGGGAATTCTTTTTTTTTGTTGTTTTTCTAGCCAAATATAAATTCAAGTCATCTAATTTGATGATGATATTTGTTTTGGCTTTTATTCTTCAAACCAGTAAAATGAAGAACTTCCTCTGAGCATGTGATCATACAATTTGTTATATCTTGGCCATAATAGTTCTTTCTTTAAGAAATCCCTTCAGAACAAAAACAATCCACATTTGTAAAAAAAAAAGAAAAAGAAAAAAGGTGGCCTAAAAATTAAACAATGTATTAAGTAATCCACATGTTTACACATTGTTTGGTTAAGGACTAGCTATTTAATAATACCAAAAATCCACAATCAAATATGCTTTCACTCATCATTAAAAATGTTTTTTAATACTAAAAAATGTCATGGTTCCACAACAGAATCTGGCATTTACTAAAAGTAAACTGTATGCAAATGTTAAACTATGAAATAACTTTAGTAAAATATGGTAAATTTTCAAGTTCATCTGCCCACCAAATCCAATTTTCTTTTTTGTTAAATTAAGTACAGAATGTCATGAACTTTAGACTAAACCCATATTTGAGAAGGTAGATTAGTTTTACATTTGTCATCCATTGCAGATGCATACATACAACTGCTGTTACACATTTATAAAACATTTAATTGCTAGTTGACAGAGTTCAGGACAATGATACAAAACTTACTTTTGCTTTACCATTAAAAAAAAAAACTTTTCAAATTGAATTAGTTTCTTTGTAAATACACCCTGTGCAATTACATGGATTGTGTATGACCAGGTCCTATGTGGATGACAGGTGGTATAGTTGTAAATTTACAACATAGATAATCTACACTATTACATCGCAAATATGAATTAATTCCTATTTATTCTGGAAATAAAATTAACTCGCTAACATTATTATTGTGACATGTGTATATGCTTACTGTATGCAGAGTACTACAAGTAGTAATTTGCTTTTGCTTTTCTTGTTGCTAGAATTAATCTTTTTCAAACTTGCCATTGCAAAATTTTACAATTTTTTAATGATTTTTTTTTAAAAAAAATGTATACATTGTTAAATTTTTAAAATTACTCAAGTAAACAGATTGGAATTAATTGTTTTATGGTAAAATGAGTAAATGCAGATTCTCTGTTGTTAGATAATAGCAGCAAGTTCAAATGGTACAGAATACCTGTGATTTACACAATCTACTTATGATGGAATTACTTTTCATTGTTAACTTTTAAGCTCATAATATTTTTAAAAAATTGTTTAGTAATTAATATAATTTTATGTACACTAAAAATGCACATTTTTCTTTTTTAAATTAATTTTTCTTTTAGAAAGTATGATGAAATAATCACCATTAACCACAACAAACCACAGATGTATATCATTTAACTAGCAGCATGCATTTTTTAAAATTGTTTCAAAATAACCTTTTAACATGATGTTTAGCTGTCAGGTCATGAAACGCTTGGAACACTTTACCCAGCAAAGAGGTAGAAATCTACTTAACCCACTTTAATGGATGCAGTGTCACCTTTCCTAATAGTCATAAAATGTCAAAATGATACAATGTGTGCTCAGTAAAATAATCCATGTATTTTTTATTTGTATGAAAAGAAAGTCATATAATAACTTAGCTAGAAATTCAAGCTCTTGTTTACATTGGTAACTTTTTACACAGCTAATAACTATTATCAAACTGAGTTCACATGAGAACACCATTCACATGCATGATGTCATATCCAGTTTTAGAAAGTATTTCCTTAGATACAAAAGTTTCATGTGAATAAAATTGTTTACAATTGAATTTTTTTTTTTTTTTTAAATCAAGTTTATAAATACATAGCACTCTAACCTAACCGCAGGATAAGTGCCAAGGTTAAGGGAGTGAGTTTGATTGCTGGTCAGAGTTAGCTTGGTTTGGTGTACCTCCATGGCGCATTTTTTTTTTTTTAACCTTCTCGTTCTTCTCTACCAGCCAGTCACGTGGGGTTTCCTCCAAAACACTCCTCTTTCCTCCCACATCTAAAAATGAAAAGTTCTAATAAGGATTTTCCTGCTGAAGTCAGCAGTGCACATAGGTGAACAATGTCTAGCAGATAACCATATTGCTGTACTCAATCCACCAGAGTAGTCTCCCTTGTGGAGGGAAAAAAAAACAAACAAAAATTTACTGATAAAACTTCTGCTCATTTATTTGTGCAACTATTATTATGGAAGAACAGTGATAAATGTAGAAAATATTATGTAAATAATATCATAAAATATTAACATACAAAACAAGGCTGTTACAATTATTTAATTTTTTTCTTTTCTTAGCAAACTTTCCACTTTAAAAACTGTGGTTTGCAGTCATTCAGTAATATTTTATTCTCAAAAATGTAATTACTATTGTTGCAAGTGTTCTCAGTAAAGCTTTTGAAATGAAAACAAAGTTGGTGCCAAAATATTTTCCATGGAAGAGGAGCTGTTTATTGGTCTTGAAGACAAGAGAACCATTAACCTTAGCTAAACATAAAAAACAAAAAAAGGGGGCTGATAGAGGTCTTTCACATTAGGGAACAATCCTTGTTACAACAATCTATCGTCTTATTCAATGAGATGAATTAGCAGCAAGATGACACAAACAAAATTCTTATTCATAAATAACACGAGTGTCTTTCAAATCTGAGTGGGCTGTACAGGTGAAAATTAACAATTTTTTTCAATTAGCTATGATGCAAATAGAGTTAAAAAAAAAGGGGGGGCCAAAAAGAAAATCTAATGAAAATCCAGGGTTTGCTAGGCCGAAAATACCCTGCCTATGTAAATATCTCCAAAAATTTCCCAAATGAGCTTTTCATTTGGTACTTGATTTATATCAGTTGAATTCACTTTAATTGGCCAAAAAGTTTATTGCAAGGGTATGAACATGGTTATACTTATTGAAGACAATAGTGAGGGTCAGTTGTCCCCAAAATGGACCAAATACACCAGACCTAAAATCAGTTGTTTTCAGAGATTTTTTACCTATATATCACTGAGCTCTTCCTGCAGCTCAACTGCTAACCTCAGATAAGCACTACTGCTGGTCTATTTCAAATGTGTCTGGTTGTTCACTCTTTTTAAAGCCCATCACTCTATTTATTTTGGTTTCATAATTAGGCTCCACTGGAGAATTTGTAATTAACAATTAAAACTCTCATTTACTACTCCTTTTTTGTTTTTTAGAACAGATGGATAAAAAATGAAGTAAAATAAATATATTTATAGATGATGGATTCAAAGTTGATTTGGGGGCTCAACTGCCAACAATTTATGATGTAGCAATATATATATATATATATGTCTGTCGAAAAAGTATCCGACTTTATTTTTTCCCGTGGGAAGTAATGGTGTTAGGGAGGCAAAAGTGTGCATAGTGGAGCTGCATGCCTTCATGCACCAGTTGCTGTCAGGCAGCCAGCGTGTGAGGTGCAGTAATACTTACTCGTTGCATTTTCATTTTTCCCATGATGATGGAATGAGTGGAGCAACGATCTTGCATCAAGTTTTGCCAAAAGCTTGGAGATACCCAAGCGGAAACAATTTTCAAAATTCAACAGGCTTTTGGTGACAATGCCATGGGTGTTACCCAAATAAAAGAATGGCACAACAGGTTCAAAGATGGCCGCACATTGGTGGAGAATCACCAGTGTTCCGGGAGGCTGTCAACAAGCCGCAATGCAGTTGTTATTGAGAAAGTATGGACCTTGATAATGGAGGATCGTCGTTTGATGGTGCGGGAAATTGGTGACAAGGTTGGGATCAGTAAAGATTCTGCACATGCAATTTTAAAGGAGGATTTGGGCTTGTGCAGAGTGGCAGCGAAATTTGTGCTCAAGCTACTTTCTCAGGAACAACAACAACTTTATCTTGAGATGAGACGTAGGTGTACGGGTATGACCCAGAAACCAAAGCTCAGTCATCACAGTGGAAGCACTCAATGTTGCCAAGGCCCAAAAAAGCATGCCAGATCTGGAGCAAAATCAAGGTGATGCTGACTTTTTCTTCAACTACTGAGGCGTTGTGCATCACGAATATGCACCAGAAGGACAAACATTTACAAAGGAATACTATCAGGAAGTCCTCCGACGTCTTCGTGATGCAGTTCGGCACTAGAGATCGGATCTGTGGGCCTTGCAAAACTGGCAGCTGCATCATGACAACACCCCATCTCATTTGTCACAGCCGATCCGAGGTTTCTTGGCAAAGAAAGGAATTTCGCTCATTTGCCAAGCTCCCTACTCTCCAGACATGGCTCCTTCTGACTTCTGGTTGTTCCCAAAAATGAAGATGCCACTGAAAGGCTCCCACTTTGAGAGCCAAGAGGACATCATGCGGAATGTGATGGTGGAGCTGAGAGCCATTCCAGAAGAAGCATTCCAGACATGCTTCGAACATTGGAAGGATATCTGGGCTAAGTGTGTGGAGGCACACGGGGCCTACTTTGAAGGGTATTAGCAATTGAACCCCACCAAGTACATTATTTTTTTTCCAGCCTAAAGTCAAATATATACGAGGTCTGTCGAAAAAGTATGTCTCAAAAACGATAAAAAAAAGAATGGAAGCAATAAATGTCTATTATATTACATTATAGAAATTATGGATCAAAAGCTTTGGAAAAGAGTATTTACTGTCACACACAGTCATTAGAAAAAAACACATCAAAGAAATACCGAATAATTATAATAACAATGTAATTCTGTATTTATATGAATGCAAAAAAATCAGTACTGAGTTCTTAATAAAAAGTTGAAAACTCAGCAACTTTTTAAAACTAAAAAGAAGCGAGAATGAAAAAGAGATTTCTTGAATTTGACAAACTGAACTTGTTGATAAATGGAAAAACAGAATAATAATTCATCAACAGTGAGTTTATATCTCAGGATCAGAAGACAACAAGAATTAGCAGGTTGAGTAAAACCACTGACATCAAATATGAACAAGATGAACAATTGCAGAAGAAACTGAAAGTTTTGATTTTACTAATCCTGTTGAATATTCAGAAGTACACCACAAAAATTAGAAAATATATAGAAGAAAATAAAATTATGGTTGACCAGTCTATCCAATATCCAAGTCAATTTAAAGGTATAAGTACAACCTTAAATTTAAAAAAAAAAAACAAGAAACATAGATAAAAACAATCAAAGACACCATAGCAACAGTTACAGGGAAGCAACTTCTGTTGAAAAAGCAAGAGTGACCAATCAGATGGTTTGTGACAAATTCTATGGACACAAATACTATTTGACGCCAGGTGAAATTGAAAAGTTAGAACTCCAGTTAGGAGCATTACCAGAAAAGATGCTGATTAAACCTAAAAAGTAATGCTAAAAACATCAGATGATTATAAAAAGTATCACTTTGTTACTTCTGCTAAAGTAACCAGTAATTATGCACTGGTATGCAACATATCTGATGTTTCAACATGCATAGCTGTTTTTTTTTTATCAATTCAGGTGTGCTGAATCCAAAAATGACATGCATTTTTTCTTGTCATCACATACAGTTTTCTAGCAATAGCTATCACCTATTTTGTATGGGTGGTATACAGACACACACGTTTTTATATTATTTACATTCTATCATTTTTTTTCAGACTTGTTCTACATGGCAACAAGAAGTTGTATAAATAACCCTGATGTATTATGTTATATTTGTAGTGCAGAAACAAAGACAGAAGATCGCATATTTTTTCAAGAAAGCGTATCATGCATATTTTGGAATGAAGCTTTGAGACTAGAAAGAAGTCACTGAACTTTGGAATACTCATGGTATGGTATGAATCTAAGAACCACATGGATGGCTATTACTTTTGCACTGTTAACTTTGGAGGTTATAACACAAAAAACAAAAAAGGGATTTCCTATCCCAACCTTCCATCTGCACTGAGACCTATACAACATGGCCCAAACGTGCCTATTCCCTCATCTCAACAGCTTGAAAAGCTCACAAAAGAGTCTGAATTAGACAGTATTGAAGATGAAGATGATACTGATTGATACAAACAAGATGAAGCACTTTGTGAACATGAGCCTTTCATAAACTCTGAGCTAAATGATTTGGTTAGAGATCTGCATTTGCCAAAAGACTCTGCAGAAGTTCTGGGGCTAGACAGACTCCAAACAAAACACCTACTTGCTCCTGGAACATCATTTTCTTGGTACAAACATTATGAAAATGAATTTGTCCCATATTTTTCCATGTACAACACAATTGTCTAATACAATAACATTCTAGGAGTGATACAAAACGTAGGACCTGCATATCAACCAAGTGACTGGAGACTGTTTATTGATGCCTTGAAAACAAGTATGCAAGGAGTACTTCTTCACAATGGCAATAAATATGCTTCTGCGCCTATTGCACATTCAGTCCATCTGAAGGAAACATGAAATATCTGGAGCTTCTTCTGGAAAAGATTGGATATAGTGAACATCAGTGGGTTGTATGCAGAAATTTAGAGGTTTTGTGCATGCTTGTTGTTTAGCAGACTGAGCACACAAAAATGCCCTGCTTCTTATGTGAATTGGACAGTGGAGCAAGAAATCAACACTGAAAAAAGGTATAGCCACTCAGAAACAAATCTACACCAGGTTCAAAGAATATCATCCATGAAAAAGTTGATTGAGCCTAATAAAGTTTTGTTATCACTACTCCATATAAAGCTGAGCTTGATGAAACAATCTGTCAAAGCATTAAATAAGGAGAGAAACTGATTCAAATATATTTGTAGTAAATTTCCAACACTCAACTATAAAAAAGTAAAAGAAGGCATCTTTGTTGAGCTACAAATCAGAAAGTTGACACAGGATGAGCAGTTTGAAGGAATGATGAACAGAGCAGAGAAAGGAGCCTGAACTACATTCAGGAGTGTAATTCAGAACTTTCTGGGCAATCACAAAGATCCCAACTACAAGAACATTGTCAATGAAATGCTCAACAAATTTGAAAAGCTAAGCTGCAACATCAGTCTAAAAGTTAAATTCCTTCACTCGCATTTGGACTATTTTCCTGAAAACTTGGGTGGTGTGAGTGAGAAATGAGGAGAAAGTCTTGATATCCAAGCGGAACCTATGGAAAGAAGATACTAACGAAGGTGGGATGTCAGCATGATGTCAGGCTACTTCTGGTCCCTGAAACTGGAAAGTCTGGGAGAAATGCAGCACAAGAAGCTGGCAACAAGTATCAAAGATGAATTTACTTTAAATTATGTTATCTTTGTATTTCATGATAAAAAGATTTTTGAGCAATTGTAATCAAAATCTTATAATTTTGTTTAGTACAAACTATGAATATATCTGACATTTTTGTGAAAAACCCAGATGTGATACATGAAAATGGTTTTGAAATTTGAAATCAGCTGGAAAAATTGTATAAGATCAGGTAATAGAAAGAAAACATTGTCCTTTGTTTTGAAATGCATATCAGTGTTAGCAATCATGCGAAAGCCTTACAACAAGAAAATGAAGCTGGAATTCCTCTAAATGAGAAGAAATGTGGGATTAAAGTCACCTTACATTTTGACACCACAAGCCAAAGCAAAGATGGCATTGAATAATAACTTCATTCAACATTAAACTTCAAAAGTGGAGACGAATAAGAACATAAAATTATTGCACTCTTGAGCATTTTTCTTTGCATTTGAAAATAAAGAAAAAATTATATCATTGATTGTAGAGATACTGAAAAGATTGGCTTCTGTAATTAGAGAGAAGTTATTTGCATAAGATCTTTGGGAGATTGATGCAATAATGACAGATGCAGTAACTAAAAATCTGAAAATAGAGTCAAAAGTAACTATAATTTTAGAATGCAGTCATATCCTTTCCATGTTCTATGGAAAGCACATGTGAGAATCTTGACAAGAATTGCATTGATGTAATAGCTAAAGTGGACAATATCATTGACATAAAAAGACACCTTATTGATAAAAAACCAAGGCTTAAATCATTTTTTGCCAATCCAAAAGCATAACCAAGTGTGCAATGACAATGTCATTAAAATTGGTTTCTCGTGAGGAAAGTGCAAAACCAGCATCATTAGCAGCAGATTTTGATTAAGCTATGGAAGAAGATGGAGTTTCAAAGTCTTTTATCATATCCATTACCACAATACTCTTATCTAAGCTTGTCCAAAGTAAGCTTAAGATCTCTTTCTTACTTCACATACAAAGTAACCATGCTTTTTTTTAACTGCATGAAAAAGAGACCAAAACAACAACTTAATCAAAATCTTACCCATTGTATATATTGAGTTTAAAGGAGGAAAACAAGACGACACACTGCTGAGGTTTGTTGTTTATTGAAAACATGTTAATATTGATGAACGTACATATTTTAGTAATCTTGAAAGATATTTACCTGACTTGATGTGTAAAAGTCTGCTGAAAAAGTTAAATTGCAATGTAGCAGTGAGTATTAAGCTGATAAAGATTCACATGCTACACAAGTGCATAAACTTACAGAATATCAATGTAAAAACCTTCCTAATAACAACTTGAAGACTGAACAATATTTATCAAGATTTGGTAATTTAGTTTCCCTTTCTGTAGTCAAAAGAAACAAATTCTTCAAAGCTAAAAGAATCAGAGATGATTTAATATTTGTGTGTTTCCATAAGTATTTCCAATATTTTGTATAAGTGTGTGTGTGTGTTTCTCTGTCTCCCTCTCTCTCAATATATATATATATAATTTAATTGAAAAATAAATCAAGAGAAAATGAATTTTCTTTCCCATCTACATTACGTGATCAGCCATAATCAGGGAAACCACGTGCATGATCCATTGCCATTAGTCCAGCTGACTTACCTACTCTCTCTGGGACCCATTTATAGTTGAATACTAAGTAAAATTCATTTAAAGATGCAATCACAATTAAACTCCTGAATCTCATTAGAATTCTACTGTATTACTACAGAACTAAATTAATCAGAGTATAACATGCAACACTGATACCTTCCTAACACACCTGCTATCCCATTGTCTATCTCACCAGGCTAATGTCTTAATTTCCTTTTTGTCCATCATTATAGATAAAAAACCTTTTTAATTATAGCTGTCACCAGGTACTTCCGGCAGGAGCTGCTTGCTCATTATATTTCAGTGGGGAATGTTAAAGGTAGTTTGTCACACTCATTTTATGATAGGATTGTGCATCCAGGTATCAACAGATCCTAGTTTTATAGATTCTTAGCTTTCCTATCACTATGTCATAATCCACATCATTAAAAACAAAACAATTTTTTTTAAAAAGTGATAAAAATAGAATAATAAAATGTAGAGAGAGAGAGAGAGAGAGAGAGAGAGAGAGAGTGCGTGTGTATGTGTGTGTGTCTCTGTGTGTGTGCGTGTGCGCACGCGCATTCTTAGTTCCTTCATTTTATTAATAATTTCTACAAAATAGGGTTTTATTTAAGTTGTTGATGGAGGCATCACTGTATTTTAAAAAAAAATATTTTAAAAATCTCTAATAAGCAACTAACAGTTTACATATTCTTAAAGTGACCCAAATGTTTCATCGTATATTGTTCTAACTACTGTTACCAGGCTATTGTAGTTTTCTGGTACTGTCACTATACTGAAGATTAATTTCTGTTCTAAATAGATAGAAATAAATTTTTTGGTGCAAACACATGGATTCTGTGATGCAATGCAGCCACCATCTAACATTTGATAAAGCAACCATAAGTTCTCAGCCTGTTCCTGAATCTTAAAAAAAAAAACACAAAAATAAAGAAAAAAAAAGCAAATTGCTCCAGAACTAGGCTCTTGAAAACTGCTTGTCAGTTACAAATAAAAGTTCACAATAAGATTAATGCTAAAGATTAAATTTTATTCTCATGAATAAATAAAAGAAAATTATTTTCCTTATGTAGAATTTCCCGTGGGTTGAGCTCATGACTATGGTAAAGAATCATGGTCGCTGCTTCATCAGTTAATAGGCAAGGAAGGATTATGGTTGGTACTTTGTCAATTGATAGATTAGATAATTGCTACTTTGATAGTTGTTGGATGGTAAGAGTTTACTCAAAGGATTTTTGAGATTACAGGAGAAAATTAATTCCCTTTTTACCAAAATATTTTTTACACAATAAAAAAAAAAAAAAATGTATGTCATACTTCTATATACAGTATTTAGTTTAGGATGTTACAGATATAAATTTCAATTTAAAATAGAATTTTTTTAAAGTCATCAACCCATAACTAACAGCATTGGGTAAAAAATCCTATCACTGTGTGCTAAAAAAAATATAATCAAAAATTATTTTTTTCTTTTATGAAATGATATATTTGCATGCAAAATTAAGATAAATATAAAAAACAGCATGACTACCTTTGTTTTGGCCTGATGAAGTGCAGAATAAGACATAATAGAGAGTGGCGCCAACAAGTCTGAAGTAATCTTTCCTGGCCTTGTGATAAGGGGGATGTGGGGGAGATGGGCCTGGAAGTCTGGTTGATATTTCTTCTTCAATTTGGTATCACCCTTTAAAGTTATACAAAGTTGGTATGAAACCATCACCAGTTAACCATACAAAGGCTGAATGCATGTTTGGAAGAAATAGTTGACAACAGCAGCCCATACTCCTTATGGTCTCTCTCTAAGTCAGTCAAATCACCTCCCACTTGAGATTATTCTTACTTTCCTCACCAGATGAAGTGACTATTTCTTCTCATCACTTAGACTTAATTGTTGCATTTACAGATACTAAATGAAAATCAGCCATCTCAGTTCAATTCAGTTGTAGCTCCCCAACAACAAACAGATTGTTTATTCATTTATTCATGATAATTGCTTACTGTTGTCTGATGTGTCTTCCTACCTATATACTCACATTGCGTCCTGTAGCATTCACAGGATATGACTTTGTTCAGCAATACTTTTTAGAGTGATTTTTGCTTGATTATATGATTATGTTAGATCATCATTTCCTGTGCTTTTAACATATTAGATTTTTTTACTACAACACCAATTCTTTAGCATGTGTTCATAATTCATTTGAAATTCTTGAAACAGACATTGTGTATTTTGTCTTTGGAAGAGTTAGCATGCCAAAAATGGCAAAGTAGATGGTCAAGTTCATGCTAGATGCTGTAAAATATGCAAAATTTACAACAATTAGTGAGGTGCCAAGGAAATCTGGTATGACAGAAGAAGAATTTGAGAGTGAATATCACAAAATGATGCAGAAAAACTTACTAGAGCTGCCAAAGACAGGTGGCTAGGTCAAGAATTGGGAGATGCTAAAACAGCTTAACAGCATTTTGACTACTTTTCTAAGCATCATGATCATGGCATACAAATCACAGGGAAAGGATGAAACTGAGCACACCAAATTTTTATCTTTGCTGGCCAGAGATTTCTGCAAGTTCCGTATGGCTTTGTAAATGTATGAAGCATTATACTGTCTCGTGTGTCATTGATAATAAAACAGTAGAATTGATGCGATGTTTTGTTTTTCATTCTTTTATTACACACATAGATATATGCTGTCTGTCATGTATGTTCAGTGATACTTGTATCGTCATTTAGAGATGCTCTCATATAATTTAGTTCATACATAGCAATGCATCGAATGTTGGCAATCAAAAAAAGATTTTGGTTTCATTTTTTACTTCTTTTAGCTCCAACAGTTGCATAGCACAAACTTTCAAATTTTAGTGAGTTCCAATAAATGCCTAGATGGCAATCAGAACCAGTATGGTATGTGGAAACTGATAGTACAGATCACTCTGTTTGAAATTCTGGGCAAATATTACAAAATTTTACTGCTGCAAAAGCAAATGTATCTGAAAATTATTACACATTTCTATGTACAATGCCAGATTGGCATGAAAAATAAAAAAGAGATCAATAAAAATAATTCAGAATTTATAATACAAGTGTTGTCATGAAAAAAAATCAATCAATTACCCCATTTTGTCTTCATACATCAAGAACAGTGTTAACCTTATGGATATGCCAAGTTTATGAATGACTACAGAGTTAGGAAACTGGAAGAAATTTCAAGATTGATGACTTTATTTGTTTTCAATGACAAACACAGCAAAATAAAAGTGACTGATAAAAAACTGTATAGATGTAGATAACTATCTTTAAGTTTTAAACTTTGAAATATATGTAAAATTGAAATAGTTAAAAAATATAATTCCTGTTTCTTAAGACAACCACCACATGATTACTTGATTACCATCTCTCATCATGCAAGTGAAGATAGTACAGGAAATCTTGGTAACTTTAGATCAACAACATGGTAAGACATCACCCTAAAAACATGGTTGTTTTTAAGCAATGTGGCAAAGCCAAAATTAAATTAAATCAGCTGTAATCAATTTCATTTAAGCAATAAACACTACCCAACTTTATGACTGTTGATGGTAAAATACATTCTCAATAGCCAGATTCTGTGGAGCCAACTGTAATATAGAGAATATGCTCGTATCACAAGTGACATTTGCATGAAAACTAGGCAGAAAAGCTCAGGTTTGTTCAGTTTCAGAATTATAGCCACCACAATAAAATCAATTGTTTTCCAATTGCTTTAGTTCAGATGCTAGAGTTACATTTCAGTTTGCCTAAAAAAGGTTATCCATTGCATATAGATCAAAGATAACATAATGACTACACTGCAGCTATCCACTGTATAACCACATGCCAATGCTTTCAACGCAATGCATACATGAAGTCCTACCTTGTCAATCACTGCATGACTGAAAGATATTTCAAACATGTAAAGAGTTCAGTACAAATGTCCAAAGCTAAGTTAATGGTGTAGCATGGTCACAATGTCTTCATGGCTGGTGATAATTTCACTATTCTTATACCATGATAATGTAATTTACAGAGATGAGAACAATATATATGTAAACTATTGCAAGCAAGGGTAGCACTTATGAGAAAAGTACAGCAGCAACCAGTTCAACAAGTGCATAAATTCTTGACAACCAATGGCAATAATGCAGAAACTTTAATCAATGTCAAGGCATTCAGGATTTCCCATGAGTTGGCTAGGGATTTGCAAATTATAGCTGTGTTTAGACCAACAAGTTCAGTAAATGTAAAACACTAAAAGCACAGATCAAATGTAATCCTCATTGCCACTCCAGCCTCTCATAAGTTAACAAGTGTTACATATTTCTTCAACAGTGCAGAAACAGAGGGTGTGGAAGTATCTCTGGGCTTCAGTTAAAACAACTTATATAACTCGCACTATACCAGGTATAGATATATTACTAATGCATCATTTAATCATGTGAAAGGTAGAGTTTTACTCTGATACTATCACTGTATAAGTTTCAAGTTTCATAATAAAATATTATGCTAAAATATCTGTGATTTTAATTAATTTTTCTGAATAATTTGTGTTTGGTTATGTAAAAAGATTTTTTAAAAGTAATTCTGGGTATCTATCAATTTTCAGGTGATATAAACAGAATGTACAGAATTGTTGGCTCTACATATTTTCTATAACATGAAATATGAGAGATTAAACCAACCAGATCTTAAATGTAAAATCTCTTAAAATACTTAAAGATTATTTTATTTATTTTATTTTTTAAACAAAACTAATACTTTTATTTGCAATTAAGAAGTTTTTTTCAGCAACATCCATTTTAAGAAAGAAAAAAGTTGATGTCTACAAATTTCTAATGTATGGAAACCCATAAAAGTGTTCTTCACATGTGTTTTTTGAAGCAAATGATTAGATTAAAATCTGCTTAGTATATTTTTAAAATATAGCTACCCAGTTAGGAAGAACTTATCTCAAAATATTAATAAATTTAGTTTTACCTATAATCTGAAATGGTATGATATGTATGACCTTTCTATTTCTGACACACAAAACAATTTTTGAATGTGGGTAAGCAGGGAATCATCTGTGAAGCAAACTCACTGGCAACCATCTTACATTGATTTTTAGACTTCATGTACTTTGTAGTCATTAGTTACTGGCTCAGAAATGGATGAAAACAAAGATCAAATTGAGGAAGGGCACCTGTTGACAGATATAGATGTATCTTAGTCTGAATTACAGAAAACAAATAACTTGTCCTTTGATTAAAATTTATGGCAAGAGTTTTCCAAAAGTTGTAACCCCCTGTCATTCTCTTTGGAAAGAGATGGAGGAGCCTGACAGATTGGCTACATTGATTTCTGCCCAACATTATACTCAATTCTAACAGCACAATGAGAGTAGATGTGAGCATTTCTATTCCATTGATTTTCCTGCTGGTGCTACTGATATTTATAGACCAATAGCTGCGTGGTACCATTGCACTATTGACTTTTCTGCTCAACAAATGGCGGCTCTGATTTTCTCAATGTCAACTCTGCCTAAAAATGGTCAGAAATGTGCAAAAATCTGGTTTCCATTGACATGAAAGAACCACCAAACAATGTTCTTATATTATTTAGGTCTCATCATTATATAGAAGGGACTTTGGCAAATAAAACATCTGTAGGATCTTTCTTGAAGATTCATATTTTGAATTGCTTACCTTTTGCTTTTATTAGCTTTGCTGACTATATTGTTTATTCAAAATTACAGAAAATTCTGCCTTTCAAAGATTATTTCTAACAATACAATGCTTGCTGCTTTCTCTTACTTTCATAATGATTCCTTTAGAAATAACGAAATCATACCTCATGACCTTAGCATATTAATTTCTTCCATCAGATGATCACCCACCAACTTCTTTGGATATTCAAACAGCACTTCCTAGTGTTTTTCATAGAAATATAACTCCTTTATTAATCTGCTCACCTGTATTAAAAATTATGGAAACAGATAAATAACTAAACTGCCATCTCTTATTTAAGCTTACTGGTAACAGTAATAAGATTTTTTTTTCCCTTGGCTAGCTTCAGGTTTCTTCAAGAAAACTGTCCAGTTTAAGTTTATAAAGTTAGTGACTCTGGATTAAAGATTTTATTATATATGCAAATTTAATATTTTATTATAACACGTAAGTTTAAAACTATACTCCTTGCAATATTTCTCCTCCCTCAAACTCCAAGAAAAATATGTATTCTAGAAAGTGCTTAAGCAAACAGAATAAAATAATATAAATAACTAAAACATAAAGATGGCCATAAAATCTGCAGTTAGATATATATATATATATATATATATGGAAGAATCTGCTCATTATTCCTGATAATCAAGGTATCTATTGTGGGTACAGGTTTGGTTATCTTATTAAAATAAACAAAAAAAAAATCATGTATGATGCTTTTAGATTTTCACAAAGACGTTCACGTAGATAGCGTAACTTCCCAACTACAAGGAAAAGATTAAAAATTTACTTTTTATGTAAACAGTTTTTGTGGTCATTGTTGATGAAATTAAAGAGCAATGCCATGAATTTAGTATGAACTTAAAGTTTCTATTCTTCATCCTGGGAGATACTTAAAATTTGTCATCATTGTCTTCTTTGCTCAACTTTACATAAACTCCACTATTTCTTTTAGGTCATAAGTGTTATCCTAGTCTCTCTTTTTTTAAAAACTATGCACCAGCATTGCCAATGGTTCTTTCATTTTGTTCCTTTTGGCACCAATAATACCATTAGTAAATTCCATGTCTGAGTAAGAATAAACCGAGATGACTGACTAGTATAAGTTCTGTTGGTTTTCAAGCACTGCTTACATTTTCTCAAAAGTTTAATAAACAAAAGAAACAATCTCAGGAAACAACAACAACAAAAAAAAAAACAGGGAGGGGGTCACTCATGGCCAACTTGAGAGTATTGCAGAGCCAGAAATCCAGAAAACAATGGCCAAAGTGAAAGTCCCTCCTTAAGGATCCACTTTGGGAAAATTTAAAGAAATGTTGCTCAAAGATTCCCTTCAAAAAAAAAAAAAAAAGAAGTTATAGTTGATGATGCAAAGTTCACAAGAGCAGGGATGATCTGAAAATAATACTTTTGGGAAAAGTTACAATAGTAGCAAACATGAAAGCTGGTGAAAATCAGCCATGGTTTAGAAAAGGAAAACTGTAGATCAAGCAAAAACATCAAGTAATACATATCTTCATTTAAAAAAAAAAAGAAATTATTTATTTGGTGTATGTATGTATTTGTATATATCTTATGAGCTCCCTTAAAATGATGTTTTGTTTTCTTTAAAAATTCTATTAAATAGCTTGTGATTTATATTATCATTATGATGTTTGTAAAAATACAGACATTTTTCTACAGTGTGCACTTTAATAGAAATAGGTGGGTAAATAAGACTGCTGAAAATTCAAACAAAAATTGAAAGAAATCACCAAATCCTTTACTAAATTCCAAAGCTTCAAGAAACAATTTATTCTGCTTTTCTAGATTCCAAAACTGCCTCAGAAAATGAGTAAAAGAATTAAACATAGAGAATTCTCTTAATAACCTACCTTTTCTCTTTTTAAAAATCCGTTCAGTAAATGCAAATAGTTTAAGGAATCCACACTAAAAAATAAGATTAGACCTAAAATCTAAAAGCAGCGCTTAATGCTGAAATGCTGCATAATAAAAAAAAAACTTATTTTATATTTATTTATAGTTTAGAATTTATTAAAATCTATTAATGAATTGATTTGCAATAAAAAACATTCTTCAGTTTTTCTTTAAGTTGAATAGAAATAGCAACATTTATAAAAAAAAATACTCCAGTAAAATAAAGATTTATATCTAAAAGAGTTTATAAAAACATTAAACCAATAATAATAATAATAAAGTTTCTGAGGTTGAAATCACCATCTCTTGTGAGAATTGAGAGAGTATCAAATTCTCTGAAATGTTGGGGGGAACTAATAGACAAGCAGGAAAAGTTGTTGCTGCTTAGTTGTTGGATGTGAAGTATCTAAGCAGTAATTAGTCTTCCTACTTCATCTGGAGACATGCTCATTTGGCTGATCAAGATACCATAGCTTGTACAAATGTTTGCTGTAATTTTTCAAATTACACTTAGGAAGAAAACAATTTTTAAAAAATGTATACACATGTATGTAATAAGATTCAAAACAAGTTTTAAAAAATTTTTATAAAAAGGTTAAATAATTAAATATCTGAAGTTTCTTGATAATTGGGATACTGAGAAGAGCAAACAGGGAATATCAGGTAGAATTTTTACATATCAAAATCAGTTTGCTAAAATACATAAATGTTGAATAAAAACTCAGGAATAAGATGAAGGAGAAAGAATAAAATCTTTTTACAAAAATAAATGAAAATATAATTTAAATTTTATATTATATAAAGAGAAAGAAAAAAAGTTAAAGCCAATGATAGAGCAGTCTGAATGTCAAACAGGCATGTACCCTGGTCTAATGGCATACAGATCTTAGCGTTTCCAGGACATTCCAGACACTGCCTATTGATTGCAGATGTTGCCCGACAAAAACTAATACAGCTATATCGACAAGAGTCTGACTGGAATACAGATCAGCGACGCTGTCTTGCCTGGACCAAATCAATGGCATTGTTGAATGCAATGTCAGCAAAGGCTTAATGAAAACAAGTCATGACTACAACAACGTAGATGTGCAATGAAAATATGCAAGAACCAAAACTCTTCACTCTTAATACTGAATTAGTAGTAACACACATACAGCTAACAGATTTAATTCATGGCTACCAGCCACTTTCTGGTCAGGCTCAAATATTAAACTCCCAAGATATTAAGCCCAATGCAAGGCTTTTAATCCTCTTTTTACTCTTTTGTCTTAAAAAATTAGTCATAATAATTTTATGGATATTTTCAACCCTAGATTGCATAAATCAAACTGAAGGCATAGAAGTTGAATTCAACATTGCATTAGCCCATGAAGATATGATAAGCACCTAAAATGTAAACCTATTTTAAAAACTAATTTTTTTACATTACAAATCTTAATCGCTTAATTATTATAAGGTAGTGGATTTTTTTTCCATAAATTCACACATACATATAAAATTCTACTAACAATTTATAGATATTTAAATACATTACCTGATCCTAATGATTCATCCTTATCATTGTTGTTTTTAAAGTGGCAGAAAGGAAACTTTTATACTAATCAATTAACGTTTGTGTGTGCATGCATGTGCTCATGTGTGTGTGTTTTTTTTTCTGTTTGTTCCAAGCATCTGAACCAATTCTTATTTTTTAGTCTGATGGTGTTTTATTAATAATAAACTTTTTAATTATAAAATTTTAATCTGTTTAATTTTGCTGCCAACCTTTGTTTTTTTTATCTGAAACTAAATTTACTTCAGTAGAAATATACACATTATAGCAAGATTCAAAGAAACAACTTCACAATATAGTAAAGTATGCAATTCAGCTAATCATTAGTATAAAATTCTCTCCACTGGAAACTTTGTATGACTGATGGCCTCCTTTACTTTCCTGTTTCAGCTGAACAGAACCATATAAAAAGTTATAATTTGGTAACCTTATCTATAACAAATAAACACTGATGGATGGGCACAAACTGAAAAATGACAGTTACTTTCAATAACAGTTTAAATGAAAATGCAAACTAAAGTTAGCTGGTGACAAGAACCATTTTCTTTCTTGGTGTCCACAGATATGTAGTTAGATTAAATTCTAACTAGTGAAAGGAAGTTCTAACGGAAGATGGTATTGTACTGTATAGAATATATTTTATAAAAACTTGCTTCAGCACCAAATAAGAACTAAAATATTTACGCTTAAAAGAGAGAAACAAGTTCTCTATTTCTGGTAAAGAACTACACACATTTCTTGACCTTCCTATCTTCTACTACTGTTGACCTTGTGGTCACAATCTCTTTTGCACCAGCCACATGAATATGCATTAAATCCCTAAGCAAAGATAATAATTTTTTTTAGAAATGAAATATAAACATCATTATTTTGTTGGTGGTTTTGAGTTTTTAATTGGAGATTCTGAAAGATTTTTAATTTGTCCAAAATTAAGATAAAACCTCTTCTGCACTAAATTCTGGAAAGTTGATACATGTATGGCAATCTGATCCTGGAACAGCCGCGATTCACAATAACCAGATGCTCTGCAATGCCATGAAATCAGTGTGTGATGCTATTACAGGTTACACTGTCTGCATGATTCATTATTAATGCACTCTGACCAAAATTCCATAAATAAAGCAAACATGCCAGCTGCCAATGGTAGCCATATAGAAGCTAGAAACACACCGTACCCAGCTAATACATCGTTAGATATTTCTCAAGGCTTACTGTGTCAGACTGTATCACATTAGTCTCCATGACTACAAGCTAATAATGACCAAGCAGCAGCAGCAGCAGCAACATGTAACTTGTAGGTGGGCCCTGAAGCCTAAATAATGCAATCTATCCATCATGGTAGTTTGCTGCTGTTGCTGTTTTCCTTTAATGGGGGGAGGGGGGTGATTGAGAGCAGCAAATAATTAGATGGTGGGTTCTGACAGCTGCATGCAAACTTTCCCAATCAATTTCACAAGAAGTGTTTACCAGCCAGTCATTCAAACAGAACAGAAACGTTGCGAATCGCTCCAGCATGCTGCCTTCGTTGTGGCAAGCAAGCTCCAAAGCAGCTGCACATCTGGGAGATGCTCATTTGTTTTCACTAAAATCACTTTCACATTCCACCTGCAAATGACAGTTGCTTTTGCTACTTTTAATTCCTCCCCCAACACCTCCCTGATCATGCTACATCCATCATGTTCAGTGACAGCAGACATGATAGATGGAAATCCAATGGTGGTTAGCTTTCACTACAGAAGAAAACACAAACTGAAATTTCTAGAAAAAAAACAACTGGCACCATAAAACTGGATATTATCAGAGCTGTGTCTGCGAACAAGCAATTTTTAAAAATGTTAAACCCAAGAATGCCATAATGAATGATTCTTCAATATTAAAGCAGGAATGGACCCTAGTGCTTAAAGGGGAGCAGACGGAAGGCTACATACACATTTTTAGGAAATAGATAAAAATTAGAAATTTAGTGTGCATTGATTTTTAATAAATGAGAAATTGGAGGCTAAGGTATAGATTTTAGAAAGTGAACATGTTATAGTATTATCTGACTTAAAGAGTAATAGAAACAAGAAAAATTTTTTTATAAAATGAAATAAAAATGATTTCTTAACTATGTACATTGTAAAAATCTGATCTCACTTTCAAAAAAGACAAAAAAAAAATTACGAAGGTAAATATGGAATACTTGGAAGCTAAATATGATGAATTGAGTCAGTTTTCCTAAGATAGTTAACAGAAACTTTTAATGTTGCCCTCGTAGTACTGTAAAACCATTGAAAGATCCAAGTAAATTAAAATCTTACCTGAAAAATAAAAACAAAAAAACCCAAAAACTTGAAACCCTGTGTGTTAATTACCTCACCACATATAAATTTTAGCATTTGGACTTATTTTGACTTTAACAAAATTCTCATTCCAAATTTTAAATTATTTTGCACCATTTTCTAGCTATGTTTTTGAGAACTGACTTTTATTTGTATGGTGCCATTAGTGTATATTACAATTGGGTCCTGGCTTAAACAACAGCAATAAAATTAAATGTACAAATCCAAAATAGTTTGGATAACATTTCCTATTTTCAACGGGGAAAAAAACCAACAAATATAAAGTAAATCTACCAGAATGATTTAGATCATCAGAAATGCATGTTGTGAAAAAATAATCAGAGATGCAAATTTTATTCTAAAAAAAAAAAGTAATGGCATATTAATTTTAAATTCATTTAGATTTAGCTACAATTGTGTAATAAAATAACATACCATTATTCCAGCATATAAAATTCTGACAAATATTAATTCACTGTGTGGCCATTTTCGTTTTTGGTTCATGTTTCTTATATCCTCTTTGAAAATAGGCAACATTATGCAATGTTGTTTTTATATTATTGTTTTGTTGTTTGTGCATCATTGCTTTTCTAATAAAATTATAGTCCACAAGATGCTTATTAAATTAAAGTACTCTAGAAAAAACAACCAACTTTGAATTTGTTAATAATTTTAATAGAAACAAAAAAGACAAACAGATATGACAGTTAACAAAGGCATACTTGAACAAAGTTCCTTGTCAGATAAAGACAAAATTCAGACTAAAAGAATAGCAACTCTAAACTGAAGAGCACTTTCTTGTACACACACAAACAGTTGTTTTGTGTACAAAGATATTTTATTTATGCTAGCCTCTCCAAAAAAAAGTGTTAAGTATGATACATGTCAAAAGGTATGATAAAGAAGTTGACAGATAGCAACTAAAGATGTAAGACTCTAAGGCTAATCAAACTCACTCTTATAAGTCAGTAATTTAACCAGGTATTAAATGGGGCTAAGAAAATGATGCATGGTTTGCAATCTGAGAAAAAACTGCTGTCATTTCAATTGCTTGCTTTTAACTTCTTGTATACCCAATAGAATTTCAAACTATTCTGTTCATGAAGCACAATGACAATTCAGAGACATTTCTATTCTAAGTAGTAAGTGGCCTTATCAATGTAGTGCAGTTTTTAGAAACTGACCCGCAGCCTGAATAAATAGAAGTTGATATAACAGAACTCGAGCAGTATACCAACGGAACTGTTCTGCACAAATTATTTCCTTTAGTGCATCTTTTATGTTTCTCATGACATTTCCAATTTGTTTTCCACTCAGAAAGAAATGACAACCAAGTAAAACAGATAAATCACATTTCACAATAAACTGTTTAAGAAAGAAAAGTTGACATTCTGGTAATCAAGTTACTGAAGCCACTCAAACCTTACTCTGATACAAGAAACAAATCCCTAATGACACAGTATAAATATGAATTCTGTAACCCCAAAACAAATAGGAGAAAATATAACTTGGAATTTTTCACCTTTAAAAGCTACACTTGTAATATTCTAAATATGGTTGTTCTTCTCCAATAATATGTATAAAATTTATTCTATGTTTGTTAAATTGCATGTTTATTCCCATTCAAATGTCTATGCTATTAGTGATGCTTTTCATAGAGATATTATATAATGGCAAGAAGGGAACTAAATATTAAAGGATAACAGTTATAGAAACACTTTAAAAGGAGGGGTCATTAAAACATGTTCCAGAATCTGGAAAGTAACAAAGTTTTTAAATAATCTAAAATGTGAGCCTTGCAAAACCAGGAAATTTAATGTGCCTGCTAGATTAATGTCCTTAATCTAATAAAGCCAACAAGAGGAGCTTAACTATTAATTTTATCATAGTGCAAACTTCTAAGACTCATCACATTTATGTTAGAAAAGTCTTTGTACAGAATCTGTTTAATCATTTTACTTTAGCATGAAACAATTAATTGGATACTTTGGAGCTATGAAAACTTACAGCATAAAAACCCCTAAATAATTTATTAGTATAAAAAAGGGCTAAATCTCTCTCTCTCTCTGTGTGTGTGTGTGTGTGTGTGTGGTGTGTGTGTGTGGTGTGGTGTGTGTGTGTGGTGTGTGTGTGAAACTTAGCTAAACATTACTCTGTATTGTATGTAGATAACTAAAAATTATTTACAAACATGTACAGCAAGATATGCAAAACTTTTATTTAAAAAATAACCAATGTAATATTTTTGTTTCTTTTTCATAGCACCAAGATAATAGGAAATAAAATGACAGGCTATAAAAAATTAATGATGTCTCCCCAACCATCATTTTAATTAATTCATGAATGGATTTATTTTCTATTCACGCCATGAAGACGAAAACAAGGCTATTGCCATAAAAGTCTGATTTACAATGACACAACCAAATTATTACCTGTGGTTGGAAAGGATGACAATGTGAAGTCTATATGGGTTTACACATTAGTATTCCAGTGCCTATCCCACAGAATAATGAAAAGAGGGGGAAAAAAATAAAGTAGATACAACTGAGTTCCTGTTATGTTTAACCAACACATCTTAAATTTTTCTGACATTCCTATGGAAAAGAAAAGAAAAAAAGATTGAAAAAAAAAACAAAAAACACTCTCTTCTATAGATAACCCATGAATAAAGTTTAAATGAAACCAAGACCGTTTTCTAAAATTCTTTCTTTCTCATTTAAATGTCCGTAAATTGCTTTAAAAATACTTAAAAAATGGTCACAATTTCAATATGTTGCAGAAAGGAAAGATTGCTAAACTAAGGGATTATAATGAATTCATACATTTGTCATCCTTTTACCATTACTGTCTGGGGAAAGATGCACTCAGCAGCTATGGCCCTCCCAACAAATCTTTTTATGCCTCTAAATCAAAATACCAGCTGGAAACATTGCTTGTTCTTCATATGAGATGTTGTCACCCATCTTATCTTCTTGTAAAGCTTTAACTTTTACTAGGATGTTTTAATTCATCTGAATACTCTTTAAAATGTTAAGTTCATTTGAATTGAGATTTTTAATTTATTCATTGTAAATTGTCATAATTTGCTTAAGTATGTACACATGATTTTTAAAAAGAATATTCTACTGCATCCTCTTTTAATTAAAAAAAAAAGGGATCCACTTTTAAAGTTCTCATTTTGCAGATATGAAAGATTGGATCCCTTTAAATTAATATCCTATATTTAGAACTTTTATTTTTTTCCTTTTAAATTATTTATTCCTTGAATATTTTGGTACTTCATCAAAAGAATACCAATATCAATTAATAAGCAAACAATTTGCTAACCAATGTTATTAATTTAAAGATAAATGTAAACTATTTGTACTTTCCAATCATACTGTATGTCAATGCCATAGTTACTCTTTCAGGAAGATCCT
This sequence comes from Nautilus pompilius, assembly GCA_018389105.1. NCBI lineage: Eukaryota > Metazoa > Mollusca > Cephalopoda > Nautilida > Nautilidae > Nautilus > Nautilus pompilius. The sequence continues at coordinate 311,602 of JACATO010000320.1, forward strand.
GCACAACTTTTTGTCATAGTTGAACCTATTGCTATATGTTTAGTTGTGTATGATGATGTATCAGAACCAATAAGTGTACTAACTGCACAGAGAAAATGTGTTAGAGGTTCTTCTTTTGTTTGAAACCGTTGCATCTGCTCTGTAAGTTAGAAAGGTGCATTGCTGGCTATTTTTTCTATACCAGGTATGTTTTGTTCAAAATGAAGATCAATTCTTCAAAATGTACCAGTATTTTTCAGCTATTGAATGTGTAACCTTCATTATTTGCCACTTTTGCACTCTTGCTTTCTTTTAAATTTAAGTTGTGCCACCATGTTTTCTGTTATATATTTATTTCCCATTCTGAATATGCTACAAAATACAATATTTTAATTTCCTGCCATTTTTGTCAAGTATATGCTGTTTTAAATATTTTTTTAAAAATATAATAATAAACTCTTAATAACTTCAAAAGTTATATTATTTTAAATCAAACAAAAAGAGACATGCAGTTTCAGAAACTATTTCAATTTTCCTTTTTCATATTTTTAACCAAACTTCCCAAAATTGGCAACAATAAATAATGCACAAAATTGTCTGGAAACATCCACAAAAACAACTAATAAATAAATAATATAAATGAGATAAAAGCATTCAATACCAAGGTAAACTTTCTGAGATTTAGGGTCACAGTCACTTTGACTTATTGGCCAACCCAATGTCAATTTGAACAAGGTAGCAGCTTGATGCAATATATTATGAAATAACTTAACAAATTACAACTACAAATACATTAATGTTTTAATATCAATTTCAAAATGAAATTTAAAAGCAATAACAAAAGATCCACATACTACAAATCTCAGTTACTCTAAGTAATATGTCATACGCACACCATATTGTAATATTAATACACTACAAATCTACCATTCCTCCAATATTTAGTTTGACTGCTACAAGGTGAAAGGAAGCTCTTACAAGGCCTTCCCACAGATGGGAGATGAAAACAGATTAATTTCTATACTATTATCAACCACAGCTGCCGATTTATTTCATTTATTAACAATTCTATTACCTCTAACCACTTGCCAAATTCTATACTGATAAAATATGACAGTAAATTGAACTGCCCAAAGTAGATATTTTTGGTTCATTCATCTCTACAAAGTCACTGCATACAAAATTAAAAGAAAATTAGTAAGGGAAAATCTGTGATTAAGCTTAAAATGCAATAGTCACTTTAACTCAACAAAAAGATATTTATAGGGCAATTTGAATCATTTAAACAAAGCATTTTTGAAAACTGAGGGTTTTAAAAAAAGAAGTTAAATTTCATCACCACATGTTTAATCTCTAATTCATAAAAATTTTTGCAAAAAATAGATATGAGGGAGAAAATTACTAATTAGCCACACCATCAAGACATTAAACATTTTCTGATAGAGAAGAACTTTAAACATCAACTCTGACAACAAATGTGAGCATAAAAGTCAATAAGTCAAACCATCCAATGGCACTGTGTTGCTGACTTCAAGTTTCCTAAAATTTCAATGTTGGTTCTTGCATTTTAATATCAGAAAATTCCTTTAACAACTGGTGCTTCCAGGCAGTTGCTGTCGGCCTTAAATTTCTGTCCATATGGGGGGGGGATGCAGCAGAATGCGGAATGTTTAGAATAAAAACCACAGGATTGTGAAAAAGGGGCTCTAATTACAGCCGTATTGATTGTCTCCTGGCAATGCAAGGATAAAGGTTGCAAAGTAAATTTGTTCATATGTATTATTTCTGCCCAAGGGAAAGGAGGAAACTACAAGTGTGTCAAAAAATTATTTCTCACCCAAATTCAGAGATTTCTCTTCTTTATATCAGTTTCCACGGAGATGAAGACATTTCTTTTCAAGCTGAACAATAGGATAATTTCTATGTACCTTGCTCTAGCCTGAAGGCACTTACATGGATAATTATGCCAAATGGACTCTTCTATACATGCAGCAATCAAACTTTTATTTATCTTCTTTCATTTTATTTCCATCTGTTAAAGTAAAATTCAACATTCCTGACAAAATATTTAAGTCAGAGCAAGTGCAACTAGAAGGTTTCTTCTTCTAAATCCAATATTTGGCAGAAGAAAAAAAGAAAAGGAAGGAAATTAAACAAAAATACAGGCAAGAATTTGTTTTCTTTTTCTCCCCCCCCCACCACCAAACCTTCTCTTTTTAAATGTAAAAAAGCTCTGGTATAAAAGCAGAATAAGAACCAGTGAAGTTAATAAGCAACCATTTTTAAAATTATGAAAAACCACAAAAGTGAATTCATTAAAATGCTTAATAAAATGAATGCTATTTTATAAAAGAGAGATGAGCCATTCTTTGGAAATAAAACAGGCAGCAAAGTAGAGTTTCACAAAATTGCAAAAAAAATGTCATATAACATTAAAGTTATTCTTGTAAATTTTGGAAAAGCTAACAAATATTAACACTGTAAAATTAGAGTGTTGTTTTTAATGATGTAACAGAAAGAAAAGAACAAGCAAGAGAAAGGGGTAGGAAAGAGGGAGCATGTAAGAGAAAAATAAAAGGGAAGCACAGTTGGGAAAAGACCGAGGGTTTGCCTTTGTGATTTAATAGTTAATTTTCTAAAAACACTTTAATTTTGTAAGGATTGGTTAAAAAACTTTTTAATTATTCTACGATTCTAAAGATACCACAGCCATAATTATTTTTAAAAAATCAAAACAAAAAACTGCTAATTTTACAAAATTATTGAAATTATTTTTAAAATATTCAAAGATAATTAGTGTGAAAATGAGGAAAGTCCCAATAAGGTGGTTAGCTTAGATATATATTAGAATCTTAAATGAAAAATATACATATCTATTTTAAATAACCAAAAATTCAGATTTTTTTTGTTTAGGCCATTGTTTACCCATTATTCACAGTTTGCTTTTTTAAAATAAAAATGAAGGTACCTAGTTTCCGTCAAAGTTTCAGAGTACAGATGATGTACTGGCTCAATAATGGACCACCAAAGCAAGGGCCATTTATCTTGAAATTCAATCTCTTTAGATTCAGAATGTGGAATTAAGCTTGATCTTAAAGATCCATTTTTTAAAGAAACTTTTTTCTTCAGCAAAAGTAAAATGCAGTTTCCACTCATTTGTGGCAATTCAAAAGTTTGTCATCTGCCTGACTGGTGTTGTCCAATATGTGGAGCTGATATCTTGTTTTCTTATATATCAGTTTTCCCCTCTGATGTCAGGTCATCTAAGTAAGAGCTCAGCACAAGTCTTGCACAAATGAAACAGGAATCCCTGAGGATATTTGTCTTAGATAGTAGAGACCCCACTTGTTTGCTGAAATGCCTTTCTATCTTCTTAATTTAGAGCAAGCAAAGCTAGGCCATTTTCCAGTGTAAAGTTTCTTTCCAGAAGCTACTACCAGAGAGGGCAGAGAGAAAAAGAGAAGGGAAGTCAGCAAACTTCCTGAGATGAACTTAACAGGACAAATACACTGACTAACTTTCTACCTCCCCACTCCTTCAGTCTGATTGACAAAATCTGGAGGCAGATATCTACCATTTGATTCAATATGATAATAAAGCTGTTTTTTTTTCTTCTTTTTAAACCCCCCCAAATGCAGGTAAATTTCTTTATTTCTTGCAGTACATCTCAGTTTACAGTAAAATTCTTTAAGCACAATAAAAGTAGCCTACCACTAACTTAGGCATCTGAAGTTCTAGGGTTTGATAGGAGTTTGTCACAAAATACTCCTAATTCATAAAATGAAGGATAGAAATTACTCTAGGGGATGCTATCAAAATTTTAAAAAATTTATATATGCAATATTTAATATTAAAAAGTAAACAATGAATCATCATGCCTCAAGGTACAGAAGTAATTATGGCATTATGCAACCTCATCAAACATAAGACAAATGTTTAAGGTAGGAAGAATTCACATAGATAAATCAATACCTAGACATATTGATTAAAGTAGTATTTGAGTTCACACAGCAAAATCCCAAATAACAGTATATGCTTAGCTGATTTTTATGCTTCAGTTCTTTGTACAACAGCTTTTTCTTTGTCAAAAAACCTATTCTTGATCACTGTATAATTAATCTATTAGATACAATGTCAGTTACCAAATCCAAGACATCATTAATAACAGTGTTACAAAACAGTTTTACTATGAATGTTTGCCATTATAAGAGTTAAACTTGTCCTTTCTTTCCTAACAATTAGTAACATAAAAATGTTATACTTTTTTTTTCCAATTACTGGTTTTATTTAAAATGAAATATTGTTTGATAAAGAAAATTTTCAGTTACAGTATATCAAGAAAAAAAGTTGCACCATTGGAATCCTCAATCATGCAAAACTAAACTAGCAGTATCTTTATTTTAGGATACTAAAATTATAGGTGTATACATAATATTAGAACCATTTCAGGTATCTATTTACTTACTTGTCTGTCAGTCAGAGAGTGACCGACAGACAGAGAAAGAACCTCCTCCACATACAGAATAAAGCCTTTAAACAATATCTATTCATCAGTTAAATTGAATAAGACCCAATGCTGAAGCACATTTAATTATCATAATTCAAAATATTACAATTAATTTATCATATTTATTATAAGCAGCTTTTTTCTTAGACATTCTGAAGAGTTGCTCTTACCTAATTTTCATCTTAGTCTTCAAATTAAAAAAATTTTTTTGTCAATTATATATTTTTCTTTAGCCTGAAAGGTCCAGTATGCACTTCAACTATGCTTTTCAATTAGAAATTGAATTGCTGTTTTCTTATAAAAAATGATATTATTATTTTTATTATTATTAATAATGGCACTTCACTGAAAAATAAACAGATTAATTAAACTATTAATCCAACTTAAAAGTTGTATTGCATCTAATAACCTCTGGTTTCTTTACTCATTTTCTTTTTGACACCTGAGACTTACTAATTTTTCGAAGCATAAATTAGATCAGAAAATACACACAAATCTAAATGAAATTTCTATTTAACATCTTTCTTTTATAAAATGTAAAAAAGCAAGTTATAAAACTAATGAATAAACTAAAGATAGTTAAGTAAAATGGAAAAAATGCTGATTTAATTAAAATTAACAAAAGAAGCTGTCATGTTTTAGACAAGATCTCCCATCCCCAAGGTAATAAAGAGATGTCTGTCAGTGTATCCTATTCATTGTAAATTCTGTTGCTCTGCTTGCTAAAGAAATATATCCTAAAATGGAGCCTCAAAAATTGTTTATCCAATATAAAATTGTCAATCAATTTCTTTTTTTTTTTTACAACCAGAAAGTATTTATAGCTTGCATGCTCAAAACATTCAATAATTGCCTTCTATAGATAAATGAGAGGGCAGATCTAATATTTCTAAACTTTGTGTACCACATTAGTTTTAACCTTAGACTACCTGATCTAAACGAGAAGTACTACTTGCTACTAGCTGTATATTTAATCCATACACTCATAGTACAAAACATGGGGTTGGAGTGAAATGCAGATCTTTTGTCATAAAGGGTTATATTAATAATGTTGCATAATATGGAGCAAAATATGGACTCGTTGTCAAAAAGGATTATATTAATGATGTCACAAGGCTGAGAGCCTAAATTTTAATCCAAGTCAAGACCGGCTTGATCTGGCATACCCATCTAGCTATTGGTTTTTCTCATTCTTCACCACTAGCCAGCTTTCTCCAGACTCTCTGGTTTCCTTCCACATCTAAAAATGAAGAATTATAGTAGAGTTTTTGCTATGTTTATTTGGTAGAAAAGAGTTGGAGACACTTAGCATCCAAATCACCATCTTGGAAGAACTTGGCCACCCACCAAGTCCTACTATTCTTAGCCCCAGGACAGTGCTAAGGCCATTCATGTTTCTTTGATGTCCACGACTACACATAGTGAGCTAAGCAACTTACAGACATATAAAGGCAATGTCACAGCTCCTATGGTTCAACCTATGCTGAGTAATATAAATATGAAGAGTAGAAGAAAGCAAATGCATCCCAAGTGGTATGTTTAAATTCTGGAAAGATCCTTATAAACTTCTGATCTCTGTTCAAGTATCTTCATGTATTTCTTTCTTAAATAATGATGATTCAACACAGGTTCATGCTGTTGAAGAAGCACAATTCTATATAATTGCAACAAATTCCCTTGGTTTTGTGTTGATGAGTCAGATATTTATTTCAAGCTGCATGTGAATTTTTCTCACAGTAAGCACCAACAATATGCAGAATGTGGGACTGCATGCAAGACTTGGTCAAGCATTGAACACTGCATATTCACATTCACAATGAGCTCATTCCATTCTTCAGAAAAGACTTAATTAGCAACCAGAATATTCCAACCTCCACGCATAAGTTTTTTTATCGTTGATAACTTCAAAATATACATTCTTGATGTGGTTTCTCCCTAACTCCATAAATAATTCTGCAAGTTTTTCTTTCTTTTGTTTAAATACCTTAAAAGCATCTTTTTTTTTTTTTTAATTAAAAAATATGCAAATCATTGTGCATAATCAGGTATCTGGAAATTTTAGGTCATGTACATTTCCTGAGCAAATCAGGTAGTATATAAGTTGTCCAAAAATTTTAGCTATTGTTAATATTACTTAATTACTCACATAATTATAATTTAAACACTTTTTATAGACATTTTACCATTGAAATTTTGAGTATGTAAATTACAAAGGGACCTTCAAAAGCAAAAAAAAAAAAATAATTGAAATAATCTATAATATAATGTTGTGTAACAAGCTGTAAGGCAATTGTATTAATTACTAGTTACCAAATTAATCACTGTTGTTGCTAACATCTAACCCTATAGAAACCTTTTTTATTCCGAACTCAAACAGAAGACTGACTAAACACTGAAGTAGCACAGTGTGTCAGAAAAAAGTTGCAAGCCTAAGAATGACTGAAGCCAGGGGATAGAGCACAAAATGAGAACATCATTCTGTACCATTAGTCTGCTTATCTAAACCGACAAGCTAAACAGAGAATATTAATGTCCAACTTTTACAATATCATAAACAAAAAAAAAAACTACTTTATATCTTGAGAATGAGGGTGCATAAATTATGTGATGCATAAAAATTGCAATTAAATATGGTATATGTTACATGTGCTTAGAATAGTTTGCCATGCACTTTTCCATCACCTGCTCCCATTCTTTTGTTTGAAATGCACAGCTTGCAGTATATCCACTTGAAGTGTTTTTTTTTTTTTTCCATTGTCAATACATTCCAACATTGCCTTGAGTAGGAACTTCCTATACTAAAAATTCAAACACAGGATTGCACCCTGGTCCATTTGTTGCAGTACATTAGTAAAATTAAAAGGCAAAAAGTGCACTGCCACAACTTCAGATTGCTAACTTCAGGATGTACCAAGCAGTAGAACTTTTCAGTTCTGTGATTGCACCATTTTATCAAAAATTCTAAGTCATTTAGACCAGATGTCACCAGTCATCCATAATCTGTGTCAATAAGTAACAGACAACATTTACATATTTTTAAAGCACCTAGGATTTGCTGCTTTTCTGACAAATAGAGAGTAGTCTGATCCATCCATGTTTCCTCAAGCTGAAGAGTTATGCATTTTTCTCACAGTTTAGTGACATCACAATTATCTGTGTTGGCAAGTGCTTTGATAAGCAAAATTTTGTACAATATTCCAGTTTTCTATGGTCATCTGGGTGCCCACTTCAGCCTTTTCCCGAATTTCAAATTATTACTGCTTGAAGCAACACGGCCAGCTGTTTAAATGTTTAACCCAAAGCTGCTGCAAGTTTTTTTTTTTTGCCATTATTCATAGATCACCTCATACAGGCATGTTTTTGTCTCCTGCCATTTTAGACCAGCAATACATTGCATCATTAGGATTTACGCATTTAGCATTGTGTTTTCAATCAGTATCACATAATCTACAATGATGGCCTTAGTTTTATCTTTATTTGGCTAAAACCATTGCCATGGTACTCTCTGCTTGTATGAGTTCTCTGCAAATTGTCAATTGAAATTTTCATTTTTTTAGATCAAAAATATGCAGTTTAAATTTTAAAGAAACAAGTGTCCTTCTGCTTGCATTTTCCATTTTCAAATTTCCAACTGCAATAGTTCAATGATCACTAGCTATTCACAAATCACGTACATCTTGCAACTACAGGTTGAATCTCTTTAATCTGGCATTCTATGGTCCAGCATAAGTTTAGTTTGCCAAATGACCACTTGGCATGGGTGGTATCAAGATGTTCTGTGCTGCTATTTAGCTCTAATTTACCCCTAAATGTGTCATATAAGAGACCAACAAGCAGTGGAAATGTTGGTAATGCTGCTAAGTGTAAGCATGTATCAATATTGATTGAGTAAAAGGTGGAATTGTTGCAGAAATTGGAAAAAGGGCACATGGTATGTGCTTTCTGTGGATTTACATGTAATTTTTTTTTGCAGTTATTCTGTTTTATCACATCACTTTGGAAGTGGAGGCCAGGCATCATTTTAGGTGAGTAAATGATAATTTACCTGTATTACTTTTAAATCTATCTCTTTTTCATATTATTTTGCATTTTTTTTATGCTTCATCTACTTATTTCCTTGTGCCAATACAGTAAAATTGTGCAACAGCATTAACACTTAATGTATGAAAAGATCTGGTAAATGTAGATTAACCACAGGCTTATTTATGAACCTGTGGTTCAGAAAATTCTATGGTCTGGCAATGGTCAGATCTCAAGGGTGCCAGATTAAAGAGATTCAATCTGTACTAATGCTATGTGCATTATGATTGGCTGTCTTTTGCTCAGACAATCAAATTTTTGGTTTCATTGAGCTGTCAATAATCATGTCTTGGTCAACCCATTGTAATGGATCATTCAGTTAGGGTGAATTTAAATAGAAGAATTCTGTTCTAGCTAATGAGATCAGTAAATTTGATTGTTCATAAAAAATCAGGGTACACAATAGCAAGATTCAACTGTAACTGAGCTCAATGAAGTTTGTATGATACATCATTAGATGATTTTATATCCATTATTCATCTAGAGCTTCCTTTAGTGAACCTTATGGTGGTTATCATCAAGAGTATAGTCTTCAATCAAAGTCAACAATGTTAGAAATAATGGTAATAATTTTGTCAAAGTAAAACACTGCAATTAATTCAACAATAGCTAAAAACAGCAAAAGGAACAATGTAGCCTGTTCATTCCATGTCTGGGACTAGCAACATTAACGGCAATCCTCTTTAGTCACTCACCAAGTCCAAGCAGCATAGTGCCTTCGTATAAGATTTAGTCTTCACTGAATTAGCCTTCTAGAACAATCAATCCATCCATTAACCCCTCACCAGATTAATGTTTCCTGCCGTGTTCCCAAATAAAATCTAATTTTTCTTTATTCCTCTACCTACCTACCTTCCTGATACCATACTATTATCTCCAGTGCACTCTTTCTACTTAACTTACTGAGGCAATTCTCACATCAAAAACAAATCAGTTGACAACAAATCATGAATGCAGCCAACTATAAATCTGCCTCAAAAAATGCTAATGATTTCTTGTATATAATGTCATTTGCTGAAAATTGCCAATCAGATCTATGTTTTATAAATCATTTACTATTCCCATGCCACTCAGTAAAGCAGTTACTGCATAGCTGCTAAAACAACCACCAAAGATTTCCATACATCTAGCAAAGAGTAGTCATTTTTAGTTTGTATTTATGACCTTTTGTAATGTTTTTTTTTTAAAATCCCATTAATGCAAAACCTACATTTCTCTGATCAGAAAAATTTGTAATACATCTAGCACATCATCCAAATCAATGTGTCTGATCTTTCTCATAACCAAGATGATGCATGCTTCCAATTATCCTAGCAAGTCTTCTCTAACCTGTTTTTTTTTAAATATCTAAAAATTCATAAAGTATTATCATTTATAAAATGCTTTATCATACCAAAAACTCTATTCTCCCTAACACAATTTAATACCTTTCTGACTTTATAAAGTTTTAACATTTACATCATTATTCACTAATCTAAATAACATCCTGTTATCATCACATGATCATCTTTACCAAAGAATGCTGTAATTTGTAAGCATTACAAATAGCTATAACCATTGGTCACACAATCTAAATGTCTCAGTCTATTATTTAATAAGTATGGATTTTCTAATGTCTAAATAATGCCAAACTGGAATAGTTTATAATTTTTAACATACAACAGAAACTATTCTATTCATATCTGACTTTAAAAAAAAAAACAAAAAAACACTGACATTTCCAATTTAAATATTAACTGCGGGCACTCTCATGATGCAAGAAGAATTTACTTTTTAAAATTTTATTTTTAGTTGGCACTTCTCACTTTATGATAATTTAGTTTTATTTACACTTTCTCTCTCTTCATATAGGCTAAAAGTCTAGGTGTTTCTAGTAGCAATTGTGGCACCCAGCAAAAATTTCTTATAATCTTTTTAAGAACATTCTTTAAATATGTATACATAAATCATGTTCATATTGTCATTACTGTGACAAAGTACTAAAAACATTTCAGAAAAAAATTGTATTATAAATGTATTACAGCTTTCATATTTTCACATGGCCACATACAGTATTTTGGAAGCAAAGAATATGTACATTACAACATTATTTTAAATAACTAAACAAAATTGTTTGTTAGTTTGTCTAAATTTAACTTTGTGCATGATGCAAATTTTTTTTTTGTGTTTGTGTAAATTAATGAATTAAAGCTGTGTAGAGTTTAGGTGATCATGTGTAACAAGATTCCCTAGATCACCACCACAGAACATAACATTAAAGATCAGTATTTGCCACTATAAATAAAACCAGGCAGTTAAAAATCGATACTTTCTGACCTTGGATCAGGGAAAAGAAATGCAAGGCAATCATGTTAGAATTGATGGATAATGTGTATCTAACAGGTGCTACCCTGGCAACACACCAACCATCATTCAGAACAGGTAGAATTTATCAAAAGAGATGTTTTCAATGACAAATAGCAATAATATTAGAGGTTAGTTACTTGATTGTATTCATTTCCTGTCAGTGATCCAGAGTTTAACCCTTTAACCCTTTTGACTCCAAGGTGTGTGTGTGTGTGTGCGGCTGAAGGTGTATTGTAGTGTCCAAAAAAATTATTCTAGTGGAGATTGTTTCATAAATGAGCAAAACTCATATCATAATAATATTTTCACAGATCCATTGTGTATATGCGAGAAGTTATTGTCATACACTTTGAGAATGTAAGACAAAATCTGCTTTTCAGAATTTCTTGCTGGGTGACAAAAATTACTACTGCTGAAATCTAATTCTTAGCTCATTTGGTTTCACAGTATAAAAAAAAAAACCAGCAATAATCAACCATATAGTATGTCAACAATTATTTTATCAAATACAAATGAATGAGTTATCTGAAAAATGGTTAATTAATTTAGGCACTGTATATTCATTCATAGGCAGTCAAACTGAAAATGTATTATTATTTATTGTCAGTTACTGTTGATTTCACATGTCCCATGATTCTGTGCAGCTAAGCAAATTTTTTAAGTAGATTCATTCATGTTGTCACATAGTATTAGCAGGCAGTAAATGCAACTTAATGTGTTCCGATGTTACAACAAAATGTTTTGCTTGCTTTTTTGTTCTTTCTGATATAATTTCTCAGTTAAGGAGGGGGAAGAAAAAACACTAAAAGTTAAAACAGTACTGCTCTGCATTCAGTGTTATTTGGAGTATTTTCCAATAACAAAAGCTATCTCTTTTGGTCCTGTTTTTCGCTGTATGTTCAGTTAACACTGTTTGAAGAAAGCTTCATGTGGATTTTCACAATAGCTATGAGCTTCCTGTGAGAGAGAGAGAGAGAGAGAGAGAGAGAGAGTGTGTGTGTGTGTGTGTGGAACAGCAGGTATTAATACATTATATTAATTAAATGAAATGTCTGTGAAAAGTAAAAAAAAAAAAAAATAAAATGGTTTAAAATCGTTTTACAAAATGCTTTTGAGTAACTGTTGGCAAGATACAAATCTAGAATGCAAACCAAACAAAAAAACTTTGTTGTAATGACAAAAAAAAAAAAGAACAAAAAGTAGAATTTAGTTTATACAGTCGTAATGATGTGCAAATCATTTGCAAGCGTTTAAGGTACCTTAAATGGTAAATCTTCAGCGTTAAACAGACCTCTTTTGGATTATTTGCTCAAGCATAAAGTGTCCATCATGCTAAGGATATAGATATTATGGAAAAAGGCTTGGAGGCAGCTTACTGGACGATTAGGCATGTGTGTAGTGCCAGTCAGAAAAAAATGTCTTTAGTCTGAGGTGGTTTTTAAATTTCTTTATAGGAAGAATGTATAGAATTAATAAAAATTTTTTTTAAAAAATACTAGCATTACATTAGAGATCATTAAGAGTTGTAAGATAAATAGGGAATGTTTGCAATTTAACGTCAGACCAAAAATGTTTCCGGCTGAAATGAAATGCTTTACCAAACCAAGAATTGAACAAAAAACAAAAAAAACAAACAGCACAGGTATTTTTGAAAAAGGATTAAACATACTTTGGGGGAGGGGACAAAAAGAGCTTCATAAAAACTTTTTATAAATACTTCTTGTAACTTATATCTGTAAATCAATTTCACAATGCAAAGTTGTCCACAAAAATATATTTTGACCGTTTATCTAAATAAAATCTTATAAGTAAAAACAATGAGAAGTTTTGACCCAACACCACGGCACTAAGCACAAGAGTTCCAAGGCTGTACGAAACTACTTTCAATTTTTCTCCTCACAGCTAAAAGTCATTGAACAAAAATATAATTACTACCAACTTCTTGACTTTTGCCAGGCCGACTGCAAGTTTTACTTAGAGAAAGAAAAAAAGAAGCAAAAAACCAATAAATTTCACCTTTTCTCCCCCCACCCACCCAATCTCATGAACAAAAAAGACAGTGAAAACTTAAATATATTTAGGACAATTGAAGAAACTTATCTTTAGATTATGCATCATTAATCAGTACTGTGCCCAGCAATTTTTAGTAATATTTATGATACAGCTGGCTTGCTAGATGCAAAATGTTTCAGACAGCAATTTCCACCTATTTACACTAAGATCTAAACAACATTTCAAGTATTCAAATAGTTTTGTAGGTTTCAACTCACATCCTCAAAATGTTGTTAACAGATATGATATAAAAACCATTATTTAATTTTTATGTACATTTTCAGACATACCAGTACATAACTAAAATTTATATATACATTTTAAATAAGAGCGAGAAAGAAATAATTTGACTAACAGAAACTTTGATTAAAAGTGCTGACTGCCACAAATATGTACATGGGCTCACTGTTATTTCAGAAAGTATTGGCAAACTTCATTGACAGGTTTTAGCTGAGTCACATGACTTAAAGGCCAGGTAAAGCAGCTTGAATGAACAAGCAAAACTGCTAAGTGACCCAGTTCTGACCAGCTAAGAGGGACAGGCAGAATGTCACATAGTGCACCAGCTAACCTTTCTCTCCTCCTCTACAAAGACCTTGTCCTTTTACTACTGATACCTGGCTGTATACACAGAGGAAATTACAGGTGTTTTACCTGGATGACACCACTATGGAATCTAGCAATCTTTGCTAAGCTTGAGAAGATTAAGGATGGTTAAAAATTAAAAATAGCAAATAAGCATATTTGTGTGCGCGCATGTATGCGTGTGGCATGTGTACACAAGAAAGACAGTAAAATGCCAAGACATTACCCAGGTACAGGGTGGTGAGTGCTTAGTAATATTCAGTTTTGTGGAGTTTTTGTCTTTAGTTTAAGCTTGGGATCTTATAGTTCAGAGGTACATTAAATATGTGCAACAAAACCCAGGTGAAATGATTAAAGTATGCAAAATAAATCCATACTGCTGTTTATTGATCGCTTATCCGGGGTTACAACTCATTTTTTCTAGGTTTTATAAAAAAAAAAAAAAAAATTTGTAACTGTTTCTCCTGGGGAATACCATTAACATTTTCATTGATGCACAGCAATGCCTTCAGGTTAATGATGGATAAATAGGAGATACCTATAAACAAGCAGACCCATTAAACAGCAACTAATATTATTTATATGCCTTTGCAGAAAACCATAACAGACATAGCAAAAACAGAAACTTTACAAAGCACTAAATAAATTATTTAATTAGTTTTATTTTAGCATCCGCTAATCCATGTTTTATCAAGTTTTCTTAATATTTAAAAGTTGCACAACTATTTTTGCAAAGATTTAATTTTTAAAAATTTAAAAAAAAAAAAAGAAAAGGTCAAATGTTCAGAAATAAAAACAAGACTGGCAAGTTTATTTTTAATTAACTGAGTATCTCCTTATTTTCAATATAACGCAAACAACCTATAATTAAGCCACAAAAAATATACTTATTAAAAAACACAATTTTTATTATAGTTCACATGAGTACATGCCATTTTTTTTTTTTTTTTTTTTTTTTTTAAATCTGAGACCTATCGTTTTAATGAGAAGAAAATATTGGGTTTCCACAGATGTAGGCAGAGAGAACCAGGTGGTGAGTGAAGCCCCACATCCCAAGCTCATTTCCTAGATTTCTCTCCAGCTAGATTTTGCACTGATGTATTGATCTTGGCACAGCTTATTTTCATAGAAATATCATGGGATGACATTGGAGCACTGTTTACACACACACACACACACACACACTATTCAAGCAGTTTATACCTGACATGAACCCGTGATAGCCCCAGTGGATGTTCTGATGACAGGAAACTCTCTTTAAAAAATGTCAGTGTATGTGGGGGGAGGGCAAGCAGACATCACCCTGAAGAGCCACATCCTTTACCCTAAATCCTCTGAACTGGGAGAATGCAGATTTTTCCTTAATGTCTATGAACACATGAATAAAATATGAATCAAACTTCAGGATAGAGTCCATTAGCACAATAATTGTTAACTACACCACGCGTACGTGTGCACACATAATTTGGAGATCTCAAATATAAAAGAAAAAAAAATGCAAATTTTAAATACTTAAATCCACAGTTTCAATAAAAGCTTCATTCCTTTCTATATCTGTTTGCATCAAATATATTTTCCTGCTATTCATTATTTCATTTCAATACCATAATTACTAATTACAAATTATAAAAATTAATTCAATATTCTGGTGGCAATAATTTAGAGACCACCATCTTTTGTTGTTGGTACTTGTAAAGCTCTTTCCAAGTGATGTCAGAAAAAAACCACTCTGTACATCATTTTATACAACTATGATGAAACCAAAACCCATATAGAACTGTGCACAACTATAACAAACCTTCTTGACAGAAGAGCTATGGTATCCTTACCTATGCATGTTTGAAAAATACAAATTTTGATTGATTGAAATGCCCTTAAAATCACTGATTGCTTGTTACCAAAAAATGGAATAAGTTATACTAAAGCAACTGAAAAGAAGATATATATATTGTAAAACAGTTTAATTGCAATGTAAAAATGTATTTTAAAATTTATTTGTTCATTTATTTCAGTAACCCAATTTACTACATCCCCAAAACACTTTAACAAGCTGATTTCAAATTATTTCCAAAAACACAACTTTTGAATCAGATTTGCTCAAATTTGAGTAAACTATAGCTTAGCTGAAAAGGGATTAAGACAGGCCTGTTTGACCAGCCCCAAGTGACTGGATATGCTTATGAATTTCTGTTTCCTAACATAACTAGGCTTCCACAAATTTCATTATAATTTTTCTTTGAATTTACAAATTAATACATCACTGTTTTTTCCACAACTGCAAATCAATATTGTTCAGCGAGAAGACCAGAATCTTCCACACCTTGATAGGTTTCACTATCAACATCTAAATCTAATAAAATAACTGCATCAATAGTGGATGCTACAATGTATCACCCTGACAACCAAATGTGCAGAATTTCCATACACTGGTAACTATTATAAATTATCTTCCAAATTTAAAACAGTTATCTTTATTATTTAGTGATATTGTGATTTAGAAGATACAAAGCTCTGTATTGTATTTTGAATGCAATGAAGCATATTTAGGAAATATTTAGTTTTGACCAACAGTTTGTGTAAAACTAAAACTTGTATATATTTTTTTAATATTTCTCTTTAATACACCAGAACCAGATTGCTAATGTAAGGGCATTCATTTATGGTTCTGACTAACTACAATACTTAGCTATTTTGTAGTAAAATCTATAAACATGTGTTTCCACAAGTTATATAAGTCAGTATTAATTATTTTTTTAAAAGTACATAAGTGAATGCGTGAATAAATCTGAAAGTTCTGGTGAACAACAAAGTCAAAATAGAGTTTGTGCATGTATAGCATTAGTGTCAGAATCTTCTAGTGTCTACTTAATTTTATCTCTGTTGAGTTCATATTTTATTTAAAAAGAAAAAAACTACCTGCCCACACATTCACTACCATCATCTTAAATAAAATAAATAAAAACACCTTTGAAAAGATACAAACGAAAAAATTAAAATCCGTACAACCAATTGCTCCTCATGTTAAGTAGTATTTTATTTTGGTTCATTCATAAAAAAAAACAACTTGTCCTTCATATCTTGAACAGCTCTAGTGTAAGTGGTACTGGACTCTTCTTATTAGCTGAGAACTAGAATGCTAACATGTTGGTAGATAATTGTTCTGTCTAGTAGTCACAACACCCTAACATCAGAAATGCCTGTTTGGTTCTCCACCACATAGAATACAATGTGTGGAGAAACTTTTGGTAGTAAATTTCCATTGGAGGCCAGCTGTCCTAATGGACCACATCTGAGAGAAAAATGATCAAGATTTTCTTAGCTTGTCAATCCTTGGCTATGAAAACTCCCTTCCCCCAATCTTAGTTAAAAGATAAAGGGATTGCATGCTTACAGACTGAAATCAAACTTCACTACTAGAATGCTTCAGTTTTAGATGTGGGAGGAAACCTATGCAACCAGCTGGTGAAAGAGCAAGAAGAAAATATGCTAGAGAAATGTGGAAAAACACCAGGACACCAGGATTCAAACTAGAGTTCTCGGGGGGGGGGGCAGAATTTATTTTTGGGAAGGGGGTTTCAGCTGAAAACCTCAGGCAAGATCAGATACAATGCATTACTGAATGGTTTCAGAGACCATCTGCTATAGTTGCCTATTTTGCTAATTTAAGAACAATCATTTTGCAAGGGAAATTAGAGTGGCAGCCGGAATTATTAGCATCACCTGAAATAATTCAGTGTGTTTTTGTTTTATTTTAAAGTATAATTACATCAGGACTAAGGCAATGCTCAAGCATCTGTTTTGTTTCTGTTTTAAAACTTATGCATTTCTTTTGTAAAAATAATTCTTATGTCATAATAATATTACAAATTGCACATTTGATAAAACTAGAATGTACTGTGGCCTTAAAGACTGACTGAGATTATGGTCAATGTTCTGTCAGCGGCCAAGTGGCATGTGACCCAGCCTGAGTTTAAACAGCAAAGAATTCAGGCATTGCAGGTGGTCAGCACAGGAAGAAAGGAATGGCCAAAGAGGAGTCAGTTATAAACAATCAGGATACCTTTGGGAGAAATAAAAGGAACCAAGCCTGCATCAAAAGGAAATTTCTCAACAAAAGTAACAGTTTTAATGGACTTTTAAGATGGCTAAAGGGAAGTTAACCTCCTCACCATTTATACTCCTGGAACAAACAGCTGACAGCTAATCTTTTGGGATTTTAAATGTCAATACTCCTGTGATAACAACTATAAAAAAAAATTGTGTCACCTGAAATTATAACAGCTGGGAAAAAAAAAAAAAATGTAAACCTGATAGTTAAATTAACATTTTTGTCATTTGTACAAAAACAATTAGGTTAGGTCTTTGATATCTAATAGCAAGCACTTCACACACTGAAATAACTCACTATCAGTTATTTAAAAAAAAACAACAACAACAAAACAGTCAGCAGGCCAGATAGAGAATAGTACGTAGTAGGACATTCACTTGCTTTGGTGGCAACATGACCAGGGCCCTGCTTTAGTCCTTTTTTCACTCTGTAATGGCCCATTCTGTAGAGTTTTTTTTTTTTTGCACACTTATAAATGGCAGTTTTCTAGTATGGTTTCCTGGATGACAGCTCTGGGCTGCTGTCCTCTGGCCCATTGCTATAAAGTATATCTATGGTTTAATAACATGTACATTTTAAGCAGCTAAAAAACCTGTAATTTAAAATTTTTTTTAAAAGATAGTTTTATAAATATTTTAAACCTAACTAATTTCAGGCTAACAATCTAATCATGAATTGCATTAATTAGCACAATGAAAAAATTTTAAGAGAAAATAAAAAGTTTAACAAAAAAACAAAGGTCTTCATACTTAAATAATAAGAAACATAATCTGTTCTTAGGGACCACCTTCTAAAATGGGTTTCAATCTCAGGAAGCAGGAAGGAATGATTTGGGAGGGAGTTATTAAATTAAAACCACTGCTAACTAATTATATTTTGTTAAAATTGCTCTTTTCAAACTTGGCTGAACCTATTCATACTTATGGCTATTCCGTGTCATGAATCAGCCCTCTTGATGTAAATGCTAATTGCAGAAACTGATATAATTTTTCTTCTCTAAGTACTACTAAGTAAACCTGCAATATTACAGACATTTCTATAACAGAAATAATAAATTGATTACTCACCACAATTAAACATTATTCATGCAATTAATTGAGCATAACAAAAGCTTTTAATCCACTTGTCATTATATTTTGGGTTCCAAGTGTTCTGATACTGATAGCAAGTTATCTTTTGAATAAAATTTTCTTGTATTTCATGAAAACATTACTGCTTAAAAGCTTAATATATTTAAGTTATATTTATATTAGGTGCAACTCAACCAATGTTTTTCTTTTTTACTTTTTGGTATAGATATATTCTTGCTGACTCAACATTTCTACAATTGGCAGTTCTTTCAATACTTGTTGTCAGGCACCAATGTGTAGCATCATCAAAAACAGTAAAAGGAGAATTTCATAAATTCTAAATAAAAAATTACCAACAATAATTTCTAAAAACTACTGAGCTCATTTAAATGTTATTATCATACTATAATACACTCATTCAGAGTAAAGTATATATAAGTAGGCTAGTAGTTAGAGAAGAATGGATCTCTCAAGAAACTGTTGCCTACCTGGCTCTTGAATTAATCCATATTCTCACTACATAGCTATCAGACTGTTCTATATGCTAAAGAAATACCTAACTATAAATCTACCAATAAATGTCATAATCCCTAATTCTTTCATCCTCAGAATAGCTCATCCACTTCTGCGTGTTCACAACTTTTAATGTCTTAATTAATTTACAAACAAAATAAAGTCATTTTTAATTCATTTATTGTATTTACATGTTAAATATAGCAGATAGTAGTAAATGCTGTGTAAATACCCATGTAAAGATGAACTCTTGGTTTATTCCCTAAAGAGAATTTTCACCCAAAACTGGGTGTTTTTAATTATTGAGACAGGTACTAAACACAATAATCTATGAGCATCTTGTTCTAAACAGGCTCTTGAAGCCAAACCAAGTCTTCTACAAAGATATTCCCACAATTTCTTTCTTGCTTTGTTCATAATTTTCTTAAACACACTATTTTAATATAATTAATTAATTAATGTCCATTCCGACCTAAGTGGCTCATGAACAGAAGGAAATCCTCAAAGTTGTGAACCCAAATTGTTTCCATTCAATTTACCAAACTTCTACATTTTATTTTAAATGATATTACTTCTTTAATTTTTATCACACTTATGTAGAAAACTGCAGAGACAGAACAGACCAGTCAGTCTCAATAATACTGTTCCATACTGATGATTTCCAAAGAAAGTGCTTCCATAGAAAAAAATACACAAAATAAAATTACTTTATTCTTTAACACCAGCTGGCTGTCTAATACAAGTTGTTGTTTTGCTTTGGTTTAAAAAAAAAAAACTGAAGCAATGTGATTAATCAGTCCTGTGATAAAGTTTTAATCTGTGATTTACCTGTGATAGAAAATAGAGGTGTTTTGATAGTTAATCACATCATGATGTGGCAGAAACAATGTTCTAAAGGCATGCACATATCTGTAATGGACTTTAACATAAGTATCTAAATGCAGGGTTAAAAAGAAATGGGAAAAAGATAACCTAGAAAAGTCATCAGTAATGGATAATAATTTAAAATGTATGAATCATAGCCAACTTGTATGTATTTTTAAAATTACAGTTTTAGTTTAAAAACAATAGAACTACATGACGTGGAAAGGGACCATTATAGCTCACTCTCACACCAAGCAGCTGGGCTGCCTGACCGCTCTCATCCTTTTGTATGATTTTGGTGAAAAAAAGAGAGAAAACAATCAGAAGAAAATGTAAATATTAACTATTGAACATAAACTGCTCTACCATCATCAGATTAAAAACCAAGCTGATTGCATGGATGAAGAAATCCAAAAAAATACTAGTAGTATTTTATGGAGAAAACTGACCAATAAGAGAACAGCTGTACAAAGTTGCTCTGCTTGGGGTGTGGGAAAAGACAGGGATTACGTAGATCACAGGATCATCTGATAACTTTTCAGGTAGCTTAGCTATCTAGATTTAAAGATGAGATAGTGATACCAAAGCAAGTAGAGTTTGATTGCATAAACCACAATATTTATCTTTTTTAAATTAATTATAAAGATTAATAAAAATGATATTTTACTGATCAAAGAAATTTCTGAAAAGCATCTTGATGTCTCATTTTTTTTTCCCCTATAAGCCATGAGTGCCCAACCATATCACACACACACTTCTTTTTTTTTTTTCTTTTTGGAGAGTCTTCTTAGTTTTTTATTAACTTAGAAACAGATGGAACTCCTAATTCTTTTTTAAAAAAATGTAAAAATTATTTCATATAAATTTATTCCACCATTATGTTTATGATACCATGCAAGCTTGATAAAAGGTGTTAAAACAACAAATAAGGTAATCTACACACAATACCAGGCCCCAATAAAGCTTTTAATCATTTTATCGATGTTGTCGATTTTAATTTACAAACTTAACAATCCTAGAAAATAAACTTACAAATAATTTTTCACAGAATTATTTTTTTAGGTATATTTAAATTTAACCATCTTGGTAAAATGTCAAGTAAATGCTTTACACAGTCTATCTGCTATTATTTCAATAATACTAAGCTCAAAAGATGCTGCTGCAAGTCATAAAGCCATTTAAAAAATAAGTAGACAAGACAGAAAAAGGACAATGCATCAGACATCAAAGAAAGCAACTTTTAAGTTTTTTTTTTCTTTATTGGGTAGCAAGTATAAGTTTAATCTCTCACTGAACAGTAAAGTGATAGTGTACCAAAGCCAAGAAACCATTTCTAGGTTGACTCCCACAGCTGGCTACGGAAACCTTTTGCAAAAAGAAATGCCAGGTAGTAACAACCATCTGCACAGATTACCGATGGCCAGACATCTGTTATTAGGTTTTGTAGTTCAGGGGCAAAAATGGCTAACTGGTAACCAGCAAATACCAAGCTTATTGTCTGTACTCTTACACTACATTCCATCACTAACTTTTAAACATGTTTTTTTTTTTTCCTACTATGTAGTCATGGTGTTAATAAATAGTTTTATGCTATGCAGAAAATAGTTATTTGAAATCATAAAGAGTTTACCTAGTTACATTTTTAATAGAAAAGAACAAGATTAAAATGAAAGTTTTCAAAAAAAAAAAAGATGACTGAAATTGTTGTCACTTTACAACACAAAGTTAACAAAATAAATAGCAAATACAACTAAACAAACAAGATATACAGGGCATGTTACATGCCCACATGAAGTGGAAACAAACTTCATTCATACCTTTTAAAATGCCCACCACAATGCAATCTTTATTCCTTTAGAGCATTTTCTTTTAAAATTCAAGGGCTTGATTTATGACCAAAGGGGAGGGCAGGAAACATTACTCTAACTCATGAAATATAACCCAGCCAGAGAATCAGGAACATCCTGGTTATACAATTAAAAGAAAGTAAACTGACATGGTTACTGTATGCCTTAAGCCTCTTCTCTAATGTACTTCATGGCCTTCCAAGGTTACTGGTGTCCTGCAGTATTTTTTTTTTTGTGGAATAGTCTAGTGGAAGATAAGATTAGAACAACTTTAAGATGAGAGATTTCCACAAGTCACAAAATCAAGAACTGTGTGAGTACATGACTCAATACTATCACTTTTTGGGAGAAATAATTATAATCTTATGATTCAAATATGAATAAGATGCTGAAAAATAACTCTTGTCTTTCCAATGCTCGATGCCCCTGCCTACAGCTGTGACCTTAGTCTCTCTAGTATTTTACATGTAATTTTTTTCAGTTGTACCTTTTCCTTCTTTTGTAATGCAAGTTTTTTTTTTCATGTAGACTTATTATCCCTACAATTTTTTAGGAAAAACTTTTGTTAAAATACTGTTTATGAAATAAAAACAACCATTTCAACAGCAAACTCAATGACTGAAGCAGTCTGGTCAATTGTGCTGCCCTCTGAGCACTTGGTGTTTGATCATCAAGTCATCCAAATGTCTGTAAACCCAATGACCTTGGAAGTTGGGAACCAAGTGATTTACTGGCCATGTGGGTACAAAATTCTAATGCATACAGACCTTCCTTAAAATACCTGACCCCCAGCAGCAATGTGCATCTTGAACCTGCTTCTAGAGATAAATTATCCACTCACAACAAATATTAAATTAAGAAACAGCAGTTTTGGTCTATTGGTAGAACCACAGTGCATACAGATCCCTTACAAAGCCTGGATGAGCAATCTAACAAACTTTGAATTTTCTGTGCCTTGGCAAACAGCATGTCATCAGTTCTCTTATTTCAGAGAGTAGCTAATTAAAAAGGTTTCTATAGTATAGTAGTGCTGATCCTAGAACTATTTGTTATAGAGCAATTCCACGGTAGTTAACTAATTTCATTAGCCAGCAAAATAAAAAGAAAAAGAATTATTTTTATCTGCATATGTCTAATTATAGATTCACACTGGTCTCTTTCTCCTGATTATAGGTTGGTGCAGAATTCTAGAGTTAAAGAGGAGGTTTTTGTAGACAAGTGCTATTTATAATTTCAAAGATCATTAATATGTAGAGAACAGTAAAATGATACATCCAAAACATTAAAATGATAATATCAGTCTTTTCTAAACAATAAAATTGCATACTAATGATAGTCAGACTCCATTCTTTGCTCAATGTTATGTAAGACTTATTAAACTTAAAAAAACTCAAAATGTAAAATTTAGAAACAAAGCATGAGAAATATGAAATAAGAATTGAGATGGTTAATTAATGATTAATTTAAGCTCAAAAGGTCGAAATCTTGCGCATTTGAGAATATAACTCCTATTATTACATGTTATAAGTTTATCATTTTACATGGATTTGATATATGCGGCAATTCTCAGGAACGAAACCCCTGCATATAACAAGAATCAACTGTAATTCATCTATTTAAGTAGGATGTAAACACTGAGCAATGAGCAGTTCTGCATCGTATCTAGTTACCACTAACAATCTCCTTTAGCTATTGCAGCACCAAAAGCACTGAAGATGCACTGTGCAACAGCTTCTTCATAGATTTGTTTATACTGAAAACGTTGCTCAACAAAAGCTATTGGTGAGATATGAAAGGCATGGCCTTGCTTGATACAGCATGCATACTATATAGTCCCACAGACTTCACAAGGTTTCACCAGAGACAGGAGACACTTGGCCCAGTGTTTCACAACCAACCGTCAAATATGATGGATTTAGAGCAGTGGTCTGAGTAGGCAGTTGGTATAGAGCTAAAAGATCTTGCATCCACTTGTGGAAATCTAAATTCTGTCATCTTGATCAAGAAATCCTTGACCACAATAACCATATCCAACAGAAAGATGCAGCAATTTGCCATACACCCAGAACCACTACAGCCAGGTACAAGAAAATCCACTTAACATGGAAACACATAATGTAAACTCAATATAATTAGGACTAGAATTTTTTGGTTAATACAAAATAATAACATCATCATCATCACTGGTAAAAAAAAGTATAGTAAATAATTTGTAGATAATATCAATATACATAAAATTAAAACAGAAAGATTAGTAAATGTGTAGCATGAAATTGTGGCTAAAACAAAACATTTAGCAATTCCCAACTGACTATTGCTAATTAATATTACTTTGGGTAACATGAAACATTTTCATCCTCCTTCCTAGCATGACCACAATTGATGTGCTATGCTTCTTCCCTTCCAAAATAGTACACATACAAATTCCTTTGTTGTGTGCAAGTCAGAAAACACACCATTGGTTGTTCAAATGATAAACAAATCAACTACTTTGTGTTGATGGGGACGTTGAGAAAAAGAGAAAAATGTGATCACATATGAAACCATGACGAAAATCATTTTGGAAGTCAATGAAAAAACCTAAAAGTGAATGAGAAATGGAGGAAGCAACCAACTTGATAAAGTGGTGTTTCTTGGTTTCATGAGGCAAGGGCTATGGGCATGTTAGTATCTGGCTCTATCTTACTCAAACAAATCAGTGAACTAGCGTGAGTTAAGAATTTTAAAGCAAGCCCTGGGTGGCTTGATCATTTCAAGAAAAGAAAGATTATCTATTCAGCAATTCTTTGGAAATCAGCTAGTACTATACCCAAAATAACAGATCATTTTAAGAACAAGCTTCTGCCAAATCTTCTGCGAAAATACCAACTGTAAGACAAATACAGCAGAAATAAACCTGGCATCTTTTTTACTGATGCCTTTCAAAAGAAAACTCTGGTTCCAAAGGACAAAAAAGTTGAAGGAATGCCTTACTGCCTTGGTTGGTGCAAATATGGATGATATCAATAAACTGCCCTTTATTGACTGAAAAATTTTAAAAACTACAACATTTTAAAGGAAAGCTACCAGTCAAATATATTTCAATGTCAAAGTTTAGATAACTTCTATTTAAGAGTAGGTTCATAAACTTGTGGCAAAGATGAAAACACGAGGTGAGGCAGGTTGCACCACTCACTGGGAATAAATATTCAGCCTACCCCAACATTTCTTGGTTAAAGGCACTTGAACATGTGTGTTTTCCACTTGACACTACCAGTATACTTCAGTCATGTGATCAGGGAATAATCCAGAATTTCAATAGCCGATAGTGATAACAAGTAATACAGAAATACATGATCCATATCATTCAGAGTCAGACCGAGCAGGCTTAGATCAACATGTGAGATGCACTGAATATGTCCACTGCATGGAAAGCAGTGACAATGGAGATCATCGCCAACTGTTTCCGTAATACTAAGTTTGAGACTGACAACACAGATATCAGCAGCCTAGACAGAGAGAACATCTACTGTAGTTGCTGAGTCAAATGAATAATTGCATCAGCATTTCCAGAAGTTACTAGAAGTCAAGTAAACAGACAATGCAACACTGTCATCCTACTCATATGTTGACGACAGCATACATAACACATTAGCATTATCAGTCCAAGAAATAGGTGCTGTAGTTTCATCTTCAACAGAAACAGTAGCATAATCAAATTAGGAAGAGAACTAAATCTTCAAGCCCACCATAAAGGAAGCAAGTACAGCAATTACAACACTTTGATACTCTCTGGCAGCATAGCCTACCTGATGTGGGCTCAAAGGAGCAAAGCAAAAAATTATTTTGGAGTTTTCAGAAAGACGACTAATATTAACAAAATTTGTAAGTTTTTTTTCATGTTCATAATTTTGAAACTGTGGTTTGTAATTTTTTCTATAAGATAAATTTTTTTGATTCTACAATACATTTGTTCTTGGATATGGTATATTTAACACAAAATCAAGTTAACAAGAAATTATTTTTCAGATCCCCTCAATTATGAATGTCAGGGGTACTCCTACTGAATACTAAAAATGACTTTTCAAACAGTTACTGCATATCATATATATTACAAAATAAATATGCAGATAAAAAAACCTATGGTGTTCTAATTCTTATGGATAAGATCTGTACAAATATTTTACACACTTCACATAATGCACAAAAATAACTGACTCCCCAAAAATACTTCACTTAGAAGACAAAGATTTGTTAATATTGCGGCACACATCCAACATTAATAAGTTTGCTGGTGATACTATAATTTATGTTTAGAGTTAATACCACAGAAAATAAAGAAGTTTCAGATGAATCAGGATAATTTATCAGATTGATCAGTAAAAACAGATTCTAACACTAAAAAATGTATAATTATTCAAATATGAAGTAAAGCAAATTGTGATCTTTATTACATAGTAGATACTAAATTAGAAAATGTGTTTCAAAAGAGTAATTAAGGTAATCATTAGCAAAAAACTTTAAATGTGAGGAACAAAACATTTTAGCTGCTAAAAAATTAATACAATAACAGAAATAATTAAGTAAAATATCAAACAAAACCAAAAAAACTTAAGCACTATTTTTGACAGTTTTAGTTCATCCACACCTTCTGTGTGGATGTGGAGTCATTTTAAAATTGACATGGAATTATTAGAAACAGTTCAGAACAGATTCTCTAAACATCTATACACTTTTAAGTATTTAAAATAAACTGAATGATTGAAAATATTTTATTTATGTAATTAGGCAGACAGCTGAGGTTTTCAGAATAGTTAAGGGATTTGAGAAATCATTTCAGCTATCTATAGTTAGAAAATTATTAGAATATTAGAAAAAATGTTCAGACAAAGAAATTGTAAATCAATCAAATTGATTACCACTGGTAGCTGTGTCGACTATGTTAGCAGAAACCCTTAAAATCTGATTAATAGGCTTTCATTTTTGTAATCCTGGAAGCTTTTACAAGTCAACATGTCTTCCTAGCTTCTTGTAGCAACTAAACCAAAATTAAAATAAAGCTAGATGCAGAATGAATGGGCTCTAGATGCTTGAATCTGATTGAGTCCATAAAGAATATTTTGATAAACAACTAAGGACTAACAACCAAAAACAACATAAGTAGGAATTACCTAAAAGCTTTGTAGAAAAACATGGATCAGGTAGCCAGCCTTGATAACCAAACAGATTCCATCCATGCCTAAACATCTACAAACTCTACATAATGTAAGAGAAGCTCCTGCCAAATAATGAAAAGTACTTTCAAACAGCTATTATGCAATCAGTATAAAATAAATGCACATGAGCAAAACCTGTGTGATCACATTATTATGCCAGGGATGTGTAGAAATTCTGTTTACATCAAATATTATTGAAGCCAAACAAGCAAAAAATAAATGTTAAAATTCACCAAAGATAATAAAAATAAGTTAATAACTTACAATTAGAGATGATGTTGGGTAAGCTGCCAAAGAGAGTATGCATTCTGTATTAACAATAAAGGTTTTTTTAAAAAATGAAATTTAGCAGCAAAATAATAGTTATAATAAACAAAGCAATGATAGCCACATCAGAATCTATAAACACCATACAGTTAGCCCCACCAGTTTGCACAACTATGACACAGAGTTTGTAATCTTTTCCACAGAAGAGCAAAGCCATTGGCTGTGGGAAGAATAAAAATTAATGATATAAGTTATTACAAAAAAAATGTTCTGTTATTGAGTAAAATCAGTGTTTATTAATAATAAACTTAAAATTATTTTAAAGGATCACTTTTTTTAAAAAGTAAAAGAAAGAAAATATTCTATTGTTTCTTTGTTGTGTAAGATGATATGCTGATCTGTGATATTTGTACAGATTTTGATGTCAAATGGTTTAGTTAGATTATATATTACAAAAAACATTAAGTAAACTTTCATATTCAAGCAGAGAGTAAAGACGACATTTACTTTAAGCTTATAAAATTTCCTTTTTTCTCTTTATACATTAATCACTACCTGTAGGCAAGTTGGAACCTCAGCTGCTGAAAGTGAATGTACAACAAATTACAGAGAGCACCCACCCATTATTACTGGACACAGCCTTCACAGGTTCTTTTCAGGGTGTCTAATTGGAGCTGACACATTTTTCCTAAAGGCAAAATTCCCACCCAGAAAAAAAGCAAAACAAAAGCCAGGGGCTCCAAGCTCCACAACCTGGATTCCTTGCAAAGGAACAATGTATAAAGATTAAACTTCTGAATGCAGCCCAGTCTTGATTCTCTCCTACTGACAAGAGACCTGGGAATAGGGCATTTCAAATGAAAGAGATGAGCAGGCTGCCGCTATTCATTTTGGTGCTATGTTTTTGTTTTTTTTGTCCTTGAAAATATGATAAAAATAAACAAACAGGATATTATTCACCAACATCACTATAATGTGAACTTTGTTTCTTCTTTCATCAATAGAGATGTTTTTGAGCACTCTTTGGAAATAGCATTATAAAATCAAAAGATACCTGAATAATAATAATAATGCAAATTCATTTGTGCCGTTTCCAGCTAAAATTTTACAACATCATCAAACTCACTCATTACATGTAATAAAGCATTTTATTTTCTAATTGAATTCATATTTTGTAAGAAAGACATTCCAAAATTCTTGTAACAACAATGATGTTCCTCATTCTTAGCTACTTATGCCATTAACATATAAATCCACATAACTTTAATAACTGCAGAACAGGTGTATGTGAGAAAGTTCCATTTTGAGAAGATTTACAATACTAAAATGCTAAATTTGTAAAATAATAATAATAATAATAATAATAATAATAATAATTGTATAGAAATGATTTTTTTCCTTAAATTAACTTCATCATGGATATAAAATTATTTATGAATTTACTAATATGAAAAAGAGTGTTATCTGAAATAAATTAAGATGTTAGATCTGCCCTCCATGATATAGTTAACGATAATCCATGTTGGGTGTGTGTGTGTGTTAGAGGGTCCTAGCAAAGACAGAAAGCAGCTTGGAACAAACTAGAGCACCTTAAGAAAACCCCTGTAGATAAGCTGCCTAAGAATGAAAAAAGAAATGACACTCCTGGCTAGAAACCACAATAACCTATAAATGCAGAGCCATCACCATAGCAACCAATCTTGCTATTTACCACAAAAACCATCCACCAAACAACCAACAGACACTGTGGACATCATGTCTTTAATTTACTCAGACACTGGCTTATCAACTTACACTAAGCGAAAATGTTCAAGATTTCCCTTTCTCTTATGTTATGTAATATGCACACATCAACACTTAAAATATTGTATGGATTTTCAGGATTACCTCAAAATATTTTCTTCATCAAAATAACTTATCTCAGCTCATTGGACAACTCTCCATGTCAAATAATGTGTAAATTACCAGAAATACATTACACAGGTATCTTCATAGAAAAAGTCAGCTGCTTCTGCTGCTGCAGTATGAGGACAGCAAAAGAAAACTGCCAGAACACTAAATCTGTTCTATGTTGATCAATACACTTCATTTTGTTTAAGGTTGCAAACAAGTAAACATGTCTTTATGAAAAGAATTTTTTGTAAATCATAATTATTTTTATGTTGAAAAATAAATCCAGACTTTTAAGGTTTTATTTTTTGACCCCACCATATAGAAATAAAAAAAAAACAAAGGGAAGCTACTCTCTACTAGTTTAGCAATAATATACAATTTTTCATTATCTTAATCAAGAAACTTTACCAACAACTGTTGTAATTACCTAGTAGAGTTATTTGTGTGCTTCATTAGGTACACTGTGTACTCAGTTATGCATGTACTGCTTGAAAAAGCAATAGCAATGAATCAGTGTAAGGGCTCCCTGGTGGAAGCCATGCTCAACTACTTCCTGGGCAAGTTAGCTAATGCATAATGTATCCATACAAACAAGGATAACTAATCTCAGCAGATAAAGATCTGATTTGATAAGAAACTGGTGGCAACCCAGCACAAATGAATTGGAGAAAACAAACATTTTTCTCACATTTTTTTTTATCTCAAGACTGGTGTTTACAGGCTGTGTGACAGGAAGTAGCTTGACCTCACCACACAACTGCACTAACCCCTTCAAACAAAAAAAAACAAAAAAATACTGACCTTTTACCCCAAAGCGACATCCTATTTTCCATAGTTTATGCATTTATACAATGTAGAATTTAAAAAAAAATGAAAATAGAATAATTATACAATATAGAAAATTCTAATTAAAACTATTACCTGCAAACACTTGTAATAAAACCCTAAAACTATCTTTAAATTGCAGTTTACCAATTCTATTGTTCATAAAACTGCAACTACTTTGTACATTCAGGTAAAGAATATTAATATAGTGAAAACGTATTTTTAAAAATTACAATTCTACAGACATAGTTCGGCTTTAACAGATAATGGTTTCAACTTTGTCTTCACCAATTCTTTTTCTTTCCTATTTTTCAGTTGTTAAATTAAAAGTTATGGAAAGTAGACTTTTGCATTTTGTTATTTTTTAATACTAAAAAAAACAACAACAACAAACAAGTTAGCAATGTATAAAGGTGTAGTTTGATCAATGAACGCTTTTGTGAACTACGCCATTTTTTTTTTTCTTTCAAGAGCAGCAAGAATAGAAAGCTAGCAGTTTTTTTTTTTTTTTGCAGTCAAATCCATACTTTTTTTTAACAACCAGTTTTCTGCTGAATAAACTGAAAAAAACCTTAGCTGTAAGCCACCCTCTCCTGTCAGTAAAAAATTAATTTCACCTGCCACCATATTTCACAAGAAACTAAAGGGCTCTGTATGTGGGTTCTTTAAACTAAGTGGAAAAGTTGCTGACCCAATGTATAACTAAAATAACTAAGGCCAACTTTGACAGATCTGTATAAATATACACTGCTCAACCTCTAGAGGAAATTTAAAAAAAACAACAACAAAAAAGATGTTATATGGGCTGAGCAGAACACCCATGCTGAAGTCAGATTGTCTGTTCAGGGAATTGGTGGTGGTGGTGGTTGAGGACTAAGTCCACCACTGAGGGGCTAGGTGTTTGGCTAAAAAAACAAAACAATACAAAACAACCAATCTCTGTTTAGCTGAGAAATCAATGATAATAGCAGATTTCCTTTCAAATTGAAGTCTCCAGCTATAGCATAATGTAATTCTTCATTAAACTTTTGGATTGAGAAGAATGTCAGCAGTATGTAAAAGAAGTCTCCTTTCTTTTTGTAGTCCACTCCTTTATCAACTAGGGTACCCAGTGCAATCCTATAATGGCATCCCAGTCTCCTATCTATTAAATAAACTAAACTGCACAAATCAACTTTTCGCAACATAAGAATCCAAAAAACTTAACATAAATTCTAGTTTTTTTTCTAAAACAAAGTTTACATAATAACAAAGCATTCATAAACTTCAGATTTGTTTTAGACATTTTCTCAAAAGTTAGAAGTTACAGTGATGTAAAAATTACTGCATCACTATTTTAAAATTTTTTTCTAGGAAGGGCTCATATTTTCATTAAAGCCAAGTTAAAATTAAATGCATGTCAGCATCTGAATTAATAAGCATAGAAAACTAACATTCCTACATAGGAATGAAGATGAGTCAACAGGCTGCACAATAGAACATTCATGTGAGTTTGCTATATTATTTGCATGCAACAAAATGATAAAACAGCAACATCTTAGATAATATATTCAGCCATATCAGTCCAATTCTAAAAGTTGCAATTTTATTACTTTCACTGTATCAAGAGCCATTTGCTATCATAGTGTAAAAATTGTATTAAAAAGTTGAAAGGGATCCCTGGTAAAATGTGTTCTACTGGCTGTACAGACAGATATATATAGCAGGCAAAGTACCCCTGTTTCTAAACAGGCATACATGCTAAGACACAGGGTCATTATGCACTTTATAAAATAAATGATTTTGTAAACAAAATAACAAGGCATCAGAGCCTGTTGGAGCCATGGAGAAGAACACCCTTACTGAGAGGAAAGGAAGGTTAGTGAATAACAACCATAAGCAGATAAAAATGCTCTTTGGCTGCCAGCAAAGGGCAGAAAGTTCTGTAACAGATGAAGTAAAAAGATGATATGAAGGTTTTAAATGAAACAAAATTTTATACCAAATGAACAAGGGAATAAAATAAAGATGGATACTATGGAAAATGGCTTATTCTGAGCCTAATTTTGCCACTTAGTAGAATATACATGCATTTGATGACAAAGAAATTTCTAAAACTGTCATTCTTCCCTTGTTTCATTAGAATTTTGGAAATAAAAAGTTACAAAGCTGCTCTTTGACCAAACAATTCTTGTCATATCTGAGCAAGCAGTATTACCAATACAGTGAGTGCCCCAATATAATAATTTAGTCATCAGATGTCATTACAATGTGCTAGCTTTTTCAGAAAACAGCAAGACAAGCAGAAAGCCAACCTTATTCTGCATAATGATCTGGTCTAGGTTTCCCCCATATCCATACAAGAGCCTCTTTTAATTCAATTATATTAATATTAGCAAATAAGGATCTGTTCTCAGCTGATAACTCAGTTATGCAATCAGACTCATATCAAGTCTAGGAGTTACACAGGGAAGAATGCCTTGATTCCTAGACTGCAGTTGCACAAGAGATGGGTATATGACAGGTAGCACCACCTTACTAAGAGTATGGGCATCAAATTTCAGTATGCCTTGTTAGTAAAAAGGGCAGAAAGACCTATAAAATGACAAATGCACCCAATAAAATTAAGACATCATTCAACAAAGACCACATCTAACTTTCCACCATGAAACTTTCACATCAATACTCTACCCCATGGGTTGAAAATGAAAATTTTTGTTAGATCCTCACCAAACGCATATAAGTTATTTAGGCAAGAATTGCTAAAATCTGTACTCAATGGAGGTGTCTGTTCACAGAACCAATGCGTAAGGGTCTTGTTGGTATATTCTCTGACCAGAACTTTCAGAACACTGTATTCCTATTGGGCAAAAGGGTTTCTTACATGCTACACAGCCAAATAATCAATGATGACATTTAATTATTCTTTACCTCATTTTGGCCAGTCAACCATGACAGAGAATATGACAAGTAATGACGTTCATACTGTAGTCCTTCAAGGTCACTTTGTCACAGCAGTGATATCCACCTTAGTGAACTTTGCAATAAAATTGTCCACATACCCACAAAGTGTCAAAATATTTGGCAATCCATCTTTTGGCTACAATTTATCTGAGGTTGAGTTATAGGTTGTTCAGAGAAATATCACAAGATCCACCTGGTTTTGGTAAGTTGATAATGAAAACTGGTTTATCTTCCCACCTAGACATCAGGTATATGCATAATTACTCCTGAGGTATATGAATTTTAGTCAGATCATTCATTTATAAAAATAGCCAAATTAATATGGTAGGGTACTGTATAAATGTTTTAGTTAGTATCTTGATGCTGAGGTACATGCACAGCTTCTGTTTCAGCTCAGGCAGTTGTCTTGAAGTTAATGCTTTCAAATCTAATTTGCTGTATGGTGAGAGAGAGAGAGATGCACAAATTGCAAAACAAACCTCACTAATACTACTACTATGTAATAAATTGGCACTCCACTGTTGTTCCATGTACCACAGGCTAAAAACAGTGATGTAGGATTATTCGAGTACCTACTGCATAATAAGTCCCTTCTTGTCTACAATCACAAAATAAAGCTTTATTTTGAATGCCAGGTCGCATTGAATGGACTTGACATCAATATTATTTCTTACCTTCTGACAGTAAAATGGTCACTATTATTAATCATCATCACTGCATATTTTCTCTCTTCATCAATCAACAAGATTATCAATTTATTTTTGAAAAACTATGGTTTGCTTTGCATTAGTTCATCATTAATTTAAAGTGTTCACAGGTAAACATTTGCAGAACCTAATCCAGCTAAGTAAAAAATAAAATAAAAAATCCAAACAACTTCCACAATGAGATCAAAATCAATCATCATTACAAAAAAATATATATTACAAATAAAAACAACAGACCATTGTTCAACAAATGGAGCAGCACACAAATCACTTCATTTAAATTTTCTGTAAAGAAAAATCCTTAGAAATG
Organism: Nautilus pompilius; assembly: GCA_018389105.1. NCBI lineage: Eukaryota > Metazoa > Mollusca > Cephalopoda > Nautilida > Nautilidae > Nautilus > Nautilus pompilius. The sequence continues at coordinate 345,693 of JACATO010000320.1, forward strand.
GTAATGGTGAAATTTGACTGGTAAAAGCAGCAGCTGTCCACTGAAGAAAACCTCCCAACCCTCACACTGTCACTACTTCCATTTATCTTGGTACCTGATGCTGTCATGAAGTTTTACTACTTTTTTTTTTTTTATCAACTAAGTTTCAAGTTGATGAAAACATCCTTCCTGCAGTTACTGACGTGTTTCAGCTGGATGACTGCTGAGAAAAAAGGCTAAAACCTGTGGGGTGGGGTGTGTGTGTGTGTGCAAGTTTGTTGTTCAGTTCTTCAAGACACCTTCACTGGGCTGTTTAATCACTGTCTAAATAACCAAAGCACACAAATACATTGTCAGTTTGCTTCTTTAAAGCGTTGAATATTTTAAAGTTTATTTAGCATGGCCCAGAAATCAGAGTGGTTGAAGAACTAAACATGCATGTGCACACACACACACGATCCCCCATGAGCCTTAGGTGAAATTGTTTTTTTTTTTTTTTTATTTTGAGAATTGAGAAACATGAACAGCAGGCAAGGGTGAATTAGTAGTTGAAAGCAAAAGAAAAGAAACCTTAAGGCCTCTTGAAATCTACCATTCCCTCTAGATTGTTGTTGTTCAGATGTAACGCCCACTCCATACAGAGGAACAAAGCTTTAAACTTTTTGTTTCATAACAAAACTCTTAGCAATTTCCTGGTTCCTCTGACAGAAGCAGTTCAGTCAATCACTCCTCTCACAGGAACTGGAAACATAAATGAAAACAAAGAAAAAAAAACTGCTGCATCAGTCAAGTAGTAACAACTAAGAAGGGAGAGGAGGGGAGAAAGAATTGGTGACATATCTAGGCTGCAGCCTTGAGACCTGTTAATGAGGCAGTACTGCCATAGACAAATCATTCATTCGTTCATTACTATTCCCATGGTGCTGCAAAATTGTTGATGTCAGGGTTGAAACCACTAGCACACATTATTTTCTGGTATCCATAGATCAATCAATTCTTATTTCACAATTAAACAGGATTCACCATTTCTAGGGTAAAAGCAATACCTTTTCATCAATCAAGATAGACAAATAAATAGAGTGAAAGGATGCGAAAATTCTAGAATCTTTTTATTTTTAAATGTAATCAAACAGCATTTAACTTGATGATTTACTACTGCTATGAAATATAATATAAGTGAAATGTCAAACCAACCATTGATAGTATAAACTATATTTAACTGCAAAAGTCTTCCTCCTTTTAAATCATGCTTATCTAATTAACAACACTGGCAATTAGTTATCCAGGTACAGAGGTCATTGTAAAAGAATTCCTTTAAATGTCATTTTCCCATCACACAAACAAAAAAGATCTAAATATGAAATGAAATGTACAGTATCCTTTCATCTACTGAAAACAAAATAGAAAATTGCACTAACAACAACAATAAAGATAATCAATATTGGTAATAAATACATACAATAATCAAAATAATAATATGAAATCGTAACTAGAGTGTAGCATAGAAATGTTTGATGCAATAATAAAATATTAATGAGAAATAACAACATTGATAATAATCATGATTAGAAGCATAATTAATTTTTTTAAATTATTTTTATAAGCTGATGTTCGTCAATCAGGACTCAGAGAAACCCAGTATTCACTGTCTGAATATCAAAGGAACTTTAATCTAAAAGCTAATTATTTATGTCCATGGCTGGCTGGCTTACAATAAGCATGTCTTAATTCCAGGCTGCTGCTAATCTCAAGTAGTAAAACTAGAATGCATACCTAGGGAAGTTACATGATAATATTCAAAAGGTGCTCTAGGCCTATTTCTGGGGCCTTAAATACTTGGGAAACAACTGGCACTAAAGATGACTTGGGTAGAAACCTATTTAAAGACTATTGCTTATACCAAAAATTCCCACTTCATCTTCTGACTTTGTTGACAGTATTACTATCCTTGGTTATTCAAACAAAATGACAGGTGGCATATTCTGACATTAGAAACAAAATATTTGGATTAATTTTAAAATCCTCAGCATGTTGCAAGTTATTTTCTACATACTGACTAACCACAAACTCCTCTTAATTAAGAACATGGAAATGGTAAAAATAATTGCTATTACAAAAGTACACTATATATTAACCACAACAATGTATGTTGCATCAAAACAAAAGTTAGCATCAAATTAAAGAATCTGTAAGCTATTAGTTTCTTTTTAAATGATACATCCCACTTGTTATCAGAAATCTCTCCTTGTTCATTAATAGTATGTAAATTGACAATATTGATGGCAAAAATGCACAAGCAAACTGCTTCACTTAATTGGTTATGATAATTCGAAATAATAAAGAAAACGAAGATAATTTTTTAAAAGTAATACTTTTATTGGACCTGAATCGTTATATTTCCATGTTTGTTGTAATGATGGTTGTTTTTGTTTGTTTTCTCTCTCTCTCTGTGTCGGAGTCCAAAATAGTTATGGGACCTATGGTAATAATGATTTGAACAAAAGCATGACTGATATAAACAAAATTCTACAGCAATGAAATTACCAGTTAAATTTTTTTTAAATTAAAAGAATCTAATCCATAATATAAACGATTGCAATAACTGTTATGGCTTTAATTCGAGAACATACCTAGAACTCGTTAACAAAATAACAAACTGAAGTGGAATACAGAATTCTTAACTTACCAAACACTTATAACACGTTTCAGTAGCTTCAAATTCGAATGAGCAAAGTTAGTCTTTTTCACTGGCATCATAAAAAATTTATTTAGTTTATAAAATTCAGTTTGAAATATTTTATTTGATATTATTCATAGTTTACTAGTGTTGTTTAAAATATATAAATCACCTACTTGGTTTCAGATTAAACAATTCTATCGGTCAGCATACTTTGCTGCGATTGGGGTTGTTTGTATGGAAGGCAAATTCAAGCATTAATTCATTCTTCGTTACTTGGAGAGAGGAATACAGATAGTGGTTGTGATGCAGTCTGTTTAACGTTTCAATTCAATTCCTGTGATTCAAGTAATTAAGGAGAAACGAATCCCATTAATCGGCAGAGGCGTAGTTTTAGAATTAAAGAGTTGCATATTCTCTCTTTCTTTCTTTTTTTTATTTTTTCGAAATAAATATCCCGCTTAGAGAGATTTTATTTAAAATGAAATTGTGTTATCTTCCGTAAGTGTATAACGCATTCGCAGAGTAAAAAAAAAATAAAAATAGAAAATGTTTTTCGACTAAACAACAATCGGGACTTGTCTGTTATTTCTCGGCACGCCGACTTTGATTAAAGATACAATCTCAACAACTACTTCAGAACCGGGCGGCCGTAAAGACAGGCAAAAAAAAAAAACAACAAAGCAATACGTAAGGATGCGCTGCATAAAAACAAAAGAAACCGAGTTGCCAGGCATAAAGATTTAATAGTTGGGTAATCCGTCAACGAAATACAACAAAACAACCATGAGAAATGTTTATAGGCCTACAATATACAACACTACGCATGAAGCTGTTCTGAACGTAGGGCTTTCTTCCTCTCTCGTTTTCCTTTGCGAAGGCTCCAATGAGACAGTACACGATGTATCGGCGTGACACAGGTATGAGGTAAAAAGAAAGAAAACAAACAAAAGAAAACAAGTCTATCATATGTACAATATGACGAGTGTTCCTCCTTTCGGTAGGCTTTGCTCCAAATCCATTTCATGTAAACATTGTGTACACATTTATACATATCTATCTCTCTATACAAGAATAAAAATTTACACATCTGTTGTTGTTGTTGTAAAAAAAGAGACCCAACCCCACTGGAGAGGAGCACAGCGCCGTTCATTTACTTTATAAAGTTCTATATTTATATCCCACGATCGCACTGACCTTTAATAGCAACGTGACATGTAGCGGATTCGTAAACCATCGTTACTCGGCATACATTTAATACGATCTCGAAATTTAACAATAAAAATTAAACAAAATAAACGAATTCACGAAAGCACTTCCCCCCTTTTCCTCAGTAAGTGTCTTCTCTCTCTCCCCCTCCGCTTTTTTTTTTTTAAAAAATAAATAAATAAATACACATGACGCCATCCATGTCCTTGAAATGGTTCAGATTGGCTACGTGTCATCTCCCGATATAGCTCGTCGTCGACGTCATGGCGGCGTGGTGGTGGTGGTGAAGGGGGGGGCGCGATCGAAAGAGACGGACAGCCAGCCAGCCAGCCAGCCGTGACACAATTAGCACAAACATATTTTAATCAGCGACTCGACAGAGCAAAGTCCGTCCGTGCCACGACTTGAACACAGCTACTAAACATTGCCCGGCGCTAAGCGGCACACACAGCACGTGCTCGGTATCAGTTTCTTCTCTCCCCCTGGCGGTGATAACCAGGTCAGCGGTACGTACTTAAGCTTGTAGCTGTCTGTCTGTGTACTATGGCTGGGTTTAATGAGATGTGGGGGGGGGAATAAAATTACACCTCGCACACGTGTGTGTGTGTGTGATGTGATGTGGTGTGGTGTGTGTGTGTGTGTAATCAAGTCAGTGTAGGTCTCACCGGAAAAACCAGACGAGGCCTCAGCTGAAAGTCGGCCGTCAGCCAGACAGTCCCTGCCAGCCTTCATCCGGGTGTCGCCGTCCTTCACTCTGCAGCGCGTGTTCAAATGAGTTGTTCCGAGTTTTGTTTTTTTTTTTTTTTTTTAAATTGGGCAACAATATAACAACAACAACAAAACAACAGCGCCTGCTCAATCTACCCGACTGGGTGGTAGCTCGCGACTCGTCGGGAGGGTGCAGCCGTGGGAGGGAGAGGAGGCCCCTCTCGCGTCTCCCGTCAAATGTGGCAGCCAGCACCGTCACCAGTAAAATACGGCTCCACCCACCAGGCAAAGTTCAGCAGCCGGAGAGGACTGGCTCTCGCCGCACCGCCATCACTGCAGCAGCGTCATGCACGGTAAACGCACCGAAGAACTTCGACAATCTCCCGGTACTACGTGTCCCTCTCCTTCTTGATCTTCAGTTCTTTATACTCCTCTCCCAAGATCGTCGCGATCTCGTTCTGCATGAAAGCCCAAGGTACATTAGATCCAACAAGTGGGCATTTCTTGCCGCTAGGGCAGTACACCTCTGAGCCGGCTCCCTGTCGTTTGATGCTCTCTCTGGAGCAGGGGAAACAGAACTTGTGGTCGGCCACCGACGGGCACTGAACGAAGTGGGTGTCTTCCAAACGTTCGTGGCAGAGCGTGCACTTGAGCGATTCTGTACTGGGCACAGTCGACTCGGGCATTGTGCTACCCACGCCGCTGTCCGACACGGGGGGTACAGCCGTGGGGCGGGTCTTCTGCGGATTGCTGGGGGACTGATTGTTGTGGCGCATACCGTGAGCACGTGTGTTCAGCAGGTTGTCGCCCCCCCGACTGGGGGAGGCGGGAGTCAGATTATCAGCGACGTTCATCAGCGCAGCCATGGGAGAGGGGCCGTTTTGGCAAATGTTCCCATCGGGTGGCGTGGGTGTGTGATTGCTCATCGGAGACACAGAGGTGGAACTAGGGGGACCCGACCCGTACCCCGCAGAAGAAATGGTTAGCTTTAATGCCTCGGCCTGGTTGTGCATCCATTGTTGTCGTTTGTGCTGCTCCTCAGTCAGTTTCCCCCCCACCTCGTTTTCCGGCTCTGGGGAAGCTTTCCTCTTACGCATCTGCCCGTCAAAGTACATCCGATGATTAACAGAAAGATTTTTGGACAGCTGGCGTGCAAAGTTGTTAGGGTTGGGTATAGGCGGCAAGTTAGTGTCCATATACGGCGTGGGAAGCAGTTCTCTTTTCAATGGCTCCTTGAAAAAACGAACAGATTCCGGTAGCAAGTCCCCTAAAAGTCTCCAATCGCCACACCCGTGTTTCATTTCAAATTCAAGATATTTAAAACCAGAAGACAATCCTTTCCCAAAGTCCTTCAGACAATCCTGATACATTTGTTTCGCCACCCCAGAAGCGCTACTATAGATATTGCCCAACCCTAGTGGGTACTCAATGTAGATTTTCAGTTCGTAATCCATACCTGGTTTAGAATTAGCATCAAAAGCGCACACCCGTCCGCACAGGCTATGGTCTTTCTTGAAGCGTACCTCGAACGGGACCGCCGAACACAAAATAGCTAGAGTCTCTCGAACAATGGCTGGTCTGCTGGTCAGATCCGCCTCGGGAGATGCCCGTTTTGTTTCATCTCCACTGGAATGATTCGAATTTTCTTCGTCCTCGTGTTCACTGCGTTTCCCGTTCATAACTGGCCCCGGGGGGTTGGGTCCGAGACCGGATCGAACAGGTGGCGGGTGTGGGACACCCATGTGATGTTGTACCGGAAGTCCATTACGTACTGGCACGTTAGCAGCAGGTCTGTGTAAGTCCGAGACGCTCTCCTCCGGCCGGTGGTGGGGGTTCGGTCCGCATGGAACAGAATTCGGTAGCCGCTGTGGCGTTTTGTAATCCAACATTCGCGGAGCCCTCGAATCGTGTAGAGGGTGTCTGTCCACCGAGGTAGGCAGAGGGGGCACGGCGGGATGGCTGCGTTGCTCAAGCACCCCGTGAGGAGGTTCGTGAAGGTTTCGAGGCGGCAGAGGAGCCGGAGGCGGCTGGGTTTTCATACTAGTCCGGCTATCGTGCAAACCGTAGGCCCTCTTCATCTGTCGAGCAGCGTCTATCACCATTTCTATTCTGTCTGGACCTTCGTAGTTCACGCATCCACGACACACGGGCTCTGAAAAATCGTGTAGCATCGCCCACTGCGACCGCGGCAAGTCGCACAGATAACAGTGTTGTCTCTGCGCGTTGTGGGACAGCGACATGGTGGTAGAGTGTCGGTCAAATCGTTCGGTTCGGATATCCAACAGTAAACATAAATGGCTGGCTTGCCACAGTCCGCCTTAGTGTGCCGCCAACAACTTAAACTAACAAGACACCACTGGTGCACGGAGTACGCATGCGTGAGTGATTGTAAACTAAGCCCATATTTCTTGTGATTCACGTGTGCGCCCCTTCACTATTATGTGATCACGCTTAGGCACAGCGAAATTATAACGGCAATTCGATAGCACAGCCACCCCGGGCAACAGCGACGTGATGCTGCATAATGATATTGCCGGAAAAAAAAATGCCTGTCAGTGTCTGCACGCAAGCTCAGTACGCTTGACTACACTTATGGGGGGTCCGGAAATTGGAGAATACGAGTTGGTGTGACACGTCATAACTGTCAAAATTCATCTCAGCACAGATACGTTGGTCGGTCGGTCGGCCAGCCAGCCAGCCAGCCAGCCTCAGCGGTACACAGCCCTCCGGCGGCCTGTTGAGGAGGGAAATGCTAATGAAATCGCTCTATTTCATGACGGTCCGTCCAGCCTAATGAAATAGCCGCTAGGCTGTTGTGCTCGTGTCGTTGTGCAGACAGACGGGCGTAGACGGTCGATACGAATTCTAAAGCGGCTTTCTAACAACAGCTTAACACGAAATGTCAAATTTACATTGGGAAAACCTGAGGAAAGGCAGTTTTTTTTTGTTTTGTTTTTTTATACTAGTGTATACGGCTTGCGTGTTTTCTGACTGGTTGCAGGCTGCGTGCTGCGAGAAGCGCTTGGCGGCGGCGGTTGATTAAATCATGTTAACTTGCGTGTTTTCATGCTAAGCCACGTTCGTTCGTGACTTCGGCTGGGATGCGGAGCGAAATTAACCGGATGCGAAATGATAGCAAACTCCGCTGAACACATCAATAAAACAAGATTAAGTAAGGGCTGGCTGGGAATAAAATTTGCAGTCGCTCGCGTCATGAACTCTTATTTGGCCAGCTCCTTGAAGGAACGAAGAAAACAAATCGATACGCAATTTACTGGCCCTTCGAGAATCGTGCCTGACATATATTAAACGCATCGTGGAAAATCAGGCGAGCTGTGACGTCACTGGGCACGTATCGCGCCCAGTTGTTCAGTGGCAGGTGCTCGGTTCAGCTAACGTTCCAATTGTAATCAGATTATTTACTGGCGCAACAGAAACCTAGCGGATTATCTTTTTTTTTTTTCTTCCTGGAGACAAGTTGGCTGCATAGAGCCCCCACCCATGGACTGAAGATCATTAACACTGCAGGGTGACCTACAGTCTCTGCACGTTTGTTCCACCCACATAATGCGGGTTAACAACCCTAAGGGGAAGACCAGCGGTCTCTCCGTGATGTGCACTCATTTTAATGCGCAGCCACCATTCACAAAGGTTGCTGAATCGAAACCAGCAGCCAGAGGGTGTTTACTTATTAAAAATACACACGTATTCAGTATTTTGAAGAATTCGAAAAATCTAATAAAACTGATGCAGTTCCAGCAAATTTACTGGTCATTTTATTACCATGAAAATATCAGTCCCTTTGAAAAGTAATAATGGGTTTCAGAACCCTAATTTACAAATTCAGCCTTAGCTCATAACCAACTTTAAATGGCTGGTTCCGCCATCCCCTACCAAAACAAAAACAATTAGGGGGGGTTGCGAGCGATGGATCTAGAACTTCTCGCCCCACCTGTATTTCATGGCCCTCTCGTGGAAGAACATCTTTCAGTCGCTCTCCTACTCTCAAAACAAAACGATATTATTTCGCGGCCCTTTAATTTTCTTAACAGTATGAAAAAGCTAATTTCCAACACCCAACAACAACAACAACAACAAAATAATAATAATAATAATAATAATAATAATAATAATAATAAACGTGTGTAGTGTTTTGATTTTGTTTTTTTTTACGATTCACGAAAATTCTTACAAATATTTGCGTTGAGCCTTAAATTACTGTACGCATCACTAAGTCACCTAGGAATTTAAATTATACTATACCAAATTTTAACGGCTGTAAATAAAACTTTTGTTTTAAAGAATAGTAATCAGTAATTTAAAAAAAAAATTTTTTTTTAACCTGAATATTCAGGATCTTGCCTATTTATTGCCAAAACAAAAACAGAAGGCGTGTTTGGTCGGGTCGTAAAAGAACCGTACTTGGGGTTCTGTTTTCCTTCATTAAGTATGAAGTCAAGAAACGAGACCGATCTACACAGCTCCCTTCTTCCGAGATTATCGGGCGAAGATCTACACACACACGGGAACACACAAAGATAAATAAAGTAAACAGGATGTCTTAAACGAAGAAAGAAATGGAGTAAGCAGGATTATTATTACAGTACAGAAGAAAACATCGTGCCTGGTGGTGGGGGGGGGAGACGTAAAGGAGATTTGCAGCCAAACTGAGTTCTAGTAGTCACCGGCGTTAATATAAATTACTGAGGAATGTCCGTGTCTTGTGGTTGTTTATAATTTTGAAAAAAACGTGAAGAGAATCCGAGAGATCGCAGGCAGAGCTGATTTGTTTCGTGGTGTTGGCAAAATTTGGCGCGCTTAAATTGGGGACTGACCCGAGACCACCACCCTACTCCCGTCACAGTTGACTGACGACAAAATTCCAGCACCGACCGCTCGCACCCTCTGACAGGGTGTTCCGTTACATACGTGCCGGTGTCTTCTAACACTCACTTCGCTCGTCTTTATCTGGCTGCTTTGGTAAAGGTGAGTGAGAGCGAGCATCCCCTACAAATCACTACCGGGAGAGAGATGAGGTCGGATCAAAGTTCCCGTTCAAGACGATGTCAGCCGACGACCGCTGCTGTTTGCAGACTATCGGATATAACCGCAGGGGAGCGTGCATTTTTTTGTTTTTTTTTTTGGAGGGGAGGTGGGGAGGGAGAATTGACTAATATATATATTATCCAAGAATTACAGTCTTATTTGTTACCTCCATTTTTTTTCTTCTTTTTAATTATTTTACTGCGGGAAGCTCCAGTTTCGACATTCTTTGGCGCAATACAAATGATCTTTTCGACGTTCTTGATTCTGAAACATTACAACCATCATGAAAGCTAAATCGTCTAGGGTATCCGCTCACCAGTCTGCCTTTGGAAGAGGGTTTTCTTCATGATGTAATCAAACGAACCCAGCACCGGCTCAGTTAATGGATTCCTTCGTTGCTTTCCATTTGGAAAAAAATCACCAGTAACATTGAGAAATGCTATCTAATGGTCAACCTGAACAAAAACTGAGCATACGTTATTATTTTTTTTGTGGTTTTAATGCTACAATTACTAAATTAATTATTTCCCTTCAGAAACTGACAATGGAAATATTAAAATGCCTGCCAACCAGACACTTTTGTGGTCTCCTTAACAAGAGATCAGTATGGCGTAACCCATCAAAGCTTTCATGCACACGTACAAATTAGAGCAATGGTTGTTTCTCTTATTTTATAGCTGAACCAAAAATGGATATTTGGGGTAATTTTCTTATAATGCTACTAGTACATGAAACATTCTGATAAATAAAATTTAAAAATTACAAGAAACAGATGACCTTTAATACTGCAATCCTTCATACAGACACCAACTAAAAATCAAAAGGTGGTGAATGTTAGCAGGAAAAACATTTTGTGACTCAAGCTATAGCGACTGAAAACAGAAGTTGTTTTGTTACTGACAGCGGTCTGGCATGTGGCAGTCAGCCTACAGTATACTACACTTTCTTGGCAAGATTCCTGCTAAGAGAAAAAGCTAAATCAGTTCTTGGTATGTGGAGTAATATTGATTCACACCTTTTAACTAACCGGAAACCTTGACATTTTCAATCCACATGAATGTGAGTGAAATCCATCTTTATCTCTGTCAAGCAGCATTTCTCTAGGGATCAGAGTTAACCTTGTGCTGGTGGGAGGCCTCGGTGTCTGTGGATTTCATACTACTGTGTGATACAGAGAAACAATCAAAATACAGTAGACCTCAAGGCACATAGATTCAGTACTACTACATACATAGATAATCTTTATGGAATACTTTTTTTTTTACTATTCATTATTTTAGATTAAAAAAATTTTTTTTTTTACTGTTGTGTGAGACAAAGAGAATACTTTTATATGCCAAAGAAATCAGAGCCAACATTAGAAAAGAGGGAAAACAAAAAAGTGAATGCAAATACACAAAAGGGTATCTTGGAGAAAAGTAAAGGCGGAGATACTGATGGGACCCCGCAGACACTTTACCACACACATCTGCTCAGTTGATCACTGCTTCTAAAATATAGCATCTTCTGGAATGCCAAAGGCAATACAAACTCAAAAGAGAATTTGTGTTTTGTTTTAAATCAAAACAGCAGTCAGTTGGCTACTTTATTTTGGAAAATGCATCAAAGTCCCTAGCTTAAAAAACACAAAAAACGCACACACAATATAAAATACGTTTTTCTGCACTCCAGATATATTGTTTACAATTTCAAAATTCCTCCTGATTTAAATATACCACACTATAAGTACTAGGAATTATTTATTTTTTTAAAATACCTAGTAAATATTTTAACAACTAAGATTTCATGCATCACTGATATCTGTTAATTCAGAGTTTTTGTCATTATTTTGAAATGAAATAATATTTCAATGAGTTTTTTTTTTTTTTTGTTAATTAAAGCAACTTTTCCTCATTTTTTAAAACCAAAAAGCTAAGAAATTACCAAGCACGTTTATAAACAGATTAATGTTTGAATCAATAAAAATTGGTTATTTACTTCAGTTTTGTTTTTCTTTCTTACCTTTTCAACAAAAACTAAAGTGTTGCCATAAGATTATATGCAAGTAGTATAGTAAAACAGTTCATTCATGTACAAATGTTTACTTAAATTCTGAAAATTGTACCCAATTTTACTTTGGCTGAAATGACAATATAAGGTTCATAAACCTCCAGATGTATTTAGCTGTTGCTTTTCTTTTCTCAGAGAAAGTAACTATTTCAAGAGGTTAATATGCTGTGATCCCTGTCCCTTCTGAAGTGGAAGCCTTCAAACAATCAAGCAGCAATGTGGGAGTCAACACACAAACAGCATAATAATGTCATGTACAGAGTATAGGTAGGTAGGTGGGTGCATTTTCAAAAATATGCTGGTAGAGGTTTGCATGCAGTCTTCTTGAAATGACTTTCAATTGCATGCTGACTGAAAGTTTATTTGCTTGTAAATATTTTTAGCTATTTCAAGAATGTATCTGAACATTCTTTTGGTTACAAGGTGAGTGTGATTAAACAGAAGTGTTTGTGATGTACTGAAGTTGTTGATGTAGGCTTAGTGGTGGCTTATGCATGAAAACAGAACAACAATGGGGGAGATGACAACGTAGCTTGTTAAACCACAAACTTTCGTGTTGTTTGTTTTGCGTTTTTTAAAGTCTGCAAGTAAAAAAAAAACAGGGTTTTATTATTTCAGGAAAGAAGTACATGAGCAAAAATAATCTAGAAAGTGTGAAATAGTTTTTGTTTTGTTTTTTTTTTTGTTTTTAAAGAAAAGCAGAGCGAAAATCCCACAAATGGTATAAACTACTAAGCTGACTAAACGAAGAGCTGTGATGCAAGTCTGCCTAATTTCTTGTTTGGGTAGCAAGAAGTAATAATTTAAAGTACATTTCTTTCCTATACTGAAGTGGTATTATTTGTCATGAATTGTTTGTGCTGCTATAAGGATGGGAAACAGTTGCTAACTATCCTTATATGTTAATGCTAATAAAATTTCAAGAGATTTTATAATTTCACACAAGACTTCCTGTGATGTCAAAAATTTTAAATAGCCAGGTAAACATAGCTTGGTGTGGCCGGGTTGAGCTCATACAAGTGAAGCCAGTTATGCCCAGTTTGGGTCTGAAAGGGTTAAAGAGTCATCACAAGAAAACTACCACTAGCCGGTGATGAATATACTGGTAAAGCAGGGAAGAGGTTTCACTCTGATACTATAGATACTAACTGCTCCCACCTAGAAAGTATTTATGCCTGTTCTGATTTGAGAATGATAACTAAATTTTGCACACACCTCTCTTCCATTAATGTTTCTGGCCAATTTCAGTTTCTTAAAAAGGAAAAGTTTGGTAAATAAGGCATTCGCCCTTTAAGTACAACATGCATGTGAAGTTATTTTTTAGTGGAACCTGTGAAATCTCAGTCAGAAGCAAGCAGGTGGTGGTCATCCAGAATCTAGTGAATAACGCTGATGCTGCTATCTTTATCAATGATGGTTCTATTTCACAAGCCCATGGACCAAAATATAAGTCACAGTGTCATATAGGTAGCTAAAAGACTGAAATGACTTCAGATGATTGTTATTATTTTATGTCATAACTGAAGAAAATGTGATAAATTCAACTAACATTTCAGCTCTACCAGATAGTTTTTTGCAGTTATTTATAGAAATTTCTTGAAAATTAACTAAAATGAATTGCAAAAAAAAGAGAGACTTTTTCATTATGTAAATAAGCATAAACATATCATTTTTGTATTTCTAAACTCTAGAATAACATAAGATGTTTACAGCTTAATTCTCTTTCTGTAAAAAAAAAAAAAAAAAGAAGAAAAAACTATGGGGAGATAAAACAAAATAAAGTAGAAATAGAAAAAAAGTTTCTCCCCTTATCATTTAGAGAAAGAAAGAATTGATGGAGCAAAACATGGAGCTGAGTCTATGACATAAATGCATAAAGAACATTTTTTTTGTTATTGTAACACTAAACTTTGGCCTGAAATAATTCTTTAGCATCAAGAAAAAATATCTCAAGGGAAACAAGCCTGCGAGTAGCAATGTGTATGTAACGCTGCGCCATCTGACATACAAACAGCATGGCAGGAGATTTGTGGTGGTAGAATCAGTGAATTATGTTCCATACTGAATTTCGAATTTTAAGGAAGGTTGTTCTGAAAAATGTGAGACTCACAAGAAAATCGGGGAAAGCCAAAAAAAATCCCAATTTGATAACTTCTCCAGGTTTGTAGCATTACCATGGAAGTAAATAGAGTGACAGGCTTATAAAGTTTATTCAGGTGTAGAATATTCACATAAAATACATATTTAAACCATCTGCCATTATAAGCAGAGCAGTTAAAACAAGCAAAACACTAAACAAAATGTTTAGTACATTATCTCTCTTTTACATTTTAGGTGACAAAAAGTTATAATTTTAAAAAGTGTATAACCAACACGATAAAAGCATAATTAGATGTCCATATTAAAAATGCACAAAATATAGGTATGCCATTTCAAAAAGTAAATTTAGTCTACTACTGAACTACCAGTCACCTATTAGACTTCCATGGTCAAGAGTCCAAAAAAAAATTAAAGCCACAAAGAAAGATGTCACAGGGAAAATGATGAGTAAATTTCTCTCTAAAGGAGTTTTTATTTTTGTTTTTCCCTGAGAAATATAACAGTTACTTTTTAAGGAAGATAACCTATATTCTCAGTTTTATGTGTCATTCTTTAGAGGCAAATCAAATTATAATTTTAATTAGGCAAAATTAAAATTACTACATTAATTTTTCCATAATATAATTACTAATTTAACACAATAAATAATGTATTACAAAAGAATTGGTTTTCCTTGTACTATGTGAAACTCATGCTGCTGAAAGATATTCTATCCCACTTATATAACAGCTTGAGAGCAGCCTATTTTATAAAGCTACCAAGAAAAGACAAAACAGCAGAAATTAGATCCATTGAAGAGATATAGCCACACAACAGAGTGAATAACCTCGTACTTTATTGTACACTGCCAAGGTGATTATCCTAGTTAAATGTTTGGAAGTTTTTTGGTTCTCTCACCATTCATCAGATGGTAACTTCTCTCAGTTTATCGGATGTCTTAACATTGGTGAGAAGTTGCCAGACTATTCAGAGAGTTAAATCAAGTAACTTTCTACTAACTTCAGTATCTCCACTTCCATCTCAATTTTGTAATATTAACTAAAATAGATTCCTTTTTATTTTTTTTAAAAACTAAAATGCACAGATGAACATACCTGCCAAAAAATAGTCATTGTCTCATTCAAAATATGCCACTGATTATTCAGTTAGCTCACTGACAAATAAACTAAATTATAAACATCAGTAAGGCAGATGAGTCAGTATCTTCTTTTAGAGTTCTTATAAATTATTTCTACCTACTTCCAGGTGCGATCGCATCAATGCCTTAGAGCAAGAAGCTGTATTTTAAAGAGCATGCTCTCTAGTTAAAGCTGTGAATATGCCAGACCAATAAGCTAGTTTTATCAAATGGGCTCTGTAATGCCTATACTAATGATTTGTCTGCCTGAGCAATGCATGACTGTTACTGAAGGCTTAACACTATTTTTCTACGAGTCAGCCACTCTACTCGCTCACCCACTAGTGATTCTGTGATAGTCTTTCTTCGCTGGCTTTTCACATGGTATAATTTATATCTAAGTTTTCCTTATTGCCACTCATTCTCCCTGAAATCAATTAGCACGAAAAAAAAAAGTCATTGAGTCAAAGTTACTGGAAAACAGAAAAAAGTTAAAGCAGAACACCAATGCCCACATTCGCACTCAATAAAATGCACACTAAGCAAATGTTATTTATGCGTTTTACTTCTAACCAATGAATTTAAATAATCAAATGTACAACAAATCTGTAATTTATGATTTTTTAAAATAAGTTTTAAATGTTTCCTTTTTATGTTATTGATAACAAACAGTAGAACTCAACAAAACCAGTAAACAATACTATTGATGTGAAAGCATTGTTTTGTTTTTTTATTTTAAGTTTTTGTTTTAAATATGTGCAAGATAGTGAAAACTTTAGTAAAAATAGGTTATTTCTACTATAAGGGTAAATAGATAAGTACTTGCTGAATCCATCATCACTGCTTTCCCAATGTTTATTAACCCCCAAAATACCACATGGAAAGTAGTAGTACTTGTGTTGAACAGGCTGTATATTTAGTCATATATAGTTATTGCAAAACATAAGGAGTTTGAGCGATGTGGATTTGTCGTTACAAAGGATTATTTTAATGATGAAGGTACTACATTTCATAGCCATTTGGCTCACCTGTGCAGAATAATACAGATTTGAAGAGTCACACCAGGAGGTATACAGAGGGTTAACTTTTATATGCTGCTATCTTCATGACATGTACCCATTATTAATATTGTAGGATTTGCCACAAGCTCTTAAAGTCCATAAAGAGTAACATCTCTTCTGGAAGTGAAGCCTTTATTCAACACACAATAACTAAAGAAACACAATTGCTTATGGTTTTGTCATTTGGTTGTGTAGAAATTCTTTATTTGCCACCCAATAACCAGACACATGATAATGCACGTGATCTGCAGATACTCTAGAATACTAAGTTCCTATTATTTGCTAGTTTGCTTTGTATATTTCTGTTATTTCCAATACTATATATTCTATAGCTTGATGAATTCAATCTGTTACTATTAACTATGAAGTATCTAGCCATCTTTTTTTCTATTACAAGGTGCCAACTATAAAGAGTAATTATGTAATTATTAGTCAGTTCCTTGTTTGTTTGTTTTTCTTAAGTTGATGGCATTTGTAAAATGTTGTGGATATTTATTCATCCTTCGCGACCCCGAGATTCTACTTGAGTGCTTTGAAAACACTCATTTCATCAGAATATAAGCTTATTACAAACCAGAAAGATTCAACCAGTCCAAACTATTTTCCACATACTATGTGCAACAGCAAATGTGACAATGCAAAATCAAAAAGGTACTTGGATTCTTTTCCCTTTCCCCCATTTGCGATGATGTATCCAATTCATTTTCTGCACTTTAAATTTAAAAAAAAAAAAAAGAAAAAGAAAAAAGAGTCAAGTCTCTATTTCTTCTGTCTTCTGAAATGAAGAATTGTTATTTCTGTACTAAAAGGTCAGTGACATCCGCCCTGGCTGCCAGTAAAGGGTAGCCTGTTTAGGAGCTGAAACATGCTCAATTATGAGCCAGGCCATTTCACTAACAATCCTTGTTGTTTTTATGTTTGTTTGTGAGTGAAGGGGGGGAGGGAGACCTTATACCCATGACCCACATTTCAGCTGTTTTTAACTAACAGAAGCTGTGGAAAGTAGTGTAGCAATGCCCAACCTGACCCCACTTAAAGGAATAGCTATAGCTACCATAAGCAAGAAGATTGATATTTCTTTTTCCACAAACAGTTCTGTCAGACTTTGTTAATGATGCCTGTGTTTGGCCACTGGCAAAATTTTAGGGTCTGTGTACCTTGAACCAGCAAATTACTTAACCTTTGTTATAATTTTGGAGATTTAAGGTAAAAGTACATTACCCCCCCCCCCTCCCATACACACACTCACACCAAGCCCTACCTCTCCAAATCAATTCAACAAAACAGCTTTCATAAAGAACTTTTTTTTTCTCAAGTTGTAAGAGTGACCTAACCTAACTTACTGGTAATAAAAAAGGGGGATATTAATTTCACACATACACACAAAATAAAGAAAAGAGGGAGGCATCATATGGTTAGCCAAGTTAGTATTTTTCTTTCAGAGAACTCTGGAAAATTTGTAACACTTCCTACAAATGAAGACGCCAATAAAGCATCATTCATGGATAATAGGTGTTCAGAATCACATAGTGATAATAACATATCTACTGGCAAAGGGCTTGGGCATTTGCACAAATAATGTTTCATTTACATACTACTGGGGAGGAAACAGGTTTTTTTGTTTGTTGTTTTTTTTTTTGCACAAAACTAAAGACACCTAAAAGCACAAACAAACACTTCTACTTGGTCACCTCAGCCTTGCTGTGATAATTATACATGCACAAGGACAACTGTCTGCTACAGACATTTTATAAAAAGAATAGTAACTTCCGGCTGGCCTCCATGTGCTTACAGACATCGTTATGTTTAACCCAAATTTTCATTTGAATAAATGCAAAATCCATTGATGAGTCTGTTCCATCTGGACTAAAATACTGATGAAAACCAAGCCAAGATTTTGAAATTACAACAGTGGGGATTGTTGTGCTATCACCAGCCTGCCATATCTCAGGAGTAGTGTGAAGTAAACAAACTAATGCAAGAAAGGAGGGCAAAATTATAAATCAAGAATGATGATAAACAAGGAAAGGAGGAGTGAAATATCATTGCTGAACAAGTGCAGCCTTACAGATTCTTAGTTAATTTACAGAGAAAAGAAAACCTTAAAAGTGAATGTTATACATGATACATATCAATAATTTCACTGTTCTGTTGTTTTCAAGTAATAAAAAATATAACATACAAAAGAATAAATAATATTTCTGAAAAACTGCCAGCTACTGTGCTGCCTATGATCGTGGGAAAGTGGAAAGTAGCTTCCTGGAGGAGATTCAAGTTATTTCTGTGTCCCTATGATCCAAACTCCCAAATTAACTTCCTCTCAATCCACTAGTCCATTTCCCTAGTTAACACTTTCAACAACTGATGTAGATTTCCAACTTGCCTAAGGCCTAGAGTAGAGGAAATTAAATGTAATCAAAGATCACTGAGGAACCTATTCACAGTCATCATGAGAACGATTTCTAGCCACACTAAATGACAAATTAGTGCAAGAAAATAGGGTAAAAGAAGCTGGCACAAGAAAAAAAAGAAAACCAAGAGGGGGAAATGACTGAAATCTTTAACTAATCAGTTAGTTAAAAAAGAATCTCAAGAAATTTCTGAGCTAAGATCTCCAGCAAGTCAGACCCACTTCACAAGGAAATGTTTATTATAGTATAACTGAATGGTGAGGCAAAAAGCCACCACAACTCCCCCCTCCCAAATATACATGATGTTTGAAATACCTATCTGTAGTGTTCTTGAACTGACCAACATTTTGAGGGCACAGAACTTTTGTTGGTAGATTTATTTCATGTCAGTGAGACAACAAGAAATAAAAAATCATATTATTTTCTCATTTAAGATATCAGTTTAAAGCCAAGACACCTAAAAAGAAAAGATAATGAAATTTATGGACACTCCTAAAAGCTTTAACAATTTTCTTTCCCTCTTTTTTGTTTTTGTCTTAACTTAAACTTTAGTTATCAGTACTTGAGTTGAACGTTAATACTTCATGTTTGCAATGTGATAATGATTGCATTGCATATATAGAACTTGCTCAGGGCAGATAGAATTTTTAAAAATAAAATGCATTCCAAAGAAATTAACTTCACTGATGTAAATCTTCTGTTGCTTGAGGCAAGAAGACTTAGAGAAACCTGATGATAAATGTGATAAGTTAATAGCATGTTTGTTTTTTCTGTTTGAACAGTCTCAGGTATGCATATAACCATAACCATATGGCTAAATTCATCCAAAGGATAACAATATCAGAATAGTTATGCTGGTCTAATACAGTTATCACTTAGAAAAAAAAATGAAATAGCCTTAGGCTATGTAACCAATATTACAAAAAAATATAATCTGATGTATGTTAAAAGTATAGAACATAAATGTATTACTGTTTTTTTTTTTTTTTTTTTTTTTACCTCAACCCATTTCTTTCTTTTTTAAAAGTAAATAAATTTCTGCTTCATTTGCATCTCTTGAGAAATTGTTGAATGGAAATAATTATCTCCTAGAAAAATGTTAAATAAATAGTGTGTCTGTCTGTCTGTCTGAGAGAGAGAGGGGTAGATCAAGTTAACATTGTTTACCCCCTTAACTATAAAGCATGGGTAAACTCACTTGACCTAAAGTTCAAACTATTTAAATGCTAAATATTCAAAAAGTTTTAAATGCTTAATTTAATATAAGTTCAAAGATCTTTGCCATTCAAAATTCTTACTCTACATGAGGTAAAAATTTTCTCCACAGCCTCTATATTTATTTATGAATATCTGAGCACAACAGAATAGCCCAAGCTAGTATAATTTTATACTGCGCACAAGTAAGGCAAAGCCAGTGTGGCAAACACTAGCTAATCATCTGGTTTACCTACAATGTTTTGATTGTATTTGAAACTGATCCAGAAATAGATTTCAGGGAACAAAACAAGTAACCAACAAAGACTTACTATCTGTGTCACATTTACAGATGACTTATTTCAAGACATGCATATTTCAGTGTACTTTGATACACACAGGTAAAAAGAGGTGGGTTGGGTTTAATTGGTGAAGCGAAGTCTGATGTGTCTCTTCGATATAGTCTTCTTGTTTCCATGCCAATATTCAGAATTATACTACCGGCTTATCACCCAATGCATGCTTTGCTTATAAAAATAATTTATATTATAATACTTTTCTCAGACCATTTTTTTTTTCTTTTCAACTCCAAGCATTCCTTTCTTTTGTGTCCTGTGCTTGAAAATAGCATGATGCTATCTATACTACAATAAAAGCTGTCCTAAGCAATGGTTTGATGTTTTAGTACTACTGTTAAACTGTCAACAAACTGAACAACACTCTAAGCCAATTCTTTCAGCTTATCACTAAAGCAATGATCATTTATATGAAAGTCAGCCACTTCTAAAAGATTAAAATCCTCAGAGACCTCACAAAGAACCAATGTTAATCACTTTTTGATCTGTGAATATCTTATTTTAAATAGGAAACCAGGCCTGCACAGCATTTTCCAAATGAGGCAAACCTAACTCTTATACAGGGTGCTAATAATTCTTTGATAAACTATTATGCACAAATACTTAATCTTACTGAGTCACACCCACAAAGCATCAGCCTGCAATTTTTAACAATAAAAAAGTAGCAAGGAAAATGGTTTGTTTTTTTGTTTTTTAAACCATGTGGATTTTTATTACATACATTAAAAAAAAACAAAAACACATTGCCATTTTCTGCATAACTATAACATTATGTCAGCCTTCTTTTAACAAGATATCTAACGGTAAACTTTTCAAAAAATGGAATTTAAAAAAAAAAATCATATATATATATATGAAGTTGTGCCTAAAAGATGCTGTTTTCCTTATTTCATCAACTTTTTGTTCAAAAGTTTTAAAAAATCTTCAGAAATAGAAAAGAATCTTAAATCTGATTAAAGTAAAATGCTTACAAGATCTATACAGAACTCTACCGTTGGTTATTACTATTATTGAGCTTGACGATTTTGAAAACTTCCTTCACCACGTAAATCATCCTACTTTCATCAATTTTTTTTTTTGTTTCGGGAGGGGAAACCTTTTCAAGCATTCATTGGAGTAACTGAGACCATAAACCACAAGGAAGAACAATTTAAAAAGAACCCTACTTTTCACTCACATACCTATTTTTGGGGGGGGATTTCTAATTACTTATCAGTCACAGAATTCTAGTAATCAGCGTTCTATCAAGGTAGACCACAAAGAGTAGGTTGTGCTCTTCTGATTCAGATAGGAACTCGTTTGCATAGATACTCCTACTCTAATCTATCATTTCTGTGTTTTACCTGTGAGAAACAAGGTTAGATAATGTCAGCAGTAACAGAGACCAAAAACAACAACAACAATAAAAAAAAAACCCTACACTTTTGTCATTTTCCTATCATAAACTTGCAACATTATCAGATACGATGTCCGTACTGTGCTATTAAGGTGGCTACTTAGCTACGATTTAGGGCCAGACAGAGATAGTAGGAATGTTCAAACAAAACCTGGCTGGGTACCACAATGGCAACGACATCTCAGTGAGTTTCCTTTGAGAATACCTAGTACATCGTATAACTTATGATTGTCATTTTAGTTTTGAGGGAAGGGAAACTTTACCCCCCTCCCTAAAAAAACACTAACCCACTACAATCTTCAGTGTCAAAACAAAATATTATACTTAGTAATTAAAAAAACAAATAAAAATAGTCTGCCAAAAACACAATGAAATAAAACTAGAAGTTTCTTTATGCCTTTATTGGTTTTCATATTTCTTTTTGCTTACGTTTAAAGTTTTTAAATTCTGTATAAATGCATATATACCTTTTTATTAAACATAGCTAAAATAGAAAAAGTGGGTCAAAACACATTTAGTTAATGCCGTTTTCTACTAATTCAAAGGGTGTAAATATTAATGCTAAAATCAGAATGCAATATTCTTCAGTGTATAAGTCATTACTTTTATCCCCAAAAATCAAATCTAGACTATAACTTGTACTCCAAATACACACACGTCTATATATATATATATATATATATATATATATATAATATATATATATATATGTGTCATTGAAATTTTTTAAATCAAAAATTAAAAATTGACAATGTGTTATTTTCTGAAATAGAAACTATTCCTTGGAACGTTTGTCGAATGGGCAAGCAGTTCACCATTAATGCCTTCACTGAAGCATGTAAAATTATCCAGTTAATAACAAGCATGTGCTCACCAATTACATTCTATTTATTCTTTTCGATCCTAAGTATTTGTCTAAATACTCCAATAAATCCTCTACCTTATGTCAAAATTCCTCCTGTAAAGTTACATAAGTTATACACTACAGCTCTTAAGCTGGAAGTTGTTAAGTTTGCTGTTGTAATATGGCTATGCACATAAAATACAGTGTCAGCAATAAATGCGGTAGGGACTAGCATAAAGCAAAGGATGCATTATTTAATACAAAGAAAACCAAGAAGGTAAATCATGGCTGCAAAGGTAGGTGGACTAACATTGAGGATCAGTTGGAGAAACATGTGCTAACAAAACATGACACGTGTCGTGGACTTAGTAATGTACAGCTAAGATTAAAGACCAAACAAATCACAGCTGATGATCACACTGTCTTTACATTTCTTTCTTTCTTTTGCTGGTGTACAGTATTCACCATGTGGGGTGGCTTTCTAGAGATGTGTACCTCCATATTGGCTGCCAATTTGACTTGTACTCTACATCAACTTATAAGACAAAAAATATATTTAATTCATATTGTTTTTTATGTAAAAAAACTTCAAAGTATATAATAATGAAAAGAGAAAACATTTGGTGCACTATTAATTGGTGACAAGTGGTATTTATTTTTTTAAAAATGTTTTGTTAACTCTCTTGCCTCCACTTACAGCTAATTGGCTATCTTTTCCTCTTTTGTCTAATTCTAAAGATGGAACAATACAACTGTCAGAAATATGAGGGTTACAAACATGTTCATTCTGAGGTTTACTTAATCAACATGGGGCACCCATGATTCAAAAACTATATATTTTTAAATAAACTAATCTAAAAATATAAATAAATAAAACAGGCAAGAAAGCAAACATAGCAATGGAATTCTAATAGACATGCCTTATGTCAGAATCATGTAAATGTCTCAAAATACCAAATACTGCTTAAATTTCTAGGGTCCATTTAAAATGACATCCTCATCTCAAATATTTTTAGTTTAATAAAGAGACATTTTGCATACAAATATGCAGATAATCAACAGTTTTGTTTAACCATAAAAATAAACACAAAAGAACCAATTAAATCTAAAACAATATAATTTTGTTTTATTTTAATGCTGACTACTTAAAAATAATTTGAGAGCGAGCAAGCATAATAAAAAAACAAAAGTCATTACAAAGATAACTATTCAAATTATAAATTGAGTACATGTATTTTTTTAAATGTAAAATTACTTAAAATCCATATTTTTTATTATCATGTAGTCAGTCCACAGTGAATTTTAAAGCAATAATTTCAGTTTTTAGCTTCTAGAAAGAGGATTCTAATAAAGTTCTCAGTTGATTTATGCCCCTTTGATTTACTTACATGCAACTGGACAAACTGAAGAAAAAGTACTACTAAACAATACAACAGTCAACAAGACCACAATTTTCCATTTGTTCTTAAAAGAACCAAAATCAAAACAACCTGGGTAAGCTTAATTTTAATCCCCTCCACATGATTTAGCTTCATCAGAAAGAAAGACTTCCCTAATGCTCATCATTTCAAGTTAAAAATGAAATTTAATAGTGAGAGTTTAGCCTAATGTAGCACCCTTGCTCACTATGATAGTTACTATGGCCCAGTTCACAATGGGATCAGGTCCTAATCTACTAGCCAATGGCTTTCCCATTACTAATCAGAAAATTAACCACCTCCACTCAAGTTGATGGTACTTGTTCCAAAGAGCACCTTGACCAGGACACCACCCAGACACTTCCCACATACAGTAATAAAAAACAATAGGTAGTTTTGTTTTGTTTTGGATTTTTACAGTAGTTTGCAGATTAGTTCAGGTGTTTCCTTGTCACCATAATAGTAACAACAAAATCACTGAATCTACATTTTGGAAATCTTTCCTTATCAATCTCATCAAAATTTAGTCTAACTTAAACAATAGCTTTTTTTTTTAAAGGCTGTTTATAAGGGCTATTTTTAACAATTTACAATGTTACAGAAACTCACAGGTTTGTTTATTTCTGTTCTTGCTAAATATTAGTTTCCAAATAGAAAGCATTTATTTTAGCTTATGTCTTTAATGAAAATAAAGCAATTCTATGATAGTTGCTCCTTCACAATGCTTGATATGAGCAAAGTAAAGGTAATCTGCCTTTGAGTATACAAAAGGAACATTTATTCCTTACTGAACCATCAAATTTATCAAAGTTGCAGATTTTAAATCAGGTGACAGGCTACAGAGATTAACATGATGCTAAATATTGTGTACACATACAGAGACTGATCTACAGTGGAAATCATGTTAATCTGCAATTTGCTTCGAGAGAGTTGGATTAGCATACGGACACTGCTTTCATTCCATGATTCCATGACCTATTATACTTTTCATACTGCAGAGACCTCGTGTTTCTATGGCCAGAGAAACTGGTCTTACTAAACCAGTAACTATTTAGTACTACAACTGTTATTACAAAGCCTGCATATCAAAAAGAAAAACACTGATGACTACACAAGTTACCAGAATTTACACTACACACTCTTCACCAACACGTTTGTTTTCTTAACAACCTGCAGTTTAATCAATGAGCGGATAAGTGGTCTGAAGCCACTCCCCTCTGGAAAGCAGAGAAAACCTGGTAAAAAGTACCACCAGTGTGCATATCTCACAGTGCAGCCCATCGGACAAAAGGAGTAACGAGTCACAATATCTTGTGCCAAGCTAAGAGAAATTAACCAAAACAGTCAATACCATGAAAAGTTTTGCACACATTAAGAATATATAGCCACAGGTAAAATGGGTGGTTCCTCTTCCATTCCTCCCCTGATTAGCTTTTAAATAGGAGCAAGCTGGCTGGCATTTGTGCATAAACTGATCGCCACGGGTGTAACCAGCACCAGAAACCCCAAGCAAAATAGCCCTGATTCACCGGCTGCTGCTTTTAAATGTCAAGATATCCTGTCCTTAGATTTGACTCCAAAAAAAAAAAAAAATCCAAATCTCTGGCATGTATAATACTAGAAAAAGGAGAAACCACAGTAGCAGCCAAAATTATTGTATCCTAATTTTTTAAAAAAAATAATCAGATTTATTTTAAGTATAATTACACCATTACTAATGCAATGTTTAGGCTGTTGTTTTGTTTCTTGATTTGCATTTATGAATTTCTTTTGCTAAATTAACACTCCACAGTAAAAAACAATATTGCAAAATGGGAAGCATGTAATGAAGTTTAAATGCCTTATTACTTTGTCGTTGCAACTCCACAAGAAATGACTACATGGAGTGGAACATCAAAACAAGGCTTAATTGGCCTTTCAAACTGCATTTTTGCATTGCAACACACAATAAACTCTTAATATTTTCTTTAAAACATAACACAAGATTATGCCAAAACTTCCACCTGATTGTGTTTTGATTGACTAGAGCTTATAGTAACAGGGTTAGGTGGTGTACCAACTATTAATTAGAACGAAACAATTAAACATAAATTGGAGAAAACTCTTTAGCTCTGGTTATAAATCTTGCCAATCAATTAAACTACTGTACCAATGTCGCCAATAAAGCACCCCTAAATAAACAAATTGTTGTTGTTTTATTTGTTAAATCTTATGTAAAATTAATTATTGTTAATAAAACGTTAGCACTTAAGATTGCCTTGGTAGATAACAGTTTAAAAATATATTAAACAAAAAATAAAAATCTAGTTTGTACAGAGCCATATAAATGCACTCCATGATTCCTTTCAAACTACTTATCAATGGATATATCAACATCTGAAATCAAAAAGCTCTAGTAGAGTTTTCCAGTTAAATGTGGTAAAGGCTCTAGAGATACTTCTTGATTGGTTTACAGCTTGACCACTGCTCAAGAGCCTCCAAATGTACCCAGGTAACAACTTTCTTGGATGCCAAAACTGATACCCCAACACCTTCCCCTTCTTGTTCACTTCTGAAAGATGTCCTCAATCTTTAAGTCAGAATAGGGGTCCACAAAGCAAGCAACATAAATTGGTGAAATTTTTTTAATGTCATTTTTAATTATACATCTATAGCTAAAATCTTCCCCAGAACCATGTTTCTGCTTCCAACACAATTTAAATTCACAAGATGCTCACTTCAAAACATTTCTACACAAAATGCAGCTGCAGCAAAATTGCTTCAATTTCTACATAAAAAGATCAAGTATACATAACTGCATAATTGTCTGGATGGAAATTGTTTAACTATACCAGTCAAGAAAAAGGAGGAAAAAAAAAAAAAATATATATATATATAATGTCAGCAGAAACACAATAATCTTCACCATATAAATTCTAGCGGTGATTCTTCTTGAAATCAAAAACTCCATCCATCTAGGGGCTTCAGCTAGAATCATCCACAGATACTTTAAAATGACAGGGACAAGAGACTTGTCAGGAAAGGGAGAATACTACATGCAAAGGGAAAAGAAAACCTTTTAAGTTTTGCTCTACATAGACTAGTGTTTACCAAGAACCCTTAACTCAGCAATGAAAAGCACTTGCAAAATAGAAATACTTGAAAACTGTTAAAGTATACATAATAAAATTAAACAGTTTGATTTAATATACGTACATTTTTTTAAACAATAGAAAAAACTAAATGCCAGTTCTCCAAGATAACAGCCAGGAGTCAACAAAATAAAATAAAAGATGATAGCAGAATCACTAAATGTTGTTTCTTTTTTTCAATTGATGTCATAGCCTGAAATATAATCTAAAGTACATGATTTTACACATTTATTACTAGCAAACTATTAATGACAAAGATAAAACTGGTATTACTATTAACAATATGTTCAATATGACCACCATTCCACCAATTAAGCATTACACATATCTGTATGCACATGTCCATAAGTTTTTCCATGTCTTGGCTAAGTGTGTGCACAATTCTAGATCACTGTTTCTGGTCATTGACAGTCCTGTGGGTTACTTCATAGACTTGCTCCCTCCCTTAAGGTATCCCTATAAGTAGTCACAAATTAAGGTTTGGGCTTGTTGGTGGCTGGGGAAGGCTTTCAATGAAGTGTGCAGATAAACTGGTAGAGATGATCTAGCTACAGAAGAGTTGAAAATAGAAGTAATTTTGTACATAAATGTGTTTAAGTCCATCCTAAAAATTCTCCAGATTGTTGCTTCTGACATGCCCTATTTCTATGGACAGTGATCATTTTTTTCCAAAGAATCTCACCCTATTCTAAATATCTTGGATAGTTTGTCAAACAGTGATAAAAGTTGGTTAAACCACACACACACACACACACACACACACACAATATATTTCGTGTGTTCAAAAATTACAGTTTTGGTCCCATTGGGTAATGAAAAGGATTATAGCTTTGTCATGATCTTTAGTAAAATTCACAATCAAGGTACAAGAGAAAAGGAATAGTCACAGTAAGATCACTAAATAATGTAGTTTTTGCTATAACACCATAAATAGCTTTTAGACAGCACATGAAAATCAAAGTGTAAACACTATTGACTACTAACAAATTTAAATGTCACTTTAGAATACAAAATGGTTGTTGTACAAAGTTTTTCAAGATTCTGAAAAAACACATTTTACACTTCCCATGACGTTGTAATCTTTGATTCCATGTCTGTGATTTTGCAAGACATCTTTTAACCCTTAAACAGCAGCCATCATCATATGACAAATTAACTTTTCACACCTGTTTTAATTCCAAACTAATTCATGGTAACAATTGAGGTAACTACTTTTGCCCATCAAACATGAGAAAATTTCCCAGTCTTCAACACTCCGCTAATCATCATGGATGACACATATCCCTCAACCTCCCAGGATGATACCTCACCTGACATGGAAGCATATGCTGACCAAACAAAAAATTTTGAGAATGCTGGACCATCTAAGTGATAAGGATTACTCACCATCAGATGCATCATCTGGTGAAGAAAGTGAATATCAAATGAGAGGTGATTTGACTGACCCAGAGAGTGACTACCAGGAGGGTAGTGACCCCTGCTAGACATGTCTCCATCCATGTGTTTGGCCTTTGTATGGTGATCATTTCACACTAATTTTGGCTATTTTGATAGAGGTAAAGAAACAAGCCAGACCACCAGGTCCACTCCTCTTATTGCAAAGTCAGGAAAGATCATTCCAGACTTGTTGGTGCCACCCTCTACTACATCTTACTCTGCACTCCACCAGGCCAAAATAAAAGGTAATTTCTGTTTTGGGATATTTTTATATATTTTTTTAAATATTTATTTTAATTTTGCATGCATATCAATATTTTATAAAAGAAAATATTTGTCTCATTTATTTTTTTATTTTTTTTTTTTTTGCACACACAGTGATGGGAATTTATATCCTATGCCACTGGTTAAAGTTTAAGAAAATGATCTCTCAATCTGTACTGCTAACAGATGCCAAAAGACACCTCAAAGCAATTACAGCCAAATTTGGAAAGTTATTTTTTAAGTCACATCAAAATTCAACAATGTTCAAGTACTTTATATGGGAAACCACATTGATGTAGCTTCTAAATTCAACTTTTGTCAAGGCACTGTCTCCAAACAAAGGAATCACATCAGATACATTTAGTGATATGAGGACAAAATGTTTGGGTTGATTGGGATAAAACAGTTAGCATACCTTGAAAAATGTTTTCAATGAAGGCTTTATTAGTTAACACTTTATCAATGTTTCTAAAAGATTTTGCCTAACTGGCAAGATCAGTTTAATCATTTGCCACCTTGTGTAATCTGATTTCTGGTTTTTCATAAGCATTACAAGTTGACTTTATTCCTGGAACAAACAAACACTTCTATTGCTGCAACATCTGCCTTTATTTCTGCTGGTCCACTTAAGTTGACTAGTTTTACTCATACTTCTCTTCAAAGAAATCCACACAATCCTGAAGGTGGTTGGCATGAAAAAAAAACAGCTTCAAACCATCTATTTCAATGTGATCATCAGAGAAGGCAGTATAGCAGATGCTTTCCACTTTTTCTGCAGTGACTGATGAAACTTTCTTGCAGGCAGAACATGCTCATTTTACAATAATGACATTTGTTTACCTTCCTAAATTTTTCTCCAATCATGGCTGATTAAAATGAGATGTGCAGTACAACTCACATGCACTGCATACAGAAAAAAAACGCTTTCATATGTGTATCATTGTTAGTGACAAAAGCAGTGATTTTACAAAAGGAATTTTGTACCTCTGAACTCTGTCCACCACTATTTGACTCACTTTTAAAGTTTATGGTTTCTAAACAGTCTACTAAAGGGAGTTAAGTTCCAAACTCCCTTCCCTTGTTGGCTTGAAGCTGAACTGTCTGCAAAAGAATAACACAACATGGTGCTACTATAATATTTAGAACATAGTGACCCTTAGCATCCATAATTTTTTTCAGTTTATTTATGACTTTCAAAAAGCATGATCCAAACAAGGTGGTTTTAGAGTTTTTTTCATAATAGCATTATCTAGGACAAGAAGCGAAATATTAGTAATGCAAAAACCCCTGTAAGTCAGTAAACTTCTGTTCTATGGTGCATCTGCTTTTCTGAGTTTACAAAACAGTTTGCTCATTGTATTTCAGTTTTCTTTCCTACTGCAGATTCAACAGCTTGTCGCATCTGTTGATATATGACATTACCAGTATGCTTATTACAGCTTGCTTTCACTTCCAATCCATGAAAATATTACAGGCTATCAACCAGTTTCATGAAATGTTCCCTTTGGATATTTTTCACTTCTCTACTTAGCATTGCTATTTGCCATTTTGCTTGCTGATAGTGCACTTGTTAACAGATTTTTTACTCTGATTTCACCCACATTTGCTTCCACTTAACTCACTTGTTGACTTGCTCAACTACAAATCTTATTGGCTAACTGATCTACACATGTACATATATGCATCATAGATTTGCATTTACAGCAGATTATGCACAGAATTTTTGAAAGGAAACAAAAGTTCCTAATTTAATGCATTTTACAACCATTTCTAACATTTCACAAACTTTATTCAAATTCATGGATTTCATGACCATTGAGAGAAAATTGTAGCCCTAGTAATAAGCTCCTTCCACCTAAACTTTCTCTGTACTCTCATGACCACCTCATTGAGCCACTCCAACAAGTTTGGTTTTCTGCTATACAGTCAACCTGTGGTCTACCATGTTTTCCATCTAAACGCACTAAGTGTGGACAACAAATGGAACATGACACAGACTTTCCTCCATATAGTAGTATCAGTTTTATGTTGTCCTTGATAGTTTGTTAATAAAGTGCAAAATTGTGGAATTTTATCTAAAACACCCATACAACAATATTAGGATAAACAAACATAAAAAAGAATGCTTTCTATAAATGATTGAATTAAGTGTAAGACAGATATTCACCCATCAAAATCAACTTTATTTATGTAAGAAAAACACCATCCCTCTCTGGTATCAACTGTTTACAAAGAGACCAACTATTTATGTTTGTTTGGATTTTCTGCCTACCAATGGACATATCTCAAAGCTCCAGAACTAAAGAGCCAGAGATTATCCTCACAAAGAGCTGTCACAGTTTAAACAATGTCCAGGTATGGCAAAAAAAATCTGTGTAGATAACATCACATGAAAAATTCAGTGTCATGTACTGTATTTTTCAGCCTATAAGTCTATACCCCCCCAAAGAATCTGGGTTATAACTTAAACCCCAGATCAACTTTATATATTAGTGTCATTGAAATTGCTTTGATCAAGCAATTTTAAAAATGACAAAGTTCTATTTTCTTAAATAAAATTTAAATATTTGTCAAATGGGCAAACAGTTCACCATTAATGCGTTCATTGAAGCATGTAAAATTATCCAGTTAATAACAAGCATGTGCTCACCAATTACACTATTTATTCTTTTCAATCCCAATTATTTGTCTAAATACCCTCCAATGAATCCTCTACCTTATGTCAAAATACCTCCAGTAAAGTTACGTAAGTCATACATGACAGCTTTTAAGCTGGAAGTTAAGTTTGCTGTTGTAATGTGGCTGCACACAAGAAAATACAGTGTGAGAGAAATGCAGTAAGGCCTGGCATAAAGTTAAGGATACATTATGGACTACAAAGAAAACCATGGCTGCCAAGGAAGCTGGACTAACATTGAGGATAAGTTGGAGAAATATGTGCTAACCCAACACACAAGTTGTGGACTTAGTAATGTACAGCTAAGATTAAAGACCAAACAAATTGCAGCTGATGATGATTGCTATCTTTATTATTTTTTTTGTTGCTGGTGTACAGTATTCACCATGGTGGTGGTTTTCTGGAAGTGTGTACCATAGCATCCAATTAGAGAACAGCTGCATGTGTTGACCTCCATGGTGACCTAGTTTTGAACCCAAAATGTCAAACAACTTGAAACCAAGCTATATATCACCGATGTGCTATCAAAATGAATTTGAGAGTTGGATTTCTGAATTAAAGTATCTCAAAATCAAATAAAAGTGTTGAAGATAAATAAAACTGACAAGTTTGGCTTTTTAAAGTAGGTGATACAACAAAGAAAATAAATGACACAAGATCACCTAATGATCATCACAGATATCATGCTGTGATAAAAATAGAGACTGTGCTTTCAATATCGGAACCAATAATAACATTCGCAGTTTATTTCCAATATCTCTTCATGATTACAAACATGTTGAAAAAATATTTCAACACTCCATTTATTTGGTAGGTTGTCCAACAAAGTGGTTCAATGATATGCACAACAAGCACATTAATATTCATATAGTCTGAAAGTACCAAAGACAGCAATGGAATGTGACAATGTTATGAAGGACTTGAAATTGTTCTGAGTGCTTGAAAGTTTGCCTAACTACAGTAGCTGATCTAATCTGATCTTATATTCCAAATCAACTTATCTAAGAATGACGGAAAGAAAAATGGGAAAATTAGCCAATTCGAGTTATACTCTATACCAACTTACAGGCCCAAAAATATGGTAAATACCAGTAAAGATTTTTTGGGTTTCTTTGACAGTCATAAAAGTAAGGATTACCTTTTATCCACAGTAACAGTATAATGTGAGCAGTAGAGCTTACAAAATTTTCAGAATGGCAACTGAAGCTCATATAAAACTTTGTTCTTAGAAGGAATATAAAATGCTATCATAAACATACCATAGAGCTGCCCTTAAAGCTAGAACAGGAAGTAGCATAGAGGCAATTCCTGTGTGAAAAGCTAATCAACCATGTATGTATCATGCATGTAAATGAACAAATGGAGAAATTCATTTTACCCTATCAACATTTTCCCTCAAATGATGCAAGGGAAGATATTTTTTACGTTTAAACCATCTTTGTTAAAATAAGCTTTTGGTACATATATTTATTAATATGAAATATGTTAATACAACTAAAATGGCAACAGCTGGAAAGTTTTTAAAAATTTTTTTAGAAAATAGTATAGAAAACATTAGATTTGTTGCTGGTGATGTTACATATATATATATATGTGTGTGTGTGTGTGTGTCAAGTTTGTTTTATTTAAAATACTAATTCATCTTTCTTTTATGTTTAAATTAATATGGAGATCTGATATCAGCAAAAAATTAATCAAGTAGTAAAGAGTAGAACAATGATAATGTAAACAACTCAGTATGCAAATGTTATTGTGGGGAGCACCAAGTCAGAAGGTCGAGAAAAGTCGATGAAATTGCAGTGCTTGAAATTATCTTAATAATAAAGCACAGGTACATAGCATGATTAATAGAGCCATTATACATGAAAGAAAAGGTTTGTTAATTACACGTTACAAGGCATTCATTAGACCATATTTCAAAACTGGCATCCACTAACAAAGCCTGAAACTAAGAGGAGAAAAAGAAAAATCTTTTCTATCAAAAGGGGTGCAGAAATGATTCATACAGGAATTCTTCTCATTAATCAAGAGAATTCTCTGGTCACCAGCTTTACAGTGTTTGTATTTTTAACAAGAGGAAAAAACTAGTTCTGTTATTCTGAGCTGGTATAATATCTGATCTTGGTTCCTTCCATTCAATTTGTCCTTAACTAAGACTGCACCCATCACTACCAATATGAAAGCAATCTTCAGACATGCCAACAAATCAGAGCACCTCAACCACATTCCATAAGATCTGCCAAATTTTATTAGTCACCAATTACTTTGAAACATTTTATTAAGTATATGCATATATCAACACATCAGTTTAGAAAATCAATATAAAATGTCTTAATTAAAAAAAATATTTTAACTTTTTCAACTTTTAAAGTTTTTTTTAAAGCATTATATCTTCAATAATTTAATAACAGAAAAAATGGAATCTGAAATAAAAAAATAAGAATCTTTAAAAAAAAAAGCAAGATGTGATTTTAACCTTGGACAGAGAGTAGAGAATTTATCATAATGTACTTGTTTAATGTCATGGAGAGAGAGATATGTGACCAAATTTAAATACACATTTATATGCAAAATATTCACCTGTTGCTTACTTTTCAAACTGCATGGAAATTAGAACATGTGTTGTCATTCATGGTCAACAATCCAAGCACCTAATTCATTAAAACCAAATTTTTAGCTATATAAGAAATCAATCCCAACTTTGCTGCAGGTCCAGCCTACAGCCAAATTCTCTTGATCACTTCTACCATATATCTCACTTCTCAATCATTAAACTTGACACCAAAAAGCTAAATTTACTGCTTGCTTGCAATAATATTTGTTTCCTTCAACACTTACAACAATGCTGAATACAAATCTATGATGTAATTATCTGCTAAGTAGTTGATAATTTTAAATTTATAAATATAGAATTTATAATATTTTATAAAAATATATTTACATTTTTGTTTTAAATTTTACTATCTGCAGCATTTTGTTTAAGCTTTGTTGAAACTCTGTTTTTACTGTTAATTCATTTTTAAGGAGCCAAATTACAGTTGTTATTTTGGACCCCCCCCAAAAAAACACAGTTAAAGCAACTTCTCATTTTATATCAAGCAAAAAGAGCATAGCTGTTAGACAGATGACAAATCACTTCGAGTTACCACCAGTTCACTAATCTTGGGTTTCAAAATTATTCTGAATGTCAGTTACTAGCACAAAGTCTGCACAAATCACATTTATTTTTGGTGGGCTAAACTTAGCTCAAGATATCTGACACTATCTTAGCAACCCATCACACTTATTCTTATTCAATGTTTTTCATCCAGTTCATCCAAGAGTTCACATTAAAATAAACAAAACTGCTGTTTTCAGGTAAAGGGTTAATGTGTTGATTGTAACTGTAGTTGATGGCAGACAGGAAGGTACATATAAGTGTGTGTACATTCTAAGTAGTAACTTTCTGAAAAAAAAAAAAAAACATTTCTTTGGTTTTTGATACAAAACCAGAAAATAATGGACACTTTTAAGTGAAATAAATAGAGAAAACAACTCTTGGTTAGCTGGTAGCTCAAGTTAATAATGCACAGAGTGCTATCCATTTCCAAAATGCAAACTTTATTATGGACTGTCATTCAGATGGCTTCTTCTTAAACCTAACATGAAGTCCAGCAAGTCAGTCAGTAGATTTTAAAAATTCCAACCTGTTGTCCATGACTCCTCATGGCTGGCTACAGTAGGGCCTTCATCAATGAGAAACCTTATAATGATACTTAGGACTTAGTCCAATGTACCAATTTTTTTAACCCCCCACCACAAAGTAACTGCTCCATAAACACCAAATAAATATTTTAACATCCACAGAAAAAGATAATTGTTATAAATAAAAATCTAAAATCATTTACATCTTCACATTGTAATGTGAATTTTTTTCAGACAATATTTCCATCCATGTAAGAAAGTCTTATACTACATTTTATTTTTTTACAATAAATAAAATTATCAACAAAAAAAAAATTTTTTTTTTCGTGTGCAAGCAAAGATGTTTATACATGAACAGAACTTATATAATCAGCTGCATCCAAAATAAAATAATAACTTCTTTTAGAATTTGATTGAGCTCTATAAAAATCTAATTTCACAACTAAAATGGTGGTTCATTTGCATCATTTCACCATAAATTGCCTACATTTCAATTAAAACAATGCTGATGCTATTTTTTTTTCTATTCTTTCATATTTTTAAAATTTTTGGTTTATCCCTCCAACCTCCTGGAGATATTATTATTTCTTTTTTTTTTAAAATGACCACATTTAGCAGTAAAATTTGGAATCAGTGAGTGCATCTGTCCAACACTAGACTTGAGTTTATAATGACTTATAGCATTTCCGTGTAAATGAGCTGTATGTTTGAACATTAATAGGCAGCCTCTTTTAAAACACATGGGTCCTGCTAAAATTAGAATTACATTTATTTTCCATGACAGGTGTCATTCCACAACCTGGCATAATAAGTCTGAACCCATCAGCATACTGGTTGACAGTTATTGAACTATGCTGCACCAGGTGATATCAGAAGGAGGGGATAACATTATAATCAGATGCTTTATTTACTTTTGGTGTTATTGAAAAATATCTGTATTTAGAGCTCTACTCGTTTATTTTTGTATATTTGCTAGAATTTCTCCCTTTTTTTTGTATTCTATCATTTCTATTAAAATTTTAAAAAACAACCAACAAATAATCGCTTAAATCTCACTAAGATTTTCATCTAAGCTGATTCATTTCTATAACTAAGGAAGCAAATACCAACCTCAAAAATACCTAAATGATTCAAAATAAAACAGGCACAGATGGAAAAGAATCACTTTAATGTATTATAGCTGTTGCTTAATACTTGCAAAATAAATTTGAAATATTTTAATTAACAGGAAAAGGTATACTTCTCACATAAAAATTAACCAAAACGTATTTCTCAAGCCTGAAATGTATTACTAGAAGTTAAATTGTTGCACAAAAACAATATATCTGCCTGATATAAGCATGCAAAAATGGAAATTATGCCAGTCTAAAAATGAATACAGACAGATTGGCAAAAGCCTTCAATAATGCATGAGACCAATAATTGTCCAAATACAAGCTTGTCACATCTTGGTATCAACCAAATCAGAAAATCCAGCAATCATTGTGATGCTGCACCATTCTTCAACCAGGGACACATACCAATAATCAAAGGACTATGGGCAGACTTGGCAAATATTAGGTCATTAGAAAAGTTTTGTTGGTTTTATATTATGCTAATTTGGAGTTAATTTATTGCATGCTTGATAAGTTATATGTAGGTAAGTTATATATCATTTTGTAGCAGGTGCTTTGGCATATATTATACAAAACCTACCTTCTTAAAAATCATAAAATGGATATTTGTTTCAGGGTTCTGAATGAAGAGTGGATTGAAACGTTTTTCATGCTATTTTGCTTCACGAGTTCAAAATGTGCCACAAAACAAACGAGGCAACTTGTAATATTAAGCAGGGATGGGGCAAGGAAACAGCAAATGAGTACATAGTACAACAATGGTTTGCAAAGTTTTGATCAGTAGTTGTGAGCCTCAAAGATAAGAAACGTAGTGGATGTCCTTCCAGCTGTGATGACGACCATCTGAAAGCCTCAGTTGAAGCCATTCTAAAAAAAAAACAGTGCAAGAAATTGCTGGAGAGTTTGACGTATGCACTGCAACTGTTTCCCGACATCTTGACGCAATCGGCAAGGTGGAAAAACTTGACAAGTGGGTGCCTCACAAGTTGAATGAATAACAACAAAATCGTTGATTGGAGATCTGCTCTTTGCTTGTCACAAGAAACAAAAAGGATGTATGATCAAACATGGATCCTTTACGACAATCGTAAACAATCAGCACAGTGGCTCCACAGAGATAAGGTGCCTAACCACATTCCAAAACCCAGCCTCCACCCAAAGAAGATCATGGTCACTGTCTGGTGGGCTGCAACTGGGTTGCAACCTGGCAAAACCATCACAGCTGAAAGATACTGTCGTGAATTAAATGTTGTTTATCAGAAACTCTACAAACAACAGCCAGCGCTGGTGATTCAAAGAGGCCTAATCCTGCTCCACGACAATGCTCATCCATATGTTGCAAAAGTCACTCTTCAGAAACTGAACACGTTTTAGTTCGAGGTTCTCCCTCACCCAGCCTATTCACCAGACCTTTCTCCCACAGACCACCACCACCTTTTCAAACACCTTGACAGCTTTCTCTGTACGAAATCCTTCTCCAACCAAGCAGCAATTGAAACTGCCTTCCAACAGTTTATCAACTCCAGAAATCCAGATTTTTTTCAAAATGATATAAATGCGCTTGTAACTCGTTGGCAGAAGTGTACTGATTGTAATGGAACTTACTCTGATTAACAAAATTTACATTCAGAAATGATATAGACTCATACTGTTGCAGTAAAAAAACTGACAAAGCTTTTGTAACAGCCTGATACAAACACACCTCCCCAGGATATTCAAAAAATGTTCAATCAGAATTAAGTCTGGAGATAGTGAAAACCACACCATGTGAATAATGTTATGGACCTGAATGCAACATTCACAATGTGTGTATAGCGTCAACAAATGTTGTCATCTATAAAGATGAAATTAGAACTTTTCCACTGGGCCAAAAGAATCACTAAAGGCACAATAATCTTATCCCCTATCTGACACCAGTCATAGCATCCCTCCTAATAATGACAAGATCAGTTCTTAGGCAAACTTAAATGTAGCCCATACCATCACATTGCCACCACCAAACTGATCATGCTAGGTATTGGCACAATTAAAAATCATTCCGAAACTGGTCTCCAAGCTGTAGTCTGTCCATTCTAGAAACATCAATGAATGAACATGATGCCAACAGATCAATCTCCAGTATGTTATGTCACCCAATGCATGCAACCCACAACACTAGTCTGTTGCAAACTGTCAGAATTTCTATACTTGGTTGCTACTTGCAAGTCATTTTGGAAAGATTGTTTGTGCTATTGAAAAAATGGTTTCTTCTGGTGAGGATGACTAGTTAATGCTCCTCAGATGAAGGTTATAACCCTTATGTGACATAAATAAGGTCTCTCCATGAATCGGTCAGCTTGACAATACCTCATTAGAACCCTAGTAATGACACTTTGATAAACATCATACTGGGAAGCAACCCAGGTGCTGTCATCTCTCTTTTAAAATTGGGGGATAGCCTGAGCCACCTCACTGTGTGTTAAATGATGCCTAAACATTCCTAAACTGACTTACACCAGGTGTGCAAAGAGTTTATAGAGGAAATGGTAATGGGTCATATGCAAAGATGTACACAGATTAAGTGGGAGAAGTGATTTGCACGCAAATTTCCAAGATCACTTAGTTCCAGAGAAGATAACTGTAGAATCACATTTTGTACATGAAATATCATGTTTGGGTTTCTTTCCTCAATATGCCAATTATCTTTAACCAGAACATGAACATGTTTGAACAATGTACCATAAAAGCAATGCAGGATTAGAAACAAATGCTTGTTTCTTATTTTTTTGTGAGCAGTATACAAAAAAACGGTAAAATGAAGAAAACTAATTTTTATAGGCTGTGTTCTAACACCTTACCATTTTTTTTTCTTTTCACAAGAAACAAAATAGTCTAGATCTAAAAAATAGTTCCATTTAAAGAAACTAAAATAACTTAAATTGTAAAAAAATAAATATATAGCATTGAGTCTTGACATTACATTCATAACCTCAATTATTTTTTTTTAATATATTAAAACTAAAATTTTTTTTTCTGTTTTCCAATTTTACTCTTGATTTAAGAAATGCACACTGTAAGCAACAAAATTTGTTTTAAATATTTTCATTCCCTGCATTATACAAGGAGGTAAATGTGCTAGAAACCGTCCATGTGATAAATAGACCATTCCACCTCACCAACCTTCCATTTCAGCATTCATGCAAACTGCTCTCTACTGACCACAAAGATAGACAATTAATAATTTCAGCTATTTTGAAACTTGTCACAAAAAATTAAAGAAATAGTTTTTTTAGATTTCTAAATAAATATATTAATCACATTCAGTTATCATCACCAATAATTAAAACATCTTTTAAAGACTGTGTGTGTGCTCCCCCCCCTCTCATTCGTGGGTCTGTCTGTCTGTCCCCATTCTCTCTCCCCTCCATCTGTCCATCCTTCTGTCTGCCTCCCACTATTCTATTTTTTTTTCATGAAGTAAAAGACACATTAGTTCCCTAATTTAGCAGAAGATCAGCACTGAGATATGACTCAACAGCACAGGCATGTATGTAAGATGAAGTCTTGGCAAGGTCTTTGCTGCTATTTATTTATATATACATACACACACAGTTCAGTTAGTTAAAAAAGAAAGCTATCTCTATCTATCTCTATCTATAGAGCAAGATTAAACAGACTGTGTATAAATGTGTACAAGCATAACAGCAGAAAGTCCAAACTTGATTAACTGGCTGACCTACATCACATGCCTGTAACCATTTCAATAATGCAATGCATTTTGCAGATATAACTGAAACAATGTAGCAGCAGAGTGTGTGTGTGTGTGTGTAGGAGTGACCTGCCAATAAGCCAACAGGATAAATACTGTTTTATTTGAAAACGACTGTAAAGTTCAGTGAAACAATAATTACAATATGTTACAGAATTTTTTTTAACTAATAGATCAAGGATGTGTATCTTTCTAGAAACAGGCAGTGTCATATCCCTGGTGAGTGTGGGTTAATCTATTGTTGCTATGTGAACTAAGCTATGCATAGGATCCCCCACCCACATACAATTTTCCGGAAACAATTTTATTCAATCAGAAATATCTCAAGGTAAAACTGACAAAGATAATCTAGTGGATTATCACCTCTTAACAAGATACCAAACTCAAAAGAATTAATCATTATCACATCATGCACATTTGTGTTTCCACAATTATTAACAAAAACAAAGAAAAAGTACATCTCTAAGATATATTTTAGGGAGACATGGAAACATAAGCTCCTCTCCCCTGCTGTTCAATACCCACTAGGATCAGGT
The DNA here is from genome assembly GCA_018389105.1 of Nautilus pompilius. Taxonomy (NCBI): domain Eukaryota; kingdom Metazoa; phylum Mollusca; class Cephalopoda; order Nautilida; family Nautilidae; genus Nautilus; species Nautilus pompilius. The sequence goes on from JACATO010000320.1 coordinate 385,850, forward strand.
GGTTTTGTGTGTTCCCCCAGTATGGTTTCTACTTGTTCTTCTTCACTCTGTGGAGTTTCCTCCCACATCTAAAAATAAAGAGTTCTAGTAGGAACTTTTGCCGTGTCACCATTTTGCACAACTGTACGGAGGCTGTGGTTAGACTTAGCAATTTGTATGATCTGCATTGAGTTTCTGTTAGAATAAGAGTTTGAGCAACTGCCAGTACCAGTTCTCCTCCTGATGTCTATGGAAATATATTTGAGATTTTTATCAGCTGGAAACAATGGATAGAAAGTCATGGTAGTAAAAAAAGATGATGATATTGCTGTTGATTTGTTTAACATAACACCTGCACAAAAGCTGAACAGAAAAAACATAACTAAAATGAAGAAAAATATGAATAAGCCAGACCACATTCATGTTCATACAGATATAAACAGGGAGAAGAAAATGACGCAAGTATGTATATTAAAAAAAGGAAATCACCTAAACATAACCAGAGAGATTGGCAACATTTTATCAACACAAAACAGAGAGAGAGAGAGAGAGAGAGAGAGAGGAGAGAGAGAGAGAGAGAGATTAAACAAAAATTCCTATTTAATATTTTTATTCTTTCTCTTTGGGTTAATTATTGTTAGCATTATTTGTGTTATTTCATCATTACTGTCACTAATTCATAAACGTAGTATTCATACAGTTGTTCTTGTTGTTGCCAAGGATATTATACTATTGCTTTTTGTGATAGCAGTAGCAAGTTTTATTTATATATTTTCATGTTTTTAAACAATCTGCCATCCTTGTTGACACTTAAAGTTGACTCCAAAGAGTAGGTAAGTAAATACTTACATTAGAATTTGATGTAATCATTGGTTTTGGTTCAAATTCATCTCTCTCTCTCTTTTTTCTGTCTATTTATATGAATTCTCTATCAATCTGTCATTGAGTAGAAAGTTTTAAAGAGTACATAAGTTTTTCACACACATATCTGAGTCTGGTCTTAGTATACAAATCAATCTAATTTCTTAATTAAGTCGATGCAATGGTTTAGAAAAACTTGTGTGTGTGTGTGTGTGTGTGTGGAGAATGCAAAAACTAATAATCAACAAACGAATCTAAATCATCTAATGTACAACTAAGCCAAACAATGCCATTGAATATTACTGGGGCCCCAATACTGAAATATGGACATGAGCAGGAATTCAAATCTTGACTCACAGCAACACAATCTGCCCAGACAAACAAAGCAGTGGTATGACCATGCATACAAATAGCAGCCTCCCTCTCATTATTACAGGGCTGCATGGCCTGGGTCGAAGCACTGAAGCAAGCTAGACATGAATTAAGAGGACTATAATCCCCTGTAAACAGCATATGTTTGGTATTTCATTGGAAGAATCAGAGATTATTCCCATGCACGTTTGCTAGACACCTGAAGCTGCTCAAAAATATATTGATAAATGAAAGAGACCAAAATATTAATTAATTTAGACATTACTTTTATTAAAGCTTATTTATACTAAAAAGCATAATTTCTCTTTCTAGTCTAACAGTACAAATGTACGGATCACTAAAATAATTACAAAACTCATAAACTCATGGGTCCTTTTGTTTCTTTACAAATCCTATATAATTTTGTATTACTTAACATGCTGAAGAAGTTTTTCTATAAGAAATATTTTTATTAGCTATATTTATAACTCACAAACTCCTAGCTATATTTATAACTCACAAACTCCTAGCTATATTTATAACTCACAAACTCCCTCAAAAGGATCACTTTAATGTAAATAAGGTGAAGGAATCCATCTCACTAATCTAGGCTGACATATACCATACAAACATTACTGAATATAAAAATAACCATGGTGAATTATGTAAGGCTTTCCCTATTTATGATACAGCTTTTAGTCTCCCTCCACCAACCAGTATGACCTCCTGACCCTATCCACTGGCCCATTTTCTGATGCAATCTTACTGACCTCTTGACCTCAATGATTCAAAGCTGAAAAGTTTAGTCTTTTAGAAAACTAGCTTCAAACCAATGTGTAAGAACAGTTCACCAAATTGATGATCCCTTAGCCTTAAAAAGAGCCACATTCCAGCAACCCATTCTTATTGTGTAGTAAGTAATATCTAGATAAACCATCTTCTAAACAAAATAGTGGTATTTATTCATATCAACAGATTTCATGTTTATTTATAAAAAAAACAAAAAGAATACTTCAGAGGCATATGGCAACTTTACTCCAAGATTTTATGTTTAGAATCAAGATTTTTTTAAAAAAAATTAGCATAATTAATATTCTGCTTCTAAAATTTTGTGGTTTAAAAAAACAAAACAGTTTCAACTGCATCATCCAAAATTCACATCATGAACACTAGCCTATTTTTTTGTGGACATCTTTCAGCTGGCTTTACTGCTACAATTGCATTGTGGGAAAGTTCTCTTGACTCTCAATAGGTAAGAACTCGCTTCAGACTGCATACATTTCTACTTTAATGAAGTCTAACCAATGAACTCTAGTTTTTTTGTGTTTTTTTTGGTTAATACATTTTAAGGAGCATCTAAAGTTCAAAAAAATCTAATCAAATAAGATCATTGCCTCATAATAAAGCAACACTCATTTTTCTTACATAATTCTCCTATGAGACAGCACATATATATATATATTATATATATATATATATATCAAAGAATCCCATGATAAGAATGCATGCACACGTGTAGCCTTTTAAACCCACTTTCTGTGAAATTTAGACTAAAAATCTTTTAAAGATCAATAGTTCTACTCTACAAACACTAAGAATCTCCCCCTCAAAAAAGTGCATAAGCATCCATGCTTCCCACTACTAATGACACCAGTTTTGTCATCAATCCACTGAGCATGAACATCCATCTTCAAAGTTTGAAGAAAACAAAATATCTAATTATTATCTATAGTGATTTTGTTGATATTTAAAAAAAGGCAACTTAATTAAATCTAAATGAAATAACTAATACATTAGACAGTGAAAAAACAATTAAGAAAACCAAGATTTTAGAGGCCAAAAAAATTTTGTAAAAATATTTTATTTGATATATATTATTCTTTAGTCAAATTAAGTTGCAAGAAAGTGGTTTTTTTAAGCTGAAAAAATTAATAACATTTTAAATTGTGTATTGTTTTAATAATAAATTAGTGAAACTAAAATATACATTATAATTTTACATCCCATAGGAAAATCGTTTCTTTAAAAATTAAAGACATTAATGAGGAAACTGACTAAATACTCTAGTGTAACCCCATGATAAAGAGAGAGAAAAAATGGAATTCTTGATGTACTTTTGTTAGTATGTAGCCTCCATGTGCACAATATCAAATTTATTCCAGAAGAAAAAAAAAGAGTGTTGCTATGGAATAGACTTCAGCATTCTTTTTCGAAGCCACCAGTGACTGGCATCCTTCCAGTCTAGGGGAACCTAGGGTTTATAAATGAAAAACAAACTGATCTTGCTGGACCTGCCAGGAATATACCAGGCCAGATAAAATTAACGCATACCAGGCAAGCCTGATAATTGGGGGCTGCTCAGCCATTGGTCTTCAGAAGAAAAAATAGACCAGGAACTGCAACTGGTTCAGTACAGAACAGAAGTTGAGCAGACAAGAGTTTCTTAGAATCAGTCTTGGCAGCTCATCAACAATCTGTCAACCAGAATGATACAAGTAAACCTTGTTTACCTTTTTTTTTTTTTTTTGTTCTAACACTGCTTGACCCCCTTTCCTCCCTCTCTCTATATAAAACTACAACAAAGTGTTGGAAATATCTGTCAATAGTTCTGATTATTATTGAAAGTAATAAACAGGACCCCAGTTAGAAATTCATGGAAGGAATATCAGACTGTGTTCAGATCTCATTCAACCTTATCCTAACCAGCCTCCTTCTCTAGATATGATCCCCCCCATTATATTGAGATATCCTAGGCTAAAATCCCAAGCAGGCCACAGCCCATGACCAAACTATTTTCACATGAACTCCAGATGATATCTTAATAAAATAAAACTAAAAAAAAAAATCTATTTACATAAACTTTGAACATCTTCCCACTGCAAAAGCTGTGTAATCTGTACTCTCCTTTTACATACTGTCTATTATGCTGGGCGAAGAACATTATAATACTCATGCAATGATATAGTACAGCATTTCATTAAAAAAGCAGTTAAAATATAAGACAAGATCTCTGAAATGTAAAAAAAATCCACATCTTAAGGTAATTAGTTCATAGCACGCATCAACACAACAACAAACAATTAAAGTGAGAATTTCCTTTCTTTTTTTTATAGCAAAGAATTTTATTTTTAAATGCATTTAAATTAGACAAAACATCACAGGTGTACACGTTAAACCCCAATGTAGTAGCATTCTATAAATTTAGAATTAGTTTTAGAAATACGTATTACTGATTCAACAGAGTGCACTGTCAAAAGACCATCACTAATGCCATTTTTATGTAATTTTATTTCAGTTTAGCTTAGCAATACAAGAAACCATTCTAAAGTCTGCGTTTGAGAGAAGGTGTGCTGAAACATTAAAATGAGTTCAGCAAAGACCCTAAAATGTTGCTAGGTTTTAAACGTTCAGAATGTGCCACACAACTAAAAACATTAGATTTGCCTAAAGGATCTGATTTCCAAAACAATAAAAGATTTTGAGTATGGACAGAGTTAGAAAATTGCTCGGCAAAGTATAAGTATGGCTCAATCTCTACAAATGAAGGCTTTTACTGAAAGATAATGTTGATTCTGTTTCATGAAGATTTTCAAAGCTGCATCGAAATGATAGATGCTGAAGGTGAAAGTTTTAAGTATAAAAATTCATCATTATCTTAAATGGAATGAAGCTTAGAAATAAAGTTTAATCCCAGTCTCAAAATATAAGTTCGTGGTTTGTACAACTTTATTACTGCAATAGGCTTCTTTAATAGCACAAAATTAAACTTTTTTTTCCATTAAAAATTACTGAATTCCTCCACCCAAAAGTGAAAACAAGTTATAATCTACCTACTTGAATTTTAGAAACTGATCACAAACAAGATTAGATAAGTGATCTAAAAGAGGACATCTAAATAACACTCACCAAACTATCAAATTTTACCATGTAGAATGAAAAGCAATAGCCATCTGTCTTTACTTGATGTTTTGGTTTTTAGGGGAGAGGGCTAACTGATTACAAGTGTGTAAAGAAAGATGACACAAACTGGTCTGTGCACTTTAAATCCCATCAACACCAAGAAGTTAAGAAAGAAATAATTAAATGCATTTCAAAAAGAGCAGAAATAATATAACATGGTGCAGAATTAAGACTGGAAGAGGAACACCTAGTATTCAGCTTTGTGAAGAACATTGTTTTTCTGACAAATTGTGCAGAATAACCAGAGTCCAACAGATCAACAGCTAAAAAAACAGGACTACAAAAGGTCATGATTCCATACATTAAAGAAACTTCCCAACTCTAGGCCTGGCTTTGTAAAGAATTCAATATCAAAGTCATTCACAAATGTACCATAACACAAAGAAATCAGTCAACATATCTGCCCTCCCCAAAAGATCCATCATCAACAAGTTACAATTTACTCCAGCTATGGTAAGAAATACATTGGAAAAATAAAATGAAAAGACTCATCCACCAAATCAAAGTAGAAGAATGAAAAAGACCAGGTAGGCATGGTCAACTAGAAAAGTCAGCACTAGTAAATCATGCAATCATCTTGTCAAAGCAAAAGTAAAAGGGGTGATGACCCACACAGTTCTGGAACTCAACACATTGAGCAAACTCAGGTCTGTGGAATAGGTACCCCTACTGAGAAGCAAGTTTAAATATTCCCAGAGAGTACTATCTAACTGGACACACCCCTGTGGTATGATAATTAACAGATTGTGAGTTTAAGACAAACTTCGGTCACTTACCATCTAAAAAATAAAAATGTCTACTGAAAATTAGCATCATTTCACACCAAAACAGTCCTCCTCAGGACTATTCTGCAATGGCAACAGGAAAAAAATCAACAAAACATAGGTTCATTAGTTAGTTCTACTAAGGTGATGGGATGAACTAACCATCTAGTTTCTACAATCACAAGCACTTTTCATAACATTTTAGAAAGTTCTTTAAGTAAACAATTTTTTAATAGAAAATATTTTAAAATTACCATTTTAAACTGTTCTTAAAACTTTTCAAGTCAGTTAACCAAGCAAAATATTTGTGGCTGTTTTCTGCTGTTACTTTTTATCTAAGAAATAAAGTATTGTGGACTTTCAAAACAGAAAAACTGATCAAAATTATCAAATTATCTTTTGCACTATTTTTTTTTTTTCACTTCCAAATCATATAAAACCACTAAAATCTCGTCAAGCAAACACACCAACATATTAAAAACAAAGCCCTCTTACTTCTGTTGGCTCAGTTTTAGTCTTTTCAAATGACACAAACTTAGCATTCATTTTCTGCAGGCAAAATGAAAATTTTCAGGAAATAACACCACCCAGCCTCCAACTTAATTATTAATTTTTCCAATTCCACATTTCACCCCAAACCATGAAATCTTCACACTCTTGGCAGAGCACAAAGTATCTTTGCAGAAAAAGGAAAATATGTTTTAATTTTGCTATTCACCGAGTCAAGACAGCAAATGCAATTATCAATATTGGAAAGCCCTCAGGTGAATTCTAACTTCCCAGATAATAAAAAGGACTGATAAAAGCTGCTAAGATCCATCAAAATATTAAGGAAAAAAAAAAAACTTTTGTAAAATTAAACATAGCAAAATGATTACAAAACATCAAAAACACTGCAGTTTTTGTCATATTTTGGTTTTTACGTGTGTGTTAAAAAAATATTATTCACAGGTTCAAAACTTCCCTATCTCATCACAGTTTAAACTCATGTCTCAGTCACCAAACAAGTGCCTTCAGTTCTATGCTGCATGAATGAGCTATTTACTTATACCTGCTCGTGCATCCAGGTGCAAATTGATTCATATTACATACAGTAAATGAAAAGAAAAGCAAACAAGTTGAGTCCAGGTAACATTAAGTCACTCCTGCTCCTGAAGAGAACTCAATGTGTTTACACCAGCAAAATACAAGACTTAAAAACAATTTAATATTAAAATGAAGTAATTTCTGCCTTTACACCAAATGTTTTGAAAAATAACTTCTGCAGATAAATTAAGCAGTTTTTCTTTAAAAATGCATCTAATGTCTGACCATGACTACAATCATGGATATCCACAGGAGAGGGACAACTGCCCTCCACCCTGGAAAGTTGATGGTGAGGTATAATGATGGCACTATTTTTTGCACCAGTGAGCATAGTGAATCAGGCAAGAAATAATGATTGACCACACCCAGCTGAAGGCCAAAAGGTCAAAGGCCAGAAAGAGACTAGCAATATAGGAAAATACAATATAGGGCACTGGCAGAGGTGAATGCCTACCTAATTTATCCTGCAGACATTTTTTGTCATTTATGGTTAAAAGAGAGAGAGCAAGTGAGCTTCAGTAAATACAAGTCAAGATGAGATCAACAGCATGGAAATAGTGTCAGCCTTTCATCTAAGACAACAGTTTCAATCAAAAAATTATAGTGTAAATACCTACCTTACCTTTTTCTTTATAATTAGAGACTAGTCATATAGCCCTTAGCCTCATTTCCACTCAACTCCTTTCCATGTGCACATCCAAAGTAATGCAATGTTGCAATACTTATAATAGAAGAAAAAAATTTTTTTTGTTTAGCTGTTTTGACTAATTTTTCATTCTACCAAATGTAATATTTTAACATACAAAATTAAATAATAGAACCACCCTATTATTATCAAAAAGATTTTTTTTTCTGAGACCAGTATGTGCTTTTTTTTTATGGCATATGTTTAAAACAATATTTTTTTTAAATTACTATTTTTGTGCACAGATAGAGAAACAAAAAAAGGAGAAATGTTGTTCAATATTTTCGCCAAATTTCTCAGATTTATAATCTACATTAACTAGTAACAATAGCCTACATTTCATAACAAAGATTAAACTATTCTACTATGGTTATTTTATAAATTATCATACTGATTTTCAGGTTATTCGTGCAATAAGAAATTTTACATAGTTTGATGATCTGTGCTCTCTCTCTCTCTCTACTGACGTCATCTCTCTCGAGACTGTCCACTTTGCTAAAGTAATTCTAATTAAAAGTAAAGTGAGTTTGATGATGCACAAATGTCTATAGAAAAGTGAGCTTCTATCCTAATATCTTACAACTATGATGCAAAATCAATAAAGTCATGGAACCTTGAATGCACTGTCAAAGGTTATGAGTAAATAAGAGACTGATATCCAAAAGGTCTAGCGTCTCCCAAGCACAACAGAAAAGAGAACTCATTTATAGCTTGCTAACCACAGAAAGTGTGATATAGAATTGAAAAATATTTCTATGGTGAAGCCACTGAAATAAACGTTTTTTTTTTGTTTTCTTGAACAAAAAATAATTACATTGTATGTACTACCTTATGGATGTCTTAAGCAAAAACCTATTCAATAGAAAAAATACCACCACCCATGTTTTTAACCTATTGGTATAAGAAATAGTGAAAACTACTATAATCATTATCATATAGAACATGGTAAATGTTGTTTCAAAAAGAGCTGTAGAGGTTACTGCTAGGGTGGCAAATAAAGAATGCTAAGAAAAATTAACCAAACTCCTTGGTTCACTCACATCTGCATAGGCACAAGTTCTTATTTAAGGAAAGATATCAAATTATTAAAAATGATTCAGCTACACTCGAGTGTTTAGAGTACATAGTAAAATTATAAATTAATAGATTTATTCAGTTTGGATTTCAAAAGTGTTTTTTTTTTTTAATGCTTAAAAAGTTCTGAGTGTATGAATGGCAATAAATTCTTTAGGTCTCCAGTCACCATAACTAGGGATCAAAACTATAAACTGGTTGAAGATTCAGTTTGACTTGGTATTGGTGGTTAATAGTGATTTGAAAATGCTTCTCATGTCAACCTTATTTTAGTCACAATGACTGTTCCTCTTTTATAATAATTAAATTTGAAATAAAATTCAAGTATGCAGTTGTCCCCTAGTATTCGCGGGGGTTACGTTCCTAGAGGACCCGCAAAGAGTGAAAAACTATGAATATTGGACGTGGTCCATAAAAATGCCTATAAACGTCAAAATATAACGTAAAATATAATAAAAAATATAAATATATAATAATAATTTAATAAAAAATACAACACTCAGCGAAACACTCGAGATAGCTACACTCGGTAAACTGGAATGATGTGAGGATGCGGGGTTGCATCTGCCTGAGACAGCGCCTCGTGGGCAGCAGCCAATCAGCAGCAAGGAGAAATGAATAACGCTCTCGGATTGGCTACTTTCAAACCTCCAGCCAATAGCATTTATTTTATATTGATATTTTGCTGAATTTACGTTAGTATTTATATTACAAAATTAGTAAATTATAGTTATTAATAATTTAGCATTAAAAAGCGTGAAAAAATATATATTGCCACGAAAAAAGCCATAAAAAAATTGCGGAAGATATATGCTATTCCGCGAAGCGAATATGCGGGGGTTTCCAGGAACAATTATTAGTTAGGTTCTAAGGAAATTTCCGTGAATAACCAGGGCCATGAATGCCGAACCGCGATTATGCAGGGGTCGACTGCATATACTTATTATGTGTCATTATAATTAAACTAAACTAATCTTAATATTTAAAGTGGCACAGAAAAAATTCGTCATTGAATTTTTTAAAAATTATTCAAAAGGTAAAAATAAAAAGATGGGTAGCCAAAATATGCAAAATAAAATACAAACTAAGTTTCTTAGGATTGTATTACATATTTTAAAAAATTGTTTCTTTTTAAGATAGAAATATATGCTAAATTCCACTAATCCATCCAAACTAATCCTGCCAAAGGATGAATAATCAGAAAATGAAAAAAAAAACACAACAAAAAACTAGAAAAAAAGCTAAAAGAACTACTGTCCAGATTTTTTCAGTCAACAGCAAGCTAAAAAATATTAAAATAAATAAAGCAAAAGTAAATGCTTGTTTAAAGGATACATCGGGTTAAAATACAAATAGGAAAAAATAACCTAAACTATATATTAGGTCATTACAAAAGCTTTGTTGGTTTTTATAATATATTAATATGGACTACATTTTTTGCCTGCTTGTGAAGGTGCATGTAGATAAGTTATGTATCGTTTTGTAGCATGTGCTTTGGCATACATTATGCAAAACCTACCTTCTTAAAAATTATAAAATGGATATTTGCTTCAGGGTTCTGGGTGAAGGGTGGATAGAAAAGTTTTTCATGCTGTTTTGCTTCACAAGTTCAAACTGTACCACAAAGCAAACGAGGCAACTTGTAATATTAAGCAGGCATGGGGCAAGGACACAGCAAATGAGTACACAGTACAACAATGGTTTGCAAAGTTTCGATCAGGAGATGTGAGCCTCAAAAATAAGAAATGTAGCAGACATCCTTCCAGCTGTGATGATGACCATCTGAAAGCCTCAGTTGAAGCCGTTCCAAAAAAAAACAGTGCAAGAAATTGCTGGAGAGCTTGACATAAGCACTGCAACTGTTTCCCGACATCTTGACACAATCGGCAAGGTGGAAAAACTTGACAAGTGGATGTCTCACAAGTTGAATGAACAACAAAATCGTTGATTGGAGATCTGCTCTTTGCTTGTCATAAGAAACAAAAAGGATGTGTGATGAAACATGGATCCTTTACGACAATCAGCACAGTGGCTCCACAGAAACAAAACTTCAGAAGCTGAAAACGATGAGGTACGAAGTTCTCCCTCACCCAGCCTATTCACCAGACCTTTCTCCCACAGACCACCACCTTTTCAAACACCTCAACAGCTTCCTCTGTATGAAATCCTTCTCCAACCAAGCAGCAATCGAAACTGCCTTCCAACAGTTTATCAACTCTAGAAATCCAGATATTTTTCAAAATGGTATAAATGTGCTTGTAACTTGTTGGCAGAAGTGTATTGATTGTAATGGAATTTACTTTGATTAATAAACTTCATGTTCAGCAACGATATTGTCTCATTGTTGCAGTAAAAAACCCAACAAAGCATTTGTAACAACAAACTAATAAACATTGAAATGAGATTTACTTCCTTTTTAAAATTTATTTTATTTAATTTCTTTTTTAAATTATTTAAGTGACTGAAATATTGAAAATAAAATAAAATTTGAACAAAATGTGTGCTTATTCAAAATGACTGCTATGTAGCTTAAAAGTTCAACATGTGTATATATATATATAATCTTTTACACGTTCTTATTTCAGACACCAGTCATAAATCATAAAAAATAAAGCAAACTCTTTGAAATTAAAAAAATAAACATAATTAAAACAAATTGTGATTGGTTTGAAATCATGCCCAAACCAACTTCAGGCAAACAAATATTAGTGTTTCATACTGGGCCAGGCAAGACAACCACCCTGTGGATCAATTCTCACCTAGCAGGAGAGAGTTCAGATTAGACTCCTGGTTTACTACAGGCTTAAAGAAAAGGAAGGAAAAGAGAGAGCATTTCACGACCCTGGCAACTCTTGACTCCTGATCTCTGTAATTACAATGAACAACCCCTTAGGTACCCCCTAATGTAGTCTGCCTGTAGCTTAGCAACCAGGAGGTGAAGTAGTAGCCAAGGCAAGCAAACACTTCTTGGTGGTTAGATAAACTGAGTTGGCCAACTTGATGAAATCTGAGATGCTGGCTTCCTGATGGAGATCATATATTGCTATGGTAACAGGCTGGCTTGGAGAAATCACCCCAGAGAACTGCTGAAGCAATTGCCAAGATTTAGGAGTCTGATGACTGCACAAACCATCTGTGGCCCCTAAGGCTATTGGGTCTTTTCAACAGATTCAATCAGCGCTGGTAAAATTGGATGTTGCATGGAAGCTGTCTGAAGAAGCTACTCAAATAATACTGAATTCATTCTGCCTTGCAGTCAGTCTCACACACACACACACACAGACAGACAGACAGACAGGACAGGATTTGAAAAGAAAAGAAAATGTTTCAAAGATTTTTGTTTTTCTATTCAACTTTAGAAGAATTCCAAGAACAAATGTAAGGAAGAGACAACAAAAAAATGTTGTCTGGTATTCTAATTTTAGCCCTGTGGCCACAAATTAGCAATACAACATATTCCACTAATTCTGTTTTGTTAAAATTATTAATAAATACCAATCCTGGATAAATTTAATAGTATCTTCATACAAATTATGAAAATATTTCTAATAAACATTTTCCATAATGGAGTATATTAAAAAGGCCTTATCTTTGTGTTTGGTGAAAATAGTGCAAAAAAATACATCCCTTCAGGAAATGCACACATTGTTTGTTCTCTCTCTCTCTCATTTTTTCTGGTGTAAAAAAAACCATTTAATAGGAGATACTTGGCACATGTGTGAATGTATAGATGTGATTTTTTTTTTACAAAATACAATTGTAAATACTGAATTTGAATGAATTACTATACAACAATGTAAATGTGTTTGCATGTCACATACTGTATTAATGATGATTATGGAAACAGAAAGAAAAAAAAACATCTGGCTATAAAATGTAAATAGCATGTGATAGATGCATCACATGTAAAACTGAAATGCTCCATAGTACATTTGTGTGTTTATATAGTAAACTGTGATTGGTTCTCATAGAAGAAATAAGAAAGTGCCACACCTACAGAAGGACTACAAAGGTATAGACAGTGAGATATTATTGTGATAAATGCTATGGCTCCTGGGAAATAAATATATGATAAGCATATAGACATCAAAGTCTTAGCTAATGAAAACTAATCCATGTGGCAGATTGCAACCTGATTTCATGTTTCAGAAGAAGCTGTATGCAATATGCTGAAGAAGGTATGCAAAATCGGTACTGTTAACAATAGATGCAGTCAAAGAAGAAAGTTCAAACTCTCCAAAAGTGACGTTAAGTAGTTTAGGGTTGAGACAATGTGATAAAAGATTATCTAAAATGTAAAGAAGCTGATGGAAGAGTCACAAAGATGTCTTGGCCTGCACAAAGTCTTGATATGAATATTAATTTAAGTTATATGGTTACTGAGAAAGTCAAATAGTTTGGATAAATTGTAAAAAAGTGCTACAGGATAGATATTTGGAACAGCATTCCAGTCATATATAAATATGAGAGAGAGAGAGAATGAAATATGCATGTGAATGTAAACTGGTGCCTTTAAACTTTATTATTCTCAGAGTATTACCATTTCTTGTTTTCCAGCATCATACTGGAAAGAAGGCATGTGTTTCTATGCATTAACATTTCAAATATCTCAGAATGTAGTGAATATTTCTTCTACATTTTCCACATTTGACCCATTTCCTTTTCAGAAATTACCTACTTTGAGAATAGTATTACTATTCAATGTTTCTTCCTTTTTGCTTCACACCCTCCAGGCTGACTGGACCTTTAGTTGTGGACCAGATTTAGCAGCACCAGGCTCATGTTCATGACTCAAATTTCATTTGCAGCAGAAACAATAACAAAAATCACAATACATGGCATTTAAGATAAACAAAGTGCCAAGCCACATTTTTATTTCAAAAGATATATTTTGAAAGCCTGGAACAAATGTTGTTTGTTTCTTTTTTAATTTTAGATTTTCTCCACAAAATATCAAATGATGGAATACAAACTGTTTTAAAAGGCTACTATAATCACACACAAGTTTTATTTAGCACAAATATGCATCCAGAGTTCCAGCTAGCCCTTTTTAGCATGGCGCCACGCCATGCCTCTGGTCTACAGCGCCAGCCATGCCTCTTTGTACAATGACATGCCCTAAATTTACAATGCCATGCCCCAAATGGTGCAAAACACAAAGCCCGATTTTCCTTTTTGTACAGGTATACAACTGCCGCATGCAGAACTTTTTGAGCGTCCCCTGGCGGGAATTTTCCAGCCGCTCTGCGGAGTTGTAACTTGTGCGCGTGCGCATTATATGCCATTTAGTTTACGCTTCGAAGCATAGCACGAGTACACAAAAGACCTAACAAAAGAGCGGCAGTCTTAAGAGTATTTTTCTTCAACGTTTTAACATACAATCTAGCCTAATTCAAGGTCGTCAATTAAAGCTATTGCATTTCATTATATTATGAGAACTTGTAGGTTTGTATGATTGCATAAGTTAGTAATACTTCACTTAACACCTACATCATACTAGTATTAAACTGTTATTTATCAAATTTGTCTTGTCATTAATGCAAATAAATGTGCCCACAATACCATGCTTCCGCACCGTGACTGCACGCGATGTGCCCTGTTTTATAATATTTACCATGCCCGTTTGAAAACCTAGCTGTAACACTGTGCATCTAAGCCACAAGCCAAATAAAAATTGTTAAAAGTGTATTAAAAACTCACACCTCATCACTGCCAGAGAATTCTTCTGACTCTAAATCATGTTAAATGCCTACAATTGTCTGATAGCATATCAGAAGGAGAAACTTTAATTGGATTCCTCATGACCATCTCTTTCACAATCCTACTGCAAGAAGGTCACCATCTTGGAGTCTGTGCATTAGTACTGTATTCCAGCAGAAATGTGGCTGTTTCAGGTCATCTTACCAGAATGTTGGTACTGTTAGACAGCACTGTATTCATGCATGAACCACCCCTGCTTTTTTTTTTTTTTTTTTTTTACATTATTGAGGATTATGAATTTGTACCACCAAACCTTTTATATTTTAAAGTTTCGAAAACAGAGTTATTTCCTTTTAAATTTATCAAACAGCTATGTGCTATTTTTTTTTTAGCCTTTCCAGCATAATTGGTGCCATACTACTACTATTGTCAAATATATCCATTAAAAAATGAGATAAGCTTCATTGTCAGAGCATCAATTGTAACAGTGTTAATATCTCACTTCTGGTACTGAAAACTGATTGACAGTAAGTAAGTGACAAGAATGCCCTTTTGTTTTTTTTTTTTTTAACACAAATGCAAAATGAAAACAAACAGGATGCAACAATCCCCCATATATCAAACACCCGGTTAACAAATATTCGCTATAGCATGTATCAAAAATTAACACCAAAGATTCACTGAATGTATACATGATTTGATATAAATGAAAGTACAGAATTTTGGGATAGACAAAAAATTCTCAGAGCAAGTTCCAGATTTAACAGATGTGGACAGATACATTAATATGCACAGCATGGTGTGTTGTGTGCATACATTCGAATAGCATCATTATGTGTATCCTGTCTGCTGAACTTTGTAGAAATTATCTTACAAATTTTTCCCCTTTTACAATTTATGATGACTGGTAAAAGTCAAGCAATTACCAGTGGTGCAACTGCCCCTAAAGCAAAGATGAAACACATCTCTTTGGATATTAAATTGGATGGTTTGACGCTGGCGAAAAGCCAATCAGAATTTCTAGAGCATTGGGCCTAACTCCACGATTCACAAGAATGAGGAAACAATTAGAGCAACTGCAATATCTGGCGTCTCTAACAGCTACTAAAGTATCATGCAATCAGTGATGTAATGGAAATTATGGGGAGATTACTGAATGTTTGGATAGAAAACCAAATTCAATGGAACATTCATGTAAGCACTATGGTTTTTCAAGAGAAGGCTTGGCTTGAAGTTTATTTGATGATCTCCAACAATGGGGAAAAGGTACCAGAGAAGAAATGTTTAATGCTAGAAAAGGATCATTTGATAGGTTCAAACAGTGCAGTCATTTGCATAAGATAAAAGTGACTGGTGAAGCTGCAAGTGCAGATACCAGAACAGTTGGGTCTTATCCAACTGCACTAAAGATAATTGATGAAGAGGGTTAAACACCCCAACAAATTTCAATGTCAATCAAATGGGGCTTTTTTTTGAAGCAGATGCCAGCCCATACTTTTATCTCCAAAAAAGAAAAGATGGATGCAAAGGATTGCTTAACCCTCCTGCTCAGTGAAAATTCCGAAGGAGACATGAAGTTGAAACCTTTGCTAGTCTCCCATTCAGAAAATCCTAAGGCTATGAAAGGTATTGTTAAAGCTGGTCTTTTAGTAGTTTAGCACTCTAATAAAAATGCTTGGGTGACAATGGTAGCAGTCGCATTTCTGTCCTGCAGTTAAAAAATTTTGTCAGGATCATAACATTGCTCACAAAGTAATGTGTCTGTTGGACAATGGTCCTGGACATCTAGTCAACCTGAAAGATTTGTTACCTGATGTACGCATTGAATTTCTTCCACCCAACAGAACGGCATCAATTCAGTCAATGGATCAAGGAGTTATTTCAACCTTCAAAGCGTATTATTTACGCTGCACATTCCAAAAACCGATCGCAACAACGGATGAAGACAGGCTTACAATAAGGGACTTCTAGCATGGCTTTAATATTATGAATGCTATTGAAAACATTGGTCAGGCCTGGGTGGAAGTTAAATCATGCACAATGAATGGTGTGTGGTGAAAATTGATGCAAAGCTATGTCCAAAACTTCAAGGATTTACCACTGAAACTGTCCTAGACTTCCAGCAGAACATCGTGAAGCTTGCACAAGAAGCTGGGTTTGATGAAGTCAATGAAACTGATGTGGTGGAGTTATTGCAGTCACATGAAAATGCTTGTCAAATAAAGATTTAATGGAGATGGATATGGAATGAGCTGCATTAAAAGAGGAAGAGGAGGAAGATGAGAATCCTGTTCAGGTTCCTAGTTTATTAATGTCAGACCTCTCAAAAGCATTTGAATATTTAGAGAAGACAATGGAGATCTTTGCCGAAAAGGATCCACTCAAAGAAAGGAGCATGAAATTTTCCAGGGACTGCAGAACAAAGTCAACTTGTTACAAGGAAGTATATCTGGAGAAACAAAGGGCGTCAAAGCAGACGTTGCTGGATAGGTATTTGTCTAAGACTGACTTTCTCAAAAATGTCCATCAAGACCTGCACCAAGAAACCTCCCTTTGTTGATTAAGAATCCTATTGGCTTCAGCTGACCTCATATGAGGCAGCGGATTAATTTATCTCAAGTCAAACTGTGTGATCTCCCTTGTACTGGTGTTTATTTTTATCTGTGTGTTTTAACATAACAATTTCATTTTAAAGCTTATTTCTTTTTGGATTTTAGTTTTTCTATCATGACACATTTTACAAAATTGACTCTCATTGCTAACATTACTCCATACTTGTATAGTGGCACAACCTGCCTGCTACCCAAAACGGTGTAAAAGATTAAGTGTAATCCAACAGCGATTTTGACTGCAACTGGAAAAGTTTTTTTTGCCTCTGAAGTATGCGTCAAATTTTCCTTATGCCTCACCAAGGGGTTAAGCACATTAATATATGATACCTAACACAAAAAATAGCACATTTATTACATTTATTCATTAAATAACATTTATTTAAGATGGTTCATTATTCCTTGGGAACATATATAAGTTTACATAATGCAAGTAAATGGGAAAAAAAACTCATTCACTTAACAAATATTTGTTTAACGAATGATTTTCACAGAACATATCCAATATGTTAAGCGGTGGATTTCTGTAGTTAAAATGCCAATGATTTAGATTATAAATCCTACTGTACAGACTAAATGTGGTCAAAGTTTTTTGAGTGTGCATAGAGAAGACGGACAGGGAGATAGATCAAACAAGCAACTCCATCAAAACAGAATATATACCTTTTAGAAAATAAAAATAAAGAAACCTCATAAAACTGTTCAAACTACTATACACTGTTTTTCACAAAAATTTTCAGTTTGAATTTCAGCATCTAAAACAATGGCCTTAAACTGCTAGGTCAGAGCAATTATCTCAAACAATGCACCTTTCAGAATGAGGGAAATAATCTGCTTTGTACCTACATCTATATTTTGATTATGGATGTAGCTTTGAACCCCACTAAACAACAGAAAATGCACAGTACTAGTTAAATTTGGCACAAAAATGCAGATCATCTGATTAACCACGTAGTTTTAAGGTTGTATGATGCCAAATGAAAGTACTTGAAATGATATCACTCAGCTAAATGTTACAACTGCCTTTAACATTCATTTGTCAAAAGTTTACTTATCCATTAGACCAGTAAAATAGATTTGTCTTCATAATTATCAGTAGCCACGTTATCTGCATGCAAGTTAAAGTTTCTTCTACAATTTATTTAGCTTTGGAAGAGCCTCTGCCAAGGAAACAAGCAGGGAAACCCACAAGTAATCTATTAACACCAATATAGTAGGCAAGATGGTCAAATGAGGTAGCCTCCAGGACTGCCACCTAATCTGGGCATGGCTACCATGGCACCATACCACCCACAGCTACAGGTATAATAACCAGCAAGAAGCAAATCTTCTTGTCTGACGTTCAGCATCAATTTTGCACAGATCAGACCGCCAAAACCAGCTTGGCACTAATTCCAGAATGCTGTCTCAAGGACCATCAGTCAGGGTTAGATCAAAATGTGACAGCCAGTATAATATACTGGATCCTCCAGTAAAAAGTGTGGAAAATTACTCGCATCCCACGGCAGCACAATGATCCTAACCACCAGTGGTTGAGTCCAAATATCAAGCCCTACTCTGTGATGAAGCACACAGGCAACCTACCCAGCCCGGCACCCGGAGTACATCAAACGTCGTCATCAAATTGAGAAATCACTGAACCATTATCATAGAAAAGAGACAACTTTAATAATAAAATAATAATGGTAAAATTAACCTACCATTTATTTCCTCATTAATCCATTAACCATACTATAATTAGCCCCTTATTTACACTTTTCACTTAGAAATTCACCAGTTTCAGTTGCTGATACTCGTGGTGAAGTTGACGTACATTTGAAAAGTATAAATTTGACAAGAACAATTGAATTAACCAATCATGTGTTTGTATTCATCTGTTAATCAGATGATCCTGACAGTATAATAAATATGTTAATTATCATTTCAAAAAGCAATCACTTATAAGCCTGATAAACCTGTAGCTTTATAACTGTCTTTGCCATCTATTGTTAACCCTTTCTGGCTAACATTAAGATGGATTTGTTATAAAATGGATCCCCATTAAAACATAGGCAACTAAATACTTTTGCTATGTAGCATAAATTCACTAAATGTATGTATGTAAGAC
This sequence comes from Nautilus pompilius, assembly GCA_018389105.1. Taxonomy (NCBI): domain Eukaryota; kingdom Metazoa; phylum Mollusca; class Cephalopoda; order Nautilida; family Nautilidae; genus Nautilus; species Nautilus pompilius. The sequence goes on from JACATO010000320.1 coordinate 405,026, forward strand.
ATATTGTGCATGTAAAATCATGCATTTTTAGAAAGATCTAAATGAATAGCAAATCATAATTTTTTTATAAAATGAGAGAAATGTTCTAGAAAAAAAAGGCCTTAAAATTCTTTAATGAGAAAAGCGTAATTATTTAAGTTACCTTTTTAAATGAGATTTCTACTTTCCCGATGCTAAAACTGAGACACTGTTTGTTCTCAACATGAACCACCATACAAAAGAAATCTTAACTTCACAATTCCTGGATAATCAATATCATAAGCATGTACAATTTATTTTCTTACTGATATATTACACATAACAGGAAGTCTCCTGAGAGTGGTATAAGGGGAAAGAAAATTATAAATGTATGGAATGCAACACATACAAGTCCTGCAAGTAATCTAAGGTGTGAAACAGAAAAACCAGGAGCAATCAAGTGGAAAATCTAGAATCTGTGGCCCTACCACACAGCAAGATGTAAAGATGTTCTCTAAGCTATCAACTAACTATTTATAGGCTTAGCTAAGTACCAATAAGAAACATTCTTGTTTCAAGTGTTCAAAGGCAGGCAATTAGCAATATTGGAGAGCAGTCCAACTACTATGGGACCCATGAAAAGCCTTCTTAAATGAGCTATAGTCTTTAGCTTGAATAATGCAACAATCAGATGTGGGAATTTAAATCAGTCCATACTAGCATGCCAACAGGTCTTGGACAAACAATCCCTTGCTAAAATTATAATTCTTTTTCATCATTCTCTCACAGGAAAAAAAAAAAAAAAGCTTTTAGCATCAGAAGAAAAGTCTAAATAAACTGTTAGCAACAGCTACAAATAAGATTAGAGTCTGAAATAAAATTTTACTGAAAGGCACACTATGAAACTGTTGAATAACACCATTTCAGAATTCAATTTGTGCTCCAAAACAAAAAGTGAAAAATATTCTAGAAATTGTCTCAATTTTATTAAAAGATTTAGAGCATTTCAAAATAACAGCTTATTGCATATTCCTTCAACAATGCACAGTATTTACCACCGATATACATTTTTTAAATAAATGTAAATCTTAATAAAATTCCCATAGAATACTGCTGAGCCATGAGCCAGCTGGCTTTAGTGCAACAGTTCTGGTGATTTGCTCTCTCTCTCTCTCACTCACACTCACAAATGCACGCACGCACGCACATGCAATGAAATAAATATACATATATGGTGTGTAAACTTTAAAAAAAGAAGATAGATTAAATGTGTGCATCTAAAATTTAAAAAAAAAAAACTTTAGAATTAAGGCAAGAAAGATTTTTTTCTGAATATTTATCTTTAATGCTGAAGTTTTGTTCAGAAAAAGAAAGGAGAAAACCACCCAGAAACAGTGGACTCATCCAGAGCAATAAACATTAAAAGAAATCCAATAGGAACACCATAACTCACAAGAACCCTGGCAGGAAATTTACTTAAGAAAAGGTCATTTAGGTTGAAATGATCTGATCCTATGGCAGGACCAGCTGAACTAATGGCATCCATACTAGTTGATGAAATATTGTAAAATGGTTTCAGCAATAAGAAAACTGTTAAAGGATAAAATACATTTTAAAGATGAAAATCCATTGTTTGTTTTTTAAAATCATCTGATATGCGTTATGAATGCAAAGTTATGCATAAGGTTCCAAGTTACTAAAAGTTAATCAATGAAACAGACATATTTGAGAAGCTTGTTTTTTTCTGAGGGTGGAAACTGGAATTTTGTGTAGTGCACATTATAGAAGACCCCCCCCCCCCATTCACAGGATAGAAAAGTTCCAAACTTCCGTCTCTCTAACATTTAACAGAGGCAAATGTTTGTTTTTAATGTTTACCTATTTAAAAAAGGTAGTAGTAGTATTTTGATCTACCATGTTTGTTTTTTTTCTGCATGGATGACAGAAATAAACTATGCCAATTCTCCATGCAATAACTAGCCAAAAGCTTGAAAACAAATAATTCCTAAAGAGCAATTAAGTTACAAATCACATACATTTATAACCAGGCATTTCAATGAGAAAAGCAGCCACCACAGATATTCCAATCATAAGAAACACTGTCAAAAACAAGCATGATTACTTCAAAACTCCAGAGATTGATCTTTATCATGGAAAACGGATGGAATACCAATTCAACACACACACACACACACACACACACACTGATAAAATGATTCATCATAGAGATGACATGCAAATTCTGTTGATTTTTCATGCCAATTAACATGCAGAAACTAATTCCAGTTTTGACTCTAGTCGACCTTATCCTAAGCTGTTAATCTACTGCTAGGAAATTAATAAACAAGGTACATAATGGTAATCAGGACTCAACATTTAAGCTCACAAGTGACCATAGTCTTGTAAATGCAACCAAATGTCTAACCATTTGTATTTTATTGTCTAGTAACCTAAATAGCAAAAGTACAGAATTGTGACCTCTGAGTCTTGTAACCTTGTGGCATATTTTTTTCCTTCTTAAATTCATGATACTTCTATAGCAAACTGAAAAAAAAAAATGAATGTACAAAATGCAAATTTTTCCAGAAGTCTCTTTATAAAACTACCAGAGGGCCCCTCTCAACCAACAGAAAAGACTATACAGATTTAAAGCTTCAATTAAATATGAAGTATCAGCTTTTGTTGTTTTTGAATTACCACACAAAAGTAAAGTAATGAATCATTGCTTTTCAAAGCAAGTACCATAGTAAGACAAAGATATAATAAAAAAATGGACTGGATTTAATGAAAATTCATCTGTTCATCAGATGGTCAAGTCAAGTCATTACTAAAGATGTTCAAATGAAACCAGGTCAGAACAGCATCACCATAATGGTTGGTATCTGATGAGTGTTAGTATTTACAAGCAGGTCAGAAGTAGACACCAAAAACACTGCAGCAAGGTTTATCTAACAGTTTACTCATCGTATCATTAAAATTTATTTGTATATACATTTTTTTACATTTAACTTTAGAATAAGTGGAGTTCATGTGTGAGCTAGCAGTTATTTTACAGATATTTAGTAAGCACAGAATTTTAGTTAAGCATCAGTGGGTGGGTAAGTTAACTGAAGCTGGATAGCAAAGTTGAACAAATTTTTTTTTTGCCAGAAGAAAAACACACCTATAAACTACTTACTTTTTTTAAGAGCAGTTAACCAACAAGTACTTTTTGTTTTCAAGTCATAGCACACACAAGTTAACTGGTGTTAGGCTGATACAATAAAGCCACTGTTTTAGTGTCCTCTTCAGCCTCACCACTACCTATCACACATTCTGCAGCATGAGTTAAAGTAAATTGCATCAACAATAGTTACTACTATTATCCAAAACAGCCATAAGGTTAACTAACATTGGATAATATGTAAATGAGCTCCAAGATCCTGGTTTAGGGAAAGTTAGCTGCAATTCCTTATTGACAACAGAACCATTTACTGCCCCTGAAGCTCTCTCTCTCTGTGTGTGTGTGTGTGCGTGTGCGTGTGCATGCGTGTGTGAGAGAGAGGTAAAAACAAGAGAGCATTATTGACTAATATTCTGGCTAAGCTCCATAGATGAAAATTGTCATTGAGCCAAATCTCCAGCACGTTTCTCCAGGAAATGCTAGTAATGTTTGATGAGAGCACACACTAGCTTTCAATATTTGGAGAATAGATATCCACAAGGCCATACAGAAGGAAACTAACATTATTGCTACTTTAATAAAAAAATTCCTCTGTCCATCATTAGATACTTCTAATTGTAAATTTTCATAGCATTGTGGGAAGATTTTGTAAATTGTCAGCTGGTGGAGATTCAAATTGCTTACACTGCCATTTAGATATTTAAAAGTATTTACTTTTTTTAAAATTTGCCAAAAAAAAAAAAAAATTGGAAGGGGGAAGAAAGATCCACCCACCTGAAAGAGGAGAGAAGTAATGCAAAGGTGCGTTTTAGATAACTAATTACTGTTGGGACATACTACCTGCTAGTCCACAATTTAGCATTTATACTACAAATTAGCTGCTCTAATTTATTGTTAACAATAGTCCCAGGAGGCCAGAAAAGCCCACCACCAACTGACCGTAGTACACAGGCTATACAAGTTAACAGAAGATGCCAGTATTTTCTTTTTTATAGTTGGGTTTCAGATCAACGCATGTCAGAAGTTACATTTTGTTCTTTTTTACCAAATGCACAAGCAAACCACACCATCCTGAAAAAAATCCCCAAAGTTACTCTTTAATAATTAACTAATCCAGAAGAAAAGAGAAAAACAAATGCAAGTTAGTGTAGTTATTGCAAGGAAGACTGATATCGAAGAATGGAACATAAACTAAGTTATTAAAGTTAAATGTTCCAGTAATAGCACCTCTTCCCCCAAATAGGCTTTACCTTATCATGCAATTTTTTTTTTTTTTAAATCTAACCTCTACTGTCATTGTGTGGTAGTGGTACTGCCTAATACTTTTTGAGCTGGCAGTACTTATCCTGGCAAAAGAAGATTTTTTGTTTGCTGGTTAAAGACATGAGAAGGCAGCTGGAAGATCCCAAGACAAAGAACAACATTCCCAGAGGATGGAGAAAGGAACTGCTTGGTGCCACACAAAGAAACTTCCCCACAGCAATAATGGATTAAAGAAACTTCAGACAACATGGCTTCCGGCACCATGACTACAGCAATGAAGCAGGAAAAATTCTTCAGCATTAGTCCAGCAAATCACAGAGTAGGCTTCCAAAGGAAAAAATGTAAAAACTTTTAAAAAATAAAGGGGAAGTAAAACCATCAATCATCAAATTCAATGGTAAGAATTTATTGGTTATTTCTGCACTCCTATGATATCCATCATTGCAATTTTCTACTTTTCAGTAATTAGATTTTGACTTCTTGTAGTTTGCTATTATAACTTTTATTTTAAAATATCCAGAACATATGAAAAATTGTGTGTATAAGTTAACATCTTTTTTGACGGTGTAGTGTGATGTCCCGAGAAGTGAGAATTAGGAAACTTACTAGATTTAATCAAACCATGACTATATTTCTCTCAGCAACCATCGTTTTTTTATTTCTTAATGAAAATAATTGGAGGTAACCAGCTGACCTATTAGTCAAGATATTATATTATACAAGGTCGTCAAACCAAAGACCTCTTCTTTCATCTCATCCTTCCTTTAGTGCCTGAAGATACTGATGCATAGATAGTTGTTTCTATATATAAAGTCATGAAGAAATTCCTAGAAATCTCCAGTTATCTAGGCTGAAAGAAAATTTGTGACAGTTTCTGGAACATAACTGAAAGATCAAGAATCATCTAGAATACAATTAAAATTCCAGAATATTCTGTCTGATGCAACATTTTTTCTTGTTGGAAATAATACCTATTCATATTCAAATTACCAATCCTCATGATTTCAGTGTTAGTTTTATAAATTTTTTATTCATATTAATAAGGAAAAAACTTTCATTGTTTTTCATATAGATCGAAGGCTTTGTCTAACATAAAGACAAATATTGAAAATTATTAAGGTGGCCAAATCAACTGGCTACAACTGTAAATGTTCTAAACATGAAAAATAATTTCCATATATTTACTCATCATAAAATTCAATCTTTCACATTGTCTCTGAAAATAGGTGTCCTTCAAGAAGTATATCTTAAGTAATAAGAATTTTCTAATTCCTCCATTGCCTAATTCTGACTTTCTAAATTTTTTGAATGCAAGAGGATTAAACTGGATTTTAAAAATCAATGTGACCTATCTTTTCTGCCATTAAGGCAAATGCATCTTCTAGTCTACAAAAATTATGTAAAAAAATGCTTTAAAAAATTGCTTGTCTTTTTTTAGGAATAATATTTTCATTATTAAAAGAAATTTTTTTATTTATTCACACTTTTACAAACATTTAAAATAATTTAAAGGAAATTTCTAATAATGTTGTTTTTCTTTTTCAAAGATGCCAATCTACAAGAATGTGAAATATGATGATTGAAAATTAATTAGCCTATTAATGTATCTTTGCTGAATTCATATAAAAAATCTTTAAATTTCTGCCTATTTCCCCTATGAATTAATCAGAGTATGCAACAAAATTATTGCTAATAAAAACTACTTTGCAAAACTGTATATGAATGTAATCTTTTGGAATAAGTCCAAAGATTGATAAAAGAAACCATAGAAGGCAAAGTATGGAACTAATTTATTTACTAATACAAGAACTAAGAGAACTTTTAAAAGAAAGCATCTTTTAGGTGACATTGACATAAGTGTACATGGTAGGGTTTGGGTACCACCTGCTGTGGCAGAGGACCAGGTTTATTCCCAATTGGTTTCTTCTCTCTCCTGAACCAATTTGACTGGGTTTTCAATGAAAAGTTCTCACAGAAACTTTCCAGTATACATACCAATAATGGTACTTCTGTGAATGTTTTTTAAATGAACATCATCCAGTGTCAGGTTTAAGGTTTTCCCAAGTGCAGATAACCCATTAACCCTTGACTAACTGACTCACATACCCAAAATGGAACGAGCAGGAGACTATCATCTAAATGATGAATAATAAAAAAAAGGAAAAGAAAAGAAAGCCACAAGCACAGCTGGAATCATCAATTTTTCTACTAAGGCTTTAAGCCAAAACAGGGCCAGACCATTAGTCAAAGTCACAAGTAAAAGAACAATAATCACGATATATAATTTTCAACATAGTACTATTTCTGTTTTTCACATGAAATATTTCTATATTTTAACATGAATCAGCAATACCAGACCGCTGTATGGGGATGCAACTTAACATTTTGGTCTCTGCAACCAGTTAATCATTTTAAAACTAGTTACCACACTAAAATGCCCCAACTACAGAATCAGTTACTTATGCCCAACTAGGCACACAGTAGGTGTAACCAATTATTCAAGATGCTACCTTGAATCATGCTCATATAGCTGGACACTGTAATTGTAACCAATTCTAAATGTCTACTACTGCTGAGTCCCACCTGTCACAGGTCATAAAGTCATTTTGGAGGTAATGTATGTGTGTTAGATTTCAAAATGTCTCCTTTTGCAATTTTGACAACATCAAGTATGCGGAAAACTTCAAACCTGTATGCAACACACTTCATGTTACTGTGACATTTCAATACAAATTCAGCAGTTTTTAATTCAACTTTTATCAAACAAAATTAGGAAATTCTAGGGTGATGCAAAAAATTTGGCCAACACACAGGTGTAGTAGTCTTGCTTGTTCAAAATTCTGTCATGTGTGATTTTCTGAGCCTGTGATGAGAGAATAAACTCAGCATCAAAACGTGCAATCTTTTCTTAAACAACTGTAAGTAAACCAGAAAGAATGTAGCTGAATTCAGTCTAGAAATTATAAAACAACAACCAACTAACTAATAGATAACGTGCAAAATAGAAAACAAAAATGTGCTGTTGATGGGCGGAGTTGGAGAAGAAGAAACAAAACATGCAAATCATTTGATTGATGTGGATAAACTAATGCCATTGTAACTGCCAAAAAGATGACGATGGTGAATCAAAAAGGTAAATCAGGTGTTGTTTTTTTGCCTTAACATGACTCATTAAATCCAAGCCCAGAATTCAATATGATTTAATACAACTAAATTCTCTCTCATGGATGTACCTGATGGTTTTCCCTGTGCAGGCAACCCAACTAAGCTAAAATTTAATTATGTAGACAGTATTTTCCAACTTCAATGTGCCAGAAAACCAGCAACTTTCTTTTTTTTTTTTTAGTAAACTGAAATGATAAACCAGGGGGTTTTGTAAACTTTTGAAAAATTCAGTGATAATACTTTTTTTTTTTACATGCTTATTCATAAGCTACTATTATAAGAACATAAGTTAATGTTTTACCTATATTTATGAAACATCTTGGTAATAGCACTGAACCAATAACTGGCTCACATTAGCTTTTCCAAAAAAGATTCATCAAATTCTAATCATTGCTTGAACTATCATCATTTTGCATCCTTAACTTACTTGCACATACATGAGATTCTATAAGGACAAATTTCCCCACTGATAAGGTTAAATAGGGTTGTCGATGGAAAATACAGTGTACAATGGTTGTACTTTAAGCAGTGAGCCCTAAATAACTACCAGAACACCACTATTCATACAAACTTGTGATTTGGAGAATAAACTCAAGAGAAATTATAAATGAATAGATGAACCAATTTGAACTGTCAGACAGCTAATCACTTGGCGGCCTGCCTGAATATGGCAAGTCTCCACTGTTGAGATGTAAACATCTTCACCATTTCCCATGTAACTGATACCAGACTTACAAAAATTCTGCAGTTGCACATGAATATTGTTTGGGCCTGCATCACTGTTTGTGAGGGACGTGATCATAGCTTTGTGCTTAAGCATACTATTTATGGTAGACTCCATTTACAACAGCTACTGTGCTGCCACTTATAGAGTAACAATAATAGTGCTGATGTTAATGAGTAGATGCAGCATTATATTGTATGAATAAAATCAGTAGTGGTTTTTCCTGTAATTAATTAGGGCTCATCTCTTTCAGTGTGATCTTTGAAATAATACCTGACATGATTAGGTTACACACTGCTGCAATGGTGTTTAAAAGAATAATTTAAGCATAGAAGTTCAGAGAGACAGTTCATAAAAGTCTAATGTAGAACTGTTGCATAATTCAAGTAATAAAAATACAGTAAAACTTCACTATAGTAAATCTTGCTTTTTATGAACACCCAGATTTAATGGTCTCAACAGCTAGAATAAAATTCTTACTGAAATTTACCCTAAATGAACAATCAGTACAAAAGGTTGATCCGAATAAAATAAAGATGATGACTGATTGGCTAAGCAAAAAAGAGCCAATTTCAGTGCATGTAGCAAGTGGTCGCACAGCATAAGTGCTTTTACTAAACTATAGTGATCTGAAACTTAAAAATGGTAAGTGAAACTGCAAATTCCTGATAATCTAGAACAAAAAAGGAAATCTCAAGCAAAGGTCTATAGAAAACTTAGGCAAACAAAAAGTACATTTGCTACAGTTTATTTAAACAGAGAGAAAATTAAGGCTACCATTGTAAATGATGGGACACTGATCGAAAGAAACCCTGACAATGCCATATACCATTCTTTAAAGTGGCTGTAGACAAAAACATACCTATGCACAAAGGCCAAAAATATGCATCATGTTTAGGCATGGAAAACTTCAAATGTTCAAACAACACAAGTTGTTGGAGAAAAAAGTTAAGTTAATATTAAGATGACCAGCACAATGGTTAAAAATGTTTATCCCGAACTTGTACAAAACTGCAACCTGAAAGATATTTGCATTGTCAGTGGAACTTGGATATTTGACAAACTTCTGACTTGCAAAACATCCACCACGACCAATAATTGTGATGCCACTAAAAAGAACAAACAATAGATAACTATATTGCTTGAGGGAGACATGGATAGGTCAGACCATCTGCACTCTCTTTAAAAATGAGAAAATGTTGCCATCATTTATTGACAACAAAAAATCATAGATGACTGGTGGCATCTGGACTGAAGTCAGAACTTTTTTTAAAAAGCTGCAGTTACAGGACTAAAAGGTTCTACCACTCAGTACATCCTGAAATTACCAATGTGAAGGCTATGACAATGCTATTTGCCTCCTAATTCTACTAGGGTACTGCAGCCAATAGACCAGGGTGTGATCCTATGCTTTAATTCCTGATATAGGTAGTTCCCACTCAAGGCAATGTTGGAATGCATGGACAATGAAAAGCACACTTCAGCTGGATATACTGCAAGTCACACACTTCACAAGAAAATAATGGGAGCAGGTGATGGAAAACTGTTTCAAATAAGCTGGTTGGCCTAATGTTAGTGGTGAAGATTCAGATTAGCTGTAAATAGATATACCAGAAAAACAGCTTAATGAAATCACGTCAGAAAATACTTGGAAGCCAACATAGGAAGCAACGGATAATAACATCATCATTGACTCTGTAGTGACTAGATAAAAAGATGAATGAATGAGCATGATGCAACTAGTTAACCAGTGATCCATTCTTTAAAAAACTTGTAAAAAAAAGTGATAGAAACTGTGGACATTTTCAGTCTTTGCCTAGAATCAAGGAATGTTTTAGACTAGTCAGTAAGATTGAAACTGTAAATATCAAAGAAATGTGCTCAAGATTTGAAAGAGTCCACTGGATACTTTTTTCTCAAATAGTGATATGTAATTGCTATGTAAGTTTGTTTATCATTATCATGCACTTTTATAAATGCATATAACATTTCTAGTTTTATCTTAAAACAAGTATATTTTATGTTCATGGCAATGATTTGTTTCTTCATTGTGATGATGCAGCAAATTGTTAAATCTGGTTACGACGAGCACCCTGATAATAGTGAACTTTTCTCCATGGGGGTTTGCTATAGTGAAATTTTAGCTGTATATATCTGTGAGCAGGATTTCTTTTATGTGACATTAACATAAGCTACTAGAAATTTCTGATACTCTAAGCCATCAGAAATAACCTGTTTTTTAAACAATTTCTCCTTGTCTCCTCCTGTGGCCTCACTTTTTGAAAATATTAACAATGTTGGATTTTTTGCTTTTTTTTTCTTGTTTGTATATGGTAACTATAAAGCCATTTTATTATTATTATTACTATTTTAAAATTCAAACTATTTTAGGCAAGTGATGCTATTTTAAAATCAGATTTTCTATTTAAAAATTTTTTCTTTTGGTAATAAAATATATATATATAACACAATTTTTTTTAAAGTTTAATAGATCTTCTATTCATCTAAATCAATGTAACTAGATATCATAGCTTTTTAAGTATTTCACTAAAAATACAAAATTAAGATAAAATAACTACTCCATAATTCTAAGAGATAAATTCATCAAGTTTGTAGTTAAAATATGATCTCTATTCTTGATTTAAATGCCTGATTGCATCAATCACTGACTGATTTCATTAATCATCATCCCACAAGATGCACTTCATTCTGAGTGTTAAAAGCATGCAGAGGTTCTGCCTATAGAAAAACAAGTCTGACTAAACACAAGCAAAAATGGGAAAATCAAGACGAGTGAGTAGGGAGGGGAGTTGGAAGCAAATAGAGTTCTCTTCAAAGTTTGCCCAAAAAACAAAAAAAATGGTTATTAATCACAGGTTATAAGAAACATGGAAAGGTAGCTGAAGAACAAAGGACCATCCAGAAACTGTTCTTTTGAGCCTGAAACAGCACAAAGAATGTCATTAAGTCATGTTGTGTGATTTCAACAGAGCAGCAAGCACCGTGCACAGAATACCTTCCATGCTATCAACAACTCTCATGGGAACAGGTCTGCATTGCCAGGTCAGCTCCCCAGCCTCAGGAGACTATTGCAGTGTACAAGAAGAATTCTGATAAAGATATTTTAAAATGTGCTAAATGTTCTTTCACTTCTACTCACGTATGCACAGACAGAATTGATCAGATCCCTAAAGACAACAGCCCCAGCAAGTAATCATTAGCCACCACAGTCCTTACTAATTACCCAAACAAAAAACAAAAACCTTGCATTGCAGCTGCTCCCCAAACTTACTAAATACTATTTACAAAACAGAAATAAACAGCTACTCATTAAACACCATAAATTAACAGAACATTTTCTATTTGTTTCACAACCCCAATTAGACAGTGACATCTAACAAGTATGTAGTTTGCTATATGCTAGCAGCCAACATTTCTTCCTGCATTTATGTTAACCACCTAGAAAATCTCTTCCATGGCATCAGACTGCTTCAAACACACACAGTCTCTATAAAATTTTGGACATCTTTTAAGAAACAACAATTTAATAGTTTTATTTTATTTTTTCTTTAATGTATTTACAGTAACTCTTTCAAATGCAATAGAGTACATCAAAGAGAAATAACTGCTGGCATTTGAAATATAAGAAAGTCTAACATAATTTATTTATTCCCTTTTCTGATTCTTTTTAGAGATTTTATCTAGAGAAAACAGATTTTATGTACTCTGAATTTTTTCTCATGAAAAAGTCAATCAGAGAAAGATAGAGAGATTTGAGGTTGAAATGGTTGATTAGTCAAAGTAAACTTTCATCTTGAGACAGATTGGTATGAATGATTAAAGGCAAATGTTCTGGTACATTATTACTTAGACTAAGGGAACTGGTCCCACACATTCCAATACAGCTGCCATGGGTAATCCTAGTCTAGAAGTTTTGTACCTTCCTGTGGGACCCATCTCCAAGGTGATGATAAGACCCACTGACAAAATCCTTAACAGATGCAATGCTTATTCTAACAGATCAAACTAATATCTATTTGAGAGCTGAGCACACCAACAAAGAAACTCTCCCAAGCTACAAGCTGGCTACTAGGCTGCAGTGGAATGGGAATTAGCTCTCTCCTAACCACCATGGAATTAGTCAAACATGAGCAGTGTTTCCAGTCAACCAGAAGCACGTGCTATGACATCTCAGTGACTAAATGTGCTTGGATTCAGTCAATGTTAACCAAACAGCACACACACACACAATGCATAGTAAATAAAGCCGTGTGTTGTGAAATAGCATAGGAAAGCAGTAACCAAGGTATTAAAAAGGAGCCTTTTACAAATGTCAGTAAAACCACATTTGATATGAAGATAAAAATCTATACCAGTTTCTCTCTATGATTAAAAAAATAATTTTAAATGTCTTTAAAAAAAAACCAAAAAAAATTTTTTTTAAACATTTAAATATTAAACTTTAAGAGAATGTGCTATTTTGCATATTCTAGATGTTGGTACTAACAATCTTTCACCTGCTCATAAACTTCTATCAACATATCACCAGCAGTTATTTATGTAGAAATCTGTACTTTTTAAAATGTATTTTTAGCAAAACCATCCTGAAATATAGAGCAAAGTTATGCATTTTTTTGTTCCATCTTTTTCCAGGCACTAAAAACAATGCCTACAATCACCCACAGACATGAACCACTGCTTTCTGTCCAACATGGCCTCATTTAACATTATTACTGAGCAGCTGCCCAATGAAGGACTGAAGTGTGATTATTTATATTTTGCTTTTTTGTTTGAAATAATTTTTCCATATTTAAAAATGTAAGATTGAAATTACTGTCTTCCTTCTATTTTTATTTTAAAACACACACACACACACACAGTGTAAAATATAAGACTTTATATTTAATGGCTTGAGTGCATGTGTTCTAGTAATTTCCTGTAAATGCAGATAAATATTAATGATGAACAGGATGAAAATGCAAAAGCTGTGGTTTTTGAATGTCTCTGAAATGATACAGAATGGCCAAACCTTGGTCTACAACATCTTCAGCAATGACAAAGTCTAAACTTTTGCCACAGATTCAATTTTTTTTTTTTGTTGTTGCTGCTGCACATGGTGCAAGAATGTTCAGAGAGACAGACTCCACCATGGTCTGATTGGACAAAATGTTGAAGAATTGTCATCATCTTTCTGTCCTTAACAGAGTGGTCCAGACTTTCTTGGTAATCTCACCACACAGAATGATCATAGGAAAAGAAAAAAAAAAAAAAAACCATTAAACATCATATTTTGTTAAAGACTTCATTACTACACAATACTGTCAATGATAGGCTTATTATTGCTTTAAATAGCCCTAGGAGTGTCCAGTTTGATCTTCATCCAGCAGTCTCACTTTTCTTCAGAAACAAAAAAGAAAGTTAGTTTTGACATACCACTGTTGATGATTTTTTGAATAGGGATTTTGTAAAGTTTTTCAAAGCTTAGGATATTATGTAGATGTTGAATTTTTACAAATGTATTTTTGTCTGTCTGTCTGTCTTGCCTAGCTATTGTTGAATAGGAATTTACCAACTTTGAAAAGTCTATTCATAGTTTTAGCATATATTTGTACCAGTACATATAATGTTCATATACTTGGCAACAATAAAGCTACAAATGCCCAAATAATGAAAATTTCTTAGAAATCACATTTTGGGACCTTTTGTACCTTTTTCAAAGAACATAACATTACCCAAGCATATGTATGGTATATCTTTGGTTTATTGCTCCTTGTACTCTTATAAACACAAACAAATGTTTGAACAATGATAACTTTAAATTAACAAAATCCACTTTACTTAGTTAACAGATACATTTCTATTGGGTTTATGCAGAATGTTAACCTTATGCTAAACGTGTTTTCCTATGTTGGCCTCAATGCTAGTCTTTAAAGTTTCCCTATCAAAACTATCGAATTATACCATCAATGTCAGCTGGTAGTAGAACTTAGTAATGAGAAGAATCCTAAAAGAACCAAATGATACACGAGAGAAATCAGGACCATGCCAGCACATTGCCCAAATATGGATAAAGAAACAAATGAAAAGATCAAAATAAGTGACAGCATATTAGTTTAAACCATTTTTCTATCTCTCTTTTTTTTTTGACATCCAAGTTGAGTCAACATACTTAGAAAATACCACAAAAAGTATTTTAGGCTTTAGACCCTTGAAGTTTCCACTTTGGATAATAACCAATGTGTAATCTTTAGTTATAGAAATTTGTGATTAAATGCTGCTAGTAAACATAAATTACAGAAAATATATAATTCTTTTGTTTTATTTTTTTGCAGTTTCCATTATATCCAACAAACAAGAAATTTTAAAAATTATTTTTCAAATATAAAATATATTTTCTGCTGTTGAATATTATTCAAATTTTCACTGATAAATCCTTTTTTTTTTAAATCTCACATTTCAGACTGATTTCTACATGTAGAAACACATGTGCACAGATTCAAACTTGTACAAACTGAAACAGTTCAGGCCTACAACCATCTCCATCACCACAAATCACTAAAATTATATTCCAATTCTCCGGGGCCAGTATAGAATGGTATATCTGTGTTTACAACTGCAATCAATAGACTCATTCATCACAGACATGAAAAACATGATATGTACAAAGATAACAAGCATCGTTAGTAATGAATGGAGAAACAGTTAGATAGATACATGTACTTCATAAAGTCTGTTAAATACCAAAATCATTCTTGCATAGTAAAAATCAAAAACAACTAAGGCATTACTGGCCAAATCCTCAAAAATCAACCAATTAACTAATTTATTTATTGTCATTACTGTACATCAGAAATATTCTCTGCCAATTGTGAAAAAGTATCACATTTTACACATCCATTCAAATTATACCAAGTGCTGGATGTTTCAGATAAGTAAGGGAAATAACTCGATTTTTCTTTTGACGTTTTTCTATGGTGCACTCATATTTTCACAATGTTTACTAGAGGTGTTCTTAATGTACTAAACAATGGAAAACCAAAGTCAGTCAAAAATACGTTTAATACTGGAAATATTTAAAACAAAAATGGTAATTCATCGTTAAATCATAAAAGTGACACAGAAGCTATCATTCAAACAGCATGAAAGGTTTACAGATTTATTGGGTTCTGACACCTAAAGATAGGTGACTGAAATAATATAAAGGCTAAAATACTCTTTAAATGTGAAATGTGAAATTAATCATTAAATAAAAACAGTTTTAGGATCTTCAACAATATGCAACTTGGTAGAACCTATACTGATAAAAAGAGCATATTTTTTACTTGCAATTTTAAGGTGATGTTATAAAACGCAGTAAATCCTTGCACTTCAACAGAATAAATAACCTAGAGCTACATGTAAAAATTTTTTAGTAACTTACCTGCAACAAACATGCATAACTTTAGCTTTTTGATAACCAAGGATTTAATAGATAAAACCTTCAAGACACAGCAGGAAAAAACTCAAGTATAGTTTAACCAAAATCATTAATTGACATAATCTCCATATTAATTTGAGTAATGGAATGTGAATGCAAGCTAGCATAAAAGGTTAACTGAGTTTGCCAGTCAGAATGAATGGAGAAAACAGGCAATGCCATACCAGAGAATTTTTTAAAATTACTTATTGTCTTAAATAAAAACCAGTCACTTCTTTTGTCATATCTATTGTAATCTATTAATTAAAAACACTGCAAAGGGATGAGATTGATGGTTTGCAGCTTCAACATCCTTTGTCCTCATCACTATATAAGGACATCTCTTTACTTGTATATAATCTATCATGCACATGTAATAACTCTTGGAAAATTATAAACATCCTACCACATTATCCTACTTCTAGAAAGCAAATCTGATGTTAGTATTCTTCTAAATTGTGACTAGTCAAAATATAAATAAAAAGTAAAAGATTAAATAGCTTACTGTAAGAATAGTGTAAACAAAATAATTTTTAAAGATCTATATGGTATTCATTAATTTTACTCTTCCAAGTTTTCATCCATCAATTCTCATCACTAATGCAAAACATAATATTAAAGTTTTTTGTTAATGTATGAATTTCAAACTTTCTTCCAAGTCATCACCCAACCATCATTTCTTCCCACCACTATAGTGCAACATCAGCTGAAAGTCCTATATATGATGTAAAAATTCTTTACTATATCATACCTTCTCTTGTATTAATAAAAAGACTATTCTTCAACTGGCTGTATATATATATATGTGATTAATACACTATCTAAATCTTTAAGAGGAGGAAAAGTGCTTTAGGTTCAAACAAACGTTTGTAGTGCCATGACAAAGGCTGAAATAAAATCTAAGGTAGCATTTAAAAATTTTATTTACTTACTGCAGACAGAACAAAAAACAACAGCTTAATTTCAATGTATTAAAGACGAGTCATTTTAAAATCATAACTAATTACATGTATTACAGATAGTTTTGAAAATATGTTAGACAAACAATTAGTTTGTCCAAAAAAGTAAAACATTTAATTCATCTTTCTTTTTCATTGTCATTTGATTCCTGAGTAAACTGTAGCATAGCAACAATGTCTTCTATCTCTAAAGTCATTAGCTAGGAAACAGCATTTGCAGAATGCTACAAGTTCTGGAATATTTATTCAATCTGAAAATGTTATTTTAGCCACCAGGCATGCAAATTAGATTTTTTTAAAAAGGAAATAAATAAATAAAGTTAACATTAAAAGCCAACATTTTTTTGTTTTTCCTTACAAAGAATTATCTTCCCTTGTCATCTTGAGTGAAAGTTTGTACCTGGGACATGAGTTAACTCCCATTAATTTGTATTACTAGTGATCTGCCATGTGAAAGGAGAAATTTTAATTGGCATGTACACACATGCACACAAAGATAGAAATAACCCCTTGGGTTAAGAAAAATAGACGACAGTTTAAAACCTACCAAAAGAAAAATCAAATGGCTGCAACTAAAAAAAAAATCAAGAAAATCAGAAACAATGCAGTAGCAAAATAAAACCCCATCTGAGAATTCAGTTTCCTCCTCAGTTAACTTTTCCATGTTAGAATGGCAGTTTTTGTCTTCTGATAAATACAGAATTGGTTTCAAGATTCTCCCCAGAGGAATAGAAGAAATCCAAACCAAAATTATTTTAATTTTTCTCATAATGTTTGTTGATTATATCCTATTTGAATGTTATTTTATTGAGAGGGTGGTTTGATGAATTTTATTAAATATAAAACATTTACTCATCTGAGAAAAGCAATGGATGAAAATTGTCTTTTCTGAACAAGTCTTTTTTCTTGAACTGAAACTGATCAGATGTCCTACAAAGATCAGTTTAGTGTAAAATATTTCTCAAATCCATACCATGAGATTTATAAAACCAAAGCAGCTAGTTAACTGCACATTTTTCTTCTTCATACTGTCATACATTAGACATGAAAAGAAATTTGGCAGCATAATTATTCAGTCTCTCTTCTACACAGAAAAATCACCTTAAGTGAGCTAATATTGCTATAGATTTTGGTAGAAGTAGCATTAAACATCTGAAAAATAACTTCCTTATCTTATCAAGTCCCTTTCAATCATTTCACTTCCCATTTGTGTTATTGTCATATAGTAATAATTTGGTAGCAAACAGTCAAAGGGAGATGACCCCTTATTTTTTAAGATTGATAAAATAATGGTTACATCATCCATTTCAAATATGAATGCAATGCTGATGTCAAAGCCATCCCAAAGAAGAAAAGTGGGTAGAGAATGCTAAATATTTAACAATCGATGGACCAATGGTTACTTTTTCATGGATGCAAGGACAATGCACTTTGTCTAGAATGTAAGAAGTGCTACAGTTTTTAAACAATACAATATCAGACATCATTATGCCACTTATGAAAAAAGAAAAGCATGATTGGTTACAATGGAAGTTGATAAAATGAATCACTCAACAAAACTGCTTGGCAAAGCACTTTTACAAGTGGTATGAAGAGCACAGCAGCTGTCCAAGTTAGTTACCATGTGGCTAAATTGGTTGCTAATGATGGAAGACCATTTTGCTGACGGGGAGTTCATTAAATCTGTATGATAAAAGTAATTAGGAAAATGTCCAGAAAAAAAAAAAAAAATTTATCTGCCAGTATAATTACCAGAAAAGTGAAAAAATGAATGGGGACCTGTTTTCTCAACTCAAGGAGAGAAAGGGCCTTGTCAGCACCTCATGGCAGTATTGATAGTTCAGACACAGCAAACTTGTTTTTGTTCAATGAAATGATGCAATGTTTGAAATTACTGAGGAGATAACTACACTTCAAACCAAGAAAATAACTACTACGAACAAAGACTTTTTCTAAGTAAAACAGTAAACTTGCTTCAATTTAATTGGAAAAAATTTGAAAGTATAACAGATGGCACAAAATATAGTAGGAAAATATTTGGTTTAAAGCTTGAATTAACAAGGAAATGCCACAAATAAGTGGCAAACTTCCCATGCAACTTCACTGAGCCATTTGTCATCAGTCCTTGTGCAGTAAAATTGTATGATGGGAACCAATTATGAACTTAGTTTCATGTATGAATTTCATCTACAATCACAGATTGCATCTTTGCCAATTTCATCAGGTCCTTTCTAAGATGGAAGCAAAGTATGTTTTGTATCATACTAAAATAATGTGGCTCAGCCTGGTTTGAGTTTTAAGGTAGTTAATTGTACTAAACCACAAAATCAACATTTTTCTCAAAGAAAAGGCAAAAATGAAACCAAAACTATACAATTCTATGTGAATTTAAAATGTAGTTTATTTTTTTTAGACATCACAGAGCATACAAATAAAACTAAACCTGCAGGAAGAAAGGACATTTATCTTGTAAAATGCTTGCTGTTGTGAAAGCTTTTAAGTCAAAACTGCAGATTTTTAGAAAACTGATTAAAGAGGGCAATCTGTCACACTTCTCAAGTTGTGAACATGCATTTCAAGATAAGGAAATCAAAATGCACTTTCCAGTTAATAGGTGCATTGGGGCAAGGCCTTGGAGCTATTGTAGATGGAATTAAGTTTGCCAAGATGATTTGATTTTTTCAAAATCCATTTGAAGCAAATACTGACAAAGCCCCTCTCATGTATCAGTTGAAATTAGCAGAATTACAAGCAATCAATTATGAGACGTACAAAGTGGCCTCAGCAAGTTTTACTCAGGTCTTTCACAAAATACATATCAAATTTAAAGTAGTTTACTGTAGGCACGATAAACATCTTTGGTAGTACCTGTTTTTCAAAACTTTCAAGACAAAGATCCTGAAATCTCAATTACAATCAGAACCCAACAAAGGAAAATTTAGATCAGATACTAAAAATATGGGTGTCAAACATGCAGCATGATATTAATTTCTTGGTCAACAGGAGCAATGTTCTTACTCAAATCAGGTTTATGGAGTCTTACACACACATTTAATTTTTTTTCAATTGCAAACAGTTTCTAGTTTACTTATTGTTTATAGTTGTTAATCATTACCAAAGTTTGGGCTCGTAAGCAGTCCAGCCAATGATCCACAAGAACTACTAAATCTGGTAACTAAAAAAGAATGGAAGATGACTGATTTATGACATATGTAGCTTATAATTTAATTTTGTTGAAATATGTTTTTAATATAAGGATTTTAAAGATCAAAATAACAAAAATAAGCTTTTTTTTTTGTTTATTTTACCATATTCATTTGAGCTTGCACATGCACAGACATATTTGTTATTTTTTAAGAACATTTTCTAAGATTAGAAATTAAAGTGCCTAAATATGTTCTGAAACAACTTATTAAACTTTGATTAGTTTCAGTGTAACATCTTAAACAAATTATAAAATGATCATGCATATACATACATTGATAAATATGAAAAGCACTTACCTTTCATCAACCTCAGTAGATTTTTCACCAGCTTGTTTCAAATCACTCACAAAGACCATTTCTCTGAGGGGAATTTCCAGAGATCCTTTTACTGGTTGTAAAACCCCTCCATCTGTTCAAAAACAAATCAACCAACCAGTAGAACCATTATTTTAAACAAGGTTGTTACACCAAAGTCTGAAGACCAGACCAATTTTGTGTTTATTTGTTCTCATAAAAATGTTTTAAAAAGAGAAGGAAAAAACCCTATGTTTGTTGTCATGTTTACACTGAAAAATGATAAACTCTCTCCATCTTACTGATACCATATCAGACCCATAAGAGGAAAATTTTATACTGCCACAACTCAGAAAATACCAATTTTATCTCTTAAGTTAAGTACACACTACGCATGAGACATGTTGCTTAGATACAGATTTAAACCAAAACAAAAATAATCATCAAATCAACTACATTCCACAGAACTGCACATGCTGCTTGATAACACAGATACTTTAATGATGTGGTAACAATATCTTGACATGATCAACTGTGCATAGTGCACACAAATGGTAGTGATGCCCTTACATCTTCACTGTCAGAACCTGTAACTTTGTGAAGAAAGCTTCATACTACTCATGCAGTAAACTTGGTGAAACATGAACAGAGATAAACTTGATTCAGTAGAAATCTTTCGAGGTTCCAGAAATCTTTGTCTACACACTCTAAAGATACTGTGTTTAAAAAAATGCATGACTCTGCACTAAGTTATTCTAGAAATCTTTGGAACTCATCTTAAGAGATAGAAATATGATGCTGGCAGTTGTTTTTATTATTAAATAGCTTTTAAAAAAGATAGCAATTTAATAAAGTAATACTGCATTAGATAAAGGGGAAGAAAGTTTTAAAATGTTTTGAAAACCCACTGTATCTAACCTTGCTAATAACTTCTATTTGTAGATATAAAAAGTTTATTTTAAAAAAAGGTTATACAGAAAATAGCTTAGAAAGTGAAAAACTTTAAAGAAAGTTTTTATAATATTAATAGAAATACCACACAGTAAAAGGTCATCTAAAATGTTTAAATTACCTCCCCTTTGTAGTTTGTAAAAGTAACTAATTGGAAAGTTTATTAGACAAGGTTTGACTTAATGCTATAAGTGGCACCTACTTTGAGAGGTCGCAGCTACATTCAGTCCCATCATGTCATACGATAGTGGTTTTGTTTGAGATGACCTAGCAGCAGGTGTCTGCAGCAATGTTGAAGTGGTCATTTTGTTCTGACATTTTCGTGCCCCATCAACTGCTGCAGTGATCCTGTCTGACGACTTATGCAAGAGTGCTTTGGCAACAGCTGCTTGTTTGCTTGACATAATATTTTGATTTCTGTCCAATGATTTGTGAAGACTGCCAGTCATGGAAATTAACTTTGACTGTTAAAAGATTTTTTTTAAAAGTTTTAAACTTCTGCCATGCCAACCGGCTGTAGAAAACTGTCATGTTAGTTACAGTAATATGCATCTACAATCAAGCCTAAAGCAAGAACCTAAAAAATAGGCATCATATAAAGAAAAGACAGAAGGACCACCTAGTCAAACTATAATTCCTGATAACCTTATGATCTGACAATACATACTAAAACAAATTACATATCATTTGAACAAAACAAAACGAGAGAGAATTATTTATCCTCACCTATATATAATTTCAAACATTCAGACAAGGTGAAATGTCAGAAAATTTTATATAGGGAAATTGTAACAATGTCTTTTTGGTTACTTTTTAATATATATATATATATATATATATTTAAATTTAACAGAAACAAATGTTATACAAAGGTAAGCAGATATTTTAGTATGTAAACCAACCTACTTTATAGCTGAGTTCAAGTTTTATGATAGCAAAAAGTAGAGTAAATATATAAATAAACAGGTTCCTTACATGTCACGTTATATTATATGATATGCAAAACAATTTTTATTCTAAAGCACATAATCATGAGATGTCTAATTTTTTAATATACTACTTTTTAAAATAAAGTATATTGCTTTAAGTACAATAAAAATCCATGCTAACTCTATTCTTTTAATGTATAGTTATCTTTTTCTAAAAAAGTAAACCCAGCTTTGAAATTACCATGCTCAGAGAATTATAGTATCCACAGATGAGCATGTTCTATTCTTCTATCCAAAACATTTAATATTGTTTTCCAGATTTAAAAAATGTTAACTTCAAATAACCCAACAATATAGATCAGTTCATAAACTTTCTTCCCACTGTCCTATCTTTCAAATTTATAAAATCCAATTCCTTTTGAAATCAACTTTGCTACATTCATTAATTGAGGTTATCACTTTTTCTATTTAAAGTTAATTGGAGAGGGCAAATGTTCACTCAGCAATCAAGAAGAAATTAGTTAGATGCATTAGCAGCTAGTTACATCTTAGCTTATATAAGCCCACTCCAAGGATTTCAAATGTCAGTCAACACAATTCTTAAATTGATTAATAATGTAACTTGCCAGTAATTTATTACTGAAAAGAAGTACTTTCTGATATTTAAGCAAGCCAGAATGTTATTTAATTTGTAACTATAACCCAAATAAATTTGTCTCTGTCCAAACACTTGAAATCTAATAGTTATTTTGAAAAACACAATTAGGTCTTAAGTATGTACATCTTCATTCCATAGCTCTCAATTGTGTAGATTTTCCATATTACCAATAAATGATATCAGAATAAATCACCCTATTATCCACCACACTGTCTGTCATTTTCACTATCATTCTGAGTGGAATTTAATATATAATTTTGCTAACATGCAGCTAAAGAGTAGCCAGACCTTTTTATAGCAAATTATTCAAGTAAATTTCTGTGAAACTTGTTTTTTTTTTTTGTTTTCTTTAAGTTCACAGGTTTTTTGAGTGCGTTTGTTGTTTTAAAAATAGATTTCATTTTATTTTGTTTTTTCTCAGACTAGACGTGATTTCTAATACAAAGATTGTGACACGCAGATATTTAAATGTTTTTCAGTTAGTGTGCAGGAAAACCAGGTGTCAGAAAGAGTTTTTTTTTTCTTTAAGATAGAAAGATATCTCAAGTATAACATTTGTTTTTAAATGGAAAAACATTGAACAAAACAAGTGTAAGTGAGCATTTTAGTCTAGCTACCTCTAACTTCAGAGGTCAGGGCTTAGTTAAGGTTTTCCCTGTCACCTTATTGCTAGTAATACAACCAACCAATTAACCTATGTTTCATCAAACTTTCCCTATCACCATCATCCAGGTTGCTTTAGTGGGGAATTTCATTTTTTGCAGCAGTGTTTTTATCCCCAGTCAGCCTAAAGCCTTAAAGTGTTGACCACATTATGACATCCAAACACTTAGCAACTTGGGCTACTCATACACTCAAAAAAATAAACAGATCTACAATAAAAAATAAATACTTTGTAGACAACAGAGAAAAAATTGCTAAGTTATACTACTACTAAGGTGATGAGAAAAAGCCTAATCCATCCATCTAAGTTCTACAGGTAACATGCTACCAACAACTTTCCATGTTGCAAGAAATTAAAATATCATCAATAAGATCTGCAGCAGTTTATTTTTTGCTGGCCACCATCTTGGTAACACTATCCCCAGCATCTCCTATGAATGCTAGCACCCCTCAAACAAATCAAACACCAATATTGTCAAATACCTGCATGTTGAGCTGCTGGTGCTGGAGTTGCTCCAGGTACTCCAGTCTGTCTTGGGTCAATTTACTCAGCTGGTTTTCAAGCTTTTCAATTCTCTGACACTTTTTTTCCGATTCTGCTTCATTCTTCTCAATGACTTTTTCTTTCTGGAGCAAATCTATTTTACCCGTAATCTCCGCCAGCTGTAATTCCAGATCATGCTGAGCCTGGAATTTACCAGAAGTAGGGCTTCTTTAAAATCATAATAATACACTTTAAACCACCTCTCAATAAACAATTTATTTAAACAAAAATTAAAGAAAAATAAGAAAATCTATGGTAAAGTAACTTCAGATGAAACAATCTGTAAGTATACAAAATTCAATGAATGAAACAATTAATCTACAAGTTATTAGTGTTACTGTATTAATTTTAAATTTAAAAAGTAGTTTACAGCTGTTCAGCAAAAAAATCCATAAATATAATAATTCATCATTTAACCAAAATAATTGATGTGCATCTCATTCAATCAATAGTTTCAGTCAAAACTAAAATTTTAAGAAGATTATGTACATTTCCTTTAAGTTTTTTGGAATTTAAGAGGAGGGTTCACTGTATGGATAAAAGAAAAAGCCATCAGATAAATAATTTCAAAATTAGGATTACCATAAACAAAACAATAAAAATAATAAACATGATATAGTGCCCTAAAAAATTTGAAATATATACAGGTGCATCTAAAAAAATTAGAATGTCGTGGAAGAGTTCAATATTTTTTGTCAGTTATTTCAGAAAGCGAAAATTGTATATATTCTAGACTCATTACATGTAAACTAAAATGTTTCAAGCATTTTTTAATTTTAATTTTGATAATTATGGCCTACAGCTCAAAAAAATAGAAAAAATGTATCTCAAAATATTAGAATATTCCATTTCGAGTTTGAGTAAATGACTATTTATGCAGTACAAATACAATGAATCTCTGAGTCTGGTTCAGTACACACAACCACAATCATGGGGAAGACTGCTGACTTGACGGTTGTCCAGAAGACACTCATTGACACCCTCCACAAGGAGGGTAAGCCACAGAAGGTCATTGCTGAAAAGGCTGGCTATTCGCAGAGTGCTGTATCAAAGTATATTCATGGAAAGTTGACTGGAAGGGAAAAGTGCAATAGGAAAAGGTGCACAAGCAAGAGGGATGACTGCAGGCAAAGCCGATTCAAGTTGGGGAACCTTCACAAGGAGTGGACTGAGGCTGGAGTCAGTGCATCAAGAGCCACCACACACAGACATGTCCAGGAAATGGGCTACAAGTGTCGCATTCCTAGTGTCAAGCCACTCCTGTACCAGAGACAACATCAGAAGCATCTTACCTGGGCTAAGGAGAAAAAGAACTGGACCGTTGCTCAGTGGTCCAAAGTCCTCTTTTCAGATGAAAGTAAATTTTGCATTTCATTTGGAAATCATGGTCCCACAGTCTGGAGGAAGAGTGGAGAGGCACAGAATCCAAGTTGCTTGAAGTCCAGTGTGAAGTTTCCACAGTCAGTGATGATTTGGGGTGCCATGTCATCTGCTGGTGTTGGTCCACTGTATTTTATCATGTTCAAAGTCAACGCAGCCGTCTAACAGGAGATTTTTAGAGCACTTCATGCTTCCGTCTTCTGACAAGCTTTATGGAGATGCTGCTTTCCTTTTCTAGCAGGACTTGGCACCTGCCCACAGTGCCAAAACTACTAGTACCTGGTTTGCTGACCATGGTATTACTGTGCTTGATTGGCCAGCCAACTTGTCTGACCTGAACCCCATAGAGAATCTATGGGGTATTGTCAAGAGGAAGATGACACACCAGACCCAACAATACAGACGAGCTGAAGGCCGCTACAAAGCAACCTGGGCTTCCATAACACCTCAGCAGTGCCACAGGCTGATCAACTCCATGCCACACCGCATTTATGCAGTGATTCGTGCAAAAGGAGCCCAACCAAGTATTGAGTGCATAAATGAACATACTTTTCAGGAGTTCGACATTTATATATTATAAATCTTTTTTTTTTTAATTGATCTTATGAAATAATCTAATATTTTGAGATAGTGAATTTTTGATTTTCATGAGCTGTAGGCCATAATCATCAAAATTAAAACAAAAAAATGCTTGAAATATTTCACTTTATGTGTAATGAATCTAAAATATATATGGAAGTTTCACTTTCTGAAATAAATGACAAAAAATATTGAACCCTTCCACGATATTCTAATTTTTTGAGATGCACCTGTATATTTGTCCTGCTAATACATGAAATCTCAATAGTAAAACTTATATCTAACTTGTACATCCATATAGGTTACGTTTATGTTCAAAATAAAGTATCTGAATTTTCTATATTATTTTAAATATAAGATATTGAATTATATATATAATGGTGGTGGTCTGTCCCTCCCCCACATGGTCATGTGATGTACATTAGTAAATGGTATTATGACATCTCTACCAACAGCTGCATCACTTTTACATCATATGAAGATGTAGACACATCACAAGTTGCAAAAAATGTTTCTGTTAGGGGAAATATTTCAGAGATCAGATCAACCAACCAAAATTTTCAGTAAACTAGTTCTGTTCCCAGTAAACTGATGGTTTTTTTTTTTTTTTTATTTTTTGATCTGTCAATCAAATTTCAATTTTAATCTCTGGAATATTTTGGTTTTGCTAAAGTTTCAGTTAAGATGGGGTTTGCTGTATATTCTTATAAGAGGATTTAACTACTATGATACTGATTAGGATTTAAAAGATAATATTCATGACTAAGTAAGGTCTTTGTTAGTCTAATACTGGACAAATTCTTGAACCAACTCATAAATAAACCAATTGTGGCTTGTACATTTCAAGATTTTGCATTGTAACACATAAGTATTATAAAAGTTGTGGAAGTTGTTGCACTATTAGTAAATAGTGATCATGGTGCTGATGAACTGACAATAATTTAATGAAACACAAAACAAAGCAGAGTAAACAATTTCAAAACCTGAAATGCAACTTTACCAAAGACAACTTAAAGTTGGTGCCTTGGTATGACAAACTATTGGAGTGTAATGGTATTAATAAGCATTTAAGAGGATACTGTTAAACAAATGCAATAAAGCCATTTCCCAAATAATATTCTAAAAGTTGAAAGAGAATGCACTAACCTTATAGTAAAAAAGAGAGAATATTTTATTGTAAAGCTAAATCTACAACAATTATAATGCTATAACTATTCAATGAGAATAATTTGGGATGAAATATTAAACAACTAAAACATTCTATGCACATGTTCAATCTAATTTAGTCTCAATGGAAAAGATTGTTCCACTTAATATTTAAATAATATGGAAGCAGAGAATGTTTCATGAATACTTTTCTAGTGTATTCACAAGAGAAGAAAACAAAGAAATCATGGGTGTTGAAAACTGTCATCTGATTAAGTTAGATAACATTACAAGGGAAAGAGTATACAAAAAATACCAGAATTTAGATGTGGACAAAGCTGGTGATTCTGATCGACTGCAACCAAGGGTTTTACCTCTAACAGCAAATACTATAAGTTACTCTCTAAAAATCAGCAGCAGCAGGTAAATTTCCTAATGAATGGAAAGATAATATATCTTTAAGTAAAGTAATTATAAACCAATAAGTTTGTTCAACAAAAGATCTAGGGGGAAAATTTGGCATCAATTATGGAAGAGGATAACTTATCTTGATACCCAGCTTCTTTTGCATAACATTCAATATGGATTTCACATGAGAAAATCCAGTTTTACAAATGTGTTGGAATTTTTGGAGGAAGCAATCAAAATGGTGAATAATAGTGGCAAAGTAGATGTTATCAACTTTAGCAAGGCTTTTGATAAGTACCTCAAAAAAGATTACTTACAAAAGTGAGAGGGTTAGGCATACATGGAAAACCGCCAACATAACTGTGAAATAACTCCATAAATTGAAGACAGCAGTTTTAAATGTTGATGCATTATACTTTGTAAATGTCACAAGTAGTGTGCTTCAGGGTTTGGTGTTGGGTCCCCTTTTGTTTTTGCTATTTGTTAATGACTATAATAAAGTACAGATCTATTTCAGAAGACAATCATTTTTTTTTAAACCTAGTTTTCCTGTCTCTAATTAGAACACTAAAGTTCACACTTTGCCATTTTGACACATGTAAGTGGTGTCAGAATGTAAATCTGATGACTTGCTGACCAGAAATAGCATCACCAACAGTCTTTCCACAAAACTAAAAAAAATGGTATCAATGAAATCAAGTGGTTTGAAGTGCAAGTTTGAATGATTTTGGAGTTCAGAAGAAGCAAAAAATACACAAAGGTACATGTATTTAATTTTAATATTATTTATATTCCGTGTAAATTTCTAGATCATGTGAGGTTTACTAAACAAAATACTTAGGTGTATTGTGCAGTTCACATGATCTCATCATTCTAATATCTTCAGCCATTGCTAAGATATGACTAGGGTAGGCAATGTACTCAGTTTCCAATAAAAGGCAAGTTAAATAAATTTGATAGTACCTCTAGCAATATCTATCAATGTAGTGATGAATCTAAGAATAATGAAATGGGGGGAGGGAATTGTTCTGCAGTTATTATATGACAAAGAGTAAACAGCACCATGAAAAATCTATGTGAGCAGTGAGTAAACATGCCCTGCATGAGACAGCATTGTCAGGTTCTTACCTAACACTAGTTGCTAAGGCTCAGTATTATTGGCAGAGTAATCTTTCTATTTTGAAAAAGTTAAATGCTCCATACAGAACAATTTTTTAAAAAAATTGGTGGCTAAATGTGTGTTGGGAAAGGGAGAGCATCACACTGAAGACATCTATATATAGATTTTCCATACATGTCCTTGTGGTCTGAAATATTCATCCATTTAATTAGACGATTTCATTTTAAGAGTATTAGAAAAAGGCTAAATTACTGACAAAAAATTAAAAACTAACCTTGCTAATCATGAATTATAAATTTGAAAATTCTATGCAGCCTGTGCAAAGAAAGCGAGGAAACATTTTCACAATTTCTTTATTATTCTTTTCATTTTTTAAATAAATCAAAATGTCAGTGGATTAAACAATTTGCTTACTTTTGTATGCCTCTATTTTCAGTTTCATGCAGTGAAGAGACAAAGGTATTGATTATGACACTTTACCTGACTACAACTCAGAAACATAGGGACTTTCAAACAATCTGCTCATACTAAGGAATAGAAATAGATGTTCTTAATAGATTGGAAACCAGACAAACAGTTAAAGTCCCTACAAAATTAGTAAGAGAAAGAGAGGTTGTTTAGTTGAGTAGCTTCAACAATATCCATGGTTAGCTTACTCTGTTGCATTAAATGGGGCATATTGATTACCCAGTGTTGTTTAGTTGTTAAAAAGGAAAAAAAATACACTCCAACACAAGCTTATTGACAAATAGATCTCTTCATCATGGAAATTTAAAGAACATGAATATAACTCAGACATCCACAATACTAACTAGATCAAGCAGAAACAAAGAGAAGAAAACAGAGCTGAGCTAACATCAATTTTGAAAATCACTATATTGTGGGAAGCAGATTTTATTATTCAGAGGCCACAGAGATGAATCAACATCTTGAAGAGGATAGAAACCCTGTTAATTTTCAGAAACTTTAAGACTTCAGAATTAATGCAGGTGATAAGATTTTAAAGATGCAAATGAAGACTGCACCAACAAATGAGACACATTAATTTTAAAAAAATCTATTCAGAATAAAGTAATATCTCGTTATGCAAACTTTATCTGTGATTACATTTTTCAAGACATAAATGCAGGATTCTTTGCAACCATGGGAGATAAAGCAAAAGACAATGACAAAGTTGACTGTCATTAGATATTTTAACCAAATTTGCTTTAAGTCAAGAGATGATTTTCTAGAATATGTGGAATGTACGGTGTGTCAAGTGAAGAAATTTCCAAAGTCATAACAGAAACAGTCAGTAACTTCGATTTGGATATCCTTTGCAGGTAAGAATGTTTACCATTTATTTGTTTAAATTTAAAATCAGGTAAATTAATACTCCTTAATAAATAACAATAGTAATTATGTCATACTATTTTCTTTTTTACTCTACTCATAAAACGTTTTGTTTTGTTGTCTCTGTCTATCATATATAGAGATCTAGAAGTAGAAATAACATTAATATTGTCAATTATATTTTAATTGACAAAAGTAAACTATCATTATTTTTATTTTCACATGGAGTCAAAGTTATGATGGTGCAATTAATATGGCAGACCAAATTAATAGTACTGCTGACAAAATCAAGAAGTCCTACTATTAAAATTCTTTACACTCTTGTGAATCTTATTTTTAAATGTTAGATCTAATCATGTCTTTTTCCTTAAAAATAATATGCTAAAAGTAATGATAATTTTTTTCAAGTTTAAAGTAATAGTTTGTTTGACCTTTCGGATGGCAAGGATCATGATTAGCAGACTAAATTGGCAAATTTCTTCAGTTTTTCTCCAAAACAACAAATTGTTAGATGTGAAAATAGCATAAGTGTGTCCAGATCACCAAGCTGACAGTTCTACACACTGTATTAGTAAACTGAAAGATTCGTGAAAGATTAGAAAGCATCTTCAAACAGTTTTTTTCTTTTCATTTCAGTTCAGGTGTGTTAAAATAAAACTGGAATCCTTAGACACAGAATTTTTTTTTTGCTGGAAATGATAGTAGAGTGTTTAGATGATAGCACCTTCAAGACAACAGTATCACCAAGGTTAATGGCTCTCATTCCATGCTTTTGCATGCAGCAAGTTCATCATGTCCCTCACTGAGTGTTCAAAATGTTAAACATGTTAAAAAGGACCATCAGGTAGAAAAGCAAAGAAATTATGGTTCCTCTTTATAAAGTTCTGATTTAGCAACATCACATCCAGGATATTTAATGCAAGCTTTCTGCCTGTAATTTCATAATAATACTTGTGTCCTAGAATGGGTTCCAGGATTATCTATTTTAAAGGTAAGGAAAGCAGGTAAAATTTGATCTTTTCAAAGAGACTAGAAATTATGTAGTTGCTAAATGTGTTATAAGAAGACTGTGAGGAGATTGAAATAGGTATTCAAAACATTTAAAGAGTTTGAAAATGCAAAGTGTCAAGCATTTTTTACATTGGCTAATAACTCCAGTAAGAGACACCACAAATTTAAATGTAGGAGTAGATTAGATGCTTGTAAGATTTTCTTCAGTAACAGGGTGGTTAACATACAAAATGATCTTCCTTAGTAGATTGAGAAATCTACCTCAGTAAATTCACTTAAAAATGTACTGATAAAGGATTCAGCTGCATACAAGTCATACATTTCCTTTCCCTTTGTATACAATCTGTAATAAAATTTGAGATTGAGAAGATCTGGGAAAAAGCAACTTAAAGAAACCCAAGCTAAATGAATCTTCAGAAAAATTCAGTAGACACAGTGTGAGAATTCCATAAAGTGAAAATAAAGCTTTAAAAAATTAAGTAAAACCAACAAAAATTTTATAAAATCTTAGTTAAGAAAAAGCATTTGAAAACAAAATCAGGTGATTAGAATCATTACACCTATAAAAATGTCTATAGTCTGTTTAAGTTTTCGAAAAAAGAATGAATGAAAAGTACCAAAAAATCTACCTTCAGAAAAGGATGAGAGGCAGCAACAGCTGCTGAGGCAGCCACTGCAGCTGTAACCATATCAGGCTGAGAACTTTTTGGCTCTGATGCATCTGTTAAGACCTGCTGACTAGCAGTGCCGACCAACTTTGGCTGGACAACCCGGCGAACTGGCCCAGATTTCTCATACCTGAAAAATAACAACAGTGTTCTCATCCATCATCTTTAACAGAGACTTCAGGACTTTAGTGTTCCATAATTTGGAATGCAGACTCTTATGCAAAATACCTAAATAAAGAAAGAAGTGTTCTGCTAGATTTTATCAAAGTTTAACTCAAAGCAGTAACATTCTTAAATTATTCTCATTCCCATAAATATGAAAGATAAAGAAAAAATTTCTTCACAAGTTAGATTTGTGTAATCAGTCAAATTTTCCATGGTTTTAACTCATGACTACAGCAGTTCTTACCCAGTAATTGATGTAGAGGCACAATTCTTAATGTTTCAAAACTGAAACTATGAAGCCAACTAAGTGATTGCATGCCAACATTTTCTTATTTGAGCATACTACATTCAGCTAACCACAACTTAATATGTCATAATGCTACAAAAAGCAAAATAACTATATGAAATATTAATCTTTGTAAGAAAACAGTGTGTAATCACATGGATTCTCCAAAGTTGACCTTGCAACTACATCATGTGTCAAAAAGCAATATTGAAGGATAAGGTACCAAGAATATATATAATAGTCCAAATTTTAAATGTGTCAGCAAATGGCTAAATAAAAGTTGTACCTCCAAAGCTGAAGAATTCATTATCAGCAGAGCTAAGTTCCGTAATGTTAACCAGTTCGTCTGATTCCATGAAGCTGCACCATGGAAACAGTTTTTTTTCTAATTATCAGTCAGAGATATTTCAAATTCCATGCAATGTTAGACAAAGAAAACACTGAAAATGTCTAAGATGCAGTTACAACTTAAGAGATTCTCAAACATTAAATAACTCTATGCTGTCATTAAATAATGAAATTGGCTCTAAAATTTTTTTTTAAAAAAGTATTTTATACAAATTGTGACCTTTTAAAAAATGCTTCTTTAGCTGATTTTTGTTTGTCTGTCAATCCAAACTGAGAAACTTTCACATCATCTTTGAAGTCCTTTCTGCTCTGAACACCATAAATGTCAACAGAAGTTCCCTGCTTTAAAATTCTGGAATGTCCCTGAAATTGAAAAAATAAACATATTCTATAAAATTTCTAGTACTTTTGAACAGTAGAGTGTGTGTGTGTGTGTGTGTGTGTGTGCACATGCATCAAAAAAGTAAAGTCAAAAAACACAAACACAAATATCAAAAGAATTTATACCATTTTTTTTTTAAAAAGGGAGATAATTTATCAAATAACCTTTTTTAGTTTATGAAATGTGCTAGGCTGCTCCAATTCCTCTTCCTTTATGGCAAGCCCCTTTGCGTTTAAGAAATCCCCATTTTTCAGATTTTCTACTGCCTCAGTACTGATGGATGACACAGACTCACCAAGTATAGTGACAAACCTTCCTGGTACTGTAATAATCTCTGGTTTCTCATTCAGACTGTGGTAATCAACAAAAATCTCATGTGGGTTTAACACATCCAGCCCTTAAGGTGAAAAACAGAAAAAAATAAAATAAAATATCTGCAGATGTTCCTGGGAAAAAAAAGACATGATTCAGAGACTGTACTGAAAATTCCAAATCTTATATTCTAAGTCAAGGGTTCAGTTGTTTTGTTTTATTTTAAATAACTAAATACGTATTTCTTTAATAATTTTATAGCCTTTGCTTTTTGTAATTTATACAATTTTTATTAAATAATTTATTTAAATTAATTACAAACTACTTGGCAGTCAGTGGCCCTGTGGTCAGACTATAGACGACTGGCCTGCTAAGGCTGATGGCCTGAATTTGATTCTGATTTGGGGAATGTTGACTTTGTTTGACCTATCTTCCTGGTACAATTGCTTCTCACTCTTCTTCAGTCCCTGTTGCAAGATGACAATGACAAGACTACAAACTACAACTGTAGATTTGATAAAGTATTATAAACTACTAGCATTTGTAATCAGCTCAACAGATATTTAAAATAACTTATTCTCAGTAAAACAAGACAAGCATTGTCTCTAAATAAACTAACTTTATTTTCATTTTACTCCCTATATATATTGTGAAAAACAAACTTTACAATTTGCAATACTTTCCAGTCAGATTTTCCAAACTAAGAACTGTCTTATTTACTTCAGTTTAAATTTAACAAACAATCGAAAGACTAAGGAAATTCATTTTGATGAAGAAAAAAAGTAAAACAAAGCATGATCTGATTTAAATTTTGAATTTAATGCAACTAATAAACCTGAATGCAGTTTCCCAAAAACAATTGGCAAAAGTATCAGCATTGTCATTTTAAACAGCAATGCAATAAATAAATTCAAAGCAAAAGTTTTGTTGTGTATTTTATGGTAAAAGATGGATAAAATGTTGTTAATCAAATTGATGAAGTTATAAAGATAAGCACACGAGAAAGTTGATATTCTAGATATTAGTGAAACCAGGGGTAAGCAGGATGTCAATGATGCAGAGACTAAGGATAACAATGGGATAATAACAAAAGTCACTACTATATGTAGCAAATAACTTTACTGTAAGCTAACATCAACCCAAAGGAGAAATTCACAGATACTGAAGACCATACTGAGCTGAATAAGTTACACAATATCATCACAAAAGAATCAATCAATTAAAAATTGTAGTTTAGAAATAAATAAAAATCAGTTTTTACTCTTTATTATTAAAAAATAACATCTTATTTCAAAATTTGTGGATGGCAGAAGGATATATAGAAGACTCAACAATGAGTAAGATAGGACATGTTCAAGAATCATTAAAATAAACATTACAGTGGGCTATCAACTTAAAGATGTATTTTATTTAATCTCTCTAGATGCATTAAAATTTTGAACATGATGAACTACAGATAACTGGCTAGAAGATAATTCTCTTTGCACACTTGAATTGTTATCTGTCTGCTAATTTCTCCAGATTTAAATTGGAGTGATAATGTCATGCAAATGCTATAAAAGTAAACACAATTTTGGGGATTATGAATAGTGCTATCAAGCACCCAAAAAAAAATTGTTTTCACTACATAAGATATTGATTAGACTACATTTGGAATGCACAGCGGAATAAGATTCACTCAAATGAGGGATATTGAAAATTTGACATATACTAAGAAACTTAGAAATTCTGAGGTGTCAAATCTATTATATAGAAGACTGAGGAGGATAAATTATTGAAGTATTCAAAATATATAATAGGTTTGAAAAGTAAAATTGCAAATAACTTGTTACTTATCTCCCATTAATACATGATCATAAATGTAAGCTGGTACCCAGAACACTATACAGGCAAGGTGGCAGTGGTGGTGCTGCTGCTGCTTAACACTGGAAATTAAAGTCAGCACAAAAGTGCCTAGTGCACTCCAACCAACCTAATGACCTAGCAAAAGTCCCTAATGGAACCCCTCTTTTTTAGATGTGGAATGAAACTCACATAGCTGGATGGCTGGCTAAAGAGTAAGAATCATTCCAGAAAGGTATGCCAAACTAGGAAGTCTCCTGCAGGAATCAAACTAAGGCCCTCAACTATAGCAGTCCATAAGTCTACCACTGGACTACCACACTGCTGTTAACTTTTGTAGAGAGGAGGGCTCACCAGGTTAGACTAATCTCTTCAGTAATAAGGTAGTTGGCACGTGAATTTGTCCTTTGCAATGGAATATAATAAGTTCAGTGCATGTTTTGGATAACACTTTATGTCAGACTCTCTGCTCCATTGCATTCTATATTTTATAGCAAAAATAATTGATTTTAAAAACCCACTTCCCACTAAATATCAAAGGGAAATAACTCCACTAAACCTTCAAGACTAATTTCTACATAATTTGGACAATTATTAACGTTAATACCTGCACTTTGTCACTACGGTTCAAAAAGAAGAAAAATGATACCTTTCGGTAGTTTTACTGTTACTACTACTACTAATACTAAAGTTTCTTTTCTGTTGTTTTTTTTTGGGGGGGGATTTGTATAACATCATTTTAATCTTTTTCATGTTGTAAAAATAAGATTGATTAGCATTCAGTTTCTAACAAATCACAAGCACCGACCCTCAGATTTCAAGAAGCAATCAATGCATCAATGATACTACTTACCTTTACCGGGGACGTGATTTATAACTGTCCCTTTTGTCGATCCAGCACATTCTGCATTCTGATTCTGGTTCTGGTCACGTCCATCCAGCCTTTTCCGGTTGTTTACCACTCGATCTCGATCCTTCGGCTCATGCCTCTCTACCACAACATTTCTGCAGCCATTCACCTCACCCCAACAGTTCTGCTGGTCGACTCCCGAAGGTCCTTGTATTTCACGAAGCCTTTTCGCGGACACTTTTACTCGCTGAGCCCCGTTGCTCCCAAAAGACTTGACTGACTGGGACGAGGAGGTACTGGCGTCCAAACGAACCGAAAGTCTCCCGTGAAGTTCAGACGACACTGAGCTATCGCCGTCGCAGCCTATAACAACATTATATTCTGGTCTTTTACCAAAATGCAGGTCGGGATTCCCAGTTTTTTCTTTGATCTGTTCGACTTGGATACCGTTGTTTTTTTCATTGGGATTAGACAGAACATACCTGTTTGAAGCCAAATGATTTGGACTGTCATCGTGCAGACGACAGTATTTTGCTGTCGTTTCTTCTTTGGTTTTATTCAAAGCTCTCACAGCGGAATCTGTAATTTCTAGCACTTCTAGTATACTCGTATCTGTCATAGTGCGTCTGTGTAGATAGAGAGAGAGAGAGAGAGAAACCGCCCACAGAGGTCGTCTGCTACCCTTACCAATTCTACAAAACGGGGTCGGGCTTCCAGATACTGCAGATCAATGGGTCCCAATATGCAGACAGACTGGAATTCCAATCAATCAATCAGAAAACATTCGGGTTTGGAATTCAATTCAAGGGCTAACGGAACATTCCCAGTAAAACTCTGTAATTGCTTGAATACACGGAATGTTGATAAATCATTGTTTAAAAAAGTTACCCGAATAAATTCGCTCGGAGTCCGAATAGCAACCTTTTCAATATCCCGCTACCATGGCGTGCGCGCTCCCAAACAGCTGAGAAAGAGCCGATTTAATTGGACGAATAAGCAAGTCGCAATCCAACAACAACAACAACACAAATCACTTCTCGCAAATGGCTTTAAGTACGATAATTCGATTTTTCTGAATACTTTTACCAGCGCTAAATGTAAATGTTGTAAAATTACCTCTTTTTTTTTCCTAAAAAATGAAAGTACGTTTGTTTTTGTTTTTTTTTAATAAATGCAGATTAATATTATTGGCTGAGTATCCAATCGGCTTCTGCGTAGCAAACCGCAGTTATACCCGTGGTACGGCAATAGGAGTCGGACGGCGCTACGTTGACCAGAAGTCGAAGTAGATCGAACAGGATAGGACTTGTTAACAGCTTTGTGTTGCATTTAACAGAGTCCTTGTCTCGGGGGTTGTTTTTTTTTTTTTTTCTTCTTCCTCCGTTTGGCGCAGTTATCGTCGAAAGGGGCGCGAAATGTATGCTGTTACTCGCTTAGCATTCTTTTTCTAATGTTATGGGCTGTGTAGCATAGCGCTGTGCTGCAGTTAGAAATCTCTTTCTCTCTCTCTTTTAACGTAAAGATTAAATTCATAATAATGGTGAAAAGTATGCAGTAGTATTGCATTAACGATACGAGATAGATCTCGTCTAGAAGTTACAATGTAAATATATATAAATATGTGCACAAAGTCTGATAACAATGTGATTTTTTTTTTTTTTTTTATTTTCCCCCTCAAAAGATATTTCCGAGTCAGTCATGCAAACAGTATCCACGCCAGGACAGCTAGATACGGAAGCAACTATGAAGCAAGTAAGCCGATGATAACATATCGAGAGTTTTCAAAAGCCCTGGGAGGGAGGGGATGTTAGATTTTGAGATACTTCCAGTCTTAGCATCTGCTGGGAGAGTAAGGGAGACAACTCCAATGAGAATATGATGACGGTGAATGATCTTAAATTCTGCTTGCCCGGGCACCAAAGTGGGCGCCGGTATTTTCTATTGCGTGTGTGTGTATCTATAAAGAAAAGGTGTGCATTGTGGAGCTCAAATATACTTTTAGTATCTTCTGCAATTGTATGCCACATATGCGAACCACCTGAGAATTGAGCTTTGCAAGTGTCAAACTCAAAACCTCTTTCAAGAAAGCTGACCAAAGACGACTAATACTTTGCAGTAGTAGGGCCGCTGGCCTTTGCCAGGTGTCGGCACAATCAGACCCTCACTGGTAACCTCGCTCCCCTGACACTAGATTTGGCAATGAAGAAAAGGGTACCTGTCATACAGTGCACTCCCAATGACCTCTGCCCAGCATTAGGAATTACCAGTTTTTATATCAGTAATTTTAAATTGTATAACTCGTTAGATTAGTTATCTTCATTTTGTTTCTTTATTCCAGTTTAAGGAATTTTTATCATCTTACAACAAACTTTCACAGATGTGTTTTATAGACTGCACTCATGATTTTACCACAAGAAAGGTACTCGATTCTGAGGTAAGATATACATTTATTTTACTTTGATTCTAATTACTTGAAGGATAAATTTTCTTATTTGTATTTGGTGTTTCATGATATTATTTTCTAAATAATGCAGTGTATGAAAAATGTATCAAGTTAATATATTACCATTCAATCGTCAATGCCATTTTTAAATGTATTTTTTATTGAATTCTATTAAATAAGATCACACATTAAAGAAACACGAACAACAGTTTTACCATATTCTACCCCTAGTCAGATTTTCAAGCATAAGTAGAAACCTTGGCTTAGTAGAATTTTGTGAAATGGAAATGATGTTTCGCAAACATGGCAGCGAGTGAGTGGAACTCATCACCAGAGGAAGTGGTCTCAGCAATTAATGTAAGCAGTTTTAAATCCAAGTTAAAAATAGCATGGAAATGTAATTCCATGAAGTTCACCCCACCTTGTTTAAAGTAAGGAAAAAATAAAGAAAAGTAAATTAAACAGCCAACAAATCTAAAGAGCAGGTGATAAATCAAACAAGATTAAGTTGGGTCTTATAGGCAATTTTGTCTCAGGATCTGAGCCCCTAATAGATCCCTATTTATTACTTCAGTGCTAAATTTACTAATTAAAAGATTATCAAATGCAAGTAAGAAATATTTAAATATTCTGGTATTCATACTTTAAAGATCATCACCTTAAGTTATTGAACTTTTCTGGTGTAAGTAGAAAAAGTAGTGACTTCAGAACTCATGCCAATCTTGTAAGTTATGATAATACTAAACACTATCACACCATTTAAATTTATGGAACCACTTTGAAATTAATGATTTATCTCAAAAAATGCTTATAGTTACAGAATAAATTAAGTACCTTTAGTAATGAGATAAGTGATGAGTGCTCTATACAATCACAATTTCCCTATTTTTTTGTCTCAATTATCTCACTGACAGTACTGATTCTTAAAAGTGCAAGGAAAAAAAAGGTATGCAGCAGTCTAGTTAAATGGGTTTATTTATAATATATAGGATTAAAATAATGAATAAGTCTAACATTACAAAAACTTGATTTAGTTCAGGCATTTATCATCTTATTGGTAATACACTAAATAATAGACTTACATCTCAGTACAATGATGATGCATTTTTTTTTTTTTAAATTATACAAGTTGTTTGAGGACTTCAATCCAAAACCTGCTTATTAAATTTTGATACTTTTTTTTTTACTAGTTTATACTGATAGGTTAGAGATTAGTTTCCTGGATGAACTTAGACTTGAAACAAACAGATAAATATAAATAATATACAGTTTAGCATCTTTTGTATGTGTAAAATATATGCTACTACAGTGCCCTGCCATATTAATTTGGAAACCCCAAAACTCATAAATAAATGTATTGATCAAAGTTTTTATTTCAGGTGATAGGCAGGAGATAACAAGTGTGCACTATCACCATCCCAAAAAACAGACAGATCCACAATATTCCTCCATTTATTCAAGATTGCATTATAGGATATTCAGTGTGCGCGCGTGTGTGGCTAGAGTCATCAATAGATTTTCAAATATCTCATCATTTCTCATGGACATATAGCCAATATTATTACAAAATTTACCAAAGCAAATGCCCATGCTATATCAAAGCTATCTGGAAGACCTTTAACAGTGACAGCACACACAAAAAAGCATCATTATGTATCACATCCACATTCACTGCAACAAAAATGAACCAAAGAATGGTCAGACATTATCTTCACTACAGAGGGTGTAGCACACAAGAAACTACTGTACAATAGGAATAAAACAATTAGAAATATCTGGTTGGAAAACATGATTGGCAAGATCCTCAAGTACTGACAGCATACAAATCTTTGAGTTCAGATTTTAGTAATTCCCTTCTGAATGTAACTTCTGGGTTTGCAGAAAACTTGACAATCTTCAACTCCGCTGGCTTTAATTCATAATCAAATATGGAGGAAGGAATGCCACGGCATGGGCTGCAATCTCGCATGGTGGACAGCTAGACAATTGGTGTTTGCTAAAGGATGTCTCTATGCAATATACCTTGTGACTACAGTCTGGAAGAGGAAATGAAGGCATTCAACTTTTCTTGGTAACCCAAAGCCCTGATGTAAATCTGATCTGAGCACCTGCAGAAACTCTGGATCATCATTTGAGAGCAACCAATCCATCCACATTTTGCTATGATTGAATTAAAGGAAGGTCTAATGCATGTGTGCACACACATGAAAGAACCTAGAGCAAACCATGATACAAAATTTCATTGATTTATTGCTAAACAAGTTAATTCTTTGTGCTTCAAAAATTGGCTGTCAAGTTCTAAGATTTAAAATTTTCACATCATTGCTTGTCTTTATTTACCATTTTCTGCAGCAAACTAACACTTTAATGACAGCAGGTGGTCAATTATGATGTTGCACTGTAGTAGCATTGCAAAGCTAATAATTTTTAAAAAAATAATCTCATTTATTCTATTAAATACTTTCCTTACTAAAGTTGCTTATAGCCTTTCCAAACCACTCTTTAATAATACTCTTCTTTTTTTTCTCTTGCAAAAAACTATTTTAAAATCACCCAATCTCTGTTTGTGCATGCTAGAATGTATGAAAAAAACTTTGTTGTTGTTGTTGTTGATTAGGATTTCTGTGAAAAAATAAATCGACACTTGCCAGTTAGTCTTTTTTATTACTTGCTTTATACGCTTTGCTATGCAATATTTGTCTTTTTTGTGTTCATATATTCAGTGGGTAAGAATATTTAAACATTTTTTAGCACTAAAGTGTCTGTGTGTTGTTTATTTCAAGATTATTGATAACCTCAGATAGGTTTCATAAAGAACCCTTAATAATCAGCCAGGCAGCATTGTGTGGATTGATAGAATGCATAGGATAAATTGTGCAGTTAAAAATTGTTTGCCTCATATTTGGTACAGAAAGACAAATGATTTTCATTGAGATTTAATTTATGTATATTGGGCACAACATTTTTAGTGATGTCAGATTTTAGGTACATTTTATTGAAAAATATTGTTTGATCAAAATATAAGCTAATGTGAAATGTTGACTCAAATCAAATGTGGCATCATGTGATATCTCACAGCCTGATTTAAAATACTACGTGTAAATATGAATTTCATGGGCATGTGTGATGTAGCTAACTTGAACATTAAAATTCATAATGATATCCTACTAAGAAATTGTTAAAGCTCAAAGGATACAATATGTAGTAGTGTTGTTAGATATCATTAGGAAAGCAAAGTTTGAATGTACATAGAT
The DNA here is from genome assembly GCA_018389105.1 of Nautilus pompilius. Taxonomy (NCBI): domain Eukaryota; kingdom Metazoa; phylum Mollusca; class Cephalopoda; order Nautilida; family Nautilidae; genus Nautilus; species Nautilus pompilius. The sequence continues at coordinate 446,485 of JACATO010000320.1, forward strand.
TACAATTTATGGATACATTAATGTTGGCAAATATCATAGATATTAAATAATGATGTCTCAACAAGTCAGTAGAAACATCTCTGAAAAATTTTTATTTAGACAAAGATACAAAATCTGACATTATGCTCCAATGTAGTAAATTCCTGTTCAGAAATTCTTTAATTATCTTATGTTAGTGCCTCTCACACAAATAACAGCTTGACACCAGCATGTTATATTACTGATGACTTTTTGAATGTTGATCTGGGCCAGATTGTACCATATCCTTTGAGGGCATCACCAAGTTCCTGCAAGGGGTCATCTATATAGTTTCCTACATAAATCACACATTCAGTTATTTTTTATCTTAGAATTTTTATTTTAAATGTTGCAAAAAAGTAAACTCAAAGGATATTTATTTGAGTTGAAATATGGAATTCTCACAGTCAAAAGAGTTGTAAACCAACTGGTTGGTCGAGGAATTATAACATGCCTCCAAACCAATTTGGGATTGGAAGAAAAATGCTGCTGCCATAAAAGAAAAAAAATGAAATGCAGAATTTTGACCCAAGAAGAAAATGCACCTCGCTAAAGTTGAGGACATTGAAACGGGTTCACTTAAATGGTTTTCCAATGCTCATATGAGCAATATCCCTATTCACAGTCTACTATTAATGTTTAAGTCAGAAGAATTTGCAAAGAAGTTAGGTCACCCGGATTGGAAGCCCACTAATGGCTGGTTAGATTACTGCAAAGGAAGCCACAATATGTTCAAAATAATGTGTGGGGAAAATGCCAATGTAGTAAATGATAGCCTTCATAAATGGAGCTTGGAACTCCCATTGATATTAAAGTTATACAATCTGTGAAATATTTACAATGCAGATGAGACAAGTCTGTTTTGACAATGTGCCAGACAAGACCATGGATTTTATAGGACAAAGTTGCCATGGTGGGCAGTGTGTGATGATGATGATGGCAACCAACATGGAAGAGGTCTTTCAAACTTCCAATGCATGTCATCAGAAAGGCAAAGAAACAGATGCTTTCAAGGAGTTCAGTTCATGCCCAGCGAGCATGATTCTCAATCTAACAACAAGAAATGACACCAACAAAACATCTAGATTTAACCAGATAAAGACAAGGTTTTACAGTTCTCTTTTGTTGCAGCAAAAGAGATCTACACAAACTGACTGCTTCTCACTTGAAAATTTGCCAAACTACACCACTTCCCTCATCTCTGAACCTAAAATTACTACCAGGCCAATATTCAAATGCTACCAAAACCAAGATGACGACTTCAATTTTCGAAGACTGGTTCAATGATAAATTTGTACCAAATATCAGAAAACATCTCAGATGGAAAAGACACTGAAGGAGGCCATCTTGCTGCTTGACAACTGCCCTGTACACCCATTCCAAGAGAATCTGGTAACACAAGACGGGAACATCAAATGCATTTATTTTCCAAAAATCCTGCCTTTGAAAATTCAACTCCTTGATCAAAGCAGCATACTGGTCTTCAAACTTAACTACAGAGAGAAATTATCAAGAGAATGGTGGGCAGTAAGGAAAACATGACAGCTTACCTAAAGAAACTCAATGTGAAAGAGAGGATCTGTATATGTGGACATGCCTGGCAATCAGTGACAAGTAACTGTATTAAAATCCACCTGGGAAAATACCCTGGCTGCTGCATTCGAGATAGAAACCAACAGCAATGTCAAGGAGGATTTTGAAAACTTCAGTGAAGAGGAAATACATGAAAGCAAGAATCAAACTGTGGACTACAATGGAATCAGCTATCATTGAAACTATGACAGAGGATGAAATTTTGGCTAATGTAACAGATCCCAGCACTCAAGATATCAGCTGAAGATGACAACAATGGCAAGGATGCCAAGACCAAGCCACTACCATCATCCCATAGTCATCCCCTACTAAAAAGAATCGCTGAGATGGTTGGGAACTAATCAGCAATTAACTGCTACAAGTGTGACACAACTTCAGAACATCCTGTATCTAAAAGAGGTGAAGAATAAAGGTAAACAGTAAAAAATTGCTTAATTTCTTCTTCATGCATCCATCTGTTCAATAAATGGACTACAATTTTGTTGATGTGTGCTCTCAAAATATTTTTGTGTAATTTGTATGAGCGAGAGTTGACCAACTGTGGATTTACATTTTTGTTAGCAGAAATAAAATTTGAATTGTCTTCATTTTGTTGTTGGAGATCTGTTTTAATCAGTTTATCTGAAGTTCTGTTTGGCACTTTTGAAAGTATCTTGTTATAACGCAGACTTGTGGTATGAACCCAATGTACTGTTTTAATGCCACTCCTTTTTTTCTACTATGTACATGCAAAGTTTATTATTAAATTATGTTTTTAAATTCTTATTGCTTATGGTCTATAAAGCTTAAGCAATTGAAAAAAAAATTCTTTTAATGAGTCACTCCGATTTATGTGGTACAGTCTACATATTTGTTTCTCTTTTTTTGTATATATAATGAACCTATTATATAAACTATCCTATGTTTAAAGTATTGTGATAGCATACAAGTATGACAAAGAAACTAATATTATTTCAAATAAATTCGAGAAAGTCAATGCTGTCACTAACATGAACACCATGCCCTCTTCCAAACACACTTAAACTGAACACTCGATGAGTTGACTATTTTGTTTACGCCACCAATGGATTCAGCTTAAACAGGTTCAATTATGTAGCTAAAACTAGGAATCGTAGGTAGTTTTCACTCACCTGCCAATATGTCCACCCAAAAGAAAACACAGCACTAAGCTGATATCCCCATCCTAAATTCAAAGCAAGGGTGGGCAATGAAAAAAAAAAAAAATTACCCCACACAACAATTAATTGAGAAACAGTCCCAACCTATTTCTTCCCTCAACCTTTAACCCATGCTACCCTATAAAGCATTAAATGTAATCTAAGGTCAGCAACAAAACCCCTAAATAGAGATTTCTAACTTCCAAGCATTTTGAGTAAAAAAAAAAAAAAGAACCCTTGTATACTTCCCAACACTATCTACATAATAAAAAACATCATCTACCCAAAATGATAGCCTAGCACTTATAAACACTGCCCCCCTCCCCTCAACCATGCCTATGAATCCCAGAAACTAATAAAGACAACCCAACCTTAGCAAAATACATTTAAAAAAAGAAAAGAAAAGAAAACCTTCAAAATCTATGTACATCCACATACAAGTTTCATAGAATCTCAACAATGGCAAATCTCTTAACTGTTGCAAGTTATTGGAACTTTCAGGTGCATGGATGACCTGAGGAGCTTTACACATTAGCTTTATGATATTTAGGTTCATATTCAAAAAAATAATCATAAATTAGTCAATGCATTTGTAAACATTACAGGGAATAAGAAAAACAATTAAATATCCCATTTGTAATTCATGTTTAACTATGTGGGAAACTACCCAGAACATAAATTCATAAATATGAAACTTGAAGTTCTAAGGACAAAAATTGAATCATCATCTTGTTGCTGAGCCTTAATTTATGTCATGTCCATATATACAAAGCCATCATTTCTATGTAAAATCAAAAGGAGAATACATTGCTATCAGATAATTTTAAGTGTCTGCTAAGAATGCATAGAAACACATCCAATAAAATATTGTGTTCTTTAAATTCAAGAGTCAGAAGTAGGTTTAATGTTTCCTATTATGCATTTGATGTTTCATATTTTCTAAATTACCTTTATCTGGCAATGATGTATTTACAAAAGTTTTTTGAAGATGAACTTATAATATTTGGCTCTTTTTCAAAAATTACTACATTATCTGCCACAATATTTTGTATATTTTTCATTACTAGCTTGTGAAGATGTTTTTCATTCCTGTCTGTCTTATTGCACAAAACAGAAATTACATTTTTTAAACATCAATTTTATTATTATTATTATTATTATTATTATCTACAATGAAGCATGTTTAAGAAATTTTGGCTGTCATGACCCATGACAGTATAAATTATATTTTGTTTTAAACTTGCTAAACCTTTTCTTTTACCAGAATACATGTTCCATAAACTGCATGGAGAAATATCTGAAAATGACCCAAAGGATTACCCAGAGGTTTCAGGAATACCAGATGCAGCAAAGTGAAGGAACCCCAGCCATTAAGGGTTTTACGGCTACCACATGATCCTGGTTTGCTATTACATGGAGCCAGAATCAAACTGCAGACACAAAAAAAAAAAAAAAATTAAAACTTTTTTAAAAAAAATATCAATGGCAGGGTGGAGAGATAGAAACAGAGAACAGATAGCCTGTCTCAAATTTAACCAAACCACTTCCCCTTTTATTTCATTCAGAGTCTCAATTCCACATCGTTTTTGTCTCGATTCATTAGTCACAAGAATGTGTACTTTGTGTAAACAAACCAAAAAAAGAAATGTTAATAACTACTCACAGAAATGTTCCTCATGGTTTTCGCAAAGCTATACTTTATAGTTTTACTGGACTGAAATAGAAAAGTATTCTTATGAGATTGAATAAAGATTTTTTCCTTGAAATGTATTGAAAGTAAAATTAAGTTTCTCAGCAGCATTTCTGGTTGGAAATATTACTGATATACACAGGATGGGATTTTCTACTTGAAACATCAGCATGGAATTTATAGAAAACTGTGAATATTTTGAATAGTCTTGATTGCTTAATATTTAAAATTTTATTATTATTGTTGTTGCTTAAGACAAAAAGGGGAGGGGATGGGGGCTGGTTTCACAGGTCACTCTGTTTGCTAACTCATACCCGTGCAAAATACATCACAGGCATTCATAATGTGCAGAATTTTCTCAAAGATGTTGGTTGTGCATTATCCTAACTGTCACAGAATGCTCCATCTCAGAACAATTTTCACCTGGACTATTACAATTAACAGACATCAAAATGACACTTCCCTGAAAATTGTTTCAGTTGATTATTGTACTTAAGTGGCATTGACTGTATAATTATATATACATATGGGGGTTTCAGAAGCTAAAGGCAATTAATTAATAAAAATAGTGACCAGGTATTGTTATTTGGACTACATCACTTCCCCCATTTTGTAACACAGTTTAACAACTTAATTTTCTTGATACCATTCTGCCATGTAAACCACAATTGCACTATCTGTTAACCTTGCAATCACTGACAAGTCTGACCAAAGAGGTGAAAATTGGATGTGGTAGTTTCAAAGTGTTGATGTGTCACTAGAACAATCACCAGCAGTGTGCACACCATGTGGCAGTCTTTGATGCCATCTTGTTTGAATAGTTAGCTTCATCAATACTCACTTGTCAGTTATCATAGTCTGTGTTCACCTTGCAAATGTCTATCTGTGGTAGCACTGCTAGGGTGTCCTGGTTGACCTTCATCCACTAATGTTCAATCATTTTAACAGATTCAGCTGCTTGTATACTTTTCTTTGCATCACACAGCTCTTCCCACATTGCACCAACATTCTCCAGTGGATTTCAATCAGTCCACAGAAAACTGATTTACAGATCACTGCTTGACAATAACAATGGTCTGTCTCTTTAAATAACTGTCAAATGATATAAGTCCAGATGGCAATTACAAAAGAAAACAGCTAGCAAATAAAGGGGATTTTTCTGAATATGCTAACTCAAAAAAACTAGTTTTTTATTATTAAATCACAGAAAACTTTCCTGAAAAATTCTAGACCCTAAGCAGGATGCTCCAACCCTTCAGGCTTATAAAATTTAAATGTATATATAAATATGTACATAAATAAATATAATTACACACATGTATTTTTCAATTATTTAAAATTAAAAGAAATCTTATGTAAATCCAGGTTAAAAAATTGTTATTCAAAGTCTTAAAAATGCACAAGTGCACATCAAACCACTGATGCTTATTTAATCACATACAAACGAAATATTCATTTGAACACAAGCAAAAACAAGATGATGCTAGAAAGAACAAAGGGCATTAGAAATTCAGTGGCTACCCTGTTGCAGCATTTTCTTAGTTCAGTTAACCTTGGCTGACTGTTGGAGCGAGCAGTGCATAGAAAATCCTTCCTCACTTTTCTGCATTAAAAAAAGCAAATAAATTTTCTGATGAGCCTTTGAAACCCTACTGAGGACTCCTCCACCCTTCTAGAGCATCACTAAATTGCTTCATTGGACTATTACTAATGTTCACAGCAAAGCATTGTTTTTTTTATAAGTGATTGTTCAAAGTCCAGTTATTTCTTTTACAAGAACAGTGTAATTACTGCCCACTTAAATGCATGAATGACATTGTTAAAAATAGCATCTAATACATTCTTCCTAGGCCTTTTAAAGAGACATCAACAAACTGATTATACAGAATTCTTATCCTGTTTAGAAATGACCTTGCTTATACTGATAAAACATTACATATTTTTAAATTATGCTTAACTATTGACTAGATATCTACCATGACACAAAAATGTTTAAATAATAATTTGATGATTCAGTATGAGGGACAAAATCTTCATTTTTTAATTCTCTTATTATAAAGATAAGGAGAAACCTTAAAGATAATCTGGTTATTGCATTTATTTTTTTTTTTAAATACTACAAACTAAAAATGGTACATGAAACTCAGCACATCTTAAGAAAAAATTGTCTATATTTTAAGACATCTGAAGCTGTACAGTTAAATAAAATATATATATAGTAGATTTATAAGGAACGCCTAAACAGCGCTGCATCAATGCACCATTATTAACAGAACTGCTTCTTGGGATTACCATCTTGACAAGAACATTCCTGAAATCTGAAAGAACAGGTTAAAATTCAAACCTTACAGTCCAAGATGTTTTTTTCACACTGCCAAACAATATAGCCAATTGATCAGTTGACTACATTAGAAACTTGAAATAGTAAGATTTTTGTTTTTTTTAGAAAACTGCTGTGATTGTCTTCCACAAGCAGGCAATTTTTCATCTAACCCCCATGGTTACAGATACGCCTTAGAAGAAAACATTTCTCTTTGACCCTCGGACAGTAATGCTTCTCATTGAGAGGGCAAGTTGACCCTCCAGATTATTTCTAAGTGATACAAATAGAGAACTGTGTTCAGCTGTCATTGTTGATGTGCTCCTCGAAGCCTTCACTTTCTGTGACAAGTGCACGCTCTAGAATCACTCTGCCTTCTTTGTAACGCTGACTCTCTTCAGTAGCAAACTCATAAATCCAACCAAGTTTGGCATCGCAATTTTTGCATGAAACATCTCTGACCATGTGACGTCCAGTCAGCATCACACGGTCTTGAACCTCACTATAGTTTAAGTTGACCACTCTGTTGAAGAGAAATGCTCGCCCAGTTGCACCTAAAAGCAGAAAAACGTTTTTTAAAGTTTTCAAAGGGAATAATTTCATAAATGTTTAAGAGGCTGATCTTTTGAAGTGAAAAGGTTCTCAGATATGTTAAAAACAAGCATACAATAAAAAGTTCTGGTTCTTTTCTAGATTACTGGTAAAACCACCTTTGTTGTATTTGTATACAGCACAGATATAGAATCTTCCTTAAGAGACATTTTAGGCTACTAAATAATTAAGTGTTATTAAAAAACAAATATCTTTGGTCAAAATATTTGGTGGGGGGATAACTTAAACCAGTTTTTATTTTTTTCTGTTAAAATTTAATATATTTTGCGATATCAATAGCATAATTAAAAGGCACTCAATGAAACATCTGGAAATTTTTCCTGTGTAGTATCATCAACTGTTTCAGAGCAGGAAGCAGCAATATCCTTAAGACTTGATATTCAATTTTTGGAAAAGGCAGGCATATTTTAAAACTTTCTTCAATTATTATTCACTGAAAATTCCCAGGGTGAACCACAAATAAACTATCGCGTTTACCTATTTAAGTAAATTTTAAAAGAGAAAAAAAAATCCTAATTATTTATATGCCACCACCTGATACTGACACTTTTATTCATAGCTTCTATATGACTGGTCAGTGTCAGATTTTCTTTAAAAAGTTTAAAATATCAATCACCATGTCAAATGAAATACTCACCATCACAACCAGAAAAATAAGGTGGTCTCTGTACAATAAAAATTACTGTACTGCCTCAAGGCAAACCAGACTAATTTACTTACACTCATGAGCATTAGAAGAGATTTTCCAGTTTTTGAAAGCAGCAGTACAAGTTTCTTTGATGACAAAATCTTAAAAAGTGACAGATTTTTAAAAAATTGTCAGTCCCATAAATAACGGAATTATCGGTGTTAAAAATCACCTGTAAAACGTGTTGATATTAATTCAGCACGATTAGTCAGTGGTGTATCACAGCTGGCACAGGAGAACAGCCTGGTTCCTCCGATGTGATTAAGAAAAATCCTTCCCATTCTGTGAAGACAAATTAGAACAAAGCTTAAAATAAAACAAAACTAGGAAGCACTGTAGCTTATAGAAATGCTATGAGCCTGAACTAATGAAAATAAAAGGGTTACAGATCTCATCTCTATGGCCAATCACTTCTAACAACTCAGTAAGGTACGTGCGCTAAAATGAGAGGCTTGTAAGAATAATGTTAGCAACCAGGAGTGAGTGAGCGAGCTACTAGGTACTTTGGAGTACACCATACTACTTTCTCAAACTTGTGGGACTAGTCTGAACATGCACTAACATGCTACAATGGAAAATAAAACTTCTGCACTGGATTGCCGCATCTTGCTACAGCAACCTACCAAAATGTGATAATGATGCAACTTTTAATCATGGATAACTTAAGGAAACAGTGCTATTGCTAGCACTATACACAACACAACATCAGAGGAAGAGTTTAGCCCCAAAGATACAAAGGGGTGCTGAACAATTTTCCTGTAAGATGCTAATGGTTAAGTGTGTGTTTAGCAAAGTGATGACAAATGGTATGCAAACAGTGACATTATGAAGGCTGAAATAATGGTTTATTATACACCTGTGATACTATTTGTTTTACAAGTCACCCATTGTTCATCCCATGTCAAGTCATTCATAAACACTTCTGGCAATATCTTCCAGCAAAATAATGCCAGGCTCTAACTTCCAATTATCCAAGTTGCTAAACTAAATTAGCTGGCTAGTATTAAGTCTCAAAACCAGTTAGCATTTGCTGATCAACAACAATAATCTTAGACACTAAATCTACAGCTATAGGCAGGCAAAGATACATGGATATCATCAATGTTAATAATGCAAACAACCACTATTAAAAATATAGGGATCCATTCTATCTATTTATTTGTACTATTATACCATTGCACCTTAGACCTGACACTTAACATGAACACAGTGCTGATACCTAATCCCTAACTAGCTACTGCAATTTTTTTTCACCTGCACTTAATACCATTTCTATATTAAATAAATCTGTCTAAATCCTTCCCACTATGAACTTGGCACTTAAAAAATAACCCATACAAAAACTCCATATTTCAGGATTGTGTATATTTAGCCTATATTAACATTTTCTGTCACAAATAGTTCATTAACTTTCATTGATTCAAAAGTTATTTTCAAGCTGAAATTCCTTTCATTTATCCATGAGGTCCCTTGCAAAATATTTTTAAAAATTGCTGGTTCTCTGATGCATACATTAGTAAAGTTGTATAATGTATTAAAACCAGACCAGCCAACCATCTCTTAGACCACTTTACAGAATAGTTTTGACTTAACTGTTACTACTGGCAATTCTAACTTTGGAAAACGAAAAGCATCTCTAGTAAATGCATCATTAAAGTTCATAAACTTTCAACACTTTTCATGTTCTCAAATAATAAACTGTTTATTTCATGTGTATTAAGATTTACATTTTAGTTTCCCTTTTTTTGGATAGAATCTGGCTTGTTCCAAAAGCTCTAAGGTACCCAGTTATTATTATTTATACCTTTTTTTCTTTTGCAGCCAATTTATTCTTCTTCTTGATAACCTTTAAGCAATTAAATATGCCTTAATTACTGGTTACAACGTATCTACCATCTTGTCAATCTATCACTTACTTTCTTTAATGTATTGCATCAACCTACAACAAATATCTGTTTTAAAGATCTTTTTTTTTTAATTTATTTATTTATTATTCCTCTTCTTCCTGGTTCAAGACAACCATTTTCCCCCTAGTAGATCTGATTAATAATATACATTTATATATATAAGATTTAAGTCACTAAGTACTCCAGATTCTAGGGAGAAAAAAATATATATATATATTATATATATATATATATATATATATATATATAAAGATTTAAGTCACTAAGTACTCCAGATTCTAGGGAGAAAAAATATATATATAAAGAACAGAATCTAATCAGACTCTGCCTCATACGGAAGATGCGACATCTCGGCACTTTTCTCTCTTCCTTGGTACACCAGGGGAAGGATGGAGAGAGTGAACAATGGATGGCCCCTTGTATTTTACAAGCCCCTTGTGAGCGGATGGTAATTAGCTGCTCGAATCGGGGGTGTAACTCAGGCTGTTTCACAAACTCGTGATCTCACAGCGGGTTCGCCGTCGCCCAGAAATAAAACTGGGGGACTAAACGAATCCCCATGCAGGAAAAAAGACCCTACAGTGTCCCCCGAAATAATTTTATCGAATGATTTGAATATTTAAAAAAAAAAATTAATTAATTTTAAAAAAAATTTTTTTTAATTAACTAATTAATTAACTAATTAAAATAAATTAAATCCGAAAATTGGAGGGTCCTGATACCGAAGGATTTCAGTCCGTCCCCAAATACGTTAAACAGACACGAAACTGGAATAAATGGGTAACAATAATAAATAAATAACTAACTACTTTCTGTTTACTTGACGACTTCAAACAACTGGTCCGGGGGGGGGGACGGACGACCTACTAATTGCTAAGAAGAGCAGATTTTCAGGCGGGTGAGGAGAAGGTTAATTGGACAAGGAGCGGAGTGGCGAGTCTCCCCGTCTGGAAGAGCTGATCGCCATAGCAGGCAGCCATGTTGTTGTTGTTGTTGCTGCTGCTGCTGCGGGGCCGGGGCTCCTCCGCCATCTTCGCGCGAACTTACCTCAGACACAACCTTTCCGAGGATGGAGGGTGTGCGCGCTCCGAACGCTCTTCAAGCTCGGGCGGAGGGAGAGAAAGAATTCCAGGTGTTCCCCAACGTTCGGCCTACACCGCCACATAAACAGGTGAGAGAGAGAGAGACGGGGGGGGTGCAGACGTCCAGAGTGAGAGAAAAAAAAAGGAAAAAGAAAAACAACAACAACAATAACAATACATAAAACACGGATGACGTCAGCTGACCACGTGGTACTTCCCCCACCCCCACCATATCCGGCTCGTAGGTGGCGCGGCTGGTGGACTGGTGCGCGTGCGCGTTTGAAGGCTTGGCTCTGTCTCTCCACCATTAAGAGCCTAAGTCTTGGGCCCTTCTGTCCGCGGTCTGTCACGCGCACCTCTCGAGTTCTTCGGAGTTGGCTGCTGGCTGGGGGCATTTTTTTTTTCTGGTTCTCTGTCTCCTCCCGACCCTAGTTGTTGTCCGCTGGCGAACTTTCAGATATGCTGGGGTGGATTTCCAAAGACGCCAAGAAGCGCAAGGACCCCGAGGTGTACGCCAACGTGGCCGACGGGCTGAAGAAGCTGTACAAGAACAAACTGTTCCCCCTCGAGGAGCACTACAGGTTCCACGACTTCCACTCTCCGTCCCTCGACGATCCCGATTTCGACGCCAAGCCCATGCTGCTACTAATCGGGCAGTACTCCACGGGCAAGACTACCTTCATTCGGTACCTGCTCGAGCAGGACTTCCCCGGAATTCGTATCGGCCCGGAGCCGACCACGGACCGATTCATCGCCGTGATGTGCGGGGACCAGGAGGGAGTGATACCGGGGAATGCTCTGGTCGTGGACCCGAAGAAACACTTCAGACCGCTCTCTAAGTTCGGAAACGCTTTCCTGAACAGGTTCCAGTGCTCCATGCTCAACAACGCCGTACTCCATAGCATCAGCATCATTGACACGCCCGGGATTCTGTCGGGCGAGAAGCAGCGCATTGACAGGGGCTACGACTTCGCCGGGGTTCTTGAATGGTTCGCCGAGAGAGTCGATCGAATTATACTGCTGTTCGACGCCCATAAGCTTGACATATCGGACGAATTCCGGCGTGCAATTGAAGCCATTAAAGGTTACGACGACAAAATTCGTATTGTACTGAACAAAGCTGATATGGTCGATCATCAGCAGCTAATGAGAGTATACGGAGCACTGATGTGGTCTTTAGGTAAAGTACTGAACACTCCTGAAGTTGCCAGGGTGTACATCGGATCTTTCTGGGACCAACCCTTACAGTTTGACATGAACAGGAAACTGTTTGAACTCGAAGAGACCGATCTATTCAGGGACATTCAGAGTCTGCCCCGGAATGCTGCTCTCAGAAAGCTTAATGATCTAATAAAACGAGCCAGACTTGCAAAGGTAAGATTATCCTTGTTGTGAATATTGTAAAATCTGAAACTGTCCATCAGTCATTACATTGCTTACTGAGTATATCCGACTGAACCCGCTGAGGGGGTGGGTGGGGTGTCATCGTAGTACTGGAATAGACGCTTGTTAAATTATTGAATTCTAACTTTAAATTAGGCCACTAAATCAGTAATGTTACTTTTTTTATTGTATTCTATTGTATTTTATTGTTTAGCAGTAGCCAAAGTCGTACGTTATGATTATTTCAAAATTTCTGGTACAAGGAGTTTGACAGGGGAATGTTTCTTTTACTTGCATGAACGAATGCCTGGTGCATCGTACTCGTTCCTTTTTATTAGTAAGTCTAAATTATTCATAGTAAATTTATATTATACCCTGTTGTCTTTTATAGTTTGGAACAGCAGAGAACTTGAGTTTAGTTAGGCTTGGCTCACAGTAACATTTGCTCAGTTTTAAATAGTGCCTACACGCGCCATCTACGGGGAAATATTTACTCGTTATTCATTCTTATTATTAGCAGGGTAGATAATTCTCTTCGAGGGGTCGTTTATAATTATCGTACCGGTAATCTTCCCCTTAGACTATACAAAACAACAACAATAATAAAGAGTGATTTTAATTTCGTCCTACCTACTTCACGGGACCAGTGTTATAGAGTAGATGTACCATCTGACTATTACATACTACTGTAATTCACAGTAATCCAGACATCAACAAAATCGGATGTAGGATCCCAGTCGATAGATAAAGTCTCTAGTTCATGTCAGCACAGTATATATACACCGGTACTATTATTATTATGACTCTGTGACAGAACCGCTTAGCCGATATCAATATGGACAAATAATAGTCTCTCTCTAGCTTAAGGTTTTACTAGACAGCTTAGTTGGCTTGCTGCACACACACACACACAAGCATGCATTTTTAATTGTATTTTGTCTGTCTCTCTCCTAGAAGACATGCACTGCGCTGTGTTCTTGTGACGTGGTCAATAATTAGACCAGCCAACTTCCTGCTTCTGAATAACTCAGATGTCAGGAGAAAATACTTTATTTCTAATATTTATGTTTTTTTATATTTCCCTGAAATAGCCAGATCTATTTTTTCTAAGTTTACTTTATTTTGATAATACTTTTGAAGAAAATGGATAATTATATACATTACATCATCATGTCATATATAAATATCAGGTTTACAATTGATCTTGGTTAATTGATTTTTAACTTTTATTATTTTGGAGTGCGTGGGTTAAGTTAAAAGTAAATTTATAAAGCCTGCTTCAGCTAGCTTGGTTTGGAGAGTCTGTGACAAATTACTAATAATTTTTTTGACAACAGCTGATCATAAACTCTATCCTCTTGTTTCTTCCAGTTGTTACCAATCATTTGGATAGAATACAATCTGTCATTTTGAGGAACTTATTTTTTTTTCCTAAACTAGGGATTGATTTTAGGAAGGAGTTCTAAAGAGTTAATGTGTTATATGGTCATTTTTGCTAATTGGTAATCAAATCTGTCAAAATGAGAAGTTGAGCTTAAAAAAATTAATAATAATGAATGGTTTAAAAAAATATTACTCTTCTCATTGCAATCTTGTTATAACGTTTTATAGAATTCAAACTTTCTTAAGGCAGCTAGTAATTGTACAAGTTAGTTACCTCCTCAGAATTTTCTTCTTATAAATTACCTTGCCCCTTGCCATTATTCTTTTTTAAAAAGAAGAGACTGCATTGATTTTTTGACATTGCCTGTAATAAAAGTGAAAATTGTAGTATGTTTGATTTGTCATAACACAACTTGTTTATTATAGAACACTTAGTCCAGATAAGATTTTTTTTTTTTTTTAAGAAAATGATAAAAACTGATTATCTACTGCAATTCTTTCTATTATTTCGGATTAATACATTAAAGTGTTGGTTTGCCATTACAACTGTCTTTCTTTCAACTTGACCACTCAGGTTTGTAAATTGCTTCATGGGTAAGGACCATGATGAGCTCTAGAATAAATTATCCTATTTATAATAACATACTGCTCAGTTCCCTAAATCCTACTCCTGAGATTCACAAATCCAAGAGATGCAGTTTATGCAAATTTGCTAGGATAACCTTCTTGTGTAAGTGTATTTGTTTTTGCTTTTACATATGATAACTTTTTACTTTTCTAGGTTCATGCATATATTATTAGCCATTTGAAGAAAGAAATGCCTTCTATGTTTGGAAAAGAAAATAAAAAGAAAGAACTGATTAGTCATCTTGATGACATCTATGCTCAGATCCAGCGTGAGTATCAGATCTCACCAGGAGACTTTCCTAACATAAAACGGATGCAAGAACAGCTTCAGCATCATGATTTTTCCAAGTTCCATCAGCTCAAGATAAAACTTCTCGAGACAGTTGACACCATGTTGGCTAGTGATATTGCAAAACTGATGCAATTGATTCCACAAGAAGAACAGGTGAAGTCTGAGGATCCTTCAGTAAAGGGTGGGGCTTTTGAGGGTTACAATGAGAGTCCTTTTGGCTTTGGAAAGGGTGAAGGGGTTGATAAAGGTCGTGGTGAGCAGGAATGGGTTGTGTCCCAAGAAAGGTACGAGTATGATGACGTTTTTGATAGGTTGAACCCTGTCAATGGAAAGATCAGTGGTGCATCAGCCAAAAGAGAGATGGTAAAGTCAAAACTTCCCAACTCAGTATTAGGAAAAATATGGAAGCTATCAGATGTTGACAAGGATGGTATGTTGGATGCTGATGAGTGGGCACTGGCTAATCACTTGATAAAAATCAAGTTGGATGGTCATGACCTTCCTTCTGAGCTTCCTGAACATCTCATTCCACCAGCAAAGAGAGACACTTAGACAGACTCTTCTATTCTTTGTGATCCTAATAATAAAAAAGCACAATATGTGATTTTATTTTTTTGATTTTTTTTTTGGAAATTGTAATGCTAATGGGACTTTATGCTTTACAACATGGCACCATGTACCAAAACAAGGATACAGTACTCAAACAAAGAAAGAAAGAAAATACAAAAAAAAAAACCCACTTTTTGCAGTATTCAGAATTGCAGATGCCAATTCTGTTAGTTTTGTATGCATTTTTGATCTAGTTTCAATGACTAAACACTGTCATGTCATTTATCATTATTGTGTGCAGAATTGAAAGTAACTTGAATCTAAAAGACTGTAAAGTGCTCTTATGGGTCCAGACATTTGATGATGAATAGTGCAATAATACATTACACTGTACCTAAATTACTCTGGTGATTGCTCTAAATATTTTTCACTAATTTGAACAATTTACATTTACAAGCTTGATTCCTTTCTTAGAATTACTCTTTCCTTAATCACTTGGAAAAGACATTTTGCTTTGATGTATGTTTGTTGCTTCTGTGATGTGGTCAACCACATGTTGTAGAAGTCCATGTATTGACTTGTACCTGTACATTTATTTGCTTGCTCGCTTTAAAAAAATGAATAAGATATAGGAGGTAATTATTTCATTAAATATTAGACGATTCATGTTAGTATTAATGTAATTTTTTTAAAGAATCAACTTCAGCACAGCTCTTAGAAATAAATATGTATATATATTTAATTAAAAATGTATTTTGATTATTATGATTCAAGGTGATTTCTTTCATTTTTATTTAACCATTTCTATATATGCATGTTTAATTTACTATCATAGTTATGCACTGCTTTATTTTCATGGGTTTTCTGAAATGCTGACTATATATTTGTGGATATGAAGTGTTACTATATCTGGAATGTAAAGAAAGTTATCTGTTTGATGATGATATAAAGAAAATCAATAAATCATTAAGTAATATTTTTTAAAAAATAGATGAAAATGTGAAGAAGGCATAGAGATTTATGCATGTACAAACAACAAGTGGCTTATTGGCAGAGTTTTTAAATGTCAATATAGTAAATGTTCAACTAATAATAAGTTATTTCCTATATCACAAAAAAATTACATACTACTACCTAATAGTTCATTGGTTACACATCATATGCTTGGCACCATTACCATTAAGTCTGGCTATTTTCATAAGATTGCAGATATGGTACTCAAAAACTGAGGTAGTTCAGACTTTAGTATTTTTTTCTTAAAAATACTTGTGTAGGTACTACTGTTGAATATATATTTTTTTAATTAGCTAACACTTCTAATGATTTTTAACAATTAAAGTATTTGATATCTGGTACAGTTAAATGGGTTAAAGGCAATATTTGTTTTCATTAAAATGATGCAAGAGATGGTCATTGGGGTAAATGCACTTTTCCCTCATTAGATTTCACCTGCATAGATTTCTGCAATCATTACATTGAACAAAAACAATTGATAGAATTGCTCTTGACTTTGTTGAGCAACATGGGATTGGACCAGACTTTAACTATGGTACCTTTCAGTTCTGATTCTTAACAAAAATCTGAACCTGATACAAATGACAAAGATCTAAAACAAGGTTTTAAATTTAGATGGTGGAAAGTAGTGTGTTAATTTTTTTGATAATGTAAGTTGAAAGATTAAATGTATTACTAGAAGTGGGAACTAACTTTAGTTTTTGGTTACTTTGTTTAATCTCTACATTCCAGTTGATGTGTAGTAAATTCAAATAATTGGACCAGAAACTTGGAAGTGTATGGGAGAGAGAAGTTGTCCTTTTTTTTAATAAGGGTTAAAACTTCAAATTTATCTCTGAATGTTTATATTGTATCATACATAACTGTGAAGATCTTTAAAATAAAATCATTTGAAGCTAAGTATTTAGTGTACAGATTTGGTTCTTAATGCCATCCCTTTACCTACACAAACATGTATAGAGAGAAATCCTAAATATTTTATCTCCTATTTATTTAATCAAAATTCTGTATTTAACTTACTAGCAAAGATCTTAGGAAAAATGGCGCACTAAGAATGCTTAAATTTGAATTGTGCCCAGAAAATGGATATTGTTTTCTGCACCATGAAGAAACAGCAGTGTTCTTGTATCCTACAGCATAATCTTCACACAGGCTTGTTAGCTGCTGTTGAAGTTCCATGTATGCCTATTTCCTCCTCTTTGGAGGACATCCTAATGGGATCTCATGCTATTAAGCCAGCAAAGTAGCCTCTTGCTGTATAGCCTTGATGAACTTTCTATAGATGGGTGCTGGTGTCCTATGAGGTGGAAGAATCTGCAGTTCTATCCTTCACATTGGTTGTTGGTCCTGGGTCAGTCATTAAGTGTGGTGTAATGAATGTTCCACAGTTGTGAGGAAAACCAAGGTGGATCACTGCAGGTTGACTACTGGGTTAGCCAGCAGTGGGCTACATCTATGTTGTGAAAGATATGTGCCACTGACATAGGTGTTGCCAAAGTAGCCCAACAGTTCCAGAGCATCTGGTGGGCAGGTATCCTGAAGGTAACATAAACTGGTAGGAACATCTATGGATAGTATGGCAAGAGCGTTGAGTTACCTAAAAAAAAACTGCTGAAAGTTGTTGGTAACACCCAGTTCTTGAACTTTTCTCTAGGTACTGTGTCAGGTGGAAGAAGCATCCTTGTATGTAATTGTCTGGTCCAAATACAGTGCATAGTTCAAAGTCAACTATGATGGTAGTTGGGTCAAGAACTTGGTCCAGTTGTTGACAGCAGAAACTGATGTGTCACCAAGGGGTATTTTGATGACAAAGTTGAATCCTGTCCATCCAAATATCAGCAGCTGAGAGTGGTTGAAGAGCAGCATCTGTACCAAATGCAATGATCCTTGCATGTATCTGGTTCACTGTCATATAAAAAGGAATGGCTGTGGGTCAGGCCCAGATGTGGTCCATTCCTTCTCCAATTTCAAATCTTGAGTAACAGGTTCTTCAAGTAGTAGTTTGGTGTGTTGGTTGCACAGTGTTCTAATAATATCTAGGTCTGACAGGTGGGCTTTGATCTCATCAATAACATCCTGAATCTCATTTGCGTGTCATCCATCTTCAGGTCAGTAGTCATGGTTCCCTTAAACCAAGTAGTCTGACAACACCTTCATCTGATGGTCTGGCTTCTGGTGACCTGTTTGGTGTACATGTGACCTTGGAAGCAAATCTCCGCACCTCCCTCATTACTTACACGAGGACTTGCCATGAATATTTTTGGTGGATCACATTCACATAAATACATGTGAAACCACACTGTAAAAGCTTAGAACAAGTTTTGTAATATTACTTGAAACTGATAGGGATGATGCATAATTAGTTGGTGAGTTCTTTCCACTATCTCCCAGATTATGTTGTTGGGATATAGCACAATTAGCCAGTGAGTTAAGTTCTCACTTCTCCCTAACACTAGAAAGTCGTCATCTAGGTGTAACATGGTGTGGCACACATAATTTGATGTGCCATTTTTACCAGACACCTTTAAATATACCAGTACAGTTGTTTCCCCACATTGGCATAAGTGTGTAAATTTTGGGAGTTTGAAAGCTATGCTATTATGGTAAAATGTCTGTTATGCAGCTAGAGATAATGGCATTATCATTTTTAAGTGTTGGCTACATATGTCTGCTTTCAAAGGATTAAAGAAATGAAACTCAGAGAGCCAAATGTAGGCTGTAAGAGGGTAAAGTACTCTAGTTCATCTAATTACTCCAGTGGATTCTGAGGTTTGTAGAACCTGCCTAGCACAAATTTTAGAGTTATCAATGTTATCAGTAGTCATCTCTTTGGCATGATGGCTGATACTAAGACACTCTATCAATTTATGTGTCAGTCTTTGCAGAACAGTTTATTTTTGTTCATTAACAGCTGTTGCTGGCTGCACACTTTGAAATCTACCTTTAAGTTTAATTTTTCCACGATTTGCCCATTTTTTGTACGTCTTAACATTCATCAGGCAACTATCTCAGTGGGCAAAATTTTAGCTATGATAAATTCAATTACTGCTCTCTGTTTAACACATGTATCAATGCCAACTGCCATTTTTAATTGCTGTGGTGTACTTTCTTCTGGTAAGAAAAAAAATCTAAACTTTTGAAGCAATGGTTGGGATATATGAAAGTATCTTATGTACAATTTTCATTAATGTACCACTCGCCATTCTTCACATAATAAATAGTAGGCATTACTTTTGGGGTATCTTTGTACGTGTGCCTATTTATTAAACAATTAAAATGAATAACTTTGTATTAAATCTTGCTGCTATCTTGTAACATTTTGCTTTAGCTGTACATGATCCCAGTAAATGCTTTGTCAACATGATAATAATTCTACTTTGTCTCTCTTTTTAATATTAAGATGTTAACCAAAAATTTCTAAAATTTTTCCAAAAGTGGAATGAAAAGAATGCATTAATAATTTATCTAACACCAGTAATTGTAAACACACATAAATATATGATATTGTTTATACTTAAGTGTTGATAGTAAGTATACAAGCAAAACTCTCAGGGATTCTTTGTTGTGAGTCACTGTGTCTGATGAAATACATATTTCATCTCATTCACTAGTCCAAAAAATTGTTGTCATTTTTATCATATTTAGGAAACCAGATAACCAGAAACATCTTTTTACAGAATTTTTTTTTCTTTATCTTCTAATTTATTGCTCTATACCAGACTTAAATTTGTTCTTAGCAGAAATAATTTTTTAGTATTTTTTGTTCATGAAGACTAAACAGAACAGAGCACTCCTTTGAAATCTCTACATAAGAACATTTTCATTCTACTACTTATCCTAATGACTTCAAATTCCTGACTGCAGTGGCCTGCCCTTCTGCCGATTGCTCTGAAACTACCAACATTTATTTATGTACATAATATAACCGTTAAATATTAGAATTAGTATTTAAAATTTTATGGTTTATAATGATAGAAGCTTTACACATGTTGTTCATCGCATTGGCAACATTTTAAATGAAATTTATAGCATTTATAAACATTTCTGTATCTAATGACTGATCAGTGGACTCCATGAAATTGGATTCTGTTAGAAAGGAAGAAAAATTTACAGTATTCTGATGAAACTTGAGCAGTAGTTAAGCATTGTACATTGTATCTCATTATTGGGTTAGGTACTTATTGTAGTTCTCAACTTTCCCATATTCATGAGCATTTTGTTGTTTTGGGTTTCTCTTCCTCTTCAGATCTGGTTCTTGTTCAGGTGTAGTCATGAATATCTCTTAATGGTAAAATTTGCTATGTATTGCCATACCATTGGTACTGTGCCTTAGATATTAATTTATTGTAGACATTATAAAAAAATCAATCAAAAATAAAATTCCATTGTTAGAAATCCAACCTGACTGCAAGTATGGACAGTTCGTATTAGGATTACAGGTCTAGTCATCTCAAATTAAACTATGCTGCCAAATTTGCTTAGTACAACCATCCAAGCCACGTTTGTTCAGGTATTAACTATTGTGATACCATTTTCCTGAAAGCTCATAAGAGTATGATTTTGTAGATAATGAAATTAAGTGTAATTCTTTTAATGGATATTCATGGCAAAAGTTATTAATGAAGAGAAAGCGAATACTGTATTTCTGTAACTAAGGGTGATGAAGTATTAATCTAGACATTTAACATAAATTTTAGATGTTTTACAGCTAAGTACAATGTATGTAAGATTAAAAAAACAGCCATTTTGTAGGAATACAATTTGGGGAAAAGTAAATTTTGTAAGTAAATATATCTAAAACTTTAATCAGGTAACTTCCCATAATAACATAATCATAAATGGTATTTTTTTTTAAATAATAACATGCTCAACTCTCATTATCTTTACTTCTATGGTGTTTGTATTAGTGTGGAAAATAGGATTAGTTGTCAGCTTAGCAATTAAAAGGAAACCAGACACCCAGGAAGGAGAAATATTTATCAACATACTATCATATTTGTCAGCAATTTCTTTCATGTATTAACAATTCTCATTAAAAAAGGCTTTCTGATATCTTTGGCAGACTAATCTATTAAATAAAAAAAACAAACATTGCTTTGAAATAGCTTTTCAATGCTATACTTTATTTGAACTAGCTGAAGTGATGGACTGTATATTTCACACAATTAACCATCTTTTAAAGGTTTTCCAGTCTAATTGTTTGTACAATATGTATGGTTTTTGGTGAAATTTTGAAATTGGCAGCCATATTTCAGAACTTCTAGTACTCTCAGGACACCCACTCAGCTTCTAACTGCACTGTTACGCACCAGAGTAAAGTTTGAAAATTTTTTTAATGCTCTTAACTGGTAGTAGGGGTATATGGAATCTGAATCAAGCTTTTCATCTTGTTATAATGAGAATTCAAGCCTTTTATCATGCAATTTTATGTAGATGGGTAAACTTTCAGTTAGCAGATTTTAAGTAGTACGTTAATAACCTTTACTGATCAATCCTACATGAGCTGCACAGAAATAATTTCTAGGTATAAAATAAAGTACTTAAATATATTGCCAATAACGTAGACTATTTATCCTTCAGACTAGCAAACCAAATTATCACCTTTGACCGTTCTGAGCGATAACGAATTGAAAATGTATTTGAAAAGTTTTCACAGTGTTGCAAGAAAACTGCTTGGTAATAAGATTTTTTTGTATTTACAAAACCAAACAGCAAAGACCATTTATTTCTTGGATTTAGGTTGTATCTAATTTCAGAGGTTGAAAGATAAAAAACCTAAATAATTTCACTTAAATTGACTCTTAAACATCCATACACACACAGCTTTTTCTTTCTGTGGCAAAAAAAAAATGTTATGCAGTGTTTTACATATTTGTTACTCGGATAAGAAATATCCCTGGAGATATCGCAGCTGATTAGCATTTGGAATTATCAAGGAGGGAATGGGAATCCATTTAGGTATATTTCTACTGATTAAAATCTTTACTACTAGTGCACTCATTCAAGATGTACTGCTGCCTATTTTATGTATGCACATAAAATGGCATCCATCACTTTGTAGAGATAAGAATGCAAAGATATTTGAAAAAAGTAGCAACTTTTGCTTACATTTTGAATGGTCGACTGTGATTTCATCTTTTAGCAAATGGAAATGTAATTTACTGTTTAATGGTTTTGTTGAAGTATTTCTTAGGTCTGATTTAATCACAGCAATGAATAAATCAACTATCAAAAGCATTTGAGTCTGCAGATAATAAAACATTTTGATGGTTTGTTTGTTTAAAAGAGAAGAGAAGTATGTAACTTTCTTTGCATTTATTTTTTTGAAAATCTATTAGGAATCAATGTCTGTTAGGTTATAATTCCATTTCCTGTTTTCTTGTTTTGCATGTCTGAGTCAAATGGTTTGCTTTGATGTTATCTGCTAAGTGATCCTTGCAGATGTATAGCAGTGTGACAGCTGGTGGCATACGAAGGTAAATAATGTGTTAAAGGTGTAAGATGTTTTTGTTTAAGGAAAATTAACTGGATATAACAAGTACTACATTATAACTATACAGGTACCTCAATCAGTATTTTGTATAGCCTCCCACATTACATTGTTAAATTAATGAAAAAAAAGTGGAAATCTCCTGAGTTGTTCATGAGAGCAATCTTATTTTTGTCTTGAATTAAATGAGGGGTTGGAAAATAATTTAAACATTGGGGATTCTCTTAAAATCAACTTATATCACTGCACGTTAACATTCAGCATTGTATTTTAGAGTAAGTGGTATTGACAGGGATTTCTACATAGTACCTGCTAATATATTCACCACTTCTGTGTTGATTATGTGCATAAATATACACACACACACACACAACAATACTCTCTTACTAGAATGTTAGCTTATGTGGTGAATTAACTTCCTGGTTTTTGTTAATAGCCACAGAATTAAACAATTAATAATTGAAAGCAGCCAAAGTTGACCTACTCTGTGATCATTTCTATTCGTTCTTTTCTGTACACTTTGCTATAAAGGTAAATAAAATGGCTGTCTTTCTTTCCTCCTTTTTGAAGTTGATAGTGTTTGCATAATAACTATAATAAACCTTTACCTTAGGAACATCTGTTGAAACAACAGTAAACAAAGGCTAAGTAAGACTGGTAGCTTGCTAAGACTTTCAACAGATACAAACTCAGTGACCTGATGAGGATTCTTGACATTTTTTCCTTTCATTTTGTGCCACACATTCTTATTTTAATGTACAAAGTCACATGATTTAACTCTTCCAAGATGGCTGACAAACCATGTAACTGAGTAACAACTATGAGTTTTATGGTGCTGGACAAAACACTGCTAAGCTTTCTACATCATATTACACTGAAAATTTCCATTAGCAAAGTGGCCATTTTACAACATGTCTGGCAGCCGGAGCTTATAGTCAAGCCACAATGCCAGGCCTGCGGCTGTGAAACAGTTAATGAATATTTTGGTGTTAGTTGTGAACTACAGGCCCCTGTACTAAACACCCTTCAGATAGTGATTGCTTATGGAGTAATAAAGTTTGATCAATGCACATTTGCAATATTACTTTAACAAAAGAAATACAAATGATAAATCGGAAACAAAAATTTGTAGATAGACATTCCATTAACCATGTAATTATACATGAAAAAAAGGAGGAATTATTTTGGTGGTGCATTAATTTTGGCCACCAGTGTAAAATAAATGTGACTAACGTCATTGTCATAAACTCTTCAAAAAGGCTGGCCAGGTAGACATCATTATAAAAATACATAACATGTCTATAAAGGGAAGACAAATTATTATAATATAAATCTTAATTCAGAATATTAAAAAGGTTTGTATAAATTTTGGACCTTTGCTTGCAATAGATTTTTCTGCAAATAAATGCCACAGACAAGTCGACTACTCTGTCACTCAGCTTCTGAATGCTGATCAGGTTTTCTCTTTTACACTTAAACATTTTTCAAGCTTTCAAGTTATTCACCTTGCTCAAATACTTAGAAAGGAAGAGGGTTACAATATTTGCCTGTTCAAGTAATAAAGTGACACTATTTCAGGAATTGAGACTGTTTATAGCATGAAGTGTTACCTAGTGCTATTCAATCTTTTTCATTGTTAACCCTCCACATACCACATCAGTTTTTACTTTACTCAGACCACCTGGCCCAGTTAGTATTTGTGTTGAACTGGCTGTATGTTTAGTCAACACTTGTAATGAAAAAAACATGGGGTATGAGCAATACACAGACTTGTTACTGTGGCTCTCCTGTGCTGAGTAATACAAATTTGAAGGATGGCGAGATGCAAATGCACTCTGGGTGGTATACAGAGGGTTTAAAAAACTACCTTGAGGTCAAAATATTGTAGAAACTGATGAAAACCATTCAGGTTTCAGAAGTAACAATTCCTGTAAAATTAATGGATCAATAACACTGGTCAACACAATTTTTGCTGACTTATATCTGAGACTTGTTTCTGACTAATTTGGGGGCGCTAAACTCAAATATCACATTGGTTTTTGCTTATCACATCAAGTTTTTGCTCTACAGCATACCCCCATTTTCGATCAATCGCCATAAAAAAGTACCCGATTACAATGATTTCCACAATCACCTCAATCCTATTCTTATCATTTTATTTAGAATACCATTCCAACAAACAATACCATGAATCAATTTTGAGATTAACAAATATACTGGTTAACTATGACATATCAGATCAAAATATTGAAATAGAAAAATATAAATCGATGCTAGAATTGAATGAATTTTAGTCAAAAATGGGCAAAACTAATCCAGAATATTCTTATTTCATTTATAATACCATACAAACAAAACAATGACAGACATGGGTTTATTTACATTAACTGATATCGGTAAATGACACATTCTTTCCTTTATGGATTAAATTTTTGTTTGTATGCTTTTCTGGAGTGCTTCATTTCCAGATAGTCTCTCTTAATACTCCAACAGTAGTCGGCCATCGTGTGAGTATCCCACCTTCTTTGGTATCGCTCCTCCATAGCTTGTATATCTTGATGATGAAACCTTTCACCTTGCTCATCACTTACGTCACCTAGATTTTCAGGAAATTTTTCAAGATGACTGTTGAGGAAATGAACCTTTATGCTCATTTTGCAACCCAGACGATGAAAATTCTTAAGCAATGTTTGAATAAGATCTTCGTAATTTTCAGCTTTTTTTGTTTCCCAGGAAATTTTTCACCACAGCCACGAAAGAATTCCATGCTCTTTTCTCCATATCATTCATGGAGCCTGTGAAATGTTGATCTCTCATCAGTTCTCTGATTTGTGGCCCTTCAAACACACCAGCTTTTATTTTTTCGTAACTGAGGCTAGGAAATGTTGTGCATATGCACTTAAAACAGTCACCTTCTATGCTCAGAGCTTTAACACACTGCTTCATTAGACCCAGTTTGATGTGGAGAGGAGGGAAGACTATTTTTACCCGATCTACTAGTGGTTGATTTTTGATATTTGGCTCTCCGACATCTAAGCATGTTCTCGCCGGCCAGTTCTTCTGAGTCCAATGCTTGTCCTTAGCTCTACTATCCCACAGGCACAAGAAACATGGATATTTCATGTATCCTCCTTGTAGACCAAGTAAAAAATGAACCATTTTAAGATCCCGTAGAACAAAAACTTGACATGATAGGCAAAAACCAATTTTATTTTTGAAATCAGTGCCCCAAAATTAGTTAAAAACCAAGTGTCAGATCTTAGTCAGCAGGAAAAAAGTGGAAAAATGTTGGCCAGTATTATTGCAAGGTTGGAAACTATCATATATAAGAAAAACTGAAAAATATATTAAAATTTAGCACTTCTATTCTTAATTAGGATTTTCAAGGGAACCAGTTGGTAGATGGTGTAAAGGCAAAACAGATTCCAAACAATGACTGAATTCATAGAACACAACTGGGAGATCCACTTCTGTCTGTATGGTATCTCAGCTTATTTTAGTAAAAGTTTATAGTAGCAGACTTTAAATAAAGTTTATCCAGTATTCATTGTTTATAAAACATTAACAAATACCTTCATGTACAACTCTTCAGGGTTAGCAGATTAATTAGTGTTCATGTGTTGTTGTTTTTTCACTTAAAAGTCTTCAGAAACTTGAATCTGCTTATCTCATGTTTGAACTGATAAATTCTGTCAGTTTATCATCATCTAAAGCAGACTGTCCAGGCAAGTTTCATCATGTTAGGCAGTGGTCACATGTCAGGTAGAGAACCTTGAACAGCATATCACTTCACACACACACAGACAAGCATCCCCAGATGATCTTTAAAATCTATACACTTATTATTAGTGCCTGATCACAGTAACATTCCATTAATTGCAAATAAATTAGTCTTAATAAACAGTATATGTCTACAGTACCTGGATGTGCACCATAGTCAATGCAAGTAACTCGAGAGTGGGCACTTTTGTTATTTCAACTATAAGCTACCAATTTAAAAAATATATATAAATTAACAAAAATCTTTTCTTTTTTTTTTAAATTTTGGATCTTTTTTTTATGCAAACAAATATTCGAAGGGTCAATATTTCTAGAAATCTTTACGATTTCCAATTAAATTCTATATCAGTTTCACCAGATTTTGCTATGTTGAGAAATTATTCTATTACTCTCCCAAAAAGAAGTATAATGATTATCTTCCAACA
The DNA here is from genome assembly GCA_018389105.1 of Nautilus pompilius. Taxonomy (NCBI): domain Eukaryota; kingdom Metazoa; phylum Mollusca; class Cephalopoda; order Nautilida; family Nautilidae; genus Nautilus; species Nautilus pompilius. The sequence continues at coordinate 473,495 of JACATO010000320.1, forward strand.
TCCAAATCTTTTTAAAAAATAAAAAGTTAGTCTTTCAACAGTCTCAAAAATTTAGCAAACATTTTGAAATATTAAATACGGAGTGTACGAAATCATTTCAAATGCTCTAAGCAGTTGCATTATATACAGGTGCATCTAAAAAAATTAGAATATCGTGGAAGGGTTCAATATTTTTTGTCATTTATTTCAGAAAGTGAAACTTCCATATATTTTAGATTCATTACACACAAACTGAAATATTTCAAGCCTTTTTTTTTGTTTTAATTTTGATGATTACGGCCTACAGCTCATGAAAATCAAAAATCCACTATCTCAAAATATTAGAATATTTCATAAGATCAATTTTAAAAAAAAAGGATTTATAATATAGAAATGTCGAACTTCTGAAAAGTATGTTCATTTATGCACTCAATACTTGGTCGGGGCTCCTTTTGCATGAATCACTGCATCAATGCAGCATGGCATGGAGGCGATCAGCCTGTAACACTGCTGAGGTGTTATGGAAACCCAGGTTGCTTTGATAGCAGGTGTCTCATCTTCCTCTTGACACTACTACATAGATTCTCTATGGAGTTCAGGTCAGGCGAGTTGGCTGGCCAATCAAGCACAGTAATACCATGGTTAGCAAACCAGTTACTAGCAGTTTTGGCACTGTGGGCAGGTGCCAAGTCCTGCTGGAAAAGGAAATCAGCATCTCCATAAAGCTTGTCAGCATGAAGTGCTCTAAAATCTCCTGGTAGATGGCTGCATTGACTTTGGACATGATAAAATACAGTGGACCAACACCAGCAGATGACATGGCACCCCAAATCATCACTGACCGTGGAAACTTCACACTGGACTTCAAGCAACTTGGATTCTGCACCTCTCCACTCTTCCTCCAGACTGTGGGACCTTGATTTCCAAATGAAATGCAAAATTTACTTTCATCTGAAAAGATGACTTTGGACCACTGAGCAACGGTCCAGTTCTTTTTCTCCTTAGCCCAGGTGAGATGCTTCTGACGTTGTCTCTGGTTCAGGAGTGGCTTGACACTAGGAATGCGACACTTGTAGCCCATTTCCTGGACATGTCTGTGTGTGGTGGCTCTTGATGCACTGTCTCCAGCCTCAGTCCACTCCTTGTGAAGCTTCCCCAAGTTCTTGAATCGGCTTTGCCTGCAGTCATCCCTCTTGCTTGTGTACCTTTTCCTACCACACTTTTCCCTTCCAGTCAACTTTCCATGAATATGCTTTGATACAGCACTCTGCGAACAGCCAGCCCTTTCAGCAATGACCTTCTGTTGCTTACCCTCCTTGTGGAGGGTGTCAATGAGTGTCTTCTGGACAACCGTCAAGTCAGCAGTCTTCCCCATAATTGTGGTTGTGTGTACTGAACCAGACTCAGAGATTCATTGTATTTATACTGCATAAATAGTGATTTACTCAAACTCGAAATGGAATATTCTAATATTTTGAAATACGTTTTTTCTAATTAGCTGTAGGCCATAATTATCAAAATTAAAATTAAAAAATGCATGAAACATTTTAGTTTACATGTAATGAGTCTAGAATATATACAATTTTCACTTTCTGAAATAACTGACAAAAAATATTGAACTCTTCCTTGATATTCTAATTTTTTTAGATGCACCTGTACAGAGTTCCAGCTAGCCCTTTTTAGCATGGCGCCACGCCATGCCTCTGGTCTACAGCGCCATGCCTCTTTGTACAATGACATGCCCTAAATTTACAATGCCATTCCCCAAATGGTGCAAAACACAAAGCCCAATTTTCCTTTTTGTACAGGTATACAACCGCCGCATGCAGAACTTTTTGAGCGTCCCCTGGCGGGAATTTTCCAGCCGCTCTGCGGAGTTGTAACTTGTGCACGTGCGCATTATACGCCATTTAGTTTACGCTTCGAAGCATAGCACGAGTACACAAAAGACCTAACAAAAGAGCGGCAGTCTTAAGAGTATTTTTCTTCAACGTTTTAACATACAATCTAGCCTAATTCAAGGTCGTCAATTAAAGCTATTGCATAAATAAATGTGCCCACAATATCATGCTTCCGCACCGTGACTGCACGCGATGTGCCCTGTTTTATAATATTTACCATGCCCGTTTGAAAACCTAGCTGTAAAACTGCCTGTATATATACTAATTAAAATTAACAATTCTTGAGTTGGGGGATTTTTGAATGGAAATAGCAGCAGTTAACAATTTTTCTGCAAATGCTAAGAAACCTTTCATTATTCTAAAAGAATATTAAAGTTCAGATCATTCTCTTTATATTAGTTACAGTTTAAATTATTTTGCTTCATTAATACTCAGCTAACAAATTAGCATATATGTAGAATATGTTAAAAAATGTTAAGTGGGTAAAAACAAAAAAAGGAATATCATGTACCGGCAATTAATACTATGGGTATATTTACAAATTAGACAAACCATCCTACAAGGTTTGATATTAGGGGGATATTTTGCATAACAGATGAAGGAATGTAATTAGTTTTAATATCATTATTAACTTAGGGGGGAGGAGTTAAGTCTCCTGCCTCATTGTAATAATTAAACTAGACTTAGTTGCAACTACTTAATGCATAAAGACTTATTTCAGACATAATTACATTTTGTCTTAAGGTTGCTGTGAATGCTTTTCAAAAATGTTGTCTAGCATCTAAGTGCCCTGCTGAAATTTCTACAAATTCCTATCCACTCTACATTAACAATGGCAGATTTGTCCAGATTTAAGTGAGTCTGACATTTGAAAAGAACTGAATACAATGAAGGGAAGCTAATATTTACCTTTTGAAAATCAGCATCCAGATAAAGCAAAAGAATATCTTCATGCACACCTATTAAATTCACCTTACAGGTGGTTCCTAAGAATGCAGCTTGTATTTTCCATCTAAGAAGGAAAATTCATTAGAATAGGGAAGGACTGTCCTTGGGAATGTCATTTTGTGTACATTAGGTAACCACCCTGTGAAATGTCAATGATTATACTTGCAATACCAAGGATACAGAAAGCTTAGGAAAAAAGGTAAATTCTCTCATTTGTCATGGAATACTATTTTATAAATTATTTGGCTCTCAGAACTCTAAATTAATATAGCATTGATGTATCCGTTTTCCAAAAGCTGATGAGATTTTCTGTAAACCTGTGCTTGCATAACTTTGGCCAGTAGTGAATACTGAAACTTGGTGACCCAAGTTCTCAGCTTGCACTTGGATTTTAAACTAAACTAAACCCCAGGTACTCAAATCGTACTCAGCCTGGGTCCAAAATCTGAGACCTGCCCATCGCTGCACTATCAGGGGGAGGGGGCAAGCCAGGCATAAAGAGTTATGTAACCTTTTCAGTTATCTGTATAATTTCTGAGCTTTCTGAATAAAGCAAATGAGGTTTTGTTTTTCTTTGGAATTGTTTGATTGTTTTCACTAATTAACTGTCGAATCGCATTATACAACAATTAAAAAAATGTGACAACTCGCCAGTTAAATTCCATTGTTATTAATATTCGTTTTGTCCATTTTGTTATGCAATCGACAATATGGATAATCCTACATCAGTCTGTGCAAAGATATATATATATATAAATGGTATAGGCCAGACTGCACTCTGAAAAGATGTAGGAAGGGGGGCATATGAGTGATGGCCAGTCTAATCTTACGACTTCGGTTTACACTAGTGCTAACCCCACACCACAGACAGCCTGCAGCATCTGGCAAGAGGGAGAGAGAGAGGTACAGTAGTGAGCCGTTTTCACTACGCCTATTTCAGAAGCTGAATGCTTTTTCTCCATCTTTCCATCCACCACCCGTCGCTACCCTGATCCAAATACACCGTAACGCCGGCAGTCGGAATGCGGTTTGGCATTTCCTCCAGATCTCCCCCCCCCCCTCCTTTTTTTTGCTCACGTGACCCAAATTTTGCTTAAACAAACCAAAAATCACACAAAATGGAGGGCGGTGCATCTAAAACGGAACATTTCGAGTAAGAATACAAACTTCGAAGTTCTTCCCTTCCGTCTCGATCGTCTGTCGTTAAACACCCGCAAGGGGAGGGGAGGGGACGCGTTTGAAGGCATCGGTTCGTGTCCACTTTAAGGAACTTTTAGAACAGCTGCACTATTTTTTAGGGAAATAGCCGGCTCGCCATCTCCTTCCTCTTCTCCGGAATACCAGACATTTTTCTCTTCTTCCTCCCTCCCTCCCTCTTTTACTGCTAATTTTCGCATTTAAAAAATAAAAGGAAAAAGAAGAGAATTCCTTTTAAAGTTTTTTTTTTTCCAAATAACTGAAGATACAACTGAGTTTGTTTTTGTTTTTTGTTTTCTTCCGGATTCGTTATGTTTCTCCATCGGCATCCGCTCTGAAAGTCAAGAGTGCTCTCAGGTACCGTCAGAGCAGCGGGGATATAGCGATGGATTTAGTTCAGTCTCGGGCAGGACAGATGGACGGGATCGTGACCATCATCTCCCCTCTCCTCTCCTCTCCCAATAATTCGCTGGCAGAAAGAAAAAAAAAAAAAAAAGCAACAACAACAAAAAAATTCTTTAAATCTGGGAGGGGGGCGGGGCGGTGTTTTTGTTTGGTTGTGGTTAGTCACATCTCTGGCTGTGAACCTAAAAGCGATGCCCCCAACCACTTATGTTTCTTTAAGTAAGACTTTCTCCCACGGGTCCGAGAGAAGTCATCTGCGTCTCATTCTTTCTCTGCGACTTCCATGGCAAATGTTCCAGAGTTTGCGCCTGTGCCATATATGCCACCACTAGGACAATTTAGAAAAGAGCCAGCTGGGTATAAACCAGAGCTGCTATTATTATTATTATTATTATCATTATTATTATTATTATTATTATTATTATTATCATTGCCGTTGGTTTGGTTGATGATTCGTATATCAGTAATTACTCACTAAATCCTGCTTTTAAAACCATCACTGGCTACCAAATGAGGATCTGGGGATCGTCAGATCCGGCTGTAGCCTGGTACGCCTTAAAAACCACCCTATCTGTTTGATAGCCATTTTAAAAAAAACAAACAACTATAATAATAATAATTAGAACTTAGGACCAGGTGCTTTACTACTATATGGCACAGATCGGGTCAGACTACTTACAAGGAGGGGGGTCAGGATGCGTACTGACGTCATCAAACCGATTCTACCATATTTAAGAAACAGAAGAATGCAACACTTAGAACGATCCTCATCAAGGAATTAAGTTGTGAATGTTAGTAAATTAATATATTGAAGAAGAAAAAAATTATGCAAGTACAGTATAGACAAACTCGAGGAGTTCAGGAAAACTTGCGCTTCGCTCGGTGCTGGTTTGAGAAGACGGTGACATCGGATGGGAAATACCCGTGGTTTTGGTTCGCACCAAATTACCAGAAGGTAAAGGATGCAGCTGCTGCTGCTGCTTTAACACTTCGTGGCTCGTCCAGAACGATACGCAATCAAATCAGCCAGGTAAGCAAGCACCGAGTGAAAACCGCTCCCCGTAACGGTTGATTAACTGGGCTAAAAAGTTTAGAAACACACGAATCGTCGAAACGCAGACCAATCACCTACTTTCGATTATCTCGGCACTTTCTGCTTACCAAAGAAAGAGTTTTCTGCTGTTTTCAAAGTTTTTTTGTTTTTTTTTTAAATTAAATTAAATTTCCGGAATGAAATTTATATTCAGTTTGTGCTATATTCGTCCTAAATGATTCTGAATTAGTACTTTCATCTTTTCGCTAACCCTAAATACTCTTCGGCCTCGACTCGGAAATCATAAGACAGACTATATGGCACCAGTCGGGGCTGACGCCCCCACGCCAAAAGGATGTATGACTCCTTTCAAAATAGTATGAAACAACCGCAAAGTAGTTCCGGCCGATTTATTCCGAGCTTACAATAATTCATACGCAAATCCATTTCTAAAGAAACCTTCCGCACTAAAGAGAGACGACGAGGTGGCTTCGTTGACGTTTTGGTCGGTAGTAGATTATTTGTTATTCGTTTTATTTTAATTCTTACTGTAAAAGGAGGCGGGCGAGCTTCCAATAAAAGGTTACCAGCAGACGACACTCGAATAGCGCATGAAAGCATGGCGTCCTCAGATAGCAAAACATGGCGGAACTCTATCGTTACCAATCCGTCGCTGGCTGGACTGAAGAAAATTGGCCTATGATGGATTTAAGCTGCTGGTGATATATTATTAACAGAAGTTCGGAATGAACACAGAACTAATTACTGGTAATTTATGTGACTCATTAGAGACGCTGATTTCCCACCTTTGACATTCTCGCTCTTCTGAATCGTAATGACGGTCGGGGTTAATAAAGAGAGAACGTTTTTGTTTTTTATTGGTAAATTTAAAAAACAAAACACAAAACGCTTTTCACAAAAGTAAATCGATTCAGTTTAGCCCGACCTGTTAGGTATCGAACAGATTTTCGGCTCATAAGAGTTTTTAACTGTTGTCAGGGGCATTTAAGTCGAGAACTTTCTAGAAGTTATTTGAGGTGGGAAGAGATGGTTCCTCAACAGGTCCCCCACCAACCAATCACTGTCTTAAAGAAGCATCGAGATCTGCTGATAAACAGGCTGAAACGACTCCATAACCCGAACGGTTTTTGCATTATCATTAGTTCCAAAGAAACTTTCGACACTTTTCAAGCACGTGAGAACCACAGCGTACCTCTCCTGTCGGGAGATAAATAAACCCCAAATTTAGAATACGTCATAATTGTGCGCCGCGTTTGCTACGATGGAATAACAGATATTGGTTGGGGGGGCCTGAGTTTTTTCTTCTCCTTAATACCTCACAGACAAATTTCGAATGGAAGGTGAGCGAACCTTGAGGAAAAGAACACGACGGCGATAGCCAAGAATGCACTCGAAGCAACTCGGTGACGTGTGAAAGTCCGGTTTGTAGCGAGTAGGTTCATTCAAGGACAGGACATTTAGCGCAGTTGTACACGCAGAAGGCGATGCCATCTAAAAAAAAAAACAACACAAAGGTGTAAACTTAAATTAATTTAGATCGCGGTGAAACTGGACCCCACCTGCCCCTTACGAAGCCACTTTTTTTTTTTTTTTAAACTCCCTATCTCGCTACAGATTTACGCTACTTACGAGAGACGATAAATATATTCCCCCTTCCATGCGAAGGCAGTTAGAGCAGCAGCAACAACAAAAAAAATTAACCCGGGAGTGCAGTTAATATAGCAAATTTCCATCTTCTTCTTTAAAATAATTTTGTGATAAGTGAAGGAGAAACCTCGTGTAACTCTCCGGCTTGATCTCACTTCCGACTATGTAGTTCTAACACACGTGTATTATTATATGTGTCCTTTTCTTTCTTTTTTAATTAAAGAAACATTGCTGTTGTGGTTGCTTTTTTTTTAATATACAAAAGAAACGGCATGAAAAGGTGAAATATATAATAAAAACAAAGCATTTGTTGGTCATTTTGCTAATAAAGTCTTTAAAGCGGAATTAGACCTCCGTCGTCAGTTGCAGAAACATGAGGGCTTCCGCTGGTCTCTGTATTCAGTTTTTTCGGAACAATAAGACGAAATCAGAAGAGCGAGACGATAATATTTCGAGAGAGAGAAACGAAAGTATTCTTAACGGCGTGGACTTGTTACAGCCTGAGTAGAGAGTTTTCTGTTTTGATTATTAAAAAAGAAAACCGAGCGCAGTCAATTCTAATCTGTTAATGGTTCTGTCGTGTAGGAGGCGGGGGGGGGGACAATGAATTCTCTGAATTCTGGTGGCCTCTTTTGCCAGATTCATAACTCATGAATTTACTATCGGACCGACCGGAGGAAGGAAGCAAAGGCATGTTTTAGGCGGTCGCCCTCACGGACGGAAAGACTTTCTGTGTTCAGAGACGTGGGTGGCTCTTTTACACGTGCAAGTCAAGATCTCATGCTTTGGGCCCAAGAAAAGGAAACAATGTTGTATTTGATTATTGGGCATTTGAGAGATTCTGCCAGTAATTCCTGGAATGAAAGGAAGTGCAATATTTTATTTCAATAGAGTTTGTATATATTTCCAAAGAAGCCTGACTCGGCTTTAATTAAAGTGTAAATAATTTCCTCCTAGTTCTAGATGGACACGTTTGACATAAGCAGACAAGTGTGATAGGCTCGTTAGATCGAAGCAAACGATTTGTTTCGTGGAAAGAGAATGATTCCTACCAGACTATAAAACTCTATCCGCGTCCGCGTCCTCCTTATATACTGACAACTTTAAAGCCGCGAAGAAGTTTGGGTTAATTTGCATATCCAGAAAAGAAAGTGAGTTGTCAACTACTTGTTTCATGGTAAACTGCATGAACGCCCTGATGGAACCAGGACGGGAGAGGTGGCCGCACAACGAAGTGAAGTCTACGGATGGGTCTTCAAAACACTCCACGCATAGGTTATCTAAAACTGGTTATAGGGGTGAAGTAAACCCATGACCTCTCCTTCCTGTAGGTAACACCGACCGTTCCAAATAAACTATGAATACAAAAAAAAAAAACAAACAAAGGCGAACTAAATCCGTAACGTTTCATTCAAGGAGGGAGATCTGTTCGTGGGGGACCAGAGTATAATTTACTGAAAAGAACTAGAGAAGTTTAATCAATGGGAATATCTGTGAACAGAGACTTCACAAAGAATGTGCGTGGCTTTCAAAAGAATCAGTTTGCTTATTTTGTTCGTTTGTTGTTCTTTTTTTTTAAAGAAAACGGAATACGCTACAAAAGATTCGGAGTCACCAACAAATGGAAATCAAATACTTCGAAAGTTGATATGCAGTACTACTAACAGACAGCAGGTGCGAGTGGTACATGAGTTCTGTGAACTCGGGTAAGCCGTATAACTTGGATGCACATTAGCCACATTCATAGACATTCCTTTGCTGTTGTTTCCAAAGTTTTTATTGATTAATTATGATGCCAGCCACCTGACAGCGAGTGTCGGATCTTAGTTTACATGTTTATATAAATGCGAGGCTCTAACAGGGAACTGATTTTGGTAATGTAGTCTGCTTTGCTTATTTAGTAGAATTTTCTTTATCAGTGGGAAGTATCGCAATGATAAACTTTTCGCCAGCAATTTGACAGTCTCTTGGAAGATATATCAGACGTTATAGTCATTTCCGACCAATGTCTCAAACACATCGAAAGATCTCAAACAGCTGTCATAAGAGTTACTTACCAGTCATTAGAAGAGTGCCGAGATTTATTGCGGATAGGACAAAAAAAAAACAACAACATAAATCTGATCGAAAAGAATATTTGATCAAACCCAGCTTAAGGGTTAATATTACTGAGAGCACTGACTACATACAACAATGCTTCTTTCACCATCATTATGCTGTCTTTATTTTATATTAATATATTTGTGAACACGTAGTTATTACTAGCAGCGGTGGCTACTATAGGGAAAATGTCAACTCGTTTAAAAAAAATAAATAAATAGATTGAAGAGGGACCGAGTCTCTGGGCGACGGGCTGACCTAGCCGTCATGGCGAGATTGAGAGAGACAAATGACGTCACCGATAAAAACTCCTTTCTGTTTTACGATGAACTCGCCAGAGGATTTTCTGGGCCAGAGTCTGGGAGAAAACACCAGCTTTCCTGTCTCTGCTACACGACAGGTCTTGGGGACATGATACGATAAGGAGATTTAGCATATATATCCCCTACGCCCAGATCGGTTTTCAGGAACAATGTTCGACCCGGTCGGCACTCGAGAGATAAAACGATCCCATGTCTGGTCTTTGTTCTGAACACGTGTTCGCGAGACGGGTCGCTGAGAACACCAAACGCTCCAGAGTAATCTTAATCCATCTTTCACCCGTCAGTCATAACCAGAAGACGAGCGATGCCACTCACTACCTCCTGCGCCAATTTTCTATAACCTTGTGTGGTTTGGCGCCATCCCCAGAAAATGATAACGGTGAGGAAAACCAGTGTTCAAATATCGCACTCGTAGCCCCGACCACTGACTGACATATTGGGGGCACGTTTAACGTCATCAGCTATGAGCTCTTTTCGGGTGTAAAACCACAAAGCGGTGACGTTGACGTAGCGTTGTCATAAGTGGAATCAATCAAGGCGATGAAACACCGTGAGCACCGGTTCTAGATATTCGGTTTTAGAGTGACTTTTATTTTTTTCCTGTCCCATCCCCCCACCCACCCAAACAAAACACTACACAGACCTGTCTTCCTCCTTTCTATTTTTTCTCCATATGTAGCACGGAATTCGGAATTTCGGCCAATCAGACCCAAGCATGGTAACACGCCATACTTAAAAATGGTCATTAGGTTATCCTATTAGTCACAGGTCTATGGGACGTATGCGCAGCTTTGCTACATGTGCATAATCATGATGTGTTTATATTTATAGCAAAGCTTAATGGAGCAAGTGGTGGCGAACAGATGTTTAACCTTTGTTTATCTTGGCGAACACAAACCAGACAAGTACTCTCATTGCTAACAGAGTTATTTCCCCTTTTCTTGCAAAAGATAAAAAGATGATAATGGTGTTTTAATACGAAAACCAGTAAAAATGTATAAACATATTTTTATGACCTTTGATAAGTAGAAATTATATAAGTTATTGATAAATAAACCGATAAGTTCGTATAATCGTTGGATATAATAATATGAACCTGTAAACAGTTAGAAACAGGAGGAGAGAGTAGTAACACTTGAAATTCTTAGAAGTTAAAATAATAGATTTTTATAACAATTCTCAGAGTTAGTATGTGGATACTTCAGATATTTAAAACTAAAGATGAGAATGATATGTTCTGGTTTTGTTTCTATCACAACAGTTTACTATTATGATTGAAACGAAAAATTATAGGAAATATCTTCCTCACACATTACTGATAGATGGTCAGTAACAGACATTAAGTTCTCTTTATTTGTTTTTGACATAAAACAGTGACATTAATTATGGAACCTCCATATAAAACTTCATGAATCAATTTCCATAATTCCAGTTTAATGGTTATTTTTTTTTTTAGTTTTAATTTTTTCCAAAAATAACCAACACATGATTGCATTTGAATATGATGCTATATCTAATAACTCAGTATTTAAGGAGTCACCTGTGTGGCCTAGCTGACAGGATAGACAGACAATAAAATTCAAACCAGCACATTCACTGGTGGACAGACATTTTCAACAATTTAATAGTTAGGACATAACCAACATTAAAGAATATACCTTTTTAATCATTTTGGCAGCCAATCTCAGCTTTAGCTACCCTGTCATATGAACAGAATCTCAATATTATCAGCTGGTAGTGGTGAAAAGTGACATGTCTTTGGAAGCCATAAACCATGTAAACTCTGTTTTGGATAGTTCATTCTTGTTGCCTACACGAATTTCCTGAAATCAGTGCATATAAATATACTGATAACCATTGTAAAGCCTTCTCTCTCTCTCTCTCTCTCTCTCTCTCTCTCTCTCTCTCTCTCTCTCGATGCCCAGAAAAAAAAATTTTCTGGAGATCAATAAAGGTAAAGTGGGTTGTGCAATATACAGGATAGAACAAGAAATTGTCTTTTCATCTTAATCAAATGATGAAGGAAAAAAATGTCTAAATGATTTAGCCAGCAATGAATCACTTTTATACTGTACTTATCATCCATAAACCCCAGCCTAAATGCTTACAGCAGCAACACTGAAATTACGAAAACACCAATTGTGGAGGATGATCAAACTAATGAACCTGAAGGCATTACTAATGTTAACATCCCTGATGAAAATGATCTTGCCTTCAAGGAAAAGATCATTCAGGAGACAGAGATGGACAATCAATGGGGTATCAAGATTCCATCTTTGAAAACTGAAAACTAGTTCAAACTTAGACAAAAAGAGGCATAAGTCAACCAAGTTCTTTTCTAAATACAAATTACAATTAATATCAGCTGCTGCCAGAGTAATTTGTGAAATAACAGGGAAGATGATTCTTATCAATCCAAGGTCCCTAAATAGCAATAAACTCTGTGGAGAATATGCCAGGGTAAAACTGTCAAAGAAAAATTAGTAAACTGAAAGCCATTTTTGAGTGAAATAACAGAAGGCAGGAGGAAATTCTCCAGACATCTGTCAGAGATTAACATATCATAACAGTCGAGGAGCATTTCCAAAAAAACATCTCATGATCTATGTCACTAAAAAGATCTCAATTTGTATAAATATGGTTAAAATATCCAGGATTTTAATTATTTAAAAAATGTAGTCTTTTTTCAGAAACACACTGTCAATTACTTTTACATCTAATAAAATAGCTAATAAGTAAGTCCTTTTATAATCATATTTAAGAACCATATCTTATTCCCACCAATTTTTGTTAGCTACTGTTGGACAAACAAACTTTTATAGTTTTAATATCATTATTGAAGTTTAGGAATAAAGCAAATATATAAAATTAAACGTGATTTACCTCCCGTAATTTGCTAAAAATAAAGCATTTAATGTGTTATCTCCCCTCCATTAGGTTAACTTAAACAAGGTTTTCAGTTAATTTGTCACACCTGTATATGCTTATTTATGTGTCTATTATTCTAACCAAGGCCCGGATTTAGTAAATTTAGCTTTGTAAAGTGTTTCAGCGTTTAGACTGCCGTAAACAGGTAGATAACTCGTTGATTTCTTTTTTCTTCTTACAGGTTTCCAAGTCAATAGTACTTTAATAAGATAATTGTACATTATTATTATTATTATTATTATTATTATTATTATTATTATATTATTATTATTAATGTTTTATGGTGGTTAGGTATTTAAAATAAAACGACGCCCTGTGAATTTCTATTATTCAAATATCAAGATTATTAATGTTGCTATGGCGAAATCCCAAACGCATACAAGGGAGACAACTCTTGTAAAAAAAAAAAAAAAGAGCGTAGTTTCGCGGCTGTCCGCTAGAAACCAATGCGCCCCGGGGCTGGTAAAATGGGATGCTGAAAAAATCCATGGTAGGAATTACATCAAAGCGATCCGGCCCCTGAAAACTCGACCCCATTCTCAGCAATTTACAAAAAAAAAAAAAATAAATGCTGGTATACGACATAATATTTAGGACAATAGAACAAACTATAAGATTGTGCTCGCGCATAATATTTTAATTTCTCTCTTATGCGAAAAATATTTTTTAATTAAAATTTTTTAATTCGTTGTTTTGTGTGTCATCTTTAATTTTCTAGATTAGAAAATATAAGTTTAAGAAAGAAAATGGAATACTATCGACTTGAAGTGATACATTTCAAGTTACTGCAGATGTGCAAGAAAAAAACAAAAACATGCTACACAGCTAACAAAGAAAATCTCCAATATAATTTTCCTTTTATTCCCCTAAAAATATCTTAATAAATAGAAATTTAGTATTTTCCAGTTGCATGAGTATTGAAGTTTAGTGTATGTTAAGAATAATAGTCGTTTAGAGATGTAAACCATTAAGTACCGTTGAGATACATCGCTGGCTTTTTTCTAAAGTTTCACCGCCCAGCTACTGTATGTGCCCCATCTCACAGTCTATCAGTTCCCAACAGCTCCCTGTTTTGTGATATGGCTATCTGAAGATTAAAGCTTCTTCTGGTCTATACTCATTCTTATAGTCTGCAAGCACGTGCTTATCATGTGACTCTATTAGTGTTGCAAGGAGTGTTTATTTACCTATGTCAAATCTTTGTACATTCCAAATTTTCAAAAAATCCAGATGACCAATAACCCATCACATAAAACTTCTTAGCAGATTAAAGCCCAGTGAAAATCCAGCAATGAGAGAGATGTAAATATGAATTTTAAAACGAAAATGAAAGCTTTAAATTCCAAGCTATATCAATAACGCCTAATTAAAGTTGCAACTCCACTTTCCCGGTAAGTTTAAAGTTAATCAAAACATCTCAGTTTTCCAGGAACGGGTTCCAAATCTAGCAGCCCTCCTCTCCACCGAACACGACACAGTAAACAATGTAGATTGCGATTGAATAATCAATGCCATTCATAAAACGTTTTTAGATGAGGTATAGTTCTTGACTACATGTACGCGTAATGAGAATACTTACTTAACATTTTAATTAATATAGGAATAGTAACTTACTCAGATATCATCGTCATACGTTAGACAAATTCTTTTGAGTGTCGTTGTCTTCAGGCAGCCTAAGTAAAGCCGATAAATTTTTTTTTAAAGCCGTATGCTCTGCTTGGTGTCACGTAGATATACAAACTGCTTTGTGCCATCTCGCCTAGTCTATAGTCACAATCCTTTCCGCCTGTAAACAGTCGAAGAAATTGCCACTTTGTTTTTCTTTTTACCTATTATGACCGCCATCTGTAAGTGTGGACCCCTTGAGAACGGCGCGCTTCGCATGCAACCAGATGCAAGTTTTCGTAGAACAGCCAGTTGGTGAACCAATGGAGACACTTCGGCATTTTAAATCTCACGAAATACTGATAGGATATCGTTCGATTACAAAATACGTCAAAAAAAAAAAATGCCACAGCTAACTGACAGATGCAAAAAAAAAAAAAAAAAAATACAGAGGTGAGTTTATCTTGTTCGATCAGAGAGCACGTGACACGGAAGTACATAAAGAGAAACGACAGGTGAGAACCGTGCGAATGGTGTTCACAACTGGTCAGCTTCTGGCCGCGACAGGGACACGAGTGGTGTGACCGTGGGTCTACAGCCAAGGGCCAAATGTTTTGCAACCTTTAAAACTACTCGCCTTACATTTCGAACTGTCGCATACTTGCGTGGAAGGCTGCGAAGTGGTGTCCCCTTCAATACGGCAGCCTGACATTATTATGGGAATTCAGCGGGTTTAACACTTGGCTTTATTAAGAAAAGGGGGAAAAAAAGTAGAAAAGCCAAAAGTGACGCAAAAACTTTTGGCTACGGCTGCATATAGGTACGTATAAACTGGATCGGGTGCAGGGGAAGAGTGAAACCCAGTTGTCCTCAACAGCACTAAAGCAGATCATCATACCTTACTACTGTGTCCTGATAACTCTGCGATGGACGGCTTTCTGCGCTAGGACTCGAACCACTCTCTACGACTAACTAGGAAATGAAAGGCTACTGGATGTTCTGGCTCTGAGCCTATTGAGGGTAACAGCACCTCGTGTTTAATGGGTAGATTTTTTTTTTTTTTCAGACTTCTTTTACTGCTTAAAGCTATAAAGAAGAAAAAAAAAACACATTTAAAATTAAACGAGAGATTAAAATCGCTTATCTGGAAGCTGCTGTCATAACGAAATCTCCAGGACTGACCTCAATGACAATCGATTACGCTCGCTCACAAAACGTGTACTGTTTATTACGATCGTCGTTTACAGCCGAAAGAAAAGGGGAACAGACTTGAAAACTTTGTTTTAAAATTAAGTTTATCTATCTATTTATTGCCATACTAACAAAAACAAAACGTTTCATTTTTTTTTCTTCTAATTTCTTCTTTCTTTTGCTTCTTAAGCGGGGTAATTTTCTCAAAATTGGAAATGTATTTATTGGCTGTCTCGCATCTTCTTGCTGAGTTTTGTTTCGCTAACGACAGGTGGGATTTTAATTTAAATTGTAGCAAATTCTTAGTTTAAGTAGATAATTTTTCTTTGGGGTAATAGAAATATAACCGTTCTCAATACGCACGTAGCTTTTTTGTTGTTACCTTTGATTTCGTTTTATCACTAGAGCAACTGTTTGGTTTGTGGTCCACTTCATATGGCCGTGAATGTCAATAATGATGGCAATAAGAGCATCTTTAAAGAACATTAACGACGTGAACCGTTAATAAGTTGTAATGACACAAAAGGAAGATGAGAATTTGAATTCCCGAAAATACTGCAATATTTTAAATAAAGAAACTGTGCAAGATGAATTATCACTTCACCGGGGCGGACTGAGCCATCGGTCAACCGGGCACTGCCCGAGGGCCCACAGCTGCAAGAGATTACCATATAAATTCTATTAAATGAATACTCCAATATACTCCAGATGCAGTCTGAGACAACTAATTTTTTAATTTTTTTTTTGAAATTGACACCCCCACAAACCGCCCTCCCCTTATCTGGCTCTGACATCAGCACTAAGGGGCCCAGTGAACAGTTATGCCCGAGGGCCTATAATACTCTCAGTCCGCCCCTGCCACTTCATGACGTCACTACGATATCACGCATCCTTAACGTTTCTGGAGGGAAGCTTGAGAATTAATGGAACCTCATTGTATCTGAAAAATCGAAAAGGTGCTCCTTTCTGGGGTTAATCAGTCCTACAGCTATGACTTCGGAAGCAACCAGTATCAGTACAGAAGGACTCGATACGAACAAACCCTACAAAAGATTAGCAGCAGTGGGGCAAATTCTATACGTAAGAATTTTCTTTCTTTTTTCATCCATTTACTTCTTTAAAAAGAAAAAAAAATAAATAAAAAGGTTTAGTTACTCACACGTAACTCGCAGCTTCTGATGCAGGAGATCGATGATTCGGTTTTCAGGGGGGGGGGCTGTAAACATACGGGTAAAGCCAAAGCTTTTATGTGTACATATGTATTTTTGGCGTCGAGAACCGACAAACTCACCGCGATGTCGTTTACAGCTTCATCCACAACCGACGATCTCTAGTTATTTTAACCGCTCACCTGGGATGTTAGACCCGCTTGGGGAGGGCCAATAGGGCACACGGTTCGGGGTCGGGTCGGGTGGCTGGGACATTATGAACGAGCCAGAAGGAAAGCTCATTCCCGGGAGAATGAGCTGGGACCCTTGCTCCGATACTGAGTTCCCCGTCAATTCGGGAGCTGGCTGGGCTGCGAAAAGGCTCACAGCTCAGCAGCTCCAAAGGTAGGTGTCGATGCGGCCAGAGAATTCGCGACGATGCATATGACGAGATCCCCTCTCTAGTGAAATTGGATTTCTTTGACTCCCAACAAGTAATTTCAATTAACAGACACCAAAAAGTTCTCGTGCGTGAAATATCAGTAAGGTTTTGGCTTCTCTGGCAGGAAGAACTGTCGTAGGAAGTCATGACATGATGCCATCGACTTTAATTTTGCGTACTACGTGTCAAAATGTTCGCAGTCTTTGTTCGTTGATATTATTGTCGCCATCATCGGGTGAAGGTCAAAAGTTTCGCCAGGATTTTCGATATACTGTCGATGGAGAAGAACGAACGTCCGAGACGACGACGACCCCACCCCACCTTGTTTTTTTTTTGCTTAAAGATACGGTAACTGCACCCAGTGGATGAGACTCTGACGCTACTTTACCCCCCCCCCCGATTCATCAGCCTCCCAAGCCGCCGCCGATTCCACTGCTTTAGCCACCGTTGGGGGGGGGTCATGGAACCCAATGTCGGTGACAGACAAATCTAGCATGACAAACCTATATTCGGATCACTGCCTCACGCCAGAGAAAATCTCAGGTGGGGGGGGGGTAAAACAACAGATGACGCAGAACATCTACCCGATTTAAAGATTAGTCTAGCATTACTCTCGGCAGAAATAATTAAGATCAGGCTGTGTTATGGTAATCTATGCTATGGGAATGTTGGTACAAAACACTCCCCCCCAATCCAGGCATAAGTACTTACTTCGGCATTACTCCAAACGTTAAAATTGAAAGTACAGGAAATCTCCTGCATTTTAATGCTCTCAATTTTGTCCCTAAATATCGAAATGGCTACGGTTACATAACGTGGAGGACAACGGGGGCAGATCTTTAAAAAAACGAAAGCTTTTTTGTGTGTGTGTGTGTGTTTTTTTAAACCGATTTTGAATCAATTTTCGTTTAATGTTTTTTTCTGCTGTTTTCAAAACCCTTGGACTTAATTAGTATCCACTAATCCATGCTTGTCCGCGCGCACACAGAAACAGGCAGCAAGCCCGTTAATATTTATGTTGACATTTCCCCGTCCTTCTTCATTTTGTTTTGTTTTAGATTTCAAACTGCGTGGTTCCTTGAAATGCGAAAAACAGCTGCCTTCCTCGATCCATTCTGGAGAGGAAGATTAGAATTCCCCCCCCCCCCCCGGGAAAGTTAAAAGAGGAGATAACTCTTATCTCCTCCAAATTACGGTCCCAGACTACAATTTTCCGAGCTTATTTATCCGAGCACTTACCTGTCAACTCCCTCGCCTATAACGTGAGACCCTTCTTCAATCCGACGCCGCTGCTTTTCTTCTTCTTCTTTTTTTAGGGGGTGGATTGTGTAGAAAGAGGAAAGGCAGCAGCAGCAGGGTTAGGGGACGTCAGCAAACCCCACTCCATCGACAACAGCCAGCCAGCTAGCCAGTCAGAGCCGCTCTCTGGGAATGCACACAGCTTCGCGCTGACTTTTAGCGTTCATTTGGAAAAAAAGGGAACTCCAGAAGCTGTTTTTCCTTCAATAGGCCTTCCAGCAGGGCTCCCTCCCAATCCCTCCGAGGCCGAATGGCCGCCGTCGCGCATGACCCGGTTCTCACTCCTTCAAGGATCCAGGGGCCGACAACTCTGCGAATACTCAAGCGAACAGCGCGAATGTACGCACAGGAAACAACAACACTAGAAGTATAAGTTCAGCGGCTTCTATATTAAAAAACAAGCAAACGAATAAATTTAAATAAAGGAAGAAAGGTAAATCCAGATCCGCCGCATAGTCTGAGCTGATGAAATAAATGTAGAATAAAGCAACTTTCTTTACAATCCACAAAATCATTACTAGAGGAAAATGTCATCCCTGTGTTGTGGTTTATTGTCATCCAGTTATTGCAGATGATTTTTTGGTTTGTGACAAGGTCTTCATTTTGTAACTGTTTCTTGTGTCATTATTTAGGGAGTGCTCGATTTCTTTTCCTACCATTCACACGCCTGGAAGAAGATATGCGACAGAGTGTCTCCATCTGTGGTAAGTCTGTTTTCGCCAGCCACCTATTCACAGGTGAGCTGCTGGGGTCTATCAGTTTTCCATGCAGAAACGAACAGAAATAAACTTCCAACTCCTTGGATACGCAGATGAGAGGATTGAACGCTATGGAGTCGTGTACAGACCACAGCCACCTGAACTAAGAGCGATCACGGGAACAGGATTAAAATACATGTCTGAGGACATAACTTAAAATCCAATAAATAGACCTTAATGAAGTTTTGGACATACACAAATAAAATTTTAAAGATGACACTGTCTAACTTTGTTTAGTATATATTTAAAGTTGATACTTATGATAAAAACAAGAGCAAGTGTACATACATGCAGTCATCTAGTTTTAACTTATTTCTTTTATCACGACTGAAAATCACCTCATGGCCTCTGATTATTTGGCCGCAAGGCTTTAGCTAGATAGCTTTTGTTCCGATTCTGACAATTTATATAAGCATATGATCTGCGCAGTTTGCTAACATGTTTAATATTTATAATTTTACAATCCACAAAATTCTGGTTCCATTATTTATAAAATCTTAGATAGTGTTCCATTTTTTTGCTAAAACTGAAAATACTGCAGTCTGAAGTTACAGAAAGACTGCAGGGTGAGTACCTCTTTTAATAGACATGCTATAAGAAATAATTAGTTGGAATCTAGTGATTGTAATGAGGCAGGCAAAAAATAGAGTCACTAAGCTTCATTCTTGCTGAATCTTAAATTTCAATAAAATTAGACTTCCCATCCTTTAGCAATGCGACCTCAGCTGTCTCCTAAAGGTCACATCACAAAGAACTCCACGTTTCATAACCAAGATGTATTAGTTTCAACTCTTGTTTGTCGCTCACTATCCACTCTCATAAAGTGTCAATGGGAAAATGTTTAGTTAATTGTTGTGGAATGATAATTTGTGACATCCAATTTTAGCTCTGAAAATGAATGATAAATGAGTGTAACCAAGGTTTAATTATAGAAACTACTATAATCATTTTTTTTGTGAGGATGATATAGAGGAATTTTCCAACATAAAATTTTGAGAAAACTGTATTTATCTGCAATCCAAACCAGCTCAAAATGATGTTTAATTAAACAAACTTATTATATAAAACTCTGACATATAACTATATTTAACATTTTATTTTAAGTTTATTGAAACTGAAACAAAAACTAGTCACAATTCCATTCTGCTGCTTCACCTTCCTTGAACATTTATCATTTTATAGGGCTTAAAGCTGACATGACATCTTTTCGCTAATCTGCCTAAAAATGCACAAATTTCTTTTACACTGGTAGCCAAATCTATCAACTTTTTGTTATATCAGAGCCATAACTAGCCAGGTCTTTTATAATCTGAACCAGATTCAGCAGCCACATCTACTTCCAATTTGTAATCTAGCTATTGGCAGGTACCAATGCTTGTCAGAAAACAGTATGTTGCTTTGACAGTTAACTTCATTATGTGAACACTTGTGACAGGGTTTATTATACCCATGCACATCTGAAACCTGAGAATGACATAACTTTCAGGTACATACCACCCAGCACTTGAAGCAACATAATTGTCAAAGGACTAAAGTCCTGGATTGACAAGTAGTTAAAGGATCTCAATGCATTTTAAATACCTATATATATATTTTTTTAAAAAAAAACAGCAACAGATTGTAAAACAAGTTTTTCTTTCTTAAATCATATCATTAAAATTGTGGTGCCTCTTGAAAATTTCTTTTAAATGTCCACTGCAGAGAGATTCTTCTTGGGTATAATTAAGAACTGAGAAATGAACCATGTAGGTGGATAATGTAAAACTGCAACCATTTAGATCAATCAACTGTTTTAAAAAGTTCATAGCAACCGGTAATCTGCTCATTCAGGTCTAAACAATCTAAGTAGATTTCCAATGGATGAATCTGATCCTGTCCTTCCAAGTGAACACACACAGTTGGATGAGGAACATGCATTTCAATAGCAAGATGGGCATCTCACTGCTGGGCTAAAATGCAATTCAGACTACATTTTAAGTTCACATACTGCCAATTCTCATGTCAGTATACACAGTCAATTGAAGCACAACTGATGAGCTTGGAGTCATCTTCAGACTGCAATGGACAACTGAGAATTTTTTTTCACCCCTGCACATGTTCTATGGCCTCAGTCAACAATTTGTATGAAGAACATTTACATTCAACATGTGTATGTACACAGATGCTAATGAAACTGCAAACTATTAACTAAATCTTTTTTGAAAACAAGTGATATGGAATATTGCACATGCTTTTAATTAAAATGAGACAGCTGAACGTTCTAACAGTTATCAGTTGAAATGGGGCAAGCTTAAAATCAGGCTTTTAGAGAAATATTCTTATCATATCTATTTTTTTGTAAATCAACAGTAGCATGTCATTTGATAACTAGGTTTGTTACAAGTTTAAATCTTTTAAAAATCAAATACTACCCTAATGCATAAAAAACTGCTGGAAATCTGTAAATGGTTAAGGAATAAATTAAAACATTCCCAAAATGGTTAGCTTTATTTACCAAATGAACACCACAAACTTTCCTCATGCAACAACTTTTATCAAAGACACTACTGAAGTCATTTATATAAGATGCTTAAATCAGCCTGTATAAAGATGTAAAAAAAAAAAGTTTGTGTTCATATCAACAGTGGCTTCATTAGAATACTCGATTCGAAGGACAATGTTGCAAGTGGGTAGCCATACTTGTTTGGAAGATTCATAAGTGGGTTGACCACCAGCCAAACTTTGCTTCAACCTCAACCACATGGAAAAAAAACCCATGGCATGTATCACACTTGACCTCCCAGTATAGACAGCAGCTATTGATGCCATGGACACCATGATTGATGAGTCAATATTTAACCATCAATGCAACTCTCAGCAAATACTTATCTGGACAAAGTGTGGAACAAGCAACCAGTGCACATACATCATGGATAGGGATCACCACAGTGCAGGATCTGGACAGGAATTTCATTTGGTGGTGCAATCAGACTTGCTTGCATTTCAGGGAGGTATCCTGACTGTAGTTTATATATATATATATATATATATGACTAGATTAGATTCTTGATCCCTGTCAGACCATGTGCAGGTGCAATTAAGGATTTCATTCCAATGGATGATAACGTTCGTCTACATAGGCCATGCATGATCAACCAATATCTTCAAGACCAAACCATTAACCACATGATATAGCCAGAATTTCTTCTAAGTTAAATCCTATCGAAAATGTTTTTTGGGATGCTCTAGAAAGGCACATGCTGCCTCCCTCCCATCAGATGAAAACTTGTGGTAAGACAATAGATACTATTTTTCACTGATCTTGTTGAAAGGAGTTACAAAAAGCATGGAAAGGCACCCATGCACTGCCATCAGAGGGGACCACACCTACTGACAACCTTCAATTCAGTTTCATTTACATTTATTAAGGAACTATGCAATTTTAACAAAGGCTGATTGCATAGAGTTTGTACTGATCATTTGGAGAATCATTTAACCATTTTGGAAACTAGCGCATATCATAAATGTGGAACAATCATATTAGAAAAAATAGTTTCTTTGCAATGAAGTTTGCATTTTTTTTCCCTTCTTTCCAGAAGGATCCCCTTTTTCTCTGGTCTAACAAATCTGGAAGGGCTTAAAAAGAGTGTTCTTAGATTCCAGGATTATCCATCGAAAAGAAAACTGTTATCGAAATATCAATCAAATACCAGCAAAATACATGTATACAACAAGTTTTGATTCATTATTTATTTTTTT
Organism: Nautilus pompilius; assembly: GCA_018389105.1. Taxonomy (NCBI): domain Eukaryota; kingdom Metazoa; phylum Mollusca; class Cephalopoda; order Nautilida; family Nautilidae; genus Nautilus; species Nautilus pompilius. The sequence continues at coordinate 496,158 of JACATO010000320.1, forward strand.
ACAATTTTAATTTAGTTAATAATATAAGGGACAGATTGGTTCTATTGACATGAGCAGATATGACATCAACCAGAAGTCCTGAACACAGAGTCTTTGTGTAAAGTTTTTAAATAATTTGAGGCTTGCATAATTACATTTTTTTTTTTTTACAAGAGTTTTAAATGATATCAGATTGATATTTATCTGAAAAAAAAAAAGTAAGTGTCAAAGCAAATTTGATTTTCATACCTGCCAATGACACCACCAAGGAAATACAAATATATATGTATATATTATGTTAATTGTTGAAGTTTATTAAAGATGTTAAAATGTGACTACAAAATTCACAAATTGTGGAGCATAAGATATTAAGTCAAAATTGTTACAATTCTCTTTATTACTGATTTACACTCAATGCCAAAAGAAATGGCATTTAGGAAAATAAATCATGATCAAGGAATGAATATTTCACATGTTTAAAATGGGCAGATATAAAAATTTTAACGTCTCAGCGCCGATAGGGGTGGTACCCTTGGGATCCAGATGATGATCGCTGATTGAATCCAGATGCTGGAGGCGGTGCTCCATAATTAATCTGAGGCACATCACCCTGACCGCCATAATTACCAACAGCAGGAGCTCCTGAGTTACTGTAATTTCCTGAAGCTTCACCACCATAACCTGAAATATTTGTCAAGTGATTCTTTAACAAGTGTTGTTAAATTATTCAAAGTATCTTTTCCTTCATATACACTGGCCAGCCACTTTATTAGAATATATAGCTAATAATAGCTAAGGCCAGAGTTTCTCAAACATTTTTGGCCACTCTAAATTTAAATAATAAAAATAAAAGACATGGCATGATGTATAATTGGGGCCTGATTCAAACTCCAGGAAGGTAGTCGCTTTCTGCAACAATATTACTCACATTAACTCATAAGAAACCAACCAAAGAACTGAAAAGGGGCTTACATGTCAGTTAGTTTGAAAATGTGTTAGTATTTCCAATACTAAAAAGAAAATTGTACACCTGGCAGTGAAAATTCATATGGACCCCTCAACATGTACTGTGGCCTACTAAGGGGTCACACACTTTGAGAAACGATGGCTTAGGCAATCTTTTGACTAAATAACAGCCATAGCACAATATGGCATAGAATCCACAAGGTGCTGGTGTCGCAAGGGATACACTAAAGTGCCAATGATTTTTCAGTATCATGAACTATCTTTTTTAAATTCAATCTTTACTTTCAGTGATTCTGGTCTATGAAACATCAAAGCTATTTTTGAGAATGCCACCTATAAAATTGTCAATGTCAATTTTTTAGTTTTCCTCTGTGGAGTGAGTATCTTACAGGTGGCAAGTGTATTTCCCCATCCATACTGTAAACAACAATGGAGCAAGGCAGGCAGAATATCATGATGGTGAATGTGTTTCAAGTACATTCCACATGCTCAAATGGACTGAGATGTGAAAGATGTCTCAATGTTCATTATGTTCCTCAAACCATGAACTCATGTGGGCACAGCAGATAGGAGCATTGTCATCTTGGAAGAACCCAACCCAATCAGTGTAGAGATGAAGCATCACTAGATGCACACAATCGGAAATGATGCTGAATGAAGCAAGCTTTGGCATTCATCCTTCATTCTAAAGAGACCAAAGGCCCAAAGTATACCAGCAAAACATGTCCCAAACCACAACTTCACCACCAGAGGCTTGGACAGTTGAACCACATTATGGGATGAATGATTTGTGAGGTTTTCTCCTAATCTGCCTTCTCCTATCTGTGCAAAAAGGATAAAGTGTAACTTGTCAGATCACATCACCGTTTGCCAGTCCTCAGTCCAATGTTTACACTCCCTATCCCCTGCTGCCACAATTCCCCCACATTCTTCACCTTTAGCAATTGCTGATCAATTCAAATAACTGCTGTCTTGGCCACAGTGGTACCTGGTAGATATACACCCACTATCATCTCTCTTTCAAATGGTGTAATTCTCCACATGTTATACAAAGAGTTGCAGGGATCACCTGTCATCATATAGTTAACTTAATTTGCATTTGCAGCTCAGGTCAGGCCCAAATGTGAAAGAGTACATAAGTCAGTCACTTTAGTAGGATCTATGTAAAAGGCACTCAGTCTGTCCACAGCAAAAAATTACTATTAAGCATAGACTGGGCTAATGCCTGTTTTGGCTAAAGAACTAATACAAATCAAATACTTGGAATTACTTATACACCTAAGTGATGAATTTAAATCCATGTTTTTAAAAAATACCACTAGGGTTAAAAACATCACTTATACATAAACACCTACAAAACATTTCATAGATGCACAAAAAATGGAATGGACAAATGACTGAACCAGAAACAGACAGGAAGACTACCATCAAAAAGGGAGTTATCATGCTCTTAGCCTTGTTAAATAAACTGGTATCTTTACATAATTAACATTAGCACGCACAAGAGAATTAGCAAAAAAAAAACAAACTCAAGCCCATCTATCATCACCAACTACTGCCAATTAATTGCTGAAACCAGAATGAAAGAAAGATAAATATAGACAAGTTTAATACACATTAGCAAGAACATAAAAGCTGTAGATGTTTGCTCTTTGAAAAATCATCATGACTCACCATATGCTCCACCACCAAAATTGTATCCTCCATACTCTTGTTTTGCTGGTGGAGTGACTGCCTCACCTGCTGGAGATGCACCTCCAGCTATCTGTGGTGGTGCACCATATCCTAGAAAAGAACAAAAGAAATATAGATAGTATTTAATTACCATATGCATGCAATAATAGCAACCCTTTCATAGAAATGCGAAGATCTAAAGTTTAAAATGTGATTTTAAGAAATTTTGGGAGCATTGCACACACGTTCATTAATCACCAAAATGACTGATAAGCAGACAAAAAATTTTCTGGGAACAGATCCAGGTAAGAAGAGAGCATAAATGTGTAACAAGAAAACAAACAGAAATTTAAATTACTGATCATTTTTGTTTAATAACCCATAAATATTCATGGAGAACATTCTTGATTGCAGACACACTAGTACTACTACTCGGTTAAGTTATTTTTTCAGCTAGAAAACTCAATCTTAACCCATTTGCTTTAAGAACAAATTAAAAATAGCTTAATTGTCAAAATGCAAACAAGCAAAATAAATTATATCATCTTAGTTAATACAATTCAAAATTATCAAGTGTACACTTGCATTAGAAGTGGGTGTTTCTGAAAAGAATAAACTAATGTCATTTACTAGCACTTTACTTAATTATTTTGAGAGAAAAAAAAAGCAGGCAAAAAAACTTCTTTACAATTACTGCCACCGAAAATCCTCCATATATTAAGTATTCTAAGAGAAAGGATAGTACCAAAATTTTACTGCACTATTCTTTATACCTATTTATTTAAGAGAATTAATGTACCAGAAAAACTTAGCAAAAAAAAAAAAAAAGGGGGGGTATGTTTTAATCCTTTCCCATTCAAATCTGCCAAGGCAATCAGGGCAAACTGCTGAAAAATGACTGAGCATTGATGAATTATTTAATGGCCACTTCATCCAATCAGACAGTGATGGTCAGATGTGGAGTGCGAAAGTGAGTGTGAAGTTATCAAGTGAAGTTCAAGTCATTTGCAGCCAATCAATATACCAGCATTTTTTTCAGCCTGTTAGCCCAAAGATGTCTCCCCCCACCCCCTGGTAATGCAAGGCCAGTGGATTTCATCTATGAGTTGACACCAGAAGATTTCTTCCACCACATGACTGAGTCTAACTACTACACCACACAGACCCAGATGGTGGCAGGGAGAATTGACAAAACCTGGACAGACATCAACAAGAGAGAAAAGCATCTATAGCAATAAACAGTAACTTTGCATTGTCCACTGAGGGTTTTTGAAGTGAGGGCAACAGACTAAGTTTCAAAAGTAATGGCAGTGAGAAAATTCAAGAAATTGAATCAGTATTGGCACTTGTGATAACAGTAGGGTGAATTTACTCAAAATTTTTTGGACATATTTCATTTATATTTGGATTATTGAACTGTGTACTAAGCCATTTCATAATTTTTGTGTTAAAATAAATTTAATCAGGTATGTGCACATTTGCAACCATCTTTCAGATTGTCTTAATGCTTGTGATTTAAATATTGCATTTTCTGAATGGGAAAGGGTTAAGATTATTATGTAATAAACAAATCAGCAGCAACAACAAACAGCAGTAAAAATGAAAAATGTTTTTAAAAAGTCCAATAACATGAAAATATTAGTTCAAGCATACTATTTGGTCTCCAACCTTGAAATATCATAGTATTCTATTATAATTCAAATCTTGATAAAGCATCTATATTCACTCTACAAGAAAAGCTGAAATTTGCAAATTATAGTCTTAGCTTCATTCACTTTAAATAACCAGAGTCCTCCTTCCTTTCAGTTGTTTCACAAAAGTAATGCTAGTAAGAATCCAACCAGAATCAGTATGCTAACGTTTGCAAAACTACTTCTTAGACATGAGCAAAATTATCAAAGGAAAATGTTATAACCAACATTATTTTCAATTACCAGGTTTCCAATATTTTTTTTTTAAAATCTTGAGATGGCTACTGTTTGATTCTTTTTTTTAAGAAATAAAAATATAAATAGCAGCAATAAGTCTGAAAAATTAAAAATAAATAAAATGCAGATGATTTCTAGAAATGAACTATTCTACTCTTACTGTTAGTTTTAAGTTTCTTTAAAGCAAACAGTATTTGCTTTCCATTTGGCAAAGCATGTTTGAATGCAAAAATTTGTTTCCACTGCCACTTTCAAAAAGGCACCTTTTCCCATAATGCAAGACTGTTTCCCCAAATAACAAAGGACTGATTCAGCAAACAAATGAGTCTGAAGTATTTTCTTTCTTTTTCATATCATCACAGCAATGCCAAATCAAACACCACCATAAACAATAATCATGATTAGAACAATTTTTTCAGGTTCATGATCATTGTGTTAGCCCATGAAATATACACATCAACATTAGTTAAGCACCAGATTTTCTATAAACAAATTACCTGGAAATGTGTAACCTAAAATGCATTTCAGACTAAAACATAGTTCCAATATTTTAAAAAAGCAATAAAAGAATAAATAAGGACATTCATTTATTTCCTAGTGTTATATAGCACTTTATAAAATGGTATGGAAAAAGAAAATAGTGGTTGTTGTTGTAAAGCGCCTACATACTGACATCATCAGTATTTAACAATGAATAAATTAATGTCCTGGAAGCTTGATTTTCATGCTTAGTAAGATGCCCCCAAAAATTTAAAACAGTAATACATAAAAGGTGTAATACTTGTTTTATGCAGAAAATTCTTGTAAAGGTACAATAATTTAGCACTTAAAAAAAAAATTTTTTTTTTTTTTTTACAACCCGTAACTCACTTGAAAACAATTCTACATGCATCGCAACCCAGAGCAATATTTAACAGTAGGCGGAGGTTAGGGGTCATGCATTATCCAACATCAGCATGTCCCAGGCACATGTATCCTACCTTGAGCAGACTGTTGAGTTGTTTGCTGCTGCTGCTGCTGTTGCTGTGGCTGCCCAAAGAGATCAGGTGGTGGTACAGGAGAGGGCACCTGTTGGCCATTGAAATTACTGGTAAAACCACTGTTTCCAGGGGCAGTAGGCACAAATTGACCTCCCGAAGCCTGCATGATACCTGGCCGGAGTGTGGAAAACACACAATGCACTACCAAGTTGTTTAGATATACAGCAAACATGCAAGCAACGTTCAATTTTTCTCTAATTTGCAGTAAACATCTGATTTTTGCCAGCAACATGCTACCTGAACTTAAGGAATCAGTTTCAAAATCCAAACACAGCTTCAAGTCAGACAAACCACAGAAGTTGATGACATTAGTACAAATTTAATATCAATTCTAAAATTTCACCAACAGAAAACAGGCGAAATATCAACCTGCGTGAATTTCATTCATCACATCTATAGAGCAGGAAAGAACTCAAAAAAAAAAAAAAAGTTTCAAATTTGTTTATAAAACCAAATTCAACTTAAACTAATAAATTACGCTTAGATGACCTTTTTTTATAAATCAAATACATTTTACCTGGATGTGTAGTTTGGATCATCATTACACAATAAATCCTACATTATGTAGTTGATCACTGATGTCAAAGTGTCTAGAAACTACAAATTGCAATTTTAGAAAACTGTTAACGTGTCCTACAAAGATTAACATAAGTAAAACAAACACTGCATTTAAACTGATTAAATGTTTACAATCAGTATTTACTCAATGACATTTAAAGACTTCAATTTCTATTACATTATACATGAAACAACAAAAAACCTGATGTCATACTTGATTCACAACCAAAAATGTTATTTCAATATATTTCTAGTTTTCCCTCCTAAAAGCAAATCTAGAATTACATTTTAAAATTATTCACTTAAACAAAAACTGTAATGCAAGGTGCTTTTTGATCTTCTTAATATCAAAATTAGACAAAATTGTGTTGCTTACAAGGCTTTGTTTCTTCAGATTCACCAATGATTTACAATTACTTTTTTCCTTCTAAAGTATATCAGTATAGCTCCAAATTTTATCATCTTGTTAGTGTTACACGCTTAAATCTGGCCTCCAAACAGTGAAGACATCTGTAAACAGCTCAAGTCCTGAAACCAGCACACCGCTCTTTTATCAGATTTCTCTCTCATATGCTTCATGTATCAGTTAGTCATTTACACTGTCAAAGTGAATAAATTATCCTCATTTTACTCTGAAGATATTTCCAACAGTAGCAAATCAGAATTTTGCTAATACCCTTCTTCATTTGTTTTTCAGATGACTTTTACGTCCATGTATATTTGTATACTTTTCAAAGGCTGTTTAATTTTCGCCCTATCATTTTCCTGTCAGTGGCACCAAACTTTTCACCACCAGTCCAACATTTTTGCCTCCAAATGGTAGTCCTGAACAGGTAATCAATCTGCCAGGTGTCTTGCTGCTGAATTTGACAGTTAGTCCTTTCACCCTCCAGTTTGAGTACATAATTCTGATCACCACCTTTGTGCACAGATTTATAATCTTTTATCATACTTATTGAAACCACGCTAACAAAAAAATCAACACTAATAAATAATGGTCAATTATGCAATCCAAATTTCCCCCCCTTCTATTTGCATTTACACTAAAAATATCATTTGTTAAAATGAAAAATTCCAAGAAACAAAAAAAAAAAAAAAAAAAAATCTAGACTATATGGAATCATAAAACAAGGCAAATAGCTTTTAAGAAAAACTAAAAAATAAATTGTTAATTAAATCCAAGTCCGTCATCTAGTTTCACACAAAGCATTTACTGAACTATACCTTAAAGACCATTGCAACTAAATTTGAAAACTCATGAATAGCTTTTAACACCAAAGCTAAATATTCCAATTTTAAAATGTAATCAGTTTATTTACTGAAGCTAAGAGTGCAAGTCTTTTTTTTTTTTTCCAAAAGCAATTGTTTTTGGAAATAAATTTTAGATTACAAACTGCAAGTGAGCAACAAAGCTGCCTGTTATAGGGACACAAGAGCTGATTTCCCACAGCACTGGCTGATTACAAAGACAACAGCTGAATAATCAACTACTCTAAGATGAGCTGCTAAATCTTTCTGTTTTACCTACCATAGTTAGACTGTGCTGGTGGGACCGTAGGCTGCTGATTTTGTGAAGGTTGAGAAGTGCTTCCAAAACCTCCAGAACCTGATGGTGGTGGAACTGGACCAGGAGGTGGTTGGATATAACCACTATATCCTGAAGGTGGAGGTTGTTGTCCCTGGGGAGGCAGTGGGTTTTGTTGAGACTGGCCACCCCACTGGTTAAATCCAGGTCCATGATCCCCCTGAGGTTGGTTTCCAAAGCCACCTGGAAGTTGTTTTGGTGCAAATTATTAAATGGAGACATTGATAATCTTCATCATTATAATATTTGGAACATGGGTACGAGATTGTGTTGTTAAATCAAAATATAAAACTTTTTGTTCAAGTGGGTGTTTGATGGAGAGAGAACTTTCTACTGAAGAATTCAATCCAAGCTGAGACTCAACACCCATTCTAGGTTTCTATTATAAACCAGATATCATAATACTTTCAACAGTCAATCCTTTTATAATTCAGTTATTCTACTTAGAAAAAAGTGGCAGCAACAGCAGCACAATTATGCCTGAACTAATGCAATCAAATTACTGAATGGAAAATCTATTAGAATCACATTTTAGCTGGATAATCACAAACTGTCACTGGCCACAAAGCACCAACAAGTATCTTAAACATTCTATCAGTTCACAAAATTAGTGTCTAGTATAATTTAAGTATGCCATGTTTGTACAAGAGTAAGGTATTACACTAAGAAACCATATTAGATTCCAAGATAACATTCAAATCTATGATTTTCTAACTGTATGAACCAATTACTGTATTTTTTTATTTATAAACATGTGGTGTAGTTCAAACTTTATAACTGTATCAAATGTTTTTATTAAATCTGTATAAAGTCATTTAGAATCAGTTTTTCAAAATAAAAAAATGTAACATTCATGTGATAAATCCTATGGAAAGTTCCAAATGCATGTTTGGATGACAGTTGGTATATAATCATGTTTTCAAAGTACTAAATATTAACAATAAATTTTACCTCCCATGTGCATTTCTTATTTCTCAAAAAAATATCTGCCATCACACATTGCATTGAGATATAATCTCCATTTCACATATTCAGTAAAAATGACGTGGCAATTCACATTTTTATATAGGACTGTCGATGACAGACATGAATTGGCTGTTTAAGAACATCTTGGTTTGATGTAAATAGTATTTAATTGTGTAACTTCATCGATTCACTAATTTTTCAAAATATGTTTGCTACAGAACTAAAGAGAACCCTAGCAGTAAGTGCTATCACAAATTCCTCTTCCTAAAAGTGTCAGTTTATCTAAAAAAAAACAAAAAAAAAAAACCTGAAACAATTTTAAAAATCCACATTTCCAGTAAGTTATACTCAGAGAGCAAAAAAACACAATTATACTGTTCAGTAGATGCAAGCAAGATGTGTACATTTAACCTGATTACTTGCTAAACAAAATAAAATTTGTTTCAAGAGGTCAGATCAGCAAAAATGAAAAGCTTGCCATGCTAAATTCTGCTAAAATAAAAGTGAAAACATCAAAAACAAACATCACATGGAATCTCAGCAAAATAAAAATTATTAAAAGAAATTTGCCAATCTGACCATTAACCTCTAGATTAAACCAATGATTTGCTTATTGGGATGTCAGTTTCAGGAATGCACATAAACCAGAACTGGAATTTACAAAAGTGTACCAGACTTTCTACATTTGGAAAGAGTGACTGAAAATGCATGCATGTTCATAGATTTAGTTTAACAAAATAGAGCTGTCAAATAATGACAGATTTCTCATTTAATTTTAAAAGAAAGTTTGTTTGTTTGTTGTTTTTTTTTAATTTTGCTGGCCTGATTAATCCTTCAGTAATTTGTGTTTGGTATACGCTGATGATTTAAGTGAGGTTTTCTTTGTTAGTCTTTATTAATATCACAGCATTAAATCTTGCAAGTAATAAGTCTGACAGAATTGCTTAAAACAAAATAGACAAGTCAACTTAGAGGAAATGAGCTTTAGACACTGTACTACTACTGTTAATTTTGAACAAGGGTACATTTTTCTTCTTAAATTTTTTTTGCACACAAAAGCTAGTTGATTACACTTCAGTTCTGTATTTCACATGATCACTATAGTGTATAAACATATTATAATTTAGGTGGTGATAAACCTACTGTAAAAATCACCATAGAAGTGATCTCTTAGATTTTTATTTTTCATTACCAATCTGTAAATCAATAATTGCATGCAAATATGTTTAGTTTAAATACATTGACTATGGTGAAAATTTGTTTAGTGCCAAATTTTAACTGCATATTAACGTTAATATGTAACCCTAAATGATGCCCAAGGTCTACTTAACACTTCCACAGAAGTAAAAAAAAAATTGATAATAATAAAGTTTACATGTCAAAAAAATTAATTTCTAATTTTATTTTGGTTCTAGAGCATCTTCAATAACTAGTCTTACTGTTAATCATATGCATTTAAATCAGTAAATAAATAAATAGTTTCACATGCACTACTTTCTAGCCAAACTGAAAATATGTAGGCAGCAACCACTCCATTTTTCAGATATTTTAGAATACAAACAATATAAGATTCAAGCCACTTTCTTCTTATTCAATGTAAGATGCACCAAGAAAGCATTAAAAAATTTTGCTCATTGTTTACACATGTGCTAGACAACACCACAGCCAATCAAGTCAATATGAAAACAGATTTATATTATAAAAATTCTAGATTAACTTACAATTTCAATGATTACAAACTGATAACATTTATAACTATATTGTGCATTAGTAAAGAATATTTTTATGCATATTGTATTTCAAGGTCAAACATGTTACAATAAAAACAGTCAGTTCAGATATACTCCTCAAACAAAATAAACTAGCATTTCCAAGCCTGTTGTGCTTGTATGGTACATTCATATTTTCATATTACAAATGGTGAGAACCAATATACTGATGTAAACTCTGTACTAAAAAAAACACAATGTCAGTGGAAATTAAGTTAAATTGCTGGGTGAAAACAAAATAGATATCTGAAACTAATGTACAAAATGAAGCAGCAGGTCTAAAAATGACCACAGACAAAATGACACTGGCAGAAAAAATCTTTATTAATGTGAGACCATCAATGACCCAAATACAAGGTCATACGTCTCTCTCTCTCTGATTAGGGCCACTGTTCCAAATATGTCCAATCAGATATGAGTCTGGAGACTGCGCAGCATTACTTGGATGGGAACCATCATAAATAAAGACGAAGTTGCAACGTTGCTGTAATAATTTCATCCATATATCTGACAAGTATTGAAACCACTCATAATGAAAAACTATATTCTTTGGCCAACTTAATGCCACTATCAATATCAAAATCAATCATGCTGGCTACTGGCATTATTAGCAAATTATTTCCCAGCTTGTCTCCAGACTATAGCCTATCCATTCTTAATATCTAGACTAGTTATAAAAATATTACCACAGTTCAACCACCAGCTGTTATATTGTTGCCCATTACATGCATAATTAAAAGGTCACACAGCATTGGTATTCCAGGCAACATACCATTAGAATGAACCATGTTGGCAATTGTTTGCACAAAAATGTTATGGCTTGTTGCTCTTTAGATGTAATCATCCCTTGTTGAACCATCCCAATAACCTAAGTCATCTTATTTTGTGTTAAATGAGCTCCAGACATTTCAAAACTGATTTGTGCACTACATGTGGCCAATTTGGAGAGAAAATAATCTAATTAAATATTTGCACACAATCCATGTGAGAGGTGATCAACAGGCGAGGTTTCAAGGTTGCTCAGTTTCAGAGATGCCAAACTTTAGTTTCTTTCCTCAATATGCAGATCAAACAAAACATGAACATATTTAAACATACTATACACTTGCATTTTTTTGGTTGAGAATTATTCATTATACCAAGAATGTTATATAAATGTTCACAGTTCTTTAACTTTAAGTGACTAGAAACCTTACTTTCATGTTACTCTTGTAGACCAAATAATTACAAAAGTTACAACTACAATCAAGCATAAAACAAAGTAGAATGTAAGTGGATGTCAGTTTCAACAGAGATTGTTGATGAAGGGTTGCAGGAAGGTCAGATACAGAAGTCAAACTGTTGATAGAAGAAATTAGGAGGAAAGATAACTGAAGACCCAGAGAAACGTTGGCGAGGACAGGAAAGGTTAAGCCTAGCAGTTTGCAACATCCAGCATGAGATTGAAAACCAATATTCAGGGCAAACATTCAAGACCATTATAGTACAAGGATTTAACCAGGAACCAGTTCAAGATAATGGTCCAGTGAAACATCAAAGAACTTAATGACCAGGTAGCAAGCAAAGCATGGGTGAGATGGCCAATATTTAAATACTGCAAGAAACAGAGAAAGTATAGACAACACAAAGGTGATATACCAAGCAAATGTGCAAGAGACTAAAAGATAGACCAGGATTGCATATGCATAACAATGTGATGCCAACTTATGATGAATGAAAGTAAAAGTTTATTTTATTCAAATCATAATAAGATAACACAGCACTAATACTAGGATATAAATAGTCTCCTTCAAAGCAATGAAAATGTCAAGACTAAATTATAAAGCATTTTATTGATTCTCATCAAGCACCAATTTAAGAAGAAAAAACACACCCACTGTTAAGGCTGATGTTTTTGAATTAATTATAGAAAACTTTAAATGCAGTAAATTCCTAAAGATCATTATAAAGACAATATTTGGGATTGGTGAATGCAGAAGACATCATCCCAATTTTTCAAATCAGCAATTTAATGATTGTCATAATTCACAAGCAGTAAACAATGAACTACATATTTGAATAAAACAATTTTAGAGAAGGTTGAAAATCTGCAATGCTCCAAAAAAGCAGGACAAGCTAACATCTGTTGCCCATTGTACCCTAGAATTGACATTGCTCATTTTACCCTAAGCAGTTTGCCTTTCACCACACTTCCACATTTTGCCACATTTGCAGACTATTGCCAGTTTGGCTTCCATACTCTTCATAGCACAAACTGTCCATTTTGTTAGCTTTGGCATTCAGGACAAGATTGATTGTCTATGGTTTCTCTTGAATTGGCACCATCCAATGTCTTTGACATTTACCATAGGCTTCTACTAATAGCCCACTGACAAACTATGAGCTGTTTTTTAAAGTCTATTAGTTGCTGTGAACCTCTTATTTATGTCATAGATAGCAATCATGTAGCTGGAATATCAAGCCTCTGTACATATAAATCCCTTAAAACGTTTTCAGCAGTTTGGCCATCACATGATCTACATATATTGGGACTATACCAGTCTTTAGCCAGTGAATACTGAATGATATTACTGCAGATTAAATAATCTCAAAATGTCACACCTGGAAATAAGTTATTATTATTTATTTTAATTAGCCATCTACAAAAATCTTGTAACTATACCCTTAATTTTTGTAAGTCCCTCCCTTTTTAGAGAAGCATGCTTACAAACATCCAAGTAAACAAGCAATACCTTTTCATTGCAGAGTTTAACAATTTTTGTGGAAAATAAAAAAGGCAAGTGAATCAACTTCCCTTAAACAATTTGTAGATAAAACAAAATCTAATGACAGAAAAACAAAAAAAAAAAAAGTAATACAGTTATAATAAGATACTGAAAATTAACCATACAAAGAAACAAACAAGAAATCATGCTCTATGTCATCATTGCAGTATTTCAATGTGAATTAAATGGTGAAAATTAAGGAATAAACAAAAACAACGTAGCTAGATGCTTTCCCATTTTTGAAAAGTAAATTAAATTTTTTTTACAGTCATCATGTTTTTTTCTTCAATTTCCCAGTAATAAAGACTGTAATTCATGTACACATGCATACTAACAAGAGAAAGTATCTTGCAAAATAAAACAAAACCAACAAAAAGCACAATGAACACATGCATACACAAACAAACAAAAAGAAAAAGAAAAGCTTTAGTGATATTAGAATACCACTTACCAGAGGGTGGAGCGGGTGGGGGACCCTGATTTGGTGTCCAACCCCCTGCCAATGCCAGGTAAAATAATTAAAATTATATATTAATATATGAAATTAACTTTGACTTTTTCTAAAGTGAAAACATACAAATTATTGGCTCTTATTTTTCTTTCAAATTAAACTGTTTAATTTTATATCTAAGTCATACAGAATATCCAGTTTTTTTCATAAATGGCTATTCAAAAATGAATGAATAATTAATTCAAGAAACAACTTTAATATATGGGTAGTTTGAAACACTGTCATGTGTTAGTAAGCAGGAATGCTATATGGAGCCTAATTATGGCTGTAAAATAATTGCAATCAAATTTTACTTTGCAAGTAATGAACCTCTTTCACATGTACAGTACAGAACTGGTGTAGCTCTTGTAACCCCACAGAATTTAGTTGTAGTTGTGCGCTGCCAAAAAGCTGAACGGATTGAACCTGTTTTGTCGCTAATGAACAAATGGTTAGAAAAAGTGGAATAGCTAAATATGGAAATGAAAACATTTCTTTAGGTAAAAACAGTCTTGGCTTAAGTTAGCAGACAGCATTTCAATGTTATTGTAAGGAACAGTTGGTCAAAAAAAGTTTGATACAGTCTATTTTGGCAAAAGAATCCATGGTCTATGGATCCAGGCGATATATGGGTGTGCCCCCCCCCCCAGGGGACCAGCTGGTGAAGAGCAGCAACAAGAAACCACTGAGATGGCACACTAAACAAAGGTTGCCCCATTTTCTTTCATTTATTATCACAAACAGTAAAATTGTTAACTCATTAAAATTGGATTTTAAAATTTATTTCTTTAAATTAGCAATAAGGTTAGTTTAAAATAATAATAATAATAATAATGTTAAAACTTAGTGATAAAAATCTTAAAATATTCATCTTTACTGTTTGCTATAAAAAAAAAACAAAAACAAACAGCTAAATAGATTTTGGGATAATGGTCTCTTAAATTAAGAAAAAATACAAAACAAATACACCCAAAATTACAATTCACAAATTGAACAAATCACTGGTTTCAGAATACATTATCTGGAAACAACTTTATTTCAAATGCTATAATAAAACACATTAAAAAATAATTAAATGCAAAGTACATATATATATATGAGAGAGAAAGCACAAAGTGGCAATACCTGGCACAATTTTAAAAAAAAAACAACAAAAAATACTGTGCAGAATACTTGTTCCAGCAGGTCTTTAAAAAAAAAGAAAAGAAAAGAAAGAAAAGAACCAGCCTCCACTTGCAATAGAATATGGTGAATAGATATGGATTTTGCTTTGTTTCCCAAAACTAGTTAACATTTCACCTGAAAGCAAACAGTAGTTGTTGTCACAAACAATTGCAAATTGTCTTGCATAATGTCAAATATAAGAACCCTTCTGCATAAGATCAGATGTGCATCTTTAATAATAATATTTTTTTTTTTGAATTCACACCCCCTAAAGTCTGAAACTGCTTACAAGTTAATCCAAGGAATGTCATAATCCTATAATTTTAGGTCTATAATAAATCAACTTTCAAAACTTGAGCAACAAACAGATACACAATAAAGACACCTTCAGACAAATTATCTTATCCTAATTTCAATAAAATTGAAACAGCTAGTTATTCCAAATTAATGTTGTTTTTTTTTATACAGTGCTCCTCCTTTATAACGCGATGTTCAGGGGACACAAAATGCGATCGCGTTATAGGCTTTGAGTATCATAAAGACCAAAATTATTAGAGCTACAATAGTATTAACACGTTACTACGTTAGGCCTATATATGTATATACTGGGTACCGTAAAACATCTATTAGTTCGCTCACAATTAAATAATTACATCAAAACTGAAGTCAAAATAATTTTGAAAACTAAAATCAAGCCGAAACATCGGCGATTCCTCTGTCCATGCAGTCTTACGGGCGCGGCCATTTTGGGAATTACGTCATCAGCAGATCGGTTGTTTTCATAGAGACCGCCACGCTATGTAATGGTCGGTAATTTCCGGTTGCATATTGTAATATATGAGCATTCCGATGTTTGCCGAAAGTCTGCCATGGACTTTCTGTTTATATTTTTGAGATTCGCCGTTTCGTACTCGCGACACAAGATTCAACTTTTCCTGCACTGAATAGGCTTTGCGTTTCGGCATGGTGATGTATTACTTCGTCTAGCAGATTTTCTAGTTGTACACACTAAACCCAGTTCCTTACTGAATGACTGCTAGAGGCTTGATCGTTTAATATATCGCGACTTTTGTTTGTACAAAATTAAATGGATTTTCTTTATTGGTGGATAAACATTGATTAACACTCATAGTGAAAGCGAGTGTGAAGTTACGAGTGTGAAAGTTGGCAGATGACACTTAGCATGAACGATCTATAACCTTTGAAGTTGATTGACACTCATACTAATCTCATTAGTCATAGCAATAGTGTGAAAGCGAGTTTGAAAGTGGATGAGTGTGAAGGTAGACAGATGAATGTTGGCATGAATATTAACTTAAAGCATCACGATCTATAGCGCGGTCAATTTACAGGTGAATTTAAAATACATGTATTTTCATTGAAGAGTTGTATTGTAGGCCTACATGTATATTTGAAAAAAAAAATTTGGGGGACATTGTCCATCGCGTTATATGGAATATCGCGTTAATAAGAATCGTGTTATAAGGGAGCAGCACTGTATAAAGGAAAAAAACATTCAAAATTTTTCTATGCTGCTGAAGAATTCAGGTATTTTCACTGACAATGACTAAATCCACCTTAATCAAAAACATGCGTTAGGAATTTAGTAGCACCTGCCTTTGAAAACCACTCGTCAAAGTTTCACAAGACTACCACTCACTGGAGAAATGAATGAAAACCATTTTTGCAAAATAGCCAGATTTATCAAAACAAGTAGTCTTTCATAAAGAAGTCCAAAATGAGTTCTTTTAATGTGCAAACTGACAGCAGAGACTTATGGCCAAGACCAAACCACAAAGATATATCAAAGGAGTTTAAACTACTCACAGAAGACCACCTAAATGATTGATGGAATGACTCTCTGTCTGTCTGTCTCTCTATCTCTCTCTCTGTGTGTGTGTGTGTGGCTTGACAATCAATGGGCCACCCAATAATAAGTTTAAAAAAATATTTACCAGGTAGAAGCTAATGCTAACTAGTCTTAACTAGTATCCTATCGAAATCTAGTACACAAAATAAAAACTTTAATATTTACACTAACAAAGTACATTTGAACATTCACAGGTTGGCAGAGTATAAATTATCCCTTACTGTAGGGAAAAAGCTATTTTCTGATGCATCTAATGCTTCAGAGATGAAAAAGTTATATAAAAATAAAGATTTATCAGAAGGATTCTACAATCAAGATTAGAACATGGATAATGTACCATATAACCTACAATAATCAACAGGCATGGATTTGGTTTGCTTTAGTTAATCAAAAAATCAGTTTTAAAATAAATGTCTGGGTATATGACTATAAACACACTGTTTCAAAGACTCAATTTTTTTATTTGTCAAAGAATGTCCAAAACAGCCAATAATATTTATAGACTGTAGAAAAGGAGCAAATATTTATTTGATCATTTTAAAACAGAGGTAGTTTAAAAAATCAAATATCTACTGCAAAGTTTGACTGTTTGGATTAGTTCACTTCAGAAAACAATGTACATAACTATTAAAAACAAATAATTTTTTAAAGATGATAATCAACCTATTCATTAATATCATTAGAAAGATTTACTCTTCTCATCTGGTTGTTTTTGGTATTTAAACAGAACCTCTCATATAAGCTAAAAAAACAAAATAATTTGGAAATTCTCCAAATGTGACGTGTCACAAAACTAAAGATTTTTTAAAAAACTGAACATAAAAATTTTAATAATGATAAAAGCATTTATAAATCAAAATTAATATTTCATTAAGATGTATGCATATTGCAAAAGATTTTTCTTTACTACTACTGTACCAATTTTGCCAACAGCTTTGTTGAAACTTCTAATCAGACTTTTATTGGGGTTTCGATTGAAGAGATGAAATGCAATTATGTTCATTTGCTAGAACATTGTAGTAAATTTTATGTTAGTGGCAGTTGCTAAACACAAAAAAAAAAAAAAATCCAACAAAAAACACACATTAAAATATCAGATCTCATCAGAATTCCATGGTACTGTGTGTAAAGCAATAAATTATGAAGCAAACAGTTCCAAACAGCTATTTAGGCATTCTTCATCAAACTTGCAGAGTCTAAAGATCCTAACATTTTCTCATGTATGAAATCAAGACTTACTAAGCTGTTCATTTTCTTTACTAGTTTTAATTTCTTGGTTCTAAGAGGCTTCATGATGATAACCAACTAATATTACCAGTGAAAGAAATATACAGAAAATTCTTTTCCTCTTACCCCCCCCCACAGTGTCATGAATCAGAAGAGCAGAATATTTGCAGAATTCCAAAGAGCAAAACTCTACAATGGTAACTTTCCAAGAGATACTACTAAATGGTCCAAGAAAAATGTACCACTATATCTTTCATAATAAACAAAGTTGATTAGGTAAATAAACAGACTAAAAAAAAAAAAAAATTAAATGTGCAATATCTGGTGATCAAAAAAGGTGAAATTATTTTGAAGGCAGTACTGACCTGGAGCAGGCGGTGGCTGATTCCACTGCTGTTGATAGCCACCTCCAGAATTTGGCTGAAAACCAGGCTGGTTAAATCCCTGGGGGTAGGCATTTTGTTGGTAACCTCCTTGTGGCTGGTAACCAGAATAACCTATATTTTGCTGATAGTTTGGAGAACCAGTACCACCTGGTTGACCCATGTTCCAGTTTCCACCCCAATTGGCATCACCACGTCCTTGAGGGGATGGAGACTGAAGCGGCGACTGCTGTTGTTGCTGTTGTATTGGTGGACGACGTCCCATGCCTCTCTTGGCATCTCTTGGTTCAGCACGTTTACACTCAACCTATAATAGTAAAACAAAAGGCAATCTGAATACTATTTCTCTAAGCTGTTTTTTTGTCTTCTTTAAATAACAAAAAATTCTTCAAAATGCTAAAATAACTCATTCAAAAAATATATGCAAATTTCATAAAATGTACCCACAAAATCCCAGTATCCACCATTAGTGTTGGATCTAAAAAGTTACTCATGATATTAAAACCAGCTTACTTTTTGTATGCTATTATACATGGCCTAGCCATATTTACTAATAAGAAATAACCATATAATGCATTATCCTTTGGTATTTAGCTATTGGAAGTTTATGAAAATTATTTTTGTATAACAATTATGCAACCCAGCAAGCATTTTTCTAAGAACAAAGCTATGATACATTAACATTTTCACAATTCACAAGTAAAATGAACAAATGATTTGAGAAAAGTCTAAGTTGCTTTTCATTCACTCACACGATCATTAAAAGTTAAAACAGGCATGTTTTACTGTTATTTTAAAAATTCAATGATGTTATTAATTAAAATAGCTCGTGTTCTCTTTGCTTTTTAGCTATACCTTGTCCCCCCACCCGTCCATTTGAGATAACTTACTAACATATACTATGGAAACAATATTAAAAAAGAACAAATGACAAAATTAAAAATCAGACCAGAAGAAAACTTAGCCAAAACCAACCACGTGCACTGGCCTTACAAATACATGAGATCACATTAAACAAAACTCAGATACATTGAAAGAAAAATGTTAAAATCTAAAGTATATCCTCCTAATAAGCATAAGTTTAAAGCAACAAGGTAAAAAAATTGCTACAAAAGTTCTATTAATCAGTTAATAAAATACACACAACCACCATTGCTCAGATTAAACAGCCTAAAAAAGATTACTTAGTCAAGCAAATCTGGCACCTAAAACACATACATACATCAGACAAGATAAGCCAATAAACCATTGAAGGAATACCCCGACTCAGCAGTATGCACAAATACAATATACCATGCATTTATCAATAAAACACTAAAATATATTTTAACAATTATTTCATTTTACTATAGTCTAAATGAATTTTGAAAAAAATAAAAACAAATTATGAAACTTTTCAGAACTAGTATCTGTTTAATAATCTAATTTTTTCCAATCATCACAAAACAGTTACTACCTATGTAGGTAGGTACTTTTATATGCTATTTGTCATACACTGATCAAAGCAATGTTATATAAAGTATACAAATTTATTGAGAACAAAACATTTGTACTTGACATTGCTCAATGCAGTGACACCATGTTAACACACTGCATGACCTTTGACAATATGTATAGCCAACCATGGCTTGCACTTCAGCATTGTACCTATATTTTATACTGTTCATCAGATGTCTGAAGTATTCTGCCAGTGTATCCACTCTTATCTCAAAACACAGTTGTAGAATGGTTCCAGTCCAATGAGCTTAGAGCTCAATCCAAATGTTTTATAGAGTTTAGGCCAGAGATGTTGGATATTTGCATTCTGAACATGGTTTACAATTGTTCTTGGCTGATTGGCCCTTGCATTATTATCCATGAAAGTAAACTGATCACCGTAACTTTGTACAAACAGTATTACAGGTCTGATGACCTCATCCAGGTAGTGCTGATCTGTACCCTGACCATCATAAAGAATCAGCCCCATTGTGATACTTGACTGCATTCCAGACCAGGAGACCTCACCCCCAAAATGGTTTTTCTGTAACATGTTACAGTAAGCATTACATCAATCTGGATCCCACCAACCATGTTAAACCACCATCAGCAAAGTTAAGGTTGAATTTATGCTCATTTGAAAAAAAATAACATGACTCCAGTCTGCCAAAACCCAGGACAACTGGGTTATATCTCACCCTATAAAGTGCTGGTAAATATGAATATGTGAATTACAAGATTCTAGTGTGTAGATTTTCAAAATAGTCAATTTCATATAGCCTGGTTAGAAATATGGGTCCAATAAAAATGCAGCAATTTATTCTGAATGGTATGTGCCAAGATAATGATTATATCAAACCAGATAGATAACATAATAGTTTGTCATAGTCAATATTGCTATGAAGCCCCATTCCAGGCTTTCGACAAATTGAAAGTTTCTCTGTACCTCCCTCCACCAGCCAGCTGATAACATTGTTGCAAGTTCAGAAGTCACATTTATATACTTCACCACAGTAAGGTGTCAAAACACTACTCTTATTGTTCAGCAACTTCATAGTGAACAGTCTTCACAGGGTTTATAGCCAAAGTACTGCTATGCCAATTTTGCACCCAAGTTTTGAACAAAGTTGAAGGATCACAACACCAATAACCCTATATGTGGAAATTCCTATCTCTGCTGGGAAATCATTTATAAATTTAAAGAAATTTATTTTGTGTGGGATGAAACTTATTAGAAACCATGCCAAGGAGGTATGACAAATCTAGTGCCCCCCCCCACAGGAATTAAACCTGGGCCCCTTACAGTAGTATACCAACAAACTACTACAGTGCCCTGTTTTGTTCAATGTATATTATAAAACAAAATATACCAATTTTTGTTGTCTAATTGAAATAAACTAAAAAATAAAAAAAAAAACAAAAACAAAACTAAGATTAATCACTGAGTGACTTACGAATCTATTCCATAGTAAAGAATGAGATTATCCGTGTTCTAGAAGACTGGTACTAGCAATGAAGTGTTCTGTTACTTGCATTAAATGTCATTAAAATTCACAGCTCTCTTCCAAAATATTCACCACAATATCCTTAGGTTTTTGAGCAAACACTATACTAATGCACAAGTCCAACAAATAATAGATACAAAAAAAAGCAAGCAAGCAGCATTTCTCTCACACTGGAATAAATCTCAAAAGCTGCTTCTGGCACCTCTAAATGTGATGAACCAGTTATAGCAATGTCCAGTCAGAATTCTAAGTAAAAAAAAGGCTGATTTGCAATCTAATGTCACAGCTTTGTTTTTCTTCTTAAAAAAAATTTTACTAGGTTTTTTTCATCCTACTGCAAAAACCACCAAGATATTTTACAAAGCAAACAAAATCACTATAATAAATTTTCAGATCATAATAAGAGTTTGTTCTATTTAAAAAAAAAAAAAAAACAAACTGCACAGGTAGTCATTTGTACAGTAATTTACAAAGATCAGACTTTCATTATTAAGCTGCAGTCTGTAGTTTCAACTTATTACTTAACAGCCCCACTATTATAAAAAGTATAATTCAGCATTCTTTACTGTCAAACACACCTTTCCCCCAAAAACGTTATACTATCACAGGTAATTTATAAACATACATACATATGAATTTAAAAAAAAAACAAACTAAGTTCAGTTTATAGCATGCAGTTTTTACAATTTTACTTCAAGTTTATAGACAATCATGAAGATGTCAACATTTGCATTTCTTAATTCCTGATAAAGCAATTAAATATTAGATATAACTGATCATACCAAATGTAATATCTACATCAGTCTATTCATTAACAAGTCAATCATTCTTTAAATTATTCAAAAGCAACTGCTTTTTGTTAATCTTTTCAATTTTTAAAACTAAACTAAATATGAAAACAAGTCTAGGTACCAAAAACATACATTTTTAAACTAACATTTGTAGTGTCAAACTCATCACTGTACTTTCTCCTCCAATACTAAGTACACACAACTTACCATTATAGTAGTAATTTCAAACACCAGTTACCATCCTAAAATGGTTTAATTTATACAAATAAAACATCTAAAGAATGCATTCACATAAACTATCAATTGTTTCCATTTTTAAATAAAACTAGAGAAATACTAAGATATTTTTTTAAAAGAATTTTAACATCTTTCACAAAATTTCCTTATCCAAATACTGAAGTGCTAAGAAAATTAAAATTTCTATTTCTTAAAATAGGAACAAGAAAAATATAAAAAGTGAAAATGGAATATAATTACCCAGAGCTATTGTCTAAGTAGAAAATGTTGAATAATTCAAAGCCAAAACGAGCTAACTACAAAAACACTTTAAAGAAATCTACAAGACTGAGTAAAGGCTGTTTATTTCATAATACACTACTTCAATTGTAACTAATATAACCAAAAACAAATTATTAACAGATTTAGATTGAATGTGCATACACCTCAAACCAGGTATAGAATTGCAACAACAAAAAAAGATATAAAAGTTGCTTAAATTTGTTTTTCAGCTTTCAGTAACTTGCAAACAACCTCATTTCTATACTCAAAACACTAAGAAAATAGCTTTCCTACAAAGAGGAAATTAAATGTTTTGCTGTAAATATTTCAAAATTGACAAAAATGCAAGATCAGTACTAAAATATATCATATAAAACACAGCTAAATAATACTATAAAGAAAATTGAATTTAGTAATTTCTTAACATACTACTATACACATAGCTAGAATAAACAAAAGTAATGATGATGATATTTTATAAATATTGATATAACTGGATAAATAAATAGCTAACAGCATAGAACAAAGATGAAATTGTGTATTACTGGTCAATCTATTTGCAGAACCTCTTGCTAGACAGTTTGAATGAACAAGAACTTTTATACAAATTGAAACACTTCTGGTTTTTTTTAAACTAACTAATACAAAGTTTACACTTTGATTTAATCAGATAATGACCACCAGAAATATAATTGAAAAAAAAAATAATCAAGTTAAATCTTTTATGTTCCATAAATGACCAATAACAACAATTTTCTCTACATATTTCAAAAGTTGTACTTACCACAAAATAAACTTATCATCATAAAATTCAGTCTAATAAGGTTAATGAATCTCTGAGAACTGGCTAAAAGAGTTTTACATGTTGAAAGACAACAACCAAAGTGAAATATCTCAAGTAATAACACTGAAAGAAAAACATGCACAATTCTTTTAAAATTAACAACACATGAACAAGATTCTGACCAAATGAAATCATTTTTTCTTCATGAATATATTTATCAAAAACTTTAATTAGAATGATAATTATTTTGAAATTAACTCATCTACAAAGAAATATTTGGTTAAGCATTGTTTCCATTACAGGTGCACAGATTCTTTAAAGAAACTCCTCATTTTGTGCACTTAAAAAAAAAAATATATATAAAGCCATAAGCAAGATATATATATATATCAGATTGTTTGCTAATATTAACTACTCAAAGGTTATTATGCTATCAACAAAATCAATCTTCACATGGAGAATGCATACAATCAAATGTATTTGCATTATAGGTATTCCATATTAGAAAAAATGCCAAATGTTAGCTAAGCATTGCTAGTTTTCCAAAACTTAGTATACATTTCAATCTGGCAACAGTGTATTACAATAAAACACAAGGTGTTAGCAATGGAACATTTGATGTCTTATATTAAACCAAGGTAAACTGCTAATAAATTACACCATATCCTAAAGTTGAATTCTGTACTGATATTAAAATTCAGCTGATTAAAAAAACAAAAAAAACAAAACACACACAGCACTCTCTAAATATTTTTTTCCATTTTCATATGCTTGTGAAAACCATACTACATACAATCAATACACATACTTCAGATGTGCTTTAAATTCCTATAGGAAAACATCCCCATTTTAAAATTCTAATTAATTATTCTAATGTTCATTAACTTAGGAGATTCACAACACCAAAAAAAAAAAAAAAGTTTTAATAATTTACAATGGCTGGAATACGTAAGCAAGAGCCTTAAGCAACATCAAATATAAATCTGTATTTGAAAGACAAACATCATACAAGATATTTAGGTAAATTTTCTGCTAAGACTTTTTAAAATAATTTGTCTGAAAGTTTTTAAAAATTACAGTAATCTTTTTCTGATAAAGCACATCACCAATAAAATTTAAAGATAAAAGCATGCATAAAAAAAATACAACTACTCAAATACTTAGCGTATTTCAAATTAGAAAGCTTATTACTGTTCTCATGCTATAACTCTCACCTGCTAAATCCTAATTCCAAAAGATATTAGCAACCAGTAACACTATACAGCATTGTTACATAGTATGCTGTGCATAGTTTCAAAGTTTATAGCTAATCAAAAATTGGAAAAAAATAATAAAAGCAGCACATTCAACTGTCATTACCAAGCATTAATATAATCTGGGATTAGCTTTTACAAGCATCAATCACATTTTTTTTTTTTAAAAGTTGAACATACTACTATTTATGAGATGTAGCTTTTTTCTTTTTGTTTTTTTTATAAAGATATATATAGACAATTATAAATTATTTTTCCTTTGGTACTTAGGAGAGAAAATTTTCTTTTCCAAACAAATGGTGATATTTAATTGCTGAAGACTCCTGTGAATAATCAAACTTCAGCCCATAACATAACTAGATGACCAGTCCATCTGAGAATACACCATGTGTGTCAAAAAGTTAAATCAAGTACTACTACATTATTTCAATGTAATGCAAAAGCCTTAACATTTTTTCTAACCCTTCAAAATTATCTCCCCCTTAAAGCTTTCTTTCTGATGCAGGCACTGATGATTTGAAATTTAAGTGCAGCTAATTTTGAAAGCACCAAAAAAATCAGCAAACTCTCAAAACTAAGTTAAATGTTTTCATGAATTGGACGTTCCTCAAACACTAAAAGATTGCCCATTAAGTACACAAGATAGAGTGCAACACAATAATTAATGTTTAACAAAGATTAGCCAAAGTACCGGAAAAATGTTCAGAATAATATTCACACAATACTATTAAATTTTAATGTGATCTTTATTGTTGCGCACAAGGGATTCAGCCAAAAACTTAGATAAAACACTTATTACATCATCCATTTAAGTTGGCAGCATAAAAAAGAAATCAACCACTGAATATCAATTGTAGAACTACAATAAA
This sequence comes from Nautilus pompilius, assembly GCA_018389105.1. Lineage (NCBI taxonomy): Eukaryota > Metazoa > Mollusca > Cephalopoda > Nautilida > Nautilidae > Nautilus > Nautilus pompilius. The sequence continues at coordinate 521,698 of JACATO010000320.1, forward strand.
AAACTTTATGCTTACCAGCACTTAAAAAATTTTTTTGAACTGGTTAAGTCATGTAAGAAACTTAACTTAAAGACTAGCTTGCAGAATGTGTGTGTGTGTGTGTGTGTGTGTGTGTGAGAGAGAGCGAGCTCAAATTATTTTTTTTAAATTTGCAACCTACTCATTAATATTTGCTTATTAAGCAATAGCTAAATCAAATCTTTAAGTTGAACCATAAAAAATTTAATTCGTCAGTCATATTTAAGTCCAAGAAATTCTTTTCATAACAGTGAAGCATAAAAATTGCACTATTTGTAAAGAAAGCATAAACAATCTTGTGTAAGTCTTTTGATACCAAATCAATTTCTTGAAAAAAACACAACAAAACATTTGGTCAGATTCCTGCATTGGAATATTACCTGCCAAAGACCATTGCATATTTATGTAAACATGCACCCTTTTCAAAAGAAAAGCATGCTTAACAAAACTTATGTTAATATACTAGTCCAAACTTACAGCCAATAGCAAATGATATTCCAATGTAACCGATAGATATGCAACTCAAAATAATAGCTAATAACCTGCTTGCCGTTGATGGTGACATAATGTTCCTTGCATACTTCATCAACACTGTCTTCACTCTCGAACGTCAAAAACCCAAATCCTATATGAACAACCATAGGTGTTGTCATCTAACATCTTATGGCTTATTGTCAAGACTGGTAGGCTACACTGGCAAAATCTGATTCTACTTACACCACCCTTTTATCTAATCATTTCTCAACAAGTAAACAAGAAAAGGTCCAATGCTACTTTTGCTGCTAAATTAATGTAATTACATTTGACATAATGCACAACTTATATCCTATATTTACAGGACTTAAGAATTTTATGTATTCATACTAGCATTGAACCTCTGTGATGAATTCTTTCAATCTATGTATAAACACTAAAATTAGCAACATGTGTAAATTGTACCAAAAAAAAAAAAGAAGTGTAGACACTTCATCAAATATTTCATAAATACAAAAAATATTTACTTAAATGACTAAACACTTTTTAATGACCAAAACAAGCATCATTTTTTTTTTTATAAACAGCTGCAAGTTACAATAAATTAATGTGTGTGTAAGAAATCTTATCTGTCATTTGAAATTATATCCACCACTTCATGGACTTACTTTATAAGTATTTTAACCATGAAGTATCAGCAAACAATTCAATATATACTAACAACATAATGCAAACTCCTAAGAACATTTCATACAATATCAGAAAGCATGAATTCAAACAAAATTCTCAAGCAGACCAGTAAGAAAATATTGCATTTGCAACATTTGAAATATGCAGGCATAATATTTCTTTCTTGTATATTCCAAATTTTGATGACTTTTACTGACTGATCTGTACAAGTAATCTGAACTTTAATAAAAAAAAAAAAACTCACTTTTGTAGCTGAAATTTGATTAATGCACCTAACAAATACTAAATATCAACCTTACTAGGGCAGTGCAAGCAGAAAGTATTTAACAAAACATTCAGAATCTACAAAGTAAAGAAAATTTTATACTACTATTGTTACTGCTAGTAAATTGTCTTTTACACAAGTTGCCAGGAATAGCCCACCAGCATGGTTCTACTTTCACATGGGTTGTACCTAGGGAATAGAATACTAAAAAAGCAAAAGTAATTGTACATTCATTTAAAGATACAAAAAGCAAATGTGACAAAGCTCCAGTAACCTCTTACAGAAATTAAGCACTGCTGATTTCAAAACACTTACTTCCAAGAACACATTTAAGACTTAAAATTTATGCTTTATTGTTTAGAGTTAAGTAAAAAGTGAAATCCGTAAAAACAATAAATAACAATGACTGCATGCAATATTAGTCTAAAATATAAATTTGAAATCTTCAGTCATAACTTGAAACGTTCTGTTTAGAACTTCTCAACATACTAGGACATCTCAGAAGCTTAATATCGAATAAAGAATATATACTACATCACTAACATTATGAAGTCTTATTCAGTACACACAAGCTTAAAATGACTACTGATAATAAATAATACTAATTATCAACTCAATTATAAATCTGTACAAACATTATGTATTATCTATTCCACACGTACATACACACACAAGATTTAAAAATTATCTTCTAGTGTTGATTTGATGCTTCATAAATTTAACCATTAGACTCCCCCCTTTTGGAAAGTTAAAAGATCATATTAATTTTATTAAAACTAAAATTCTCATATCTTTTCAACAATTTTACTGTTTACGTTGCATAAGTCTTGAATGTTTGTTTTTTTTTTTTAATGTGCTTCAAAGCATTTAAAGTATTCCAGTCAAGTCACCAATGTTGAAATTATTCAATGTATTTCACTGTACATTAAGGTCATAATAGATGGCTCCAAAAACAAAAGACATTTGAACATCCATACTTCAGTCCTGTTTCAGTTTTAGCTTATCACAACTACAACATTTTTTGTAGTCTAAATTCCAACAAAACCAAATGCTAATTACCAAATATTTTATGCAGATTTCAGCTGAATGGGAATTATTTTTCTTCAAAATTTCATTCAAAATTATTTTCTAATTAGATATATCCCACAAAAAAAAAAAAAATTTCAAATTTCAGCAGCACTTTTCTATACATTAGGCTTTAAATAAGATCTCCATGCATATTTACAAATAATTTTATCATCTTTGCAATTTTTTTTTTTATTTCTAGTACATTACTACTGTTATTTTAAAACCACTCATTTGGCTGCCAATTCTTAAAACATTAAAAAACAAATCAAATTAGGTTGCTATACAGACTTTAACATAATCAAATTTAAGGAAAACTAATAAAACTACACATTACAGTTGAATCAGTTTTCAGAGTTAGGCTTTTTGTACCAGAAATACAAAAGTAATCATGTTTACACTATAAAAATGAAGAATTTTCAGTTAAAATTCCTCGACTACCAACAAATCTAAAAATAATGTACTAATCTATACACCTTATATGTTATTAACAAAGCTATCAACAATATTAATTAATCAGTATGTTAAATATATAATGTGCATACAAACTAATACTTTCCCTGTGTGCTTATAGCTTTATAATTATACAGAATACACTGCTTCTTAACACATTAGTTTTCTATTGGCTATTTTCATGAAGAAAAAAAAAAGCATCTTAACAGTTTCTTCTAAATCCCAATCAGTCTTATATCACAGTACTAAGGTATCGTCATTTTTTAAACCAAAATGTATGTTAGAAGAGTGAAATGCAAAACAGTGCACATCACATTTACCAATAAATATACATACCTCTTGACCGCCCCTTCTGAACATCAAACATTATAGCAACATCTGCAACCTACAATACAATTTTAAAAAAAAAATATTATCACAATTTTAGATTTTTCTGATATTAATAGCATTTACATTTTAGTATTTAAAATGGTAAAACCAACAAAAGCATGCCACTATATTCATTGAAATGCATGCATAAAATAAAAGCAAAGAAACTTTAAACTGTGATTCCAATAGTGTTAAGCATTCCTTATGACTGTCACAAAAAACAAACAAAAAAAAAAAAAGCATACCTTTCCATATTTGCTAAAATGGGCTGTCAAGGCACTCTCATCAACATCATATGGTAAGCCCCCAACAAATATTTTCTTGCTTTTAGCTTCAGATGCCTTTCCTCCACTCTTAGAAAATAAATAAAAGTTATTTTTAATTTCATACTTATTAAGACTAAACATTTAACAATTTCTAAAGCTATTTTTATGGACTAAAAAAACTTTTAATTTCTCACCGACTGCATTTTGTTGTTTCAAAGAATTTTTTTTTGGAGTTATTCAAATTTAATAAAATTAAATAAATTTTACTACTTTATCCATGGTTCACAATCTATGCATAAATATTGTACCAAAAACAAATGGTTAATGATTTCTGGCTGACCAAATACCACATTGCTTATTCTCTAACAATTAACATCTCCACTAATTTTTAATTTACTTCACAACATCAAAATACCTAATGGCCCCTTTTCCATTTAAGTTTTAGATAACTATAATGAAAAACACCAATGAACAAAAATTTTATTAAAATTTCTAGTTGCATGTTTTTTGTGATCACAGCAGACAAGTGCAGCTCACAAATTCAATGAGTTAAATACTTGGCAGAAAAACAAACTTCCAGAAATATTCTACATGCAACAGTGGGCTCTAACACTGCTAAGGTAGTTATCTTAAATTGCAACAGCAATTTTATTTACCTGAGATTTTACATCTGTGTCACTGCTTTTACAAATTCAATGCTTGTCATCAACAGTCAAATTATAAAACTGTTACATCTTTTGATTGGAAAACATGGCTACACATTTTTTTTTTAAAAAAAGCAAAGCAGCATTTCCATTCATTTAAACACATCAATGAACAGATTTTGAACAAAAGTTAGTCCAGTTCCAGCCATGTGTGCTTTCATTAAGAAATACAAAAAAAGAAAGAAAGAAATTGGCAATATGGATCAATTCAGCAGACAGCCACAAATGCATAAATGAAGCAGTAATACTAGCAGTTTTAAGCTGCAGTCTTTCAAAATTAATCTTTTGATCCTTCAAAATCCATGATTTTGGTGCCAAACTGAACCTTAATAAGTAACAAAAAAAGTCATTACATTCAATAAACTTTAACCACTACCTCCACTTATTAAATTTTTTCTGCATAGATAGGCATAAAATACCATGGCAGCCTTTATGCTTAACCATTAAGTACATGGAAAACCAATTCAAACATTCTGACTACATTTAGGACACTATTAATGCAAATGGTCTGAAACTTTTCATAAACAGGTACTTCATTCACTCAAGCCAACTGAGAGTTATACATTAAATGCTAATGTGTTTTGAAATATTCTACCTTTAGAACTTTAAAATTAAGGCTTTTTAATTCCACAGTTTGTAAGCTTTCACATATAAAGGAGAAAATTAACCAACCTTAAATGGAGTCCTTGGATTGCAGGCTTTTGGATCAACCTATTTAATTTTTTTTAAAAAAAAAGCAGCTTTTTTTCAATTGGGAAAAAGCAGTTGTTGTTAGAGAAAAATAAAACTTAGCAATCAACTACTAGAATCTACATTATGTCGTCTCATAATTAACTTAAAAAAGAAACTCAAATAAATGAGCACCTGAACATTAGCAGGCAGATAAAGACATGTGCATAACATTGAAAAACGAATGGCTGAAACTTCAGCAGAGTCAACAATAAAAGAACCCATTGATTACAAGTGGGACGAAGCAAGTGGAGTTTTCATGTTCACCAATCACCAAACGAAATTAATTAAAATTGTACATCCCTGTCATATGCAAATAATATTCGTATAACTTTTAAAATTCTATGTGCTCACCAGACAAACAAAACACTTAAATCAATATATTATTAAATATAATTCCAAATGGTGTAAATTTTGTGTAGTCTTGAAAAGACGTAATTTGATGAGCCTCTCCCTTTCTAAGTAATCTTATGATAAAACTCTGGTAATTAGTATTCTTCCAAATGCATTATTGTGAGCCTAATCAATAATTTTTTGCAGTGTTATATTTGACTCACCTGTCTGGAATCTATAATATGAGGCCCAGAGGACAACACTATTTCAACACAGCTTGGATCTTTGTAAGTGACAAAGCCAAATCCCCTCGACTTTCCTGTTTCTTTATTTTTCATCACTACACAATCCACAACTTCTCCATAACGGCTAAAATAAGTCAGCAAAGTTTCTGAAAAAAAAAAATAAAAAGGAAGAAATTTAATGTTAGAGAAAACCAAGGTTTGTTATGTCAAGATATCAATATACAGCTTGGTTAAATGATTTACGCCAAACAAATTTTGAGATGTAAAATCTCCCAAAGTATAACAAAGAAAGTGCATGAAGTCTAAAATTACAGCAGCTAAAATAATCAACATATGTAGAAATTCAACAAAAGACCAAAGTCTTGCACACCTGACAATGCTGGAGAGATAATTCAGCATACTGAAAATGATAGATAGACATTAGCATATAAAAAGTGTACTACTAGAATAGACTAAATTAATTTAAAGTGTCTAGCAATGGAATGGATGGACTAATTGTATAAAACTCAATTTTTTTAAAAAATTTGAGTTGGCATAAATAATAATAATAATAAAGATTGTGAAGAATAAATCTTACATTGTACAATAAGTACAGAGAAATTAAGGATCAACAAAGCCAGGTGATCAAATTTCAGAAAGAATTATAGGCACCAGGTGATTAAAAATAAAAAAAGAATTCAATGAAATTGATTAAAGACTGCAATTCTTAATAAAATCTAGAGAAAGTGTGTCCTGTGCTAATAAAATTCAACTTTAAACAATTCACAAGATTAAAAAGCAAACTCACCCTGTGTAGTATCCCAGCTCAAACCACCAATGAATATTTTGCTATAAAAAACACAAAATGCCACAATTAAAAATAAAAATATATATTTAAGACATTTGTTATTTTCAAAAATAATACTGATGTTGTGAAACAAAATATTTGTTAAGTGTCATTTGCAAACACATCTGTCACCATCATCTAGTCCAAACAGAAAATACTACTGCAATGAACAGTGTATAATTAAACAAACTCAAGATGACTTAGGGTTTTCATTAATGGCTAGTAAGATTACATAGTTCTTTAGAAAGCACTCTAATCTAGTTATAGCTGCAATCTGGAAATCATATGTTGATAAAACAAACTCAAATTTTCAGAAATATTGCTGTTTGAACAACAGGATCACAAATATACCCCACTGTTGATCAAAACAAATCTGCAAATTTAATAGAAATTTTCAAAAACTTCAATTTTTTTTCCACAATATCATAAGATATATTTTTAGCTAATTCTACATAAATGTATTCCTAAATGTACAAGAATGTTATTTTCATTCTACTTACCCCAATGAAATAATTGTCTTAGAAAAGTCATTCATTCATAACAGGATCCTTGATTAATCTTTCCAAAAAATAATTTTTTTAAAAAATGGCAGTGAAAGAGAGCAAAAACAGAAATTTTCAAGAAATGCAAAGATCAACACTACTTACATGTACTGTTCAAAAAGAAAAAATTCAGATAATTGTCTTTAGACAAGTAAAAAAATCATTATCTTCTCAAAGCACTATCATTAAACAGCTTGGTATGAATAAGACCAAGGTTATCAAACAAAGTCAGAGTCATCTGTAACCAATGAACATGCCAGGGTTTTTAGTTTGTTGTCTTGAAGTTAGATGTTCCTGATGAGGTGAGTCAAAAGAATTTCTTCTATGAACTAAGCAGATTTATTCCACCACATGACTGAGGAATTTAGTTGCTATGCCACAAAAAACCAGAAGGCAAGCAGGGCAGACAACACCTGGATGTAAACCAGGTAGATGAAAGCATCTCTAGCAATAAACATAACTATAATTCTGTCATCCTTTGGGAATTACAGTGAAGACAATAGACACAGTATAAAAATTTGTCAGTCAGGTGGCTCAAGAAATTAAATCTATCTGCAGCTCTGTTTCAACCATTGATTGATTTTACTCTACTTTTTTTTTTTTAACTTTGTACACTAAAAATTTTCCCTTTCACTTGGATTATTGAACTGTGTTGGCATTTGTACTATCTGAGTCTTTCACAACTATTTAATGGTTTTTTTAAAAATAATTTTAATAGGTAGAGGTATTTTGTGTGGCTATTTTGGAAAGTCTAAATTTTGTTTGAATTTCTACTCTACACTAATTTTTCACCAGTTGCAATCCATGTGATTGTCATATTCAGGTGAATTAAACAATTGCTTGAGATATAACAAATATTTTTAAATACTCTTTTTTACAGTAAACTAATTTCAACAATTTGTCAATTAAAGTCTTTCCAAATTTAACAAGTTTAATGTTAGTGTACTGCTCAAAAGTTGAAATTCTGTGAAGTTGTTAGTAATCTGAAAGCAGCCAGGTACAGCATGAAAAAACGGCTTATGCATTGATGTCAGATAAGAAATTCATATATATTCAACCCACAAGTTTAGCATTCAATTGAAAATATTAGAAAATTCAAAATATGATAAACCATAGAGCTTTTTCTAATAACTTGATAGTTAGAACTTTAAAACCCCATTTTCTATTTTTACATCTATACAAGAATCACCAAGATTGATCAGAACCACAGAAAAATTTCACAATGGTGCCAAATTTGCATAAGATGATGTCATACTTAAATTTGCATAAAGTTTCTCAGAAACATGCAATATACAGATTAGCCTTTCCAGATTGGATGAAGCTTAGAAGTGTTATGCAGTAAGGCACTAGCCAATAATTGGTTTATATCATATCATACAGTAGCCTCAACAGAAATAAGAACTGTTCTCTAATGAGATTATCATGTGGTATGAAGGGCCTGGTACATCTGACTTCAGCAGCAAAATCCTTAATAGAACTCTTCATTTTAAGGTGTAGGAAGAAACAACAGCACTGAGAAAACCCACATAACCAGCTAATGAAAAACAAGAAAAAACCATGACAGAAAGTTATGCCCTACTCACTGGGCCATCAACAACCAGCACCCCGCCCAAAAAAAATCAGTTTGAAAGGAATACTTATAGCACAGGATTCACAAAGTTTATAAGTATTATGAATAGCTAGAGAGTACTACAAGATGTTCTTTGCACAAATCAGTTTGAAGGAAATTTTGCATGAAGTATGTAACTTTGCAGATATTTTTCCTCTTCATGTTTTTAAAATGTAGAAACAAAACATTTTTGTTGTGATCCAAAAAGCAGCTGTGGACCATTGTCAGCCATTTTAAGTGTGCTCAACTAAGAGCAACAGCACAAACAAATCCTTCAACATGTTTTTAGCTGGCAAGCTGAAAATTTGTATTGTGCTGGTTAAATGCAACAGTTTACATTATGGCAAACAGTCATTCACTTTTAAAACAGTTATTTTTAAAAAAAAAACTAAAGAACACAAGATGATCTCATTTAAACATAACAGTAATTATGAAATTTTAACATAAAAAAAAAACAAAAAACCAGCAGCAGCATCAACCCATAGCATAAGATGTATACCTGCTTCAAAGACATATTTGTAATAGTATGAAAATATGAGTTATACATATCTTGATTTGTTGCCACAGGGATTAGCAAAAAATAACATAAATGTTCACAATTCTGAGTCATATTGTATAATTTTGTAATTAGAAAAATGACTAAGTATAAAAGTCAATTTAAGAACAGAACTGGGATTTTAAAAACACCGTTTAAAGCAAAGATCTTCACATACTTACGCAAGGAACAAAATCATGATATATATCATCCCTGTAATTAAATACAGTTCAACATACATTTCAAAATGTAGAATAGGAAAGAGATCAAATATAATGATTATGTAAAATATAGCGAGACACCAAGCCATCTCTCTCAAATACCAGATCTCATTCTAGATGCCTCAAACTGTCATTGTTTTTACTAAGTATTAAGTAGGGTGTATTCTTAAACATTCAACCAATGTTTCTGTCAATTTTATGAATGATTAAGAATCTACTGATTTTGTTTGGACAAGATGATAGCCAAGTTCCATTTGATAAACCTCTTTGTTACTATCCAGTCTCCATAAACATCACCCAGCAGGGTTCATGAATATAAACTGGAGGAAACGTTTTTTTAGGAAAATGAAAGCTAGCCTTGAAAATGAGCAACTTTTGAAATTAGTTCAGAATTGAGCAATGAAAATGTGAAAATAAATTTTTAATATATCACAAGGTACCTTATGTACAAAATGTTACTGGTTGCATGACTAGCATTTAGCTAAAAAGCCATATGCAAACTATTTTCATGTATTTCACCTTACACATACCAACTACAGGCTTGCAGTAGGGAAATCTCCAAGTGGTTAGGGTCTCACAACCACATTAGATGCAGTCTAACATAACATAGCGGTGAAGTCAAATTCTGATACAAAAAAGTCTACAGACAATTAAAAATATACTAGCATATATATATATATACAAGTTAATTGGCAGAACTTACGTTTACTTTCAAAAATTTTCTGCGATAAGAATAAATACTTGAACACGCCCAAGTTACTATTTCTGCTATCAGTACCAAAGAACTCAAAAATAAATTTTAAAATAATTCAAACAAAAAGCTAAAACGTTAAATATCAATTACTTTTATTATTTTTAAAAAAAAAACAAACAAAAACAAAATAGATACACTAAAACTACCAGCAACGTTTTAGGTACGAAGAGGATGCACCATCTCGGTTAAAATTTCCTTGCCTACATTTTGTTTTTTATTTTTTTTGGGGGGAGGGGAGGGGAGGGGGGACAGCAAAGATAAGAGATTTCCTTACGACAGATCGATCGATCGATCCATCCTCGCTCTTAAATATTCTCTCTTTCAACACCTTTGTTTACTTAATCCCGAAGAAAACTTTTACGCGTTCTATTTTTTTTTTTGGGGGGGGAGAAAGGGAGGGTTGGAAAGGGCTTGGCTTAACGCCATCTATCCAGCATCATCACGCAGCAACTGTCCCCTTACCACGTGTTCAAGCGTTCGCAGGAAACGTTTTCAAACACGATACAAACTACGCAAAAAAAAAAAAAAAAAAAAAAAAAAAAAATTCAAGATAAAACAAGATTTCGAGGCGGTACAGCTTCCTCTTAACAGATTCCTGACACGACGACTGTAATCGCAAAATTAGAAAACTCCGCGTGGCTGGGAAGATATTTTAAAGAATTAAAAGAAATTTTTTTTTTTTTATTTTTTAATTATTTTCAAACTTTCCCCAAGCCGACGACACTCGGCAGCCATTTCCTCCCGCCTCTCCTCCTCCTCCCTCCCCACCACGTCCGACCGACTCCACTTGCGATCCAGCCCGACAGAGTATCGTTTAAAATGTGCTGGCGAAAGCTTCTTATAAGATCGCGGGGATTCGTTACTTCGTCGACGCGGCCTGGGAAGGGGGGAGAAGGAGAGAGAGAGGGAGAGAGAGGATCCAGAAGCCGGCCGGCCGCCGCCGCAGTCCGCCGGTGGTGGTGGTGGTCTCTCTCTCGGACCAGACCATCAGGGCAGGCAGACACTGCCGACTATATCGCCTACCGAAGCTCACCCGACACCCGAGCAATCACAAAGACGTGTTCTCCGGGTTTTTTCCCTTCTTAAAAATAGAAAAAAAAAGAAAGAAAAGGCTTTTTTTTTTTTTTTCTTCCGTTTCATACCCTTTTTCGTCCTTCTGTGGAACTTCCATGATTGCAATCGACGAACTTCTGCCGTAAGCGCTGCTAAATATGGCGGAGATAACTTCTCGCGAGATCTTTCCGAGATTGTTTGTTTTTGTTTTTTTTTTTTCAGCTTCAAGGCCAGTAACTCCGAATCAATCAGCTGCTTGTAATAGCTGTAAAAAATTAAAAAAAAGAAAATAAATAAAAAAAAATCAGGCAATATAAATCTATAATCTAGAGAAGCAAAGCTATTAATTTGAAAGTAAACTGCTCTTTTCCTTTTTTTTTAGCTCTCAGTAGCAATAGTTTAAAAAGGCAGAGAGAATTGCTTGCCGGGTACAAAGCTGCCTTCACCAAAAAAACCTTTCTCATTATTTCATTAGCATTTTGGAATGTATCTGTTCTTCAGTCTCCTGAGCACATGTTAAGAAAATTACTGCCAGAGTTTGTGCATGCAACTGATATTAACTTTTAAAAGGTTAATAAATCTCTTCCTTGTCTCCCTGCCATGTGCAGTATCAGAGTTAGATTACATGCCAGTAAGTCTTGAAATTTTAAATTAAAAGTGTGAAACATTATTCAGACATGTAAATATTACATCAGAGGTTTAAAACCTAAAAATTCCAATATCAAACCAGACTCGGGTGTTGTTAAGAAAAAAGTCTATAAGTTTGCTACAAAATGAAGCTAACAAAAATTGTGCATAAACACCTGGAATTCTCTAAGTTTTGCTTTTTAATTCTGTCTGGTAATGCAGGTAAAAAAGCACACATTCTTAAATTTTATTTTCAACCTTCAGTCAGGTCCCATTTGAAACTTGCTGTGCGTATTAGATTTCCTAATTGGAAAGCATCCTATTGCAATACTTCTTGGAATGAAGTTTTAGAAATAAACAAAGCATCTGAGACTAATTGTAGAAAAGTAAGTTTTCTTCTTCAATTTAAAAAGACTTTTTGTTTTCAGTGCAGCAGTACAAAAAATATACCTAAGAGCCACAAGGCACAAAAGCTTTCTTACTAAAATCCATGGGTGATATCTTAACTTCACAATCTATACTACAGTATTTCCCCAAACCCAGATTTTAACCTGATTCACAACACAAACAGACACTCAGCAACGGATGTTTGAAATAATCACAGCAATGAAGGATAACATGCATTAATTGTATAAAAAATTACATAGTTTACTGTCAGTTGCATCAGGTCAAAGATTCCCAAGTGTGACCAAATTCTTTTTGGGTGGTTCTTCCTAAGACAAATAAATAAGTCACTAAAGGAATCCAAATGTTTAGTGTCACTAAATCATGCATGAGTAACGGTAGGCAAGGTAACAAAAGTGAACATAAATAGGTTTATGCAACGCTTTGATAGATGTAGGTCATGGGAATTTTTCAGGCACTGAAAATAACAATAAATCACTCATTACTGTTGGTTGTGGAATCTTATTTTTTTAACACCATCAGTCTACAAGTGAATTTCTAGCTTTATACACTATACTATGGTAGCATCATGTCAGACATCAGTTAAATAATCTGAATTTTCTTCTTGTCATCTCCAATGATGATATAAGCAAAACATTTTATTCAAATATGGCTGCTAACATGGTGGCTTTTCTATATTCCAGTCAATTATTTTCCATGTGTATTTATTAATTAAATATATTTATCTATATTAGTAAAGTAAAAATTGTTTAATTTAGGTACAAAAGAAAAAAGCAACTTAAACTTCTAATTTTATCTAAATAAAATTGTCTGAAAGGTTTTAGAAAAAGTGCTTTAAATTTTGATATACTTCACTTACTTTCCTGGAGCTAGGGTTTCCTTGTTTAAAACCAGACTAAGGATAAACAGATATTGGTGATGTATTATGAACTGGATAGTTCAATCATTTCTCACCACTTCATTAGTAGTAAGAGGACTGACTAATAGACTTGCATTTTGACAATCTTTCCTTGTCACCATCATTACAGTTTAGCACTAAGGACTGCTCTGAAATAAAATGGAGTTTATTTGCTAACTGTTGGTAATTTAGTGGGCTAAAGAATTGGCTAAAAAAATCAAACTACTACATCAAAACCTAACAATCAAAAGGTTGTAGCATAGGTTCAAAACCAACTCAACTACTTTTTAAAAAACTACTTCCTCTAAATTAATATTTTGCACAACCCTGATGATGGCAAAAGGAAAAACAAACAAACATAAATTCATTAGTTAGTTGTTATATTAACATCATGGGAAATGATCAAGCTAATCTGCTACTTTTTGAAAGCAGACTAAATTTAGTATTATTATTGTCTTTGCTTACCATCATATTCATCCATGTTGTGTGATATCATATTTGCAAAGGTCATCAAAAACTGGAATTAACAGATATGCTTAGTAAGTAAAAGTATTTTAATTTATACAGTTGTCATTTAACCCTTACATGTTAATGTAAATTTTTAGAATGAAACTGTTGTATTGACATGAACTACATATGTATCTCTGATCAAAATTTATAAAATTTAACAAAAAAAATCAAGTTTTATTTCGTGCCTGTTTAGCAAATAATACTGACAGTAACTAGAGGTTTTCACAATAAGATGAAAGGACTATTTCTGGCTGGATTTAATCAAAGGTTAACTGTATTGAGGGTATTAGACGTAACATTGGTATCTTCATCACTGCCAAAGACTCTAAGGTGAAATAAAATTCCCAAAAAAAGCAGATAATCTGGAATTTCCACTCAGTATAACATGAATAAATACAAATTTTTTTAAAAACAATCTTTCATTTTAACTGATTTTATCCAATTCTTTCTTTTTAATATCATTTTACCTTGGTGTATCTATTAATTGGCATTAATTTTTCTAAGAAATTTTAGCTTGGACTTTTGTATTGTTTTCATTATGCAAATACAAGTTCGGTAAAAGAAATTTTTAAAAGCAAAGGAAAAAAAAGAAATTTTAGGTTTTACAATTTCATTGTTACCACAAATCTGTTATACAGAAGCATGGCAGCATAGAATAAATTTTTGTAAGTGGATGGCCCTCCTGAGTCGACATGACCGAAATTATATTAATATCAGCACCTACACCTATGTTTACAGGGGAGCAAGGGAAAAAATGGCCACCTCACCTCATTACACTGTGGCTTAAAAGTGGTTCCAGAACCAGCAGCTAAACAAGATATGAATGAAAATATTCTTTACAGCAGCAACCTTGTTACTGCATACACAGATAAGTTTATAATGCACAGTGCTGTGACAACAGAATATGCAAGTTTAAAGTATTAGACAATCAATGTTTTAATAACAATATTTTTATTTTTATAAAAATACATAAGTACGAATTTTAAAAAACCAACAACACCAAAGTAAAGTTTTGAAATCTTTGAATACAAAGAGGTAATCTAACAATATAGCTGCCATGTTTTTAGTTTTAAGTAATCAAAATGGCTGAATGCCACATTTTTATAAGAATCCTTTGTATTTCTGGAGCCAGACAGCTGGTGATACAGCTTTGGATCTTAGCACAATTTAGTAATCCAAAGAAATAAATAGTGCTGTTCTCATTTATAAGCAATCTCTCTAAATAAGATAGCAAAATATACAAGTATATCTAAGTTGAAATGATCTGACCTTTGACTGTTGGCAGCATGGGGGGAGGGGACTCCAGAAGCAAATAGCAAGTTTACATTACTATATTCCAAGGTCACTTATCACAAATATTAGAAGCAATTTAATGATAGAAAATTTCTTTTTATCTGCTCCCCAAAACTATCTACAAATCTAGGGATGTTAATTAAATTAGTTAAGCATTTTGGCACTCAAATGATTAATTAATGAAACAAACCAAAAAAAAACAAACTATAATCCTACATACATTCTTCAGGTCACATACTTATCTCTTTCTATTAGGAGGTCACTACAGCATTTACAAATCTTTGCCTTAGTTTAGATGCATGAAATATAAGATAGCATTTTAAAAAATAATTTAATTAGATACAAATTAAGGCATTGTCATTTGATTTTCACTAAGTACAGTATTTACTAAACTTTAAGTAAAAGTGTACAATCTGAAATATACTTGTCTCTGTCAATAGTTAAAAATACAATCCCACAAAGTTATAAAAGCCACCATCCTTAGTAGATGTCAAAACAAGAGAGGATATTGTATCTGTTTACTTTTTGGATAAGCTTTTATTGTAGTGTTTCCTTAATTATCCACAGAGAAAAGTTTCAAGAGATTTCATAAGAATATATCTCAGGTAATATATATATACTTAGATAATATATATATATGCAATGCACAGAAACAATGGGTAATCAAGTATGTTCAACAATAATGGTACTGCAATCAGGATGACAGATCTGGCAGTACATGATTCTATCCATGTACCATAGTGAAGTGGCCAGAACAATGTACTGACTTAGTGAAACTTTGGTGCCATATTAGGTTCCATCATTTATTTATGCCAACAGCAAAGAATGAACTCCAATGTCACAGATGCTCAATAACATTCAAACTCAGTTTTTATTAGTTTTCAAGTCACCAGCCTTTATTATATCATAGACGGTATAATTTAGGTGTTGTGTTCTTTAAAATGTTTGAGAATATCAACTACATAAGTAATGTTCTTGAAATATTCACATAGTATCTGCCTGGAAGAAAAGTTGCAAGCAGAAATCGTAAATATTTTTCAAAAATAGACTACACGTACACTGCTTGTGTTAAGCACGTGTGCATCTGTATAATAAGCTACTGGTAAGGTCACTGTATCGGATAAAAAATTCTTAAACTTGTGGTCTAACCCTACCTTCAAGAGTTTGGGAAAGTCCTACTAAGCTAATATTAACTTAACACATACTTCATAAGAAAAAAGCAGAATCATTATAATCTGAAAATCTCCTTTTACTTCAGTACTAGTTAAAGCAGTAATATTTATATTTCATCTAATATTGTTTGTTTTCTACCATCTAAGTGCACAGAATACTGGGTCATAGTAATACAGTATTCTAATTTGCTGAAAAATATGAAAAAGGTACTAAATACAGCGAACTGACCAGACTGGTGACCAATTGTGAAATATTTACCAGCACAAGGTACTGGCTCACAATAGTACATTTATTTTAGTTTGTTAAAAGAAATTAAAAAGTTAATTATAATAAACTGACCAGACTGGAAACTAATAGTAAAATATTTACTATAATTTTGATATTTATAAATCAAAACAAACCTAAGATTTGGGAACAAGAAAAGTTTATTTCAAGCAACATTTGAAATATTTTTTTTTTTTTGTTTAATAATATTTCTCAAACAAGTAACATTGCAAAGTGGGAATTTATTGAAGTTTTCTGCTTCATTAGTCTCCACAAAATCATGTAATATCAAAACAGCAATTAAGTGGTTTCTTGCTAAAAATGTATTTTACATTGTGATAGACAATGAATGCAGTATTTTGTTTCAAAACATGCAGAAATTTTGACCATCACTGTATATGCTTATTAAATTTTAAGATAGAAAATAAAAACTGGTACAACCCCAACATTAATCTAAATGCATATCTTATTGCAGATTCATGAATCTGTTTATTTATTTTTAACTGTTTTTGAAAATTATTAGTGTACTTATCTCATGTTTGCAAGTTTCCTTATTTCATACATATTCTATTACCCATCCTTGGCAGAAAAAAATAGTAAAAATATAGGCAAAATGGACCACAAGTTTCTCCAAAATTAATATTTATTAATTTTTACATTCACACACATTCTTCCACACAAAAAATTTGTTAATATTTCGATACAGTATTACCAAGGTTTGCTAAATGTTTAAATGCTCTGTCTGCTTGATCTTGACCATTTCAAATAATCAAGAAAAGATTACTCATCCAAACAAGTTTTCTTTCCTAAATTTTAAATTACCTTCCAAAGGCAAAGAGCTAAATTCATTCCATTCAAATTTTTGTAAAATAGTTCTTAACCAAGTCCTTCTTTCTCAAGTTATTTTTGTTTTTCTTTTATCAGTATTTTATATAAAAAAACAATTTTTCATAAAGTTTGAAAAAAAAATTATGTAAAAATATTATCTTTTCTTTCTATAATATCAACTTTAATTTGGGGTTCTTTTTAAATATTAACTATTCAAAAAAGAACACAGCAATATACAGAATTTGAATAAATACCAAATATGATGACAGTTGCTTTGCGCTTTAATGTTTCTTCATTTACTACATTTGGCTACTGCAGCCAACTTACAATCTTTGCAAAACAAAAATTAAATGTAATGTCTACACCCAGAGATGGATCATACCCTGGTCAAACTGAACCAAGAAAAGACAAAACAACTGTTATTTTTTATTTACAAATTTTACCTAACAGATCTTAAAGTATAGAATGGCAACATTTCTGTAAACAGTGCATGCAGTACAGATTTTTTTAAAAAAAAAATGCTTTTAAACAATATCAACAATCATTAAATCGTTTTATGAAATATTTAATGTAATACTGATTTTAGAATTTACAATAATAATAAAAAGGTCCTCGTAACATTAAGGCCAGATGAGGAACAAAAGTAAAAAAAGAAGAAATCTTTATACACAGGTGGTCATCACTGATAATAAAGACCACTAAAAAAACATCAAATTGTCCTTTATACACAGGTAATCAATCTTTAATTATGACAGTATATAAAATATGCTCTATATACAGATTTTAATTAACAAAGGACTAGCAAAGGGGGTTTTTTGTAGACAAATGCAAATATCTATTTAACTGTCTATGCAAAAAAGGAATGAGAACAAAAATCAAATGAGTCATGCAATTTTGATTTTTGACTCATATTCAATGCAAAACCAGTAAAATATATGAGTAATTTTGAAAAGTCTGAAATTCTTTTCCTCTAATCACATTTTGCAATTCCTTTCTCTATATTACAATTACCAATTGTTTGTTTTAACAGATCAGTCATACATGTTAATTTTGGCAGCATTTTTTGCTGATAACACAAAATTACAAGCAGCAATTTTTTTTTACTTTATTGTTCTTTTAGACAGAGAAAAAATTTTTGTATTAGTTAGATGATAATAACTTTAAAAAAAAATAAAGTTGTTTTTTTTTTAAACTAGTTTTCTTCATATTCTTTTGGGGAGTTCTTTGTCCAGTTTTAATCACAGACATCACAAGACTGCATACCTGTCGTCAAAGTGTACTCTATTTAATACAAAAACCAAACTTCCCCTAGGTTTGGTTTATTACTGACTAATATCAAGTAATCTCATTAGTTTCCTGGTTTCCAACTTTGCTGTCATTTCTTAACATGAATTTTAAAGAATCTAATTGGTGTAATTCAAGTTTCCAATGCTTGCAAATATCTGAAAAATAAAAATAAAATGTATTAAACAAAACAGTAATAATTTTTTTTTGAAATTTGGAAATTATTTTGAAAAAGTATTTGATAAAAGAAATCTATATTAAACATGAGAAAGCGATGACCTTAGCTATGTTTTAAAATACAACCTGCACTAAACAAAGTTCAATGTAGAGCATCTATTCCCTTGCCCTTTGTACCTGCTGAAATGTTTTTAAAATTTGGCCCACATTTTCCAAATTGTGCATTTAGACATTGCACAAAAACTAACGATACCAAATAAATTACTTGGATTGTGTACTGATGCATGAATCCATGTATTATTGATATTAATCTCAACTAAAGTTGTCAAGCTATTCTTGCTAAAGCTAAGCAATCTGAATGCATGACAAAATGAAAATACCAACATAAAAAAGTCAGTCAGTCAGTTAAAATAAAATTTCTATAATAAAAATGTAAAAGATTCAAGGAATGGTCTGAGAGAAAAAAATCTACTGACTGGACCTATTGCTTTTACAGGCCACAGTCAGTTAACTCAGGTGAAATAAGGTAGACGTAGATATAAAAAGAAGACTTTTAAACAAAAGTTTCTTTATACATATGAAAAAGAAAAAAATGACCCTGTTGTATGAAAAACAAAAGCTTAAAATTCATATTAAAAAGTATAATTTTACCTCAAAATTGGCAGATGAATATAACTGAATAACCAAAACTGATTGCCAAAACCACAAACATTAACCATATTTCAGCTAAAATGTATAAGAATCTTTAAAAATGTCCAATAATCAAAATAACACTTGCCCCTTCATGTATCAGATGGGAATGATTCTAATTTTTAAACCTGCAGTGGGGGCAGGTTTACATGCACAATAACAACATTCTAGCAGCATTTCAATTTCAATAAACCTCTATTTAGCCATCTTTCAGTTTGTTAGTCTCTAACCATACAATGACTTCCTAACTTAAAGAAAATACATAATAGGCTAAATATTCTCTGACGCACAATTCAAAATGATTAAGAAAACAAAACAAAAACAGCTGAAATACAAATAGATTCTGTCTTCCATTAAAAGCCTCTTTTAGTTCTCTTACTAATCTGATTAAACCAAAACCTCCCACGAAAGACTAATATCAAAAATGCTGACTTTAAAACCTTGCTCCCAAGATAATAAATGAACTTAACTATTTCCCCATAACCTGAAAATCAATACCTACACTTCAGGAATCTGAAATACACAAGTTATATTTAATGAAAAAATTTACTGCAGCATCTTTCTAAAATGTCAAATTATACACATGAATTCATCTTGTTACAGTAGTTTCTCAAGAAACTGCAAACCCCACCTTTTTTTCACCATAAAAGTTACTTCCCTTGCTTTTGAAAGAATTATTACCCATTAAGTTTTTTTTGCCATATTAACCCTTTCTTTCTTTTTTCTCATGACATTTGCAAGTAAATGTTCATAATTTTAAAAAAAGAGAGATAATGAATAAATTTTTTTTAAAATAATGCAAAGTAACATCAGACAGTCAGGAATAAGAGATAAAAAAGAAAAAAATTTGGTGAAGTGTTATTAGTAAAAGCTAGAGAGAAATGAAATTTGAATAAAAGCTACTAAGGAATTTCTATTGTTATAAGATACCAGAAGACAGAGATTGAAGTGTACAACAGAGTATACAGGTTATGAAAGTGTTCATTTACCAACATGTGACAAAACAACAAAGTTTAGAAGTGATAGGAAGAAGAGTGAATCATGTAAATACAGAAAGACATTTGGCATCAGTTTTCTCAGCAATAAGCGTGATAAAAGGAAAAAAATCTCACAACCTATAAGTTTTTTTTTTTTCATCAAACTTAATTTTTTAGCTAATAATTTGTACTGATTAAAAATCCAAGGAGATAGCTCGATACTGTGAGTGGGTGGTTTGGTAGTTCACTAAGTGGCAATAGCTAAAGCACTGTCTCCTCACCGAATCAGACCACTTTGTTATATGAGGATTACACCGAAAGAAACAAGTTATAATTGACAGCGGGGGAAAACCACGACTTAGAAAAAAAATTTTTTTTTTATTTTTAGTCACAGAAAATAATAAAAAAAGCAACGTTGTCCCTACTTACTAACATCGGTGGTATCAATGGTACTTCACAGATGGAAGCACACTAGCCATTACAAATGTAATCTGCCCTGAATACTGTGCTTAAACAAAGAGTGGTGTTAGGATTCCTCACAAAAGAATTTCGGCAATGTAGACAGGCCTTCAAGACTATCTACGGCCAGAAATTGTTGGCTGATGCCGCTATCCAAATATTGAGTCAAATGAACAGTTTTTTTATGACTGGGATTATGCCAACTAGGAAATGTATGTAAACAAAAAAGTGAATTTGTCATGGTATTAGGTCTATTTGAATAGTGGCTTTCTTGTAATTGATTAGGGCTCATTATATTCAGTACAGCCCATGTATTTTTCATGAAGCTCTGCCAAGCCAATAGTTGCCAGTGATGGCTGTCTGAAAGAACATGTGCTTTCTATAGTTGTTAAGACCTGCAATAGCATCACTTCTAACATAAAATTAACTATCCCATCTTTGTAATAATCATTACCTGCAGAACAATGTTAATAAGTTATTAGAATATTTTTTGTGAATCTCCATCATCAGTTTCATTGTAGTCTTATTCCACTAAGAACTGCCACCAAAACAATTAGTGTAACAGCATTAGATAAAACGTGATGAAAACTAGAGCATTTTTTAACTTTACTAAGGTAATGAAATTTTAATTTTAAAAATCTTTTATTTATTTGACTAAAATTAAATTCTTAAAAGAACAATAAAAGCATTACATGTAGTAGTATTATAAACACACTAGCATTCAAAATTATGAATCAACCATGAAAATGTTTTAACCCAGCATAAAAAGGCATGAAAAATTTGATGTTGGATGAGAGCAGGTTTGAAATATTTGGTTCTAAGTGATGGAATTGTAAACTGTTTTCCCTATAATTAAGTATGATGGTAGAAATTTGATAGCATTGGATTGTTTCACTGATTTTATAGCTGGTGATGATCATTTGGTAGATGAACAATTTAAAGATAATGATTTGGAAGCACACTGCAAAGTTTACTACACAACCCCTTGCTTAAGAAGAATAAAAAAAACTTTCTTAAAACTTGGTTTGGCTCCCCCAATTTCCAGTTATAACTGCAGCATAGTTAGGTGGGATAAACTAGGTTGGAAAAAAAAGCCAATCAATGCCACTAACTACTTGTACAGGAATAAAGAAATATTTTGGATTACTGAACAGCGCGGCCAAAATTTTTGCACCAGTTATTCACCTGAATTGTCTCTATTTTGATGAAACTTGAAAACACAAAAATTTCACATTTATAGGTTTATATCTAAGAGAAAGTGAACTACTCTTTTTGTCTTCTTCTCTTGCCGAAATTATGTATTTTCATTAAGAACAAACAAAGTGTTAAAAAGGCAGATAGATAACAGCTTTTCTGTATAGTGGGCTCATCATTTTGAATGTATGCACAGATGACTAAAGGACTGAAAAACCAGTGAACACTTTTAGAGAGCACCTCTGTTGCACCATTATGGTTACATGTGCTCCTGATAGCAGTGGCATTATCTTATGTAGTAGTGTTTCTTTTTTTAGTTTTTAACTACAGAAAATTATCAGTGTTTTTCTCTAAAGTAATAGCATTAATTAAAAGTAAAATTAAACTTTCAAAGTATCAAGAAAACTTATACACAAATTACTTTTTCTAAATACCTTGTAGGAAAAAAAGACATTAGGGGAAGTATGATTATGATGAATCCATAGTTACTCTCAAAAGATAGTGCTTGTGGCCATGAAACAGCCAACCAGCTAGTAATAATTATAATTTTTATATGTTTACATTATCTCCAGCGTCAGACTTACTTTTAGTAAAAGGTGAGCTTCTAAGGAAAGTTAGGTGCACTGAACTCCATTAGTTCTTACCTGAGATGGCCTAAGACTTTACAGTGGCAAAAAGTGTGTAACATCATTAGTCCTTTTTTCCTAGCTAACAAACAAGTTAGTTACATTTCTTCCAGCACAAATATACTATTCAAAATATTTAGAGTAATAATTTATGGCCTAGCAAAACACTCCACATTATCAATGCAAAGTTTTTTAGGGTATCCATTATATTAAAAAAAATATTTGTGAAACAATTTTTTTTGAATATTTTCAACTGCAAACGGGATTTCTACACAATGGTTCTTAAACAACAACATAATCAACCAAAACTGTAAAGACTAGGATTTAAAAAAAAAAACCGTTTGGCTTATTGCACCTTTGGTAGATACCAATTCATTTATACTAAGATTTGACACACTCTCCTTCCCAAATCTGAAACATGCTTGAAAAGCAAAGAGAAATAAACTAATAGCTAAAACAAGGATATACAACCTGGCTATGACCTGTGAAAGCAACCACTGACTGATTGTTTTGATTGCAGTGAAGGTCTGAAATGTAAAATAGTTATCAATAACCACCACCCAACTGTGATAATAGCAAAAATACAAGCATTTTTTCTCTTTCTGTAAAATATACTAAAAATGTACACTAAGATACAATTAAATGTTATTTCTTTATAAAAATCTAGCCATACACACACACACTCTTACATATGTGAAAGGTCATTCAAAACTAAAATGCATTTTTATTCTGCATAAATTTGAAAAAAAAAAAAAAACACTGGAATTTCTGATATGTTAGTGAAAACTTTTGGAAACTCCCATGAGAAGTGACATCGCAACTGTGTAAACTGTTCTGGATATTTCCAAGATGTTGGGAAACAGTGTCATGGTGTTGCTGAACAATGTTCTGTAAAGAAGTTTTTGGTGAAGGAAAATGACAGGCCAGCTGAAATTTACAAGAAACCTGCTGTACAGTTTAGAGATGTCTCTCTCATGCAAAACTGTGTTTGAGTGATGAAAAATGTTTTAAAAATGGTGTCAATTAGTAATGCTTGATGAAAATGCTCACATGCAACTAAATGTTGTGACTTCCACAAGAATTACCTAAAATCATCATGCCAACATGTGGGGTGTGGGATACTGCATCAAAACCGCAAATCAGTAATGGAAGTGTGGTAAACTGATTTTGAAATAAAGAAGTGCCAGCTGGGTTCCAAAAGAAATGTTATTTGATCAGAAAGCAATTCATTTGGCTCTTGTGATGGTACACTTGCAATATTATGAGGGAGGGGGGGATTACTTCTTAAACAAAATTACAAAATTGTGACAGGTGATAAGACCAAGTGACCAATCATGTAGTGGTGATATCCTTAATTTCCAACAAAAAAAAATCAGACTTAGCCATCTGTTGGAAAGTCCATGGCAATAGTTTTTTTTTTTTTTTTTGCAACATCCAGTACATAATCCATGTTGATTTTTGCACCTGTGGTGAAGCTATTAAATCACAGTATTGCAGTAATCTGTTAGACAATAATGTTAAACACAAAATATACAAACAGGAACCAGGTTTTTTGTCAAACTATGTCATATTGCTGCAAAATAATGCTTGTCTTCACATGGCAAAGAAGAAAACTGCAACTCTGTGCAGAGATGGGATGGAAAGTACTTCACCACTGCCTATAATCCAGATTTGTTACCATCTAATTTCCATATTTTCAGACCACTCAAGAAGCATCTTGACAGCATCCAGTTTCAAAGTGATGAGAATGTAAAAGTACATATTCTGAAATAGCTGGTTAACTGTCTAAAGATGCTGCTGGCATTAAAACATAACCTCAGTGATGGATAAATGTGTAGATGTGAAAGAAAATTACATTAACTTCACTTTAATTTCAAATTTTCTAAAGAAAAAGTGCAGCTTAATTTTGAACAACCCTCATGAAATGCATGGAATTAAAAAAGTGTTTTAAAACAATAAAACTTTTTCATACACCAGTGTGTAGAGTTTACAGCATTTTAAAATCTTGTGCTCTGTT
This sequence comes from Nautilus pompilius, assembly GCA_018389105.1. Taxonomy (NCBI): domain Eukaryota; kingdom Metazoa; phylum Mollusca; class Cephalopoda; order Nautilida; family Nautilidae; genus Nautilus; species Nautilus pompilius. Next base: position 546,271 of record JACATO010000320.1, read on the forward strand.
ATCGCTAAGGTCCTGAGACTATATAACTGTAGGCCTATTCATGTTGCTTACAAGGTAGTAAAATGTAGTGTGGTAGTTTGGTGGTTAGCCTACTGGGTTGCTAAAGTCGAGGGCTCATTCAAGTCCAGATCAGGATCAGCTTGGTTTGGTGTAGTTCCCAAGCATGGTTTCTTCCAGGCACTCTAGTTTCCTCCTATATCTGAGAAATGAAAAGTTCTGGTAGGAATCTTCAATAGTTTGTTTGTCATGCTGGGGACACTTAATAATTACTTCAGTGTCTTGGAAGAACCTGGCCTCCAACCGAGTACTATTTCAGCCCAGAGTAAAGACAAGATTTCATATCAGTGCTATGGCACAGTACTATTCAAGTGAAACACAAGAAATCATAAATTCTCAAAAATAAGAATATAAAAAAAAGACATCAGAAAGCATCCTTCAAGATTTTTTAGAAGTTTTCAATGTTTAATATATATCAGGTAATTTCTGAAAGGGTTGCTATATAGAAATTATTACCTAGAGAAAATATAAAATGCAACAGAAGCCAGCTCTGGTGCTCTTCAAAATTTAATTAGTCAATACAACATCACTTTTAAATTGACATACATAACCATGAAAGGGCAGCCCACCAAACGCATCTTTTAATATCATCAGGAAATTAATTATAACTGTCCAGGTAGGGATCCAGTTTGGTATCATAAGGTAAATTTTCTTACAGCATCATAGCTCTTCTGTAAACAAAGATCTTTTCACCTAATATCCTGTTATCAGAAAACAATTCAGTAATAAATAAATAAATGACATTATAATAAATGGGTTGGTTCACAGTCTCAAGAAATCAGTTTTGGAAATTCTAGCTCATTTTTTTTTATGATGGCCAATAGTGGTTTTTAAAGGAAATTACATATTGTTATTGTTCCTTTACACTGGAACTGAATAACAGATATAAAGCCAAGCTTTAGGCTTATTGCAACTTACGTTTCCCATCTAGTATATTGTTAGACAAGTTAGAACATGGTGAGCTGCATTTCAGCCACATTTATTTGCTCACTTCTGAGAAGCAGATAATAATTCATTTCATTATTTTCTTCAAAATAAAATCAGAAATAAGCTTGTCTTCCATTCATTAAGAATGTTTTTCTACAATGCAATGCTACAACAGCTGATCTATTATTGTAGTTGTAGCAGGCAGGATCTGCATTATAAGCTGGTGTATCTCAGCCAAGTTCTACCAGAGTGGGACAATATGCTAAATTTGTAATGTTGCATTGACACATTTTCCTTAATTATCAATGGATAAAACTGTCCACACACACTGCTGCTGCTGCTTCAAGTATTTAAAAAAATAATAATAAAACACTCATTGAACAATTCTCAAAAGATCAAGTCTCAGATATTTAATAAAAACGTCTATGTTAAGTGAATAAATACCCAGAAAAAAAACAAAGAAAACTATGTCCAGCATAATTAAGTTAACATTGTGATATTTCCATGCAGAGAATTCACCGATAGTTTTCATGTTTATTTATGAGAGCCAATACGGGAACAAAAAATTTGAAAAAAATTTTTTATAGAAATAAATTAAGGTATGATATTAAAAAATTGTTTTAAAAATTTTTTTGAATAAATAAATAAGCAGAGGATGAAATAATGATAGATTACTGTGAAACTCTAATATCATGGGAACTATGTGGTTAATACAAACAAACATACCTCCACATATATTAGCCTTAGATCATCATTTATGATAAATACCAAATACATACTTTTCAATTAGCATGCTAATTTCCTCCTCTTCTACTGTCTCTTTCACTGATTCTGATTTATTATGAAGAGCTGATGTTGTAACCTGAACATCATTTTCAGCCTTCTGCTGCAGTCCAGTTTTATTGTCCTCATGCACTGGTGATGCTCTTAAAAAAGCAGGATTTCCTTTTTCAAAAGTTTGCATTCTTTCCTGTATGGAACTTGATATGGGATACAGTTTTGGTGTGGTCAGGCTCAGCATGCGGTTAAGGCTCAACGTAGAACTGGATCCTTGCTCAACAGTAAATGAAAGAGGTCGACGTCTGCTAGAGGAAAATCTGTACTGTTCACCAAAATTACGATATTTTGAAATCAAGGATTGTAACCTCTCGTTGTTTTCTATGAGATAAGAAATACCACAAAAAATAGTTATAATCAACTTTTAAAATAAATGCAAAAATTTTGTTTAGCAATAATAAACTAAACCAAAGAATGTTAATAATAAATAAATGCAAAGCAGCTCCACCATGACAGTGCATTCTGGTAACCAAATCCAAATATCTACTACTAATTTGTCAGAGATTATCTGTTTTTCTTCGTACAGTAATGGCTGCAACAGAGACAATCCTGGTGAGGGAGCATATTGTCCACTGCAGGGCCACTTGTTAGCTCGACGAACGTCTCTCAATCACGAGGATGACTCGACAGAGAACAGGCCACTTGTCTTTACGGGATGCAATGCCATTGAAAGAGCCTTGTTCGAAAGTCCAACTCGCTCAACAACAACAACAGCAGCAGCATTGCCAATCCTGGGCCCAGCACTTCTAACTTTGACAGGCAAATCCTTAACTTTTACTTTTCATTTTTCAAATGCGGGAGGAAACCAATGTGGCTGGCTCATAAAGAAGAGCGAGAAGAAACCATTTTAGGGAAGTACCCCAAACCGAGCCAGCTGCCTGTAAGGATCAAACTCTTTGTCAGAATTTTCCAGTTGTTAGAAAAGAAATGATTTGTTTTGCAAGTGCGTGTCATCCACTTTTTGAAAACTGAAAATCAATGATGCTTTGTGAAGCTGTATCCTTTCTACACTGATTTGGCAGTAAAATGTCACTCTCCCTTTCTAGGTACATTGCATGAAAATTGTTATGTTTTTATTTATTTAATTATTTTTACACTTCTTTGCCAGCTGCCAGCATGGATTTCCCCCAAGCATTTTGATCCCACCCCACATCTAAAAATAGAAAGTTTCTACCAAGGCTTTCCCTGTCAAAGTCAAAAGTGCCAGGTGGCCCCTTGCGGTGTGTAATAAACAATATTTCTAAGCAAATAGCTGTGACACTATGGTTCATTAGCAGGGTTGTCTCCTTTGTAAACACTGGTGTAGAATGCAACAACAAAACTGTGATTTTATGTATTTTCTGTGAATTTTTCTGCATAATACGAAATTATGTTATCACCTTAAAGTTTTTTCCCTTTAAGCAATGCTGACAACTATGAAAATAATAATTAATAGTGAATACACTGACTGCATACAAAAAGCAACAGAAAAACAGTTGTAATGAAAATACAGCATGTCCCCTAGCAATCTTAGAAATAAAGGGCAATCAGTTTGAGGATACTAACAGCAGTTTGAAAGTCTTGAACTGTTGCCTAGATACCACTAAATTTCTTACATAATTTGCACATAGTCTGACAGATAAACCAACTGGAATCCAGAATAAAATCTGATCCCTGACTTATCCCTTTAGTTCCCAAAAGAATATCTCTAGGTAGCAGAAATTTTAATGTTTTATTTTAAAACAAAAAATTATTTTAAACTGTTAAAATATTTCCATTTATTTTTGGAAAATAGTTCATCTTCCAGATCCTTTATTAATAGGTGGATTATTGCAAAGATACTGGTTGTTACAGCACCAGTAATTCCTATCCTAGTTAAACATAAAGCTAAACTATAATCAACATCAGAATTAAAGATGCTGTAAGAACTAGCCCTGGTCCTCCATATTCCAGTAAAACACTTCTTAAAAATAAAGCCTTACTTGCTCTCTTTTCTATAGTAACCATCCTGCAATATATGTTTGAAAACATTGCAGAGACATCTATGCAGTTCAAAATTTATTTTTAACTTCAAGATGGCATGCTAAATCAACCAGATATCTGGCTATAATTTTATCACTAACACTATTAACTCTATCCTTTAGGCAGCTTATAAATGGGATTTCCTAAATGAGATTTTCTAATAATACCTAATAAAAGATTCTGTTGAAATTTATTTGATAGATGAGTTAAAAAAAAAAAAAGAGAAAAATTTTAATTCATCCTAACCAAAATCTAATGACTAAGAGACATCAAACAATCTTCATTACATCAAAAGAACAGGGTAGACACCCATATGCTAGCCACATGTTCAAGTGAAACAAACAAAGCCAGTCAGAAATAATTCATTTGGCCACACTAGGGTTTTGAGTTTGGAATCATGGGAAATGTTTTGCTCTGAGAATCTTTGCAGTGATAAAATTTTAATACATCAAAATGATTACAACATGAAATTGTAGCACTATCAACTAAGATTCAAACAAAAATGATTCAGTCATAACATTTATTTTGTGTAGTTCTATGTAAGCAAAGGTTATCTTAAAAACACAAAGATGGCACTGTACACAGTTCTTGTAGCTGCAAATTACCACAAAATAACATGCAGAGCATTTTTCAGATAAGTGCCAATAAACACATTATGTGATTGCATATATTAATAAACTGTTTTGATTGCCTCTGCTTAATAACTCATATCTTAGCAGTAATTTTAAACACATTAATTAGTTAAATGCCAATAAACTTTGCTAACCTATCACTACAAAATTAATTTAGTTCAGGTTGAGCTATTACAGAAAAACGAGAAACTATTATGGTGTTGTAGAAATGCACCCATACAGGAGAAACACTTTCAATACGGCTGTTAAAGATTCAACCATCCATATTAACCACAACCCAATAATTTATTAAATTTAATTACAAGCCTATTACTAAAAAAAAAAAACCAAGTATGCTGAAAAGTTAGCCAATTTATAATTATGATGCCTAGTATTTTTTAACTTCATATAACCAAAGAATTTGTTTTATGTCACAGACTCAACAACTGTCTTTATTTTAAAAATGACGACACATCAAACTGGGCAAATCTAATATACATTCCACATATTCTAACTGCTTAAGGATACTAAGTCTTCTAAATATCAAACTTTTAGGTAACTTCATAGCATCAGCATATTCAATGCATAAAACTGAATTTCTATTAATTAATCAGGCTAATATAATATGCTGTCTAATGATTTTCTCATGCTTTGTTTATAACACATAGAAATTTTATTCATGATCTTTTTTTCTTTTTGTAACAGGAAAGTAAGACTCACATTTGTTTATGCTAATATGCCTTTAAAGAAAAAAATTCACAATTTCAGAATTACCAGACCTAGTATTGGCAAATTTGGTCATATTACTAATAGTTAAATACCGTTTCTCCCATTATAACAAAATACAGCAGTATTTATTTTTCTAGAGGCATGTTGATTCAAGGTGTGTATATCTTCTGCAACAAAACAATAAAAAACAATGTCAACATGCAGACAAAAGAAAACCACCACTTTATTACTGATGGAAATTTTAGAATTTTTCAATTTCATCAATCCTACCTGAATGAGGTCTTGCCAGCAATGTAGGAGAACTCTGGTACTTAGAGATGTCTGATTTCTTATAGTCATCAGCTATTTCTTTCTTTGGACTATCTGCACACACATTGGGTTTGTCTATCTTTAGAGAAGAAAACACAATCAACCAATTTCTTAGTAGTCTCTTTTACTTTCCTTTCCCCATATGTAAACTATTGCATTTCTCAGTCAGATTCAACCCTTGCAAAAATGAGATAAAAAGAACTGGCACAATGAGAAATTTCTTAATTTACATAAATCAGTTATATAGGAATGGGTAAAATAAAATTAATGAACATACATGGAAAGTCAACATTAATAGCATTAATTTTATTTATAAACAACATGATAAACATCGGAAAACCTAGTTTATTAGAGTAGACATTTGTGGATCTATACTTATGTATTTTTCTATACACCAATATCTACAAGGCAGGCAACCCTGGTAAAGTAGTGCGCACTGTGATGTCTGCCAGAAAGCATTAATTCTGCACCATATTGAGCCTGACACCTCTGACTTTTGAAGGGAAGTCTTCTTTTTTTAGATGCAAGGAAAAACCTCATGTGACTGGTTGCTGAAGAGTGAGCAGCAGCTTTGCTGTGGAGGTAGCCAGACTGAGCCAACCACAATGGAAATCAAACTCTGATCCTCAGAGTCAGCAGTCCAGTAGCCTATCACTGAGCCAGTGCCACATATAGACCAGTGTAAAACCAGAGGCTCGGCTCAGTTACAAACCAAAAATACAGGCTCATAATAATGCCATTACTCAGAATGGGCGATGCTGGTTTTATTTTCCTTAAGTACCACATATCTACAGTACGAATAATGTATCATCTGAATGATATACTGATGCTGTGAATGGCATTCTGGACAACACAGTATTCCTTTCTTAGTATCATAAAACCAGAAAAGAAGAGAACCACTGATCTTAGTCATAATGTAAACAAAAGTTTATGCCAAACTGGAGGGGTTTTCAGAGTAATCTTTCTTTTTCTTGTTTTTAACAAGTACATTTTAGCATGTAGCATGTCTTTTACTTATAGATTACCTGCTCATCTTCTAATTTCTTCTGTTCAGCTTTTGCTGCTTCAAAAGAAAAACAAAAATAATAATTAAAATAACAAAATATATCTAGAAAAATGTTTTGGTAGAGTTCTTTCATTACAGTAAAACGTCAAACTGTTAACTTTGGTTAATGTTTCTAACGTTTCAATGAATAACACTGCATTGTAACTGCTTGTTTTTAAAGAAACATTTCTCTCTCTCCTTTTTTTTTTTTTTTTGTTATAACCTGTTTATTATGAATTTAAACTTCTGATATTGGCAAACACGTATTGGCCTCACCATAGCCTTCCTGTAAAAAAAACAAACAAACAAACATGCAGCTTCACGGTACACTGTAAGTTATCTGTATGAGTTCCATGGTCGCTGTTCTCCTTTTCTTTTTTTTTTTGTTGTTCTTACTACAGACCAAAGCTCAAAAACATACGACCATGGATGTCCACAAGGGGGAGAGAGAGAGCAACTCCTCCCTCTTCGTCCACTGAAAAATTGACGATGGTAGTGTAATGCTGAATAGAAATCTGTTCTTTTTTGTTTGTTTTGTTATTGAGAGCTGTGATGGAGCTCAACAGCAAAGAAAGCATAGTAACATTGAAATATTCATTTGATTTTTTTTTTTAAATTCCAAATGAATCACAAGAAATATTTCAAAGTAAAAAAAAAGAGTAATTTTCCCTTTGATGGGAAAAAAAAATATATCATCATCTTTTAATTTTTTGATGTACTCAATGTTATTTTGTCAATTTTTCACCCCCCCCAACTGTAATTTATCCTGCATAAAATTTTTGTCATCCCACCCCCTGGAAAAAGTTCTGCAGACACCCATGCACAAGATGGTTATCTATTAACTAGCAAAATATTTAATTATCTCTTGAGTGACAATATAATTAGCATCAGAACCAAACTGTAGATAGTAGTGATATGTTTTGAAACTATGAGGCCTTTAGCTAAAGATTTAGCATCATGTGAATGCGTTTAAGCACTACCTTGTTTCACTCACCAAGGTGTAACCTGGGCACAATTTACAAAACTGAGGTATAACAGAAAATGCAAATACTTGGATTTCTTGCATAAACAGTCTGGTTATACAACCAGTCTCTGTTGTGATGCTACAAATCTGGGTGATGTAGACATGTGGGTGATATGAGTATATAGGGTATGTCAGCATATCTGTGATTAAAACACAAATAAAAGTAATATGAAACAATAGTTGTATTACTGAAATCCCCTTGTACTGATCATCCATGCACTGAGCTTGTGGTTTGAGAATACCACTAAAGATGGATACTCTTATTATTTTTGTGATTATTTATAAATAGCTATGTTCCAACTACATAACAAATATGCACAGTTTCATACTTCCCTTTCGCTTGCTTCTGGTGGTGTGAATACATGAAAAATTATCAGTTACATGCATGTATGAATAAGTAGACATATGGGTAACATGAACAAGTGGGTTATATGAACATCAGTGAATCATGGCTATTTGAAAATAACTCCTCCTTTTTGGGGGTTGGGAGATAGTAATTTATAATCTAGTAGTGAAATCTCAGATGTGTCATGAGAACTATTTCCACAATGCAACTTCCTGAATTCAATTAGTGAAACAAACTGAAACAACTTAATAGCATTTCTTTCTTTCAGCATAATCTTTTAACATTTGTTGTCATTACGCTAAGTGGAAGTGAGTTTAGTAGAGAGAAAGCCATTATGGTTTTCTGCAAGGACCCAGTGCCATGATTCTATAGTAGTAATTAGGTTAGTACCAAAGATTTACGTGCTTTTATTATTAAATAGCACCGCTCTTAGCTAAAAATGTACATTCATATTAAAAACATTAAACTCCCGCTGATAAATGTGATAGATAGTCAGTTATAGTTAAGACAAAACAGGGGAAGTAGTCAAAAACAAAGAAAAGAATAACTGAATAATTAATTAAAGCAGAACTCTGTTGATTGTACTGAACCTATTCTTACTCTAGATTTAAAAAATATATATATTCTTAATATGTTGATTTCAACGTTCACTTACCTATTGCATTTTGGTTTAAAACTTTATAAACTGGCTTTGTGAACAACCTATAAATAAAGTAGAACAAATAATCTGAATATTAAATCAAATATTAAATTTTTCATAGATTTTATTAATTTCATTTTTCTGCTGTATAGATATAGAAAAGCTAAAATATTTTATAATATGAAGCTTTAACGCTGTTTGCCAAGAATTATAAAATAATATTAAAATATTAAGATATAGAATATAATAAAAAAATAAATATTAATAATGCGTATTCAGAATTTTATTTTCACTCCAGAGGCAGATCTAATGATTATTAACTAATATAGAAAATGGCTTGTTAATGGTTTTTTTTTTGTTTTGTTTTTATTCTTATTTAGGAATCAAAACACAGAAACTATAAGTGAACCAGGACACGGTTTTATAGAAATGTAGAAGTTTTTATAAACCAAAAAAATGTAGTAGCTTTGATGTTTGAAAGCTTATAAACAAAGATCTGTTAATGCTAACACTATAGTGTCTCAGCATTGTAAATCATGCTGATGTTATATCTGGGTACATTGTAATTGCATTGGTATGCTGCCCTCTTCAAAGCAATCACAATACACAAGCATTTTGTAAGAAAAGTGTACTACAGGACACACAAACATGTTGCTTTTGTGCTTTCCTTCAACGTCTTAGCCACCAGAGAGGATTTCACAGGCAAAGTTCATGCAAGAGAAGTGAACCATCAAGCAAAACAAAATAAACAATTAAAAGAAAACCAGTTTAACAAAATAATCTAATATAAGAGAAAGTTTAAGCTATGTAAGGATGAGAATCTTAAGAAAAGAAAAGAAATGGGTTATTAGGATGCACAACTTTTTAATGCATTAAAGTAGCAAATAAGTGTTAAGATGTTTGTTTTTTTTTTTAAGTGATTTATAGAAAATTGGCAGAAAGATTCAGTTAAAAATGGTCCACTAATACAAGTTTCTCTGCTACTTCCTTGTTTGCAACAGAAAAATTTTAATACAACAGAGCTTTGAACTCACTCTCTTAAAATCTCATATGCCATCCTGCAAAAATCTCCCTCCTATATACATAGTACAGGCTCAATGAAACTGAGCTAAAGCAGCTTCACCATAATGGCATCTGGCCGGGAACAACCACAGTACATTGATTTCTGTTTGGTTATTATTAACGTGTCAGACTTATTCAAACAGAACAGCACTAAAGTAAAGTTATACTTTTTACAAATATAAATAAATAAGAAGTTAATCTTTGGAAAATAAACTTTCAACAAAAATGTAAAACTTAATCCTTGAGGTTTAGGAAAGAAAGGCAGAGAAAGAAAATATGATTTTCTTTTATCAGAAGAAAATGGAGCTATAACTTCTGTCTTGTCTTAGAAATTCTGACATGATCTAGTTTTATTGTTACCTTCTAGGTGATGTAATAATAAAAAAAAAATGTAAAGGTTTGAGTGTGTTGGAAAGATTGTGCTAGACAGGAATTTGCAGAAAATTATAAAAAAAAAACAAAATGAAATATTAATGCTGCAGATGTATTAAATAACAATTTCTTTCTGATAAGTTTCCGGAGAGACAGATAAATAAATTTATAAATCATATCAGATTTATAACTAACTGCTGTCTGCAGGTTACAAGAGAAAGAGAAAGGACCCGCTAGCAGATAATCAAAATTAAAGATTCCTACTTGTTTTCATCCTCTTTTTGTAATGATTTGGAGTTATTTTCTAACCCCTGGATAACTTGTTTTAGTTCCTGAATAGACTTCTCCCTAACAAACAAACAAACAAGAAAAAGAAACCATATTTACCTTTATAAGAAACATCTCTAAGAATAGTACAATTTAGCTTTAAAAAAATTCCAGCACTTTATAAATATGGTATTTATAATAACTGGTGTACAACATTAAAAAAGAAATGATAAAGCTGACTAATTTAAAAAAATACAAACACTTCTTCATATTAATTAGTGTTAGCCTAATAACTAAAACCATTTCTATCAAGATAATGGACATTTTCTAATATGATCAGATTGCAGGTGAATTCATTTTTTCAGTGACTAATTAAAATACAAAAAAATGTTTTATTTTTATATACAATTTTTATTAATATTTTGTTAAATAACAAATAACTATGATTTTTAGATATAAAAAAGCAGTCATGGTATAAAAAAGCACACTAAAAATAGATTTTTTCTCTTTTTTAAAAAAACTGTTACATCTCATTTTATGAATGAGTCATTGAACAATAAAGCGTAATATCGTAGAAGGTAAATAAAAGTATATTAATATTAAAAATGCTTTAAAATAATTCTCTGTATCTAGTTTCAAACCTAGTTTCATCATGTTTTCAATTTGAATTTTTATACTATCATCAATCTAAGGTCTGATATACAGCGTAGCCTACACAGACCACCCAGTCATCTCCCTAAAGAACGAACTTAAATTACACACAACAAATATCATTGTGTTATACACGTCTTCTTTCAAGGTTTTCTTCATGTATTACAATCTATTTCCTAATAAATAGCTGGTTTGTGCAGCATGTATGTTCATCATGATGACAGATGTAGTTTGGTTCTCCTTGATGGGTGTGTTTCATTTCTAGACAGCAGTGTGGCTGGTTTTGCTCACTTTTCTTTACCAGTGCATACTTCAGTTTCCTTCTCCAGCTACTTCTCTTCTCCCACCACTAAGAACAAGTAGGATGACTTTTGTGCCCTCCACCCCTTGCTAAAAGGAAATGTCCTAATCAAGCAATAGCCATTCTTCTTAAAAACAACAACAACTTTACTAGTACCTTTAGATTTAGCAAAGTTTTGTGACAAAAAAAAAAAAGGTAAGAAGCCATCTTGACTGATGTAATGCCCCCCCCACCCCGTGAGAGAGAAATGTTTATCAACACAATTTTTAAATTGATGCATACTATCAAAGCTAACCACATTCCCTGGTAAGTTACACCATTCATTATGAATGGCATTAATAAAAAAAATTTTTTTAATGTTGAGATGCCTGATACTAAAATTGGAACGATACAGAGAAGATTAGCATGGCCCCTGTGCAAGGATGAAACTGAAATCTTAGCCAAGTGATATTTATGATCTCTAGTTACAGTAGAAAGTTGGAGAAAAAATGTTATACTCCCATTTTCTCAAACCCTTAATTATTTAAAAATCCCTATTAGATCTCTTCTTACAGGTCTAATGTAGGTTAGCTCTAAGAATTGTAGCTATTCACCATATCCTACATGATTGCAGATCTTTGTTAATCTCCACACATGAACAACATATTCAAGATGGGGACTAACTAAGGACTTACTAAACAGAAGAGTGGAAAACCAATCAATGCAGAAAAGCTTCAGACTTCTTAGTGATTTTGCTTAAAAAATATACATCCATATAAATGCAGAAACAATATTCATGTTTGCATTGTTATTAAAACCTCAATATTAAGAAAAGTTTAATTTGGGGTTAATTATTGACAGAAAGAAATACCATGACTCAGCAGATAAACTTACAAGTTGAAAAAAATTTAGTTCAGCACTAGAAGTTCATAAAGTTATTTAAAAAGAATCTGCTTCCACTCACGCTCCTTCAACTTGTTTTTGACTTGCTTCAAAATGACCACTCATGTTTTCTATTTCTTTATCTTTGTGCTTTATTATTTCCATCAAGTTGTGCAACTCTCCTCTCATGTCCTGGAGGTCCTCGTCAGTATCTTCCAGTGATTCCTGATTATTAAAGAAAGGATAAGATATTCACTATTTGTTATCAGACTGTTTTCATAACTAGAATTTCAAAAAGCCTCTCAATCCAGGATAATAGGCTCTTTAGTAAGCACTAGTTAATAGATATTTACAGCTATTAGCATTTTAATGGTAGACAGCATACCATGCCTAATTTAATCTTTGGCCAATGCCAATACCTATCTAGCCTACCTTAACTTCAAGAAGCATGGTATCTTAAGAGTTAATACTTAATTACATCCGTTAACCCCACTTATTATTTACACTTGTTAACAATGGTAACGGGACCATCAACAGCTGACTTGAACCTTGTTCGGTAAACCGAAAATGCAGGCCCCAACCCTAAGCCTTTGATATATCGACATCTATCTGCTTTATGCTGCATGCTTTGCTGGATAGAACCAAAAGAAAAAAAATTTATTAATTGTCAAAAATATGTCTAGCAAAAAGTTTGCTATGAAAGAAGCTATAAAAAGTACCATTTTACATGTTTTTTTAAATGGCTAAGTCATAAGTTACTTTACTAAAATCAGCTTGTCACACCAGTTCACTTTAGGTCATTGAATCTGTCCTGAGTCACTGTGCTGTGCTGAATGATTGTGAAGACAACTGTGGCTGCCATTGTATAAAAAATTCTAAGTGCTCTACACACTTTGTTGAACATTTCTTCTCCAGCACACAATCTTGTTAGAAGATGCAATGGACTAAGAGAATATGCTCCAAAATTGGTAGCATGCAGTCTTCAGATGGTGCATTCCTTCAATCAACTCAGATGAAGATATATCCTTCTTGTGCTCAGTTAGAAAATTACCATATGCTCTTCCAATATCTGCCTCAAGCAGATACCAGGCCCTTTATGTCAATTTTTGGCAGCCTCCTGGTTGTCTCTGGACTTCTTGAGTGTTCTTGGGCCCTGCGGTAACTGCCCTGGCCATTCCCCTCTCTTGGCATTACTGATCATTAACATTCATAGCAGTTTATGCTTACTGGTATAAAATAAACATTTCTGCTGTATTAACATTTATAGTTGTTTATATACAAATCACAAAGATGTCATTACTTATTAAACGAACATAGCTATTTAGTATTCAAAGGTTGACAGTTTTATTTCACTAAAAAAAAAACTATCAATATAATCAAAACTTGTAATCACAGCAGTCATATCAATTGTGATCTGCGCTTACTTTATTCATTCTTGTTTAGCCTGTTTGATTTGCGTTTTAGTTTTACTATAACAAACAGTTAGATACACTGCCACGCCAGCTTTGCTTTGATGCCTGCAATAACTTCAAGTGCATTAATTAACTTGTTTCCTAGCAAACCAAACCAGATGGAATATCATTGAAACTGAGCCCAAAATTGGTTAGTTGATAAAACTTAAAATTTAAGAAACAGAAAAGGGAGGTAATCATACAAATAGTTAATATCTATTATAAAAAATTAAATTTTGAAAATGAAATTAATATTTGTTTTTACTTATTTTTAAAACAGGTAGGCTAGGCCTGTCTTTGTCTCATTTTTTTTTTTGCAAATATGTCAATTTTTAATAAATCTGTAACAGCCTGAAATTTGTGTTATATTAATTCCCTTTATTTTCTTTTATTTGCCTTGCCAAAAAAAAGGTAAAAGCCAAGAAAGCAGAGCCACTCAGCACATTTAAGTATATACAGTTCATCCATTACCTTAACTTCAGACTGCATTAGATGAAGGTGATATTTTTTTGTATATTCATTTCTAAAAAATCATATTTTTAATTAAAATGAAATATTGAAACTTGAAGATTTCCAAGTATACTATTTTATATACAATACATTTTCAACTCAACTAAAATAACAAGAGTATTTTTTTTTTTAAAAATGCTTAAACTTTGCCATCTTTGGAGTATTATGGGAAAACATTGAGGTAAAAAGTCTACATAGGGATATATTTTGTATTCTCTAGACAGGTATGATAAAATTCATTAATCTATGCAGTCGCTATGTATTCTTCTGTAGGTAATTGATAAAACATTACATGCATCCTCTAGCAGTAATTTACACAAACAAAAGGGGAATTTTTAACTGGCACATTTGCTTTATTTAACGTGATAAGACAAAAAAAGGGGAGATTAACAGATACATAGCTTGCAAAAGAAATGTACCGTGTTTCTGGAATGCTTTTTCATTTTTCCTTCTTCTACTTCCTACAATATATATATGGTTAAAATTAATCTTTTAGAACAAAAAATGTCAATTCTTGATGAATCACAGAAATGAACATTGCAAAGAAATCTAATTTTTTTTTATTTTTTAGCAAAATAAAATATTTTTGAATATTTTCTAAAAAATTTAATTTAAAGTTAATTATTATCAGTTTTATTCAGTAGTAAGTACTAACAGTTGCTAACAATGTCTTTACTTTAAACAAATTTTATAAATTACTATATGAGTAAATAAATGGAAAATATACATTTCAAAAACATTAAATATAATATCAGACTGCAATGAAAGAAAAAAGATGGATATAATAATGGACTAAAAATGCATAGTCATCAGATTAAATATAATCAAGAACTAAATAAAAGCATAATGGTTCAGAGTTCTTTCTGCATGATGAGAATAAAATGTTATTAATCTGAAGCCACAGTCATTAGTTCTTTTGTACTCACAGAACCAACCTAAGGCTATCACTTTAATGTGTGAAGGGAAAATGTGACATCTCATGTATATGTATATACTATCAACCTCAGAAGAAAATTACTTGGAAAAAAATCCCAAAGAACAGGCTGGTACAAATTATTGAGAAGATTCACCTCATAGGCTAAGTACCATACAAAGCAGACCAATAAGAGGCCAAACTGTAGACACCATGGAAACCAAGCACATGTTCACCTGGTGTCCATTATTTCTTATTTAAGTAGATTCATTACTTTATCTTTATAATTATTGTTTAGCAGCCAAAATTATTTAGACTACAAAGAATTTATTCACTACTTGCCTTTTTCAACGATTTCACATTTGCTGTTTGCATCTCTAGCTCCTTTTGCAGTTTCTCTAGCTCTGCATTCAAGTGATTCACTTCTGCTTTGTGAGCATCATTTTCAGTTCTGAGAAACAAAATGTGCTTTTAAAATTCTATAAACATGCACAAAGAAATTTCAGAATTCATAGAAACAGGGAAAATCAACAACAGACAAAATGAAAAAGTAATAAACAAAAGACTAAAGTAAGAGGCATTTGGTTTGTTCTGAATAAAAAATACAAACAGATTGTTCTTTACTGAATGTCTTTAAACTTTAAATTTTTATTTCTGATGTACACCATCATAAAAACTAAACTCTAAACTGTTTCATAGCACATCTCCGTGGTTACAGAGGTTGCAAGATTAGGGATTGTGTGCTTAAATATGAGAAAACTAAAAACAGTTTTACCAAAAGTCATTCACAGTTAAGAAATTTTAAATAATTCTATAACAATGCAAATTGCTTACATGTTCCTTAGCTTCTGTGGTGCTCTCTTCAGCTGTTCTAGTTCATCTTCCATTTTCTTCAGCATCTCCTCATTTCTCTTTTTAGTTCCTTCCATGAGTGACATCTGTCCTTTTATTAATGCTACATGCTTCTCAAGCCCTTCTTTCTCTTTCTTCAATTTCTTCAGCTCTAAATGTTAAAAAAACCAGAGTTTAACAATTTCTAATCCAGAATCTTTAATAAAAGACATTAAATAAAAATCTTCTTTGTGAAAACTTTTAACATACAAGTATAATTTCTAAAGTTATTACAAATTGAAAATATGCTAAAATAAAACAGTTTAATGCTTTATCAGCAACTAGACTTTAAAAAATTTTTTTATTGTTTCCCACAGATTAGATAGGAAATCAAATAAGTAAATACATAACCTGAAAACACATTAAAATGGAACAAATACTGGCTGAATGTGCTGCAGGTAAAGGTCATGAGACAACAGATGCAAGGAATGTTTTGTGTGGATCTGGAGTCAACATAAGGTGGAACCATGATCAACTAACATGTTACTTATTGCCATCTACTACTGAAAAGTAGACTGAAAGCACAAAAGTGTGCCAATAATTAAC
The DNA here is from genome assembly GCA_018389105.1 of Nautilus pompilius. Lineage (NCBI taxonomy): Eukaryota > Metazoa > Mollusca > Cephalopoda > Nautilida > Nautilidae > Nautilus > Nautilus pompilius. The sequence goes on from JACATO010000320.1 coordinate 562,622, forward strand.
CCTTAAACAATGGGCATTGTCATCTGACAAAGAACAGTGACCATCATCAAATGATAATTTAATTTTTCCTGCCTACGTTTAAATTCCAAACTAATTTATGGTAACAATAGAGGACTATGAAGGTCACTATCGTTGCCTGCAAAGCACAGAAAAATTTTCCAGTACTCAGTATCCAATTAATTGTCAAGGATGAAGCACATCCCTTTTGCACATGGTGATGGAATTTTTTACCCTATACTGTCAGTTACGGGTCAAGGAAATATTCCCACAATACAATGCTACAAAAGTTGGCTTCCCTCCTTCTCTTCTGAAGTAAACACTGGCACCATCCTATATTTCTGATTTTTTAATTGTAAATATTACTGCATTTGTTATGTCTAAAATCTTCAGTATCAACTCTTAGCATGATTAGCTGACTTCTGCTAAGCTGAAAAATAATGTTGCCTTTTAAAGCATTGCATTGAAATGGTTTCCTTAATTATCAGCAGATAGAAACTGATTTTGGACTCCATACACTCCTCTTTAAAGGTAGCAGGGAAGAAAAATGATACTACTTCACAGGAAACTAAATTATTGCAAGAAAGAAAAGGAATGTACAAATCAAGAAAAATAAATAAACTTTTGATAGTAAAACTAGTTGCAAATAATCTGCAATTTTTCTATTACATTGCACTGTATAAACACCTGTTCTCATACATATCAGCTTTAATTCTGCCTACACATCTACCAATTTTTTTCCTTTCACATTATAACCAGAATGTTGTTATTGAAGATGTTCTTTTATTTCTTATTTTTTGTAGGTGATAATTTATAAACAATCTAAAGGATACAACTAAGAGATATTTAATTAAAGAAACACACATTATTATTTTTTACAAATAACTAAACTGTAATAAAGGTTATATTTACAATTAAACAAACAGATCTTTTTTCTCAAATGGATAAAAACACATTTTACATTTAGATTTACTAAACATTTGACCTTGCAAAGTTGCCATGAAAACCAGATACCATCTTAGACTAAACAAGAAATGTTAAAATTACAGTGAACTAATTACATACGAAATAACTGTTTTGTTATATTATCTTCTATAAATTAAGAATTTCAAAATAATTTGTACAAATACTTCAGAAGTTTGAATTTTCCAAAATGAAATCGAAAATCTCTTGGAAAGCTAAAAAACCTAATTTGAGACCAGATGTAACTGGTGTGCACACACCCACGCACGCACACACACACACGCACACATGCAAAGGACATTAAGTTACAAGAATTATAAAATACACAATTAAAAAACTATTTAAGGGAAATTTGACTTAAAGAATTAAAGAACATAATAAAACGATTTAGAATTTAAAAATAATCATTAGATCTGTAGCTAAACAATAAAATATATAAGACTTACGGTATTGATTCAAAATTCATAAATCTGTGCTAAATAACAAAGTGATTTCTACAACATTTACTCACCTTTGTCTGAAGCAGAATTATCAGTATGACCATAGTCAATAATGAATTTCTGATGTCTCTGCTTAAGGTGGTTGTGCTCTTCCTTCAGACTACTGTACTCCTCTTGAAGCAATTGGTATTCTCTCTTCATCCTATGAGTAACCAGGTTTTACTTGGATATTTAGGAAACAGTTTTCTACATTTACTAAAGAGAAATGGCAAATTACTTCCTGCATTTATGTATTTTTTCCAGAAAATTCAAAATGGCTGCTTAATTATCAAAAAGTGCATAGAAAGTTGCTGACAAATTATACACATGGATTTTAAAAGGTAACATTACAGACATTTATCAAAGACCTTTATAATTAACACAATGAAGTGTAGGACATTGGTGGCATGGTACCAAATTTTTTTAGCTGCATCTATACCTGCGTATAAGACTGGGGCTAAGACTTACTGCTTTTTATAGTGGAAACCACATAGCAGTTTATAAGAACTTTGAAAAGGTATATTTATATTTTTTAAATATATCAACAGCACACGAACACTTAAATGTCTAAAAGGAATCAAACCTAACATACCCATCATATTTTTCTTTAGGCAAGAGGTCAAAGGTACTTTCCCTAGCCTTCAACTCTGCGTTCTCCTAAATTAATACAATAGAATTTTAAAATTAAATAATCAAAAATTTATTATAATTATTGGTATTTACTTAGGATAATCTGAATAACCAAATATTATCTTTGAACTAGCCCTGTTAAGCAACAAATTACATGAGGGACAAGCAATACTACACAAATTAATCTAAAAACAAGCAGAATTATTCTGAAACACTGACCAATCAATTAAATGCTAAATAATGAATAGCTTTTGGTTCAATAAATTAACAACTTGAGCAGAAAAGTCACTTCTATAAACATTTCTAGAAATATTGATATTAATTTCAAAATACAAAAAAATTATTATTCCATATTTGTGAATACTCTGGACTGAATTACTTAAAGATGTTAATGTAGAATTTTATTAGTTTTATTTGAGCAAAGGGAACTTATCGTAAAATACTTTGCAAATGGGGTTATTTTCTTTTATTATTTGTGGTGGTGGTGTGGACTGCCACTCACTAAACTTGCACACATACCTGCTGGATAAGAGCAACTTTCTCAGACAAAAAATCATTGGATTCTTTCAGCTGCCTGTTACAGTTCTGCAGTTTATCCAACTCATTCCATATGTCAGCTGGACTACGGTTCTTGTAGACCAACTCGCTGTTCACCTACACAAAACAAATAAAATAGCACAGTTTGAGAATATTAGTTTTAGTGTTGAGGACCTTCTTCCTCTGTTATACATACAGTTGGGCTTTACAATGCTTAACATTCTCATGTGCAGCATCAGCATCATCATTGCAGTCAAAGTAACCTTAGTGATCAATGGTGTGTAAAGGTCACTGTCTAGAAACACCACTGTTAACAACTCTTTAATACTGCCATGTTTGATCATCCACCTATAAATGCTAGTCTTCGTTGAGTGATCCATGTAAAAAGACCAGTAAAAGCCTCACTCGGTTAATTATTATGTCCCTTATAATGATCATGCCTCATAATCAAAGGTGGCTGTTCACAAATTACATATGAACACATGGGTGTGAGAGTTTGTTTATAATGTAATAGCTGCTACATCTTTTATAACCTCTGTATAAAGACCACCTGTCTAAACTACTAGTTGTGATGAGCACATGTTTGAAAGGACCACTCTATAAATTTTGGACAACTGCTTTACATCTCTTCATAGAGTGAAACCTTTGTATAAGAATTACATGCTCATAAATGGTAGTCATAATATGTGTTCTTGAAATACCACTTACCTGTGTATAATGACCACCTGTCTCTCTCTAACAGTTTTATGTTACTATTAAAGTACACTGTTTAACTTGGTGTTCTTATGTGATTAAGTGCAAGATTTTTGTTGCATCTAACAGTTAAATCTTCTTCTCCACAAATCATACCTCCAAAATTTCTCAAAAATAAGATCGATTAATTAACATGTAATGCCAGCATTTCTCTTTTATTAATTATTTTATCTATTATAACTTTTCTTTCTTTTTTGATTTGGCATTTGAATTTTGATGATCAAGTTTAAATCATGCAGCAACCAGTAACTCACTCAGAAGTGTCTGCTTACCAGTTTAGTTACAAAATTCTAACAAACTCACCAATAAATCTTCTTTCTGTTTTATCAGGTTAGTCTTTAAATGTTCTAAATCAGCAACTTTGTTTCTTGAAAAAAAAAAAATTAATAGGTAAATACATAAAGGTGGTGTTTATCTTTGGAGATTTACAGTTCAGAGAAACAACAAAACAGTCTCTTCAAACTTGGTTGATATCCATCACAATAAACATGATAACAGTGTCACAGTCTTTTTTGTGTTTGTGTGTGAAAATAGGCAGTAATGGATTCTTTTTCAATTTGGATATGTTCTTTTTTCTTTAGTCATACTGTGATTGCCAAAATTATCAGATTAATTTGTGTTTTTAAACAAATATTGGGTGTCCACCATTTTCAAAGCAAATCCTTTATCTTTGTAGTGATGCAACTACAGAGTAATAAAGCAGTAAATGCACGATTTGCCACAATGTTCTGACTCAATAATATTATTTTCTAAAAAAAAATACATAAATAATAAATCAGAAACAAAATAAATGCTTAAACATTGCATTATTTGTAGCATGTGTATGTTTACACAAAAATATTGTTACAGTTGTGAAAAGGGAGATGCTTCAAAAGCCATCTTGAAGTAAATAAACAAGACTTTTACTTTAACATGAAGTTTTCACTCCTCAGCTGGTCATTCTTCTGCTGGAGATGTGTTATGTCCTGGACATTAAACATGTGGGCCTCTGACTGACAAAAAAGCAAACAGACAGATAGCCATCAGAGCAGTTAGGACACCTAAATAAGATGACAAAAAATCTCATAAAATAACTGTTTTCTCATTCGGATTTTCCAGCAAGCTCTAAGTTAAAAAAAAAAATAAATAATAATGAGAGGAAACACATTCAAGATCAAAATTGTTACTAAACACTTTTGTCTTCCATCAGAGTAAACAATATATTTACCAGACACCAAAAACACATCTAAGCGCTATTAAAAAAAACTGCAGATTTTATCTTTCTGGAAATGCAAAAGAAACCTTTTTAAACATGATTACATAATTATTCTTAACATGTTAAGAATTGAACGGAGGACCAAAATGATGCGTTATTTTATGCTTACAGCTTTGTCATTTTATTCACAGTACTTTTCAAAGAATTTGGAAAGTAAAAGAAAAATCCCTATTTTTTATGAAAATGATTGAATACAAAATACTCAAATGTTTTTAAGGGAAATGTTTCTCTATGTATTGGAAAATTTTTTAGAATTGTTTGAAATCAAACTGCCTGATGGTGTACAGCTCCAGCTGATTTTTCAACAGCTACTATAGGCAAGGTTATGTAGAAAAGATCCTTCAGATACCACAAAATATTAATAAACTGTACACCAATTCTTCTGAACCTGTCTGCTATCACCTACAGTCAGGCATTTCCAAGGTATCTGTCTGTGTCATGGGTTTGTCATTTAGAAGATTTTTAGGTGGTGTTCATAAAGGACAGGGCCAGGTTTCAGTAAACAATCAAACTAATTGGTAATTGGAAACTAAACTTCACTTCAAAAAAAATGGTTGATAAGTAACGGTGATTTTAACTTCTGGTATTTAGTACAAGTAAACAAACTGATCTCCCCAACCAGCTGACAGGCATCAGATTTTACTTGGAGTCTAGAAACTCTTAAATGAAAAAAAAAAAAAAAAAACACTTAAAAATAGTATATAAATGTTAGAAATTTAAATTACTGGATTAATCCAATAAAAGCTGCTGAAATATCTCTTATAATGAAAATAAAAACTAAAATAAAATTTCATATTTAAATTAGCAATATATTAATAAAGTACTGCTTGAGACAGCTTTATACCACTTTTATTTGTCTATTGCTGGTTTAATATTTCTGTTCAGAATGAAATTATTCTAGTTTGATTCTTCTGCTAACATCTCTAGATTTCCATATCAAGTGCAGTTATTGAGTGAAAACCTAATTTAATGTTGTTTTCATAATGTTCAAGTAAAGGAAGTGATTAGTAATTCTCTTATGCATTTTTATGAAACCAACCAACCACATCTGTTTGATTTCAAATATGTAATATAAAATTCAGTGTAGATCATCATCTCTGGTTTGCCAAAATGACTTCGCAAAAAGCTTTTCAAACTCAACTGGTGTAAATATGAGAACATGAAAACCATTGTCCATGCTGTCTGATTTAATATTGATGATTCACAACCTGAAATAAGGTAAGTAGTCCAGAAAATATCTAGATTTACTACATCAAATTCTTAACAAATTTGCAACACTAGAGTCATTAGTTACCAACTGTATACATATCAGCCAACTACAGTAAAGGTACAGAAATCTATTATGATTTGGACAGGTGTCAACTGCAAATTATTAATCAAAATTCACTTTATAAAAAAGCAGAAGTCACCAGCCTTGAGAGCAGACTGTTTTAAAAGTAAACCTTTTATCAGCAAAATACAATACCCATCTAAAAACAACAATAATAATCACAATCTGCTCAATGAAATAAACACCCGCTGAATTTATTTAAATTACTTTAAAATATAAAACAAAATAAAATTGTTTTTCATTCAAACTATAACATTACTTTACATTCTAAAAATTAAAATAATACTGAAGATACACTAAAATGGTCATCTTGACATAATATTTTGTACCTTGAAGCAGTTTTTGAACAAGAAAATACACACATTATATTTCCTGTATAGTTGAATCTTTACAATTTTATAATGCTCAATATCTTACATTTTTAGCCAAAACTTCTTTTTCCGTCTCTAACAACTGAATCATTTGCTCATTTTCAGCCTTTTCCTGAAGAAGACGTCGATTTTCTTCTTTTAACCTTAAAATAGAAATAGCAGTTAGTTAAACCTCTAAATAAACATTTTTAGAAAAAAGTAGATAAACTCAATATCAGTAATTAAACACACACACACACATGATTGCAGAGGTATAAAAAACTATATGTATCAAAACTCCCATTCAAGCAAGACATGCTGGCAGTAGACAAATCATTGTTGATGTTCACTGTTAGATCTCATGCCTATATTTTCCAATGCAATCTTGAAGCAGTATGAAAAAAGCAATTGACAAGACACACACTAAGTACATGTCATATGGTTAACTAACAGGGAAACATGAATATTCCAAAATCCAATATCCAACTGGGCAGAAAACTTGGTGGTGCCATAAATTAAAGTCCTGATCAAGAGCTACATCAAATAAATATCATTGCACTCAAAAAGTCCCCCTCATAACTATATAATAATGGTAACAGGAAAAAGATCCCTGGGATGTAGGTCCATTACTTAGTTCAGTTACTAATAATGAGGTGATGAAAATGCCCAAACTAACCTCTTACTTTCCATAAACAACACTGTACCAATAACTTTCTGTTCTTACCATTCATGTTTGTTCATGTTTTGGTAAAACACAGCTAACAAAAAAAATTTCAAAATACACTGATAAAGACAATATGGGAACATTGTTATATAAGTTGTACAAATTTATTGAGATCACGACATTAGAACACAATTCAAAATTTGCCATAAAGTTTGACAAACAAGAGTTTATTTTACACAATATCTGGACATCGTTGGGTAATTTAGTAACATCATATTGACAACGAATAGTCACTACCAACATACTCTAAAGTCACCTGACCTTTAGTAGCATGTGTGGACACATCTGGCATGCACTATATCATTGCACCTGCATCTCAAACTGTTCATTAGATGTCTGACAGTCTCATAGCAGTGCTTAAAAGTTCAGATAAGTCATGTTCTATAAAGTTGAAGTCAGGGGAACAATTTTGGATACTACTATTTTTTCAAATAGACTTTGCATTGTCCATAAAAATAAACTGATTACCATGACTCCATATAAATGGCATAATAACAGCTCCAATGACCCTTTTCAGGCAGTGCTGACATGTGCCAGTTCCATGAGAGTCAGTCACTTTTTTGGTCACGTGACAACACCCCAAGATGCCATTCACAAAATGGTCTCTAACATTTTAGTCAGGATTACATTTGTTTACTTCCTGCCAAACACAAATGACCATTAGCTAAGTGAAGGTTGAATTTACTTTCATCAGAGCATATAATCTGACTCTAGTCTGCCAAAGTTCAACAAAATGCATTCTAGCCCACTTCTATCTCACTCTTTAGTGTGCTGGTGTTAGTGTATGAAATACTGGATATTCAATGAATAGATTAATATAGTATACCAGATTTTGTATAATCTCATTGGAGATGTGGGTCCCAGGGACCTGCAACATTTTTTTATGGATAGAAAGTGCTAAGATAGTACAGTTATTTCAAGTCAGATAGTTAACACTGCTGAGGAGTCTCCTTCCAGGTATTTAATGAATTAAACCAATTTCTGTACCCCTGCTAAAGTCAGCTGATAACACTGTGTATTACCAAGTAGCCACATCTGTCAGTCCACTTCTAGTCAGCAGCCTAGCCATGGTTAGGTATTGCTGCACATTCATAAGTTGTCGTCAAGGCACCATACTCTTAATGTTCAGTAACTTAATTATGTGAACATCTTTAAGTTTTTACCCAATTTCACTATTGTTATGCAAATTTGGTAGTAGTGTGACTTTTGTAGGTATACCTCACCTAGAGACAAAAATCCACATCTACAATGGTCAGAGTGATTGTAAATAATCATGCAAAATGTCTAAAAAATATGCTTATATCATTTTTTTTCTCCAAAGTATAACTTAAAAAAATTACTTACTGGCTGGCCAGAAGTTAATCCTGGCTAATTCTAATTCTGGTTAAATGATTAGCAAGCTCTTTGTTTTAAAATAAACAGTATCTTTTAAAAAATTATGGTCAACAAACTACAAGTTTATGGTAAAAAATACAAAGAAACCATATTTAAAAATTATGATAGGTATAGTGTTTACAATAATGAAGCCTTGTATTTTAAAAATTTATCTTTGAAACTTTGAGAAAAAGGATAATGCAAAAGATGTATTTTAAGAAAAAAATATCTTAAGATCCTTCACCAATAAGTTAAGAATTAAAACCAAAGTCACAGAATTACATTAATTACCTGTCTGCATCTTCATGCTCATTTAACAACTGTCTTGACTGGTCTTTGCAACTCTGACATTCTTCCTTCAGCCGAATGCACTTCAGATAAGTAACAAGCAAACAAATTATATAATGATTTTCTTCTTCATTACATTCTATTAATCAGACAAAAAAAAGCCTTTAAAAATTAAAAATTTGAAAAAATCACAAAAAACTGAGCAGTGTGACTGTCAAGTAGTTAGGCAACAGGAATGCTAAGATTGAAAGCCTGGGTTTGCTTTTCATTGGAGCAGCTTCCTGACATAGTTACTTCTCGATCTTCCTCCATAGATGGAAATATGGGGTTTCTCCAGGCACTCGTTTTCTCCCACTTGAAAAAGTGAAGGGATTTAGTAAGGATTTCCCTGTCAAGTTCCAGGCTCAACATGACAGAGCACTACAGTCCCTCATCAAGATTTTCTACATAGTATGCCAACATCAACAATAACAAAAAATTGCACCTGGTTTATTTAATTAATAGATTCTTGACAGATCTTGATGGAGAGAGATAGATATATGTTCATCAGGTAATATAAAAACCACATATCATCATCATAAATCAACTAATCATTTGCAAGGTCTGATAGTAGAAAAATGAAAAGATTTCTTTAAGTAGCAAAGTTGTAGTTGAGTGAACTAAATTATCTGTGATAGGCTAAAAAAAAACATTAACAACCAGTTCAACTACAATGTTTTCTCAAAACTAAAAACTATCTACAGCAAAACTACTGAGCAATAGTGTTCGATGCTTACTGTTCTTTCTAAGTCATGAAGCCTGTCAGTCAATGTCTGTATCTCTCCTTCCTTTCTGCTAACAGCTGCTGACAGATGCTCACATGTCATTTTCCATGTTGACAGCTCATCCTGCTGAAGCGATATAGCATCCTTCATGTTCTCGTTGACTTGCTTCAATTTCTAAAAAAATCCATTATTTTCTAAGTGAAGATTTTAGTTTAAACAAATTTAGTGCTAAATATTTTCCTCAACAAAGACAAAACTGAATCAGTTGTAAGCTATGTCAATGCTGATTATATCTACTAGGCAGATCACTTCCTTGAAAAGAGAGAAAAAATAACACAGACTAGTTTTATTTTTTGGAATGATTTAGTTAAGCATGCAAGATGATTGGTTAGTGTAACTGAAATGCAGCCATAGTTTACTTCTTGGTTAGTGACAATGTTTCTCTTGATTTTATGTACCTACTTGCTTGTGTGGGTTTCTGCTGATTTCCTCCATATCTAATTAGAAGTGATCTCATAGGGTTCTGCTACATTATGGCAGGATTCAGCCATGCTATAGAGAGCTCAAATAATATCAGCTGAAAATACAATCGCCATAATAGTATCCAGGCTGGCTTAATTAAAACATACCTAGTATAATCTCCAAAAGAATACCAGATGTTCTCTGTATGGTCCAAAAATACCCTTGGTTGGTTATGACGAGAAAGAGTAGGAGTACATAAGATCGGTTGAATATCGAATCATTTTGGTGAAAATCAATTAGTTACTTATCTGGTTATTTAAGAGATAATTCCTATTTCACACTTACAATTAAAAGCGCAAGCTAAAAAAGAAGTGTTTTTATTATTTCATCCAGACTTTTAAAAAATACCACAGTAAAAAATATGCAACAATTCAATTAAAAAAACAAACAAACAAAGAAAAAAAACCTTGTGTAATGAATAATGAAATAAAAAAGTAAAACACAGAAAGAGAGAAAATATGCAAAATAAAGGAGCAAAAGAATATCTAAGCACAATTAAAGACTTTGCCCAGCAGTCCATTGGGAATTATTTCCTATAATAATAATAATAATAATAATAATAATAATAATAATAATATGAGTTTTGTGCCATTACAGCTGTTAAGCTTTATGGCAGATCAGCCCTATGTAAGAAAGAATAGAAGATCAACTACAGAGCTGCCAAAATTCTGAGACACTCTTGTAGTACAGGCACAGGCTTCACTGCACAGCGTACAGTAATAAAACAAACCTTAAAATAACTCACCACAAAACCTTTGTATTTCTCTTCCAGTTGAGATTTGTCTTGATGTAGTTGTTGGGTTTCGTTCTGAAAAAGAAAATGGAATACCAGGGTTTTACTTCATCATCCTTTCACATTCCTTTTTAATTTTTTTAAAATTAAAAATTCTTTGCTGTAGTATGTTTAAAAGAAATCCATTTTGAAAGATTTTTGGTTGTCATGCAACTATCAATAAAAAAGAGACTCTAGCATAATATTAAATGCATCAAAAGTCATTATTTTCAAAATTCAACTTGTTATTTTTCTCCATATAAACTTTAAAATTTAATTTAAAAAGCATCTGACAGAACAATGTGATTTTGGAATATTACATTATTCATTTTAAAATAATAACCACTGCTGTTCAAGAAACCTGTTTAAAGTGAAGATGATCTAAAGCAGTTCCTAAAACCCAAATGTTATGGCTTAAATTACAACTTTGAAAATACTTTTAGAACTTTAAATGAGAGAAAAATGCAGTCAACTTTTTGGAATGAAAATTTTTATAGCAGCTATCATACACATCAAAGTACTACTCTCACTTTCCACCAGGTACACAACTGACAACAAGTCACCAGTTCATATTCAATTCTATTTCCATGTAAGCACTGGATTTATTTATCTGTGTCAATTAAAGGACTTGTTTTCAAAAGTAATAAACACCAAAATGGGAAAACTTTTGTTTGGAACCATAACTTTAATAAAGAAGTATTAAAGTTTGGAATTATGATTGGAAAAATTAATTTTATCTTGTCATACTTTTATGTTATGTTTTTATTTATAGTTATCTGCAGATTCTTTCCCTGCTGTCTCCAGCAGGTTGGCCAGTCAGAAGTTATGAAGGTACCAACCCTGCTGGTTAGGAAGGTGGGCAGTGTGCATACTTTGGAAACCCTGAAACTGAAACTGAGTGCTATTCAATTATGGAAGTCCCCTCATTAATATACTACTAAAACTTGTCTGTTTAACTGTGGGAGCAATAGTGGAGGAAACTCACAATGACTGACTGGTACATAAAACCAAGAAGAAACCCATGCTATGGCAGGTTTGGCCAGCAGAGATAGAACATAAGCACTCTGCTGCAGCAATATGGTGTACCACACCCAATAGCTAACATTAACAGAGCAACTGTCAGCATCTTGGGTAGCAAGCAAAGCAAGCAACCACAGATTTCCATGGGAAGAATCATGAGCTAGATAGATACTGACTTTTAATTTCAGAAAACTTTCTTCTAGTATTTCTTTTTCTTTCCTGGATTCTTTGACTTTCTCATCCATATTCTGAAAAGAAAAAATTAAAGCAACATTCAACTAAGAAATGAGTATTAATAAAAAAAATGAATTAATTTTTGCTAGCCAATATTTCTGATCCACTATAAGATGTATTTGAGAAAATGCTTAGTTTTTGCAGTATCTGAGGATATATTTGAAATACAAGACTGCAAACCAAACCATGCAGCTGGTATGTTCTGAAGTCACCTATTTCATCAGTAAATAATGTAAGCGACATAAATTATTATGCCAAGAAACTGACAGAGTTTTTCAATTTACTTACATTACCTAATTCTGTAACAATGTAGGTATTTAATAATTATGTTTTAAAATTCGATTTTTGAAAAAATTAAGACTTAATTTTAAAGCTTTTAATTAGTAGTAATATTACTACAGTAATCCCTGCACTTAAATTTCACAGAAAATGAGCACCTGTACGAAATAAAATTGTTCCTGCATTTTAAATAATTTAAAAAGCAGTTTGCCAAGATACTAGATCATCACCATTTCATGCCATACATATTCATAGTGAAGAATCAGATTTATTGATGATCTAGTGAGAAAATCATTTGAAAATTAATACAATCACAAATGTATTTATGAATGTTTTAGTTATCTCAAAAGATTATAGAAATATTGCATTTAGAGACCATTAAATGATGCACATATTTCAAATTTCTACCCTGAACCCTTCAAGATCCTATAATTTTGTCTTTTTCCTTGGTTCTCAGTGGATGCATTATATTGAAGGTTCACTGCATTTTTTAAAATTCAGCTTTTACCATTTTCATTCTTAATTACTCCAAAAATTTCAGTGACCTTTAAAATTGAGTGAACTTTGTGAAAACAAAGAAGCCATCATGTTGACAAACTCTTTTAGTGAAAAGATAACCTGCAGTATACTTACATCTTTTAATCTGCTGATATCTGCTTCCAAATGCTGATTCTCTTGCCTCAGGAGCTGAAGCTGTTGTTCTGCACTGTCCTTTGTAGTCTCAAGCTGACTAATCTGCTCAAGGGCTTGTTCATAAAATCTCTTTACTGAGGCCAATTCAGATGATAAGTCAGTACTCACCTGCCAAACACAATGAAACATATTCAAGTCTATCTCCCTCTCTCCTCAATAGTTAATGCTGTTTGACCAAGCCAAATGAATCATGTATTGTAAGAAGAATCTGAGTAGATAAGTTTAATTTTTAATTACACCTTTATAATTGCTTTTTTTTTTAAAAAACAGTCTATGAAAATTTGAAAAGAAATAAAAATTTAATCTTAAAATCTGTTGTTAAAGAAATCTTCACTAATGTCAAGGAAGCTAACAAATGCTGAGGATAGATATCTTATTATATTTTACAAATGTCAAACAGTTGCAGATTTTTTATAAAGAAAAGATTTATGGTCTTGAAAGATAAAAGCATACAGTAAAAGTTTCATTACAGATAAGATTTGTTAACCAACAAAAGAAAATTTTCAAAGTGCAAGTTGTTTAGAAATAAATGTGTCAGACTCAGATTCATCCACTGTCATCTTTTTAGATAGTGACAAACAACAAAATTAATTTACACCATGTGGATTTTTAAAAAGATAAAAGCTGACACCTATTACTTTTTTCACTGCATACATTTCTTTCTCTACATTTCTCCTCTCTTCCTCCTTTTCAGTCACAACCAGTCTGCACCTAGTTACTTCATGCTGGTACTGGCACTGCTGTTCTTCTACCTCTGTCTTTTCCTACCAAGAGAAGAAATCTTTAGCCTTCTATCATGGAAAAGCCAGCAAAAGAAAATTTTTTTTTTTTTTTTGGAATTTTTCAAAAGATTGAATGAATGATTTTTTTAATCATTTCTTAAAACAACCGAACAAGGATCCTTTGGATGTTTTCTTTAACTATTTATTAAAGATGTGGTGCTTGTGGTTTTATAGTAAAAAAGGAAATGTTTAAACAAAGTAATATATATTTAAATTATCATAAGAAATTACTTTGATAGAAACCAGAAATTAAAGAAATGTTGCTTAAAGATGCAAGTAAAATATTATAAACCTAAAAATTTTTTAAAGCTGCAACTCTGTGTCTGTGTGTGCGTGCATGTCTGTGTCTCTGTGTGAGTGTGTCTGTGTGTTAATAGAAGAGGAACAAAAGGATATGTAAATTAAGGAAGATAAAGGTGCTGTATATCACTTGTTTAACAAATATGAGGTGTAGTCAAAAAGTATCCGACCTTTGGTAAAAAAAAAACAAGTAATATTAAAAACTCAACATTTTGATTTAGTTTCCTTCAAAATATTCGCCTTGGGAGTCTACACACTTCTGCTAGTGTTCCTGCCACTGCTGGAAACATTTCTGGAAATCACTTTTTGGGATGCTGTAGAGCTGTGCCGTCGAATTTTGCTTAATGTCCTCTGTTGATTCAAATCTTCTCCCTTTGAGTGTTTTTTTGAGCTTTGGGAATAGCCAAAAGTCACACGGAGCCAAGTCTAGGGAGTAGGAAGCCTGACGAACAAGTGGTGTGTTATGCTTGGACGACGTGGGTGGACTGAGCGAGTGCGTTGTCATGGTAGAGTTGCCGGTTCTTTGCTGCCCACAGGTCGAGTTGTTTTCACCGCACAGCTTCACGAAGGTGACAAAGAACCCCCAGGTAGTATTCTTTGTTAATTGTCTGACCTTGTGGTGCATATTCATGGTGCACAATACCTCTGTAGTAAAAAAAAAACAGGTCATCATCAGTTTAACATTGCTGCGCACCTGTCTTGCTTTCTTTGGTCTTGGTGAGGATGGATGCTTCCATTAGGATGATTGCAATTTTGTTTCAGGGTCATAGCCGTACACCCATGTCTCATTGCCAGTGATGATAGTTTTCATGAAATTTTGATCTTGGTTAGCACACTCCAGCATGTCCTGGGAGATTTCCTTTGTTTTCTTTCTGCTGGTCAGACAGCAACTTTGGTACGAATTTGGCCGACACCCTCCTCATGCACAAATCTTCTGTTATAATTGACTGAACTGACCCATGGCTGATTCCAACTTCGGCAACAATCTCCTCAATAGTCACACGACGGTCTTGACTATTCCTTGAACCTTTGCAATCATTTCGTCATTTTTACTAGTCGATGGTCTGCCACAACGTGGCTCACTGTCCACTGAGGTGCGGCCATCTTTGAACCGGTTGTACCACTCCTTTATTTGTGTTTTTCCCATAGCATCATCTCCAAAGGCCTTCTGAATCTTCTCGATAGTCTGGGCTTGCGTATCACCAAGTTTTTGGCAGAATTTGATACAGTATCTTTGCTCAATGTGCTCGGTCATCTTGACTCAAAAAGAAAAATCGCACAGCACACTCTTCACGTCTGTACTCAATGCGTCACTGCGGACAACTGGCACAACCTACAGACACGAAAATTTTTGCACATGCTCAGGAAGGACGCGGCCACCTAATACCCATGCGGATTTTGCTCACATATTATTATTTTGTTCAAACAAATTCAAGGTCGGATACTTTTTGACTACACCTCGTAAAGGTTTTTGTATTAGCAGACTGGAATCTAAACAAAATCTGGCCATTATCTTGACATCAACTAAAACAAATTTATTTACTAAACAAAATTAAAATGAACTAATTAAGAATTGTTTACCTTAATCAAGTGCTCCTTGTCCATCACCAATTGATGGATCTTTTGCTGAATTTCCTGGTAGTCTCGCTGCATCTTGGTTTTGTCATCATGGAATACTTCCATCTGAATATTTTGCTCTTCCATCATCTCTTGGCACAAATCCAGCTGCCTAGATATACAATTCTTTTCCTACAATTTAAAGTGAAAAACTAAAAAAGTTTTCCTTCTTTTACTACAAAAGAAAAAACAAAGTGCATCTTAATTTTTCAAATGAAAGCTGAATGTATCCCCTTGTTTCCAGTAGTACACAGTATAAGAAAATAAAACAAATTCATTTTTTTAAAGTAAAGTGCCCCTAAGAAACACTCACTAAAGTCTATTAAACATTAATTAATTATTGCTATAGTGTTAGTCCAGAATTCTTTAGAAGGTAGAAAAACTAGTAATATCAGAATCCATATGAACGGTATCTTACACTACAATGATATATGACCAGACATCATGCGCATGAAGTTGTTTGTAATTTTGACAGGAAAGTTATGCTCTTACCTATAATGCATAAAAATTATCAAAAATTTTAATTTACTGAGAGGTAAGCTGTTTGTTACAAAAAATGTTTTTAGTTATTATGTATACTTATTCTGTAAGGAATGTGTAATATCTTTTAAACAAAAAAATTTTTTGTATTTGGTAGGTGCATCTTCTGCATTATGCAGAGCTTGATGACATGAAATCTATCAGATTAGCAATGGTGACCAGGTCCATGTTCTCCAAGAAAACTTCCAAATGTTTCTTAAGTTTCTGCTGCAAGATAAGTCTTAATCATTTGATTCATCATGTCTATCAAGACATTCCTATAGGCCCATCTTACAGCAATAATGTCAATCAGACAAATCACAGACAAACCCAGTCTTAGGGAAGTTTTATTATAGTAGGCATGACGGTATATATCATATTTCTTTTATATTTATTAAACATAACTGTTACTGACACATGTTATTTCTTTATATAAAGCTTTGATTCAACCTCATGTAGAGCATGCAGTCTAGGCTGGTGTTTTCAATCTTGTCAAGAGAAGAGGCTGTAAAGGCGTTTTGCCAGAATGATTTGGGAAATAAAACAGTAGTTATTTTGAGCAATTAGCAAAATTAAACTTGTCTTGCTACCAAAGATTACATTAAGATCTAATGAGGAAGTTTAATTTCTCAGAAGAAAGAAAAAAGATGTTCTGCTGTTGTCATTTTGAGATCTTAGATTACAAAAGGTCTTGATTAAACCTCAAAGTGGGCCTTGTTTCTTTTAGTATTAAAGCAAACATTGCATGGAAAGCTTACCTAAAGCAGTTCTGTATACACTTAAAAAATGCCACCTGAGTAGAACAAAATAAAAATTGCCAAGAGATGTGGTCTAGCTAATACATTTTCAAGCGTTTGCAGTGTGTTTGTTTGTTACCCTTTCATGGCCAAAACTGCAGCACCCAGAGGCCCCATGTTCTGGGTGTAGGTACTTAATTGGGCAAGATTTTAAGCTACTGCATGCAGGTCTAAAGCCATTTTTTCCCATGCAGCTCCAGGTATCCCAGATAGTATGTGTGTGTGTATATTAGGGATGTTAAAAAGAAACCCAGCTGAAATATCATCACTGTAATGCATCTAACCCTGTGGGTTTTATTTGAATGTTTTCTAGTATACACATCAAAATTACTGTTTAAATCCAAAATAATTTTGCCCCCCCCTTTTTTTTGTTCAAGTATAATTACACCATGACTAATGCAATATTTTAAAGCATTTTTTTTTGGTTAAAAATTAACCATTATGTATTTCCTTAGTTAAAATAATTATCTTCAGTCAAAACATTGAATTGAGGTTTACTGTTTTTTTCTCTAGAACAGCATCTCTATGAAACATAACTACATTAGAATGTTCCGTACAGAGGTCCTGTAAATAGAAAAACTGCTGGCATTATGTTCACAAGGCACATTCATTATTGCTGATGATGTAATGTTAGTGACCCCTAGATGCATCATATTTATTCAATGAGTGCTCACCCAGAATAGTGATGCCTTCATCCATCAAATATAGTCTAAACTGGAGGCATTGCTTCCAAAACGCTATCCCAAATACCTGCCTATGCCCTGAAATGATCAACTAACCTAACCTACCCTCTAGTACATTTATTCAATAGTAAAAGCTTTGAGATTATGATTTATAACTGAAACTTTGCAGACTTATATACAGTAAAACAATAAGAAACACATATTACAAAGGATTTTCATTTTAAAAACAATAACAAAATCTGGTTATTTATCTATTTTTAAATCATTTTTTTGGTAGAATCTCAAACAGCAGAGAAAAATTCCATTTGTTGGGTTTCAAGTGACAACTTACACTTATGGAACAAACATCCAATAATGGAAGCTAAACTTTACTTTGCATATAATTTTGTTCCAAATCTTACCTAATTTAAACTTTTTAACTTCACAATCAATATATTTGAAAAAATGTACATTTTACAATTTATTGTCTTCATAAAAAGCTGTAAAAAATGTAAAAGAAGAACCCCATTATAATGATGTGTCCCTAAAACTATATTTTGGGTATAGCTGTTTTAATGCCAAACAGAAAAGCATTTCATTAATAAATATTTCAGACTTCTCCTCACAGAAAAAAAAAAAGAACAACAACAAGAAACAATCAAATAAAGGCATTTCTCAACTCGCTGATCATCTTACATCAGTTAGGGATTTCCATCCAATGGCAAGACGTTCATTTTCTGCTCGGTACATAGCAGCTGTCTCCTTTTCAGCTTTTAGTTGTTTCAAAGATTTCTGCAATTTTTGTTCAACGTTTTCATTTTCCTGAAAGTACCAAATATTCATCCTCAGTATTTTCAATCTAGTAATTAAATTTTATTCATTAGCCCCCCAAAAACAACAAAATGATATTGCAATAATTCTGACATTTTCTCATCTCATCAACATCAGAAAAAAGATCCTGACTTGTATATTCTCAGATAGATTAACTATACAAATTTTAACTTTTTTCTTTCCCTAGAAAAATGGGTAGTAAATAATATTAATTTTAATGTAGCCCACTCATTTGAAAGCTTCATAAAATGATTTTCTAAGTGCACTGATAATGGAAAAGTAGTAACATTATAATTTGAATCTCAGAAAATGTATACAACTTTGTTTTCCAAACATTTATTAAGTTATGGTGCCTTTAAATATTTCATTAGAATCAAAGTCAGGAAAGGATCACAGCTAGTAAATAATTATAACAATGAAGTGATAGGAAATAGAAATTACCTGCTCAAGTTTTTCAAGATCAGACCCCAGCATGTTACTCTTATCCTCAAGCATCCCACATCGCTGTTTAATGAGTCGAAGAGATTCCTTATATATATCCAGCTCATTCTTCATAGCATCTCGCTCCTAAAGTTGGCAGTAAGTTCTCTATCAGTGTGAAACTATTTTAACTGAAGCATTATCTAAAAATGCCTACAATAGTATGTATAGTAACTTATACCATCATTTTTGAGTATGTCAGCACTACAACATCTATTCACACAAAATTTTTCAGAACATTGCATAAAAATCCATTAAAGAGGAAACAACCATACATAGAAATATTCTAATCTAATATGTATTTGTATCTAGTTTTTCATCAGTTGATTTTGCAGGTGAAAGAGTTTTAATCACTAATATACCAAAAGTCTCTGAAAGAAAACTCTAGCTGAACTTATTTAAAGATTACTGATATTCTTGGGCATTAGAATGAAGAGATCAATATGTTAAGTCATTAAAAAACTGTTTATAAATTGTAGTTTTAATGTTATTTCACTGGGACAGAACAGTAGCTAGTTTACTAGCCTGCTAAACTCATTGCCTGAGTTCAATTCCTGCAGAAGACTAACTCAAATTGGCATAGATCCATAGCATTTCTTCTCACTCTCCTCTTTCAACTGGCAATGCCTTCTAACAGACAACTGCAGGACTAAACTCCCTCACAAAAGTTGTTCCCTCATAGGTGTTAGTGTTAAAAAACAACAATAAAGAAACAATGTACCCAGTTAATGAGAATAATTGCTTAATTTTTGCTGGTCAGAAAAATGAACAACTACAAATCAAACCGTTTTAAGCTAGTTTCATATATAAGAAATTTATTTGCATATTTTGCATACCTGAATTTTAAATATGTATTTTATTTTTCTTAAATCTTCAGAATTAAAAAAAAATTTTTTAATGGGTGTAAGTGAAACATACTCTTTCTAACTTCAGGTTCTCATCTTTGCACTGATGCAAGGCTGCTGCTGTCTGCTCAGAATTTCTTAGCCTCTTCTGGTTCTCCTCCTCTTTGTATCTGTGCTGACTCTGCAAGTTCTTCAACTGATGATGTAAGGTATTTATTCTGTAGAAGTACGATTAGTCATCATGATGAAAAAGTAAAAAGTTTCATTACAATACTTGTGTCAAACCAAAAACATGATAGTTGCAAATAACTTTGTTATACATTTAAGGAAATCACTTTTATACAGGTCATATACAATCTGGTGTTTCAAAATAACTGAAAGTGATGCTGATGAAATTTACCATGTAGATGATATTCAAGAATCTTTGTCATGTTGTTGTGTGCAGGAAATTGATATCACATCAAGGCATTTAACCTACTGACTGCCAATGGCACAAATTATTATTTTCATTAACAAATGTTCTCTCTTTAACTGTCCTGTAAAAGAGTCAACTTAGATTTGAGTGGGCCTATATGATTCCCATATGAGGGTTATGGAGACCCTGTCATTGTTGTGGCATCTTCCTAATAAACTTATGAACACAGATCAAATGATTGATACCCAGAATATGACTATACAGAAGGAAAAGTAGGGTGCATTGCACCTAGTTTAGTTTAGCTTGTTAATAACAAAGAGGCAAGAATCAATGTAGTCTTTTACACAGGCCCACCTCTTCCTCCAGGGAAGCAAAAGGCCATCATCAGTATGATTCTTAAATTGATTAATGCTGTCACCATTAACTACACTTACTGTTAATTTATTCAATTTGCTAACAATTCTATTACAAACAATATACTTTCCAATATCAAAGATTTGTTCCTTTCCAAAACCCACATTTAGGCCATTTCTTAAACATCTAAAATCCAAAAGTGTACATCTAATAGCTGGGATCTATTCTAACAGACCCATGCTGGACTTTCTCTGGTAAATCAATATTCTAAAGGACTTCCCGCTGTAGCTTGAAAATGCTGCCCTCTTTGCGCTGATGTAACCTGAAAGAACGAACCTACAAGAGGTGTGAAGCAGCTCGAGTGACAGAAGACAAGTAATACAAAACGATCTGGCTGATATCCTAGACCAAACAACAACAATGCCTTGACAGGTACACTACAGCAGCCCCATTATGACAATGGATAAACACTGCTTGAATGAGGAGTATAATGCATGCCAGTCATGTGCATCACATTCAATATCAATGAACAAGGTATTGAAGCATTAAAAACAAAAACAAACTGTTTTTAACCCAACCACAAATACCAGTTAGAATGGTCTCCTAGTTCGAAATAATAGAAATAAATAACTCGACTTTGCTTGCACCAGTTCTTTCTTCTTCTCTTCTATCAAATGAATATGAAAATAATGTAATTACAGGGACATTAGAAAATTAGATATAATTGCTTTATCAAATAAATTTTAAGAAAAGAAAATTACAAATGCAAAGACAAATAAAGACTCTCCGTTATTAAAGAAATAATAAACATCAGAAAAGTTATTAGAGACTCGACATAAGTAAACAGATATCCTCAACAGCTGAGGGCCAGCCAGAGTCCTCAGTTTGGCATACCCTCACCTTTCTTTTTCACTAGCTAGCGGCAATCCAATTTTCCCCCGACATATCTAAAAAAATAGAGAGTTGTAAAGATTGTCTGCAATGGATGTTTGTCTAGTAGAGATTTTCAAATGAGTGAGTACTTCTTGACTGCCTTGCACAATAACCACGGCTCAAGAGCCCCCAGCCATATCCAAGGTAACTTGGCTGGTCACCAAGACTAATGCTCAACAGTTTCCCCTTTTAGCTCACTTCTATGAGAAGTCATCGAGACCATGAAGTCGAGACAGGAGTTTGCACACACACACACACACACAAACGAAAAAACAAAAATGAAAAAGCTCTATATGTGAAGTTTCTGAAATGACCAGAGAATGTAGTTCTGGTATTGCTTGCAAAACTTTTACTAGACTGCCAGCATTTAAATTATCCAGTATGCATGATAAACAGCTGATAGAAACATCTTTATAGAGTGAATCTTCAACTTCAGCTTCAATTTGGAACACTTACTGAAAATAAATTAGCTCCTGAAACAAAACGTCTATACATGCATGCAAAAGCAGTCTTTCAGAATAGTTTTGAAAATAAAAGCATTTTTTCAAAAAGCCCTAAACCTAGATTTACCAACTACTTATAACAACAACAAAATGATTTTTAAAATTTCCAAATGAACAATTACTCTCGATACAATACATCGTCGTCATTGTCGTCACCAGCCAGTTGAAATCCGTTGTTGGACATACCACTACAAAATCTGTACATGAAAATCGATAACTAACAGACACAAACACTTATTTTAGAAGACTGATGGCATGAAGAAACCAGACTAACCGCTCTTGCATTTCTTCTTTAAGTCGATGGTTTTCCTGCTGCAGCACCTCTTTCTCACTGTTTGTTCTTTCCAGACTAGAAATTTTCTTTCGATATTCCTAAGGCAGAAAATTGTTAACTTTGTTAACTTTCTGTCATCTAAGACAAGAAGAAAATGCAAGTTATACATTTTTCTTTAAAAAGCTAAAAGCCTTGTATTATTACTGTGCACAGTTATCTATTTATTAAAGCTTTTCCCCAATTATCTTCCTTTTAAATTTTTGGGTTAGAAATAATAAACTGGAAATTACTATTGTTTAAAATATACTTTTATTAAAGAAAGAGCAGCTGTCAATTCATTAGAAGTCCATGATAAAAATGTTGCACAATTCATATCAGAAAAATATTCTACTTTAAATTAAAATCAACCCATTTTTTTCTTTTTTTAACTTTTACTTTTAGGTTCAAAATAACAGCACATATCCAAAAGCTTCAATAAACACCAATAAATCATTTATATAATTTTAAATATAAAACATTCAAAATTTTTTTTAAGAAAAGGCTATACATTGAGAATTTTTTTTACTCAATACAATTATATATGCATATCAGAAAATTCTTTCACTTTATCTTTCATTTATATGAGAACTATTTTTTTAATGTTTACCTCCCTTGCTAAAAATTTAAAAGCAGCAGGTAAAACCATTACACAATTGCTGAATCTCTTGCTTCCATTTCCTGAAAAAGCACTATCACTCACCTGGGTTGTTAAATTTTCCTTATAGCTCAATTAAGAAATTATTATGTAAATGTATGCAACAACAATATAGTAAACATGGATACATATTATAGTAATATAAATTCCTATAAAAAATAAGCAACAAGCATTTCCAGGCCAGCAGTGCTGGTTTGGTACATTCAGATGTGTTCTTATTTTGGTTGAAGAGGACTTGCATATTGAGGAAAGAAACCCAAACATGACACTGCCCATATGACACGTAATGTTACAGTCATCTTTTCCAGAACTAAGCAACTGCAACATGTAAATAATACCTTCTCTCATTTACTCTGTTTATATCTTTGCAAATGATTCATTACCATTTCCTATTTAAACTGGCCAAGTGTAAGTCAATTCCGGAATGTAGATATCATTAAGTACAAAACATGGTGCTTCAGATCATTAGGACAATTAAAATAGGGATGAACTTAAAACTGCCACTGCTCCCAAGCACAATGATCATTACAGTATCATTTATAGAGCACCAACAAAGTAATGTCAGAGTAGACGGTTCATGGAGAAACCTCATTCTGGTTGCCCAAGGGTTGCAAACCAATGAGGATCATTATCTTGTCACTCATGCTAGAAAAAACATCTAATCAAAATGATTCCCAAAGAAAAACCAATCATATAATTTCAACACAGTTCTCAACAGGCAGTATGTGATCCAAAATACAACTACTACATAGACAGCTATGCATACAATGATGATACAACATTGTTACTGAAGTTTGAAATTGTTGATGCCATGTTCTTTTCACCAACAAGTCTAGATAGACATCAATCACAGATGGGCTAGAGTCTAAAGACAAGCTGGGAAATAATTTAACTGTATCATTACCAAGCATGATTGATTTGTTGGAGGTAGCCTGATGTTATGAGTTGGCATTCAAGTTGGCCAAAAAACTAACCTTTTCATCATTAGGAGGGTTTCCATGACTTGTCAAATATTGGACTGTGGTCATCCCTCTGGCCTAATGACAAGGTTCAAATTTCATCTTTACGAAGGGCATTGCCTGTTTATACTATCCACATGTTTTCAATATTATACTTAAAGTCCACAACATTAATTACATAGTATAACCTGCAAGATTTCCAAACTTAAATCTGACTGAATATGTTTGGGGCATCCTAGGAAAGTGTTTGTTCTCACCAAATCCAACCAGTCTTTTGATCAGATGGAAGTGGCCTCGATCAAAGAATGATGCAACATCCATAACAGCTGGATCCACCGATTTGGTTGATGCCAAGACATGCACAGCCTTGTATCAGGACAGTGGTGGTCACACACTTATTAAAGCCTTTTCTACCAATATCAATTTGTCTATGATCATTGTCATTTTGTATGCTCATTTCAGATAACCATTTTGCTTTTTCCCAACAATTTAACTTAGTTTCCACTGACATCAAAATGTAGGTCTTCTTCAACCAAAATATGAGCACACATGAACATACAAATGCTTGTTGCTTATTTTCTGTGAATATATAGTGTAAGTAAACAAATGCTATACTTCAATTAATCACCACCAAAGCTGGTACACCTAAATGATCCCAATGATAGTGACAAGAAATAATTTCCAAAGCACAAGTTATGAATTAGTTCTATAGTAAGATGGTGGATAAAGTTCTACCTTCTAAATACAATTCAGTTCTGGCATTGAAAATTTTCTGAACATATAATCATTTATTAAATTATAGCTTGTATTAACTGTGCACTGAAATCTGCAATAATCTTCTTCTAACACAAACAAACATGTTTCAGTTAGTTTGGATTTCCCTGAACATAACCCTAACTGTAAATTTTTTTCTTTCTTGGTAACAAACTTGTGATTAAAAGGATTAAAAAGAAAAAAAAAAACAAAATAAACTTGACAATAAACAATGTAACAATGTAGACAAAAATAAATAAATATACAGCAAGGGACAAGAATACATTTAAAATACTATCTTCAAAAACAGAAGTTTCCATTTTACATTCTGAAGCTGTTCAACTTCTTAAATCAGGAATCTCAATCTGCCATGCAAATATAATTGAACACAGAAAATGGCCACCAGCAACAAGAAGCAAAGCTCACATCTGAATTGACAACATTGCCTCATACCAGCTGACAACCAAAAGCCAGATGCTACACTGTAACAAAATGACGCAAACTACTGAGATGTGATGATTCACATCAACTGATGCCTAAAAGTGCAATGAATCACAGTCCCATGATCTCATCACTGATAAATCATGATGGTGAAGGTCCAGTGTGATTGGATAAAAGCCATTCCACTCAAGCTATTCTTACCCAAATCTTTTTTGTGTTCCAACTCCCTGCCACTGAACAGTTAGTTAAGTTGGTACAAGTTAGACCCTAATTATTGAATTGTTCTGGAAAACTATTAAGTTATTTCAGCAAATGTTTTTGCCAGCACCATGGGTTTCAGAAAATTTGTTTGGCAAACTCTTGTGACTAGGCAAGTATATCTGATTTCACCAAACTTTACTCATGTTTCTTGCAAACCTATTTGGTAACAAAGGCACCAATTCAGGTGGGGGGATAACCTCACCCAAAAATTTGAAAATAAATAATAGACAAAAATTAGATTATTATTACATAAATTAAAGGTGACAGTGATTAAAGAAAATTGAGCATTCTTTTTAATTTTATTTACTGAACATGAAATAAATTTTGAATCCTCAATGCTTGTAGTGGTAGTAGTAGTATACCTCTTGTTTGCCATGGTAGCTTAGAAATATAGTACATGTTCATTTTATCCTCATATTTTCCTTTATTTCTTTGCTCTCCACTAATATCAGACATTTCAACTTGGGTAAAGATATGCATAAGAGATAACACTTATGAGCAATTCAAATCTAGTATTGAATAAATTCATATGCCTGTTTTGTTTTATACAAAAATAAATGCCAAATAAGAATTATTTCTGAGTTGATCTCTAAAAACCTTATTGGTTAACACCCTTGAGTTTGTGCTCCTTTTCAACTTTTGCTAGTTGGGGCAGTGCTCTCTCTCAGTATTTTGCTGAAAGTAGCTCATACAGGTGAAATAGTGTGTTATTTGGTGATTTGCTGCCATAATAATCAATCAGAATGCCTCATATATCTAAAACGAAAAACCAATATAAACTAGTGACAAATCTTGTTCATTTACTTGCTGGTTGCTGGGAAAGACTGAGACTTCATTTACAGGTCACAACACAAAAAAAAATGTATGTAAAATGCTTTTTATAGTGCGAACATGTGTTAAACTTGAAAAGCGTGTGTAATGTGGATCATTATTAGTCATGCATGCAATGCAGTTTCTTTATTATACAATAAATCTTAGTTTGCAGTCAATTGGCTATGACAGTAAAATTGCAGTAAAACAACTGACAAGCTGTGGTAAAATTTGCAAATTGTTTTCATTGTCTAAAAACTATCTATTCTTGATATGCATTGAGTGTTATCAGCAATCATATTTTTAAGCATTTAAGATCAGATTACAGTTGTTCATGTTTTTTATACACATGCATTTGGCTATTGAGTTAACTGCCATCATCCATGCAAAGGAAGAACGAACTTAGTTTGCTGACAAAATTAGTAGACTATCATTCTTATTTGTTTGAGTCAAGCTCTAAGTTCGTGCTTCAAGTACAATAAAACTTATACTGCAGGTCTCAGCAGGAGCATAACCAGTTAGAGAAAGTGGGTTTTCACTCTTTAAGTCCTCTTAGAACATTTTTTTCAATTTTTTCAGCTTCACTGTATCATTCATCATCAATATTTTTGTGCAGTAGAATTGTATGGTGGGAATCAATTTCCATTATGAATATTGTTGTTTTGTGTGTGAATTTTATCTGCAGTCTCAACATGAAATATCACCAATTTCAGCAGAGGCAGTAGTCACATTTTTTAACATACTGAAGTAATGTGGCTTAGCTAGGGTAGACTTTTGAAGCAGTTCTTTGTACAACTACGTGAAATCAATATTTTTCTCGAAAAAATGCCAAAAGCTGGAACCAGAACTATCCAATCCTGCATGGTTAGAGGTTTTCAGCAGATGCCACAGAACATATGGATAATCTGAACTTAAAATTACAGGGAAAAAGAAAATCAGTTTGTGAAATGTTTGCTGAACGGAAAGCTTTTGACTCAAAACTACAGATTTTCATGAAACAGATTAAAGGTAGCAATTTGTCACATATTATGATTTGCTAACATGCATCTCAAGATGAAAGAATCAAAATGCACTTTCCAGCTAATAGGTATCCTGAAGTCTTAGAACTATTGCAGATAGAATTCCAAGAGTGATATCAGGATTTACATAAGCATGCTAAAATTTGATTCTTCCAAAATCCATTTGAAACAGACATTGACAGGGCCACTCCTATTTTTTTGTTAAAATTATTAGAAATACAAGCAAATGGCCCTGAAAGATGTAAAAAGGAAGTGGCCCCAGCAAATTTTACTTGTCTTCCAAAAAATACATGTCAAAATTTATAGTAGTTTGCTGCAGGCATTGGAAATACCTGTTTTTGTGCACTTTTTCAAAAGGAAAAATTTTGAGATCTCAATTGCAATTGTAACTAAGACAAATTTTGCAATGTCAAATAGGTAGCCTTATATTAATTTCTTGGTCAGCAGGAAACAATCACAATGTTCCAAAACAGTACAAATCAACCTTAAGAAAAAACATGTGTGTGTGTCTCTCTCTATTTAATTTTTTTTTGCATTTGAAACAATAAAAATTTACTTTTCCAAATGTTTATCAGTTTCTAGTTTATTTATTGTTTATAGATATGTCAGTCATTACCAAAGTTTAGGCTCAACAGAAGTCTGGCCTGATACAATAGAGACATTTAAATATAGTCCTTGAGAATATTGGGGACCCCTGCCTAAGATCAAAGTAGATGAGGAATAAATGAAATCTGAAACATGTTTCTATTTGCCAATAATTTTAAAAAAACATTGACATAATGCAGCTCTATAAAAGTCAACCCTTGTAATAAACATTGGGTCAATTTCTTCTTTCCAACTTTTCAGTTGTAAGTACTAACTACTGCTTTTGTGAAGTCTTGAATCTGCATCAGTCTGTTCTTTTAGTCAAATTTTTTTAACCATGTTATACAGGTGCCGTGTAGTTTCCTGGGTTTCACAACTTAGCATTGTGGGAACTTTCTCTTAATTATTGCCAAACAATATTTTCTATACACTTTGCTTTTCAATTAAAGAAACTGAAATAAACCCTTTCAAAATCAAAAGCCCTCCAAAAATAATGCTTCAAAATTCTTGTTTATTGTTTTGTCTAGTTTTTTAAATATAAGTATTAAAATTTTAAAATTAAAATCATCTAGCTACCATCTATTTATTTAAAATATCTCACAAAAATGTGTCAAGAGCTTTAGATTTCAAGTTCTCCACCTTTACCAGCAGGTAAACAGCTTCAATCATGCATGTACCTGCTGTAAAAGGGGCCAGATGAAAACAACAACAAAAATAAGCCAAATAAAGTAATAAAATGCAGAGTTCGACATTCCATAAAAATAACATTTAAAAAAATGGTCATACTGTTGAGCATCAAACCTTAAAGACTTTAAACAAGTCTGTTTAATATAAATTTCTTCTGCATGTTATTTTTTTTTAGCCTTTACAGCTGCCAACAGGAAATAATCAATACCTTGTTAGAGCTATATTTAGTCACTGTTATCAGAAGCAAAGTCAGCTAAAAGCCTACCTTTTCTCTCATTTTTAATTCATCCAGCACAGTGTTGTTGTCTCTGGCGGTGTGCTCGATCCTTAATAGTCCTTCACTCTGAACCTGCACAATAAAACTTATAAATGGAGGCCAGTGCAAGAAAACCAACTTCTAAACACCACTGCATGTGTGTGTGTGTGTAAAGTACACAATATGAGAGCACAACAAGGACAGGAATTTACTTAAAAGTATGCAAGTGCCAACTGAAAAAAAAAAATATTCTAGAATAATGCAGGAGATTTTCTTTACTAAATCCTGCTCTTTTCAGAATTCTTACTATAGCATTTCACAAAATCCAAGCTGACCATAATAATTCTGACTTTTTTCCCTACAGCAGGAAGAAAATTTTAAATTGTACTTTTCTAAATCTTCATAATAATGCACATGGGAATTGGCCAAAACAATATACGTTTTAAAAAATTTAATTTTCTTGTCTGAGAAAAGTCTTTTAAAACAATGAAAAAAACAACAACAAATTGTCCATAATAAGGCAAGAATTCAAAATTCAGCAAGTACTACAGCAAACATAAAAAAAATATCAGCAATTAAAAGTTATGGGAGTTTGAGATATTTTGTATCTTTTCTAGAAGTGCTTGATAATATATAGGTATTTTGTAAATTTTCACAAAATCAAAAAGAGAGAGACAGACAGAAAAAAACAGGTAAAAAACCATAAATTTAATTTATATCAGAAACTGAATGAAAAAGAATTACTTCGAACGCTACTATTGTTAAACATTACACTAAAAGAAATAGCTTTTTCTAACGAAGCAACAGAACACCATAAAAATCTTTTAACTTAAAAAAGTTAATAAATCAACTTTGAGGTTCAAGAGTTCATTGGAGGAGTATACGCACACATTTTTCCACTTAGCAGAACCAACACCTTTAAGAGTCATTTTAATTTATGGTATTTATACTTTTCCAAAATAACATGGTCTCCAATGATTTATACAGTTGCACTCTTTGCTAACTCTTAAAATGTTCTACATTTTTGTTTTTAAAACTAATTTCTTTGTGGAAGAAAAGAATTTGCTTGCTGTCTTTCAAATAAATTATTATGCAGAATTAAAATTTCCACCACAGATCCTAAAGTAGTAAGAGCAGAATTGGTTTAATGAGCTGACATATCAAATTAATTTAGTGAACAGATTGTTCCTGCCATATCAGATCATGTACTGATTTAGAAATCAAGTACCTGCAGAGTATCCTGAGCTTCCTTGAGTTTTTGCATAAGAGTTGAACGCCTGTTCTCACTGTCCTCCAGGCACTCCTTCAGTTCTCGCATGGTTGAGTCCTCAAAGCAGCTGTTGGCCACATCCCCCCAGGCACCTGATGAGTCCCCATGGAGCTTGGTCAGTGACTGTGAGCGAGTTAAGGTGGATGAAGAAAAGTTATCTGACTTCAGAAATGGTTGGCTCTTCATCTTAAAGCTAGAACTTAAAAATATATATCAAAAGTAATAATATATGAATAAAGCTGTCTCAAGAGTGTGCATAAAAACATCAGATCAATTAATATCATACCATTCCTACTTAACAGTTCCCACAAAAACTAAAAATGAAGACTTCTATAAGGTAAGTCAGAGGGGCTTCCAGCATATTTTTAAAACCATTTAAAGATCCAGCTTCAACAATTCTGCTAGGCAAGATATTCCTTGAATCTATATGTTAGTAAAAAAAAATTCACTTATTGATATTTAATCAACTCTTGATGTATGTAAAGTTTTTGAAGAAGAACCAAAGTAACATACATGCTATGAACTAAAGTAAAACACATGGAAATACTGACCTGTTCTATCCCTGACAACATTTTGTAGAACTTCCATTTAGTCACCCCAAAAACGATAATTCATCAAACTAGATATGAAGAATGCCTCAGACCATTAAAACTAAGTGTGCTCTTTAATATTATTGTTCAATCCTTAATAAAGTAGAGATTCCATGACTGTACACTATACTCCATAATTGACCTAACTTAAAAAATAAGTATAAGTATTTATGTAATGAGAAGAATGTTTTTATTATCTATCACCAATCTCCTTTTGTAATAATTCAAGCTTTATTAAAGCAGTTTTGATTTTCTAACATTTGGATTATTATAAATGAAAGTTCTGTGGTTAGAACATATCTGGTATTACCTCCTGTTACAAAGTAGCAGGCACTTGCTTGTCACAGTGACCAATGAAGTCTTCTTAATAGCAAAGTTTCTCTCGCATATTACTAATCAGAAAAACTGTGATGGGTTCCTTCTCTGCTGAAGTTAGTAGTATTTGACATACATATACAGTGACACCTCAGGTACCATGTGCTCTCCAACATTTACCAAAACAACCTTACCATCAGTCAGTTGTGGGGGATAAAACAGAAATTTCCGATTACAAGTAATCTACCTAATCTCATAATCAAGACTGTTTAACTATAAATATAAATATTTAAGAACGTACCATAAGGCATTGAGTATTTTTTTTTATTACACATACACATCTTAACTAGATATGATGCAATTTTTAAAAAAAAATTTTAGCATAATTATATAAGTTATCAAATAACAATGTAAATCACTCATATTATTTTTTTAAAAACTGGTTTTAAAAAAGTTTGCCTGAGTAATAACAGTTAACATCAGTAATTCAGCCATTTTGATTCAGTTTGTGTAACATATCTGCAGAAAAAACAAAATTAATCTCTGCATCTGACTTCAAATAAAGCATCTTTTGGAGAACTATATAATACTTATGAAATAATCAAAAACACTGGTTTCATAAAATTTCATGCAAACAATTTAAAAGAAAGAAAATCTATCTTACAAGATTATTTTTGTTTGTTTGATTTGTTTAATCCCACTGATATTTTCTTGTATTAACATATATTTGTAAAGAGACTGTAGATGATGTTAAGAAAGTTGAAGATGGAATAGTAATTTAATCTACCTCTGCCAAAATAGTTTAATTTTTATTTTCATTTCTAGTTTTTAATAAGTTAGCTTAATATATTCATGGTGGTATCTTGCTATCCAATTTGAAAAAATAGTGAACTTAATCAAACCAGTTTTAGAAAATAAAAAATGAATAAGTAAGAGAGAAAAAAAAATTACTAAGTATGAAAAAATTATTCATATATAATTCCATGAAAAGCCCAATTCAATATATTTTAATTTTTAAAGACTATAAATATTAAGGAAAGAATCTTTAATAAACCATGCAAAAAAATTTTATTATAAAATGGGAAAGCATCCCTAATTATGTTGCCAAAAAGATCACATTTCCCAGAAAAACTCACCTGAAGCCACTGTCAGAGTCTGGGAAGTTTAAGAGTATGTCATGATTGCCTCTCACTGGATACTTTTTGGTTGGAGTGCAAGACGAGTAATGGTCATAGTTACGATACATTTTAAATGAAGTTTTATCCTAATAAAAAAAAAAAATAGAAAAGAAACCAAATATGTACTGTAAAGCTGATTTTAGACGAGTTTTACTCAAATAATTTCCTGAAAAGTCAAATGACAACAATAATTTAAAACTCATTGCAATGAAATGTACAAAAATTTCAAATTCTATTCATGTATTAGCTTTACAGCAAAGTAATCCAACTTTCTACTACAGCGTTACATCCATGAACATTATCCGATAGTCACTGTCTAAATTGTTTGCATAGGATAAAATTATTTCTGACTCTCTTTATTTTAGCTGCCCTAAAACTTAAGAAAAGTACAAGAAAATATTTTTCTGGTTTTTTCAGACAAAAATCAACAATGAGGAAATAAACATTCTCAGAATTTTTAGCAGCTCTTTTCGACTATCAAACATTTTTCTAGCCATATAACATAAAAGTCTCATATGTACATCTTCTTTGGGAAAACAATTTAAAAATGTAAATGAGTTATATTTTAAATTGAAGTATTCTTTAAATAAGACAATATGCTGAATTTTTTAAGTTATCTAAGTTGACTATATTCTTTAAAACTATGTATTATGGAAACTACAAGAACTACACATTATAAAAAAACATCATTCTACTGCATTTGTTCAACTTGTATCTTTAAATATTTCAGCACTAAATATATAGTAATATATATGTGACTAAAAAGTTTCCAGATTGCACATTTGACTTAAGAAGCAACTCTTATTGATAATAGCATTATTTATCATTTCTATTTATTTATGAAAAAATTCTTTGATGTCTTATATTAAAAAGAAATAAATATAAGATTTTCCTCACCTTAAACAGTTTTAAAAAAAATAAGTAATGCTGTAAAAGGCAGATTTAGACAAATAACCATTGAGAGTAAAAACTAACAAGTCCACACCTGTTATTTCATTCGGACAGTACTCGTTCTGTACAAATGATAAATGACTTTATACATAGAACTTAATCCATTCTAATTAGTGATCGTTACCTGTACACTATTGGTGGTCTGATTACTGTAAGATCACATGAAGAAAATTTAAACCCAGATAATGATTTATCTTTGACAGAGAAAAATAATTTGTAAAAGAGCTCTGTAAAAGAAAGGAAACATTTAGCTTTCTTACCTATCAAATTTTATTAATATTTAATTTAATTATTAGAATGAAACTATTGATATATGGTTCACTCAAAGTAGGCTGTCCACTCTTGAATAGCAATACATTTTTTATAGGTAGCTATTCCCTAAAATGACAACTGAGCTTTGTTATAATGAAGTGAGACGATGCTAAAGAGCAAAACCCATGGAAACCAACCACAGGACTAAATGAAAAGACAGATACTTATATCAGTAGAGTTGTTCAGATCAGAAGGTAACATGGATCAAGTAAACATAAGGAATCAAAATGAGTCAAGAGAATAATGCAGCATGAAAAACCTATAAATTTACTAACACCACCAGACAATGGATGGAATCTCTCTACATCATTATTTTGAACATAGATAACTGTAACCCTTCACTAATTGAATTGATAAGTGTAAATAAGTGGTGCTGTTTGCAACATGGATACTGGTATCAAAAGTAACAAGTTTATTTTTAAAATAATGAGATAAAACACAGAAGTTTTGAAGGTCATACATATTGGCTGCTGGTTCTAATTTAAAGTTTGCCTTTGTTTTTTTTTTTTAATGCCAAGTCTTATTAATGTAGCCAATTTGGTTTTTAGTTATTTGTAAATAATCAAGGAACTATAAGCGAGAAAAATTATAGACTATAACATAGTTATGACATGTGAACACTGATTTCCTCTTTAGAGGTGATATTATTTAACTCTTTTAATATTAGAATATTCCTTGCTAGTAATCTCCTTATCAATGCATTGCCAACATCTTCACTTAATCCAGTTTTAATTTCTCAAATAATGCACAGGTCATACATCATCTTTTATCTACGTAAATAAAAAATCCATGTAGGGATAATCTTCAATATTTAAACTTGAATTTATTTTACACTGCAAAAACTGGAGATGACAAAGACAAATGAATTGGTTTTAATCATTTTTGTGAACATGCAAAATACAAGAGAGAAGTCTTACATGGTTTGGTGAGAATCAGTGCATGTATTTTTCATTATAATGGTCACTTCTAATAATCAAAGATTTACATCTGGATCTGGGTTTATTTTTATAGTGCAGAAGCCTCTGGCTGCACAAAATCCTCTCTTAGGTAGTGCAAACTGATGTCAAGGAATATCCAAGACAACCAGATAACTTATTACCCACACTCCATGAGTATGCAGAAAATCCTCTCAAACTCTTAATTTTTAGATGTTGGAAGAAACCAGTGTCAAATTTATCATTAAAAGCTGCGTTTGAAACTATACAAAAAAAATGCAGAAACTCTGTGTAAGTGAAATTTTGTAAATTATAACACCACTGCAATATCGACTATATTAATCCATAAAAAAGTATTCTCAGATGAGGAGAAGCTTCTCAGTATTAAGAAAAGAAAAGAAATGAGACAAAAACATTCATGTTCTTATCTATCATATACTGATACTGTTTAAGAAACTTCCATTGGTTAGAAATCATCACTTTTTTGAAAAGAAAACACAATAGAAAAATTGAAACAAGTGAATTTAAAATAAATTCTGAATACTTTGAAATGGCTGCTCATCTTAAGCAGCCTCTGCCCATCAAGAAAAGTCTAAAGTGCAGGTGACTGAATATAACCACTGACAACCAACATCATGCATTATTTCAATACATATTTTTTTTAAGTAAATGCTGTACTTAACTTTTAGAAAATAATATTTGTTTATTTCACATTTTTAGTTGTCTTAAAAGGTTTCAAACTAATATGGAATTTTAAGGTCATGCAGTGGAGAGGAAAAACTGACCATTCAGATAAATTTTTCCAATAATTAACCAGTCGTCTCCCATGATTGACAATTTGCATATTTTGAATAACCAGACAAATGATTAAATGATCAAGCATACTGTACATAAAAAAGTAAAATGACACACAAACTGACATTTCTCATCAGAACTGGATTCCATTCTCGATGAAAACTCAAAATAAAGTTGTAACAATTAGTTTAACCCTGTCTAACCGAGGAGTGAGTTACAACTTTTATGGTACTACTAGTTTTTCCATAATTTTAGCATTACCTTAAAAAAATTCATTCATTCATTCATTCTGAAAATAGAGCAACAACAAATACTTTTGTTTTGGGCTTAAAAGTTATCTGGGAAAATTTTTATAGTGGGGTGGGAGGAGAAAGAAATATCGTGCAAAATATTTTGTCAGCCGTCACAAATATGTCCAAGAATTATCATAACAAGGAGTTAACAACACTGATATTTATAGGCGAAAGTTTAAATCCAGCTACTCCATTCCTTATTAAAAAAATATGCATGAATACCTGACTTTCCCTGGAGTAATGTCACTAACCATTTTGTAATCGTTTAGTGTTAAGTTCCCAACTTAAACAGATTGCACATGGCTTTCCTTACTTAGTATGGGAATACACATTTTATTACTACCAATTAAAAACCAATCATTAATTCTCTGTATTCAGTACGCCATACTAGAGTTGTCAACAACCAAGGTGGTTTAAAGATGACTGCACCTGAAAATTAGTCTTGATACGAGGTATGTACTATCTAACCTCAAATTGAAGCAAATCACTATTAAAACTGGCTTTCACATTCCTCAATTTCTTGTTGTGACAAGTGTAGTCAGAATGAGATATTTTATAGTCCACAGACTATTAACTAAATGTTATTCAGTGTTTTGAAAAATGAAAAACCTCAACAAAATTACCAATATTTTTTTTTAGGTCTATCTTTTACTTTTAGAAGAAAAAAGGTATATTTATAATATTAGTAGATATATTTAAGTAAAGTTTTAATTATCCTTTATCACCTTTATTAACTTAAACATTAAATCAGCTCTTTCTGTTTATATGTAAAATAATTTTTTTTTATATCTAAAAAATAATTTTATTTCATCTGAAAAAAGAACAGAAACTATATTAAAAAGACAAACAGCTAATCTAATCTAACAGAATGTGTTATATAAAATCAGTACAAAAGGTGTTTCAGATAAAGTAAATAAACAAATAATAGACCAATGTTATAAATACACATTTAAAACAATAAACTTGTAATAACATACATAAAATGTTAATTCTTTAGAGGTGGGAAGAAACTGTAGCACATTGAGAAAGCCCATGGAGCTGGCTGGTGAGGAAAAGCAACAAACCATGCTACAGATAATATGCCAAAGCAAGATGGCTCGACTGGGATTCAAACTTGGGCTCTCAACCACAGCTTGAACTACCACACCACACTTTTTCTTTAATTACTAAAAAAAATATTAATAATTTTTAAACAAAAAAAAATTCTGATGCTGGACAAAACACTTCTCATCTGTTCTGGCTATATGCTGCTTACCTGATTTTCTGCATCAAATGGAAATACAATCTAGTAATGCCAGCAATTTAGCAGGTGTCTTTGCCATGGTAATTAAATCAGTCACATCAGAATACAACCAAAACAGAAGACAAAAAAAAAAAGAATCAATAAATCACATATTTAATATCAAAATCATGTAAATATCTGTCCAACACATCTACAATAATAATATAATTCATGCTTCATTTATTAGCTTTCCTCTTGAAAATTTCTTTCTTTAAATCTGTTTATACAGTCCAAAGGTTAAAAGATGTCAGTTACATTATCTTTTGAGGTGATTGAAATCTGAACAAGTTCATTAATTAACTCTACCTTCAAAATCATTAGATTTATTAATCACCCAACTATTATGATCTTGAAAAACATATCTGCTGTATGAGCTCTTAAGTTATCCAAGAGAAGATTAATCATGCAATTTAAAGTACATAACACTTCCAAGTATCAATATTCTAGTGCATGCAAGGTTTCAAAAAAACTAAATGTCTATCATTATTATTTTATTTTGTTTTTATTTTGACAAAACTCAAATTATCAAACTGAGAACTCAGCGATTAGAAAATTATGGTGCTTCTTCCCATTACAAATTTGACTGCATGATGCAGAAAAGCTTGTGTCACTAAAGCAATTTCAGTAACATGTCTCTCCTTACTGATTTTGATAACAAACAGTCAAGCCAAGTTTTATTTTAAAGTATTTAAAGTTCAAAATAAACTTGAATTAATTAATTTTTTTTAAATCATGCAATTCAAAAACTGTTGAAAAAAAATGTTTTGAGGAGGAGAATAAATGAAACATAAGTTCAAAATCTTGATGTTTTTAATCAAAATCTGTATTGACATTAACAGTTAGCCACCTAGAAACGGATAGTAGCACTAAACAAATTTTAAAATAAATTAACAAACACAACCAGAACTGTTAATTAAAATTTCAGCATATTATTTCCCTTGGGTTTGTCATGTCTGACAGAATTTTAAATGATTCAAACAAAGAAATAAAAATCAAAGCATCTGACTGCTTATCTATTGTTTCCAACTTATGAGATTTCTTTCCTAAATTAGAAAGAATGTTTAAAAGGTGTCAAACAGTTGAATTCATAATGATCCTGAATAAAGGAGCATTGATAATTTTACAAAATAAAAACTCAGAGTAATGTAAAATGCATTACAAATAATATCTCTTCTTGAAAGTGCTATTTATAACTGAATTTACTTACTTAAATAGCTATAACAAAATAGAACAGAAAATAATTACTTGGGGCTATATGAAACAGCATGATCACCTATTTATACACTTAGTAGATGAACAATAAAAGCTGTTGTCAATGCATGGCAATTCACTATTTATAGCACTAATTTATAAGCTTGTTGACACAAGAAATAATGAAAAATCAAGAAATAAAACTAGAATTTTTGCCTATTTTGACACATGTCAATATGGAAATAATTCTAATTGTTGTAGATTTTTTATTTTGTGGTTATCACAAAAGCATCTTCAAACTATCAATGTTCTTTACTATAGCTACAAGCGCTCTCCATTAATGAGACAAACTCAGGCACCAGTATCTTATCATCAATGTCTTATGGTAAAGCAAGCATCTAGGACTCAATGACCTGGGAACTCTGGTGGAAACTTCTGGATTAACTCTCACCAAGACAGATGGCTTGCCTGTTTATTTTCTGCCTACATAAATAGTTTTGATTCATGCTGGGTACTAAAACGTTAGGAGAATGCAAATAAAAACAACATTTTAAGCAAAATTACACTTTCCCAATTTAATGGAATACTTTATATTGTGAAAAATCTAAATGAAAAACCAGAAACATTCAGTATAATAATCCAAAAAAAACAACAACAACAAACATTCAAGTGCACAAAACTGGAGAGAACAAAATTCCACTAGACTAAAAAAAAAAAGGCAACAACGAAACTCCTGTTGGGGCTCAAAGTAAAACATGCCTTATCAAAACCATCTAAACACCCTGGCAGGTGACTTATGCTTTAGCAGGTATTAATCATCCATCTAGAAAAGCTAATAAAATACTTTTCAATGCACTAAGGTATCACCAAGCTGTACTGATTGGTTTAAACTCAACTTGCTAGATGATATTGTGATCTAGTTTAATTCTTTACCTATTGAAAATCACCCTTCATCCTCTGCAATTCACTATCAATCACACATCAGCCTAACTAACATAGAAGGCTGCCTTAGGGTCATCAGAATGTGTGACTTAGACTGACATAAACAAAGGATTTAAACAAATAGCAACCAAAAATTCCTCCATATGTAGTGGCTCAATGAAACAAAATAAATAATTTGTATTTTAAATTCAGAGTTTTGTTTCTGCTCATCATTATTGCTTCAGTTTCATAATATAAAGATCATCATCACTAAAACATTAAAAAAACAGAAAAATAATTTGAAATGTCTGTAAAGTTATTTTTTCAGATAGAATACCCTCTTTCAACAAGCCTGAATAATTATCCAAGGGTTATCCTTTATTGTTTGTTTGTTTTAAATTTTCTGTTGTGATGCAAAAAGAATTTCACAAAAATCTACCAGATAAAAAGCATTTGGTAGTGGACAGAGAAAACTCTCAAATCAAACTGCAGGTGATGTACTTAACAAAATCATAAGTTTGAAACAGATAGTAATTAAAGCTGATGAATCATTCATTAGTGTATTTGACTATTTTATCAGATGTTTTGCTTAAAAAAATAATTTTAAAAAAAACTCATTGCACATAAAAATATTAACTTAGCAAAAACAAACAAAAGTAAATAAAATTTAATATAATCAAGAGTTAATATTGAAATTTTAATGTTTTTATCTAAAAAAAAAACGACATTTGTTCAATGGGTGTTTTAAAAGAAAGATAGGGTAGTTAAGTCATCTTTCCTCCATACCTTATCTACTCCAATTGTAAATTTCTGTAGCCCAAGTCTCCATGCTCACAGCAAATGTTTTATAGACATACTCCAACAAAGTATCATTCACATAAAACACAGAGATATCTGTGCATAATATGAATAATAATTTATTTTTTAAAAATGTTCTGTGCCAAATACTGACTTGCTCTGTCAAATGCCAAGGTTCCCTGTTTGTAAGCCAAATGAAACAATAGCTTTGAAACCTAGGAGAGAATCAGTGCCTGCAATTCTGGTAACATCTCTAACCTACCACATATTTGTAATCAAAATTTTTTACAGGTTATCTTCTTCAAGGGAAAAAGGATCAATATGTTGGAAGCACCACACATAAAGCATTATATAAAGAAATCAATACCTCTACTAAGGGACTCTTAACACGCTTATGGAAATCCATTTGATTTAACTGCTTCATCTAATAACTTGAAATTATATATAATTTCATCTAGGTGAAAACTAAAGCAACAAGATTTCTTCTTGCCTAGACATCACATTTTCAAGCTTTATTTCTTCAAATATACTAAATATGTTCAAATGAAACCCAGCCCCAGATACCATTATGGTAATGCTATTTCAGTTGGGTTTCATCTGAACATCCCTAATACAACACAACTTAGAACAAAAAACATTTTGATATGGCGAATTCTTTTCAAATCATATGAAATAAAAATACAACCCAAACGGCAATAATAGTAATCTTCTGTTTAAAACAATATACAATAGTGTTTTGAAATTTTGACAACATGGTTCATTTTAAAATTTGTCAATTATTTTATTCTGTATTTCAGAAAATTAATAATTTAATATAATGCAACATCCTCCCCATACAATCCCAAATTGGCTTACCATACACAGAGAAGAGCTCGTTCTGTTCTGTTCACTTCTATATACTGTAAAGTCACAAATGACCTGCTCACAGAATTTTCCTTTTATAACTGTTGTTGTGGTGTTTTTCTCTTGATGTCTGTTTATGGACACATTGTATAATTAAGCTACACTCACTACCAATTATATATGGGGCCAATCTACAAACACATTGATATATCCATGGATACAGCTCTGTCATCTTTGGAAAACCATAATGTAGGGATTTAAACCAGAGCTGCTGCTTGCTGTTTAGCTGACACAGCTACAAAATGTCTTTCATGTTTAAACATGTCATTTTCCTTAAAGCTATGCTGTTGACTCTAGTATGTTGTACCACTTCAATGTGAAATTTAAGTTGTTAAAAACAAAACCCACTAAAAATTTCCTAATTCATGTAATTACCCACAGAAATTATATGCTGATGTATACTTAAGTTTTACAACTATAATAACTACAAAATCTGTTACATTAAGGTTATAAATTCAGTAGTTATGTAATTGTTTCTGAAATACCATCCTTGTTTCATCTTACATAGCACATTGTACAATATATCTTACACTGCATATAAAATTAAATGAGCTCTTATTATTTTTTAGCAAATTTTCATGCAATTTAATATATAATTTCAATTAAATTAAAAGCAATAACTTTGCAATTATTTTTCTCATCTATATTTTTTTTTCCTCAAGAATTTAGAGCAATGCATCTTTATTTACACAAAGAAACAAACACTCTACATGCTTTAAAATGCTCACTCTACCAATGGATCCTCTTCAAGGGTTGTCAGGTTCAAAACAATAAAACAGCATTAAATATAAGTATTCAAGATATGCATTCATAACTCTAGCTCAAAACTTTCATAGCACAGGCATCGTTTTTGTTTTGTTTTTTTTAGCTAGTATTAATCACAATTTATAATAGAATGCCTACATCACCACATGTTTAACAGAACACTGGTCACTGTGCCATGGAGGAGTTTTAAGGCGAGCAATTTGGGGAAAACTTTCAGTTTGTTTAAATATAGCTTAGCTCAGTTATCACACACAACAAAAGGCTATATCATGGCTTGTACAAGGATCCTCCAGGGAAATGTCTTGTCAGATACAATTTCTAAACAGGTTTCTATTAACGGTTTAAAAAAATAATCCCTTCATACATACACAGTTAGGATCAAAGGAATGTAGGTGAGCATGTCTCTAGAAAATTTGATAAAAGAAGAATAAGAATACTTTTAGCTGAAAATGAGCCAACTGTCCAGACATACATGGACTTTCCCTGAAGTAAAGCCGCTAAAGGCACAGTAATAATAATAATAATAATAATAATAATCAAAAAAACTTAATACCTAGTCGCTTTACCTTTACTTTCATGAGAGCAGAGAGCAGAGAGAGAGAGAAATGGCGTCATTTCCTTCGTGTATTGTACTTTTTTTTTCAAATGCCAGCAATTGTGGTAAAACGGTAGCGCACAGGAAAATGTACGTTGTGTATCCACTGCCCGGCTCCTCGTCAGAAGACGGCTTGGATTTGAACTGGAGCCGACGGTTTTCAAACATTAAGAGGAGCGCAGGCGTTCTTACCGCCGACATGCCGCGTCCGTCGGGCCGGGGAGAACGGCGATCGGTATTCTATTTAATTTTCGTTTGCTTTGTTTAGGTGCCACGCTAAAAGCGAAACCCGAAACATCGGGCTGGGGTTTGGGAGGCGAGAGATTTCTTTTTTGCCTCCTAACGATCTCAATTTTCCCTGACGGGTTTACGGAGTAAACCTCGAGAAATGCTAACAACCAGGCCTGCGTTCACACCGTCCTTTGTGAAATAACACCAGCGTTCTCTGGCATCGACGCAGCTACGAGTCAAACGGAGTGAGAAAGTTGGTCACCTGGATAAGCACCCCCTCCCCTCCCCACGGGGACGAGGCAATTTGCCAGTACCAGCAGGCACAGGTATATCGCGCAGGCGAGCAGCGATAATAAGGGCGGGTAGTCGGACCATCGGTGGGCGCCATGTCTAAACAAAGCCGGGGTCCCGAGCAACAGCGCCACACCTGGCGAATCGCCGCCACGCGCCGGGGTTCTGTAGAATAGATTGAGACTAGAAACGACGAACTTGGCATTTGTTAATTGTTTTATTTATTTTTATACCTAATAAGCAGCAAGCCAAACGAACGTTCATCTGAAATTTCATCGAAAAATTCCAAGAATTTTATTTAATTTTGATTATTTTAAAGTTCGTGACAGATTCTGGTTGAAAATGTCCAGTGGCTTATACCCAAAAAGAAATTAATTTGGAATTTTTATTTTAAACAATTAATTAAATATTATTGTTAGTCTATTTTTTAATTTATTTATTATTTTAAGAATACGTTTGTTTACCTGTTTCATTTCTAGAGTATTAAGAAAAGACAGCACAACTGTATTTAAAAGCTTTGAACAATGATTAGAGATAGGAAACTCAGCACGACGGGTTTAGTAAGTATAAACTCGAACAAAGTGCCGGCATTCTTTTATTTTTTATGCTACCTACATTAGGCAGATGAACTAATGTATATATATATGTGTGTGTGTGTGTTATCTATGTAGGCAGGAGAGAGAGAATTGGCACTTACATTTAGAGAAATAGTTTTATTACGTATTACATTGCCTTACCTTCGTGTAATTGAATTAACCATTTAAAAATACTTTATGGTAA
The DNA here is from genome assembly GCA_018389105.1 of Nautilus pompilius. Taxonomy (NCBI): domain Eukaryota; kingdom Metazoa; phylum Mollusca; class Cephalopoda; order Nautilida; family Nautilidae; genus Nautilus; species Nautilus pompilius. The sequence goes on from JACATO010000320.1 coordinate 605,759, forward strand.
CACTGCATCAAAATGTCCTAGACATTATCCCACGGCTTGAAGCAAAAATCCAGACTGTTACTATCCAGGAAGTTTAGCTGGAGAGAGAGAGAGTCGACATGGCTCTGCACTTCACACACACACATAGAGGCAGTTTAGCTGGAGAGAGAGAGTCGACATGGCTCTGCACTTCACACACACACACACATAGAGGCAGTTTAGCTGGAGAGAGAGAGTCGACATGGCTCTGCACTTCACACACACACACACATAGAGGCAGTTTAGCTGGAGAGAGAGAGTCGACATGGCTCTGCACTTCACACACACACATAGAGGCAGTTTAGCTGGAGAGAGAGAGTCGATATGGCTCTGCACTTCACACACACACACACATAGAGGCAGTTTAGCTGGAGAGAGAGAGTCGACATGGCTCTGCACTTCACACACACACACATAGAGGCAGTTTAGCTGGAGAGAGAGAGTCGACATGGCTCTGCACTTCACACACACACACACATAGAGGCAGTTTAGCTGGAGAGAGAGAGTCGACATGGCTCTGCACTTCACACCACACACATAGAGGCAGTTTAGCTGGAGAGAGAGAGTCGACATGGCTCTGCACTTCACACACACACACACATAGAGGCAGTTTAGCTGGAGAGAGAGAGAGTCGACATGGCTCTGCACTTCACACCACACACATAGAGGCAGTTTAGCTGGAGAGAGAGAGTCGACATGGCTCTGCACTTCACACACACACACACATAGAGGCAGTTTAGCTGGAGAGAGAGAGTCGACATGGCTCTGCACTTCACACACACACACACACATAGAGGCAGTTTAGCTGAGAGAGAGAGAGAGTCGATATGGCTCTGCACTTCACACACACCATAGAGGCAGTTTAGCTGGAGAGAGAGAGTCGACATGGCTCTGCACTTCACACACACATAGAGGCAGTTTAGCTGGAGAGAGAGAGTCGATATGGCTCTGCACTTCACACACACACACACACATAGAGGCAGTTTAGCTGGAGAGAGAGAGTCGATATGGCTCTGCACTTCACACACACACACACATAGAGGCAGTTTAGCTGGAGAGAGAGAGTCGACATGGCTCTGCACTTCACACACACATAGAGGCAGTTTAGCTGGAGAGAGAGAGTCGACATGGCTCTGCACTCACACACACACACACACATAGAGGCAGTTTAGCTGAGAGAGAGAGTCGACATGGCTCTGCACTTCACACACACACATAGAGGCAGTTTAGCTGGAGAGAGAGAGTCGACATGGCTCTGCACTTCACACACACACACACATAGAGGCAGTTTAGCTGGAGAGAGAGAGTCGACATGGCTCTGCACTTCACACACACACATAGAGGCAGTTTAGCTGGAGAGAGAGAGTCGACATGGCTCTGCACTTCACACACACACACACATAGAGGCAGTTTAGCTGGAGAGAGAGAGTCGACATGGCTCTGCACTTCACACACACACATAGAGGCAGTTTAGCTGGAGAGAGAGAGTCGACATGGCTCTGCACTTCACACACACACACACATAGAGGCAGTTTAGCTGGAGAGAGAGAGTCGACATGGCTCTGCACTTCACACACACACACACATAGAGGCAGTTTAGCTGGAGAGAGAGAGTCGATATGGCTCTGCACTTCACACACACACATAGAGGCAGTTTAGCTGGAGAGAGAGAGTCGACATGGCTCTGCACTTCACACACACATAGAGGCAGTTTAGCTGGAGAGAGAGAGTCGATATGGCTCTGCACTTCACACACACACACACATAGAGGCAGTTTAGCTGGAGAGAGAGAGAGTCGATATGGCTCTGCACTTCACACACACACACACATAGAGGCAGTTTAGCTGGAGAGAGAGAGTCGACATGGCTCTGCACTTCACACACACATAGAGGCAGTTTAGCTGGAGAAAGCCCATATGGGTTCCGAACTTCATAGAGGCATTACCCCCACCCCACCAACTCCGAAACTGCATTTCTACTTTTTCAACTCCTAAAGACCACGCAGGTAGTAAATGACATTTCTGGGGCAGACGCTCGAGGAAATCGCCCCTCTCCTGGCCAGCCAGGTCCGTGCCCAAGCCGGATGGGGAACGTAGGCCCCACTTCAAACTGCTCGTTAAGTATTTTTAAAACCAGTGACAAATATATATGATTTGTGTATGGGTGTATACTTGTACATACGGTACAAGTAACAGAACAGAATAAAAGAACTTAACCCCATGTCTACCAGGGGAATGGTGGGTCCCTCAAAATCGTAGGCCCCTGCCCAACTGGCCCCGCCTCTGACCAGGGCCTGCTCCTGGCCACTAGGAAGGAGTTGGGAGGCCAGTTGGCTACGCCGATAACAAACTGAAGCGTTCACAGGGGTGGCGGCGGGATACACCACACAAGCTCTCTGGCATTCTGAATAAACGTAGAGCACCGCACACGGGAAGTGGAGTTCGACCCTGCTCCTTAAAGAGAAACTGAAATGCGATCTCCCAAACGCCGGCTGCCCCATCGCTCGGAGACACGTTTCGAAGTTGACGCGTGATTTTTGACAGCGAGGGAAATCCATCCAATCACCAGCCTCCACCTAGATTTCTGACGGTGTTCATCTTTCTCAGTAACTTAACAACGATAGTTCCACTCACTTTTAACTTACACCCGCTATATCGCGAAACAGAAAAAAAAACAAACAAAAAAACTTAACTTAATAATGCGATGACAGTCTTACCTTTAAGAACACGTTGGTTTAAAAAGTTAATTATCGAGAGAGAGAGAGAGAGAAAAACAAACAAAACTATCGGCCTTCAGTTGCTAGCGGGAGTGTCATTGGGGGGGGGGGCATTCTTTTTCGCTGAGCACCGGTTTCTCTCTCTCTTTCTTCCCCTCTTCCCATCATTACATGAGGATTCGCGTCGTCGGTGTGAGGAAGATAAAAATGTTGTCGGTTTCGGCCTGCATCTGCATTTTCTTCTCCGCACTTTTCTTCCTACTTCTACCATCATCGGTTTTCAGTGCAGACAAGCCAAAAGGCCCGAAAGTTACCGACAAGGTTGGTATCGGAAGAGGGGAATAACACTCGAAATTTCCGAGAGACTCTGAAACCGGTTCAGTGTCGGTTCTCGTCCGATCGCCGTCAGCTTCTTCGGCAGGACTTCCTTCCTCCTTCCTCAGCTTCGTCAGTAGTGTTTTGTGTTGTTTTTTTGCTACGTAGATTTTATTATGCAAGCCCCCGTGGAAATTTGCGTTCTTCATAAGCATCGTCTTGTCGATGGAGAGTAGCTCACCCAACCACCCACCGACCGACCGACCGACCGAGCGGGCTGGAACCCTAGCCAGATGGGAACAATGGCTGGGCACTCCAACCTAATCTCTGCTTAGCTTCTGGAGGACATCCCCCTCCCCCTCCCCCCCCCTACACACACACTCACAGATAGCCAGGGCTTGAAACCCCAAACTTGAGTTGGATAGCGACCTGACCCTTAAGCCACAGCATGTCGCTGCCCTGTTTTCACACTTTTTATTTATTTTCTTTTAATGGGTGTTTTCTCTCTGAACTTTACAAGATGTTAAAGGGAAAGGGAGTTTGTTTTAGGAAAACAACACAAAAAATTGAAAGAATTATTCCCGCCCACAGTGAAATTAAGCTTCTGTACATTTAGCTTAATTTTTTTTAAAAAAAATTTTGCGTAAAAGTGCAAGGCGTGGTAACAGTTTATTTATTGTTTGTTTTTTTTTCAGGTTTATTTTGATATTGAAATCGGAGGGGAGAAAGCTGGACGGATTGTGATTGGACTATTTGGGAACACTGTACCAAGAACAGTCAAAAACTTTAAAAAATTAGCAGAAGGTACTGAGGTAAGTCAGCTGTAATTAATAAAACATTTTAGGGCTGTTTGTTTCTAATGTTTAGTACATTTTTATTGATACAAACGATTTATTGTAATTTTTTAAAAATAACTATTTGTTGAATAAAAATGTGCTGTTGTTTGTTTTTTTTTTAACGTTCCAATTGCATTTAAAAGCATTCATAATTTTTTCCTGGATTTGATAGTTTACAAGTTAGAACAACCTTAATAAATTAGATCAAAAGATCTATTAGGATTGGATTGCCTCTGTCGCAGTAGTAATCTGACCAGTGAATGATTTGATTCCTCTCCTATTTTTTAAACTTTACGAAGTGATTACATTTTTTGTTTGTTTATTCATTGTAGGAAAAGAGGGGGAAGAAATTGACATACAAAGGGAGCAAGTTTCACAGAGTCATCAAAGCTTTTATGATTCAGGGAGGAGATTTCACAAAGGGTGATGGGACGGGAGGTAAGTAAATGACTAAGAAATACTAGGCAGTTCTGTCCAAAAAAAAAAAAAAGTGATTGAGTTTTCAATATTATGCATTATGCAAACAAACAAACAAACCCCAATAGTAGGTAAGCATTTTATTTGTGTTTTTAAACTATGTGCTGCTAATAAAGTTAGATTAATCTTTTTTTTAGGTGAAAGTATTTATGGTGAGAAATTTGATGACGAGAACTTCAAACTGAAGCATTATGGTGCTGGTTGGATTTCTATGGCAAATGCTGGAAAGAACACGAATGGATCACAGTTTTTTATTACAACAGCAAAAACAAGTTGGTTAGATGGACGTCATGTAGTATTTGGCATAGTTTTGGAAGGAATGGTAAGGGATGATTTTATTTTACTATTTAACTAAAACATGGTTTTGTTTGGCTCTTAATTTTACCAGTAAATGGTATAATTAATAGTTAACAAAAAATGCATTAATCAAACTTTTACCCTCACCTAGCGGAATAACTTGTAATTTTTTTTAAAAAAAAACAATTTAAAGATCAGTTCATGATTACCAAATACTGTTTTTCAGGTGTGTAAGTCGATACTTTTTTCTGCAAGGGCCTGACCATTGACTTATATTATACATAGATGAAATCATGATACCCTTAAGTACCATGGAGAAATTTATGTATGATTGTAGGTACGTGTTGGGGTGGATGCTGACTCAGAATCAGTTACTTCCCTTAGATCTGTTAACCTTGGAGGCCCGCGTTGTCTTCAGTCTACTCTGAGGACGATTTGTAAAGACGGTTTTTGTATCACTACGCGAACACAAATAACGCAGTCTAAATGGCTACACCACTATACTCATCAATTTCTAAGGGTTTACATAGTTTCCATATGCGTGATCTAACTTCTTATTTGATAGGCAAAGATCTTATCAAACTGTGTTCCATATGGATTGAAGCTGCTGTATTTTGCCTAACTCTTTCCTTTCCCAAATCTCTCTCTCGATGTATTACTCTAACAAATTTTATACTGTTATTACTGTACAAAAGTACAATCAACTTGTACACCACTTTTGAGATGTGTGTGAATGAAGGCTTGGAAAATGGAAAAATTGACCTATTCAACTTATAACTCAAAAAAATAGAGTAATATGAACAAGGATCCCAGAAAATTTTAAAAATCTTGTATATGTATGATCATGCTTATTAACATAGATTTGAATAAGAAAAGGTTGTTCTAGTAGACCCAGCATTCCTGATATTCTTCAGATCAGTCAAATCGATTTGGAACAATTTTTTCTAAGCTAATGAAATGAGTCATTGGATTTTGATAGGAAAGATCTTTTTTCTCAGGAAATAGCTGTGTTTGTGCTTTGAATTTTCTCTAGTTTATCAAACTGAATCATCTGAGGCTGGACCAACAGTGAAAGATTGGTTTCTTTCTATTCTAGGTGTTTTCTTTGCAAAATTAAGTGTTGATAACAGTTTTCCATTTTAAAGTCATTGTCAACCACCACAGGTGAATACTATAAATAACTAAATGAATGTAATGCCTCACCCGCTTTCTAGATAAATCATTTGACTTAGTGACATAATGCAGTTAGGTTTGCATTGCATTATGGGATGATTTGAATCTAAACTATTAATTCTTCAGGAAGCTGCATTTTTGGGACCAGAAAAATATGTACATAAATTGATTCCTCAAAATTTCATTATGCTGTCAAAAAGTATGATTGCATAGTGTTTAGAAAGAACCCTGTAAATAGCATCTAAGAAATCTGAGGAATATTCAATTTTTTTTTTATTTCAAACCAACTTAGAAGAAACATTTTGACACTTGATATTCAACCAAGACATTTTAGGTTTACCATCTTTTATTTATACAGTTAACTTTGAAAGCTTAATGAATGTCAGACCTGGTAAGCTAAGAAATTTTTTAATTACACATTAGGTGTGTATGTTTTGGACCCATTTAAAGCACACTATACACTAGACCACCAGGACTTATTTCCAATAATTATCTTTTATTTTTATTATATTTAAGCTGATGACAAGGCAGCCAAATTTCACAGATTCCCACACTGGTACACTTAAAATGTAGATGCACAGTGCAGCATTTCCCAACCTTTCCATCCATTGGCACACTTCAATTAATTTTAAAAACCTGTGGCACTCCACCACCACCTGCCCCAAAAGCATTGCACACACCCTAATCACATTATTATTATTAAGAAAACTTTACCTTTGATATGAAATCTGAACTAATAATTTACCGATTTAAAAAAAATAATCAAAGATCAATTTTTTAATTATTATTTGGGAGGTGGGAGAATACTCACACAATCAAGAGATATCATCACATGATGTGTTGATTGAGTGTTTGTTGGATAAAAAATATATCCACACTTTAGACCCATTCACAAAACAACTTTATTTTACTTGGGTAACTTTTCAAAAATTCCATGGCGCACGAGTTGGGAAACGCTGGCATAGTGTACCATAAAAAAGAAAAAAGTTCAGATTACTGACTTGCAACCTGCTTAGTCACAAAGTTGAGATTGAATTAAATTAAGCTTGCAAACCCTTGAAGACTGGAAACATTCATTGTGGCACTATCAATAATTCCATAGCTGTTACTAGTTTAAATTATCTATCTCTCTCCAGAAAGATTGTGATCTTTTGTAAATAACTTAATGTATTATAATAATAGAATGTTGTATCTGTTGACTACATCCAATCTAGATAATACTAATGTAAGAAAAAATCAGTATGAATAACATGCAAACTTTTTTCTTTTTCTTTAAACAGAGTATTGTCCGTAAAATAGAAAATTCAAAATGTGATGGTAAGGATCGTCCAGAAAAGGATGTTGTCATAGTTGACTGTGGAGCTCTTCCTGTGGATACTCCATTTTCTGTTGCAAAGAAACCAGCTGATGAATAAATAAATTCACTTGTTTTATTCATTTTTGACAGCTTTTGCTTAACAAAACACCCTAAGCAAAACTTAATTATTCCAGTGACTGAACAGTGTTTAAGCAGATCCAGTGAATAATTAAGGTCAAAGTGCATATTTCCATGTAAAGTATGAGCTTAATTGACATTAATTACTACCACTAGAAATAATCGATAATTAAATTTTTAAAGTTTGGATTTGACTTTCAAAACTTGTTTTCTTTCTTAAATAACAAATTTACATAAATGGCTTGTCATTAAATAATATGCTACTAAATTTTTGAAACTTGATCAGTCAAAGTAGAAAAATGTCTAAAACAGTAAACAATTCAGGAACACTGAGTGAGTGAAGTCCTTTATGCTTTGGAAAAAATGCAGTAATCTTTGGTGGCAACTTCTGTTTGATAGCTAGATAATTCTGAAATCGGGTGATAAAGTTTACTACACCCCCCCCAACCTTCAAAACAACTCTTCTTGGAAAAGGTTCGGCACCTCTTTCATTCGGATTGTAGATTGTAAAAGGTCACTTCATCAGTAAAGATTCAGGTAGTTTATCAGCTACCATTCAAAGGGCTTTTCTCACTAGTATTCATATTAGTATACAATAAAAACAAGAACTCGGCTAATTTTTGTGATACTTAAAGCCACCATTCTATATTTACACAACTTTCCAAAATTTTTATACAAAGAATGATGGCTGTGCCGCCGCTAACCATTACAAACTTTTCGGTTAAAAATTTATGAGCCACAAGGCCTATTTTAACATAGCTTATGTACACTTTCACACTGCATCTTGGTGAAAGTGATCCCTATAATAACTCCTCATGCCACCTACAGAAGAGCGGAGTCTTGCCTTAAAGCTGTTTTGTAGCTGCCGCCGCCGCTGCACCGGCTGTTCAGCAAAAGCTAAAAGTGTCGTGTCGCTTATTAGAGCTCCAGCGTGTAGACCTTCGATCATGGTGTTTACTTGGTGCTTCAGATTCTGATCGCCTGCTGCTGCTGCCGCCACAGCTTCCTGAACAGCCGACACCTGGAATGAAACAGGCTAAATAGAAGAAACTTCTCAGTTAAGAATGTTGATTTTCTCACTATAGTCAATCATCTGGAGATGGCTTGCAAGTTTTGGCAACTCTTGTAGTTTGTTCTTATCTTTGGTAATTTTCTGGATATGTTACCATTTAAAAAAAAAAAAAAGACAACTGTTGCTTAACACAAGTCAATTTCACAGGCAACCCAACGTATTAAATTACAGCCACTACATTCAGATATAAAGATTTTTTTTCTATTGTAATCAGCATGCAGTTACAAAACCCATAAATTTGTTCAACACAGGATGTAGAGATAATATAGGTAGTCTGCTCCAGATAAAACTGAATTATCAAAAGTTCAAGGAAAGTCATTAGTAGTATTTTCTGGACCTAGTGCCATCTGAGGTAAAGAGGGAGACTACAAAAATGATTAAAGCAAATAACTAACAAGACACAAGAACTACAGCATTTTCTGTTTAACTAACTAACATTAAACATTTATTGTTTAATTGATGTAAAAACACCTACATAGTGAAAATAGATTTTTTAAATGTATAGTGTCTGTTTAAGAGCAAAGGAAAAATGTTGATAGGTGACAGCATGGAAATTAAATGTAATTTATATTTGCATTGCAACTCAAAACCAGAAATCACAAGATCTACCTATAAATGTATTGATCCAGATTCTGATTTGATAGAAAAGTGCTAATGAAAAAATCATTCTATTGCTTGTTAGATTTTTAAAACAAAGATTCCATGGTCCAACAGATGGTTATCAGTGTAAACTGATACTGAATGAATGTTTCTGATGAGCTGGTAGCATATTAATTCCTCTGTCAACCATGTGACAAAATTTTTTCCAATTCACATACAATGTCTATGTAAGGGTTAAAACAAAAGTGAACAAATTTTCAAAATATGCTGCTGCTCTGTTTCCAAGATCATATCTAAATTGAATTAGTTTTCATTTTTCTTCCAACTGATGGTACTTAAATTCTGATGCCCTCCGGGGAAAAAATCGCTACCATACTTAATAATGTAAGATGATTAAAGAGACGACATTGCACTTTTACACAAAGGGAGATAAACAGTGGCCCAATCATAACAAAAGTGAGATTAAAGTAACTAATTTATGTAATCAGTGCAATTGTGTTTCATGCATTTAAGCTATTGTCACTCCACTGTCTGCAGTTCCAAAGAGTATGAAACTAAAACTGAAAGAGACCTGTCAAAATTGGTTAAATTCATGGTTTTCATCACCAAAGTTATTGATGTAAGTCAAGGTGGAAATTTAAAGGTAAATATTTTGGCTTCAAACTTTAACCTATACACTGTCAAATACAACATTAAAAAAAGAAATCCCCAAAATAACTCTTCCCCCCACAAAAAAGGCTTTGCTTTGTCTATGATTACAATTTTCTGGGGGATGCAATCTTACTCAATTTTGCACCTTTGGCTTGTGTTCAACTTTGCCAAAATGGAATAGTACTGTGCTTTTGTAATTAGACAAGGCATTAACTGATATGTGCAACAGTACCTTCCCAGTCAGTGGTGTTCAATTACAATGGATTTTAGCAGCACCCTTCCCACTATAATTATTAAGCCACAATTAAAATGAAATATTCAGAAATGCCTAAAAATATCTTATGGGTTCATATTAATAAGGAAGATGTTAAGCAGCAGCTGAAAGGCTGATTATAACTTGAATTTTTTTAAAACTCATTTCAGCACAAATTGTGTATTTAAGGTATTAGATAATCTCCATATAACCAGTGGATAAAAATTCTGAGAATAATGATACTAAAAGCACTTTAGAAACTACCCTTCCCACACATTTCAAAAGAGTTTTCTTACAAATAAATTAATTTCTGTGTAGAACTGATGTAATAAGGGATTCTAGGTAGTTTTAACTTGAAACTATAGGATCTGCCAGCTGGGTTATGGGGGCATTGATTTGTCACTTGCTAGGTGGCGGGTACTTTGGCCACAGGCTCAAACCATGAAGAATCCATACATGAACACCCAATTACAGCTAATATCTCTCTTATTAGAAAATAGTTTTCAGTTGTCTCTAGAATTATTGTTGCTGTGTTGTACAACCAACTTCAGCAATGGAGATAACCCCAGTGCCATTTACTAGCTGGAATTGTCTATTCTGCACCCACAAGGGGCCTGGCACTTCAAACTTCGGCAGGAAACTCATGTGGCCTATGTGGTGAAGAGAGAGAAGGAAGCCAGGGAGGTATGCCAAACCAAACTGACCCAAAATGCAAAATTAACCCTGGCCTAGCAGTCCAGCAATGGGACACCTAAATCCAGAAATGATGGAAGACAATTTTTTTGGCACAATTTCCTTCTTAGATGAAAACAACAACTATGTCCTTTCAGAATGGACAATTACAAAAAATGGTCTTTCTTTCATATAAAGAAAATATTGTTACCGTCTCTGGAAATATCTTCAAAGCTGTGCTCTGGTAGGCTGAATCATGCTGAAGAACTCTGCGTAGTATGGGCAGTACATCTTCAACTCGTCCCAATTGACAAAATGCAATTGCCTGTTTGAAGGAGAAAAAAAAAAAAACATCACAATACTTGTGTATTAATTAACTAGTTTCAAATATTGACAAAAGATGAACCGGTGAAATAAAATCAGAGATCTTACAAACTAAAGAATCAAAAAGAAAAAAAATGCTATTTTCCTTTCACGTGATGTAGAATTACCTACTGTTGTTTGCTGATAATTTAGGCACGCAATAGTAGAATCTTTGTCTGATGATAAATATCTCAGAAGTAAACCATTTTAAGTATACTCTTCAGAGAAAAAAAAGGGTAAAAACAGCAGCAACAAACATTTCCAACGATTTTAATGAGAGTTGCACAGCAGGGGGCCATTTAGTTTTAACAAACCTGCACTTACATAAAAAAATCATTAAAATGATATCATCACATTTACTGAGTACATAAGAGCAATGCTTAATGCTGCATCTCTGCTGTCAAGCCTTGCCTTTGGTATCAGACGTTTTGTCCTTCAAAGTTTACTGCTGACTTTTGTTGAATATCATGAGGGGTAGAGAGGCTGTTCACAAATGCATGTACTCCAAAAAAGCAACGAGTTTTAATGCATGCTAAATCAAAATTTTGAACATTTTCTTATCAAAGGCCTGATTGATAAAACTCATGCAGAGATAATCCTCTGTACCTGTTGAGCACCTTACATGAATCAATTCAAGTTGTAAATATAGTGTACCTGATAAGAGATTAGTGAAGTGCTCAAAGCTGGCCTTATTTTCTCTTAAATTCACAAATTGTCTCTCAAACTTGGCTTTCTAGGTGTGACACACATGCACTTTGATATGGCCTTCAGGCTGAGGGAACAGCATTTGGCAGGTTAGAGTATGAGACAAATCCCCTTAGCTGAGACTCGAAGAGGGTCAATCTACATTGGAATGCTATCATGGCATGAGATGTGACTTTCCTGTTAAGGTGCTACTGAGATTGCTCAGGTGGCATATGGTATTGGTAAGGAAAAGGCCAAGTCACACAGGCAGTCTCTTTAACTTCCAATTCAGGTTTATCCTTGCCCACATTGTGCAGAAAGTTTTTGATTTCTGATCTTAGAGCCACATAACCTTGACAAATTTTACTCAGCCAGCAGACAGCAGACTTTATTTATAAAGATCTCCATATTCTGATTTGACCTTCCACAGATTCTCTTGGAACATGGTGATTTAAACCACAAGAAAAAATATAGTTCATAGTTAATACAACCACTGATAATGTGCCCAAATTTCACTAAACTGCTGCAGAGGGTCTCTTGATCAAGAAAATGACAACATCATTTAACCTACTGCTTATTTTTAACATACTTTTGCAAGGCAACACCCCTATTCTTTTTGACCATATTAGGTATCCCAGCCAATTTCTCCATTAAAAGTTTCAGATTTCCAATTCACACTTTGCTTCTTTCCTCCTCTGTAGTACATCCATACACTGAGCACAGATCTGCAAGTTTTAGAGTGATTTCAATACTGCATATGTACACTGGTAACTGAGCAGTATCATTAACAGAAAAGGAACAGAACATTTCTTCAGCAGCTGCTTTGTTACATTATCTCAGCACTCGTCCCTGCATAATCATTCCTGAAAGGCTCACATTTTGAAAAGTCCATCTTTTTGTCAATGCAGCTTTCACAAGCCATTATTAAGCATCTCGTCATGGATCAGTAGAAGAAATTTCTTGAGACATGTAGGAACTGGCCCTCATAGCAGCTTCTGATGCACTGCTCATTCTGGTGAACAAGCTCTGTTAAGAGGTGAGTTTGCACTTTAGTTCTACTTTAACTTCTTTCTAGCTCTCAGTAAAATTACTGAAATAAGGTCTATGCATACTTTCATAGTGGTGCTTTACAATATGCTCTTTGGGGACAGAGAGACTCACAACAAAGTTTGCAGGTATATTTATAGTTCTCTATGAAAAAGTATTTCTTGATTTATTTGTCATTAGATTTTCTACATTCTTGTTGCAGTTTTTTCTCAAATCTTGTGATTTAATATTGAAGAAATGGCTAGTAGAAGTATCAAATATTTTTGAAATTATCCATTAAAAAACAATGAAAACCTCAAGCAAGCAAAACACATATCACTGAGAAAGTTCTCTGAATTAGCACAGACTTTCCTTGCATCACAGTCTGAGCTGACTGATCTATTAGGTGAATTAAGCAACCAGTATAGACATATACATATAATAACTAATCAGAAATATTAAAGATAACACTAACACCTTAGAAAAGTGACATAACATCCACCAGAAGACCCACTTTGTGTTAGTTTGGCTGATCATAATTAAGAGTCAGATTAGCACTAGCATTGCTATTGTCATGGTGGACCTCAAGCATGTGTTTTGCAGGTTCTGTTGTACATCAGTGATATAAATTCTTCATGAAAAAACTTCATGTCAGTGTTAGTTTAAAAATAATCAGACAAATTAACATTGTCATAAAAAGCTGTAATAACACGAATAAATCCCAATATGAGCTAATGCGTCTTGATAACGACCATGCCAGAAAAATGCAGCTGTCATTGTTGGATGCTGTGCCGTTCTTTCCTTAGAATATCCCAAACATGCCCATTTAGATTTAAGTCTGGAGATCACATTGGCAAAAATGTGCATGGTGCATACAGGTGTAATGATCTTATCCTTTTATCTGACAAGACACGGCACTCCTAATGACGACAAGATCACAAACTTGAATTCCAGTGCATACCATCAGGCTAATCCAAATTGATTATGCTGGCTAATAGCACAGTAAGCCTGTCTCCAGCCCATCCAGTTGGTGTCCAGACAGAATCTAGACTTGTTGGTAAAAAGAATGTGATATCAACAGCTCAAACTCCAGTTGTGATGTTCTACTGCCTATTGTGTGCATACTGCCACTGGTGCCATGTTAGAGGAATACACAACAGTGGTATTCTGGACTGCATAACATTAGTGTGAAGTTTGTGAACTGTGTTGAAATTCTATGGTTGGTTGCATTTTGGAGAGATTGTGCTGTTGAAAAAAAGTTTCTTCTGGCAAGTATGACAAAACAACAATTCTTATGGGGGAGCACTTGAGCAATCTGAATGTCTTTCCATGAACTGCTACTCTGATGGTACCCTGTTTCGTTAGTGCCCTAGAAATGATGCTACAATAAACATTGTACTGGGAAGCAACAGCAATCTGCATCATCTCTCCAACCATCTCCTTTGGTGTTAAATGATGCCTAGGCATTCCTAAACTTACTTATGACACATGCATGCCAGTTTATAGAAGAAATGGTAATGGGTTGTGTGCAAAGATGTATGTAGATTAAATGGCAAAAGTGAAAATTACAATAATCTTCAGCTCAGAAGCAAATGACAAGCCTTTAAATTTATTTTAATTTTTTTTTAAAAGTGCAAAGCAAAATTAAAGACAAACCTTAATATTATCCAAAGAAATACTGCGAATTTCAAATTTATTTGAAACTATTTCCAGTGCAGAGGCTGGTTTGTTCTGAAAAAAAAAAAATTTATATAATAATAGTAATTATGTAGCAACCTTTATGAATACATGATAAATCTAAGCATAACAATTTAATTTTTCTACAACACTAATTTTTTAAATATGAATGTCCATTCAATACAAAAAATATTTTTTTATAAGAATAGTATTAGTTTTATCAAGAACAATATACTTTTTTACCCCAACCCAGTTAAGTTATTTTGGGTTTCTTATCCTCCGATCTTCCTGTTGGATATGAAGGAGTTTTTTGCATATATATAAGCGCTGGTTGGTGGCATCTTTCATAGCTATCAAACTCATCCCAATTGTGTTTGCTTGGATGTAGGTTTGGGGAACAAAATGGTTAGGATAACATACTGGCACTGACAGTAAGCAAACAGATAAAAAAGAAAAATCTGTAGTGTAAAGCCAATCATTGTGTTGTTGGATCTCATTTCTGTATCTGATCACCAACAGGTTTCCCTGTATAAGATCAGTGCAATGGTCTTAACATAACATTTCTTCACAGCGTGACTTCCTCCACTGGATTAATCAGTGTGACATAAACAGGTGTGTGTGCAGCAGGAGACAGATTTATCACTGAATAATAGTCCTGTCCATCACATCTGGGGGAAAATCCTTAGAAGCTGCACAATTTTGAATATGCAGCAATGTTCTCATTCATTCAATGACCACATGCAGCAAATTAAATGACCTAATGTCAGTAAAGTGAAGCAGCAATTCTACAATGAAGTCAAGGTTGAAAATAACTTTTAAATATCTATATTAGCTAACACAGACTTACCTGGTTTAAGGCCAGCAATGCAGCAAATGTAATACTCCTGTTTGACAAGTTGCTTCCAGTTTCTTTGCATCCTTGCAGAATTGTCACCATAGTTTCAAATGCTTCTGGTGTATTCTGTGAATATCAACAGTTTAGCTTTAGTTATTTTACCTCTGAAACCTGTTTTTAAAGTTTGAGATCATGCACTTAGGTACCATTGAAAGGAATGAATTAATGGAGACAGTTTATTGTAATTTGCAAGTTGTGCACTCTAGTGTGAACAGCAATTAGAATACTGTTAGAAAAGGAACTCCACAGGATAGAACTTCCACACATTCATTGGTGCTTGAACTAATAACAACTATAGTAACCACCATCAAGACTTCATTTTCCTCCTTAACTGTCATCATCTACACCAGTAGACATACCCGGTGATGAGATGTGCCAACTTCACCAAAAATATCAAATCTAAAGATACCTTCACGGGTTATCTCAGTAAAGTACCAACAGAGCAGCTAATCAATGAAAAACCTCTTTATTATTTTTTTTAAAAATTGCCAAAATTTTAAAAAAATTTTTTTATTACCATACATATTTCATGACTTGAAATTATGGGAAATGAATAACTGTTTAAACCCACATAAATCACCATTTTTTTAAAAAAAATAAGCTGGATCTTAATAGTACAAATTTGATTTAATTTATAAAAAAGAAAATGCACAAAATATACAAACATTAGCACTTGCACAAACCTTTTAACCATTACAAGTCTAAAGTCTTTCTACAGCAATATGGCATGCAAGGAACTGTGTACTTACTAGCAGCACTGCAAGTATATTCTATTCAAATATGGCCACAACCTAAAAATGAGCTTGTCCTTCAAGAATGAAGTTTATTCCACCCAGCTCTCAATACACATTAAGTAATCAATTAACTAGGTCAAACATCAGCAACAAAAAAAACATTTGCAGCATTAGGGTCAGGTACAGTCTAAAAATGCAGAGATGAGAATAAGATATTTGTTAAATAAAATTAGTTTGTTGGTTTTTTCCCCAAAAGAAATTACTGACTCCATATCCCAGTAAACAGGAGCAAACATGAAACTCGGTATGTACGTAAGCGCATGTGCATGTGTTTTTGTCCTTAAGGATAGCTATTTATTCTCTTCCATTTTTACAAGCAAACATTTAAAAAGAAATTTGTATATTATACAAATTTTGTTTTTATTTATTGGATGGTAGTAAATAGATTTTCCTATATTTTTTTTCTGCTATTGGAAAAGTTAAGCAAAAAGGGCCATTGGTTTTATAACAAGATAATCTTGAAAAAAATTAATAAGTGAAGAAAATCACATGGCTGAGCCAACACCTTAGATTGGGCTATGGCGCACGGAAAACGAGAATTGAAATAAAAGTGAAACTGTTATCCAAAGTGAGTCCTAGAACTTTATGCATTTGTCTGAGACCCAGCGATTTTATAACACTGACCCAAATTATCTTATTTAAAATCCTATTGTACGTTAACAACTTTCAACTAAAAAGCAGAGAGTTTGCTAGGAATTGGCAATTTGTCAGTCTCCCTTACCTTTTTGACATCAAACTGTGCAACAATGAAAGCTTTTTCTGTTGTTCGCTGTCTACTTTTAAATAACGATTAATATAAACTCAGAATGCGCAGATAATGCAAATAGAGTAAGCCATCACTGTTATTATATTTGAAGTAAAGAATTTATTCCCCTCCATTTAAATAATTACAAAGTATTTTTTTTTTACCAATTTTGCTTTTTAACTCTGCTTTTGCTGTTTTGTTTTTTTTAAGTCCATATAAATTGTTGTCATTCACACATGCACAAAAGTTATACATCATGCCCATGTGGTCAGGGAACACAATTAACATGTTTTAAATTGTGTAATATCTCATAACCCTGACTGACTGACATTAGCATTTAAACGCGAAAAGACGACTACTCTACATTTAGTGCCAATCCCTTATATTACTAGGTTATTTAGTTTTGCTGCTGTGACATCCTCACCTCAGCTTCATTTAAATAGCGACAAAAAAAAGAATTCTCTTGTAGACGTAAGTGCTTACATTAATTTGTCAACCCAAACAATTTATAGCAAAGATGCTGTGATTTTGATCTGCTTACCTTTTACACCGAAATGTACAATTGTGCATGCCTCTTCTTTCTGGATATCATGTGAGAGGGGAAGGGGCTTGGACCCAGATAAGTATGGTGGTGGTTTATTTACCAGCTTGACAAAGCCGTTTGGAAATCATGATATACAGGAAGCTACTGTGCAATTATGTCAGTGACTAATTGCATTTCTTCCATAGAATCCTTTTTTTGTGATTTTGTCATTTTATAATTCTATTTGGATCCCAAGATAATTGGTTTGACTTGTATTTTTTTACCTTCAGATTTCACAAGTTGCAATAACTTTGTTTAAAAAGTCCTTTATTGCACTATTCTGACTAAGACTCTACTTCAGTATTTGCCATAATTTGTAGAGTGACATTCTTCACATTCGAACTTAGTCAAACCACACCTTGAAGTTGAGAGAACCTTCATCCTCTTCAGCATTGAATGAATGAGATTTTGTATTACAGTCTGGTCTAGGTTCTCCCCACATCAATGGGAAAGCTTCTTTTAATTCTATCATACTGGCAGAATACCATCAGATCTTCTTCCAGGCTGTGGTCACACAAGATGTGGCAAATAGCACCATCTTCTGAAGAATATTGGCATGAAATCTCAGTATGCTTTGTTTATGCAACGGTAGGATTTGTGTTCTAAGCACGACATTTCTGCATAATTGGCCATGGGCTGAAGACAGTGGTGTAAAAGGTCTTCATTAGACCAAGGGGTAACTGCCAGACATGAATTACTGAAAGGTGGAGTAAATGCCATCAATTCTCTAGAATGTTGCCAGATATCCTCAAAAAAAAACAAACAGAATTTTCAAAGCATTTTATTCCTCCTACTGGAGAGAAGTGTATCTTACATGCTACACACTCTCCAAGGCCAGATCACTGGAGATAATGCTGGACTGTTCTTTGACATTTTTTTTTTGTTGCATGGGCAATGCCAGCAACAAAATCCTGACAGTAGCTCCTGTGTCATACATCAGCCTCAACAACAAATACTGGAGATAACCCCAGTGAGGGAAGCTAGTTCAATGGATACCCACTAGAGAGAGTATAGCCGACCCTACACCTCGAGAGAAATGGCACTTCAGACTTTGGTGGCAAATCCCCAACTCCTTTAATTTTTAGATGCGAGAGGAAGCCAGAATGCCTAAAGGAAACCTACATGACCAGCTATTGAAGGAAAGCAAAAAGTAATAATGCCAGAGATATTTCAAACAAAGCTGACCCAGACTGGAATCAAAAACAGGCCCCCAGATTCACCAGTCCAGTAGCCTAACATCCCTAATCCTGACAGTAGGCATGGATGACTTAATAACATTTTTTTGTTGCTGCTTTACCACAGCATTGGCATTATATTAGTTGTGGTAGACACAAGACATGCCAAGATCTTTAGCAATCTGTTGTTGACTATGAATAGCCTATAAGATAACTTCAGTTAAACAGTTGCAGGATCTACCTGTTTTTGGCACGATAATGCACGCAGATTATCTTCCCACTTAGAAGTACAATATATAGGTGCATCTCAAAAAATTAGAATATCATGGAAGAGTTCAATATTTTTTGTCAGTTATTTCAGAAAGTGAAAATTGTATATATTCTAGACTCATTACATGTAAACTAAAATGTTTCAAGCATTTTTTTAATTTTAATTTTGATAATTACAGCCTACAGCACAAAAAAATAGAAAAAAAATAACATAACTCAAAATATTAGAATATTCCATTTTGAGTTTGAGTAAATCACTATTTATGCAGTATAAATACCATGAATCTCTGTCTGGTTCAGCACACACAACCACAATCATGGGGAAGACTGCTGACTTAACAGTTGTCCAGAAGACACTCATTGACACCCTCCCCAAGGAGGGTAAGCCACAGAAGGTCATTGCTGAAAGGGCTGGCTGTTTGCAGAATGCTGTATCAAAGCATATTCATGGAAGGGAAAAGTGTGGCAGGAAAAGGTGCACAAGTAAGAGGGATGACCGCAGCCTTGAGAGGATTGTCAAGCAAAGCCGATTCAAGAAGTTGGGGAAGCTTCACAAGGAGTGGACTGAGGCTGGAGTTAGTGCATCAAGAGCCACCACGCACAGATGTGTCCAGGAAATGGGCTACAAGGGTCGCATTCCGAGTGCCAAGTCACTCCTGAACCAAGAGACAACGTCAGAAGCGTCTTACCTGGACTAAGAAGAACTGGACCGTTGCTCAGTGGTCGTGGTCCAAAGTCCTCTTTTCAGATGAAAGTAAATTTTGAATTTCATTTGGAAATCAAGGTCCCACAGGCTGGAGGAAGAGTGGAGAGGCACAGAATCCAATTTGCTTGAAGTCCAGTGTGAAGTTTCCACGGTCAGTGATGATTTGGGGTGTCATGTCATCTGCTGGTGTTGGTCCACTGTATTTTATCAAGTCCAAAGTCAATGCAGCCATCTACCAGGAGATTTTTAGAGCACTTCATGCTTCCATCTGCTAACAAGCTTTATGGAGATGCTGATTTCCTTTTCCAGCAGGACTTGGCACCTGCCCACAGTGCCAAAACTACTAGTAACTGGTTTGCTGACCATGGTATCACTGTGCTTGATTGGCCAGCCAACTCGCCTGACCTGAACTCCATAGAGAATCTATAGGGTATTGTCAAGAGGAAGACGAGACACACCAGACCCAACAATACAGACGAGCCGAAGGCCGCTATCAAAGCAACCTGGGCTTCCATAACACCTCATCAGTGCCACAGGCTGATCGCCTCCATGTCACGTGGCATTGATGCAGTGATTCGTGCAAAAGGAGCCCCGACCAAGAATTGAGTGCATAAATGAACATACTTTTCAAAAGTTCGACATTTCTATATTATAAACCCCCCCTTTTTTTATATTGATCTTATGAAATATTCTAATTTTTTGAGATAGTGGGTTTTTGATTTTCATGAGCTGTAAGCTGTAATCATCAAAATTAAAACAAAAAAATGCTTGAAATATTTCACTTTGTGTGTAATGAATCTAAAATATATGGAAGTTTCACTTTCTGAAATAAATGACAAAAAATATTGAACCCTTCCACGATATTCTAATTTTTTGAGATGCACATGTATATATAATCACATCTGAAATATGTTAATTTTGGTCAGATACATTACTCAATTTTAGGATAGTGAAATTAATATAGCAGGTCACTGTAAATGTCTATGCATAATATTTATATTGTTTTCCAAACTGTTTGTTGGTATATATTTTCAACATTTTAAATTTTCAAATCTCTAATTTAACTCGGTATTTGTATATTATCATCAAAATTATTCTTTTAGAATGCAGTTGGTGCTGGTCCATATTCACAACCTGAGATATAGTTTTAAGTGCAGCATCCTAGTTATAGTCACTGTAGCAACCTTTCCTTTATAAGGATGGCCAAATACCACAATTTTCAGTTGAGGAGAACCCTGCTAATAGTTTTATTAGGCATGAGAGGAAACCAGAGAAGTGAAAGAATAGGAAAAAAATTTAGCTACAACCAATAAACACTTAAGACATTTATTATAATAAAACTGCCTAGATTTTAAACTGATATATTGTGACATTCCTAGATGATGATAATACCTATTAATCATGACCCTGCCCTCTTCTCAAACAACCATACTGGTACAAAACTACTTACTATTTTGTACAAAGCTCCCAAAGCTACTGTTGTACAGTCAACAGGGTACTTGTGCCCATTGAGCTTCCGGTTGCTCACCAGCTGAAACATCTCCAGCACAGTTTGATACTTGCCTGCCTCATACAACATGTCTATCATAATTATATGGCTAGATATCTGATCAAAGAAACCCTTAAAACTCTGAAAGAAAAAAGAAGCAATTTCAGTAGTTAGTTTCAATAACAGAAAAAATAAATATTCAACAAACCATCTAAGTTACACATTCAGCATGATTACAGAACCAAAAAACCTCTGCAAGCATGGTATCCTGGCCACCAACACCAAAGTTATTTTCCCACACCCTAGCATAAGGCTGGGGAAATGCTGCCATCTTTAGCAGAAAAATACCACAGTAGACATGGGAGGAAACTTAATGCCATAAGGACAGTGCAGAAGATACTTTATATTTTCATACTTTCAACATTGATTATAGTTTGTTACTGATTCTGTAAAAAATATTATACCACAGTACAACAATGTATGCAAAAAAAGTGAAATCATTTATTCATAATCATAATTCTCTGCTAAAAGTATTAAATACATCCAGAATCAGACGAGTATATAAAACAAACTCTACTATAACATAAAATTAGTTTCATCCACCACTTATCATAATGTAATAAACAAAACTGCTGAGAAATTCACCTACCTACAAGTGAATTGATACCAGTGTCACGGAAATGTGGAAACTTCAAAAATAACAAATAACTGAAATTTTACTTTAGCAAAAACAAATGTAACAGTTCTATAGCACTCACTACAACATGCTAAATGCATGTTGCATGCAAGCACTAATGGTAAAACATGGAGTTATGCCCTACTCTTGATGTTGTAAATTACATATAGAGGACTAGAGTAAAATTTTTTTGTGTTAACAGCTATGAATGTGTTTACTAGATTTATAAATGAAGTTTTTTTTTATACAAATAGATGGCTTTTCTGCAATGGCATGCATCAAAGTAGCAATTTCAATTTAAAAGGTATCTTTTCACACACGCCATTCATTCCACAAAGCAAGCCAGCCAGCCATGTGTTTAGTGAGATTTTAAATTCTAGTAATTACTTACTTCATCTTGGAATAATTCATATGCACAATCAACCTTTTTCATAAGATGTAGAAGCCGTAAAAGAATTGGACCAAAGGTAAACCGACCAAATTGCATCTCAGAGTTCTGTGCATTGTACCTGCAGAAAGAGAAGAAAAAAAGGATAATAAAAAAGCTAAAGGAAAGAATATCAGAAGTCATTGCAATAACTTTTTTTTTTTTTTTAATTTCTGCATTCAGAAAAAAAAAAAAAACAGCAATAACTTTTAAAAGGTAGCATCTTAGACTGATTAGGAAATTATTATTAGTAACTCTAAACTTTCAATATCACTATAAAGCAATTTTTACATTTGTACCTTGGTGTAATTAGATTATTTTTCATTAGCTGCTGAGGTCCACTAAAACTGTACAGCAAATAATACATTTTTCTACTTTGATTTTCAAAAAAAAGTTAAAAATCTGTTTTCCATGCATGGCAAATACAAAAAAAGGTCTTATTTTTGTCAATTTCTTTACTGTCTAATTATGCCAATTTTTCTACTATGATTCCTTAGAAAAACATAAAAGTTGTAGTTACTAATTTTTTTACATTGAAAAGACCATCCTCCATCTTTCTGAACATTTTCCCCTCTTACACAGTTATCTTCCACCCCTCCCAAGAAAATATTTTAATCACATTTGAGTACTGTTAGTTTAACAAATTCATTTAGATATCAATCAACTGTGATTAAGAGGAACCATTTGTAGAAGTAATGTGATCAGTAATATGATTTTGGTCAAGTTACTATAAAAATTACATTCTTAAATTATACGATGAAAAAGTTTCTTCTAATTCAGAAAGAAGAAAAAGGTATATTTCATTTCATTAACATAAACTGTTTTTTGTGTTGTGCAGAGAAATCTTTGGAAACCATGCATAATAACAATAAGCAAACAGGATTATTTAGAGAGAGAGAGAAATGTATGGATCCTGAAACTGTCAACAATTGAAGAAACATCCCCACAATGCAATGCCATCACTAAACTAAAAGAAAAAAGGGGGAGGGACACAGTCCTCTTTTTAAATTTCAATTATTATTGTGGAGTTAGGATTCTGGTAATAAGCAAACTCTAGCACATTGGTCAATGATAAACTTCTAGCTGGGTTCTGATAATACTGGCCACATCTTGCATTGTGGGAAGGTTTTCCTAATAATTAGTGGACAGAAAACTTGTTTCAAGGGCATAATAAATGAAAAGCATAGCAGAAAATTGTGCAGCTCTTCCATACCTATGGAACAGCAGCAGTTTATATGGTCTTGATGTTTGACCAGGAAGATCACTTGTCCAGAGAGTTGAATCAAATGCAAACTGGTTTAAACAAGTTTTTTTTTCTCTATACCAGAGATGAACTGGATTGGGGAAAAAAAATTCAGATAAAACCAAACCAATTAGAAACATGACCAACTTGCATTTCAGCTGCTTCTGTTTGGAAAACCTTTCAGCCTAATAGATGATTCTGACTTTAGAAAGATAAGTGATCCAATTCTCAAAGGTTTATGTCATAATGTTTGTGTTAACACTGATAATATTAGGAAGAGAGTCAAGTGCTGCCAGTAGCATTCACCAGTCCATCAAAGGTAAAAAAGGTTTTCTTTCTTTTATCATTCTGTTTTGGGTATTAACATGTGAGATTGCAGTGCATACCATAACTACAGAAATACATCCCAGCTTCTCAAGGATATGCTTCTTGAAGTACTTAAAAACTGAGAGATCCATGCACAGCAAGCATAAAGAAAAACAGAAAATGGTGCAAAGAAAGTGTATCCAGATACCAAAGAAATACTTTATGTTGATGGAGGAGGAGGGAGGGTGTCACAAAAAAAAAATTACAAAGACTAAACTTGATATTAGTTTCAATAACGACTGTCTGCTGCTCAGCTCACTCTCTTCAGCTAGCAGTCAATGATGCAGTTAAAGATCAAAGTACTGCCTGTACAGTTGCTTAAGATCGTACAGTCTACAATTTATAAAAGCTGAGAACAGAACTCAAATGTGCAAGGTTATTTCATAAAGAATTGAAAGTGAAGAGATCTTAGACTGCCCCATGAGACGGCACTTAATTGTTGATATGTTGAGTTGAGGGAATTTTTCCTGGATGCAGCAGCATCAAATTCTCAGCTTTTCATCAGATTTCAAGTGGAACGCATTTAACAGCTAACCAGGGGAGGGGGGGGATTTTATAGCATAAGGCTGAAATGTCAGCTTGAAATCAGGAAAGAGAGTTCTGCTTAGAAACGTCACTTTTCTTGCTGCTGTCTCGATCAAAGGTGTAGCTGCTGTTATCTGAGGAAGAAAGAAGCAGAGCTAATGCTCACCTCACTGACCTATGCACCAGCAATGAAATGTCTGCTGACAGCAAGCAACCATCAACTAAGGCAGGTAGGAAGGGTAATAAATAAACAGAAAGGGCGAGGAGCTTGCGCTTCCTCTGCAGAATCCAGTAAAATAAGAGTCATCTTGTCATGAATTTGTGTTGAAAAAATAACATTGGTACAATTCTAAATTTTTTTTACTCATGAATC
This sequence comes from Nautilus pompilius, assembly GCA_018389105.1. Lineage (NCBI taxonomy): Eukaryota > Metazoa > Mollusca > Cephalopoda > Nautilida > Nautilidae > Nautilus > Nautilus pompilius. The sequence continues at coordinate 630,291 of JACATO010000320.1, forward strand.
TTGACTAAGCAGAAATGAACATTCTGAAATACTGGAATCAATGCTCAACCTAAACTTTAGAAACTGGCTAAAGTCGCACTAGCAATTCCATCAACACAAGATACAGGTGAACATGCCTTCTTGCTATCGCTATAAAGAACAAATATGACACAGACTACTCCTGAAGGACATTATGATCCTTTGTAGCAGTATTTTCAAAGGATGTGTGAGATTTTGTTTCCATAGTTGGTTATTTTTACTGTTTTGTGAAAAGGTTGAGATTTATAGTGTGGAATAAAAATTTGCATTGTTTGATAGTACTGATTAGATGTTTATTTGTTGAAATATTGCTTAGAAATGGTAAAATTGTCAGTCACAGACCAGATTGTGTTTGTGAACTGGTTCAAAAAATTTTTTTTCCTAAACTAGAACAGATGGCCTCGATGAGGTTCTGCCCTGCTCTTATTGAATGAATGCTAACATTTTTTCATTACAAGGTATCTGTCCGTCAATGATGCTAGATTACCTTTTTAACATAGCCAGTGCTGTTGTCAAATCCTCCTCATTTTCAGTTGTATGCAAAATTGTTTTCAAATCATCTGTGAAAACGGTACTTTTTTCATCTGCTTTCATAAGCTCATCCATTCTTTGTATAAATGTTGCTAAAGTAAATTGAAAAAAATATCTTTTTTAAAATAAAGTAATAAATAATTTTTTTTAAAAAAGTTTTAATTTTCAGTAATTGACAAATAGAAAATACACCTATAAACAAACCAGATTCAACTCCAGAAAAATATTTAAATGTTAATGACAGCATTAAACATATCAACAAAATCTCTTAAATATTTTTTTTTTTACCTTTGGGTCTCTCAGCATTAGAAAATAAAAAGCAAGCAAAAGGTGTCTTCTGTTTATTATCTGGTTTTCTGTGTATATAGGAAACTTTCACACGACTTCATCACCTCTCTTAACCAGGTACAATCAGGTTTCATGCTGACAAGCAAACAAAAAGCTGAACACATTTCCATCAATGATCAAAAGCCACAAATTGCCAGTGTTGCAATCTATGATTAGGATCATTGCTCAAATAGAAATATTTGAAAGATTTTTTTTTTGGCATAACAAGAGATTACTCTTGTCAGTAAGATATCAGAAAGCAGAGCGAGGCATGCAAATTGATTAGTGAATCATCTTTACCGGTGTTAGGTACCATTTTCTTGACCATAATAGCTTAAGCAATAACGAATAGAACAAGCACAACTGGCCAGTTTTTTTGTTTTTTATTATTTATAGAGAGCTTTAAAAATGTATGTGAACAAAAAATTTCTCTCTTCCCTTCAGCTCCAAATACTGATGGAAATCAGATAATAGAAAGAGCCCAGCAAGAAGCTGGTAGAGAAAAAATTCTGAGTGAAGAAATACACCAATGACTTTACATATCTGTAACCACAAATCATTGTCAGAGCCACAAACCAAAAAAATTGTAAGATTTCATAATCATATAGGCTTTCATCCACACCAAAAAACAAAAGGAAATTTGCAAAGCCAAATAATTCACAATTTCAGGGTACCAGTGAACTCAGACTGCACAAATATTGATAAAAAATACATGCAATTGTGTGCAGATCCCATTATAATCAAAAGCCACCTATACATAATTACCTAAAAAGTGAAAACCATAAAACAAACAGCAATTCATATGTGCAGTATTCTGATATCTAAAAATTAACCAAAACAATTTTATATTTTACCTTTTAAATCTCCAAGTCGGTCAGCAGTCAAGATCCTCTGGCGCTGAAATCCATCTATACCCAGAATTTCATTACTGAATAAGTGCCTTTTAACTAAAAATGTTAACAGAAATGACATTTTCTTTAAAGCATAAATGCAAAGTTGCATAATTACTCATTGCATATTACTGAATGTATCTATATACAAATTAATAGATTTTCCAACTTAAGAACCACAATACAACTAGATAAGTTTACTGGTGCAAATTTGCCAATAACATGCATTACAGGCATTGTGATGCCATACATTCAAAAGTGTATTGATTTTGGACCATTTTCTGAAGTTTTACCATAGAAATTATGAGGACCTATGAAATATAAAACAGGATAACAGACAGTTACAATGCCAAAAATGATGAATAATCAGAGATTGTTACAGCAGTAAATGAATCTGCGTAAATATTTTAGCTAAAATCTTTTTGTTGTTGTTGTTTTTTTAACTTCAGGTAAGACTTAACAGTTAAAAACAATACCTTAGGTTCTAAGTAGGAAAGATTAGAATCAGATATCCATAAATCATTCTTCATTAAGTCAGGATTGTTTTCCCACAAAATGCGGTCTGTATATAGTTAGTTCAGTAGTCTTAAAAATGCATTCAACGATATTCTGAATTTACCTGAGATCTATAAAAATAATTTTAGAAATTCTACAACTGCATATCAGGCTATTTTAAATTACGGTGGTACCGTATAAGTCATCGACTTCTTTCCATTTTCTGAGTACTATTTAAGCTACTAAACTAATAACTACTACATCAAAACATGGTGGTTTGAAATACGCAATATGATGGGGGGGGGAGGAAGGGAGGTGATCAGCCGTGAATCAAGATCGACTGTAGGCCCCAAATTCTACTCTTACTACTTTTTTTTTTAATGGATGATATAAATACAGAATCCGGGTGACTTAGTTTTACCAAAAACTCGGGGTGAGGAACGAACTCAGTATTAGTTAATCTGGATAAAACCAACAGCAGAGCGTTCGTGGTTATGAATAACTCGCGCCATTGCCAATGTCACGCTGATATATTGTATTGTAGCGACTTTACTACACATACACTTTTTTCTCTCTTTCCAACCAGTAACGTGAGAAGAATTTTTCTTCACCGTTTACCAAAATATAGGGGGTGGTGCAATGTAATTAAACCTATTATTTGTCAACAGTCCGATGTAAATACAAACCAAACCGAACCCAGCCCAACCAAATTTATTATTAGTTACTTCAGTCGAAACAGGTGATAGCAGGCCTCCGCGAATACGGCTCACATTTCAACACAGCTGCAGTCTACAAACCTAAGTACAAAGCAGGGGGTTCCTGTCGATTCAGAACACGAGAAGCTGGCGAAGGACTCGCTATGGATCGCCGAAGCACATGCCTGGCCATGGACGCCATGGTGTTCGCCGACTCCGGTTCAGGAAGTGACGTCGCGCCGTGGACTCTGGGAAGAAGAAGCGTCTGCACGGCGGCGTCTCCCGACTTCTGACTATGGCCCTGCCGTATGCGAAACAGGATGTTGTCGTCCTGGACCGTGGGAACGGCACCACCGCTGTCGTCCATCTGTACGGTAAGAGATTTCTCTGCTGGCGATGCCGATCGTGGAGGGAGGGAGGGAGGGCAGCTGGGACGAGGAGAAGGAAGCAAAGCGGTTTCTCGCCCAGCCCAGGAACGACGACTGACCACAACAAACCGCCTTATTATCTGTTCGAGAATGGTCCTTCAAGGCCGAAAACATACCAGTAGGGGTCTCACGCTGTGGAAGTACGCAGCTTGCTTTCCTCTCTGAACCTGCGACTGCAGAGATAATCAAAATTCAGAGACTCAGACATCATGTTTTTCTCCGCCCCTCCCCATTTCCCCCCCCCCTCCCTCTCTCTCTCTCATTATTTCAACTCTTAATTTCGGATATAATTCCATCATTGTTTCGGAAATACGATATTTTAAATTGATTTTCTGTCTATTCTCCTTTCGCGGGCATGCAGGTTCGTCACCAGGATTTACTCTTAAAACGTTACCCCCGCCGCTAACTTTGCCGGTTGGTTATTCTGTTTGTTATTTGCCGCAGTACCCCGACCCCAACCCCGACCCCGACCCCGACTCCACCCCCGACCCCGACCCCGACTCCACCCCCACCTCCACCCCAACCCTCCTCGCTGCAGATTTCGTTGCTGAAAATATCAGCTGCCGAAACCGTGTGTAAGCGCCACCTGTTTCCTTTCTGCCCTGCATACTTTTGTTTCTGTGGCTAATAATCACATCACAACAAGACGATGATCCTGGTTAGTTAGGCCCTTGACCGCAGACGGTCGGTCATTCGCGTGTCTTAGAATGTCGCTAATGATATGTACCAAAAAAAAATGAATTCTTCAGCTTTTGCTGGAAAGGGTCGACAGCGAGCCATAGCTTAAAATTAATTTAATTGACTGCCTAATTTGACCAGCCACGCAAGAGCCTGTGTGTGTGTGTGTGAGACTTTATGCATTGGCTCTACTATCACAAACAAAACAACAACAAAAGTTAATTAAGGGAATTAAAATAATAAACAAATGTGTACCAAGTTGATGGTTCAACTTTAATTGATAATTTATTTACATGCACGTTCAATTAAAGATTAAATTGTGGTATTGTCTATTATTTTATTTTATGCAGGTAAATAACTTTAAAAAAAATTTTTTTTTAAATGTATGAAATAGCTTTTAACGGTAGATCTGCAATGAAACTAAAAGTAACTTTAAAAGAGAGTGTTGTGTCAGCTGACATTAAGTTTATTAGCTTTCAGAAGCTTTGCTCTTAAGTTCTGTTTTTAAATATTTTAAATTACTGGTAGTTAAATTAAAGTATCTAAATAACAACAACAACAACAATGGAGCTGATAAATGATTTTAATGTTTCTAACATTTTGAAGGACCGCTTGTCTACAAAACAGGAGTTATTTAATAATTTTTTTTCAAAAAAAAAAAAAAGAAAGAGAAGGGCTAATGATTCTGTGTACTGTACTTATACATTTTTATAAATATAATATGTTTTTGAAACAACAATTATACACCAACAATTTGTGAATTTCCTAGCATTCTGCTTTTTGCTCAAGATGTGATATAGGCATCAGTATGTCTGCAGTGCATGTTAGCTATATGAAACCTTTAGAATGATAGCTTGCAATCTATAAGGATGAGAAATTTAGTTGAAAAGGAACTGATAAGAAATAGGTGTGATCGCTTTACACAGTTTTTTTCCAACAATTTTTAAATTTAGGTAAAGCATTAATTTTCCCATTTAATGGCTGATCAAGAAACTAATTGTACTTACTCAGAAGCATTTGGTTAGAAATAAAAAATCCCAAAGCCTTTGTTTGTGACTGAGTTAACACAACTATTTATAGATTTAAAATGTCTTGGCTACACAATCTTGATTTTCATGAGGCATCCTCTTTCTGCTTTGTTTTTGTGTCTGGTATCATAATGAACTTGTAAAGTCTTTAATAATTATTAACAGATGCCATGCATAGTCTATAATTTTAATGCTTACAAAGTAAAAGGACACAAAAATAGTGCCAGTCAAGGCTTCATTTTTCATTGAAGAGGAAGTTCAAAAAATGGTATATAATTATTAAGTGATGGTTGGTAATCTTTAAAATAAATATTAAGCTAGGTTGCTTATAATGATTAATTTTAGGTTATGTATGGCTTTGCTGCATTCAAAATATACAAAGTTATCAAACCAAAATGATGTGTGAATATGGAAAAATAGTAGGAGGACCAGCCAGCCAAACCAGAAAGATTGGTTTGCTTTTAAAAGTTTTTTTTTTTTTTTTAATTAACCTTATAGTAGGTGTGGAAAAGGTTAAAAATAATGTGAAATATCTTATTAATTTTCTGTACTAGTTTTGATGATACAACCTTACGGCAAGAAAATAGTCTAATTTTAGAAATAATAGAGTACAAAGAGTGTAACTTCATTATTTAACTTTATCTAGACTTGTTAACATAATGCACATGTGCTAGGCAAAACATTCTGCTGTGGTACCACTGTAGAAAAAACATCGTTGTGGTACCCTGTAGTGTGAAATTGATATAGCATTTCTGTAATGGTATGCCAGTAAAACAGCTTAAGACACTTTTTCTAGATTTATTGATAACTATGACTGCTTATTTTGTTTGTAAATGAGCTTGCTATGAAAAAGAAGTCTATGGAGTCATTTAACTTGATACATACATACAAATAGAATTTTAACCTTATGTTAAAAAAAAGTCATTGGGGCTTTCATTATAAATGTACTGTCAACAATTGTTTACATTATATCAAAAACTGAATCAAAATCTAAGAGAAATTGATATGGTAGAAGATTGAACTTTGAACAAAAGCTCAGCTAACTGAAAAATAAGCTTCAAAAAAAGTTTTTTAATTGCATAAAGATGCTGAAAATCAATGCCTAAGTGACCTAGCTATCATCAGCAGAGTTTGAAGGGCACTTGCAAATTTTGTGCTCTTTCTGGGAAGCAAAAAATAATTAAATCTGACCTTGTTAACAAGCTTAAAATCACTACCGTGTCCGTTTTTTTCTTGTTCCTGGGGTTTCTTGAGGAAAACCTTTTTATTTAAACTCATTTTGAATGCAGATAGTTGTTACTTTTAAAAAACAATGCTTAATGCATTTTTTCTCATGGTCACTGTAGACATTTTAATTCCTGCTAGCTTCCTGAATAACAAGAAAAAGGGTATACTATGTCTTGAATTTCATTCTTTAAAAATTTCAAGGAAAAAGCCTGTTTTTTAAAATAATTTTATGTTAAAATTCTAATTTTTAATGTTTTCCCCTTTATCTGTCATATCTAAAGGAAAATAATTTGCATAACGTTAATACTAGTATATCACTGGGATGTAATTCTTTTGTTCAAAGCAAAGAATTTTTTACTCTATCCTCAATAAATATCCATTCATTAGTAATTGGCTTAAAATCAGTTACTATTAAACTGCTTTTAATTTACTTAGCTAAGACCTACTTGATAACTTTTAAATAAGTGATAAGAATCAAGACTGCTTTTCATCATTCATTTTATAGAAAATGTTTACCTAAAGATGAAATCTAAGATGAATAAAATTCCATGTATGTCTATCATTTATTATAGATCTTTATTATTATTATTAAAGTTAAATATATAGTATTGTGGAATAAAAAAATTATTTTGAAAATTAGTATGAACATGGTTACATTAAATAGAGAGAGAACATCTGTTATAAAGAGTAATTAATGACAAAGATTTCCATAGTAACATTTATCTTCTGTATTGGCAAATTTTAAATCACCAGCAATTTTCTGATAATGTAAATATATACAAATAGGCGCAAATAACTAATGTTCTTTAACAATTGGAAACATTTTTTTTAGAAATACCGTATTTTAATTACCTGAAAGAATGTGAAAATGCAGGGTCTGCCTAGTTACAATACTGTACTGACATTACATGCATTTGCAAATATTTTATGTATAGTATAAATAATCTAGAAGGAGAGAGTTGGCAGGAAAATCAATATTTTAATCAATTGGTTTTGTAATTATGTCTTTGAAGTAGAAACTTTTTTGTTTTTTATACTGTATAAGCAAGCTGTTTGTTTGACAAAGTAAACTAATATCAAATTTTTTTCTGGTAAATGTTCATGCACTATGAAAATGTAATAGTTTTAGAGTGACAGTTAGGTCTTAATGCTTTATACAAACTTAGAAAAACATATGGGAATTTTGTTTAAAAATTATATCCTATTATAAAGGGTCTAACTGTACATTACTGATAGTAAAGAAGTTCTGCAATTACAACATTGCTTATTATTTAAGAGTTTGGAGAAGAAACAAGAAAAGCTGATTTTTATTCTTATACTATTGCAAAGACCTTATCTAATCATACTGATTGCACCCCCACCTCCAGAATAGCACAACTACAATAGGCAATGAAGCACACTACAGTATTTTTGTAAGTTAAATTCTCAAGCTCTTAACTTTGCTACACTACCACATACCATCTAGGGGCATAGGAAAGAATTTCTTTACATATAAATGAGTTTTTTTCATTATGAACTTGCTTAATCAGCACTTTATAAAACTATGCACAAAATGATTGGATGTAATTAATGTTTTGCGTATTTGATGTTCATGAAAATTCTAAGTGCAATATTTTTACATAAAATAAAGTGAATTTACCACTCTTTACATCTTTAAAAAAAAAAGAATTAATCCATTGGTACTCCATTTAAATAAAATACTGTGGTATTTCAAGGGTTAAGCCATCTTTTCTGTTTGTTAGCAGTTTGTCACTAATTTTTATCTTGATGTCCTCTGTTGCTCTGCATCTCCTGCTGTTACCTTTCTCCAGTGCTTTTGCTTCAGGAAAATTGATTTCATGACTTGTTCTAGATATGTGATACACTGATGGGTGACCATTGCTCATATTTGTCCCATTTAGCAGTTGACTTGGGAGTCATAGTAAATTGTTAAGCATTTGAAATGGTGGCAGTTATTGCATATTAGTGTTTAGCCAGGTGTGCATTTAACCTTCTCTTTGTCTGGTCAATGTATACCACTATAGGTAGGCATAACACTGATGGTAGAAATAAATACTTTGTAGATTATATTACTTTTTACAATGCATATTATTCATCATTTTTTCATAATTTTGTGAAAATTAAGGGATGCAAATGCACACCAAACCTACCTGCATACCTGTAACTAAACAGTGGTAATCTGGCTTTTTTGTGTGCTATGCAGTTAGATCTAGATTGTATGAAGACTGAATAACTGGGTCAGTGGTTGAACTTTTGGAAAAATTGTTTGGTGGCAGACTGAGCAAAGCATTAACTTCTTGTTGGACCTCTGATGCAAGTATTGTGAGCGTTCAAGTAAAATATGTGTTGCAACTACAATGCTTCCACACTTGGATGGCCTATGCATGAAAACTAGCAAAAGGAGAGAATCTGATATTTGCATATAAGTGAAACTATAAAGTATCTTGCTCTGGTGTTGATTGTTGTTTATTTTTTTCTATTTAAGTGCTTTCCCCAGAATGAGTCTACACTCTTTATGGTCTACAATGAAGTTGTATTATTTTCTGGTTGTATGGTGTAAATCTGTTGATAAAATATAACATTATTATAGAAGTTTTTGTTCTTTATAAACAAAATTAATGAAAGAGAAAAGAACACCTCTACAATAATAATAATAATAATAATAATAATAATAATAATAATAATAATACAAGTAAAGACAAATTACAGGTTAGCGAACTCACCAAAGTGTTTAGTCATGAGTTTGGGTTGTAGTGTTTAATATTTAGAATTAGTTGGCCAATACAGAAAGATTGGAAATTTCTGGTTATAGATTTTGACTGGCTAAAATTTAGTTTGTTTTTTTTTTTTGGTTTCCTGATCTTCATAACTTTATTAATATATTTTCAATATCCTGAGTAACTTGGGATTTTTTTTTCTTTAATTTTATTACTTTCAGATAAGTATAAACAATGTTTTTCTTCTTGGAATTTTGTAGAACAGTTCTTAAATTTTTATTAAGAAGGAATACAAATAAATAGTAAAGTATATTTTAAAAGATATTACTTGTTTTGGAAATACTATAAATTTTTGAAAAGTGCATATACTGTACAAACAACTATAATAATAAACATCTTATGGATGATCCCATTAAACTAAGTGAATTTGTATGTAAGTAGTCTAACTGAAGAGTAGGCAAAGAAAAATATTTTTTTATTTTTAAAGAGGAAAAAAGAAAAGCTACTTTCGAACCATTGTCATTGTGAATGAATATCTGGAAATTTTACCTGTAGAAAATTGTTTGACATTGATTAAAGATGCAATTATAACTTACATCAGATACATGAAGATCTCATGAATGTCTTGTTTTAACCTGAAAAGTAACAACATTAGGTTTTCAACACAATACTTACTATCTAAGACTTTTATAGGAATTTCCTGCTTTGTTGGATAGTCAATATAGGTTTAATTATGTGCTAATTAATTACTTTGATTAAGCTGCAGGTGAGTTTCTTCTCATCTGTGTTAAGCAAAACTGAACAACTACTACTGATTTCTGCAGTCATCCTGAAGAGATTTGGTTTATAAGGGGAAATGAGCATCAGCACAAGATAAAGAACGGATCTTTGATCATTCCGACTTATTATGCAGTACACTACCAACAGTAGCACAACCAAGATTTTATACCACTTGGGGGGGACATTTGCTTGAAAGATATTATGGATTGTTTATGCTTATTGTGCTTGATGGTCTTTAATGTGAAATCCAGATTGGGTCAGCTGCCATTTACAAATTTGTATGTGTCATTTAAGAGTTCTTTGGACTTTTTGAAACAATTTTATCTATAAGCCACAGTTTTTGCATGTGAAGTTTGAGCTGATAATTTTTAGTAGTAAAAAATGTGATCTTTGCTTTGCTCACCAACTCATTGATCACATTTTTTACCCAAAGTTTGGCAGCTTTTTCACAATGAATGACCATCATTGCTATACCAGCTAGTAGGTTCTTGACCAATAGTAGATTTCTAATAAGTTTTTGATCCCTAAAGGTCTGATCTCTCCAGTTTGGCATTTGTAACTGGAAATGTCATTGAATAACCATAACAAAGCATGATATATGGACAATTTTCATTTGTGTATGAAACTCAAAACTTCAAGAACATTATTTGCTCTATTTTATGATCCCCCCTCCCATTTGATAAAAACATTCTAGCAGTTCACCTCAAACAACAATTTATAAAATTCCAAAGCTTGAATCAAAGTCAGTGGCTGGTCTGGCATAAATGCCAGAATTACCGCTGTATGTCTGCATGGGCTTTGAAAATTTCTAAAATGATTTTGCATTTCTTCCAGCAGATGATCTATAGAATGAATGAACATGCACCTGTCAGTATTACTTCTCAGGAGACTCTGTTGGATAGTTTTGACGCATTGTTTGACATTCACTTCTTTGTGGGGATACTCATTTGGAATCCTCTCCTCCATGGCACAGAGGCACTGAGCTTTGTTGAAGAATCCATTAAATCAAGTGTTGACATTGTTGCACCATTTATGGAGAACATTCAAAACTTTCATTATCATGCTTTGGATATTCAAATCTGCACACTGCAACTGCTCTGATAAAGGTGGCAAAAGTGTAGCAACAGATTCCATCACAATCACTGAAACAACAAAGCTGAGTTTAGTGATGGAAACTAAAAGACTCCAAAGGATGTTGCACTCAGTACTGTATCTCTGTTGTTGATAATGTCATCTAGTGATGGCAAAGTTACTGGAAAAAGATTTTTAAATGATATAAGGGATTTATGACTTAACCTGCTATGTAAAACAACTTGTTGTATATGATTTATTAACTGCTTTGGCTTTGTTTTATCACATGCAGATGTGGATTAAATGACACTTCTAATTAAAAAAAAATGCATGATTCAACTGTTGCCAGTGCAGTTTATAACAATGGCTCTTCTGACAAGTGAACAAGAGCAAGCTTAAGCAAATGGCTGACATAGTAGAAATAAAGCACCTTTGGGTACCATATCTGAACTTTAGCTTGAGTTCCATTTCTGTTTGTAATCACATTTGTGCAACCATCATATCCTTGGTTACTCATCATTTTCAAATCAACTCCAGTTGATTTTAAGTGTCAAAGATAAGTATCCCTGACCCCCTCAACCTCAGTGGCATCTGTTTGTATATTCTGCAAAATCTTTGTGAAATTTTTACTTTTTCACCTTAAGATAGGCGTACCTTAGATTAATAACTGCCTCATTCTTGCAACATCTGTGCCTTTCTCAGTAAAGATAATGAAGAAAGAAATTTAGACCAATGTTACAGACAATGTCTCAAAAAATTTTAATTGTTTCACATGCTGCACAGTTTTAGCTTATATTTTATGTCTCTTGTAAGTGGAATTTCTGTTGCTGGGCTTTAAACTTTAGTCAGCAGTGTCGCTAGTTTGAAGTTGGAAGTGAAGCTCACTAAATTTTCTTTGTTAGAAGTAGAGATACCTGTCTATTTTTTGTTTCATGCTGCCACATAAAAAGAAAAATACTGGTAGCAAAGAAAAGTGATGAACTCAATGTGAGCATGAAGAAAACATTAAGCAGCAGACAGTATTTTAAATATTCATCTGCTCACCTTTGATTGCCTTCTTTGGAAGATTAGTGCAAGTTCTTCTGCTAAACAATGCAGTTGAAAGGACATGTTTATTCATATCAGCAGAAGCATCTTTGTAATGGTGGTTAAACAGCCAAGTACAAAATAAGCCAGTCACTAGAACACTACTTTTAAGTTCATTCATTTCTTTGCAAAACAGAAAGAGGATATGTATCATTTGGGCTGATTCACTGTCAGCTATTGTGTACATCCATTTTCAGAGGAAAAATTATCCAGATGGCATTTTGAAAAGAAACTCAAAAATGAGGAAGGAAAAAAAAGACATTAAAATAACATCACAATAAACTTTTAATATTTAAGTTTGCCTTTTTTTCAAGTAAGAAATCATGCTTCAGATTATAAAAAAATTATCAATTCTCATTTAAATGTGTTTTAGCAAGGTAGTGCAGTAGTCAAATTAACAATGTACAGTTGGACCTACTTGAGTCAACCTTGCTTTAGTCAACCATGTTGTGTTGATCATTTTCTGTAGTCTCTTCCATTTTTGTTCCCCTTGATAGTATTTAAAATCCTTTTAAGTGGAACTCCTCATTATTGACAATTATGTTATCTCAAAGGTTTAATTCTTTTTTGCAGTGGCCTGATTACTCAGGGAACAAAGGGGGCATTCTTCTTTCTGTGCAGATGTGTTTTTTGTCTATCCCTTTGATGTAATTGTTAGGTTAGGGTTGATTCTCTGTTCGAAAAAAGTAGAAGGGGCTTGCCCTTAGCAGGTTACCTGTTGACCCTAGCTTCTTTTGGGAAAGATCATGCCGCTGGATAGATTAAAGTCATTGCTGGATTTAGAGTTGGTGAGGCCTTAAGCTATATAAAGTTTGGAGGCCCCTTGTTAAAAAATTACACCAGAAGGTCTCACAAATATTGAAAACATATATGCCTTTTAATTATTTAATTGCAAGGCATTTAAAGTGAAAAATACAAATTATTTTCAAATGAATGCATTTACTGATTACATATTTATCATTTGGTTGGCTTGATCTCTATCATAGATTATAATATAGTACTGTATACCCTGAAAACAATACTTAAATGTAATTTTAACATACATTAATATATATACAAAATGCTGACAAAATAAATAATCAGGATCACGTTTATTAATATAAGTAATAATGAACTTGTTTGCAAAATCATAAAAATGATATCAGATACAACAAAACATTTTCTTTCTTGATTTCCCTAAAGCAAATTCATGAATTGTGTCCTCAAATGGTATGTTACACAGCTTATTGCTTTCTATGCACATGATGCTAAGTGCAGACAGTTTTCCTTGAGACATGGTGGCTCTCAGTTCATTTTTGATTCTCTTTAGCTGTGAAAATGACCTTTCTCCTGAACAATTTGAAACCATCAGACCTAAGAATAGTCATAATATTGCTTCCACATTAGGGAACACTAGATGAATAAAACATAAGACAATTAAACATAATTATACATTATTATTAAACTTAAATTATGCGATGATTGAATTAACTGAACAAAATTATAGTATAAAATATAAGGTTATAGCCCATAGGTTTACAAGTTGGTTTATTACTATGCTAAACTTGGAAATAGTTCCTTCAGTATACTTTTTAAATAAATTTATAAGTATAATAAAACATATCATGAATGAAAAGCCTACCCTCCCAAAATTCATGTAAAATATCCTATATGGCAACGCTGTTATGACAGTGCTCCATCTTGGGAACACCATATAAATAAACATAACTATAATAAAATGTTAATATTTTAGATTTTCTTGTTATCTATTCAAATAGCATTATAAAAGAAAGCTAAACACTGAATTTAAATTATTTAACTTAATTAGTAAAATAAATATATGGAAATAAACTTACATTGTTGTTTTCACAGCTGCAGCAAAATGTATACTAATATTATGTACAACAGTATAAAGATAGAGAAGGTTCATGCTCAATATTTTTATACATCTCTGCCAGATGTATAATGCATGGTATTCCCAATCTGCTCGCACTGACAATTAAATTATATTTAAAAATATAGATGTTTCTGAAATGGAACACTGCCACAGAAAGGGTTAGTGGTGATTTTTCGTCATGATGGTTTCCCACACCAAGGTAGCAGTTCTTTAGGCCTCATTCACACATTTTCACACGTCTTCTCACCTTTTTTGAGTCCCCTGTGGATTGTGAGGCCCTAAGCTGTAGCTTGTTTAGCTTATGCCTAAATCTGGCACTGAATAAAGTTCATTTTGTCTTTTGACTGTACCACAGTAAGTATTGAGCCTGCACTGATTCTTCACCCAAACTCTCTTTACTATAGAAATCTGAGAGTATAAATTGTGTTGAAAAGATCTATGCCTTAATTTTAACTGTTTTCTGCTTGCGCACAGCTTACATAAATCTTTCATTTTAAAATTCAGTTTCCTAAGTAAATCACACATGCAATTATTTTTTTTATTTTAGATGTTGCAAAAAAAAAGAAAACTCAAAGGATATTCATTTGAGCTAAAATGTAGTTGCTGCTGATCCATACCCAGTAAAAATTCTTACAATAGATACTACGGTCAACCTCATTATGGGTCAAACTGTCTATCATGAATATGTCAACATCAACAAGGACGTGGCAGTCTTTTGAGAGTTTTCAGATGATATTGTTGTGAAGTTAAAGAGCAATGATGTTCAAGCAAACACTGATGAAGAGGAGGAACGAACTTACTCAGACACCACTGTCCTATCTTAGTTTCAAACTGTTGAGATGTGCAACCACTTTAAGATGTTTGTTGCAACAGTTCTCAATACTGGCTGTATGTATGACATTGTTAGCTATTTAGAAAAATAATTTTAAAAGTAGAAAAAGAATGTAAACAGACAAGTATCCAAGATTTTTTTCAAGCCCAGTGTGTCATGTAATCATGCATGAAGTGCTACTGTAACAACTTTTCTAACTAGTACGACTATTTAATGTATTTTTTAAAACCATTTATTTTGTCTACTCCATGCATGTAAATTTATTAAATTGTTATATCTCTATATAATGTTTGTTTAATTCTTACTACTCAGGGCCTATAAAACAATAAGCAATTTTTTTTCAATGAGTCACTCTATTTTCGCCTGATTCACGTGGTACAGTATACTTATTTTTTCTTTCTTTGCATTTCTAATGAACCTATTATATAACTATTCTAGATTTCAAGTATTGTATGATGACATTAAAGTAAATTAAACAATACAATATTATTTTGAATAAATTTGAGCCTTCCATCTTCTTCAAATAGGAAACCCCTTTAAGCTAAACACTCACTTAGTTAACTATTTTGGTTATCCCCCAACAATTTATCTTAACGTTTTCTTACCAAAGCCGGAGATTCCCAATTAATGATCACATCCCACTAATTGCCAAAGTTGGAGATCACTGATCTAATGCAATTTTATAGATAGCTGGTAAGTAGCACCAGATATTGTTAATTTAAGCATTGGTGAATTCTCTTTGGTGGGGGAATTCCTAATCATCTGTCAGTGTAAGAGTGAATTTTTTAATGGAAATGCCAAAAACTTTGGCAATAAAAGAGTTAAATGAGTATAATTAAACTTGAACTATAGTCATTCATCTTTTGTAGATGTTATCTTAATAGTCAAACATAGTCATCTAAAGTTTGACTGATATATGGGGAAAGGCTTGCTATGCCACTTACTACACTATTTACTGTATGTTTTACAGCTGGTAAACCTGAAAAGTGTTTCAGGTTCTAATCTGTTCTCAAAAATTGTAACTTGCCAATTTATATATAAATTTCTTTGTGCGCAGTGGAAATGTTTTTCAACTTTTGCCAACACAAGGACTGTGTAGAAGTAAGAAATCTTGTTACTCTTGTTCGTGTAAATTTTTCTCTGGGGAATTGAATAAATCCTAGGAAAATAGCTAATAAATTTGAAAATATTGAAAGTTTTTCTTCATAGTAGTGGTAATTGTAAATATTTTTAAACTCTGCCTTAACATAAACCTGGTTTTAAACTTCCTGGATTCTTTCAAAGGAATGTTTCTGGTAAAGAAATATAAACTTGGAATTCAGGAAAATACTTGTGAATGCTAGGAATTTTTAAATTTATTTTTATTTCCAGCTGAGATATTGTTGTGGCAAATTCAGAACCAAGTGAGGGTATTGGAATTGCATTAACTAGAGAATCAGGCAAGCCAAGCTAGATTTCAGTGGTAATGCATTTAACAAAGTAAAATTATTAGGTTCTTTCCTTTCTGCTAGTTTTCAGGTAAAAAAGAAGTTTGTCAAGATTGGTATTAGATTAATTAAACATGGACAGTTAAGGAAAGATTGTTGACTTTCCCACTGCCTAACATCATAATATAACTGTGAACTGGTTTGTGATACTGCTATCTGAATAGGGACCCTTTTAGGTGCAGATACAAGTTCTAAGTTAAATTTATATTATATGTCATATTTACTGTGGCCATTTAATCTAACACCAAAATAAGAAAAGATAAAATACCCCTGTTGACCTGAAATCAGTACAATAGAGTTGTTTTTTGTCTAATGGTAAGGATAAAATACACTAAGTTTTGTGTTAATAACTTGTGAAAGGATTTTGGTGCCCAACTGAAATTTATACTACATGGTTTGTGTTACTTGTTCAGGTTTTAGTCTGAGGCCAAAGGGTTTGAAGGTGGTGCTAAGTAGGATAAAAAAAAACTGGAAATCTCTTTTGGTATTCTGTCAACTTTAAAGGCACATACTATAATAACAGGTGAAGTATGAAGAAATCTATATCATTAGAACACTGGATCTGCAAGAGGTCAGAAACCCACTTGGCTACAATTGAACTTTAAGCATAGAATTGTGGCAAGTTCTAAGAATCAATATAAAAAGCATGATCCTAAAAATGGTTTTGGTTAGAAGTTGTATCACTCTTTAGTTGATATTAAATTCTCTGAAATTCAACAATCGGTGTTTACAGCTATGCAACAACAAAAAAATAGTGATCAATAAGCCTGATTGTGATTTAATATAGTTCTTATGGCTGCAAATTGTCACAAGAGAAATATGGCTTTTTTTCAATCACCTGCATAAGAGTTCTTTGTGTGATTACGCATGTAAATAGAATGTTTCATACCTTTCTCATTTGTTTCTGATATTCTGATAATGGATATATTGTCTATATTTATTTCAGTTCATACTTTCTAAATTTAAAGTATTTTAAAAAAATGTATGGTTATGTTTTGTTATTTTTTCTCCTTGTTTCAGGAGCAACTATTATTTCTTGGAAATGTGTTGGGGAGGAAATGCTTTTTCTTAGGTAAGCCTCCTTCATAGTTCTCCTGACCAATTCTAGAAGATGGATCAGCTAAATAAAATTTCAGTACAGCACTTTATCGTTTTTGCTAAGTGGGATAATAGTTAGCTACCATAAAAGAATTTTTAAAGCTATTTTTACTGCTAGTTAAACAGACCATGGTGTCAGCTATTGCTATACATGTTGTGTTGGTAAATACAGGTGAGCTAAATTCTGACTTGAGGGGGGGGGTAGACCAGGGTGGAGAAATGTTCGACCAAGACACTGGAATGTGAGAATCCTATGACAGGAATAAATTTACAAATAGTTACAGCGGAAGAGGCGAGGCAGAGAGGCTTGTTGGTGAACAGCTTGGCACTTACTCAACCTTTTTGGTAAACCACCTAAAAAAAAAATAATATTAAACTAATCTTTGTTGTTAAGGCGCTCATAATCAGAGTAAAAGTCTGTATTGTATTATCTTTAGGTTTCAGTAAGTGACTGACTGCTGAAAACTACAGAAACACAGGGTTTGAAATTAAATGATTTTTGCAATATGTTGCTTTGATTATTTATTATAAACCTCTCTTGGCACAATTTTTTTTACTATTACTATTACTATTTTCTATTATATTGTTAAATTGTTGTTATACATTGACACTTTGCAAAACTATAAAAAAAACGCTATATATGATTTTATATTTTTTAAATTACCAATTAATGACATAAATAAAAAAAAAACAAGAAAAACAACTATAAACTCAATTGAACTTATTTGCTCTTTTGTGGTTACCACAAACCCCTATATAGTCCTGTTACACTTTTGGCAAGCATTTTAAGAGAAGTAAAGTATACAAAGCCAAATAAGTACAGTGGCAATTTTTATGGACAGCAGAATTACACATGGATATGCAGTATATTAGTATTATTAAGTCATATAGTAAGTTTTAAAACAGGGGTAACTTTGTACACTTTTTTATTATAGCTATAAAATAGAAAAATCAGAAATTTTTTGTTTGGGTATTTGTTTGTTTTCTCTTTATATTCTTCTTGATAATGAACTGGATCAGGAATCTGACAACAACTATTTTTATTTGTATTTAGTTTATATTATTTTACCAATAATTAGTCTCTGCTAAAAATTAGTTTTAAAAAGCATGAAAATTTGTAAAAAAAAAAAAAAAACTTTGTTTTAGAGATTATTATTAATTGTATAAACAAAAAAGAACATTTAGCATTTTCATTTTTACTTGAATATGTTGAAATATTAGAATTTAGTTAGTGGCCTAAAATTTGTGGTGTTTAATATATTAATTTATCAACCTGGAAAGTTCTAATAATACTACAGATAGTAAATGAGTTTGAGAGTGTGTACCACTATGGAAAACAATTGTTGTCAGCATTTAAAATAGAAATTCATTCAACTAGTTATTAGTAATATTTGTTTTCCTAATATAATATGTTCAGGTTATCTATTTTCTTATTATTTTTATGTTTTTACTTCAGTATATATGTAGTTAGTTTATGATAAGTTGATATTTTATCATTGTATACTGGGTTTAATATTAATTTTTCTTTTTAAATATTTTTTAGTGAGAAGTCGCTGTTTGATAACAAGAAAGCAATCAGAGGAGGCATCCCAATAGTTTTTCGTAAGTTTGGAATATCGGTTGTTATGTTTTGTGTAGGAGAAAGTCATTGTAGAAGTGCCGTTTACAGCCAGCTACACGAACCCTGGCTAATTTGTTTAGATCACAAACAACCCTGAATTCTTTTTTTTTTTTTTTTTATTTTTAAATCACTGTATTTTCCTTAAAAATGGACAGTTTTCCAAACTTCAAGGTTGGCAGAGTTAACAAATAACTTTCCATAAAAAGACGAAACTTTTTTAAAATACTCAGTTATGTAAATCATTTAAGTTGGTAAATCCATTTAGTTTTGAAAATAAAGTAAAATAAGCATTCAGGAATATATGTTGCCTCTTTTTATTTTGAGGCAATTAAAGAAAAAAATTAAATGTAAGAAACATTAGTTCATGTGTCCAGTTGAACCTGAGGCTTAATTTTCCCTGACTAAATCACATCTTTGCTTAGCAAAGACAAAAGTCAACAGTCAAGGAGACTAGGTGTATGGCTGGCTTTTATTTTCTCAACTTTAAATTAATCCATTATACATAATTGCATGTACTGATATTGAATATCAGTAATTTTTTATTGTGGCATGTATGTACACTTTGAGTCTTACAAAATAGCATAAAATATGAAATTAATATTTAGTGGTGCTCCTAGATGTGACACTTTGTGGCAAGGATGCACTGAGAGTTTGTGTGAAAGCATGGTCCACGTTTTCCCTTCATATCTGTCACAGATGTGGGTGAGGTCTTGTTTCTTACAGTTGATGATCAAGGAGCTCCCAGATGTTCAACTGGAATTGTGTCAGGGCTTCTAGATGCCCAGGAAGAATCTGTAGCCTCTCTTCCATAGAGTGGCAACTTTGGAGGTCTGGAAAGTGGCATAAGATGATCATCCAGAATGGATATGTATGCAATAGAATTCAGAAAACCCTCTAAAACACTAGTTCATCATTTCCACTGACCAAAATTACTGCCCACAGAACACTAAAATCACTGTATAAAAGTATGAGCCTCAAACAGGCCTAAAATGCTTGACTGGCCTTTCTCCACACCCATGTTTGTCTGTTCAATATGAATTGATGAGAGGTTCATCAAAGAACAGAACAGATGTCAGAATGCCATAGGTTTGTTTCCTTTCCTGTGCCCATGCATATTTACACTTTATACTGGTTTCTGTAAGCAGGGATTTTTGTCAGGCCATGCATCCATTGTAGCTCAGTTTACCCAAATATCATTGAATTGAATGTTGTGATACATTTACAATATTGTCAATATGGGCAAGTGTCCTGCATGGATTAGAATTCACCTTGTGAACAAAGGCTCTTTGGGTTAATTCTGTAACCATTAATGGCCATCCTGATCAATGGTTAGCTGCTCTTTCATTTGAAGAAAATCAATGGTAATATCATGCATTGTCAAGCACAATCTGAGTGTCCAAAATTCTAACCTTCTGAAAATAGTGATAAAGTACTAGCAGCAACTGTATGAGGCATCTTTAACATTATTCTAGCTCTGTTTTCTTATGGTGTACTAATTATAACCCGAGTACATGGTCTTAAGGGTAACATATGGGTTCTTATTTTATTTCCGCAGAGCTCTGTATAATTAAATTTTATTCACAGTAATTCTCACTACCATAGCTGAAACACACTGCCCTGATATAAGTAAATAGGCTGTCATTTTTGTTTAACTTGTTTCCTTAGGCTGTTTCCTTCAGACATATAAGTGTTTATTTCAGTTGAGCTGATTATTCTCATGGTTGGTTTTAGTTATTTGTGACCAAGGTGAAAGTCTTTTGACCCTATACACGTTTTCCTCTTTTAAGGCATGTAGAGGGATGAGGGTTTTTTTTTTTTTTTAAAGTATCTTGAATCTGAGGGTAATCTGAAAAAATGCGTGGAATGTCACTGACTGTAGCTGTACAAATTTCTAGCATATACTTGCTCTTGTAAACAGCTGTCAACACCAAAAAACAAGATTCCCCTTGTGTGTGTGTGTGTGTAGGTAAGTCCGCCTGCCTGCCTACCTAATGCTACCACTAATCAGGCTGAATGGAAACAACAACAGAAACCAGAAAAACCTCTCTGCTTTTACGAGTTAAATCTAATTGCTTATTCAGGCATCAGACTCAGGTTTGATGTCTGTTATTGAACAAAATTACTTTCATATGTGATTACCATATACTGACTAGTTATTACTTTGGAGAAATTTTTTAAACCAGATAAATGATTGCCCAAATTTAAAAAAAAAAAAAGTTTTTTAATTTTTTTTTTCATATCTGCATGATAAACAAACTTAAGCAAATTATGCTTAATAAATAGATTATATGAGAAAAATTTAGGGAATGGTGTTAAAAGGTTAACGTCTGCATACTAAAAATAATTTTGAGAGGGTTCATAATAAACGTTAGAAACAACTTTTCTGGTGTGACATAATTAATTTTTAATTAAGATGAGTACTTATTAAAGTCACTTTAACAATATTTCAATATTATTTTATTTTTTATAAAACGTTCAGTAGATATTTGAAAATGGGTCTTTAAGTAGTATGTATGTATCTACAAATAACTTTTAACTCCATTATTAAAAATTGAAGAAAAGCAGCATCTTCAACAAATAAACCACAGTTATTACCATTGTAAGCTAATAGATATTTGTTTGATTTTCTATATATATGTAAAAAAGTATGGAAACTTTTTATTTTTCTTTTTATGAAGAAATTTTAAAATAGATTTTTGGATAAGTATTTTCTCTTAACCTGATATACAGAAGAAATATCATGGTGGTTAATGATGTAAACATAGCGACACCAATACAAGAAACATGCTACATTACTAAATAGCATGTTTTCTAACAAAACAAGCTCTTAAGTTTGAAAATTAACTGCAATGGAAATTAGTTTTAATTACTGTTTTACCTGTTAATGCAGCACTCTATTCTCTTGTCAGGCATAATTCCTATGAACATCTGTGTAATTATTTATTGCCATTTTAGCTCATTTTGGACCTTGGAAGTATGGTCCACAGCATGGTTTTGCCAGAATTTCACGTTGGAAGCTTGACCTGCCACCTACCAAGGTATGTAATATTGTCATGGTGTAAGATAAGAATAGTAAAAAAAATAAATCAAATTGTATATAAGTCCCTATTTAAAACTTGTATATGTCTGTTTTAATGCACAGAAACTTTATTCTATTGTCATTTGAAAAGATAATTCTATGCCATTTACTTTAATTACAAAAAATTTCAACTTAAGTTCTTGCATTATCAATATATTTTCTCAAATGTAGTGCCACATTTTCAATAGAGTAAGATGGTTTTGCTGCATACACTTTATTTGGTACATCCCCATAAGAAAAAGTAACAAGGTTAGGCCTGCGCTTTTGAGAGATCATTCTGTTGGGAGCCATAGACTTGGCTAATGCTAGTGTTTTCTATGAAGGAATCTGCGCTAGGACTATCAGTGCCCAGATTTTGAGTTAAAAATTTTTAGCACTCTAAGCAACACCCTACCACTCCCAGAAGAGACAGGTTCCTTCAGATTGTTTTTACAATCATCAAATCTATTAACATTTTCTATAAAGCATTAATTATGAGTCTGCACTATGAAGATCTATTAAAAATCTGATCATGAATGGTATACAATAGCAACAATTATAAATTTTTGTTTTATTGATAATGATGATTCTTTAGTTTAAAGATGGCAGAGCACAATCAGTATAGTAAAGATGCCTCTGAAAGTATCTACAGTGATTGATGACTTGACTTTTCTTTTGAATATAAATGCTGAATTTCAAGTATAAATTACACAAATTGATAGGTGAAGTTTATACTTATTTACTGGATTATAGTTTTTAAGGAATTTTACAGATGTTAAGTATACAGTGATCTAATTAGAAGAATCCTTTTCTGGTTGGCACTCACAAATATAAGAATGAAGACTTTCCACTTACTATTTTTATTATCAGAAGATGATTACACTTTTAAATTTCCAAATCTCTAATTGCTTTGTATTAAATTTGAATGCCAATGGTATATTTTATGTATCAATAAAAAAAAAATTTTTTTTTTTGCATTTTAGCTGATTGGGTCCTGAAGCATTCAAGAGTGGAACTAGTTTACACAACTCAAATCTTTAAAATGTTCTGAGTTTGAAGAAAAGTTGCTATTAAGTGTAACATTTCTTAGGGGCACACGTTTGTGTGTGTATGTGTGAATAGTTCAAAACATTTTATTTCTTGATCAAAATTTTTAGCTAAACAATTTTAGTAGATTAACTTTTATCAGATAGCTTTAGCAGCTAAAGGATTAACTACAAAAGAGAACACTAGTTCTTAAGTGGTCAGTATATCTAGAGTTTGAAAATTTTCTGCTGGCTTTTAAAAAATTTTAGCTGCCTAGTTAATATGTTGTTTTGAAATGTTTTGTGTTTTTATATCATTCCCCTTTTGCTTAAAATGTGTTTGTTTTAAGGAGCTAAACACTCAGTTTTCACTTTATGAAAAGACTGCAGGTAAAATCATAACAGACACTGTTCCTTGCAGGACAAAAATGGTAATGTGTTTGCTGCATTTTGCCTTGAAGAAAATGAGCAGTCAATAAACATGTTGAACATAATGTAAGTAGGTTTTGTCTAGTTGTATATTTAACATGTTAAAGTTTTGTTTTTAAAAGTTTTATAAGATTCTAAAAACTAACTAAAATTCTTTTAAAATATGTATTCATAATTGACCCAGTACTATTATAGAACACATGGTATTCTGCACTGTGGTACTATCTGTAATTTATAGCTAGGTATTGACTGAACAATGAAGTAGTCTTTATTTTTTAAAAAAGTATTTGTAGTTTGTAAAATAAAGGATTAGCTTATATCTTTTAGCTTTCTTGTTTGTTTTGTAAAGAAATTTGTTTGGATCTCTTCGGTTGGTGTGGTAGTGTTTTTAGTTTATTCATGATTGATTTTTACTTGTTTTGTCTTTCAGCTAATTAAAGATTACTTTTGTCTGGTCTTTTGTGTCAGCAGTTTCTTGCAGTATGCAAGTTTATATTTTATTGCATCAAGCAAAACATTCTGGAAGGCAACTCCCTTGATTTATCTTACTTATGACTTTAAAAAATCTTTAATTCATTACCTACAGGTGGTAGTACAAGCATTAACATCTTGGAAAAAATGAAATACAGAAATACCATGCCCTGATGTAGTTGCACTGCTCTTGCAGAATAATCAAGTTGTTTTTAAATCTCCTCTATAACAGGTTCAAGCTGGTTTATACTCTGAGACTGGAAGAATCGTCTTTTCAGATTAACTTTTCTATTCATAATACTGGTAAGCAATTTCTTTAGATATTTTAAAGAAAACTTCTTACCTATTATTTTTATAGGGATATGCATAAACTGACCCCTCTCTTTCTCTCTCACACACACACATCCTTTCACTTACTCTGTTAATCATTCTCTCTCTCTCTCTCCATGGAGAGTTTCCCACTTTTGAATAACATTTTCATGTCCATTCATCAAACTGTGACTTTGAAATGTTGATAAATGAAATGAAATAAAACATTTGATAATAAATGTTTGGAACAACAAAAGTAATTTATAGTTAGCAGTTTATCAGCTTTTGTTTGAATTTCATTGTAGAAATGCATTTTTTTTATATAGAAAT
This sequence comes from Nautilus pompilius, assembly GCA_018389105.1. Lineage (NCBI taxonomy): Eukaryota > Metazoa > Mollusca > Cephalopoda > Nautilida > Nautilidae > Nautilus > Nautilus pompilius. The sequence continues at coordinate 654,798 of JACATO010000320.1, forward strand.
ACTTATTTATAATTGGTTAGAAAAAATAATATATATGTAATTTGCCAAAAAAAAGAACTGAAAGCATTCTCATAAGACAAGTCAAGCAAAAGTTGATAAATTGTTAATTATGACTTCATTTGATTAAGGCCAATTAAAAATCATATTGCTATGAGCAGGTAGAAACTTATATTAATACTGTTGCTTTTAGATAAAATAACATATGATTTCACCTGTTTGCTGCATACATACATACTCACACCTGATGTTGAAGAGGTGGAAATTACTGACCTGAAGACTCTTACCTATGTGGATAAGGTAAGTTAAGTTACACCTGTCTGTAGGTAGATGTAAATATCATTACCTCAAGTCTTTGCTCAACATTTCATCTTGCAGTTAAAACAGAGGTTTGATATATTAATATAAAATGAAGCATACATTTTATGAAGTACAAATTTTTCTGTTAACATATTTTAATGGAAAGAGAAAAATATTTACAGTGTATACACATTACTGTATACTAGTTTAAAAAAAACATAAAACAAATTGGGATTTTTTAAAATTTTTATTCATACTGTGGAATTTTTAAAAATGTTCTTTAGTTGATAGTTTGCTTCAAAAAATAAAATATGAAAATGATCTAAAGACTGAAGTCTTTATAAAATGTATTTTGTAGAATTTTTCTATGCATGTATTTAAAATTAGGAAAAGAGAAATTCAATTACTGAATTTTAGTTTTTTTTCTTCAAGTTTTTATGTGCATCCTGCTGTTTTAATTTTATTGAGTTAAAATTTAACAATTTTTAAGTGAAATGTGTTCACTCTTATTTTTTTTTTTAATTTGCACATTAACTTTTTTTTTTCAACTTTAGAAACTGTTATTAAATTTTCAAATTAATTATTTTACTTTCTCATTTGTTTGTTTCTAAACAGTATTATTTATTGGTTATCAAGATAGAAGACACTTTTGTTAGCTGCTTTTCCTTTTGGTGGCTGAAGATAACATTTTTCAAAGTTATATCTATCAGCTTAGTATGGAAGGCAAGAGACTTTTGATTATCTAAACACACTGCTCTATCTCAACAGTTGACAAATAAAGAAGTAACGGAAGAAAATGAGAAAGTCCAAGTACACGGAGAAACAGACAGGTGAGATATATTGTAAATGGTCATAATGTGAACATTCTACTTGTCTACTAATAAATATGGTTATGGTAAAGTGAAGTCTGGCACTTAAGATATACACAGCTTTTTTATTGCTTCTAAATTTAGTTCTGTAGTAGATACAACTGTATGTGTATTTTTAAATGAAAAAGCTATGCAAAAAAAGAGAGAATAGAACTATATTAGGTTTAATTGTTAAATTAAAACATTTTAAAATATGGTATGTTACTTGTCTGCCTTTTTCTTAGACTCCAAAATAGACTATTTAATTAAAATTTGTTTTCTTAATATATATATATACAAAGTGGTTTTTAACATCATAAATTTAGAAAGTTTAAATATGAAACCTTTATATTTCCAGAATTTACAAGAATGCTCCAAGAAAGATTACAGTCAAGACCACACCAAACAGAATCATCATGATTGAGACGCTCAATTTTCCAGATATTGGTATGAGCATAATTTGCATAACTGCTTTCAAGATTCACATTATTGAAAAATAACAAAATTTACATTAAAAAAAAACATGATATGTCAATTAAAAGCTACTTAGTTTAATAGAAATTCTTAATTACTTCTTGTTATTATTTTAATAGTTAACTTGGCAATAGAAATCGTGGAAGAAACTAGGACATCAATATATGTAGTTTGACTGATGCTGTGCACATCTTCTGAGGTTCTACTAGTATGTCTGAATTGGAAAAAATAAATCTGTCTCTATCCGTTTTTTTTCTGGCCATTAGCAACTACTATTTTATTATTTCTAACCAAAAAAATTTTAATAAAACAGAAAATGTAACTAAAAAACATGAGAATGTAAATGAGGCATCATCCATAATATTAGGGGGGGGTGACAAAATGGAATAGATTTTGTGTTCAAATTTTTGTTATGATAGATGGAACACAAACAAAAATTAATACAGACTAAAAATTACTTTATTAATCAGGTTGACTCTTACTTTTTCATTAATATATTTTTGGATGAGGCCAGGATACATTTCAAATTATTAAATCAAAAAAGGGAACAGGCTAACATTTAAAGTAGGTGCATCCATTAAGCAAAAAACTATGCTAAAGCATTTAATTAAGTTGGTATACTAATGTGTATTTGCTTTATTAGCAATTAATAAATTACTTGATAAACATCTGTTAAAGAAGACTAGATAGAATGAATTGTGACATAAGGGACTTTTGAGCCAGAATATGAGTTTTTGCCAGTTTAGTTATTTTTCATTGAAAATATCTCTCAGTTATTCATCTATCATTATAGAAAGTTTCTTTTTTTTAATGATATTTTTAAATTAAAACAAAAAAATGTGTTATATTAAAACTTTCTCAAGGTTTTTCACTATTTCTTGGTAGCCCTATCTCATTTATTTTACATCATAAAAGATTCAGAAACATTTTTGTCTTTTGGGGCAAAATATAAAAATTTGTAGTTGATTTTCAAGAAATTTTATCATTAGTAGCATTGAAAAAAATAATGGGTTGAGATAAATGTAAGATCTATAAAAGATCATTTAAACAGGGTTATTGTGATGAGTTTTTAACTGACGACATGAAGTTATTCTGAGTAAGTAAAGATGATCTTACTGAAAGACTGTTTGGGTAATTTTTCTTAGGTCAACAAGGGAAATTAAGACCTCTTTGACACTATGTGTGGATGATATTGGAGATGTGGACTAAAGAAATAATTTACAGGTTTATTTGTTTGTTTATTTTTTTTACACAGTTGTGTGGAATCCCTGGAAAGAAAAAGTGAAAGGAATGGCTGACATGGGCAATGAAGAGTACAAGAAATTTGTGTGTGTTGAGGTTGGCAATGTGACCAAGAGTGTAGAGATCAAATCAGGTCAGAGCTTTGAGTGTGTCCAAACCATTTCAGCTCTGGCTGTTCCCTAGATATATACCTCATGGTAATTTTGATCAGCTGTGTTTTGTTTGCTTTTTTTTTATTTGGTTTTATTCACTATATTTAAATGTTAGAAAGGCACTAAAACTCAGTATTCATTATAATATAGTTGTATCTGTACCCCTTATTGCAGCATATCCTACCTGTTGTAGGCTATAGTTAGTTTTCTATACACTCTACTATTTACTGTTTTGTTGAATTATGTCTACTTGCTTCATGATATTGGGTATTGCCATGAATGAATTTTAAAAGTTGAAATATACTTTTGAGGAGGTTATGAATATCAGGTTTACATGATGTGAATGATTATTACCTTCTAAAACCATTTTGTCTGTAATATTCAACATTTGTAAACCATTTTTCTTGATCTGAAAACTTCTAGTACAACTTAGTACGATTACATTACTCCTAACCATAGCTTTACAGATCAAAACACAGAGAGAAGAATCATTTGGGTTGGTTAGCTAAAATATCACTCAGCTTTATTCTAGAATATTTAAACTTACTGCATTGGTTATCAGAGAAATTGCATAACAGTAGTTTTTGTGTCACAATTTTTATTATCTACTGTTTTATGGCAAGAGTGCTTGGATTAAGGAGAACTACCTAATTAACATGCCAGCATTGGGCAAGTACTGGCCCAATACAGGCTGTTGTATTGGCCCGATATAGTTTGTGGAAAAACTCGTATCGTAATGGTAGGCTGGTATTGGCCCAGCATTGGTCTAATACAGGCATGTTTGTTGGGTAATTGCATTTTTAAATTTCTTTATACTAAACTAAACTAAAATGAAACTGGAACTACATCTCCAACTGAACCAAACACTCCAGCTCCCATTAGTTGTTAACAAAAAAAATGGCAAAACTGAATGTTAGGAACAACTTAAGCAGAAAAACCAAACAAACAAATACCTTGGAATATTTCATGCGGTCTTTGTCTTCAACCAAAAAGTGCCTCAGGAGGTTAAAAAAAACAAAATAAAAAAAGAGACTGCAAAGTGCTAAAAGAGTTTGTATGTGCAACATGCTAAGAGTAAAGATATATAAATTAACTAATTTTTAAAATTAGAATAAGAATAACAGCACAGAAAAAATCTAATCATTTAAGGCCGTTTTGAAGTATTGATGCTTAGATTCTATAATTTAAAGTTTGAAATCAATCTGTCCACAGTCCTCACATTAAGAGAAAATTTATGACTTGAATTAATTGCCATATGATATGTGGATAGGATATTTTCCTTCTGACAGATTTGCAATGTATCTACCTCTTATACAGCAGATAGTTTCTGATGTATGCAGCCTCTCAGAAGTGGCATTAATATAATATACAGCATGCAGGCTATAAGGAATCAGAATTCTGTTTTTGAAAGAGAACAATGATCCACTTGCATTGGAATTAGTAAAACAGATTTTGAGTTTTAAAGTATGAAATCCTTTTGATAATTTAATTTTTTTTTTTTAATTGTATGGTATGAAAACCAAGGAAAGGACTGACCAAATATACAACTTTTGAGAGGGTTCAGGAAATTATGGAATTGTAATTTACACAATACATTATGAATACAAGATTGAATAGTAGAAAGAGGAAACCTATTCTGCATTGATAGTTTAGTAAAAAATTTGACCCGACACAGCACAGTTGCTTAAAAACCATATTCTATTATATAAGTAAAAATATTTGTTTTTATCTAACATGTCTATGATTCATAGTAACATATGATGCACCTTTGTTTATATTTTTCATATCCAGATAAAATAAATTATGTTAACATACATTACTTGATAGTATTTTATGTATTATAACTAAATTTTAGCTTGAATATTTTAATTAGGTATTTTATTGTTTGAAAATTTCAGGATATTTTTCTTAACTTTTGACTAAAAGGTTTTCCATCTAATAAATCTAATGGTATAATTCTAAATTCAAGAAGGTAAAAAAAAATGAGGCACGAGGCTAATTCAAAGTTGACTTTAGTTTTTTGTTGGTGGTGGTTTTAATGTTCCTTGTAATGCCAAACGGCCTAATAGATTGTAATTTTTGTTGTTAATAATTATATAATTAATATTTTCAGCTTAGAATGAGAATTTTATATTATGTAAAAAAAACCAAAAAACAATTCAGTTTACATACTGGTCAGGGTTAAAATATTACTCAAGAAAAATAGAATCGCAGGAATATGACTTGATTACTAAAACAAGATTATTTATTTTACAAAAGTTTAAAAATTGAACACATCAAACAGAAATGTTATTTGCAGCTTATCATTTTTTTTTTTTTACATGTTCAGAGCTGGTTTCTCACAACACATTTTGAAACAGGATAGAAACCACATCCCTGTTTATTATTATATCTTTGGTCACATCCTGCCCAAATTACCAAACACTGGATGTGTTGAGAATCTTAATGGAAATAAACCATTCAGTATAAAAGATAATTTTATAATTGTCCAGAGGTAAAAAAGAAATTTCTATAAAGCTCTTCCATTGATCAGAAACCATACAAAATGTCATTTTTGTTTGCTTTGGCAAGCACAGTAAAAATATACAATGAGGGTCAATAATAAGCTGCCATCTGCATGGATTGGTTAATTTGCTTACTAGATCTGAACCACATCAGCTCTTTGACCATCTTTCACTACTGCTATATTTGGCACTGTCTTAAGAAGCTTATAGATAACTGTGTGGGTCCTGGTATATTGGATGTGGGAACTTGAGGGTATTCTGAAACAACTTAAAGCCATTATTGCTGCCAAAGACAGAGCCATGCACAATACCAGCTGGGAAATATTTTCTTAATCTGCACAGAGATGACATTCCATCTATATAATTGACACCAAATAGTAATTTAATATCATTTGGTTTTGTTTTCAGTAAGTTGTCTCAAGCAAATGTTTTTTTTTTTTTATATGCTGACATTGAGCTTAGCTTCATAAAGTAATGTCATTAATAAGAAAGATAGCATTTGTTTATAACAGACTACCTAGCTTTCCAAACTTTTATTATAATATTATATTACAATACATGTCTCTTTTTTAATTTATTTTTTAAATAAATTGTAATGTATAGAAAATTAAGTTTGTATTTATTGGTCTAAACTTATGTGGACATTTAAAAATATTACAGATTTTAAAATTGAAATGATATTTTGTACACACTGGAAATTTTGTGTGGGTACTTGATAGGATAGACAATTTCTAAAGAATAGTTGGTTCTATAAAATTGAGATTCTAATAACATTTCAGACCCTTTTTAAAATTAATTTTTTCATTATATTAGGTCTGATGTCCTTGAAAATCTTTTTTCTCCATTTAGTATTAATTGTTATTTATTTCCTTTTTGAAATGTGTATTATATTTGAAGTTATCCAGTATAGTTGTTTCTTTTTTAAAGATTTATCCTTTCAGCTAGAATACTATCCATGGAATTGTTAAGTTCAGATGTAGCACAAAAATACTCAGCCATGCCACTGTGGAACTTAATTATTTTCTCTGACAGCCAGCTGAAAGATCAAAACACTTTTTAAAAACATTTTGCCTGCATTTGCCATAGCTTTAGTTATTGCAACAACAGCACTAACTGAAAAAAATCTCATTAATAACTTTGTGTGTGTGTCTGTCTGTATCCCTGTCCCCTTGTGTCTGTCTGTGTCCACTTTCTAATGTTGCCAAGTTATAAATTCCATACAGGTGAAAATCAAATGCCTGTAAACAGTTTTTTTTTTTTCATCTGACTGAAATACCTGCTTAACTGTGACTTTTGACCTCTGTTAAATGCTTTTAGTAAACTTTGTACATTATCTTCTGGTCTTGCACCCAGTTCTACATATCAAGATCTAGCAGGTTATTTAAATTATTCTTATGTAAATTTTTATTATTATTATTATTATTATTATTATTATTATTATTATTGTTTATTTGTATTTAATCATTAGAAAAAATCTTTGTGTAGAATTGAAAAAAAAATTGTATACATCAATTCCATTTTTCTTTTTGTTCTAGTTTGATATTTTATAGCACAGCTGACTTCAAACAACTTTTTACTTTTTGTGCTAAGCTTTGCACAGATCGAGGTGCTGCCTATATTGTATAATATATATTTTATTATAGAATTTGTGGCATTGGTTAATATGAGTAGCTTATACCCATTGGCATAATTTGTTATGTAAAAGTCCATAAAAATATAATTGCTTTTATTTAATGTTGGCATATAAAAAAATAAAATATCAATAATATCAATACAAACTGTAATGCAGCAGCACATTTAATGAATTAATCTCATTGAAACACTGGACACAGCAAGTTGATGGATGATAGATTTTAAATTATCTACTGTGTCTGTATTCTCTAAAGTTTGCTTATCTTCACATTGAGCAAGAATTAAATAAAATGTTTAATTTAAAAACAGCCTAATCTAAAATGAAATTAAGATGTCAGCAATATTTCTAGTAATGATAGAAATACCTCATACAATTACTAGAATCATTGAACTTTTTCTCAAGTAGTCTATCTTTCCTTGGGTGTTAAAACTATATTTTAGGCATTAGAATATTAATTTGGATAATTTTAACAAGTTTAATGTCTTTCAACTCTGTTTTTTTTTTTAAAGTAAAGCATTGTGGTCACCCTGATTTATCCTATCATTTGCTTTAACATTTTTACAAGTAATAATAAATTTTTTATTTGCTTTGATAAGGCTCAAAACATTATGAGCAAAAACTTAGGGATTTGGGTCTCCGGTGCAGTTGCATAATTTACAATACTTTATGATAGCAAGCTTTATTCAGTGTGGAAGTAAAAAAAGTAATTTAGAAATTTTTTATTCATTAATAGCTCTAATCTCTTTGCTTAAATTCTCTGAGACCTTATGAACTTTAGATGGCTATCATCTCACTGCTAGAAGAAATGTATTGTTACAGTATTAAAAGGGTGTATTAGGATGGAAATAAAAGTGTAGAGGACACAAAGTTCAGCTTGCATTAACAGCAGACAGCTAGATAAATTCTGGAAGTACTTCTGCATCACTAATTTTGAGTTAAACCAACAGAGATTTTCTTCCTTTCTTTTTATTTTTTTTTTTAAGTGCAGCCATTATAGAAAAACAAATTAAGATTTTCAATCTATTTTTTTTTTATTTGTATTTACATCTTTACTTTGTTTCTCCTGAATGTTAGAGTAACTTTTTTCTTAATATAAAGTACAGTGGTAGGGGGAAAAGGGGATGGTTTGTGAAATTTGTGAAGTTTATTATTTTAAAATATTGAAAAGGAGCTCTGCTGTCACCTAGAATCAGTTGTGTATCACTATTGTGAAAACTGCATATCTTTTGTATTGTTATGGAATGAGCATTTTAAAAAAATTGCCTAAATACATTGTTGTCACAGCATTGAGCCTTTTATGAACTATAGTATAGGGCAGAATAAATTATACCTAAGTACAGATTATTTATGCCAATACACAAATATTAATGAATATAAATATCCTAACATTAGACATGCTTGATGACCTGTTTGCAGGAGCAGGGGAAAGAAGTATAATCCGCATGAGGCTACCAATTTTCAGCCACTGTCCTACATAGTCTTTTAGATTAAAAATATTCAGCAGAGGATCAACCAAGGAGATGAACATTAAACTTTGTTGTTTTAACAGCATTGAGTTTTGAACAGAAGAGATGATAATGTTCATGGCACTGAATGATTGATTGCTCACATTTGCTGTTGATATAATCAAATATTCAAAAAAATTTTTCATACGGCACACTATCAGCATTTCACTCACAATGCCATTTCTGCATGCCAAACTGTTAGGTCAGGGAAATTGTCTGCAAGTTGGCAAGCAATGGCAGCAAGTTTCCAAGCATATTAGAAGCTCCATCACATTCATTTTCAATAAGAATTTTTTTTGAACCCATGACTATGCAGAACATTCAGAGATGTTTCCAAAACAATGGCAGCTATGTTGCCCAGTTCTACTCAGTCAGAAAAAAAGAAACTGCTTGCCTTTGTCAAATCTGGCAGTTTATATGCAACTTATCACTAGTGCAGTCTTTTTACTAATAGTGGTAGATTGTTGATCATGAAGCCCACTTTCTGATCATTTTTTATTATAAACTTGATCAGTTTCTTTTGCATTTCACTCTCTCAATATGATGACATATGTCTGTGCATGCATGATTTGACTACAGAATACTCACATTTCCAGGCTGTTTGCTTCTTGAGTGTCAGTTAATGGTGGTGAGTCTGACATGGGACAATTTAATTTCATAATTTGATAGGCAATTCAAAATGTACAAGATGTTTTTTACTGCTTTAAATTGTGCTTTGACATTTAACATTCTGTTATCTATTTTTTTAGCCAGAGAAGTTATTTCACAAGCTTGTGTGCACATGTGTATGAGTGTAACTGAGTGAGTTTGACGAGATATTTTTTCTGAACTGTCTGCTGTTTGTTTTTTTCTTTTGAGTCACCATATTCCTTACCAGAACCTTCCACCCACTCATTTTCTAGGCTTTAGATCTTCATTGGTCCCAATTTCTATACTGACTTGTATGTGAAACATCCTAGCCATTTCTACTAATTGTCAGTTACTTGTATGTTTTAAGTATTTATGCCACTGATCATTTGTCCAGTAGCTTGAAAAATGCTCTTCTTTGTCAGATAGCCATTCTATTTGTGTTCTGGAGCATGTGTTTCTTTTTTATCCATGTCTATAAACAGCATCACCTGCTGCACTGATTGTATTGTAATGGGTCGTAAAAATTCCTGTAGCTTTACTTTTTAAAAGTTACAAACACAACAGTTGACAATTATTTATAGTGATTTTAAAAAATCAGAGGCATCATTAAACATAGCAAACTATTTAAAATAACAATAAGAAAATAATAAAAATAATTCCTTAGGTGAAATAGTATTTAAAATAAATTACAAACTCATTAAAGTCATTACAGACCCTATAGTTACAACCAAATAAACATTGAGTAAAATATTTTGAAGTCTACTAAAAGGTAGCGGATGGTTTTGAGCCTTTCTGCTTTTAGTTTAGCTTACTGAGTAATTTCAATGTAGTGTTGGCATGTAAATGAAACTTAAGCATTTAAATCTCTAGAAAATATCCATTGTTTGTAAACAGTTAAGAAATGCCAAATAATATTCCTTTAATTCCACTTAATTAGTTGTCATTATTACATTTAACACAGTGAACCAATGGGACAACATAGCATCCCTTTATTTAATTGTAAGATATTTTATTCATATAACTAATGTTCAGTTGTAAAATGCTGTAAAGCATAATCATTTCCATCATTTTTGCTATGGCAAAATTGCAGCATCTTAGATGTTTGCTAAACTCTTTAATTAACATAGTTGTTAGTTTTTATTTTGTTGTTGTTTCTGCTACTGTTGTCATTTTGTAATACAGCACACACTATTTAAAACTGGTGTTCTCAGGAAAGTAATGCCAGTTATATTATGGAATTCTTTAACTTTCGATTTTTATGGACTTTGCTACCAAGTTTTTAATTAAAGTTGTGCCTTAAATGCATTTATTTACATTGCTCTAGCATTGAATTCAGAGTAGTCTTCTATTTACCTGCGCTGTACTGTACTGAATAGATTTTAATCTGTTATATTTATTTATCTATATTAATTCATATTTATTATATTAGTTAAAAACAGTTTATAGTTTAATTATATATGTAACAAATAAAAGAAATAAATACTTTAAGAATCTGCTGGTGTTTTGCACTGTTCCATCCAGTTTACTAACCTTGAATGGATTAGTAAGGAAATTACACACATCAGGGAAACAAAGCCACAGGTAACTTAAGAAAAGGAAAAAAGAGAGACATCAATAAAAGTGCTTTTGGTAACTTTTACTGAAATATATCTCCCAGTTTATTGAATCTTGTTATTCTGAAGGTCATAAGAATTTTAATGACTTTGTTTCAACATTTATAGGATGCTAATCAAAACCATTTGTTCTAAAATAAATAACCCTTTCTATAAAGTCTGTCTGAAGAACAAGATGAGTTGTGAGAGAATGCAATTTAGATTTTGCAAATTTTATTTTTGAGAAAGTTTGCTCCTACAGATATGTGCTGCCAAAAGCTGTAATGAACCTTCTTGAGAAAAGTTTTGATGTTGAGATAACTTCTGGTGAAGAAGAACAAAAATTTAACACTTTTTTTTATTTTCCCTTAAAAAATTCATGGGCCTGTACATCATTCCTAATTGTAAATCTTCAGGTGTATCATTCACTTCTACTTCAAATTTTTTTCTAAGATCTGCAGCTCTTTGTTATATTTATGGAACTTTGATAGTAATATTTCAACAAACTTTGCACCTATGTTGGCTGGCAGTTCACAGTGATGTTATTTCTTGATGTAGCACTTTCACAACACTTAAAGTGGACAAGGCTACAAGCTTTTATCAGTTGAAAGAGTTTTAATTTAGCTTTAAAAGATTTTATGTTGCTGAGCATGTTACAGATAAATTTGCTTTTTTCCCCGTAGTTTTATATTTAGCTCATTCAAGTAAGTTGTCATGTCAACCAAGAAAGTGAGATCGTAGACCAGACAGTTCAAGCACAGGTTTTTGATTTTTCTACTACAAAACATTTCCATTTCAGTTCTCTGTCCAAAAAAAAAAGTTCCAAGATATTTCCACAACTTACCCAACACACTTCAGAATGGTACAAAATGTCGCTGTAATATGCTCCATTTTGGGATGGAATACAGAACTGGTGATGATTGAGTCCTTGCCTGTAAATGAAAATGACACAGGATACTATAACTTTAATCATTCCACCTAAATTTTGTGTTTTCTCACATGAAAACTGCTGCTGAATAATACAGTGAAACTCCATTGGAATTTCAGAATTAATTTCTTCCATTTGCCTTTGATATGCCCTAAGAGCTGTGTTTTTTCCAACCATATTTTTAGCACCATCAGTAGTGATACTGTTCAGTCAGTTGCAGCTCAGGTCGAGATCTTTTGTGTCTCAAAATTTTAAATATGTCTTCACCATTTCTATCCTTGAGACTTTGGAATTCTGTCAATTTCTCTAATGAAGAAAAGAAGTTGAGCAGTGTTTGAATATGTTATTACTTTCATCTAGTGCTAAAGAAACGTTTTCTTTAATTGGGAGCAAAGATCTTGTTTAATTCTGTGATTGTATTTGTGAATATGCTTGCTTCTTAAGTACACACTTTCTATTAGGACACATCACATTTAACTTTCATTAAGCACTTAAGAAACTCTCCATCTATAAATGCCTTACTTTGTTCAGTGATCAGTTTAGCAACCCTGTAGTTTGTTTATTTGTCTGGAACCAGTACTGGGGTAGTGACTAAGAGGGTAAGGAGAGTAAAAATTCCTCAGCCCTAAAATGCAAAATGAAGGGAAATCCAACAATAGCCAATAGAGATTAAACAATTTTTAAAGATATTCACATTTTTTTCTGCTAAGGGTAATATTTTATGTTAATGAAGTTTTCATCATTGGGGCCCCCCCCCTGTTTATAATGTAAAACAGCATGATACATTTATTTATGGACATGGTGCTCCCGCATACAGAAAAACAATATCACATAGCAGAGTCCTGCTGATTAGTTCTAGCAACAATATTCTGGCCTTAGTTTTTCTACTAGAACATAGCTACATTGGGATTGCACATCAGTACCTTTATTAAAACTTATCTTATCACTGTGACCACACTGAACATGTTTGCAGATGGGCATTGTGGTCTGTGGAGATGCCTACATCACAATGGCAAAGAAGCAGTCACATCAATCTTTTACCCAGAGAAAGTAAGTCATCAGTAAGTGTGAAAAGCCAGGAGTTTGACAGATATACAGCAAGTCAACCATGAACAAAATTTTGAAAGAAAAAGGAAATGCTAATGCAATATGCCAGTTTTGACTAAAGCCAATTAGAATAGGAAGCACTGAGAAGCCAGATCTCAACAAGGCCATATTTTTATGGCTCAAATGTTACAACAGGGTGCAAGAGTGTCCAGGCCAAACTTCAAAGAAAGGGATATCAGCTGACATGGATGGGAATTAAGGATTTCAAAGCCCCTCCTAGATGGCTCACTAGTTGTAAGGATTGACATAGTGTTGTTTTCAAGGAGAAAGATTGTAAAAAAGCAGGCTGCTGATAGTGATGTTGTGTTGCCACGAGGTGGAGGGTTAAGTGGTTACCTGTCATTCTACAGTTGTACACCCTGTCAGATATCTACAATGGCATTGACTGCTATTTTTAAAGGATCAATAGGCAGGTCTGTAAATTAGGTTTAAATTTAATTCATTTAATTTGAATCAACTTGATATGTATCCCTCTTCACTATTCAGGTGAGTTGACGTGTGGGTCAGGATGAGTGCAACTGCCTATAAAAGGAATCAGCAGAGAGCAGGCAAAGAGCTACATAAGAAACAAAAGAACACTTATAGAAATATTTTTTTTTGTTTTTAATTTTCAAAGGTCACACCATTGTGGATGAAATCCCTTTTGGTGAGATATGATTAAATTAAGGACTATAGAACCATCCTAGTTTGTGCAAGCATTGAATGGTACAGAAAAATTACAGTTGTTGATTAGTAAATCTAAGCATCCCTGAGAATCAGGATAAACTCTACCCAGCATCACATATTCATCCAAAGTCTGGATGACAAGTGACATCTTTATTGAGTAGCTCCACTGCTGGGTTAGGGAGCTTAATCTATAGAAATTAAACATTTTCCTGATGGTGGACATTCGTTAAGCCAACCCACAGCAATTGAGCCAAATGAAAATTGCACTTGAGTTCTCTCCAAACATTGCATTGATCATGGATCAGAGCGTGATCAAGAACATCAAGGGCCACTACAGACCCAAGCTTAATACAAGGATCATTGTTGCACTCATGGCCTGAAGTGTGTTGAAAACAATCAACCCGTTGAATAATGTATATGCTCACTGAAGCATATATAATGTGAGAAGTCCCCAAACAGTTGGTAAGTCCTGCAGGTTCCTGACCATTAATACTAAAGAAGCTTCAGCTGATGCACTTGGTGATGATCCCCTTCCACCACACATCCAGTGCTAAGTTTGAGCAGCTGGTCTTGGCTGATTAACTAATCAACTTCAGTACTTACTGAAAAGTTGATCCAGAAAGCAAAGCAGCTCCATCATGATGACACACCTGGTAAAGCTAAATAAGAAAAAGATGATGATGAACCCCTTCCTTTCCCCATACTTCTGTCAAACTTTTGGAAACACTACACATTGTGCATTCATATGTACAGCAAGATAATAACTTCAAAGAAGCAGAAAACTACCACAAGCTTTTCTACAAACCAATATGATTTTAATCATTGTTTTACTCCTTGTATTTTTGTATCTGCTGGCTAATACAAGTCAATTATATGATTCCATGTGAGATCTTCCTGTCACTCATTAATAAAAATTGCCAGTCATTGCCAACTAAGGTTTGGGCACCATAGAGTTGAGGATCTGTTCCTACTCTATTACATGCACCATCACCTGAAGTAAAAATAGGCATAATTCTCTGTTTTAAATTGTAACTATTGCATCTGTGGACCAGGATCTTTCATAAATTGCTAAGTTGTTTTTCAACTGTTAACCTTTGCCAAGTTTCTAATAGACATAAGCAGTGTTTTACTTAATATATTGTGAGAATATTATTAGCTAAATATATATAATAAAACGTTTACTTTTTCAGAAATTTTAAATCATCTTCCTGTTGCTTGTTTCTTCCGAAATTGTGGTTAACGGAATTGTTAGCTAATAAAAATTAAAGCGACTTAAAGAAGTAGATTTAAAATTAATTACGTGGTCTAATTATGAATTAAAGAGTTGTAGTTGAACGTGGAAACTTTTCAATAACAGTATAATTATTATGTATCGAATAATGAAGGAAATAAAAGATAAAGGAAAACAACTGAAAAGGACATGGTAACTCTGAAGAGGCGAAAGAAAATTATTCATGAGTAACAAATAATGAGGCTGAGCCCTCCCACAGCACCCTGGTATGAGGTCAAGTACACATAAGTAATTATAATTTCTATGTAACCATTAGTAAATTGGGTTTAAAAAATGTACTCGTACACGTTATTTTATTATTAGACTAAATAAACATTAGCATTTAAGAAGTAGCCTTCTGCCGGAATTTATCGACGTAGCGTACATCTAACGCGCTGCACCGGGTACGGGTTACGTAGAACGAAGATGGCGCTGAAAGCCGTCGTGGGGAGCTGCTGAGGGAGGGCGAAAACAGAAAGAAGGAAACCTCAATCTAGTTTGAGTCTCATGTCCCGGCCTGATCGATGTTTTAGCAGAAGCTATTTCCATTTCAAATTCTGTCTGCAGTCACCGGTCCTTTGCCATGCCAAAGGTTAACCTGACGAGGCTGAAGGCGATCCAAGAGGGAACCGGGTCCGCCGCTGCACGTGGTAAACAACTCACCATCTCAAGGTTTTTCGCCTCCGGGAATCAAAGTAAATTAGAGGAACATCAGGCTGACGTGGAAACCTCAAGGCCTGATTCACGTACACACGAGGTAAAAAAAAAACAAAAAAAAAAACAAACTGGAAAACCTCCTCCGTTTACTAGGCGGTGGAACTGATAAAGTTTATTCTCCGCCGAAACTTGTCGATTTTAATTATCCTTTTTCACTTACTTAAACTCCTGCCCGACAGCTTTGTTCCTCAGTAATACTATTAACGAAGTATGTACATTCACACCCCCCAACCCTCCAACCTTGGTGCACGAAATCAGATGCTTCAGATCATTGATAGTCCAATGGCCCGAGCAAAAAAAAAAAAAAATCAATCAAATCTACTATCACGTAGTTGTCGCCTGTACGGTAAACGCGACCCTAACGTTTTCATTGATAGATGTTGTTTTTTTCCTACTCCAACAATGAAAAAAATCCTCCAACAAACAGTAATTGCCAATACATCCATCTCGTCCGTCCTTCGGATTTAGCGAAACATTATCACACGACAAACATCTTTCTGTTAAAAAAATACGTTATGTTCTTAATAACCACACCCCCCCTCCTCCCTCCCTAAAACAAAACAAAACTTCTACACGTGGTGGTGTTCGTTTTTCGTGACAGACATTCACCAGTTTCCCCACTTTATGCTCGGCTACATTCCGCCTAGTTATTGTCATGTAAAATACCAGCGAGATAAATCATCTATTCCTGGTTGAGCAGAGCTATTCCGTTATTAGTAAGGAAATTCTAAAGAAAAGGCTGCCGAATAATAGTTGACTGGATCTCGAGTGGACTTCGGAAAAAAAAAAACAGTGAGTGGATATTCTTCAAAAGGATTTAATTTAAGAGATTTCTTTTTGTGTATAAATAAATGTGTTCATTGACTACCGCTGCTGCACTGCAAAGTAGACTTAAATATAACGGTATGTGAGGCCACCTACCTTTCTTGTAAACGTGCGTTACTCGGTTTATTTTTGTATTAATAATTATGCTAAGTTTATGTTATATTTATACAAAAGTTCTATAGTTGGAAAAAAAATTTACAAAATCTAAGATCACATTGTTTTGCAAAAAAAAAAATCATTTTAAAAATCCAATAAACTAATTGTTAAATTAGTTTGTTTTTTTGTTGTTGTAGGAACTGTGTACTCACAGATCTTGTGGTTATTAATTGTTTGGTTATATACGTATTGATAATTGCATTTTTGTAAATTAGTCCACTCCCAGCTTGGAATGTAGTTTTCTAAAATCTAGCAAATAAGGTCACATCAACAATGTAAGCAAGCCTAAAGATATATAAATTTTATTGTTGTTGTGCGATAGTCGTTTGTTTAGATTTTTCCTTTACGATGAAATGCAATTTTAACAAGAAATTTTGAGATGCTTTATTATTAATAAATCAAGTTATTATAAGTAGGACAGTAGTTGTCTCTCTTTGATTATTGAATATTTGCCAACTGATAACTAAAGGTCTGATGTGGTTGTCCATCAGGCAAGTGAACCAGCTCCTTACTTTTGTTGGAATACATTTTAAAGTTATTATCAACAGATCCCTTTCCCACATTTTTTTCTTCCAACTTTGGATGCCTACAACGGGATTAGGGATTTCTACTTTTTTTTGAACATATAATTCTGATGCAAATATCTTGACATAATATACACTTTGATAACAATAAAAAAACAATACCATAATATAATCTTGGAATTTCCTTTGCAAAAATGTAGTTTTATCTTCTCTTTTAGATTTCTATGTCATCCAGAAAACGTTCTAAAGCTATTGGAACGGCAAAGGATTCACCAGGAGGTTCAAGCAAAAAAATGAAATATTCTTCAAGAAAAGGCTCAAACAATTCTGCTCTTGAAAAAAGGTGTCCAAAATTTGTAGAGGAAGTAAATGACACTAGAGTTCACTCAATCTCAGGAGAAACGAAAAGGAAACTTCACAAATTTACTGCTATTCCCGAATCTTGTGAACAGGCAGCTTCTACTGTTGAGTTCCAGTCCTTAAAAAGACCCCATGGAAGTTCTGAGATTTCTTTGGATGGAGCATCTGATGATGAAATAACTGATGATTTGACATTGTCAAGCAACAGCAATTTGGCTTCATCAAAATCTTCACTTAACAGAAAGACAAAAACTAAATATACACCATTAGAAGAGCAATATTTGGCAATCAAGGAAAAGTATCCTGATGCTGTCCTTTTTATTGAATGTGGTTACAAATACAGATTCTTTGGTGTAGATGCTGAAGTAAGTCTTTCAATTACATTTTAAAAACAAAAAAAAAATTCTGCTTGGCATATTTTTGTAAAAAAATTGTATGACATGAAAAAATCTCATGTAACTGAAAAACAAAACAAAAAAGTAAACGTGTACAGATAAAATGTATGCATATTGCTTACAGGTTGCTGCTGAAATATTAAAAATTTACTGCCACATGGACCACAATTTTCAGACTGCCAGTATTCCTACAAACCGACTTTTTGTCCATGTTCGTAGACTGGTTGCTGCGGGTTACAAGGTAGGTAACTCTTAATTTCTTTTTTACAGTTTATCTGCACAGAATTATTTTAAGATCTTGAAAGTTCAGACTAAAGAGATATGATAGTGGCAAATTTTTCTCTTTTTTGCACATCTATTTGGTAGTGGTTCATGTGGGAGAGGCATAATAGTTTGTTTGTTTTGTTTTTTTTTTTTTGAGAATATTTAGCACTTAAGCTTGTATGTTCTGTATACTAGCAACCAGAGTGAGAAATCCTTAGGAGCTAGGAAATTACAAAAGGTTATCTAACTAAGAATCATAGCAACACTTCTGTATCAGACTTGAGAAGGATTTTATTTTTTAAATTCAGACATTTTTTTAGTTTTATTTTTTTCTATCTAGTAATACTCATCTTGAAATATTTATGTAACTACAGCAACCACAGACATGAAAAGAAAAAAAAAAACTGTAGACTTATCTGATGAGGTTACATGGTGTTATGGTTGCTACTGTTGCCATTCCTGTCTCATTTTAGGCATTTCCATCTTTAACAGGAAAATGGATTTCTACTAGAAATTCTCTGGCAAAGGAGAGCAAGAAAAAAACATGCTATGCGAGGTTCAAATAGGTTAGTCTTTGATTAAACTTGTGCTCTCAACTACAGCCGGCTGGCATGTAATGCACTCTCTTGTCTGCCGCCACCCACATACTTAATTTCTTTTTATCAAGAGTTGCTTTTCTCATTTAAAATAGTTGATCTGACAGTCATTAGTTTGGCAAACCTTAGAAATTAGTTGCAAGAACATTTTTGTAGAATACTATTGTTGTTTGATAAATCTTTCTATTTACACCAATTAAACAATAAACATTGTACATTTAGCTGTTGCTTTAAAACATTTAAAATCATTTGGGATTTAATTTTTAGTGAAAAGAAAATGTTAAATAACTGCAATACATTAAGGACAAATTTTTAAAATAAATACAAGTGAAATGTTTTTTTTTTTGTTTTTCTGTTATAATTATTACACTTTAGGTTTGTTTTTTTTCTTTCATCATCATTAAACATTTAATGATATTTATGCTTTAACATTTTGAAATGCAGTCAAATAAGTCTTGATTAAAACTCTTTTTTCTTGCCCATATCTGACTTAGTACACCTGTCCTGAAGCTATCTCACTATCCCTTTTGTTTTGGTTATGTTACAATTTATTTCCTCCAGCCCAGCACAGCATGAATGGGTCTTTCTGCCATCAAACTTTTTTGTGTGTGATTTGACATACTGCTGCAAATGCTAAAACAGAAACCATTGCAAAGAATGCAGGGCAATGGTAGGAGATAAATTCTGCAGAATTTTGCAAAAAAAAAAAAAAAAAATCATTTTGCCGATTTTTGCAGAGAAGAAAATAGGAAAACTAATGGTGTTTTTTTGTTTTTGGTTTTGCTACATCAAAATGTTTAAGGTAGAAATACAAATATAATTAAAAAGGAGACCTCTAACTTGACACTAATTGCCTTCCAATGCAAAAGGCTAGCAAAAGTTGGCCAAAGTTTCTGCCATAAATGCGTGTGCTGCATCCAAACGTTTTGTATTATTGCAGGTTGGTCAGCTGTTACCTACTGGTTGGCAGATTTTTGATTATCACACTGTTTCTCATAATTGGAAGGCAAGTGTAGCCATTCCAAACACTTTGGAGTCCACAAAGAGAGTCTACATCACAATTTTTTGCAGGTTAACAAAAAAAATTGCTTTCTGATTGCCTGCCACTGATAAACAAACAGCATTTTATATCCAATTTTTATTAATTGTTGGTTGGTTTTATATTAAGAATTTCTAATAAATTCCTGGTAGAATATTTTTGCAGGAAAAAAAGCGGGAATTTGTGATTGAATTCCTAACTGAAATGAAAAATTTATTTTTTTTTTTGTGTCAGTTTGAAGGAAGAATTTTGGGTTTTTATTTCTGTTTGATATTTAATTAATATTTTTTAATTGTATAGGTGGGAGTGGTTAAGCAGACAGAAACTGCAGCACTGAAGGCTGTTGGAGGAAATAAGGGTGCTCCCTTTACAAGGGAGCTGACAGCTCTCTATACCAAGTCAACTCTTATTGGAGAAGATATCCTCTGATGGTTTATCGTTTATTATTAACTTAAGGAGACTTGTCCATAAAATAATTCCACTCTTGCTGGTGTTCAAAATAGCCCATCATATCAAAACACTGATATCTGCTTTTTGAATGTTCTGTTGTTAGTGAAAATGCATTATTTCAGCAAAGAAATAAGACCATATGAACTCTGTATCAGAGTATATAAACCCTCACCTATGATATTGTTATTACCTGAAGACTTCTGTATACTTGGGAACCTGCAAGAATGTCAAAGTTAGTTCATATTGAAAGCATATTATCATACATGTTAATCCAATATTGTTTCTTACTACTAATCTGGATAATTGTTAGCTTATGTTATACCTTTTGTATGAATGCCCGTGGACTTTATTATTGATGGTTGTTGTTGCTTTGTTCAGCAGATGAAAATGGCACAAAAATGAAATTTTGTATGACAGAAGGCTGTCCGTTATTGCTCTTCACAAACCCTAGTTACCTGTTGGAGAATTATGGAGGAATATGAAATTACATGGGATGGTGTGTGAATAACCATGTGAAGAATGAAATCAAGTGGCTAAGGAAAAAAAGAGTAGGAACAGAACAGAAAGATAGGTTACCATTCTGAAAGTTTGGTCCGAATTCTTTATTAGCAGGTAGTCAATTAACTGCTAACCTTAATTTCTCTGGAATAGTGAATCTCAACTTCTCCCACTAAAACACTTAAGAAAGGTTGAATTGATTGGCTGAGTAGCAGTCAGAAAGCCCTTGTTTAGACATGTCATGACATAAGAAAGAGATGACTGAGCTAAGCAACATTAGAACTACATCTTGGTGCAATGTGTTGTGGTCAGATGAAATATTTGGTTAGTGATGACAGTATGTTAGAAGAAAGGCCAAAGAAAATAATAAGGGCTGCTGTGTTTTCCTTACTGAAAATGTGAAATTATGGGGTTATTTAGTTGGTGACAATAAAAAAATTGATTGGATTCTCACAAAGAGAAAGAGAGAGAGATCACAACATTTTGAAATTCCATTTATTTCTATCAGGGCATCATTTGATAGGAGTTGGGTTTATACTGGAGAAAATAATGATTTGAAGCAGACTGTAAAACTCTGTGCAAAATACCTTGCTAGGAAAAGAATCAGAAAGACTTAAAATCATGGTTTAGCTCCTTTAGCCTTCAAATCTAAACTCCATTGAACTTCTTTTGAGATGAACTAGATCAAAGAGTCTAGGAAAAAGGTCCTATTGTCAGTAAGCTCTGGAACCACTTGCAAGAGAAATAAAAGTTAGTTACAAAGCAATATTTTGAAAAGTGCTATTTTTGATGAAACAAGCTTGAAATGATAAAAATTAATGTTTTGCATCTTCTGATGCATAGTTTATCCAATATTTTTTGTTTCATTGACTTATAATTTTGTTTGTGTGCTTGTTGAATAATAAATTATTTATTTAGGCACCTTAATTATTATTAGATGTTGACCCACTGTCTGGTGTTATTAGTGGAAATGAAGAATTGACTGGACCGGAGAGTTATTTAATGTGTGTGTATGATACCCTGCCCACAAAGAGCTTGGACAAGCGAAAAGAACAGGTCACAATTGGGATAGTAGTAAGCTATTAATTATCTCCTTAATTTTTTCCTCATGAAAAAAAAATAATTAATTTTAAAACATTAATGTTTATTTTCAGACCAGCCAGCAACTAAATAAATATGCACAAGACTATCGTGGGGGTGGCTGGGTGGTTCTAATAAAATATTTATTTGATTTAACGTGTCTATATTTTTGTAATTTTCCTTTACATTTAAAATTTAAAAAATATTTGTTATAGCACTGCTTTATATCTTATAAAAATTTTTTACTCAAGTCCATAACCCTAATTCTCAGGTCTAAAAAAGGACATTTATGTCTTTGATTAAAATCTTTTTAACTGTTCTTTACACAGAAAATGGTTGCTATTAGTTATTTTCTATTTGATATTTTGTTTTAATCTTAGATTGACTTTGTTTTATTCTAAATATGTGCACAATTTAAAAATTCTATTTAAGGTTTTCTTCACTTATTAACTACAGTGGTTTTCAGCATCATAACTACACCCACTGGTGAACTTGTAAGCCACACCCCTCGTTTTTGTTCCATGCACTTTTTTAGTTTGACATTATCTTATTTCCTTTAATTATGGAAAGAACTTTAAGCTTCAGAAATGGAGCCATTGATGCAGCAGAACTTCATCTTCAGTTTCTGTTGTGGCTGCAGTAAATTACATTATGTCGTAGCTGAAGAAACTTCTGAATACTCAGTAGGACTCAGCAAGGAATTCTACAAAGCCATTCACAAAAGTGCTATGACATTAAGAATTAGTTAACCCACCTGTCCCCTGTTGTCTTTGGTTGCAGTAAGAAATGCAAATGGTGACATGAAGAAGCCTACTAAAACCAGAGTAGAAGTCAAAAGGTCAGCTGGAAAAGTCAGAATTAGCAGATCTTGCATAGTCATGTGACAGCATTGCATGCTATTACTGATCATGAGTTGCATGACTTTAAAAGGAAAGTGGAAGAGGAGATCCACATGGGCTCTGGAACCCAACACACAACAAACCCAGTATTGAGCTGTGGAAGATGTGTACTCCTACTAACTGATAGGAAGGTCTAAATATCACAAGAAGTGCTATATACTTTGTCTGAAAAATGCATAAACAGCAGGTGGGTTCAGGATCAACACTAACCACCTGTGCTATTCCCCTCCCCAAAAAAATGCTTGTTTTGTACATCTACTGTAAATTAACACCATTGCACACTAAATCAGTTATCCATGGAGTTCTACCTTGATGGCAACAAGGAAAGATTGCTGAATCATAGGTTTTAATTCTACTAACAAGGTGGTAGGAAATGCTCAGACTGTCTAGACTCTTTAGGCAACAGCACCTCATCAGTAGCTCTCTGTTCTCATCAAGTTTAACAAACTGTGTTATTTATATCATAGGCTGTACAGCTGGCCACAGGGAAGATAATTTATGACTGTTTTGAAGATGGCATCATCCGTAGCAGTCTTGAGACTCGCCTCTCTCACATCCAGCCAGTGGAGCTTTTGCTTCCTCGTCAGATGACAGAAGCTACAGAAAAGCTGTTATCTGATGTAACTGCATTGAGGTATGCTTAAATTTAAAATAAATAATTTTTTTTTTACTTGCATGTTGTTGCTTTTTTTTTATACTTGGAGAAGTTCTTGATGAACTGTGCACAACCCAAACCTCATCTGATTTTTTTACAGAATTTAATAAAGTGCTGGTATGACATAAGATGTTGATTTGCTCTGCACATACTGGATACAATTTGGTCCTAAATCTCATCTGGAAACTAGGTTTATTTTTTTTCTTGAATTCTAGCTCAGTTTTCTAGAATTTTAAAATACATTTTTAAGACTGACTCTTGAATGAATAACAAATGTTGATATTATTGACTTCCAGCTGTTTTTTTCTCTCTGTTTGATTCATTGGTGGGGTGTGCATTCTGGTTAAAGATGAATTCCAAATAATTTGAAATATTCCAGCTGTTTAAATTATTTTTGATTTGTCAATGTCATGAATGCTTACAGTGATGGAAGTACTCACCTTGGTTAAACTTTGAGAATCTATTCCTTGGTGTTTAGGGGGTCCAATGTCTAAAGAAGGGGATGTTGTCATCCATCAACAATGTTGGTACTGGTTCCCTTGCCAGTTTGCCAAGTTCTGAAATTAGTTATGGAGTTGATGTCTAATTGTTTGTGTAGTGACTTGGACCCCAACTGCCTGTCTCAGGTATTGGTCCTAAAATAGGAATGTTGACATTTGGTGCTACTAAAGGGCAGATACCTCTGTGTTTGCAGCTAGTATGCCCATAACTGCCTAATTACCAACTAATTTTCATTGCATGTTTCTGCCTGGTTTTTCATTAGTTGTTGCATTATAATGATGCCAAGACGGACCCCCCACACACAAACACAATTAGACCTATTTTGGTCATGTATTACTTAAGCAGTATATGCTTCGCAAGACTACATATCTGTGCAGTCTGCTATTTGAGGGATGTGTCATGACTGAATGCTGAAAATGTGTACTATATCAAATTCTTGTTTACTGGAGACATACAAATAATTTGATGACAACTGTTGGGTAGGTCATTAGTCCAGTGGTGGACTGCCATTGTTTGAGATTCCAGAGGACTGGCTTGGTTTTTTGTACCTCCCTGCCGTCATTCTTTTTTGCTCTCTTTCACCAGCCAGCCAGCCATGTGGGCTTTCTTCAGTCACTTTGCTTTCTTTTCATGTCTAAAAAATATTTTTTTAAAAAAGAAAAATGGAGAGTTATATTATAGTGGGTTTCTGCCAAAGTGCCATGTTTCCCCATGTTGCACATGCTTGGCAACACTTCTTGGCAAACAGTTGTTGCAGTATAACTATGCTAATTCACCAGGGATATTTCTCGTAGATAGCGGCATATGCCAAAAAAAAAAAAAATTTTTTTTAATCAGCATCTCCGCTTTTTATGCTTTTTCTTTAAAAAGGGTATATACTGAATGTAAAAATTTAAGTTTGATCATTATTTTTAATTGTTTCATACCTTTTGCTTACGTTTTTTAGTTCCATCAACGATGATAAGATCAGGATTGAGAGAATATCAAATGAAGAGTTTGAATACAAGCATGCCTTTGAAGTTGTCGGTGGCTTTTATGGTGATGTAGAAGGTAGGTTTCTAAAGAAAAGTAAGTAACTTATTTAAACAGGTTTGCAAGTGTCTCTCCTGATAATTAAACATTGGTAATTAACAGACACAAACCTCTACTATTTTTATATTTCTGAATATCATTGCAATTAAAGCAGCATCTTTGGCTTTGTGGCATGGCACAGGTGGTATTGTGGGATTATTTTCCAAATTATCGACTTATAGAAATTTGTTTCAGATTTTATGCACCCCTAAGTTTAATGTTCTAATGCAATTTCTCTGTGTCTCATTCTCACAATTCTCTTGAATAGTTATCGTTAACCAGTTCAAATATTGGGTAATAGTGTTTGCTTTTAGCTGCAGTCCATTTTAAGCAATAATAACTGATTGATAACAAAAGCCCCATACACCAAGTGGAGAAAAATAATTAATTGTTCTTTGAAATAAGTTCTTTAGTTTAAAATATAACTTTCTTCTTACAAATCTGTTTTCAGTGTTTTGAAGGAGAGAAAAATTGTTAAATGACGAATCATTTTGACATAAGATGGTATATAAACTCTTAATGTTATTTAATTAAATGTTTTGAACATATGCAGATTATATTTTGCTACAAAAATAAATAAATAAAATCTGAAAATTAGTTTTACCAATAGCATTTAAACAATTCTTATCTTCAGCATGTGATTGGTCTTAATGGTTAAAATGTACAAGCATTTACTCAAGTTGAGATTTTTTTGTAAAATTTTTGTGTATTGTTTTGTATGTGTTTGTTTTAGCTTTAGGTAAACCATTTTGATTTTTGTTTTTGTTAATTTGTACTAAATTTTTTCATTGTTTTCTTTTCCCCCCTCCTTTCTAGGAGAGTGTCATCAGTTACAAGAGGCGATTGGTTTGCCTGTGTCTGTGGTCTGTTGCTTGTCAGCTCTTATCACCTACCTGCAAGATTTCAGCTTAGGTAGAGTCCTGCAGTTAAGGAGGTAAAACATTTGGGTATTTTATTTCAGAAAAAAAAACAAACACTTGAAAATTTATGTAAATATTCTGTATTAAAGTGAAATTGCATAAAGTTTTTTTGTGCTGATAATTTAAAAACAGCAACAACAATAAAACCATACCACATTGCAATACAGTCGACCCCCGCGTAATCGTGGTTCAGCATTCGCGTTATTCACGGAATTTTCCTTAGAACCTAACTAATAATTGTTCGTGGAAACCCCCGCATATTCGCAGAATCGCAAATATCTTTCGTGATTTTTTTGACTTTTTTTTGTGGCAATATATATTTTTTCACTCTTTTTAACGCTAAATTATTAATAACAATATAATTTACTAATTTTGTAATATAAATACTAACGTAAATTCAGCAAAATATCAATATAAAATAAACGCTATTGCCTGGAGGTTTGAAAGTAGCCAATCTGAGAGCGTTATTCATTTCTCCTTGCTGCTGATTGGCTGCTGCCCACGAGGCGCTGTCTCAGGCAGATGCAACCCCGCATCCTCACATCATTCCAGTTTACCGCGTGTAGCTATCTCGAGTGTTTTGCTAAGTGTTTCTCTGAGTGTTGTATTTTTTATTAAATTATTATTATATATTTACTTATAATTTTTTATTATATTTTACTTTATATTTTGACGTTTATAGGCATTTTTATGGACCATGTCCAATATTTGCGGTTTTTCACTCTTAATGGGTGCTCTAGGAACATAAACCCCGCGAATACCAGGGGGCAACTGTATTACAAGAACTGACATTCTCCTCAGCACTGGAAGAGCTTAGCTAAGATTTCTGCTAAAAACATGTTTGAGTTGATGCCTGGATGTTTAAAATGCAATTATACTTGCAATTTTAAGGAAATAAAACAATGGATGTGCTCCTGTTTAATATCTAGTGGGAGATCAGCTTTTGTAACTTTCCATTTTTGGAATGTTTTAATATATTTTTGCAGAAACTGACTTCAGCTTCCATACACTGCACATGATAAAATATTCTTTTAGAGCCCTCTGAGTTTGTTTTAGCTCTCATAAATTGTCAATACTAATGGAATATGAACATTTACATTGCTTATGTGTACGTTTTGGTAGGTGTATGTTCTACTGCAAATTTGTATTAATTTCTATCCTAACCAAGCATGTTTCAGAAGTTTTCTGTGGAATCCAAGTGCATGAAACTCCCAGCTAAAACTATGCAGAATTTGGAGATATTTAAAAACCTAACTGATGGAAGAGAAAAGGGTACTCTCTTGTGGGTTTTGGATCATACCAGAACCAAACTTGGCAGTCGCCTGCTCCGGTCATGGATCTCTCATCCACTGACAGACGTAGAGTAAGGATCACTACTTACTGTTTTCTTGAGGTACTGATTGAACAAACATTTAAAACAAGTGTACCTTTCTTTGGGAAAATTCCATCAACATAGAAGAAATAAAATTAATTTTAAAAAAAAAGTATATTGGTTTCATCATCAAAAAAGGTAGAAATTAACTTAAAAAGAATTGTTTTAAATGTAAAGAATATATATATTGTTTAAATTGAACGTTTTGTAAATGATAAAACAAGGTTTTGCAATGCTCTTTTTATTATTGCCATTATATTTATTTTTCTCTTTCCTCAGCAGTACCATCAGGTGGTGCTAAGAAGGAAGGAAAGATCATTTTATTTTTAGCTCTAATTTAATTAGTGCATTAAAAAATCTAATTATCTAACAATACCTGAACAAAATGGTAGTGCAATACAGGCTGATGCCATTTAAATTTTTTTTTTAAATGCACAACATTGCGAAGCATTGATAGAATTTTTTTCAATAATTGCAAGATGTTTTTGTTGTTTTTTTAGAGAGATACACAATCGCCAGGATGCTGTTTATGAAATCATGCAGAATAAGTGTGGATGTATGGATAATCTGCAAAAAGTGCTGACCAGGATTCCTGATCTAGAGAAGGCCCTGTGTACTATCCTACATAGAAAGGTGGTTTTTCTTTCTTTGAATTGTCAAATGATAATGGAAAATAACTTTTTTTTACTATACAGTTTTTTTAAAT
The DNA here is from genome assembly GCA_018389105.1 of Nautilus pompilius. NCBI lineage: Eukaryota > Metazoa > Mollusca > Cephalopoda > Nautilida > Nautilidae > Nautilus > Nautilus pompilius. Next base: position 682,674 of record JACATO010000320.1, read on the forward strand.
ACTTTAGTATTATTATTAATGTTGTTTGCTTATTTTTTAAAAAAAGTTATTGTCTGTAGATGTCTGTTACCTCCCTTTTATTCAGTACTGATTGAATTGATCAGAGGATAGAAAGCCTGCTTATGAAACCAATTATGTCTACACATTTATGAGTTATCATTTGGTTATGGTGATAAAATTACATGTTACCATGTACATATAAGAATAATTGGGCAGGTTCACTAGTTAGTCTACCTGACTGCCATGGCTGAGGTCCCATGGTCAGGACAGGCTCAGTTTGCTATGGTTTCTTCTCGCTATTCTTCACCAGCTGGCCCAGCCATGCGGGTTTCCTCCTACATCTGAAAAACAGTTCTAGTAGAGACTTTCGATGGCTTTATTCACCATGTTGGCTACACTTAAATGGTTTAGCCTTGGAAGAACCTGACCACCTATCAAGTTCTACCACAGCCGAGAGTTATGATTAGATGTTTTGTCGTGTTGTCAGAGCACAGTACTAATGATAATAACAATTAATCAGATATTATCATATTCATACTTTAGAGAGCCACATTGTGTTCTTCAGCTCTTCAGAAGTGAAAGTAGAAAAAGTAGTGATATTAGAGCCCAGATGAACACCATATAGTACTATGTCCAACAGTAATGGACATAAAGATGTGGTGATATTATTGAGAGAGTCACCTATAAATATTTGAAAAATATAAATTTTTAACTCACCAAAATTTCCTAAAAATTAAGGACTTAGCTGAGTTATTACAAAAAGTATTTAGTGTGGAAATAATTTTATTCTTCTAATGTCCCTTTAATAACTTCAAGCTAGGTATTATTTTAATGAAATAAATGTTTTTCTTATTATTGTATTCATTTATTGTTGTTGTTTTTTTTTGCATGTTTTTATTGTTTTTTGTAAATTTAGTGCTCTCTCCTGGAGTTTTTCACAGTCTGTACAGCTCTTTATAGGATTTTCAAAGAGTTTCATATCCAGCATGAGTTATATGAGAAAGAAATCCAATCGCTTCAGCTACGTTTGATTATTGGCCAGATTCCCAAGCTGCTGGCAGATATCGATTCATTTAGCAGTGCAATACATGAGAGAGCAGCAAGGTGAGATTTATCTCAGGTGTTATGAACAATCTGTATTTTGACAGAGTTGTACTAATCTGTCCCCCCACCCTGCTTTAAAGAACTTAAAATGATTTTTTATTCCAGAATTTTACATCTGTTAATTTTTCAACAAATGGAAACAAAGAAAAGTGCAGACTGAAATGCAATTAATCACTTAGTTCTACAATTTAGTGAAAAATAGGTTATAGACAGGATTTAAAAGTTGACTGATAGAGAAACTTGGCATGTACTACAGCAATTTTGCAGAGTTGCTTCTTCTATATTTGCTTTTCTGAAAATTTGTATGGTCATGCAGATGACACTACTGTTCCGGAAAATTCTAGGAACATCTGCTCAAAGTTTTAAAAGCAGGGGATGACTGCAACTGTTGTGATTTAGAGAAGGTTTAGATGTATTCTCAATTTTGTTTAAGATCCATATATATATGTCTAATGTAGAATAGACTGTTAAATTTACAAGTTTTCTTGTAAACCTGGGGCATTGTAGCTGCATACTGACAGACTGATATTTCCAAAACAGTCTACTATTAGAGGGACATAAAAAAAAAAATGTTTTAAACTTGCAGTGGCAGTGATTTGAAAAATTTGGTAGAGCTATGGAGTTTATAACAAGTTACTCTTGATAACATCTAAACACAGATACAGCAACTGTTATTTAATAAGCTTCTCTCTTATTTATTTCAGCAAGATAAAGATGTTCTGTATAAAAGAAACACTAATTCTGAACAACTAGTTTTTTCCAAGATTGTTTTTGATCACTTTCCCCATCCATCGATTTTTCAGAGATAATGACAAAACAAAACTTTTTGTCAATGAAAATCAGTTTCCAGCAATAGTCAATCAGAAGAGAGCCATCAAGGAGTTGCTGGAAGAGATCCAGGAACATAAGAGGGAAGTGAGGAAGATACTCAAGGCGCCATCTCTGGATTACATCTCGGTCCAGGGAAGTGAGGTATTGTTGTTAATTTTACATTTAGAAAAACATTGCCAAAACAAACAATGGATTAGCCTAATACTTTGTGATCAGCTTAGATGGTTTCTTTTTTTTTTGTACGATGATTACCTTCCCTTTGATTCTAACCAAAAGGGCTTTATTCAGTTGGATATGTACAGTAGGCATGAGGAAAGGGTTGGTCTTAATGAAAAGTTCTTACTCTGTAGCAGTGGACATTTTGATGCAATAATTTAGCTGCAGAAAATATACCCAACATCTCATTTCATTTTGTAAAATAAAATTAAAAGCCTAAAAAACTTATATTAATCAGTGGTTTACGAAGAAAGAAGAGATTTTCACAGAATTGATGAAAATCTCTTTGCAACATTTATCTACAAAAATATAATCTCCCTTTTCATTTATTACTCTCAAGAATTTCTTCAATTTTTTATTTAATGGAGATAAAATATACCAATATTATTTATATCATGATGAAAAATAAACAAACAGTAGCATACTTTTAAAATCTGGTGAAAAATTAAGCAAAATAAATATGTAAAACTGATTTTATATTATGTGTTATATAAATTAGATGAATTTTAAACCGGCAGTAGTTTAGCATAGTGGCAGTGCGCTAGAGTTATCATGGTAGCAGCTGAGCCCTGGTTCTGTCTACCCAGTGGTATTTTCTTCATCTTCTGAACTTTGAATGTTGTCTTTTTCTTTGGGCATTCCAGTTTCCCACCCATTAATAATCAGAGGATTCTGGTAGCTTCTTTCTGTAATAAAGTTGATTGGTATTCATTTTGGACTTAATGCCCACTCCAAGTTTACCCACATGGACATTATGACTAACATCTCGCATCATTAATTACCTCCTTAATGTGTAGAGTGGAGTTGTTTAGCTTCTGTGGCTTAATAGAGAATCACAAAAGAGTTGAACCATGATGTAAGCATCAGATAAATGATTGTCTTTGTATTGTGTCGGTGCTTTCACATCTTTCTTTTTTGGTTTGGATCTTCATAGTACAGTTATCTAGTATCAAAAGTCTCAGATTTTTAAAGAGGTTCTGACAACAACAACAAAAAAAAAAAAGAAAACAACTTCCTGAAATGCTTCTTTGTTGTATCTTTTGAAAACAAAGCATTGCTGCTGTTGTATTTGTTTCTGACAATAAATTCATCACTAGTAAATAAGCGCGGTTTGTACTAACATATGAGGTAGCAGGTTGTCTTTGCTGCATCAGTGGTGTATGGTCAAATTAAACGTGCTGCTGAGTGCCACAAACCCCCTGTATAGATATGATGATAAATAAAACTGCAGCCATTGCATACCTATATACTCCAGAGACTCAGCAAGTGATTATAATTAAGAAAACTGTTGTTTTGAAAATGAAGCAAATGAATGACATTGGCCAACAATCTATTTCTCTTCAGTTTTTTAATGGTAAAAAAATGCTATTATTAAGAATGTTCAAATGAAACCAGGCTGGGTCTAATTTGAATGTACCTGGTAATTGTTTCTTGCAAAAAAATTGATATGGGTTGTAAAACAAAATTTCTATTTATACATGGCTTTTAATTAATTTCTTTCTTTTTTTAAATATAGTTTTTAATTGAAGTAAAGAATTCCTGCTTAAAGGTTGTGCCATCCAGCTGGGCCAAGATAAATGGGCAAGTATATTTCTTGGTATCGTGATATCAGTTTTTGTTTTTTAAAGCAAATTGGTTCTATTTATTGTTTATAACTTATACATCAATAATGACTATTGTTAAAAAGCTTAATGAATGACTTTAGAGAACTGGACATGTTTTATTCAGATTGGTATTTTTCTTTGTTAAACACACAGCTTAGCACACAACTTCCATGATATTGTATCTTGGTTCGTCCCATATATTTACTTACACTAACTGGTCATTTTATTTGGACATGAAGTGCAAGTTAGGTTGACCACATGATGTGATAGATAGTTCCTGCATCACTGTCTATGATTTGAACAAGCACATTTGGAGTCAGATAGGAAGACTGGCATGATAGTGGGTGCATGTCTAGCAGGTGCCGTAGTGGCCGTGAAAGTTTCATAGGTAGGCTTCTCAAAGACTGGTCATTCAAGTTGATTGGCAATGGCTAAAGTGAAGAAAATGTCTACTGCGAGGGGAAATTGTAGCTTTGAGCACATACTCAATCAAGATGGTAGAGTCCAACTGTCATCTAACAATAGACCAACTGACAGGATTCATTCCTGGTCAATCGACACCAATCTTCAGTCGTAATCTGCAAAGAATGGCGCAGCAAATTGACTGCAGCAGTAGGAGACCATTGTGCAAACCACTGATTGCAGTTACCAACATGAAAAGATGCCTTGTGTGGTGCAAGCAGCACAGACGTTTGGCTTGGAAAGACTGGCAAAACATTGTGCAGTCTGACGAGTCACTACCTGTTTTTTGCGTGGATGGGAGAAGACATGTTTGGAGAAAGACATGCAAATCACTTGACTCTGTTGTATGGTCCAACTTTTCAGGCTTTTGGTGGTGGAGAGCCATAGTTTGGGGGCATGTTTTACTGGCATATGGCCTCTTGGTCTTTTTAGAAGGTGGGATGAATGTCAAAGCTTACATTAGCATCTTTTCTGATCAAATGCATCCAGTGATGCTTCGCGTGTACCCTGATTGCTATTTTCGAGATGATGATATTCCCATCTACTGTGTCCATACTGTGCATTCATGGTCTAAGGAACATGACAGAGATATCAATCAACAATCATCAGATCTCAATCTAAATGATCATCTATACGATTGAACTTAAAAGATAAATTGGCCGTTAAAATCTTCTGCCTACCTCGTTCTATACTTTGCATACAATATCAATGACTGCATTGGAAATATCCTTGAAGACACTTTCTAGCACTTTGTGGATTCCATGTCACATTGTGTCATGGCTGTCATTTGGACAAAAAGCTGGCCCAGCCTATTATGAGATATAGATCTTAATAGAGTGGCCAACTATTGTACACCTACAGCACTTTGTTTTATATTTTGTTGGTGTCTAGTCAAAGTACACTTGAAACATTCTGTTGTTTGTATAGGTTTTGTTTTATTCTTTGGTTTACCTTGTTACCAGCTTTTTTACTTTGGTTAGGTTAAGATTTTTCTGTTTTTTTTTTTGTTTTTTTTCCCCTGCCAGAACTAAGACAGTCAGCCGATTTCATACACCTTTCATAATTGAAAAATACAAGGTTTTGTGCCAGTTTCGAGAACAACTTCAGATTATCAGTAACGAAGCTTGGCTACAGTTTTTGGAGTGAGTGTGTCATTCTTGTTTGTAATTTTTCGTTATTTTACTTTTAATCTCATTTACAACTGACCCGACAATTATCTTGGTTAATTTTTTTTCTTTCAAATGGTAAAACGAAAGTAGAGAGAGTTCCTGGGGCCAACTTTATCAGCCAGATAAATACATTTTAATGTTATAATGAAACAATTAATACCTTTTAGATCTTTTCTCAGTGCAAAGCGTTAATATATAACATTTGTCACTGAGCCTGGCCCTATTTATATTATGTTACCTTGCAATTTTGGGGTCCCTGATAAAAAGAAAAATGTGTATACATTTCTTTCAGGATGTTTGGGGAAAAGTATCAGAAGTACCACAAAGCTGTGCAGCTGTTGGCTGAATTTGACTGTCTTCTGTCTCTTGCTGCTGTAGCACAACAAAATAACTATGTCAGGTAAACTTTCTACGGGTGCTTGAAATTCTGGAGTCTTGGAAATTTAACATTGCTTGTTTAGTTCTACTTGCATATTTCTTTTTTCCCATCTTCCATCTGTTACGTTGTGTCACACCTTACTTCACAATTATTTGTAAAAAGAAAGAAAGGGATAAAAAGGAGGTTCTATTAGGATGACTTGTGATTTGCAAAGTAAACCATGTGCTGATTTGAAGAAATCCTAATAATAAAGTTTGTTTTGTTTTTTTAATAACTTAAATCATTAATTTTAATGTAATTGAACTTTTAGTACTTTTCAAACATTTACAGGTGATTATAAAAACTCCTAACAAAACAAGATGGTGGCCTCCTATGAGAATAGTTAATTTTTTAGAATTCAAACCAAACCATTAATAGTAGCAATGTGTATGTTAAAACTATTCTTCAAAGAATTTTTCTCTGATCAGCAGCAAGGGAGAGCTTAGAAGTATTTGATGTCAAGTTTTCTTGAAAAGCAATTTTTGAAAATGCTTTGAAAGTGTTATGTTGAAGTTTTGTAGCAGGATACTGGTAAATGGATGGGACATTGTAAATAAAGCATGCAAGGCTGCATGACAGCAAAGGTAGAATGATCCACAGATGAATAGGGGGAAAAAGTCTATAAGACTTGCAGGCTACCATCTGCAGAAGTTAAGTGTGTTAATGTAAGTGGACATTAATCACATGTAAAATAATTCTGTGACTAAGACGAATTTACAAATTAGAAAATTACCTTGAATTTTACTCTGTTCCTTTTCAAGTTTTGGAGTGCACTTCTTGCCTGTTATCAATTTCAGGAATGCAGGACGAGAATGAATGCCCTAAAAGAATTTTTTTTCTTTCATTTTTTTCTTCTTTAAGATTGATTGTAGTGTAGCTAAAAAATGAATAGAATGAAATTGCAGATTTTTCTGCAAAACAAATTCAGTGGATTGAAAAATTTCTTTTTTAACATAATAGGCTAAAACCCTGTTAAATTAAAAAAATCTAATTGGGAAGTGAAAGACTAAAAATTCTGTGATGGACTTTAATGTCACTAGAGACTGATTCAACATTTGTGACCTCCAATCCATCTTTTAATGTCTTAGAATCTCAGAAGTTGCATTGGGAAAATACTCAAGATTATTGCCTTTGTTTCACAATATTTTAACTATGTGATACTAATTAATTATTAAAAAGTTAGTGTTTACTAACCTTTTGTTTTTTCTGTAGCTGGAAAGTAAATTGGTTTCTTGTTATTGCAGGCCTGACATCCTACCTAACCAGAGTTTTATAGAAATAGAACAAGGAAAACACCCAGTAGTCAGTCTTCTGCTTGGAGAACAGGTGCAGTATGTACCCAACGATACAAAATTACAAGTAAATAAGCATTACATTTTAAAATATTTTTTTTATTGTTATTGTTTCATTCATTTGTAGAATCTATCACAAATAGAAAGCATAGCTAAATCTACTCATTTCAAGAAATACCAGAATAATTATCAAAGTGGATCCTGTTATTTTTTATCAACTCTAGTCAGGCTCTCAATAGAATAGGTTTCCTAAAGATGTAAAGGTTTTAGATCTCATATCTAGATATAATTATTAGTGGATTCTGATTGAAACCAAAGTCTGTACCTCCCATATTTCTTTATAAGTTGAGAATATAAATAAATTTCTTTTATTTTTAAGAATCTCTTTTGTAAGAATGATTTAAAATTTGAGGTAGGGAAAGTTATTGAATGCTTCAGACATACTATAAATATTAATTATTTTATTGTAGTTGATGGAAAGAAGGCAGCTCACCTAATGTGATTCTCTTTCTGTTAACTTTCCAGGGTGATGGAAAGCGCGTGATGATTATCACGGGTCCTAACATGGGTGGAAAGAGTTCCTACATTCGACAGGTAGCTTTGATAGCAATCATGGCACAGCTGGGTTCTTTTGTTCCTGCCCAGAAAGCACGTCTGGGAATCTTGGATGCCATATACACTAGGTAAAATCTCAGGTGTAAAGAAAAACAGAAAAAAAAATACTTTTGGTTAGCTTAAACTACTTCCAGGAATTTACATTTTAGCACCTGGGCTTTTGTTGTTTGGTAACTCACCTGAAAGTGGGTAAACCTGCTAAATTGCATGTTTTGAATAAAAATGTTATATTTATTAATCACACCTTTAATTTGTAATGTAATCCTTCCAGTACATTACTAATGTGGTAATACTCTTCTTTAAAAAAATCATTTTATGTACAGTACATGTTGACCACAATTTATTTTCCATGTATTGGACGTGCACAAACACAATCAGTCATTTAAGGATCAGGAACGTGGTAATTTTAGATTTCTTGCTCTCTCTCTATCTGCCTTTCTCTGTCTCTATTCATGTAATCACAAATGCCAGTTCTTTTGTCCATTACCCATGAAATACTAGAATATGTCTGTGAAAATGCATATCATCCACAAAATCACTTTTTGTGAAATTTATATTTAATTTTAGTTGAATGGATAAGAATTTCAAAAGTGGTTTGTGGAAGAAATGCATTTACATGGATGTAATTTTATTTCCTGAATGAAAAGTGATTCAACAAACAAAATAAATTAAATTTATTATTTTTTGGATGAAGGATAACTGTGGGCATGAACTAAATAAATCAGAAAACTGCCTCATTACATTTGTTGACCTATAGTATGTTCAGAAGCTTCATATCTGGTTTATAATATAGCTGAAATATTAACTGTTTTGCTGCTGCAGACCACATCGTGGCCAGGATAGCATCATTGAAAACTGCACTAGGCCCACCATTGTGGCCTGCCGAACTTGTTAAACGGCCACTTTGATTTGTTAAATAGCGGTTTTTATTACATAACTTGACCCATATCAAAAGTTGATATAAGAGTGATTTTGATTGGTTTGCTGCTAAAATAAGGTCACAAGGAAAAACTTATCAGTGAAACGGTTAAGTATAACAATTTTGTTTTTCCAGGATGGGTGCAGCAGATGATATATACAAAGGTCGCAGTACCTTTATGGCAGAATTGCAGGAAACCTCGGAAATAATGCACCAGACATCAGCAAACTCATTGGTCATTTTGGATGAACTCGGAAGAGGTACCAGCACCCATGATGGAATGGCGATTGCGTATGCCACACTACACTACTTCATTAAAGAGGTGAGCTTTTACATTCCTGTTGGTTGCTTTTTGTCATTTCAGTGTTATCCTAGAAAAGTTTGGAGTACTAAAATGTTAAGTCAACACCTGCTGCATTAAACTAACTTTGAGTTGGGTCATTTTTCCTCTCTTCATTTAATTCAAATAATTTAATGCCTTACCTATAAGCCTCATTGATTTCTACTATGCCGGGAGTTTTTTCTCTCTTTTTTTTTGTTTAAATATGGAATAAGTCTTGAGTTGCTTCTCATCTTCAGGTTAAGTGCCTGACACTCTTTGTTACTCACTACCCAATGCTGGCAGAGTATGAAGAAGCATTTCCTCTGCAGGTAGAAAATTACCACATGTCTTTCCTCGTCCACGATGACCTTGGTGAGTTTTATTTCTTCTTTTTTTCCTGCAAACAACACAGCCAAATAAGTGAGGCTACCAGGACTCTTGTTACATGGGAAGAGGTAAATTCAGCCATTGAACAGCATCCTTATTCAAGTATGAAAAAGCAATAAGCTACAGTGAGTGGAAAGCTAATTAATAAAATAGAAATAATAATTTCATCTGCTTGGTCTTGGTTCTTGTGTAATATATATTCACAAATTTTCCGCAACTGATTGAAGGTGTTATTTGGTAATACCTGACAAACCCTGAATAAAATGTATGCTTGTTTGAGAATACAGTAATAGGAAGCTACTGGAAAAACTGAAATCTGTACTTCTCTCTCTGCATTCATTTTTTATATAAAGTATCAAAAATATGCTTTCAAATAGTTTTAATTTTAGTTGTTTTATTTTTTAAATTTATATTAAGAAGTGTAAAACAAAAAAGTCTAATAATAATTTTAAAAAAAAACTCTGCATACATCCAGAGATGTACATTTGATCTCTGGCACCGCTGCTGAAGCTTTTGCGAAGTCTTAAGCATTTCGTCTAAATCAGTATTTATTTGTGCTAGTTTAATAAACGTTCAGAGAGATAATCCACTGTTGTTGTGTTTTTTTTAGTATTGCATCTTTGTAAATCCCTCTCAAACGGAACCAGGAAATTAATTTTTTTCTTATATAGAATGCATAATCATATTTCTGGCACTTTCTCTACAACCACTTGGCCATTCTCTATAGCATAAGTTGCCCAAGGAGTTACAGTCAATGCTTTGTCTATTTAGACATGAGAATAAAAATTAGTTTTTAATACTTAAGATGTTCAAATTTAAAAGCCAAGAAGAGTTTAGGAAAACAGAATACAAACAAAACAAAAAAAAAATAAATCCAGGAAGAGAACGAAGCCTATAGTTTGTCATAATTTCCTCTTTTTTTTTTTTTAGTTTTTTAAATAAGTTTTTAAAATTTATTTTTGTGTTTAAGATGTGGAGAAAGTAGAGGCATTAACATTCCTTTATCAGCTGGTTGCAGGAGTGGCTGATCACAGTTATGGCTTGAATGTTGCGCGCCTAGCTGACGTTCCCATGGATATCCTGAAAATGGCTGGTGAAAAGTCACATGAACTAGAAAGAAAGCTGACTCTTAGAAGGTTGGTTTTCTATTGTGGAAAAATATTTTCCAAATCTTTTTTTTTTAATGGAATAATTATAAATGATTCTTAAAATAGGCAAATAAAGCTAAATAAAAAATGTAATATATATATATATATATATATAAAATGCCATACTTTTATAGGAAATCCAATCTAGGCATTGTCTAAAGTCATTTATAAATTTGTAGAGTAAAGAGACACAAATAAACTATGATGATTATGAGATTTTAAATACAATTTTTGTACCTTATCCAAAGCTGCTTAGAGATTGACTGATTGATTCATAGAACAAAATATTGTGTGTGGTAATTCAAAAAAAGGTGAAGTTTAGAAAGGAAAGAGATAATCTGTATATAAGCCAAGATGTTGACTGAATTGTTGCTGATTAAGCTGCTGAAAAGATTAAAGACAACTCGTGTAATCCAACATAGAGGCACGTTCTTATTCTTATTAAAGGCAGTTTTTCCCATTATTAACAAACAAACAAAATTGAGTAGAGAAACAAGATTCGACAACTAGAAATGTATTTGTTGCTGTAAAAATATTGTATTTAAATAATCTGTATGCAATAAGTTGTGCAGATGTTACATTTTTCTTTTAATAAAGAAAAAAGATTAAATAAATGGAGTTTTAAGGTAGGAAAAAATAATTTTGACTTTTTAGTGCAAATGTTGAGATGAAAATACTTCATAAAACTCATTTCTATGGCAAGAGGAAGAGTTAAATTAATTAGCAAGATTTTTTTTTCTTATTTTGTTTTTTAAAATATTTACTACAGTAAAAGCTCGATTCATTGGACTTTGGAAGCAACGGGCAGTGTCTGGTCTCCTGACAAAAGTCCACGTTGAGCTGTGCAAAAAATTTTTTGCTTGGGCTCCTTTTGCGCATGTGTATGTGAACAGCATATGTAACTGTCCGGATTTAATGGACTCTTGGCATTAATGGGCATCCCTATTAGTCCGTTAAATCAAGGTTTTACTGTATTTTTCCTACTAAATTTTAATATTAAATAAACAAATTTTTCCCTTTTTAACAACTGTTAAAGTTGTATCTAGTAATCTCAAAATTTAAATTATACTAAAGGTGGTAAGTGAAACTCAGCCAGATACAATAGCATCAATTCTGCTTTCAGCTGGGTTCCTGCTATTTTTTCTAAGCTCTTGAGATAAAAAAGACAGAAAAGTACTTTTTTTTTTTCCTTTCTTTCTAAAAACTGTTGAAGCTACTGAGACACGTCAGAGTTTCCTGGAAATGTAACTAACCTTTTAAAATTTTATTCTCTTTAATTATGACCATTTTGAGTGGCCTTCCTTTTTATTGTTTTTTTTTTTTTTTTAAATCTATTTCAGACATTCGAGAGAAGCATTCTTGTCACTGTTTTTCTGTCCATTGGAAAGTATACAGAGCAAGATAGAAAAACTAAAACATGTTGGCCAAATAATTTGAGAAACTAAGCAATTCTGTATTATCTAGTTATGGATATAGCGGTAAAAAAAAAATCACGAGAAAGAAAACTAATAATTTTTTTCTTTTGTGTTTGAAATAAAGTTGCTGTTTGTGTTAATTGGTTTCAGATTAATCTTTAGTTGAACAGGCTTCAACAATGCCAGCGCAACAATTTGGGAAAATGCACAATTATTTTGTTCAAGAGAAGAGCCATTCCCAGTTGATTCGGTTACCCCATATTATTTCTGATCTAGGTGCAGCAGATATAGAGATGCAGGATGATTAACAAATGAACAATTCCATACAATGTAACAAAGAGACATTTCTCTGGTCAGTGGAATAGTCTCTCATATAAGACATTCCTTCCCATTGATAACAAATTTTCATAGCTGTGGAAGATGTATTATTGAAAAGTAAAAAAAGAAATATATTAGTCTTATTTATGAATGCATTTCTCAAATGTAATTTTATTTGTGTTTATATTTTTCTAGATAATCTAAATGGTTCTACCACAAGCAATGCCCTTGGTTTCTCAGTATTTTCTAGGGATAAAAAAGAATCTCTTGAATTTTAGGTAGATCATTGTGATTATTTTTATATGAAACCAATTTCTGTTTAAGATTTAATGCTAATGGAAGGAGAGTTTCCATATAAATACTTTGGAACTGTTTGGAGAATGTATTCAAATTCATCTTTAATTGTTCCTTCATGACCAGTATAATCGAAATTGATGTATACTCAAAACGAAGAATATTATAATAAAGAACAATGAAGTAAACGGAGATATTCACTTCGCTGTCCCATAACCCATAGGTCGTTGGGGAACCTCGATAGGTGTGTCTTAGTGCATTTTACAACCTGGCGGAGCCCATCCCCATCCAGGTTGAGAGTGGTGAATTGTCAAGAGAAACGGTCGTCTTGTTTTTTTTTGCACTGGGTTATCTCCCTTAGATGCGCTCTCCGAGGTGTATCAGGAAGAGGACCCCGTGTCCGAAGTATGCGAATATTCCGTAGAAAGCTGAGGGGACACGAAATTTTGTTTGCCGCCGTTTCTGGGATCTTCGTGGGGATTTACATTTGGAAGCCCTCTTTTGACAAATACCATAAGGAAAAGGGCTCCGGCGACGAAGCGCGGACCCGGGACGTCTAGTGGCCGTCCAAGGTCTTACCAAGGATTTTTTTTTTTTTTTTTAAAAATGAAGCTGAAAAACCCCGGGTCTCAGGCTGGGCTTCTTGGCGTGGGGCTAGTGACCGCGACAGCCGGCTACTACTTTCTGCTGAGACCCTACTTGGAAAAGAGGGAATTCCTCGCTCTGGAATCCGAGGCCAAGATGCTGTACGAGGGGCGGCGGGCCGGGTCCGAGGAAGCTGGAAAACGGACGGGACGGCTGAATCCGAAGGCTGAATCGGCCCCCTGACGGTCGTTAGTCGAGACGGGTCTGCTGATGTATCGGAGAGCAGGGCGGTGTTGTGTTGTTCCAGCTGTGGAGGTTTAACTACTAATGGGGCTGTCTGTCCTCTCCCTTTACATGCAGGACAGTTGTTGTTTTGCTTGTTTGTTTTTTTTCTACTTTAGGAAGTAAATAAACAGTTTTTTTTTAAAGTTAAAAATGAAGTATATTGATTTGGAGAAATAGAGCTCCTTAATATGTAGATTTTTTTTTAAATTAACCCTTGTCCATCGAATCGGCCAGTACAAATCAGTGTGGGTGTGTGTGTGTATTAGGATAATGTCTATGATCGCATGGTTCTACATTTAACAGACATGCCAACACTCCCGATTCCCGCGGGAGACTCCCGATTTTAAAGCTCTAATTTTTCTCCCGCCCGATTTTTAAAATCTAGTAAAAACTCCAGATTTTTTTAATATTTACATTAAATTTTTTGAAATGACACATAATTGGTAGAAATTATACTTGAAAATTCTAAAAATAATATTTTTTGCTCCGTAGATATATATATATACAGTACACCAACCGTTCCATCGCAGACAGCATCGAATTTTGTTTTCCCGTGTAAATCCACCATGGGGGCGCCTCGGGGAGATACTATACTAAGCAAATCACTAAAAAATATTTTCTCCCGATTTTAGGATCTATAATGTTGGCATGTCTGATTTAAAAAGAGGAAACCCATGGTTAAAATCGTTTGTACAGGTTAATGAACTAAAGTGGTTTGTAAACTATGAATCGGTTGATTATCGCATTTCGTTAGAATTAGGAAAAGGTTAATTTTGATTATATTCTGTAAGATCCATCTAATCTTGCCTCTAAATTCTTCCTTCTTTTTTTTTATAGATTTGGAAAACTCAATAAATATCTACTTTAGTATGTATTTTTACAGAATGCTTTGAACAGGGGGAGAGGGGATGTATTCGTTTAAATTTTGTCGCTGTAAGCTGAATGTTAGGATTTTTTGGGGTTTGTTTTTTTGTTTTTTTCGCTTTGGAAGGGAGATAATCGATTTTCAAAAACAATTGGATTATTTCCCCGCTTCCTGAACTGACGCTAGGTGGCTGGCTCTCAACAAACAGGAACTCTCGTCGTCGGCGTCCCGACCTGGATGTTCCGGAATTCTATCTAAGAAGAGCCGCCGCTATGAATTCATTACTCTCGAAATACGTCGGAAACAGAGTCGTAGAACTGACAAAATCCTGGTGAGTTAACTTTCAACAAGTATCCGTCGAGATTACGCGTATCATTAGCCCTTCTGTAGCGAGCGACCTTGAACGGCTAAGGGCGTCTTCCAGTTCCTCCTAATTGAGTTATTGTAGAAAAATGTGAGCCTGGTGATTCTGGGTATCGCTTATTGTTTGAGAATTCTGGGAGGGAAATAGTCGTGCCCATCAGAATGTAAGCGCAGCAGATGTAGGAAAGCTTGCTAATTATCTTTCACTAAACTCCCAACCCCCCCCCTCCCTGCTTCAGATGAGACCATGCATAACATTGTGACCTGTGCTGTTGTTTGTTTGTTTTTTCCAAATCAAAAGAAAACCATAAGAATGTAGCTGATATCTAGCAGTATTAGCATTATAAGTGAATTGATAATCTAAGCTCCATCTGCATTCATTTAAATGCAATGCTATGTGATTCTAGAAAGTATGTGCATGTAAGTATAATACCTTCGATAAAGTTCTACAACTGACATGCAGTAATTACCTTCCTTAGAAATTGTCTACAACTAAACATTTAATGAGCTCACATACTGCCATGGTTATCTCAAGCAAGGGTTGCCATTCCTGTGCACCATGAGGGCCCTGGCACTTTTATCTTTAGTGGGAATAATCTCTTGCATTAATTACTTTATAGAAGTGAACTAATAGTATTTATACTTTACATAAACCCTTCCATGACCAACAATCCTCCTGCAGGGTTACCTAAGCTATTTAGCATGCAGACTCTTTATGGCATAGGTAATGAATGTAGTGCATGTGACAGTAACCATGGTATCAAATTTTATTTTACAATGCCTATCTATAACTGTAAATAAATTCTGATGGGATTTTGCTAAGTGGATGAAATGCTTGACCCCCTTAAGCTTAGACTTCCAAACCTAGTTAATGACAAACTTGTAATTCAAGTCTTCATGGTTCTTGGAACTGACATCAGCTATCTCACCTGAAGCTCTACAAATACCTGTATGAACTCCATCAGAACATTACTGTTTTCCAAATGTAGTCAGCATTGTAGCCATAACCAGAATGTTTGAGGGAGATTACAAGACCTGACATGATTGTACCTCCACTAAACAATGCACTTAGTGACTGACTATACAAACTATCAAATAATTTATAATCATCATACCTGTTCATTGTTTGTAGTAAAGATAATGTCCACATCAAACTTTTAAATGAAATGATTATGATAGGAGAAAGTATTTGGCAAGTTCTATTTAGCTGACAAATATTGTGTTTAAAAAAACCCATTAAGTTGTCAAAATTATTTAAAGAACATGCCTGGAAAGTTATTTGTGAAAACTGGATAGTTACTATGACAGTTGGGATGAGGGAGTTGATGCCCAGCAAAACACTGAATTATAAGTAATTATTATTACGGTTTACGTTTTGTTTTGCTTTAAATGATTCTTGTTTTATCATTTACACACAGTTGTCTATTATGTAGGTCGTCAACAGCAGCAGTATTTGGTGCTACAGCTGGGTTACTGGGACTCTATTTCACTGATTGGAAGTTGGTTTTGCAATATGTACCATTGGTAAACAGGAAATTCAGAGATCAATGAAACTTGAAATTAATGACTAATAAGTGATAGTAATAGAATGGTAAGTACAGATATTGTATTGGTTCTTGTGCCACCTGAACCTTTGTTAGAACTCATCAAAATTTGTAAGTTAGGGTTTGGGAAATTAATGGGGCATAAAAAGTCAAAATCGATGGAAAATGAAACCCAAACCTTCCTACAATTTTGCCGTGCCTTCAGTTTCATCTGTTTTCGTGTGATTTGTATACCAAACCACAACATTCAGAAAAACAGTCAAAAAAGTTTTTCATTATTTTACTATCACTCCAAAGGTGCTTCTCATCTTGGGCAGGTACATAATTAGTTTCCCCTCATCAGCTTGTTGTTTCCACTCTTGAATTCTTTTGTCCATAACAAATTTTCTTGCTGCCTCACTAATTGTTGTAGGTTTTACATAATTTGCAGCATCTATTTTGAGCTCGTGCATGCTTCTTTTTTTTTTTTTTTTGATATTCTAACTCTTCTACATACACTATATGATACTTGCTATGAGAATTTCAAATGAATAAGCAAACACACAGGAAAGACCTAATGTGGTAAAAGAACAGCAAAAGACAATCTGACAGAGTCAGGTGCCACATAAGCACATTGTCTGATCAACAATCTGACAATCACATGCCCACAGGGCTCTTTCTGTAGTATTGCTAAACAAGGTGATATCCTGTGAATGCTATGGGTGACAATATAAGTAGGTAGGTAGCTGCATCAATAAATAGTTTATTCATATTTGCTTATTTATCTATCACTGGTGTGGATACTTCCGTGATGAAAAATGTAGAATTAGTTAAAACTTAGTCCAAACTGAGATGGCTGATTTTTATTTATTTATTTGTAAATGTTGTAGACTACTGGACTCCTGAGGCCAAGGGCCTGAGTTTGATTCCTATAGGTCCAACTCAGTTTGGCATGCTTTCTTTCTCCTTCAGTCAGCCACATGTTTCCTCCTATATCTGAAAATAATGAGTTCTAAGGTTTGTAATTCCAAGCCAAACCAAAAAGCTATTTAAAAAAAATTGCCCACTTTTCTTCATTTATGAACTCCAGTAAATGCCTTACGAATATTTCGAAATATGAACATCACCTATTGAAGAATTTACTTTGTAAACATAACCACCTTAGTATTATTATTCGTGTACAATACCATCTACTACCATACGAATGTTCTTTAAAATATGAAGGTTTTTCTTTGAAACACAATATCTTCAGTTTGGAAGCCGGTATAATGGAAAAGGTCATAGTGTGCTATCTGACACCCTTTGCTGGACATGTATTTCATTATGTAATTCTATATATATTTTTTCTTTGTAGATGTGATCTGTTGTATCATCCCAGTCTGAAAACCTATGTAAATGGATTGTTGGTTTTTATTTTTAGGATATAAATAAATCCACAAATGTACTGTATGTCAATCTTATGAATTTTCTGATTTTTGTGGTGGTAAAGTTGCTTCTTGAAAGTTCTAATGACACTTTTTAGAAAGACATTTACAGATTAGTTTTCTTTATTAATAAAATAAAAGAACAAACATGACTGGCATTTATTCCTAGAATTGTAGGGGTCAGGGCAGTTTAGATCCAGTCAACATTTTAATAATTTTTTCAGTTTATCATTTTCCCTGGAAGTGGATTTTGTAGTTTTCATAGGTTTAATAGAGTTGACCATGTTTGCATTCTGTGACAGAAAATTTTGAATGGACCACTATTCAACTGACTCCTCTAACTGTACATTCATAGATCTAAGTTTTTTGTTATAATAATTTTTATTTCCTAAATGCAAATGCCTTAGAGTTTTCTAAACAATGAGAATTGCTTGATGACATAGTTGGGAATCCTTTATAGCATCCATTATCTAGAAAAAAAATGTATTTACCACTACTCATTGGACTGCCAGCCACTGCTGCTCATAGAGAGTCAGAAAAAGAACTTTTCTTAGATTAATCAGCAAGTTAAATATGTAACATTAAAAATCACATGGTGACTCTCTCCATTAGTCTATTTCAAAAACCACCACAAACCAGTAGTAATAAAATATGAATAAAAGGAAACTGTTTATTTCCAAGATATCATTTTTTTAATACATGCTCATCTCTTTAACCAAGGATCAAATGATTCAATACCATCAGCTATTTCTGGATCTTCCAATAAGTTTAAAAAAACAAAAATTCTTCCAGCTTTTATTTTTTTAGCAATCTCTTACATATAATATGTTGGAGGACACTAAAGAATTTTTTCTGCTCAAAAAAAATGTTTAAAGTGGAAATATCTTGCTAAGAAAGCAAACAGTATTAACAGGAAATGCTTTTCAAAATTTTATTGTCATTAAGTAAAAATACAGATTGCTCCATTGAATTAATAATGCCTTTAATTTTCACTCCCACCAGACCTATAAATTGTAATAGTTCTTGCTACATCTACAGTAACATTATGTATCTCTGCACTTTCTGTCTAGTTATTTTCAAGAAGAATCTCTTGTCTATCATTAAATCAAAATCTAAAATTCAAAGATTTGGTCAAAGTGATAAAGATAGATTAAATTAGAGAGTTTCATTTATGTAGGTAATATCTAATGAGGACATTCAAATTAAAATCCAGCTTGGTTTTAATTTGAACATCCCTGAAGTGTGTACATGTGTATTTTGTTCTAAAAAAAAAAACAACAGCCAAATAGAATGAGATTAAACTGCAGTTCTTCCTGAACATTTATTTGTGGTAGACAAAAATGTCAAGTGGCTAGATGAAACCACCAATTACTGCTGTTTTTTTCTCTATTTTCTGGAAATATCAAATAAATTTCTTCACTATTTTTTTCACTTAGAATAAAATAGTGGGGGGGAAAACAACCTTATGCAGAAAATACTGAAGAAAACAGGTTATGATATAATTTTCTAGCTCCTTTTAATGTGTTCTACCTCGTCACAAATGTTCATTAAGAAAAATTATTCTCAAACGAGCTGCGTTTAATTTATATACAAGTTTGGGAAAGTGGTGAATAAGTTAGTTTCATAATTTTTAAAATTTTAACTAGTGTTGCCCTTTACCAGTCATTTTGCAAAGCAGCTGCTTTCAAATGTAATGCTGGTAATGTTAAGAGTAAGTTTACATTGTACAAGGAGAGCTTGATGGATCCACATCTTGAACATGCACTGTATGTATAGTAATTCTTACTTAAGAAAGTCAGAAACTAAAAAGGGTTTCGCAAAGGAATATCTGCAAAATTTAAAAAAATAATGGTCTTTCTGATTTCCTTCATAGGTGCTAGAATGGAACCCCAACAAGTGTTCAAACTATTAAGAGCTTTGAATAGACACCTTGTTTTTAGCTATCAACAAATAAAAATCTATGGAGAGGGGGGAATAGCTATAAATTGGTTAAGGCATCTGCAAAGCTTTGCAAGAAGAAATTGTTTATTGAAAGAAACAACTAAAATTGCCAGAAGTTTTCATTAATAGCAACAGTGAGAACCCTTTTTAAAATCAGCATAGACAGACATCTCTCTTTTCTGGGTAGTGTCAAGTATAACGAGTTATAATGGTTTTCTGCCACCACTATAATTAAATGAGCTCAGCTTGCCTCGTGTATTAAGTAAATTGCTTTTCAGGTAAGAGGCATGCATTTTTTAAAAAATTTAGAGAAAGCATTTGTTTGATCATCTATCTATTGGGAATTTATCAAAAAGTACTAGGAAGCACATCTGTGTATATTTTGGCATGCCACTAGATTAAGAGTACTGTAAAAGGAAAAGAAGAATCATACTAAATATTAACTAACCATTCACTATTTACCATGAACTCACTGACAATTCAAACCTGGAAAAATCCTTGAACAACAGATTAGAAAAATTCATACTACTACTAGTACCCTGTCCTAACTTTCAAGGTGAAAGGAAGTTTCACCTAGAATAGGGAAAGTGTTGGGTATTGTTAATTTGTAACCAGACAAGTTACCTAGATAGATTAGGGGGCTCTTGAGCACTGATTAAGGTGCAAACTACTATATCATGTGTAACCTTAACATTTTAGATGTGAGAGGTATGCCAAACTGA
The DNA here is from genome assembly GCA_018389105.1 of Nautilus pompilius. Classification (NCBI taxonomy): domain Eukaryota; kingdom Metazoa; phylum Mollusca; class Cephalopoda; order Nautilida; family Nautilidae; genus Nautilus; species Nautilus pompilius. The sequence goes on from JACATO010000320.1 coordinate 702,896, forward strand.
GGCAGTCCTGACCTGGATTTGAAGTGGAGGGAGTCAACCATGGCAATCCAGTAGTATACCATAATATTTAAGTTACATAAGTTTCTTTAAAAAGGGGATCTCAGGGATTCATTAAGCTGTTTCATATATGTTTTTATCTGATTCTGTATGACATTGAGATGATATATGGAAGGTTTGCTTTGACAAGGATTGCAGCCTAGCTAAAGATTAATGGTAAACTATTAGCTTGGAATAGTCCATCTTCACACATGTCCAATGTGAAAATAAGCACAATTTGTATGCAATATACAAATATTTCAAAGTAAATATTTATGCATACAATTTTTTTAGAAAAGCTTGGAATCTTGGCTGTTACTTTGTGACATATAAGAGAAGACTGACTGACTGTACTTGTAACTTTCTGAACTCTTAACCAAAATAATTATATCAACACCAGGCTACTTACCAGTAATTAACAGGAATTCTTGTTTTATTTTCAAATTCATTTCTTATTGGGTTACATGAATTAAAAAATCCTTTAATAAATATATCAAAAAGGGATGAACTATAAAAGATAAGATGCACACGTGCTCATAATAATGGAATAAAAATATGAGCAAATAATGACTGAAAGAAATTATGAGTTTATTTATAAATCTGACATCAGCTTTGTACCAAATCAAATTAGTAGTGATATGAATGAGGATGCTAAGATTATTTTATGTGGAAATGTCCATTTCCAGATTAATGTATCATCAGACATTCTGTTTATAACTAAGTGTATATGTATAGGTTGGAATGATAATTGTGGGAAAGTAACGGACTAATCGGTTTCCTCAATCAATTAGTTTGAGATTGTTTTCTTGAATTTGAAATTCCAATTGTTGAAGATGAGCAAAAGGAAGGAATCATTCCCTGAAGACTGTTGTTCAAAAGTACAAAACAGGCAATGAAAAAATGATTGTAGAAGTTTACTTCTTTCAGCATTAAGGTTAAAAAAATAAAGTATTCCTTTGACTTACACCACTGCAGAACACATGAATTTGAAGTTGCGCTATTAACTTTTTTTATACCAAGAATTTCTTGTGCATGGTATAGTTTGAAGAAACACAATTTCATCATCCCAGCAGACAGTTGGTAACTAATGAGGATGGACACTGCCCATTTATTTCTACAAACATTTAATACAGCATAATAAAAAAAAAACAACTTTATACTGTATGACAGTTGCATAATTAATACTCAATTATACAAAACAAGAAAATGCACTGGACAACTCTAAAAATGAAATTATCTCATATCAAATAAAAGAACATTCATTAATGCATCTTGTTTTAAAAAGGTATTTATCAATTATGGCTATTTTACCTTCACTTCACTTGTCCCATGACCCATAGGTCGTTGGAGCACCTCGAAAGGTGTCTAGGGCACTTAAAATTTTAATATATATATATACATCTTTCAACTTTTTATTTAAAAATTCTAGTACTTTTAAAAATCCAATAATTAATATTTTAAGTGCATAATTTAAAAAAAAAAAAACATTTAAATCATTGATTTTCACTTTTGGAATTTATAAAAAAAATTGCTATAAAAGATTCTGGATGATTTGACAATGGAGAATGCAGAATAACATGAAAATATATAATAACTGGCTGAGATTCACTTTGCTCAATGATTGTCAATATGAAATCATAGCAAGTGTGGATGCAACACTTCTGTGGTAAGCAGAAACTTTTACAAAATAATACAATATTTTTTTCATTTTTTTGTTATATAAGTCTGGATAAACTAGCAATATAGAGTCCCTGACCAGTTTCCATGCCAGTATTAATGGATGCAGTTTTGGTAGTCCCACACATCTTAGCCCCAGAGTTTATATTAGGATAAATAGCATGTATTCTTTTGCTTGCCTGAAACAGTTTCAATAGTTTCTTCACTAATAACACAAGTATTCATTTGTTTACATAAAGTTTCCTCTTCTTCTCTACTTCTGTCCAAAGGCTCTATCCCATCCTCACGATCTTTTGGAATAGTTTCAACAGTATTCGTACTAGAACTATCTGAAAAGCGATCAGATTCTAAACATGTATTTTTTCTAAAAGTTTCTTCAGAATCTGCATAGTTACCATCATTTGACTCTGTAGACAAGGAAGACGAGATCAATCCTTGAGTGTCATCCTCATCAGTTTGCTTTTCTGGATTCAATGCTGTGGTGACAGTAGTAATATTCTCACAATCCTTTTCTTTGCTGCTCTGCCTATATTTAAAAATTATATATATATATAGCTGCTCAAAATTATGGGGCCACCATACAAAACAACATCTGGCTCTTTCAAGTATTACTAATGAAAATCACCTTACGTTTTTTATAGCAAATTAACACCCCCTTTCATGTAAATAGTTGCTTCACATATTCTGGACATCCTGTTTAACTAAACAAAATTCTAGCTTTGTAAGTAAGTAATACCAGTTTTTCTGCAAATAGCTTTATGGTTGATTAACACAAGTTGGACTTTCCCCTCGACTCTTTGATCTAGCTCATTTCAAACATTCACTGATGTTTAGATCTGGAGACTAAAGGAACCAAACCATGATTTTAAGTTCGGATTCTTTTCTAGCAAGATATTGTGTAATGAGCTTCACAGAGGACTTTAGGTCTTGTTGGAGTATAAACCCATTGCCTATCAAATGATGCCCTAATTGAATTGAATGGCATTTCAGAATGATGTAATATTTCGGTCTTGTGAGGATCCCAGCCAGCAAAACCAACCCATATTTTCACATTTTCAGCACTATGCTCAATTGTAGAGCAAATGCAGTTTACCTTATACTTTTCTGTCATCTCTTAAAACTAAATAGTTTAAACCTGCTCTCATCCAACCACAATACATTTGCACCAAGGTATAGTTCTGATGCTGTTTAGCCCAGTGAAGCATGTTTCTTGTTGCCATGTTTAAGCAAAAGAATTCTAGCTACTACTTGGCCAGTCAGTCCAACCTCTCAACCATCTCTTGATGATAGAAGTTGAGATGCCATCTGTTGCAGAGGAATTATGGTCAGCAGTTAAATGGCTACCTGACAAGAAAGAGTTTACTCTGGACTTTCAAGCTAGCAAACCTGTCTTCCATTTTGCATTTTTCTCTCTCTTCTTTGGCCATTTGAACTTATGGCTAAGCTAGTTGACTTCATTCTACAAATGGTACTTTACTCACTACTCTGTGTAACGCCAATTTCCTCTGCCGGGTTTGTGAATAGCAATAATAGACAGCTTTATTTCAAATAAAAATTCACTTTTAACTGCCATTTTCATCTGCCAAACAAAGTAACAGCTGCCATCGACAAAGTTGCCAACATTCATGAGCTAACAATTATCCAGATTAGTAGTAAGAAATTATAGTGGATAAAGACAATAACATAGGTTTTAATTAAATTTAATATTCACGAAACTTGTTAGGTCCATAATTAGGCAAAAATCATGAAGCAACAGCAACACAATTAATGGCTTGTGAGTTCTGATACAGGGTTCATTGGATTCTAAATTATTTTTTCTGGAATAATATACTGTCATTAACTATAAAGTATTGAAAAAGCAGATAACAGTGGTTTTTTTTTTTATATATATATATATGGCAGGTTCAAAACTTTGATGTGGACAATCATTTGAAATAAAGTCTTACAAACTGAAAAACAACTCTTATGTCTACAAGTATATAGATTACAAGCATCTTCAGTCAGAATTTTCAACTACAAATACTTCCATAGTCAAATCCATGCCTATCCAATAATTGCATTTCTTATTATACTTAAGTCATATATGCAGATAATTTTACTGTTTTTAAAATATACCGCTTTTGCTCACTATACAAATAATAAATTCTAACCATGCAACTGCTTGCTCTCTTTTTAAAGGTATATGGGAACCCGGTAAGTAAAACCCTATGACGTAGCCATTCTTTACCATGGATTGCAGCAGCTGGGACATCAAGTAATAAATTGCTGCTACTGCTGAGAAATATTTACTGTTTTTTATTTTTTCAAAAAAAAAATTATTTCTTCTCTAAGTTTTCAAAGATGGCATTTAGTTAACCAGAATTTTGCATCCTGAGTAACAGAAAGTATTACACTTCGTTCTTTCTAAACTACTGTACTTGTTAGGTGCTGCTGGCAAAGCAGCAGTGAGAGAGAAGTGGAAACAGGTCTAACAGTGCCGTGATGATAGGAAGTTTTCTTAATTACCAACTGATATAAACTTGTTTCTGCCAGTTCTGGTGCAGCTCAATCAACTCTTGTTATCACCAGCTTACATCAACAGAAGAACTTAGGGGGGAGGCAACATGGTATAATTTAAAATGGAGTATCATCTTCAGGTAAAAGAGATCTAGAGAAGGACTCTCTTGTTTCTAATTCAAACTAGTAAATTGATAGTTTAGTTAGGTGCAAACTTGCAGATTATATAAAAGTTTATTCTAGAGCCAATACTGATGAGATTTGATATAATTTTTAGATGAATCTTTGTAATTTACTAGAATTGGTCAAAAAACTTGAGTCAAATACTTAAAAAAAAATTTTAAAAAAAAAAAAGAGGCAAATTATCCAAACAGGAAATAAAATTGTAATTACTTGGAAACTGTAGTTTCAGTAAAGGATGGGAGTTATCACTAAATGCAAAGATCAAAGCAGTTTATTTGCTAACAAAGCTGATAGGCCAGGGGTAATTAACAGTAAAAATAAAGAAATTCAAATTCCCATCTTAAATATTCTGTACTGGCATGGGCTTCTTACGTTTTAAATTTTCTGGTAGTTGGAAAAGAATTTTCACGGGTGATTTTTCTTAATTTTTATAATGTTCATTCGAGACAAGTAGACAAGGGAGACAGTGGAGGAAGTAAAAATTCACTGGTACCAGATCTATCAGTTTTCTAGTGCATTCATCTAAACTAAACTTGGAGCAGAGTCTGACCACAATGTGTCAAGTGCTGTGATTTACAAAATTTCACAAATTAAGAAAATCTCCCAAAAATAAAACAGCTGAAAAATATAAAAAAGCAAAGTCCCTACAAAAATGCACTTAAACAGGTATTACCTTCGAATTAAGAAGATATAATTACCTAACCCTGATATACAGTTAAGGAGAAAACTATGCCATTGGTTTTGCATATTCAGTGAAAAAAAAAAAACTTTTTTATTTACCAAGTTTGAATTTTTTAATTAAGATTTTTTGGTGTGTCTCATTTGGTAGCATAAATCAATATAAAAATAATAATACTGGCGTGCCCATCTTTTCCCTGTGGGCGCGTTGTATAAAGCATGGCTCCCTGTCTCCTTTAAAAAGCTAAAATTAAACGATTTGCCAATGTGGAGCTGTTGGTCTAACGGTTCAGCAAGCAGCTATGCTCAACCAACAACTCAATCTCCCACCTAAAGGCAACAGAAATCCACTCTGGATGTTGTGCCACTTGTTAAGACCAACAACATTACTTCCACAGACTGGCTGACTGGCTTCCTCAACAGCGTATTAAAAACTTGGCCCGATGGGAAATCAAAGCAATTCTAGCGCCATAAACTGACAATGAATGCCAGAGATTGGCTTAATGGCGTCTCAAGTAACGAATCAAAGTCACCATTCTTACTGCATGCATTTCGTTTGTCCAATTATTGACTGAAATACAGATGTACAACGCTCACTTATCTCCAGATAGTTCTAGTGTCAGCATGCAACCTGAAACCTGGAGTCAACACATTTAGAGATTTGTACAAAGTTTTTAAGGACACGAATCAAAGGTCAGAACTAAAGACAACAAAAAAAAAAATTAATAAAAATGTGCGTAAATTATTTTAGAAAATTTGTGTGTGTGTGAGAAACTAAAATAACAGTAATTTAGGAAGTTAACTACGTTTTGTGGCCTGCTGAAATGAAATTGGCTGCTGTAATAATAATAATAATAATCTACTCTGATGACAGGAAATGTGTCACAATATATAACTGGTTAAAACTATCTTTGCAAATTTATTGACCTGAATATATTAGAAAAAATGTTTGAGCCAAAATGAGATCACATATTACTAATACAGTACCAGTGTGATAAATAATAAATTTTATTTATTAATTTAATCCGAAAATTCCACTTGTATAGTACTTAAAAAAACACGCAAACACTGGGGTGAAGCCTGGCTAAAAATAATATCTCTATATTTGTATTCAGCCTGTTTTCATTTGAACATCACTTATCATTTAATGGTTGTAGATCTCCAATCAACCCCAGCTGATGACAGCTTACAGTTATTATTAGTACTGCATTGAAATGACGTACAACAGGGAATTTATGAATCATCAAAAGGTAATTTTCTAGTAACTTTACCTTAGTCTCTTTCACAGTTTATACTCTCCAGCAACTTGTGGAGGGGGGGGGGGGAGAAAGAATCCACTTTTAGATATTACCTTTCCATGAAGTATTTGGTTTTGGTAGCTACACCTGTTTCATTACCACTCACCTTTGTTTGTGTCATTTAAATATTCGCAGTGAGTCAGACGCTACCATTCTGAAAGGCCAATGCGCAAGTATAACCAATCAGCCATCAAATAGTTACTATAGTTCACAGCAATTTTAATTATGCGCTTTTGAATTATTTTTTTTTGTCCATATTCCACTGTTATACCTATGAAATAAATGACATTCCAATAATCAATATTTTCTAAAAGCAAAATTCCCATCATCTCTACCGCTACATGACAAACCAGTCAGTGATGACAAAGAGAAGGAATTATTTCAATCAGGAAAACCTCATTATCTACACATCAAAACTAGTGGGAAAAGTTTGACTTAAAAAAAGAGGAGGTGGAGGAAAATCTTTAGCTTAAATACTAGGTACTAAAATTTTGTTTCTGTGGCCTTGGTAGCTATTTCTGAATTTCCACTTCTTACTGCAGATTTAGACCTCAAGACCTAAATTTTGCAGTTTCGTTCTGATGCATACTAGAAAAGGAATGTTCTGAGGAGAACGCAGCGGGGAATTCTTCTACTCTATTTCCAAGTAATTTATGACAAAACCGTTTTTAAATGAAGCTCAGTGAAAGGTTCCTTTTTTGAAAACCACCCATTTCGATATACCTCACTACATAAAATCCAGTCTATGTTTCAATAGATTTTCAATTAAAAATTTAAAATTTCAAAATAGTAGAAAGTGAACGTCTCTAAATTATTATAACAGAGAAAATTGTTGAAAGTGATTCACAGCTTTTCCTTCGTGGTTTCTGGGCCAACTCTAATTGCTGCAACCAGAATCAGTCAGAGATTCTGCTGCACTCAAGAAAATAAAAGTAGGCGATAAGTGGTCTATAGATCAAGGGAGGAAAACAACAGCATACATACCGTGAAATGTCAACAGGTAAATCGGGTGTAATGCCATCCACGTTAAGACGATTTGTACCTACTTGGACAAATTTCGTTACTGGCTGATTGTAAATGTGAATTGTTTTACGGTGATGGTGGATTTCTGTTACGAAGCTGCTCTGTTTGGTAAATGACTCGCTATCCTTGTTTGGACTACCGTGTGCTGCTGCCATAGCCGAGCCATCAGAAGTGCCAAGTAAAGATGTAGGTAAACTTAAATTAGAAACCTGTTGATCTATTTCCAAATCTTGCAGACAGACCTGGGGAGTAGGTCCCATGCTGCGATAACCTGAACTAGGAATCCTGTGACTGTTCAAACCTCTCTGGTGACCCCTGTGCACATTTTTCTCTCTAGCTCCTTTTGCCTCAGATGATGAATATACAGCACAATCATCAGTTTTCTTCTCAACATTCTCAATAGCTTTAGAAGTTTCTTTTCTAGTATTTTGTTGTATTAAACGATTTCTGTCAGCATCTGCATTGTCTTGAGATCCAGATCCCTTACCTGTATCTCGAGTTTCTGTTTTTGTATTATTACCGTGCAAAGAACCACCAGTTGTAAATTCAGCCTGTTTAATTCCTGCTGTTACAGGCACATTTGCTGTCTCCTTTTCAAATAACTGTTTTTTAGTTTTTTGTCTTAAATATTTGCAAAACATAAGTTTTTCGTGTTGTTCTCTCTCAAGTCTTGATGCATACCCATCTTCTAGGAATTTTTTTATGTTTTTCATAACAAACTTGTCCATTCTAGAAATCCTTATACAATGAAGAGATTTAAGCACCATTGGAATAGTAAAATCTCTTTTACTTGATATCACAGGTATCACATTCCATTTCTTACTATCAGTTTCCAATGCGCTCATAATACAGGATTCAGCCTGCAACCTGGTGAATGTACTTTCACAAAAAGTCTTTGTCAGATACAGAAAAATGTATGAACTTCTTTTTACCGCTTCCTCTAGTTTTTCAAACCTGGCTGAAATCCAACAAAGTACATCATAATACAGTTCCACTTTTGGAGAACTGCCATCATTTAAGCATATGCTCTTCAGTTTTTTGACAAAACAATCTGCTTCTTCTAAATCATCTTCACTGCAGATTATAAGACCATCATAGTGCCCCCCTGTATATTCATCAGGAATGTTCTTGGAGAGTTTGCGTTTCTCATCTGCATTTTCTTGGTCTGAACCCGGAAAAGGTGACTTGGATGTTGGAGATGTTAAGGGGTTAGAAACTTGAGTAGGATACCCTAGTTCTGTGGATTCCTCCTGTGAAAAAGGTTTCGCATTTCCTCCATCTAAGGTGGTACCAAAAAAACAAAAACAAAAACAAACCGTTCTATAAATGACCTGAATAATTAAGCAATGCTGAGGTTACTGGTAATTTATTTTATGAAAACTCTATCAAAAAAGTTAAATCAGAAACCCTTCCATTTTTTTTAAATATTTTTTTTAAAATTATTTTCTCATCTTTCTCTTCAGAAATGGGCTAAATATCATATTAATACAGGTGATTATTAACAGTGCTTTAAAAATATTTGCAATTATATTAAATTTGTACTTTCCTTGCAAAAAATGTTTAATTTTAACTGAAAAAGAAAAAAAAGTAGTAGTTCATAAAAAAGAAAGAAATGTATTTTGATTATCTGACTGACTATGATATCCAGGTTACCAAGAAACGTTCCCTCTATAATTAGATTTTTGACTCTTTTTTTTTTACAGAAAATGATGATTTCCTTGGTCTTGCTACACAGATCTTTGTGATAATACATTCAAATGTTTAGAAATCCCCTCCATGCTTTACTACAATTTAGGTTCAGACCTAAATCATCTGTCTGACTTCATAATAGGCGTACGCGTGTTACCTCAGGCTCTCAAAAAAAATCTGAAAGTACAGACTTACCTCTTAGTGCTGCTGCCCGTTCTTTGGGTTCAAGTGGGCGGGCATCAATGGACAGTGAATTCAAACCAACGGACACACTGTTCATGAAAATACCACTCTCCAATATTGAATCATTACTGCTAGTCTGGCTCATCCTTTGTTGTTTGCAAGGACACCAGCAAATCTGAGGATCACAATATTTTATCAATCAAAGCACATGATATTTTAAAATTTGGAAAAAAGCTATAGGAAAACATTCTGCAGACAGAGCTATCTAAAGATATTGCAACCATAGCTTCATATCTTTGTAACTGGTCTCTTTTCGAAATCGGTGCCATGTCATTTTCCAAGGTATGAATTTTGAAATAACAATAGAATGCATTATTTTTGAGTAGGACAAGATTAAAACAGGAAAATTACTTTAGCACTATTAATTTAGAAGACAGTGCTTTCTAGAGATTGGTTTTGGCCCTATGTTGATAAAATATTTAGAATAGATTTTAGCAAAAATAGCGCATTCATCAAGAGAATGTATTAATTCTATAACCTTAGACATGCCTAAAAACTTAGTTATTTCCTATGCTAACCTGGTTAATTTGTTATTTCTCTTGCAAGATTAGACAGGATCACACAAGATTTAGCAGTTGGCAGGGAGAAGACAGTTACGCTCTCTGCAAAACTGTGAATATGGCAAAAATGATACCATTTTTCTGTCAACATTTAAAAAAAAAAATTCAGCAAATGCGAGGAGTAAATCTCTGGTAAGCATTCTAGAACTCATAAAAAAATAATTATACCAATATCTCACTACAGGTCCTCAAACAATCTTTTGAAAAAGAAAAAAAAAAATTAAAAACATTCTAATGCTTGAAAGTTTATAAACAAAATAAGCAAAGTGAGCCATTGCAGGAAGTCAGAGAGAGATTTTTCCACCCATTTCAAGGTGAGTATCCAATTTCCTCTTTTAAGGGTCAACTGGATTGTGATGGTATATATCATTAACTGACTCTCCTCAAAAGAAATTCCTGCTAACATCATCGCAGTGACAATGTCCTTATATATCCAGGCTGGCATCCTTATTAACTTCAGACTTAAGGGTACAAAATAAACTCTGAGTGGTATATTGAGACGATCTGGATGTTGAAAGACTAAACTTGCTCAAACTGAAAATATTCCTTTTAGAGTAAAAGCGAGTCCAGTGACAATCAGAGATTTGGTTGCTCCAAATTTTAATCTATGCATTTGATTAACAGAGTACACTAATAAAAGCCTCCACCTGTAATGGTGAGCAGAAAAGCAATGTTTGATGATAATTATAAACCACATGATTCACAGCAGGTTATCATAGCATGTCTTGTGCTCTCTGCCAATTCATCCCCTGAAGAGGTCTGGTTAGGTTTTTCTCAATTAGGGAGAGTTAAAAGTATGATTGCAAGATCCAGAAGAGTGACCTTGAACTGGATTGTGGTCAAAAATAGACTGGGCAAAATTAAGAATGTTGGGTGTGACATATTGTGTAAAAAAATTCAAAATGTTTTGATTCATCATGATTTATAGCAGATATCTGAAAGATTTATTAAACTTACTGGAGGCTTTGTATAAGAGACATAATAATAGTCACTACAGAGAGTGCCAGGCAGTGTGGCTCAGTGGTGAGGGTGTTGGCTTCAGGACCTAAGGGTCCTGGGTTCAATTCCCACTACTGGCACATTGTTGTGACCCTTGAGTGATGTACTTTACTGGCATTGCTCCAGTTGCTGCTGGGGAGTGGCCTATGTAGGAACCAAGGGCAGGGGGCGCTCTATAACCATGACAGAGGCGAGTCTCCTATGACAAGGAAAAGTCAGAAGAATAAACCACTGCTGAAGATGGATGTGTGCATAACGACAGTGCAATGCATCTCACTATTATTCTTCTTTGATCACTCATTTCATAAGAGATTGTTACCTTCAAACTAGAAACCTACTCCTACTAGGATTACTAGCTGTTTAAATGATTGATCTAATGGATTGAATAACAAATTAGATAAATTTTAAAAAGAAAAAAAAAAACAATAGTGAGAAATAGTTAAAAACTTATGAAATCATTAACGTAATAAATAAGGACATATTATTTTTAGAAAGTAAATGGGTTTATTGAGTTAAAAATCATCACTATCATTCTACAAAGAGTGAATACACAAAAAAATGGGTCAGACAAAACAAACAGAGTTAGAAACATTGTGATTTGGATTTCCTGCGGTGTTCCTGATCTGGTTGATCACGGTAAAGTGTCCAGCAGTAGTCAGCCAGCATACTGTCATTCCAGAAGCCTTGGTACCCTTTCTCCATAGCACTAATGTTCTGGTGAAATCTTTCATCATGTTCATCAGACACTGCTCCAAGGTTATCTGCGAAGAAATCCAGATGGGAGTCCAAGAAGTGAACTTTCAGTGACATGTGACAACCCATTGCTGAGTAACATTTCAGAAATTCTTGATGCCATCCTTGTAGTCCATTGCCTTCTTGTTGCCCAAGGAATTCTCACAGATCCAATTGAAAGCATTCCAGGCAGGCAGTTCCAGTTCATCCAGTGTTGTCTTGAAGTTGACATCTTTGAGTACTTTTCTAATTTGGGGTCCGACAAAGATACCCTCTTTCAACTTTGCCTGTGAGATTTTGGGAAACTTTTCTACAATATACTCAAACCCTCTGGCGTTTCTCTTCCCTAGTGTCTTTACAAACTGTTTCATCAGTCCAAGCTTTATGTGCAAAGGAGGCAATAGGACATTACAAGAGGTGTATTCTTGACGCTAGACAATCCTGGCTGGTATGTTCTTGTCTGCCAGTTTCATTCCGAATAATGTCTGTCAGTTGCCCGACTATCCCATAGACACAAGAAACAACAGTATTTTGTGAAACCTGACTGCATTCCCATTAACATTCCAATGACTTTTAAATCTCCACATATTTTCCATGAGTATCTTTCATAGGCAATGGCATGAAGTAAAAGTTCCATATTCTCATATGATTCATGAAGATGAACGGAGTGTGCAATAGGAATGGAGGGCTTCAAATTACCATTATGGAGAAGTACAGCTTTTAAACTTCGTTCTGAAGAGTCAATAAACAAACGCCACTCTGCAGGATCATGATTTTGTGATAAACATTCAAAAAATCCATCGATGTTACTGCAAAAGCAAAGCGGGCCTTCAACAGAACACATTTGTAGAATCACATTTCTCTGCCGAAAATAAGTTATACGAACACCGTGCTCTAGCAGATACTTCTCCTTCAGTCTTGATGCCAAAAGTTCTGCTTTATCTTTTGAGAGGGATAGGTCTCTGACAAGGTCATTCAGTTCAGCTTGGGAAAATTTCTGAGGTTCAAAGCTATCGTCATCAGCCACGTAATCTTCCTCAGCAGCACTATCGTGACAGTCAGCATCATCATCTGATGTTTCAATACCATCATCAGGTGGAACTGGAATTGGCAGACTTCCATTGTGAGGCACAGGTCTCATTGCAGAATCCAAATTAGGATACACGATTTTGTGTTTATTCTTCATAGAAAATCCTGTGACATTTACTTTGCAAAAATAACAGTCATTAAAATGGTCTTTCGGCTCCCTCCATATCATTGGAATGGCAAAAGGCATGGACTTCTTCCTCTTATTGAACCAGTCATGTAAGCCATTTGAGCAAGCTGAGCAGATAAAATGTGGTGCCCATAACTTGTCCTGATCTCCAAGAGGACAGTCAAAGTATAGCTTATAAATCTTCTTGATCTCTGTGGTTATTGTACGTTTTTGAGCTTTCACAATAAATTGTCCACAGACATAGCAAAACACATCAAGAGGATTTCTACACTGTCTTGACATTGTTAACACTGTAAAACAAGTAAGAAAATAGATACAAACGGTTATACTTATATTGAATTTGAGATGTTGAAATACCTATTTCATCAGACAAAACTTGATTGGTTAATTTAAGATGATGAAATATTGCACCTGAACTATGCAGCAATGAATAATGTAGTTTATTTTAAAGGTATGTTTCCATGATGTAAATGAAATACATGCATACACGTCATTAATTGGAATTTCTATATAATGCATGAGCTAAAACCAAAAAACTTTCTCATCTTGAAAACTGTACGTGATGTCAAAAAGCTAATTGTATATTTGAAATCAGCATTAAAAACTACACTAAGTACACCCTGACATATGCTTGATGAAAAATACTTGTTGACCAGTGTAGTTTGATGAGATCAAGCAAAACAAGAGTGCTAAATCACAGTTCTTTTTGATAATACAAAGAACATTTTTTATTCAGATAATCCAAATAATGGACATACTCGTTATAGAAAAACACATGACCTCTCTATAATGATCAATTATCTATCATTTGGAAGTATTGCCATAATTCGTGTCAAAGTAAAAATTTAACCATCAATCAATGTCACCAACACATGAGTGCTTTGGTTCATTTTCCCATAAAATGCTACTTTAGCCATTCAGCAAACCCATCACTTGCTTTCAACTGTTTTGAAAATTAAAGCAAAGCAAGCTTTTATTTGGTATGTTCGTTTTTATATACAGTACGTGTGTTTAAAGTGTATATAATATCCATATTTATTAATCATTATCAGGGAAGGGGTGGAATTATTTTGTAACACAACCTATGCCCAAAGCTCTCTGTATTCAGTTAAAAACCAATTTTTACCAAAAAATTCCAGGATTTTACAAATCCTCCGATGCAATTTTTATCATTCGTCACCAAAATTTTGTATGACTCAAGTACAAAAAACAAACCTTTTTTTTTTTTTTTTGGTTAGGTAAATGCAATACAATGCATCAGACACATGTGTTGTGTTAATAAATCGTTAGTCTCAGAGGAGCCTGCTGAAGTCAGGTGATGTGGAGCAGATAAAAACAAAACACACTTGTAACAGAGGCAATGCAATGGGCATCATCTCATTCACTTTCTATACTAGAAGTGGACAATTTTAAAGTAATTACTCAGCCCACTAAAATGGAACAAAAGCGAAAACCTACACTGGATACATTACTGAGCATAAAGACAATTCTGAACATCATAAGAAAGCAAAAACAGCAGAGGGTGAAGTTGCATGTTTGCAATGCAAATGGTGTAGTATCAAAATTGATACTTGTGCCAAAGAACATTTGGATACTAAGTGGCACTTGAAACTAAAACCAGAAGATGAAACTAAAAATCAGCGTGCACTGGAATCGGCATACACGCTGGCATGGTGGAAAGACTGAGGTCGGTCAACACGATGTAGTTAGTGAATTTGTCCAGGCTCTATACTTTTCAGAACAGCTAGTTGGCCTTGCTGACGGTCCTTTAGAGAAGTTTGTACAAAACTGTCCAGCTGCAAAATCCTTGCCAAATTAAATCAATCTGAGCACAAAATATTTGAAGGAGAATGATGTAGCCCTGACTAACAAAATTAAAGAGAGATTGCCCAGGAATGTGGTTAGATCTTTGATTTCTAATGAATTGCCAGATGTTCTTGACTGCCCAACCTTGGTGATCTTGTTTCCATTTCTTTTATTCTGTTGTGGAGAAGCATGTGCTCATTGTGGCAGATTTGGAGTTTGTAATGTCAGCACATCTGTTGCACATTACCGTCTCTCATGTAAAAGTGTTCCAAAACTGGCTGATTTAAAGGAGTCCATAATTGATGCTGGTACAGTTTTAAAGAATTCAATTGAAGCAAAAAATCTCTTCTATAATGTTTACAAGATCATTTTGAATACAACATTACAACCACTATTGTACAGACAAGATGGTTCAGATTGTATCTGGTTGCAGTGAGTTTTGAGAAGGCATGGGGTATCTTAAGATCACAAAGAGTTCAACAGTGATAAAAGCTGAAAACTCAAGTAGCTATGCAAGAAACTAAACAAAGCCTTCATCAGAGCTCAAATTCCTCATTAAAACACTTCAACCACTGCACAAAACAAAAGAAAAATTAGAATCCTCTTTGTTTAGTAGGCACAGCATTCTCTAATACAGAGGTGTGTAGGATTCTGGTTAACAATATATCTGCAGAATTTTCAAAAGCACATCTGGGTAAACAGAAAACAATCTTTTCATGTCCATGTTGTCAGTCAGTGAGCAGGGAATACTCATTAGTACTTTCTAAAGTTTCCATGAAGAGATGTCACAGATAGTGGGAAGCTACTGCCATTTGCAATATGTCCTCTGAAACTTCTCACAGAGAATCATCATTCTAGAAAGTAGTTATGCTGTTTGATCCTCATCACAAAAGTGGTTTCAGCTGATAAATTCACAGAATATATTCATATAATTTCCCCCTTTGTGGCTGCTGGTGAAGAAAGTGCCATACTAGAAAGCAAATTCCAGGTGTGCAAGGCAATGCTGACCCCCAGACAACTGCAATAACACTCCTCTTGAATTTTGAAAAATCCACTGCACCAACTTTCCAACTGCTTCTTACATCCTCATAGTCCCACCTGATGTGGAGAAAGTCTTTTTTAAATTTGGCTATATACAAGACTACAGGAGAATGTGTCTTGGAAAAGACACTAAGAATGCTGCTGCAGGCCTATGCTACATGACTTCTGGGAAGTACACTATTTTATATTATATCAGACGTTTTTCTTAAGCTCAGTGTAGGCTCAGTGTTTTAAAGTTATTTTTAACCTTACAACAAAACCACGAGATCTTGTTTATCAAAGTGTTAGTCTACTGTTTTTCTATTCACCAAAACAAACCCCAGTATTCGCCAAGAAGAATTATTAATCATTGCGCTGATTTTTGCTCATTTTTGTCGTCGTAATAAACACCAATTAATTCCCGGGAAGAAAAGAAAAACCAAAAACAAGGGGCCTTACCTATGCAATAATTGATGCTACTATCTCTACTTGACCAAGATAATTTCTATCTAGAAAAAATATATATCTATAATAAAATTCAGCTTACTTAGGAAAATATAATGAAGTAAACTCCAATTCACGCACAAAAAAGGATAGTTTTATCAACAGAAACTTTTCTGTGCGTTCTGAATAAGAGAGGTCCTAATGTTTAATATATCACATACAAAGGGAACCATACATCCAGTGGTAAGAAGTCAACATTTTTCTCATATTATTATGCAATCTAATATGAATATGATATTGATTAAAAATAACCTCTAGAGCAGCCAGTGATTCCTAACCCTTTTATCAAATAATATCTGCTAACATTCCCCTTGTGGATATTACACTGGATCTTAGTAGCTGATATGACTAGAGGCCGCTTAAATAAAATGAACTGCACTCCTGTTGTAGTTAATCATCATTAATAATACAGAGCTGAGAATAATTTCTTTGCATGAGTCATCAAAAATATATATAAACATGGCTAAGCAATTTACAGAAATTTGACAGACACAGAAAACCTTTTCTCCTGAATATGTTAGAAAAAAGAATGAGAGTCAATACTAAATAGTTTATTAAATAGTATACAGTCAAAGGAATATCTGACAAAGTTTTTGAGCTCAGTATGTTAATTTTAAATATTATTTTTAATCTATCAAAGTTTGGAGAAAAATGTTTGTTTACATCAACCATTAAAAAAAATACAAAAAAAAAAAGCAGAGAGACAGTTATTTGTATTTCAAAAATGATAATGACAGTATAATTCATCAAAAGGTTATACCTGCAATTTAAAATCCTTAAATTTCAATGGCTCCCCTCTGGGCTTCATATGACTCAGCTAGTTTACTGATATCAGGCTGTACGCTTGACAAATGCAGTTACCTCCCCCACTTATTTAAAATAGATGTGTTTGCTTGGTTCATGGCTGTGCTACAGCACTGATGCCTTTTTCCATTGAATATGATAAGAAAAGCTATATTAACAACTTTACCACTTGCCAAAGCTGAGGGTAGGACATTCATATGTTGATTCAAAATATTTCATAACCTGTTTGTCTGAAGCATGCCCTGGCTTCAAAGTCATTCAGTAGATCAGTTAATTGCTCCTGCAAAGTTTGGCATACACTTTGTACATTGGCCAAAAATTGATTAGTTTTATCTGGTCAGGTACTGGAAGTCCATTCAAGTCCTTTGAACTTTTCATCATGTCTTCCCTAAGTGCATGAAGATGAACATAATAAATTACTAAATCAGTATCCAAAAGTTATCCTTGCTCAAATGATGTAAAATGGGAAACTGGTTAAGTTCCCAAGAGCCAGGGTTATTCTTAAACAAAGTTAATTTAGTGACAGAAGCCAGAATGACTCCTCTAACCTTAATAAGGTTCATTTGATCCCTTGAAACTTGACATTGATCTCATTCAGCTTCTCAAACATATTCAACAGAGATGTCATGTCATGCCATGTCAGAACAGCTCCATAATTTCTCATTATTTTAATGAAGAAACTATAACAGAATCATAGTTCATAGACCACCTTAGACATTTATCTTTCAAGAGTCATCTAACTTGTATGTGCAAGAAGATGCTCAATTCTTTTTTTAGCTTTGATGACACATTTGACAAAACAATCAGTCATTCAATGGATGAGATATGATCTCACTGCTCACTAAGGTCTTTAGGAACCAAATGTCGGCAATGAACAACACATGAATGGTAAAGACACTGGGTACTGCAGTTTTAAATGTGATGTAAAACCACAATGATAGCCAATCAGTTGCACATGCACTGACATTTGTAGGTAGGTTTGTCTCAGCAAAAAATCACTCAGCAACTTGAAATATTGACAAACCTTTGATCTGTTGTCAGTGATTTAACAAACAATAACAACTCCTCTATGCCTGCCTAATCCTCAATAAAACACAAGTATACTAGTTATAAGGCTTTGCTATAATGCAAGGTCAATTCGTCAAGTTCAAACACAGATTCTGTTGTCTGTAATTCATTGCACAGTTTATTTTCAATGTCACTTGCCAGCTCATCAATTCTTCTTGATATAGAATTGTTGCTTAATGGAATTAACGAGATAACATCACTTGTATTGGGTCCCATCACTGTGCTAATGACTTCTATTGATGACTTTCCATTATTATGTGCCTTACCACATTTTGCAACCAGTAGAGAAATTTTGTGCAAAACAAGAAATCCTTTACTAATCTTTTGGGTGACTTTCCTAAAGCGTGTCAATGAAAGTATCTTGTTTTCTGAACTTTTCCTTCAAAGCGCTAAAGTCCTCAATGAATTTATCAGCATATTTCTTCTTTAAGTGTTCGCTTAATCTTCACAGCTTCACTCTCTCTCATTAGAGAAAACATGTTCACAGAGTATATACACTGGTAACTGTTCATTTGTGGGAGAAGGAACAAATCCAAATTTCAAATAATCCGCTGAATATTGTCGGCATTACTACTACTCAACCATAGTAACCAAATGCCAATAGATGCAACTGTTAAGAATACACATACGTTAGCTCTAGATTTGTGGTTTGTGACAATGAATATCAATGCTGTGATCAGACATATTTATCATCCAAAAGATCCAGGGATGTGGTAAATAATTTCCAATGAACAACGATAAATGCGAGGAATAAATGAATAAGCAATTAATGACAGTGTGTGCAACTAAATTACCCACCAATCAGCATGTGATTCAGCTTGACTAATGATAAATAAAATTGAGATGTGTTTAATCTTAATGAGTTTGCATCCTAAAAACCATTCCAGATATTGGTCATTTAACTAACTGCAGCAACAGTATCAGTGCCAATGTGCTAACATGGTGCCTGTGTTGGAAATAGTGAGACCATGGCATGTCTTTGCTCACTGCACACACACCCACACACCCCACCCGAGGGGGAGCTACTGCCCAAATTGGAAACCACAGCTTTAGAGAATTGCATCGGGTCAGTACCCACAAATACAGTACCCACAGGTGACTTGCAAAAGCAAGCTGGGGGTCAACGAGCGAAACTGTTTGGGTCAAAAAATGCAATTCCCCACCCATATTTTAAAAGTGTATAATAGCTGGAATATTTGAATGCTGTATTGTTGTTTTTGAAAACAAATGTAAATTGTGTGCAGGAAAACATATAAATATTAAATAGTACATAAGAAAAGGTTTTAAAAAATCTAAAATCTAGAAAGTATTTTGGAATTTTTATCTAACATTTTTTTTTTTTTTTTTTTTACTTTTCTCATTTCTTTTGTATTTTAATTAATCTTTTCTATCAATATTTTAGGCTTTTGAATATCCGCCTACATACAAGTATATGCCCCGCCACAAGTAATTATGGCCAACTGAGCAGACAGATAGATACACGAGAGCAATCGTGTTTTCCTCCCCCTCTCGAAGTCCTATTCAATGTTACAGTGAAAGCTCATCGAAGAATCCGGCAACCTGCGATCTCCAGTCATCTTCCCGGGCTCACTGGTACACGGATGCTTGGATACTTATTCTACAATGTCATCGATGAATATCCCTGCAACCAGCTGTGGAATGAAGGGAGCTTTTGTTAGCATTAGCGCCGCGGTACAGCCAGCTATACCGAAGAAGCCACCACCGTTCACTGCACACACACACACACGCAGTGTGTACTTACTGTCCACTCTTCGCTTAACTAACTCAAGTATTGTTTGTTATGTTTTACTAAACAGTACTATTACAGGTGAATTACTGTTACTGTGATTTTCCCGTATAGTAGGTAAATTAAGCGCATTATTTAACTACGTGGATGAGAGCCGTCTCATTACCTAATAGGGGCACCTACAGTAGCTGGGGGGAATTAGAGGAATTACACACACTCTCTCTTATGGCATAACAGCCACTCTTCTGGGTCACAATACCACGTGTAAGAAGAATATTAGGCCCGCACTGGTGTCTCTGCCCCAAAGGCCAGCCGAGGGGCACCCGGTGCGTCTTCTGAATTGGTTTCTTGCGAGATGGATTTTTGCGAACTAGCGAAAGGTGTCCGGATTGACGCTGGTGCTCGAGTGGGTGGTGGGAGGGGTGGGTGCGTGTTGGTGGGGGAGGGGGGGGGACCAGACTGCTGCTAGCTCGCTCAAGCAATCTCGGGGGCAAACCAGTACCCCAGATGAGAGCGGGGATTGTGTGACGAGGACAACAGCTCCGGCGGGCAGCGGACGAAAATGTGTGTGTGTGTGTGGGGGGGGGGGGGGGGCTTGTCCTACGCGTTAATTTGGCGAGGGACATCTTGGAAGACACAATGGTCGAAAACCTAACTAAAAAACAAACAACAAGCATCCGCAACGATGCAAGTAAAAACGATAGCAGCCTCTAATAACGGGGGTTTGCGAGTTGGGGAGGGGGGGGGTTCCGTACCCCTGACCCACCAGTCTGCGTCAGCCGACCCCAAGAAGAAAACAGAAGCCCAGCCACGATACCAAAGATTCCGCTGTCTGTCATCAGAGAACAAACAACCCCCATCAAACGCGGATCAGGTGGTTAAACCCCCCCACCCCACCCCACATCCCTTCGGGTGGTTGGCGGAGCGGGGGAGGGGGGGGAGAGAACGTTATCTAAATTAGACGATTAAAGATATGCGGGCTGCCGATGTCGGGACAGAACCGAGACAGTTTCCGTCCGAGCCCCGTTTCCCCCGGCCGCCCAAGCGCGAAAAAAGGGTTTTCATCCAACTAAAATATAATTTAAAAAAAGTAAACCGCTTACTATTTTATTTCTTGCGCCATCATCGGGTATGAACTCCGGTCCCAAGGTAATTGCTCCGTATCCCGCAAGCCTACGGAAGTCGCGATAGCCAATACCCGGAAATAGTATGTTCAGGTCAGGAGAAGGTAACTCCATTCGTCTTAGTGACTTCTTTTATTACCCCCACCCACCACCTCTAAATTCTGAAGTTACAGAATGGTTATTACTAATAATAAGGCCCACGGATGTTTGTAGCTAACAGAAGAAACAACCGGTCGGTTACATGACATAAAATATTTATTAGCAATAAAATTGTTAAAGAAAGTTTTTTTTTTTTTTTAAAGTCCTAAACTATTCCGGAATCCTAGATACTGTTAGCAGCTGTACATAGCCATAGGCTACTCCTTGTCCACATATGCCAAAAATTAAAATTTCTAATAGATCTAATATCTACAGTTGTTCAGCAATGACGAGGAAGAAAATCTAGACCGCGCATCCACAAGGCCGTCGGGTGCTGACAAGCTGGGCCGTGCGTGCCGTGTAAACAGTGAGATGATTAGAACCAGTGCATATCAATTATTACACACATACTTAACAGTGGTTAATAAACATGTGAGTAGAGGTAAGCATTTATTCTTTCGGGCACTGACCTGGTAAGCAAACATTGTAATTAATATTTTAATTATTATTTTTTAATGTATAGACTGAGACCATCTAAAATTAGAAAATGTTCACTGTCAGTAATAGTTTAATGTCATACAAGACACAATTACATTAAAAGCTGATGATTTACTGCAATATGGAATTAAGCATAATTATCAATAGAAATAACTGTCAGGATATGAAAGCCACAGATTTTTACAGAATTTTTTTAGGCCACAGAAAAATTACCGGAATGCTTCACACTGTTCAAAACTCCCTCTGAGACCCAGTGAAGAACACACTGAACAAAATGGAAAGAGGTATTAATATTTTATATCATTCTGACAGAACAAACTAAATGGTGCAAAACCGTATATCAGCCAAGACATTTCAGATATTTCTGAAAAATACATAACTGATAAACCATTTTCTGCATTATCATCAAATTGATGCTTTTACGCACAGTATCATGTTTACAATGTAATTAATACTTTCATTATTTTTTTAATATATAGACTGATTTTGCAATCCCAAACACATTACAATAGTGCAATTGTTTTGACGGATTTCGCTAATAATATGAAAACAAGGCTGACAACAGTGACATCTATCAAATGATAGAATAATTCTCTTTCAACATCACCGACAATTTGATTTATTACAAAAATCTGTATTTTAGTGCTAATATATTATATTTTACAAGTTCACTCATTTTCACTTTTCAGCTGAACCAAAACTGGTGTATTTTGATATACAACTTGGGGAAAAAAAACAAAGATTAACTGATGCTTGAACAACACGACAGTCTTGTTCATTTTCTGCCTAATACTGTCTCCAGTCAGAATCAGATTGGTCAGGTTCACAGTGTGGTAACAGCGAAGCCTGATAAACTGCTCACAAATGAGTTTCACCAGCATATAATAGTGTGTCAATACCTTTTGATGTCTGCATTGAATGCTCACAAATTTCTTCAAACAAATTAGAAGGCATTTCAGCTAGCATTCTGGATACCATCATTTTTTCTCCCATTCACCAGATGCAACCTTCTTAATATTTATGCTAGAACGCATGACAATTTCACACTGTTTGATAATGCGAACCACACTTGCTGATGGGACTACTAGTCCACCATTGTTTTTTAATTTAAAAAATGCAGATGTACATTCAGATGCAGATCTTACCAGTACAGTGGAACATTCTTTACAAGACATTTTTTTTTTGTTACAGAACGAACAACCCATCCAGCAATATACTCGAGGATATCTTCAACAAATACACTCAGGCCAGCCTTGACACTGCTGTATGTGTGATTGCACAGAGCCGATTCAAAGATGATAAAAGGCACAATCTCATCAGGCTCTGTCTGTAACATTCAACAATGAAGTTGTATCTTGAGGCACACAATTTGCTTTGGCAGAGCCTGTGATAGAAACACCTGCATGCCTCATCAGTGCTTTATATGCACTGGCAAACTGCATGGCAGAGAGGTTATTGTTCCAACCTCCTTGTTGGCATACAGCTGAAAAAAATAATTCAAGATGGTCCTGAGACAGTTTATAAGTCAACAAGTACTTCTGTACTGGGGATGGCCCCAGAAGCAGTTCCTTGGATAGGCCAAGCAGACTCTCAATATTTAACAGAAATCCTATAACAGCATTTTTGCGCTTACCATAACAAAACCTTAGCACCTGTCATGTCAGTCATACTAAGTAACACAGACCTTGCATCCATCAAGAAATTTTCAATTATACTAAGATTTTCAGCTCGTAATGGGCTCTTAAACTCCTTAGCAACAAGTGTGCAACTATTAAATGTGTCAAACAAGTGGTCAATAACCAATACAAAATTGGCTGTACCTTCACAATCATCAAGGCCAGTACAACCTACTTGAACTGCATATCTGAGCGCAGCTGCAACAGACAAACTCAAGTTTGAGCTGCTAATTTAACATTCATTTTCTGCTTCTCAAAGCATGTGCCGTGTAGTCTGTTTGCAGCACGCAAACCTTCAGCTGTAACTGCTGAAGGCACACTTATGTCATTCCATCCGGCTACACCAACACTTGTTACAATCTCTTGCAAAGCATGTAGAGCACCCCTAAGATTCTTTAACAAATGACACACATCAAAGAACACAAACATTACGATTACTGTCAGCTGGATGTGTGAATTTACACCGAATCTTTCAAGGTTTCAATGAGTATCCAAGTACACGTGCCATCTTCTGGTTTGTACTGTGATCATCCATGGCAAGAGCAACAACATTTACATTGACATCATACAATGAACTCATTATTGAAAAAATAAGCTAGGATTGCAATTCTCTAGATATACTATTTATCAAAAAGTAGCCAAATGGCATTTTCCACTGTCCCTGCAGTTCTACAGCCATTACAATCAATGCTTCAGTAGCTTCCCCTGCGCCACCGTCGAGAGAACCAGCTTCGAGGTCAACAAGACCAACCATCTGTTGACGCTTTGGGTCCCAGTCAAGATGTTTCCTTACGGACATCCCATCAAACAACAGGGTACAGTAGCCGTAGTTAGCTGGATCAGTCTCCATGTTGAAGTCCAAGGTAGAGAAAACTTGCTCTGAAATGCCAGGTTTTGAAGAAATGCTGCTCACCCACCTAAAATTAGAAAATGTTCAGTGTAGGCAATAGTTTAATATCAACCAATATCATATAAGACACAAATTACATTAAAAGCTGATAATACACTACAATATGGATTAAGCATAATTGTCAATGAAATATATACTGATAAACCGTTTTCTGCATTACCAATTTATATTACAATGTACAGAAGTACTGACCAATGGCACCAATGTTGGTGCATGCTGCAAACTGTGTAAGTAACAATAAACAATAACAGAACTTATTTATTTGAAAAATTTTAAAACATAAGTAAAGGCATCTGGGTGATCTTGTCATGATGACATCTGCAAAATCAAAATAGCATTACAAATAATGGTAAAACTTGCTGGGTATATACTATTTTAAACTGATCAGTCTGTCATAATACATTCTTCCTTAAATACACATGTTAGCAACGTATGAACACTACAGTATCATAATTATACATTACATACCGTCGTATTGTAGATGTGGTAAGTGCATATATTCTCTCAAGTATGCATATGCCTTTGGACTGTAAAAATGCACTGCAGTAGCAAACTGTTTTTGGTCTTCGAAATATTCATTGGAAGGTCTCTTGAACAAATCTAAAGGAATGTCTAAAATAAAATGATTGAATGAACGAATGATTAAAGGATGGAATAAATAAATAAACTGACTGCATTTAAAATAAATGTAATCCAAATTCCATAATTTTTCAATAGTATGCTACAGCTGTAAGTTTTTTTTTTTTTCATGTGGCTCTATTATATACACAAGACTGCATAGTGCTAGAATGATATTAACATGTAATGGTGAGCTTTGTTTGTTCTAACATACAAATTTAGATATGCTTCAAGCATGTGATGAGCATCCTCAGATATCTTCTCATCTTTCAGATCCTGAAGTAGCGCTTCATGCAAATTTTTGCTCTTTTCTCTCTTCGCTTTGTACTCTTAAGAATAGCTTTTATTTCATTCTGTTTCTTAAGTGTGTTGTCATACCTTTTTTTTTTTAGTGTATCAGGATCAATGGTGTAGGTATGATCAAGAGACACTATTTCAGATGATTCTGATGTTCCTGGTTCCGGACAGGGTGCACAAGTCCTCACTCTGTCGGTTGTCGAACATCCCTGAATAAAAAAACGAAAAAATATTAAAATACATAATGCTGCCAACACTATGTACTTATATTGGGGTCATTAAAATCTTTTTTTTGTCAAAACCCTCCAAGTTCTTAATATGTTTAGGTGAGATCTACCTGCTAAGGAGACTCTTTCCGGGAGAAAATTATTGGCACAGCTTCTCCTTCACAATTTTCAAATGCTTGTGCTTTGATAGAGTGAAATCATCCTCGCAGAAATGATATGAACAGATGACATCATATGTGGAAGGGACCCATGCCTTTTTGGTTTGGGGGGGTCTATTCTATTTATTGCATGCAACCATTGTTTCCTTCGTTTCTCATCAGATGGTATGGTGATAAACAACACGTATCACAATAAATATAAACAAGCATAGAAGGTTGATACGAGTTCTACTGGTCCAGTCATGGGTTTGTGTATGGGGCTAGAACTGTAAATATATGTTGTTATGTCTAGATATGTGTACAAAACAAATCACAACACAACACATTACACACAAGCTGATGATGAACTAGAAAGAGGAGGGGGGGTAATTCTACCAATGCAGACCAACAAACAAAATACATACACATCTTAAGCTGATAAACCAATAATAAATAAATAAAAGTCTACACTAACAATGGGTAGATTTACTAGATTATGACTACCGTCGTCGCTTGGTTGGGATGCTGAGGCCTGAAAACGTCGAATTCTCACCGGCGAAATGCTGCTCCCTTGTTACTGTCGCCTCGATTCGTGCAGCCGACCCCACAGCAGGAACGGCACCACGCTTTTCTCTCAGCAAACACAAGTCTAAATCACGAGGAAAAGTTAGATAAAGGCAGACGGTTTTCACTGTACGGATCGAGCCTGCCCTCACCGGGGGCTGACAGCGTGTCCCGTGTGCCTCACCCCCCGTCTCCTGCGAGCGGTCGGGTTCTCCTCCTACGCCACCGGACACTACCTATCACGCCCGGGGGGTGGGGGAAAGGAATAGCACTTTTTAAAAACGAGGCAAACCACCCGACCAAAAATCGAATAAGGCATAACGACCGACTAAATGACACGTACGAGAATTAACTAACATTAAAAATACTGCCAAATGCGCATCACATTCTGGGAAAAATCCATACTAAAAACTCTCTGTGATCGTTTAATATCCATCCACCCGTAGGCGCCCCACGCGGTGTATTCAAGAACGCGTAAGAGCCAAGAATTTACACTAAAGCATCTATCTGAATCTCTGCGACTCCGGTTAATTATTGCCATCATTCATTCTCCCCCCCCCCCTCCGTCTCTTTGTTTACAGCTGGAATGTTTCGCTCTCCAAGTTTGCGATTTTTTTCGTTAACAACCGACTTCAGATCCTTTCCTGAACTTCCGGTTTAGTGCGACACCTATAATTAGAATTATCCCCCCCTTTTACTTATCATCTTCAGTGTGGTTTCTAAAAAAAAAAAAAAAAAAAAAATTTAAAAAAGCACAAATAAACAAACCTGGTAACTAATCTTGTCAGTACTGCACTATTTTATGATGTAATTTGAGGCTTTCTGACGAACAAATGTACTTTTTTTATTTCGTTAATGTATCACAGGTGCAACGAATAATAGGGGGATAAATATATAACTTAATATATAACATATACACAGTTTTTTTTTTAAAAAAAAAATAATTTTTGTTTAATGTCTGTATTTTTTTTTTTTTTTCCAAAAGGTACATTTTCTCAGTCCTTGGGTTGTTATGGTTATCACGGCATTTGAGAGTCAGAAGGTAGGTGCAGGAAGTCTCTTCTTATCATACGGCTGGTCAAGTTCAATCACCGGCCTTAATTGTAGCATATTTCAGGTTATGAATGACTTTTATAATTTACGATAAAAATGAGACTATTCGTTAATATTTTAAAACTTCTCTTTTCTTCTTCCATATCGCCGTTGCTTGGTTTTTCTTTTGTTAAAAAAAAAAAACAATATATAAATGTACTATAAAAATTGAGAAAAAAAAAAAAAAGGACTTTTTTTTGAGGATGATTTGTACGTCTATCACCGCCAAGGTAAGCCTCGTTTTGAATGCTGGGTTGTTTCGTTTTCGGGAAAATACTCTTCATTAGCAGGTAGGCTTAGGCGTTAAGATATGTATTTCTAAATTAAGTATTACAAATTGTTAAGGTGGGGCGCGCTATATGCTGACACCTTATATTTTTCTTGCAATTAGTAATTTATTTTGCGTCACGAACAGCTGACTCGATATCTAGCTGTTAATGCAGGTCTCTCTCTCTCTCTCTCTCTCTGCCCGAACCCCTAGTACACATCTCGCATGAAACCTGACTAGCGCCGTGAAGGCCTTACTTCTGCTCGACAGTCATCCTTAACATTCCCGAGGTTTTGTTGGCTTCCTTTTAACGTCGTTTCAAATGTAAATCCGGTGGCGTAGCCGCTCTCTCTCTCTCTCGTCCTTGTGACAATACACAATCACCCGAACCCGCATTCTGCCTCCCCAATTCGTGGAGATTCTGTTGTTTCCTGAACTTTTGTCCTGTCTTATTCATTCACCTTGCCATGTAATCTGGTATCATAAATAGAGAGAAGAAAATGTGGGCCTAGTGATGAACCTATTTGGGTACACCACCAGTTTAAGTCACATTATATAATTTGATGCAGTGTGATTTAAAGCCACCCTCTGCTACCAATTGGTCAAATAAAAATTTGCCTTGTATGCCAAAGTCCCTCCCACCACCTTTTCGAGTAATCTAAAAGCCTCACAAAATTCCCGGTACATGATATTTTGTGTTCTAATACTTTGCCATAACTAGATCTTCATGATTAGAACCTGTGTTTATTATCGGCATAACAGACACACAAGTAGATTTCTTAGCAGCCAATTATTGTTTAACGAATGACACCATGTTTTTCACAAGAGAATCAAAATGTTATTGTTAAAAGTGGTGATATGAACACAATTGGGGCACATTACTATTTGTAGACGTCTTATTTTAGCAGTGTCTGTGTGAATTAGTTTAAAAAGATTTTTCATTATTTCCCTTGCCATTACAGACATTATTAATAAAACTTTTTTTTCAAATCATAGTAGTGAAGTAATACTGACAACGCATACAATTGTTGAACTGATCTTTAATACGTTTTTTTTCTTTTTTCAGACAGAAGAATCTTGAGTGACTTTGGTAAAATTGAAAGCATGTCAGCTGTTGAACAAAGAAATTATGATTTTTTAATAATTAACCATGAATCAGATTCGGAAATTGCTGTAAAGATATTGGAGTATTTAGAAAGCTCAGATAGACTTCATGGATTTTTTTTAAGAAGGGATGCCAGATTTGGCCAGTCACACATATCCACTTTGGAAGAAGGCATTAAAAGCAGCAGAAAAATTATTGTGATCATATCCGAAAAGTCTCTCTCAGACAACTGGTTTGAATTGAAATTTCATACCAGCCTGATGCATTGCTTGGAAAGTGTGAAGAAAAATGTTATTCCAATTTATGTCAATCTTGAAGCAACTCAGCAACCAATCGCTTTGCGAACTATTGCAGGTGCAGACTATGACAGTAACATGTCATCTAATTTTTGGATTCAATTGCAGAGAGTTTTTCAATAACCAGCAGCCATGTTGGTTTTCATCAACTAGTTTGTGACCACAAAATGAATCTTTTCCCCAGCTGTTATGGGGAAATTGATAAGGCTTTACAACACTGTGGGAACTAAGGAGGACTGTTTAAAAATTAGCCTGCTCATGTTGGTGAACAAGAAAACCAGCCAGATTACTGAATGGATTTGAAACTATTAAGTATGCTAGTTGGATAGCAGTGTTTATAAAAGAAAAATTGTTCCTCTTTCCTTCTCCCTATTGTTATCCGAAACAATTACTGTTGAACAGAAACCTAAAACATTCTCACAATGCAATGCTGTGAAACTAAAATTATTTATCATTTATTAGAACTTTACAATGCATAAAGTATAAATGACTTATTGAAAAGCCAAATGCATGGGATAGTGTAATTAAAAAAAAATAGACTAGATTTTAAAATAATTAATGTACCTTTTTAAGTTTTAATAAGACTGATTCTGAAGTATAATTGTTGTCTGGTCCTTATTATCAAGGCCTTTAACATATTAAATCCAGAAAGGGTATGTGCACATTTTATTCATACTACAAATGGAATGAATGAATATATTTAAAAATGTATCTAAAACCATTAACATTATTTGATTGTTTTCAGAACTTGATGAAATTGTCAGTGAAAAATTAAGTGTTTCCAGGTTTGTTTAAAACTTTACAAGCAGCAGCTTATTAAATATTAGCTTGTTTTTTGTTTTTTTTTTCATAGCCAGCATATTAAGCAAAACATTTCACAAATTTACACAAATGGGAGGTTGGGAGTAGAAATTGCATTTAAAAATTGATAGCCCCTCTGTCACAGTGCTATTGATCTATCTAAGTAATAAACTCCTACCTTTACCTTATAAAAAATCCACCACTTTACCACACCAATCTTGGCCACTACAACTAAAATATTAGCTAGGAATTTAAAATGCACAAAGAATTAGGCCCACATTTAATTTCAAGGGCTGGCTTTTGCAGGAAATTGCATCATGGGACTGACTTAATTATTACCAAATAGAAACTTTGTTCACATTTAAAATCCCTACCCTGTTTTAGTGTAGAACAAGATTCTATTGTTCATAATCGGCAAAACCTTTTAAAGGATTGTTTCAAAACAAAACTATTTTTTATTTATTAAGTTATTTAGGAAAAGGATTTCATCTCCATTCATACGGAGTACTGGAAATGTGTTTTCTATAATATTCTGACTGCATCTTGGATGTGGCTTCAAGAGTTGGCTGAAAATGTTTCAGAGGTTTGTAGAGTGAAGCAGTTGTTTCTATAAACTTGAAAAATTTATCATGCCCAAGTGTTTTGGACATTGTTAAATTGCTGACTTTTTTTTGTCTAGGAACTTGCAAAATATTTGAACCAGTTCTATGGATTTAATTTGTAATTAGAGATTACAATTTGTCAACTTTTCATAAATTAAATTATCCTCTTAAGCATTTTCCTTTACTACTGATTTCATTAATTTCTTTTTCATATAACCTATAGTCCAATAAAAATGAAAGTTAAACAGCCTGCAAATCAAAAATATGAAAGTTTTCAGCAAATATAATTAAAAATTATCCCAAATAAAAACAATTAAAAAATGTATTAGTTTACAAATCATAGTTGCTACAAGTCTAAATCTTGCCTTACCTTTTAAGAAATTTATTTATTCGATGCATTTATTATTATTATTAAAATATCTAACCAAGATTTTTTTTTTTTTTATCAATTTTTTTATGCATCTATAGTATTACTACCTGTGGATATTTCTGTCCACACTCCTAAATTAGTCCTTTCCCATTCAGGAAATGCAATATTTTGCATGCAAAAACATTCATTTTCCAAGAGGCTGCACAAAGTGCAGCTGCTACCTGATTCAAATAGCATCAGAACTTAGCACAGTTTAGTAATCCAAATGAAAAAGTAGTGTCAAGAAAACAAAAGAAATAACTTATAATGCAAAGTAAAAAAGATGTAGGGTCAAATCACTCAAATTTCACTCCAATAGTCCTCAATGGACAGCACATAGTTATGCTTACCACTACAGATGCTTTTCTCTTCCCTGGTGGTGTCCACTCTACCTGCCTGTCTCTGTAGCGCAGCTACATGGTGGGAGAAATCTATTGGCCTCACCTCATAGGGGACATAAATCTTCAGGATGAGACTGAAAATGCTGGTGGCATGATCACTTTTTCAACTTTCCACCAATGCATTCCTGTTTGTTCATTACTGATCAACCAGATAAATGAAAGATGAATGCTCAAGACCTCCACATCACCAGAAGGAAAGGATTCAGTTGGATTTCATGTGTCAAACAAGAAAATGAATGTGGTTCACATTAGTAGAATCACTTGTAGGAAAGGTGAAGTGATTGATATTAACAGCTAGATGAATGTGGACCATCATCCTTCTACATGTACTATCAATGGAATAGATGAAACTTGTCAGTAAATGACTCATTGCCCAGCTGTTTTTGGCCAACTTGAATAGGAAAGGATTATGTAAAGCTGTCATTTAGTATATTCTAAAATTTCAACTACAAAACATCTCTCTCCCCAAGTATGCTGCTGCATGAAGATTTAAAATTAGGGTAATAGCTGGCATAAGTAGTTCCCTTCTTCACTGACTAGTTCCAAGTTTGCACCAGGTATTCATTTGTAAAAACAGACTGCTCATTAACCTAAGAGCACCAACCACATGTATAAATAAAATCCATGCCAAGTGCCAAGTGATGAAACATCTTGCTCATGTGTGTGCACTAAATGTTAATATCTATTAACTTGATGTTAATTATAAGAACTACACATTTGGCCAACCTTAAAATCAGAAAATAACCTTGTCAGGACTTTAAGATGATCTTATAACAAAAACTCAATACCAGGATAATGGTATTTTTAATACATTTACAACCATGTAGCCAAAAAAAAAAAAAAATTTATTATAGATATTACAGAGGTTAATTTAACTTTAGTCTACAGGATCATTTTTAGTTAAATTCTTCTGATATCAAGCTATACATAGCTGTTCTCTCCTTAATTCATCTGTAATTTCCAAAATGATATGAAAAACCTCATCTTTCTCACTATTTAGCTTTGCTGCTGCTAAAAATAGGTTAAGCAGATGGTTTAGAAGTTTCTGGTCGGGAGAAGAACTCTTGGAAACTGGTACCCTTACACCTAGATGTTTGGGTAATCTGCAAAACTAAAGATACATATTTAACGAGAATAGCACACAGACTGCCCCGACCAACATAAAAAAAAACGCCAAACCTGTAATTATTTTAAACTGCAAAGATAATCAATATACTGTATGTGTTGATTGTCTTCAATAAGATTAATATTGTCCAAACAATTTTCTAGAAAGCTGAAATATTTAGACAAATAGATGAAAATAAAATTGGTTGACAATACTGATTAAAAAAGCACTTAGAACTTGTATAATTTCACATTGAAAAATATTGTTTACTAATAAAGGTGATTTCAAGCAATCTTTTTTTTGAGCCATGGGCAGTTTCCCTCTATTGCAAAGAGCAAGAATACCCTTCACATCTTTGCGAAAGTCTCAACTTCTCCAATCAAATTCCTAATTTCATTTCTTCGGTAGATAATTGAAATTTTCCAGCCCAAAATTTAATTAAGTACAGAAAAAAGTTTCAAAGTCAACATTAACAATCTACAAACAGGTTTTTGTTTTTTTTTTTCTAGTCATTAGTGGATACTTTATCTTTTTTTTTTTTTAATTTTAAAAAATTCAGAGTTTAATTGGTCACCCTGCCACTTAAATTCTTGTCTATAACAACACCATCTCCTTGACATCAAGGAGTACCTTTCAGGTTACACATTTTTGAAATCTTCAGTTTTCGGCCTCAGAGCTACCACCAGCTAATTACATTAGTTGCCCTTAGATCCAATCTCCTTGGCTTGGATTACAAGTTAAAATTCTATTGCCACCATTCTGAAGTTTCATTAAAATTTAATAGATGACCCTAAACTTAGAAGAAATAAGTGTCCTTGATATTAGCACTTAAGAACTAATTCTGGTAATAGCAATGTTATTTTTACTTTTGATTAGTTTATTGACCACAAAACATCCATCAGAAAGATGGAAAACTGTCATTTATACTAGAATTTTATTAAAGGTACTATGAAATGTGTTTGTACACCAATCTCTTACATTTGAGACAACTCCAGTGAGGGAGCAAAGTGCCAGTTATCTGTTAGAATACTTTGCCTATTGTACCCCAGCAGCCTAATCTCTATTAAGAATTTTTTTTTTTTTAAACCACATCTAAAAATAAGTAATAGGTTGGAAGGTACAGTAAATCAAACTGACTAAGAATCAAACTAGCCCTTAGTAGTAAAATACTTCCCATATGAAAATTGGGAAGATTAAGATAATCTACACCTGTTTTAAAACTAAGTCAAAATTTTAACTACAGTACACCTGTATTGAAAAGACCTGATTTTAAAAAATCAGTTAATCTTTTTAAAAAGATTCTTGATAGCTGAGCATCTAAATGCCATGAGATGCACTATACAGCCCAGGCATAAAAAGGAACCTATTTGATGACTACATCTGTTGTGCTGATCAAGACTGATCGCTCAAGGCCAGTAGGTTAGCATATTTTCTCTAGTCACTTCAGTTCTATTAAGTACTTCAAACTATATTGGGCAACCTATCCTATAAAGTGATATCCAACCCCCTCCCTTTCTATGGATTAGGAAGGGAAGGAATAGATGGAATTTCATCTTGTAATCTTGTGGTTGGGGGTAATACAAAATACAATCATCCATTATTACCAAAAAAAATTCTAGGTATAATTTAAATGGATGGTTAGCTGTATATGCCTGAATATTTTTCATCACTCCATTTTAATAGAACTATAGTTATGGTATTTTAAATCAGTTTGTTGTCCCTTTTCTAGTTCAGAATTACAGAAGCCATTTAGTCATGGCTGCCTGTTTCCTCAATCAATGACTGCATAAACTTAATTTTCTTCAAAATGTATTTATTTACAAGAAGATTATAAAAGTGTTACAGTATAGAAACAAACCCATTAGCAATTGAATAATATAGAAAATACTGACTAGTAAATCTGTGCAGCTGTCATTCCATGAAATAAGGAAAATGCATTTAGACAAATTTCTCAATAAAAAGAAAAAAACTTAAGTATATAAATATTAATGTAAAATTTTAAAAGTGAAAAGATTAAATTCTTCAGGTTTACGAAGATTTCATTTTTCTGTTTTATAACAGAATTTGAGGAATGTATAATTTAAACAATATTTTTAACAGGCAAATCCACAAATACATAATTCAAGCAATATATTTTTCAAAATAAACAATCCATATAAGGTTAATTATTGTATACACTGTCATCAAAATTGTCTACTAAAAATGAATTTATCTAGACAGCAGTTACAAAGGGTTTAACTAAAAGTCAGCTATAACAAGCTGTTTATTTTGATATTTATTCCAGCGTCAGTTTCTTGGTAATAACCATGCAACCAAATTTTTGACATCTTAAAAAAAATTTACTGGAATAATGAAACTACTAGAAAGCAAATTCTTGACAGACTGCACTAAATTTCTGTATGCTTAAAAATAAAATTGTAACTGCAAGTATGTAGCTACATTAGTTACAGATTGGAGAAAGATAAAGTGCTGGCTAATGACCACCAAAGATGAAAGTAGTTAGAACACCTGTTTGCTTCCATTCACTCCCCTTCCAAAATTTCAGTCTTCCTTCTTGTCAGATGGTGTAGTAGAGTTGGTCATAGCATCTACAGCTGCCTCTGTTGCTGCATCTGTTGCTGCTTTGGTTGCTTGTTTTCTTACTGTAAAAATGATTAAAAAAGAAAAGGGATCAGCAATGATAATACAGGATTATCAGTGGGTTTTTACAGGTGGGATCCTGGGTGATTTAACATTAGCTGCTAACCTGCAATTGCTTGTTTTGCCTTGATGAATAGGACCTCTGAATACTATCATACCCTCACTCAAGGGTTACGGTGGCATCTCCAAATAAAAAGGGCTGGTTATTTTGAAGCCCCCAACCCCTTTAAATGTGGCAAACAAATATACACTGTGGTCTACATATACTAATAAACTAAATGTCAACTATATTAATGCAATAAAATTAATATTTCATTGAAAAATATACAATTTGATAAATTAAATTTTTTTTCAAAAAGAAAATTACCACACATGAAGTGCATCTTAAAACATCCTAACCCAATCAAAGGAAAAATTGACTACTACTTCAAATAACATTTTAAGATTCAGAACCCAAGGATACCATATTTTTTTTGAGATTATCTACATAGAAAACAAGTGATGAATATTGGTTTTGTTCATAACAAGGATATTCTGAAGCAATCTTTCACATTATTAATTGCCAAGTTAAAACAAATGTTCACTTAGTAAAATTGAACTTTTCAATATTAGATAAAAAAATCTTTAACAAGTCACTTAGCTTTAGGTCTGCAATCGAGATTTTAAATAGTATTAATACTATACAAAGATTTAATTAAATTTACTGTCCAGCTGGTTTAAAATCTCAAAAACTGATTCAATTAGGTACTGATATATTTTGCATAAATTAATCCTATTTAAATATTCTCAAGTTAAGATTTTGCCATGTGAAATACTGAATACCTACAGTAAATAAAACACTTAGCTAATGTGATTTTATATCTTAGATCACAATTAAAATTAACACTATTTATTAGTCAGAAATTCAGCTCCAAACATTTAAAATGCCAAGCCCAGTATTATCAGTCTGCGTTGGTTACAAAACTCAATTCCCTACATCTACCAATTGGATGGAAAGTTTTGTTTTCCCCGTTAGAGATTTTAAATTGTCAACATTATTAATGGAATAAAATTTACCCATATGCTTATTGAAATTCTAGTTCTAACCATTAAAAAAATAAAATTAGAATATTTGCTATCTAACTGATAATGGATTTTATTTTGAAAAGTATTTGTATATACAAGAATTTTCTGAAAGTTCTGCCAACTTAATTTGAACATAATCTAATAAAATGTCATTAAATATTAAAAGTATTTTGGTCAAGCAAAATGTAGATGTAATGTAGTCTAACTTATATGCACTGGTTGAACACTTTATTAGGGCCTACTCTTTTTACCCAAATAACAGCCATTATGCTGTGACAATCAATCCATAAGGTGCTAGGCGGTATCCTGAGAAATATTTCCTCATTCTGTCATTAGTACTACACACAACACATGGAGCAAGAACTGAAGGCAAATGAGTATTTTTTTTCAAGTTCATCCTACAGATGCTCAAACTGAAACTGATTGAGATCCCATTGCCAGTACAATTTCTGAAATCACCATGTTCTTTAAATATGAATAATGTGGGAATTGTGGATGACATATTTCCAAGATTACATAACGAGATGCACCTGATCAAAAAATGCTGCTGAGATAGCAAAATGAATGGCAAGTGCTATCTAAAGTGACCAAGAGGCCTGGAGTGTGCCAGAAAAATATGCCACATCTCCACCAGAAGCATGGGCAGTTGGGATCATAATAGCCACACAAATCATGCGACTTTCTCCAAATCTGTTGTCCTCCATCTGTGAGAGTTAGAACACACTTCACTTCTACTTAGTCCAATGTTTACATTGCTCACACAAGGTTCAACTTCATGCTGATAACTGATTAGTGGTTTATGTAATAGTTTCTTACTATCATAGTCATCCATTTGTTGCAGAGATGAATATGAAACAACCTGCATCGAATGTTTCTTTGAGTTGGTCTTTTGTTTGCTGACAGTTGAACTCTATCATCCATCTAACCACTACACTTTGTTGTTACTGTTTGCAATCACAATTCCCCTTGCATCTGACATTTTCTGCCATTGCTAATAAACTGATGTCTTGGAGCAACAAAACTGGTCTTAACCACTGTAACACCTGCCAAATGTGTTCTCACTATCATGCTTACTTCAAATACTGCTGTGTAATCAAGAGCTTCACTGTAATAGCTCAGCGTGCAAAATCACCTCAAGCAAGCCAAAAAGATAATGGAGTGTTTTACAATTGGACAAAAAAAAAAATTTACATTGCAAATTACTTCAGAATTCCATCTCAAAATCCCAAATGAACAAATTTTTAACTTTAAGCCCTGTAAATAAACCAAATTTAATTACCAATTTAACTTTTAGTGATATGACCAAAGCCTAATTTATAAATTAAAAAACTAAGCCCAGAAGGCAGCAAATCTTAAACAATTGATTAGTACTTCAGCTAAATAATACACTTATCATAGATTTAAAAACAATCATATCACCATCAAAAAGTAAATTTCTTGTTAGTGCATATTCAATACTTGCTGCTGATTACTTCTAGCACCAGGAGTAATTCCAGATTCTAAAGTCTTTTGCTTCATTCTTTCACATAAGAGCTCAAACCAAGTAATTCCTTGTGGTTGGATTACCTTACTATTCACAATTGGAGCATTTTTTAAAAAAATTTAAAAAGTCTGAGTACCCAAGCACAGGAAAAGACAAAAACCAAGAAAGTCAAAGAATTGGTTTGTTAGTTTGTTTCTTGAAGCAGTTATATGCACTAAGGATAGTCCCAATCTTTAATTTATTTTTGCTGCTTAGTAAAATGTGTACAACAATTAAAGAATGCACCAGTCCAGCTTTTATAAATAGAATTCTTTGAAAATTTTTTCTAGAAATCTTAAATCACCTGCTAGGGAATGAACTACAAAATTCTTGTAACATTCCCTGATTAGTACCGAATTCTGATGACAAACCTGTAACTGGTGGCAGAAAAAAAAAAAAAAAAAACAGGGAAGGAATCAATACCAAACAATCATGAGGCCATTTCAGTTTTCTTTGTTGATTATTTAAATAATGTGAAGTGTCTGGACTTAGTCTTGCACAGATTTCTAAAATTTCATTGAATATTACAAATTTTAGAGGATAAGTGTAGTCATACTATGCAAATAAACTTTAAAAACAGATGTAAGAATTCTCAGATTCTATTAAAACAAAAAAATTTCATAAATATAGCAAAACCTATTAGTATATCCAAAAACCAAATTTGTTAAATATAGAAAAAAAACGCTATCTACAAGTTAATACAATGACATCTGTTTAGGCTACGCAATTTCCTCAATTTTAAAGCATAGAAATATTAGCCATTTACTCAAATTGTTTGTTTGTTTTTTATCAAAAACTGACCACAGAAAAGCTATTATGATTTGTAAGGATTCAGGGTAGAAAGACTTAAGCATCATTGTTTTGATGCATTTCTGTAATAAAAGAATCTTAATATTAAGACCAATTAACTGATAAATGTAAACAAAGATAAGTTTTTCTTATGTAACCAAACTGATGTATTAGCTGACAATATCTATTATAGCTAGCTACTCTTGTAGAGTAGTGGCAAGCACATGATTATAAAGCACAGAACCTCAAGTGGCAACAAAACTGACAAACCTTTCTGATTAGTGAAGAACCCACATGAGAAAAATGACTAGCAATAGCCAAACACCAAATGAGTTTGGAATAATCAAGTTTGAAATCATGCAAATCCACCATATAAAGTTCTATTTGCATGTGAACATATTCTGTTAAAATTCTTAGCACAAACAGATTAGTGTAAATAAAATTTCATGCATAACTTTCCTCTGAAATGAGGAAAGGTAGTTAAACTTTTAACCTTTTGTAACAGGCAAGTTCGGCTATTTTCTCTCCATTGGATAGTCTTCACAAAATTAGATATTAAAATAACATTAAAATGGAACAAATTATCTTTAATATTTTTATAAATGATACTTGAAGCATCCCTGGTTCTGTTTACTCTGAATATTCTATCACAAACCAATTGTGTAATGAGAAACCACTTCAGAGGAAACTATCATTCTAAATCAAAATCTGTCAAACATTCAGTCAGTCAGTCAGTCATGTTTTATACCACAATTCTCTTACATTAGGAAATTGTCAAAATTGTGCAAGCCACCACAGAAATTTAATTACTCCATAGTAAGCCCAGCACGAGATCTTTCACTGATAAATTTGTTTTTTTTTTTTTTAATCCCTTTGTGCATAAGTGATGCATTATATGAAGAATTCTGCAAGGCAAATTTTAATGAATTCTAATTTTTAATGTATAGATAAATACATCTGGAAAATTCCTTCCAAAAATCTAGCATTAATTAATTTTTTCCTCTAGCAAAACATTCTTCAAGTATCATTCCAAATTATAAAAATTCAAGTTATAATATTTTCTGTAGAAATGTCCAGTTTGTTTTTTTTTTTTTTAAAAAAGTTAATCATTAATAACCAGCTTTCAATGAAACAAAGAATCTGACCTGGCCACAAGATATCCCCAAATCACTGAACACATACTCACCACTTTGAAATTGGTCCTTTGCCATCCCAATCACTTATTAACAAAAGAATATATATATATATTAGTAAAGTATAACTAGCAAGCATACCAGCACAGCAAAGCACATTTAGTTGAAAATACCTATGCACACAATTTAAAAACATTTTGATTCTATTTACATTTCTGGAATGTAAACTGACAATTGTTCCAAAGTTGTCTCAACTATTTTGTTTTCAAAATGAAAGTATTTCATATATATATATATACTTGAGTCCAAATTAAGACAATTATCTTGTTTTGTTAAAGATCATTAAAAATCCTCATAATATTAAACTTTTGTCACCCTCCTAATTAAAAAAAAACCTTTTAATACAGAAAATATACACAAATTGCATCTTTTGTTTATTCAATAATACAATCAGTAATATTATGGAAGAAAATTTTAATTACTTTAACTACAAATGAATCAAATACAAACTGACTGTCAATTCATTATAATTTTCATTGAAAAATACCCTACAATTATTTATTTCACAGGTGCATCTCAAAAAATTAGAATACCGTGGAAGAGTTCAATATTTTTTGTCAGTTATTTCAGAAAGCGAAAATTGTATATATTCTAGACTCATTACATGTAAACTAAAATGTTTCAAGCATTTTTTAATTTTAATTTTGATAATTACGGCCTACAGCTAAAAAAAAAAGTATCTCAAAATATTAGAATATTTCATAAGATCAATAAAAAAAAGATTTATAATATATAAACGTTGAACTTCTGAAAAGTACGAGGTCTGTCAAAAAAGTATCCGACCTTAGGCTAGGAAAAAAAAATTACGTACTTTGTGGGGTTCAATTGCTAATCCACTTCGAAGTAGGCCCCTTGTGCCTCCACACACTTAACCCAGCGATCCTTCCACTGTTCAAAGCACGTCTGGAATTCTTCCAGAATGGCTCTCAGCTCTGCAGTCGCATTCCGCATGATGTCCTCTCGGCTCTAAAAGCAGGAGCCTTTCAGTGGCATATTCATTTTTGGGAACAACCAAAAGTCAGAAGGAGCCATGTCTGAAGAGTAGGGAGCCTGGCAAATGAGCAAAATGCCTTTCTTTGCTAAGAAACCTTAGATCAGCTGCAACAAATGAGCCGGGGCATTGTCATGATGCAGCTGCCAGTTTTGCAAGGCCCACAGATCCAGCCTCTTTCGAACTGCATCACGAAGACGTCGGAGAACTTCCTGATAGTACTCCTTTGTAACTGCTTGTCCTTCTGGTGCATATTCGTGATGCAAAACACCTCGGTAGTCGAAGAAAACAGTCAGCATCACTTTGATGTTGCTCCGGACCTGACGTACTTTTTTGGGCCTCGGCCACGTTGGGTGCTTCCACTATGATGACTGAGCTTTGGTTTCCGGGTCGTACCCATACACCCACGTCTCATCTCCAGTTATCACGGAACTCAGAATCCCTGTTGGTGGTATCCAGCAGGTCCTGTGCAACCTCAAGATGAAGTTATCGTTCCTGAGAAAGCAGCTTGGGCACAAATTTCACTGCCACTCTGTGCAAGCCCAAATCCTCTGTTAAAATTGCATGTGCAGAATCTTTACTGATCCCAAACTAGTCACCAATTTCCCGCACCGTCAAACGACGATCCTCCATTATCAAGGTCCGCACTTTCTCGATAACAACTGCATTGCGGCTTGTTGATGGCCTCCCGGAACGCTGGTCACTCTCCACTGATGTGTGGCCATCTTTGAACCTGTTGTACCATTCTTTTATTTGGGTAACACCCATGGCATTGTCATCAAAAGCCTGTTGAATTTTGTGAATTGTTTCCGCTTGGGTATCTCCAAGCTTTTGGCAAAACTTGATGCAAGATCGTTGCTCCACATGTCATCATGAGCAAAATGAAAATATGACAAATAGTACAGCACCTCACATGTTGGCTGCCTGACAGCGACTGACGCATCCAGCAAGCCCGCCAAAAACCACGCATGAGGCTCCACTATGCACACTTTTCCCTTCCTAACATCATCACTTCCCACGGGAAAAAATAAAGTCGGATACTTTTTTGACAGACCTCATATGTTAATTTATGCACTAAATACTTGGTCGGGGCTCCATTTGCAAAAGAATTACTGCATCAATGCAGCATGGCATGGAGGCGATCAGCCTGTAACACTGCTGAGGTGTTGTGGAAGCCCAGGTTGCTTTGATAGCGGCCTTCAGCTCGTCTGTATTGTTGGGTCTGGTGTGTCTCATCTTCCTCTTGACAATACCCCATAGATTCTCTACGGAGTTAAGGTCAGGCGAGTTGGCTGGCCAATCAAGCACGGTAATACCATGGTCAGCAAACCAGTTACTAGTAGTTTTGGCACTGTGGGCAGGTGCCAAGTCCTGCTGGAAAAGGAAATCAGCATCTCCATAAAGCTTGTCAGCAGACGGAAGCATGAAGTGCTCTAAAAATCTCCTGTTAGATGGCTGCGTTGACTTTGGACTTGATAAAACAGTGGACCAACACCAGCAGATGACATGGCACCCCAAATCATCACTGACCGTGGAAACTTCACACTGGACTTCAAGCAACTTGGATTCTGTGCCTCTCCACTCTTCCTCCAGACTGTGGGACCATGATTTCCAAATGAAATGCAAAATTTACTTTCATCTGAAAAGAGGACTTTGGACCACTGAGCAACGATCCAGTTCTGCTTCTCCTTAGCCCAGGTAAGAAGCTTCTGACATAGGCTCAGGAGTGGCTTGACACTAAGAATGCGACACTTGTAGCCCATTCCCTGGACACGTCGGTGCATCAAGAGCCAATATGCATAGATTTTAGCCTCAGTCTACTCCTTGAGAAGCTCCCCCAAGTTCCTGAATCAGCTTTACTTGACAATCCTCTCAAGGCTGCAATCATCCCTCTAGCTTGTGCACCTTTTCCTACCACATTTTTCCCTTCCAGTCAACTTTATATATACTTTGATACAGCACTCTGCAAACAGCCAGCCCTTTCAGCAATGACCTTCTGTGGCTTACCCTCCTTGGGAGGGTGTCAATGAGCGTCTTCTGGACAACTGTCAAGTCAGCAGTCTTCACCATGATTGTAGTTGCGTGTAGTGAACCAGACAGATTCATGGTATTTATACTACAGTGATTTACTCAAACTCGAAATGGAATATTCTAATATTTTGAGATATGTTTTTTTTCTATTTTCTTGAAATGTAGGCCGTAATTATCAAAATTAAAAAATTCTTGAAACATTTTAGTTTACATGTAAATGAGTCTAGAATATACATAATTTTCGCTTTCTGAAATAACTGACAAAATATTGAACTCTTCCACGATATTCTAATTTTTTGAGATGCGCCTGTAGACTGGACTATGACATTTAGCTGGCAAGTGTGACTCAATGCTAACAAATCCAATATTAACTACAAAACCCATAGTATTGTAAAAACCAATGAATTCATCA
This sequence comes from Nautilus pompilius, assembly GCA_018389105.1. Classification (NCBI taxonomy): domain Eukaryota; kingdom Metazoa; phylum Mollusca; class Cephalopoda; order Nautilida; family Nautilidae; genus Nautilus; species Nautilus pompilius. The sequence goes on from JACATO010000320.1 coordinate 745,586, forward strand.
ACCTTCAATTAAAATTACCAGGAATATAAAAAAGTACTTTGAAATCTACAAACTGCAATTGTGATTCAAATCTTAACAGGTATAATTTGAAATTCTTTTCTAGGATGAATTCATCTAATTAACATTTCTTTTTCTCCAAATTTAAAGTGATGAAAGTACAAAACTATCAGTTAAAATACAACAACAAATATCTATCAAATTTTAAAATAAAACTCAGGTTATCAGAATGTTTAAGTAACTCGAATTTAAGTGTTCGGATGTAGTGTGTTTTGTTTCGTTTTTTCATTACACCATGTTTGAACAAAGCAAAATCTATATTAGTTAGGTTTGTTTTTTTTTTTCTCATTAAATCTGTTCAGACATGGATAAATTTCTATAATCTGGTATGTCCAAGTAGTAGTGTGGCACAAAACTTTAATAGGGTGCTTTCCTTTGTTTGATATAGTTAAACCAAATTCAGTATATGCCACTTCAAATAAACCAGAAAATTGATCATTTTTAAAAAGAATCTAATTTTTCTAATCAAAAATTGTTGCTACTCTGTAGTAAAAATGTTTCTAAGTTGTTTATAATCGAAATATCAGAACAAATAAATGATTTATTAGGAAGACTAATAATAAATTCTGTTTGTTATAGAAAATGCATTGGCATCTATTTAAAATATTAGAATGGAGAATCACTTGTGAAATGGTTCACAAAACATTTATTTCACTGGCATGTAAAATATGCAAGAAATGTAAGTTGATTTATCTGGAATATAGGATTTTAAAATTTTTTTTATTATTTACTAAATAAAGTAAGAAACTTTTCTATATTATATGAAAATCTAGCTTCTTAGTGGATCTTCAATCAAAAAGATTTACTTCAAATTTCTTACAAAGAGTAGGTTTCCAATAATTTGCCAGTAAAAAATGCTATAAGATTTTAACACTGCACTACTAGAATTGACATGCATTCTAAATTATAGAATTAAAAACTGCCTACTGGTAAACTTTATTTTACCAGTACAAAATGTCTTAGTTTATTTTAGTTGTTCAGTTCTTTCCTGCTCAAGTGGGAAGCATAAACACTTATTCTAATACCAACTAAAAATCTTTCATTTATATAATGAGATTCTAGTAGTATATTCAGTAAGACTTTCTATCATCTACATAAAATGTTCATGTGGATAAACTGAACTATTACAACCAGTAGTAATGTCAAGTCTTCAAATGTAAAAAAAAATGAATAAGGGCCCACTATCAGCAATAGCCATTCATTACAAAAAAGTTAGAAAAACTGTTTAACTGTATGAACAAATGTGTAATGTTTTATTTTCATTAAGTGAAAATTGTTGGCTAATACTATAATAATTCATGAATGATCATTCTGCTTACAGGGTAGCCTGCCAATAAGAAATTTCCTAATGAACTACAACTAAAAGAAACATCAAATTGGCTTTAGAAGGTCTTTATAGGAAAATACATACCTGACTATATAAAAAGGTACAAGAGGTAATTATTTTTAAAGCTAATGCAAGGTTAAAGCAGATATTGGATTTTAAGCAGTTGACCAATTTTTGTAATAAAATTTTATGCTCTTCAAGCAAACTTTCAGGTTTTTCATTTTAGTAACTAGGTGATATGAAATAAAATTGGAAGAATTTTTTTTTTTTTTAGTAGTTTATAAAACAAACAAAAAAAAAACTTCAGTTGATGTACCTTTAATGGATTTTCACTAATGTAAAACAATATTGCTATGTAGTTTAAGCAATAGTTAACCAATTTCCACAATGGTATTATTAGCATTAAATTTTTTTCTAAATAGTTTAAAAATATCCAGTTGGGATTAGAACTTTATTTAACCAGTCTTACCTTCATTTTAATTTTGCTTTAAAATCAGACTTACTCCTCACAGTATTAACTTCAGTAAAACATCTAAGTAGATTGGAATACTGTCATTTGATAGATTAAATGAAATACTAACAGAAGGCAGTATTTATGAAAAGAAAATAAGTTGAGTCTTCTAGAACAGAAAGCCTGTTAAAGTTTTTAATTAAAGCTAATTTTATAAGCTAGTAAATGCATTCTCCTAAAGCATGCCAGGAAAGACAATGAAAGCAACAAGCAAGCTGCCATTAAAATATCTATATACCTTCACTTATCTGATCTGCTGCTTGGTCAATGACTTCATCAATTTTCTTTTCATGCTTCAGCACAAGGGTCGAATGACACGCTTGTAAATCATATCAGACCCATTCCAAGGAAAAGGAGCCATGCACCAGATAAGGAAAATGCACTGTAAAAAATTACAAACATTTCTGATCATTGATTGTTAAGTCTTGTTTCTAATTAAAATAATAAAAAAAAAAGCTACCAAATTCCTAATTAACAAATTGTACCAGTTTTATAGTTTTGATAAATATCTGCTCAAAACAATAGTAATCCCCAGGACATTTGAAATATTACTACTTTTTATTGTGAATTTTTAGATGAGATGATATTAAAAAATATACTAGGTGAGGAGTCAGGCATTTGTGGGAGGGAAATTGAATTAAATCAGCATGAAATAATGAAACAACCAAGTAGTTAGTACCTTTTTTAAACAACCAGTGTGATCTAACTAATGGGTAGTCTGCCATGTATAGATATAGTAGTCACCAAATGTCTATCAGAAATATAGATTTGTCTTTCCAAAGAACTGGGATAGAGGGGGAGGGATCATATCTCAATCCACCACTGAAATGCTAATATTCATTATTCATCCAGTTATCAGCAAATCACCCATTTCTTTTTAAGGCCATTTTTTCCATCCTCAAAACCCAAATAAGCATTAAGTTTATAAAGCTAATACCTGCTTCCAGATTGTGGTGCACATAAATAACTAAGATGGCATTGTCAAAAAGAACAGGTGCACTCCACACCATCTGCAACATCAAGAAATTAGTATTTGTTTCTTTTATTATAAATTTCAAATAATTTGGTTAGGAAAAAAATTTACTGATGAATACCAGTTTCTTAAATTATTAGTAGTATTCAGAAACATTTCCAGCAGAGTGACTTCAATAATCTAATAAATTCTGTAAATAATAATCACCACAATGAAATAGAAATACCATGAAAAGAGGAAAATACTAATAATTTTTAAAACAAATCTATTTAGTGTAATACTATTTAAATTTTCTTTTCTTAATTGACATTACACACCCTTAGTCAAACTAAGGCTAGTTAAATTGTGAACCATTCCATTTACCTTGTTTTGGAGATTGGCAAAGTATACATACAGAATTAGAAGGCATCAAATCTGCTCAAATTAAACAAAGGAATACAATGGTTAAATAAGTGCCAAGTCAAACAGTTAGCAGGGTTTAAATCAGTTTTAATTTCTATCCAAATGCAAATCAGAGTGCTATTACTTTTTTCTCCACACTGAATTATTTATATCTGCACACATTAAATCATAATTGTCTTATGCAACAGGATTTTTTTAAGTTCTTGCCATTAGAGCTAGTATTATGTAGATTTCTATATAAGATGTACATTTCTCACATGAGTAAACAAATTTGTAACAAGCTAACTGAATAAAGAAATCAGGAAAATATTTATCTAAAAATTAGTGGCACTGTAGTTTTAAAAGATCTTAATTTTATTGTCTGGTGATTGTAAATATCTAATAATGATTTTAATTATTCAGTAAACAATTTCTTTTGCTTCCTGAAATTCTCAATAGTACCAGTTAGTTGTGAGTCTTAATCCGATTATCTCGAGTTAAACAATTATAATCAGGAGCATGCAAATAGTCATTTTAAAAAAAGCTTTGAATCAAATACATCGTGCTTCATTTAAAATTATTTCTAGCTATATCAATGAAGCGTAATATTTCCATTTTTAAAGAAACAAACCAACTACTTATAGATGGAACACAACTTAATGTTTGTCCAATCCTTCAAATTAAGAATTTTTAAAATCTTGAATTTAATGATTCTCCTCAGACAATTCCTACCATCTATCTACCTCTTATTAATCTTTCTTACTGTAAATTCCCCTTCAGTTTTTATATTTCCAAACTAACGTTTATGGAAAATTTAATATATTTTTGTAAATGAACGTACAGTTTAAGAAGCATTGTTTCTGTAACTAGTCATTAGTTCCATGTTAGTAACTTGAACAATCCGTAAAGAATAAATTTTGGATATACTGTTTAATTTATCATAGTAGCTACAGGGGAATCAGCAAACATAAAATAATTACATTAGCCACCTTCTCCCTCCTGTTAACATAGCAACTGACATTTAATAGCTATGTCAAATGATCTATTCATCAATAACTAGTACAGTCTTCAAAGAAAATCACTTAAATTAGTTGAATACACTAAGATAAAACTATTTTGCATGCACAAACAATATTAAAATATTACAAACTTCTGAACTTTTTTTTCTTTCACACTGTAATTGTTGCCTCAATTAAAGGCTAGAAGAGATCACCACCTGTATATAAATATCAAATGCATTGACCACAAAATCCTGGTAAAAATATGCACAACGATTTTAAAAAAACAAAACAAAACAGTAAAATCCAATTAAGATAATGCTTAACTTATCAAAGAAATAAATGGTCAATTAATGAAGCATTACAAACACTAGACTGGTATTTAGGAGAAAACGTCACTGTGACAAAACCACTCAACAGATAAGTGCATGTCTATCTGCCTGAAAGTTCATATGGACAATTTTAATAGGAAAAATGGCACGTATGGCATTCCGGAATGGCTTTAAAACTATGCCCAAAGCAAAATGTAGGAACCAACATATATACTAGTACCTATCTGAAACCAAAATAAAAGTCAGTCCTAGAAGAATTAGTATAATGGCTGAAAAGTCAAAAATATATTGCAACAAAATCCAACCAAGGTAAAATAAAATTGTGGAACTGATTGAATGACTGAAATAAGAAACCAAATCCACAGCACAATTCACAAAGTTGCCCCAAAGAATCTATATTCCAAATGACTTGTAACATAAATATCCATGCACAAAAAATTTAACCATAAGTAATCCTCCTTTACTAAGTTACATAATACAGCTTCCAAACTTAGAAAATTAAAGGGAAAAATTTTTAAATAGCATAATGGAACAAAAGACCACACTTGCAGTGCTAAAGATGTGATAATCATTACCACATTGCATAAAAAATAGAACATATCTATTGCACAGGCATCAAAGGTTAGCAATACAAAAATAAAATCATTTTTGGAAGTGCAAAAGTGATGCTAAAACAGGTTCTAAAATGCCAAAAGCAGACAAATCACAATCATTAAGTAATTAATTCTCTTTTATAAATAATTAGATCTTCAAATAGTAACTTCAAAAAATTCAAACTAAAATAATGCTAATACTCCCGTTTACAAATTCACATGATGAGCAAGAATCAAAATTAGCAATTTATATTATGTAACATAACCAGTCAAGACTGAACATTTTAAAACATGGGTTTTGAAATGATTGATATAAACAGCAGTTAATATTAAGTGGGCAATACAATTTTTTTTTTTTGCAGATTTATAGTTATTTTTATAAATTTAACAGTATTTAAGTGTTTGAAGCACTTTGCATTTTAAGCTATTTACTTTCTAAAAATCAATAAATCTGGCAAACCAATTTTTTTTTTAAAATTATTTTTACCTGTTTTAAGTAATCAATCCTTGCTGGGTTGTTTCCAATCCCTTCTCTTAATTTAGAACTTCAAACAAGTGTAACATAAGATACGGAAAACAAACTAAAGACATCAAGATCAATGAAAACTATCTTTTCTTCAAATTGCTTCCATTGTCATAAAATTGAGGGTTGGGAGTTAGACAATATCAATCATCCAGAGAACTCTTTGCTACAAATTATCAAATAAAATTAATTAGTAAACAAACAAGAGCTTTGGAAACCTCAAACCCAAATATAAAAATCTTGAGGTGAAATAATTTGATTACTTTGTAGTATTTGGCAAGGTCTTGGAATGTGTTCAAAATTCTGCAAGCAGAAGCATCCCATTATTTCATTTCAAATTTTGCTATAATTAGGATAAGAATGCTTACCAAAAGTTTCTTTCCAAATTTGTGTCTAATATTGATAATCATGTCCTTTTGAGTTTATTTGTAAATTTAACATCAAATGAGTTTATCATTACCATCATGCAGATGAAGTGCAGCCTTAAAATCAGAGACTTGGCAAAAAGGGTTAACATTTATAGTACGCTAACAATCCAAACCTATGTAGGTCATAATAGCCAATTCATGTCACTTCAACGACTAGAGATATGATGGAATGTTATAATTATTGAATTTTAAATCTGCCTCTAGTTGAAATGTTCAGTCAAGTATCTTGCATATTTTGCTATGACAGTAGTCAACATGAGGTATTGGTAAATATTGTAAGACAGCATCCCACCTATTGATAAATGAAAGAGCTCGTGTGCCTGATATGCATGCAAGAGCTATAATAGGTTCTTGTAGTAGGCATAACTTATTTCAGTCATCTAGAATTAATGCATAATGAACTGAGACAATTACAATAAATCACTATTTTATAAAGTCTGAAGCAGTGAAAATTATATTAAAAATGCATTGTGTCAACTTAAAATGTGCAATAGAAACAATAATACTTGAAAACTTCAATTCTTAGTGTCGCATAACACTAAAAGAATGGACTTTATTTAGTTTTAAATGAAGCAAAAAATGGATAAAACATTTCAACCTCCAATGTTAAATACATTGGACTCAATGATGTAACAAAGATCTTCTAGAAGACATGGAAACTAATTTTGTCATCCTCAGATATACACCAAACCCAAATATTTTGAAAGAAGCATTAGTAATTTCATTTTAGCTACTAAGGCTAAAATGAAAACTACTTAATCTGATTAAGGCACCTAAAGAAATACACTCGTTTAAATTCCCAGTCAAAAATCTGAGATGCAGCATAAAGAATTAAAGAGGAAGTTGTGCACAGTATACAGTTAAACATTAAAACAGCTTACCTTGAGAAACCAGCACAATGGGATCCAAAACAAGAGTGTATCAGCAAAGAACTCCATTAAGCTGAACACACTGTAAACGACCCAGTACGTCAACCATTGTGTGTCATCTTTTTTGTCTTCAGTTTCAATGGCTTTAACTCTAAAGAAAATTATTCCTTAATAATTCTTTAAACATTAGTATACACAGCAAAATTAACCAAGCCAATTCTTTCTAGTAGCTATACCATAGATTTTGTTAACTAATACGAATACAAAGATTTATCTAATTGAGGCCAAGAAAAATGAAGCTATAGCAGATACAAAAACATTTTTTTTGTTACAGAAGACCTGAAATGACACTGATCTACTTCAGCACTTATTTATTTTTGAGATTTAAAAAAGTAAAATAAACCAAAACAGCATTTTAGGACAATATCCTGTAAATTAGGTAACAGCCAATGAATACATAAGGCTTTTATATGAAAAATGCATTAACAGGTCTCATGCACCACTTTTAGAAAAACTTAAAACACTTGACTGTAAATTTCCACCTGAACATTATATTCAAGACATAGCCTAACTATTGTAAATTAAACCCACTTTTCAAATAGGAGCATAAAGTTCTCCTGCATTGTGGCATATATAAATATAATAACCAGGAAGATTAATACTTACGATTTATAAGCTGGATACAAAAATCCAATGAGATTGCAGAGAAACTGAGCACCATAGCCAATCATCAAATAAAGGCCAATTATTGCTGAAAAGGCTGAAAATTAGAAAGTTGTCTAATTATTGTCTGATAGACAGCTTTTATAATACATAGTCCAGAGAAAAGACAAAACTTAGTTTTTTAAAAAAGCGAACTAGTCTTAATGAAGAAACCAATTTTTGAAAAATTGAGAATTTGTTTGTTTGTTTTTTTTAAAGTTAAAAAATACTGGAAAATGATACAGGGCTAGGAAATAAGTCTACAGCAGATGTTTTAATCTAACTTTTCTTGATTTTGCATGTTGTGTAATTTGCTTTGTTTCTTATCAATATTGTATTTGCTTCTATTAAACATCTCTGATATTAAAAGCTGATCATTAGCCTAAGATAGATAACAATAAAGAATTGGTATGGTCAACATCTGTTACTGAAACATTCATGTTGATACTAGCCAGCTTCATAGCTATAGGGAGGTTCGTACACTATCTGGGATAGACTTTCATTCTTAAATGAGTTTCAGCACTATATATATATTATTAAGTGGATTATTTTCCAACACTCTACCCTTGCACTCTACAAGATTCTTATGCAGCAGAGACAAGCTTTTATTTTGTACTGTTGCTTATATCTATGCAAGTAGATGACAAATTGCAGAATATCAGCATTATATATATTTCTATACTAAATATGCTTCATGTTTTTTCCAATGGTGTCAATGCCTTAAAATGCCAGCAAATGCAGTTGAACAGATTTCTTGGAATTTGCGTATCAAACATTCAAGACAGTATAGTGAAAAGTAGACCTAAAGTGAATACAGTGAAATATGACAATCTTAAACATTAGGTAAGTAGTGGATCAAACCTAGATGAAAGTCTGAAAATTTACACTATTTCAAATTTTTCCTGTATTGGCACATTGATGTTCCAATGATCCACAAAATTACCTTATGTGAATGTGACTTATAATAAATAACTACCAGGTAAGCTTTCATGTGGTCAAGAATAAACTTTATACCTTACTAATTTTGGGATTTCATTTTTCACCACAAAATGATTGACAATTTTTTAATAGATACTAGTTCTCATTTTAAAAGACAGCTCTTTTCATCCTAAAATTAACAAATTAACTCAGCTTAGCTTCAGTATTGAATCTAGAAATTAATGTATCTATTCTTTTAAGTAATAATGCAATTATTTTATGGGAAGTATATCCTCGGGAAAAAGTAGAACATTAAGTTAGGTGGTATATAATCTTCCTCAGAAGAATCCACAGAATTATGATTGAATTGAATTTAAGCACAAATTTATGTAACCAGCTAGGGTGCCTCCACCAATCTTTCTAATGAATGTATCAATTAGTGTTGAAAAATTGAAGGTTCAAATCTAAATGTTAATAATATGAAAACAGGAATTGTTACTGGACAAAAAGTGTACAGTCTGTATGCATCTAGACATTAAATTTAACTTGAATATACTGCATATTATTATTATTATTATCAAAAACAGTTTTATTAAGCAGTATCTACATATCTCTTCAATGTTTCAAACAAAAAACAAGCATGTATTTGGAGACTCCCTGGACAGCAAACAAACAAAAAAAAAAAAAATTACAATGATGAATGTTGATACTATTTATACATAATTTGTAGATACTTCAGATAGCTTAAGTATTATGAAATTTAGGTTAGCTACAGTTTTGAAGTAGTTTCATACTTACTTTTTATGTAAAAACTGAAATTCTCAAAATGCATTGTAGAAGTCAGCTAAACTTCACTTATGACTATCAATCAAGGAATAAATGTTTGTATATATATGCTAACCCCTTTTAAACCATAAACATACTCTAATCCAAATTGTTGTAAGCAGAATAAATAGAAATCTTATCAATACCTACTTGATATCTTTCTCACAGCCAATCAATTTTTATAGCTGGCATCTTGATTATCTTAAAATTTTTAAAGAAAATTTAATATCAAGATTTAAAAAGAAAACTTAACACATGCTAGGTTACTACAATGTGCTGGCTGAAAAAAAAAAAAAACTTTCCAAGTCACCACAAAAATAACGAGAAGTACTATTAAACTTGCAACAATTTTGAATAGTTAAATGTTGTGGTCATTCATTTGAAATGAATAGCTTTGTCAAACTACCTTAATTAATGACTTCATTATAGCATTGATCAAAGCAAATCAGTAAAATCTCAATTCCAATCAAAAAAAAAAATTGCTTAGTATGAAGTGATCATATCATCATCAATTGAATACGAGTAATTAGACAATGCTTAGAAACAAATTTATGAACAGATATGTAGAATTTTTTGTTTGGCAGACTTGCCACCAATATTCAGTAGCATGTGCCACATGGAATAATCTGTAGTCAGATGCTAACAAAAAGCAAACCCAATCCAACACCAAACTGTTTCCATGCTGGATTTTCACACGTAATTCTAGACAACACAACCAGATTTAATAACACTGGAAGATCACAAGGCCATGTTTAACCAAACTGAGAAATTGGTATAGAAGTTACACCATTCATGATTATGGGGACCCACAGTGTTGTAAGGAGCTGACTGACAAAGCCATTTTGGGCAGAGTATGCTCCACAGTCAAGGACACTGACCATAAGGATTACTGCTTATCTAATGTTCCTTTGGGCTTTTGTAGAAGCTGTGAAAACTCTATAAAGTCTTGTGCTACAGGTTAGCGTGCAAATGACTTTGAAGACTTCATCCCTCTTGTACAAAAAAAATGTTTAATGCAAAAGGCAACTTATTTTTCCCCTGATTCTATTTGGTAGTTTTGATTTTGCTTCTATTGCATTTGTAACAAAACAGTCAATTCTGTCATTAGAATTCCACATACAAATTTGCATACTTTGATGTCAAACATAACATGGTTTAACATCCATAGACTAGTCTTACTTGTCTAAATGGCTAGATGCAGCTTTCATTCCAGATCCTTTAACATACATGATATCGCAATATACTTGAACTTTAAGTTTTAAATAACTTTTCATAGTCGACTAATGTCAGTAGTTACTTCTCAAAACCTCACATGAACAGATCTTTAAGTGCAGTCTTAGACTGAAAATTATAAAATGTGAAGTTATTTGCCAAGAGAAATTTCAATAATGCAATACTAAGTAAACTGCTTAAAGCTATCTACCAAAAATATGCCAGTTTAAAATGCAGATAACACTTCAAATGCAATGCCTGGTTTTTCACTTGTTTTAAAAAAAGGTACATTCCTAGACTTCTAAGATGCTTAAGCAATAGTCTTTAAATAGACATTTGCCATTTTATGCACATATTAATGCTATTTTTTTCCCCAACTAACCAAGCTGTTATCCAATTAATCTATTTTTTACTTTTTGTTTAAGAGTTGAATCAAATTTATAAAACTGAGAAGCATAATTAGAATTTCTGAGACTTCAAGGTGCTAAATTAAAACGTATGAATTTAACTATCTGTATAAATACAAAGATAGAAATGAATCCATATTTAACAGATATTGGCTTTTGTAGCAATGCCAACTTGTTACAGATCCCATACATAATTATATTAACATAAATTTCCAGTTAAACCATAATTAAGTTTATAGAATGAAGTGTTATATCAAACTGAATGATAAAAACAGCAATAGAAAAATCAACTTATTGATTTTGCAAATGAGTAGACTCCTGATAAGTTATATTATTCAGACAATACTATTAAGGGAGTGAATTTAGCCATAAGTCAAATCCTCAACCATACTGGAAAAAAACCAAAATACAGAAGTCATCAACCAAAGACCAACCATTAACTCGGAGGCAAAAAAAAAAAAAAAAAAAAAAAAAATGCACCCACAAACTGGTGCAAATCTATCATATCGAGATATTTTTGCAAATAAAATAATGGGGAGGGAGCACAAAAAAAATCAATGTGTATAGTAACAGCTGGCAGTTTAAAGTGCTGATGGCTAGATTAATTTTAGCAAAGTTTAAATATCCATTTAAAAAAAAGATCATGTAGAGAGCAAATGTAAGAAAGGTGGAAAGTGTGTAATAACTAGGTGCTAAGATTAATTATGCTTGGTTTATTCCACTAATTCATTGTGTGATGACAACTACTAAAAATGTCAAATTCAAGTGATTCACTCATGAACTTAGAACTGTCCATAGACTAGGCTAAAGTCCACAATTACCCTGACAAATAGCATAGACCTGACCCATCCATTTTCAAGCTATGTCATGATCATAAGTTTACACATGATTCACTAGTTTCAGGGTAGATAACCAAGTCAAGCCTGTAATACCTGGTTAAAAAAAAAAAACAATTTCTTTGTTGTATTGTACTCTTGACTATTTTCAACAAGATAAATCAATGTAAACTCATGCTAAAATGAACATTCAAAGTTCACAGGTCTTTTAGCAATGTCAATTTTTTTAAAAAGTTTATAAGTGTATTTCACGAACAATATATTACAGCTTCACAATCGCAGGTGGACACATTAATTCAAGCTGGTTGTAGCATAAATGCTACTTTTAAACCACCAGTCATGTTATATTACCAAAAATCTTAAGTAAACTGCTAAGTGTTCAAATATTTCAAAGATCCATTTATTTTTTTAAGCCTAATCTTTCACTATAGCAGCACTAAACATCAATAGCTATCAAATGTTTGTTCAACAATAATCTTAGAGGAAGGTTTTTCTTAAAGTTTCCATAAGCGTTTATTCAAGTTTACTTTTATCCATGCTCAAATCAGCATTTTTACTTTGGCAAATGCAATTTCAAAACATTGTTTTTCTCTTCAAGCTGAAGTCAAGATGCAACTAAATGTTTCAAGATTTGATTACAATGCATGTTGATGCAGACATCTAATCACTCAATAAAAGAGAAGCAGGCACCGTAAATGAAAGTAAACAGCTGAAAGGAAGAACCACAGCCATTTAGGAGTATAATTCTTACATGAATTTAGTAGTAATCAGGTAACAGTAGCTAACTATTTAATTCCAAATTAAATTTTTCATACATAAAAACCCAAACTTAAAACTACCCTATTTGTGAAAATAAATGTTTTGTTTCCTAATGAAAAATAAATGCTTATGTACCAACTGCTCTACTGCAATCATACAATGAAAGACTAAGCAATTAATTCATTGCTTTAAGTCAATAAGAAGTCAAAACTAATGTCTTGAATGACATTAATACATACATACAAATGGTTTCTTAATATAACAGTGTCAAAACATTTAATATGTTAAAAGAGTTTAAAATGATTAAATTTTGAAAAAAAAAAAAAAACTATTTCACTTTGCTATATAAGCAATTATTTTTGGCAACCTGCAATACCAGCAATTTACTTGACTTTAGATCAAACACCTATCCAAGAATTTAGCATTTTGTTTTTTTAAAAAGCAAAAATTCCAGACTATTAGAGAAAAAAGATTTTAAAATCTTTTATCTTCAGAAAGTCATTTTCATTATAAATATGACTGCCAAATTAATTGCTGCCCTGGATAATTATTATGAATTATTAATGTCAAAAGACAGACAAAACGAATAGCCCAGAAGTTTAGTATAACTTTAATAAATCTTTATCAAGAAAATCATCATTCACCTAGGTAGATAAATAATTTTTTGGCAGATCTAGATTTTTTTTTTTTTTTTTTAAATTTAAAAGAAATAACTGTTTACTAAACAGGAATATTAAAAAATAAAAATCAGGACAGGCATTTCCATATATAAGATATAAAAGTCATAAACAGAAATTTTAATCCTAGTTGCCCTTTCCTAGAGAATCTAGCCTATTTTTTTTTTTAAACATCTATGCTATCTACATCAACTACCCATTCTAGGTAGACACTACACTAACTAAAAAAAATATTTTCTAATATTGTGCTTTTTATTTACCTTGCACTAATGAAACCTAGTTATACATGAAATACTTTTAGATTGCAGGTAGTAGGTTGTCTGGATTCCTCAGATTCCTTGATACCAGTTTAAAAATTCTTGCAACCAGATGTTTACAAGTAATTTGTGACTGACCATCTTAGATTTTAATACTAATCAAAATATCTAAATTCAATTCACATATTTCTTACTAATTAAAAAAATCTAATCCTTAAAAATTGATAAGTGGGCAACTGAAAACTTAATCTTTTTTCATAACTGAGATTACTAATCTTCAAAACTGTTTTTTTTTTTAAATATAATTTGATAGACCAATCTGTACTAATGTCACTAGAAGAAAAAATGTATTTGCTAGTTAAGTAATAAAGCATATTATTACATCAACCAAGGCAGGCAAGTTCTTTAGATCTGGAAGCTAAAGTATTTTCCTCAAGTGTTGATATTAAAAAAAAAAAGTAAAATAATTGTGAAAGTACAATACTGTAGTTATAGCAGGGTAAGACAATCCCTACATAACACATTGTATTGCTTAAAAAAGTAATGTTTACTAACAAAATTTTGTACGGAATGTTTATCCAGAACACCTCACCCTCGCATCATTATAGACAATTAAAACCCGTCAATAATTTTAGCACCTTTTCAGGATATTGAGTTTTTCCCCCATCACAAAGTGGAGTGCTAAATGAACAAAATTCAGTTAGAGATGCATCACAGTTTATAAACTGTTTTCAAGGATTACATTTGATATCCATAAACACTTTAAAATGTATACTCTAAATGAATGAAAACACCACGCAATTCCTAATATTACCTGCTGATTTAAGATAATTTAAAATAATCTAACTCAATACTTGATTGAGCATCAGTTAATCTAATCCTAAGAATCTAGATTATTTATGTGACTATAGAATTTAGTCAGCATTAGATACATATTAAATATTTTTGCATGATGATATGGAATATTTCTATAATTACTATTTAACATTCATTTACAGATAATCTGATAATATATATGGAAGTATTTATTAAGAAATAATAATATCAAAGAAACAGGCTAAAACATTGAAAATTATACAAGTATATATAAAGTTTTTTAAAAAAAAAAAACAAAACATGCACAATGAATTTTTTTTTCTGAACATTCTATTAAATAAACAAGAAATCTGTCACCAGGTCATTCATTTAATAATTCCAAAGGAAACAAATTTCAGATTTAGCTTATTGAAATAAGTGATTATTTTGTTTTAAAAAGCCACCAAAGATAGCAAATTGTTATCTGATTAATGGCAGTGTCTGGATGAGCTGTCACTTGGCATTCTTTTATGTCTAAATGGCAATTCAACTATTCTTACAAACTTGGTCAAGTATGTACCAAAAAACTAACAATTATATGCTAAGAAATAATGGTTATGAATATATTAAAGAATTTGTCAGAAAATTGTATGCTTATTCCTTGACTGAAATACTAATTTGTCAGAATCCACTGACATTAATATCACAGTGCCCAAGTCAGATTTTCTTCAGATTTATTAATCTTAAGTTCTTTTCACTTACATCTGCTCTAAAAAATTAAAGAAAATTTAAAATACTGAAACTTAAAATTTTTGATATACTTTTCTAGCACAAGACAAATTCTGGATTTTAAAATAGATTTTATCTGTAGTTTGATCTTTGTTAAAACCATTGCTACAAGTTAAAAATGTTTCTTGAAAAATATTTCAGTAATTCATTGAATATGTAGGAAATTCTAAATCATTTATATTATCCATCCAAAGAGGTTTTTGTCAAAATTAGAGAGTTTCTAGATTATACAAACAAACAGTACACAAAAATTTGAGTATCTCCAAATGTAAATGTCAAAATAAAGTTATCTTTAACAATATAAGAATACTACCAAATTCACCTTTTACTTTCAAATTAACAATCTTTCCTCGGTTCAAGATTTATACTTAAAATTCAGTCTAATATTTTAATCAACAGGATTTGTCATTGTTCAATATATCAAATGGTACTATATCATGTAGATATAGTATCTCTTCATAAAATCCCCATTGATCAAGATGACATAGCTAATTTGTATGTAGCGTCTTTTTGCATTATCATGCTAGCTATATTGATGGAAATTTTTTCCAGAACAGTAATTTTACGTGTTTTTTCAGTATCTAGAGATACTGTAGATAGCTAACACCGATGCTGGGATTTGAACCATGGCAGCATACATGGGTTAGCAACCTGAGATTCCTGGTTGAAATCTTAGCATCAGTGCTAGCTGTCTACAGCATCTTGATATTGAAAACATAACACATTCTACTTGTGACAACAAGTACTAACTCAGTTACAGATATTACAGTGAGTTCTGTGGCAAAACATCAATAATTCTACAATCCAGTGCCAGGATAAACTTGTCCTGAACCAGAGATTTTTCCCTTAAAAACAAAAGCCTGACTACTCTGTTGGACAACAATTAAAATCCTGCCAATAATTTGGTGGTCTCATGATTTTCAGAATATTCTGCAAGCTAGTACACAATTTGATTAGTCCAAGCAAAATTGATGATTCACTAATTGCTTCTGACTTCCTAATGCTAGGACATATCCTATTTGTTATTAATTAGTTAACATCAGATGAGCACAACTCAATATTTGACTTTATGAAATGAGTGTTAAGGATACCACACTCCTAGCTACATATGCATGTGGCAATCAAAAGACAAAATTTACACAACTAGGTGAATTCACAACTTTCATTTGAGATAGCTGATAATTCTCATGGTTAGTATATGAGGAAAAACTGACATTATCTAAATTACATCATCAGAATAATATCTAACTAAAACTGTTGTTAGCATGGTTAATATATTACTAAAGAAAATCCTTTGACTTTATTTACCTCAGTAATTAAATTTATTCCAATTATTTTACAATGTAGCAGCTCAGCTGAACTAGTCAAATACCATCATTCCAAGGTAATTTTTGAATAATTATGTTGTACTCATTGAAGAATCTAGTTTTCTTTTTAACAGAAAAACAAATTCTGATAAGGTAATTTTTAAAAAGACTTCACTAAGATTTTGCTTTTTATAAATAAAAAAAGTGAATAGGTATCACCTAATGGACTACATTAATTCTCAATGTTTTGCAATATACAGTCCAACAACTCAAGTTTCTCGATACCAACCTGGTAGAAGCCTTTTTGGCAGTGTAGACCATAATTTCATCTGTTGAACCTCATGTTCACCAGTTAATTTTTTGTGCGCACATCTGTCTGTCTTTCTGATCAAAATAATCACTCATTTCATTGCTGGTGACAATGTACAAAAACTAATCATCATCCTGGTAATGCTACTAAATCTGGATATGCACATCCACAGAATTCTTGTTATAGATACTGCCTGCACTATGGCAAATAAGTTCATTAATACTCCTTTGTGGTAACCAACAAGTAATTGTCCATCCTAAACAATCATCTACTAATGATGTTCAATCATTTTAATCTGTTTATCCACTGTCATGCATTTTTCCTATATTGTACAAATAGTCAAAATGCATTTAGCCCCCCCCCCCATAAAATTACAGAAGGCTGCTCTTATGCATATTGAAAACTGTACAGCCATGTTTATTTGCTCACTAGGACCATGTGCATAAAGCATGTTTAAATATTCTTACATCAATGTTGCTTGGTGTTTATTGCATGTACATGGTTTTTCATAAAATAGACTTTTCTATAAAGAAATTCATACCAACTTTAGCAAAATGTCTGTCATTATGCTACCTTTTGTTTCACTTCAACCTGTTCATAAATAGAAAGTTCAGTAAGAATTGTGAACCAGTTTATTTTCGGTTCAAAACTAAAGATAAATGAAAATGTAATTCATCGTTCTTCATTTCATGTTCAGAACAAAAAAGCAAGCCTGACTTAGAATTTCAGTTATCTAATGTGTATTACCAAAGAGGAAAAAATAAAAAAAAAAAACAATATACATGATATCAATCTTCTTGCATGAAGTCCACTTACACAATGTAAAAAAGTTCAGTCTTACTAAAATTGATATACCAATGTAAATCTAAAATATTACTAGGCTAGAGGGAAGCATCAAATTCTAGTTTTCCATATAATTACTGTAAAATGTACAAAATCAGATTCTGTAAAATAACGATTGATTCCAACATTAATCAAAGCGAATAGAAGTTGACAAACAAGTAAATGGGAGTGAAAACTTGTTAATGAACTACTGAAATAATTTTATGAAGCATTAATCAACAGTTTTTAAAAGATAATATTAATAAACAGTTGAACATGATTTTTTTTTTTAAAAAACAATGAAAAAGTAAGTAACACTCAGAAGTAATGTTTCCCTACTTTCAATAGCTTTATTTTGCCAACAATTTTTAACCCCTTGTCACAATAGACAACTAAACCTAGCCAGACTTCATATATATATATCAGCAGCCTACATCTTTCACATTCACTCTACAAGACAGACTGCTGAACTCTGGACATATCTAGTGAGCTAGTTCATAAAACCAACTTCAATTTTTTTGAAGGTAATAATAAATTCCACTTTTTAACTAATGGCACCAATTTCTGGAATCTCTGGTGTTGTTTTTTTTTATTATTTAAAAATCTCTTAGGCTAACCAGGCTTTGAGACAACCTCCTAATTAGCAACAACAAACCATAAACTTAATATTTATTGGGCTAGCAGAACACGAAACTTTAGCGTAATTGTAACCGTCCCCTGCCCCTTGCTACACTACTGAGTTCCGACGTAAAAGACCTAGGGGTGGGGGGGGGTGAGAAAAGGGTATTTTTTTTTTAAAGATATATCACAAAGCGGGGGCAGACCCGAAAAACCTCGCACCTCATAGGCGACCAACTTCTGATGACTAGGACTGGAGGGCTGTGCGCCAGTATTATCGGGAAATGGTTCTTCGTCAAAGACTTAGTACCATCGGTTATATAAATCGCTGAGACAATCGGTTCTGCAGTCACGTGTATGACAGGCATTGCGCAACTCTGTGGCGGTAGTAGTAGTAGTAGTAGTAGTCCGTACAGTGGAGAGAGAGAGAGAGAGGGGGAGGAACATTGATGAAAAAAAAGATAAAGAAACAAAGGTTAAATTGTAATTATCAAAGAACTGCTGCAAACTTCCGATAATTGATGGGGGGGCATTAGGTATCATCTCCGTAGTGCGTGTAGTGATAATAACGCTAGTTACTACTACCTGTATATTAAAATCGATATGCGGCAAGCCTACCCGGGGACCTCAGTCGACTGTAGGTTCCATTTACGCGCGGACAAGATATTCAGAAAGACAAATGGAAGAAGTTAGGTTTATAAAAGAAGACTGGGAGAGGTGGGGGGTGATGGGGAATGATGATTTTGCCGTCTGCTAGCTAATATTAATGGCACCCCGCCCGACTCTCAGCCACCTCAGCAGCGGGCGGCTAACAGCCCCCCAAAAATTACCTAGCACGATATACAGCCGTTGTATTCCAGTCTTCTTCTCCACTTTCTCCAGAAAGGCGGTGAACGAGTTCTTCCCACGCAAACTATCTTCCAGCCGCGATTTCCAAGTCTGTACGGTTCCTTGAGTAGCCATCCCGCCGATTGACTAGCCGTTTCCTTCAGTCAACGACGCTTCTTGTACTCTCGCATCCGGTCGGCTTTCGACTTCTGGTAGACCAAAAAAAAAATAGGAAGCATCAGGATTCAAATAATTTTTTTTTTAAAACATCGCGTTTTACCTGAATAAAATAAAATTTAAATTAAAAAAAAAAATAATAAATAAATAAAAAGAGGAGAGAAGTCGCATTAAAATAGCGAGAGTATACGTGGACTTCCCGTGCTGAACAACAGCCCAGACAGTAGCTGGTAAGTGGAGGTTATGTCGTTAGTAAGAAATATTGTTTTTCATTAAAAAAAAGAACGAAAACGGCGAACCAGCTTTTCTGTTCTGCTTCGGTTTCTCCCTCCTTCCCTTTCCCTTTCCCAATGAGACGGGAGCGAGCGTTAGACCAGTCTCGCGCCCGCATGCTCCTCTGTGAAGCCTGAGACCGAACGTTTGCTGCCCGACGGTGAGGCGGCCGGCTCCCTGGCCTCCTCCTCTTACTTGCCGTCCGGCCGGTCTCGCCAGATTCTCGGCCTTCGATTCCGAATGGTTACCGGTTCTTATCTAGTCGCGATTCCACGCATTGGATAATTCGTTAAAACCGGCACGACTCCCGCTCCCGGCGGGCGGCGGTGGGACGTCAGGTTATCGGCCGCGGCGAAGTAGATTAGGTGTCGGAATTAACGATATTATGTAGATTAAATGGCCTATTCTCATGTTACTGATGATAATACATCTAATATCCCTCCTCCCCCACCAAAGTTTGTGTACATCTGTTTCCAAATGCCTTTTATCAGAATTAAAAAACAAAGTGCGTGCTTCAAAAAACCCAAGGCTGCTTTTTAATTGGTTTTAAAATAACGAAAATGGATTGTTCACATTTCATCCGATAAATACATTTTTAGGGATTTGGAATAGAGATGGTTACTAAGTTTCGCATGCTAATCCAAGAACAAAGCTTCCTGTGTATGCTACCCAAAGTGTCGTTCTGAAATGTCTTGAATTACGCTCTGCTATCTGTCGAGTGTACCTGGCCTTAGCCACTATACTAAAGCACAAACACCCTTAATTTATTAAGTGTTGTCAAGCTTGGCAACCCTGATATCCCCATCTCCCCCCCCCCTCCTACCCCAGTTTTCGCTGTGCTTGTGGAATTTCCCACGTTTTTCACTGAACTGGTTTCAAACTATCCACGATCTTTCATCAAGTAAGGACATCTTTCACCTGTTGCACAAATTTTGGATGTGGTCTGATGTGGTGATTAAGTTTATCAAGCTTAAAGGTTTCTCAACAGTTGTGGACCATTGTTTCGCTTAAGTCTGGTGAGATGATTTTACCTTTTCATTTTTTTAATTTTAAAAATGTCACTATGAAAATAGACAACCCAAGGTTAAGGGGATTAAAAAAAAATATAATAAAAAATAAAGTATGCAAGGAACGAGCACAACCTCTTTTAAGGCTCCCATGTCACTGGAGAAGAATTTAGTAGAACTCTTCAGATGAGAGGAGATCCTCAGAAAGTTGGCTGGTACAGATATCATACACCACTGGATGGATGGACAGCTTGAAGCTATTGCAAGGGAGAGAAGAGCTGAATTGGCAAATGTCAGGTCAATGATCTGCAGTCACAACCATGACCAAGTAGGCTACATTAACCTGCTGTCCTTACATTCTTCTAACTAAATCGCTCCCTTTTTTTAACCTGAAGTGAGTCTGCAAGTTTTATATTTACTCTTTTGAAAGTAAATATGGAATTTTGTTTTTCCTTTTATTGATTTTTTTTTTCCTATGATGCTTTGTTTAAAATCTAATTCATGATGAACTCTGAATTTTTTTTCTTATTACCTGCTACTTGTTAAAGGTCTTTAGCTTCTGAATGACTGAAATATTACTGAACCAGTCAGTAATATGGTTGCACCATAAGCTGCTACTCTATCTATTCTCTTAGCATTAGTGTTTTTTTTTTTTTTGGTACTATTGAGAACAAGAATTACCATTAACCTACATTTTAACATTTATGCCTGTGTTTATAAAATTTTGATGATCCATTCCTGGTTTCTGCAGTTCCTTCTAAAGTGATATGAAATTATTTCAGAAAAATAAGTAGATTTATTGAACAAAGGTAGGTTAAAACTTGGATTTTGTTTATTCTTTTCTTTTAATTTTGCATTTAGAAATATCTCCAAATGAGAAATGCATACTTGATTTAGGTACCATAAAACTGGCTCTACCAGTAACAATCTTCCATGAACTCCTATAGACTCTCAATGAAATAAAAAGATTAATTATTGTAGTATCAAAAGAAAGCATTCAAAGTGAGGAAGGGGACAGTATTACTATTTTTTAAATAGGTAAAGTAAACTAGTCTATTACAGTTCTAGATATTGCTAAATGTTTTACACTTAAAATCTTTAAGACCACCACCATTCGCAGATAACACGCCAGTGACACCAAGAATTGCAGCATAAGTTTTACTATCAGTAGTCTACATTTGGTTTTTATTAAAACTATTACCTTTCGAAATAACTCGTAATCTGAGAAGATAACTTTAGATTTAGCCAAACTTTTAATTGAAGACATTGTGTTATTTTTGTTTAAGTATTTACATTATACTACATAGATGTATATTTAAGGAGGCTATGGGAGTTGGTGTCACTAGTAATTGCACAGTGTCACTTGACTGATTCGTTGTGTATAGCATTTTAGGCATTCTTTCTTCAAAGTCAATTGCTGAAAGGTTTAGATGCTAATCTACCATCTAGTTTATGGCCTGGGGTACTCTGTATACTGTTGATTATATTTTATAGGATGTCTCATTGTGGTTTATAATGGAATACTTCCAAAATTAAACTTGAAGAGCATATTATATCTTAAAAAAAACTCTCATACTAATATTGCTTTAATTACCAATTTTTTTAAGCTAAGCTTATTTCATTACAAGAATTTTAGCTTTTTCTTTTTTAAATACTGAGTTTGAATTATTAATGCAGATTAATGATGTGTACTTTGCTTACATTAAGGGAAATATCTAAAGATTGTACATAACAAAAGCAAACTTATAGAATTTTCAAGTTCTATTTTGACAAATGGAAAAAAAAAAGTCTTAAATGGTAATTTGAAATTTAGGGCATGGAAACTTCTAAAAAGGTCTCTTTCTGGTTGTCTTGGAGTGGTCACAGATCTGAATGTAGGTTAGAGTAGCTTTGCTTTCTTTTTTTGGTTTGGGAGGGGGGTGATTGATTTTACTGACTTAACAAGAATCAATTATGTGCAAGTCTTGAGCATGGTTTCTGTTTTGAAATATGAAGAGTTTTTTTTTTTTTTTTTAAATTTATCAAGTGCTATTAACTCTTGATTTATTCACTAAATGATATATAATTGATTTGACCACCATTGTAACTATTATGAAGTATTGTAAGTAATGCTAAGAAAATATGGATGTATTTTTAATTTATAAGACACATCTTTTACCTAAAAATAATTAAGTGGAGTATATTAATGCATAAATTTGAGTTAATTCAGAAAGAAACAAACAAAATTTAAAAACAAGTCCATTATGGAAATTGCAATATTTTGTGATAAAATGTGCACATTGGCTATCTGAATAAAGTTATTTTTAGAAATAATCTAACTTTGAAGGTAGCTACTCTATGTTCCATTCTATAAAGCCAGTGAGATAGACAACTATGTTGGCTTCTTTTCGCATTGCTTTAAGCAGAATAATTGTTTAACCGTGAAATTGTCTTTAGTTCCAATATTTATAAATTACTGACTTTATATACAACACTGAAACTTATTTATATTTGCGTACTTTAAAACCAATCATTGATTTATCTACGGTTTGTCCATGGTGCACAGATCTGTTAAGTGATGTGTTCACTATTTCATAATAGATTAATCATCATCACCCAGTAAAAGGGTTTGTTTTCCAGCTCTCTCGCTCGCTCGCTCTCTCTATTTTGGCCTGATAGTTAATTCTTGATTCCATCAAATAAAAAAACCTTCTGCTTGGGGTTAATTAAAAAGTGAAATGTAACTGATAATGTTTCGGACTCACCTTTATAGCTTTTTTTTTACCTTTGCATGGAGAACCACCAATAAAATATTCAGACAGTGTATTATTATATTAAAAACAAACATTTTCTAGTTTTGTATGGATAATATTTAAGATTTTAAATAAAGTTCACATTCTCAATATAAGTCTTTACAGAACAAACTGTAGTAAATTTCCATTGGCAGTCAAAAGTTTAAATATGAAAAAATAAACAGGGATTACATTAGGCAAAATAAATGTTCAACTAAATGATACTTCAGTTTATCTGCACAAATCGAAAGCTAATGACAGTTTAAGTATGATAACACCGATAAAAATACAATTATTGTAGATGGTTTACATAATTTGAAAAAGTTCTTATACTTTTTTCCTTGCTTTTTTATTTCCAAAAAAAAAAAACTTCATTTGTAAACAAATTCATTGTTTACAAATTCTTGTTTTGTTAGAAGATTACCTACATGAGCCCCTATAAGGGTTAGAAGAGAAAGTATGTGGCATTAGACTGCTAATAAGTAATACAATCTTGGAAACTTTTCATATTAATGGTTGCTTTAAGTCTGCATATTAATTTTGATGTTTGAGTATTGTTCTCTACTTGACCTGTTTGTTTGTTTGTTTTGTCATTGACATGTACTTTTCTTGTAGCTGGTGGTCACTGTAAGATGGCCCAGAATGGCAGGCAGGGAATGGAAGATGGCTGTTTGAGACGATCCTTTAAAGTTGATTCTCGTTTCATAAACTTGAAGCCAATAGGCATTGGGGGGAATGGTGTGGTTTATTCTGCAATAGATAGTGAGTGTGAAAAAGAGGTGGCAATCAAAAAAGTCTGCTTTTCTGACAAGAAGAGTTGTAAGTATGCTTTTCGAGAATTACGAATTATGCGCCGTCTCAAGCATGAGAACATCGTAACTGTCTATGAAGTTCTTGGCTCCAATGGGAATAGCAGCAGTGGTGCTGCCATGCCTGGGTTTTTGTACGAGATGAACTGCGTGTACATTGTGCAGGAACTTCTTGACACTGACCTACACTTACTGCTGCAGCAAAAGAAGCTCTCAGAGGGCCATATTTGTCTGCTGCTATACCAACTGCTGAGAGGGTTAAAATACATCCATTCTGCTAACATTCTACACAGGGATCTTAAACCCAGCAACCTAATGATCAATCTCAGTGGTCTTGTTCTGAAGATTGGTGACTTTGGAGTTGCACGGGTCTTGGATTCTGATTACTCACACAAGGTTAGTATGTAGGTAAATCTAAAGAACAATACCATGTTGCAGCAAACTGACAGCTGTCTGAAAACTATCCTCTTTGAGAAAGAAGTCAGTGCAAGTAAACTAGATTTCAAAACGAGGACACTATTTTAAAAATATGTATTAATAATAATAAGTAAAAACGTTTATGCTTAACTTCATACTATAAACTAATTTCTTAATTTTGTTTGATTAAACGTATAAAGGCAAATTAAGAAATTTAGGTTGGATTAGAATAAAAATCACATTATTCCCAGAATGCTCATTAGTTTGATACAAATAGTAGCTTTTTCACTAAACATTAGTTTGCTGATGTTATTGATTGATTTACATGTAGGAACAAGTGCATATGCATTGTTAGTTTTTGTTAGCATGTTCCTGCTTTTCCAAGAGAAATAACTTAGTGTTGACATTCTTACTGAAAGATTTCAAAGCTTAGTTTAAAATTTTTGCTATAGATTTACTATAGAATACTGTTCTGCCATTAACTTAAACAACAACATTTAGTGTTTTCCAGGAGTTTGTGTTAGTCCTTATGAATGTGCCCTTTAATTTTTGGTACTTCCACTTGATCACAATTTTCTCATTAAAGTCAGTTACATGCACAGTTTGATTCTGGCTTAGGCATCTTGATCTTGGTTATTGTAAAAACTGTCCCACACATTGTCACAAAGACTTTTAAACTCTTATTGCTGTTGTGACAAGTACTTTTTAAACTGACCATTGCATCAAATCTTGGCCCTAATATACTTTTAAAATAAATCTATCTATCTTTTTTTTTCTTTACTACACATGCTGAATGCGTTTACCAGCCATTATAACAATGGACAAAAAGACAGCACACATTGTTAAATCTACAAATAAAATTCACTCGCCTTTGTACTTATTTGTGACATGTTTATTTAAATTGCTCATGCATTTATATAATGTTTAATTTGTTGCACTATTGGCAATTGCTTTTATATTGAAAATATAACTTATCTGATTGTTGTTATTCGCATTATTAGTTGTATTAACCATATTTCTTGCATAGCATTATAGTACAACATTTATAATTTAGTTTTAAAAGCTTTTTTTGCTTCTATAGGGATTTCTGACTGATCAGGTGGGCACTTGTTGGTACCGCTCTCCAGAGCTGATAATTTCCCCTAATGATTACACAAAGGCTGTGGATATTTGGAGTGCTGGTTGTATTTTTGCTGAAATGTTAACACAGGCTCCTCTTTTCCAAGGCGCTCAAGAAATGGAACAGATTGCCCTGATTCTAACCCTGATGCCAGTCACTGATAATGACTGGAACAGGGTCACTCAGGTGTTGCCAGAAAGTGTCATGAAGAAACTTGCTAGAATACCAAAGTTACAGTTGAGAGACAAGTTTCCATCAGTTGATCCAGTAGGTATGTGTAAACCAACTAGTTATATTCAAGGAAGGTGTCTAACATTTTGGCTTTTTATGTATCATCTGTGTTGTTGCATTTAGGGAATTTAGGTAATATTTGTGCATTTGTGGTCACTTATATTGATCAATTTTTATTATTATTTTTATCCACTGTTGTATCAGTATTTTCTATGGTGCCATGTTAAAATCTGACCGTGATAAAGCTTGTTAGAAATTTTGGGTGGAAAAGGCAGCAGTACAAAGAGTTTAAAACATTGTGAAAATAATCTCCATGGCATTTTCTAACTACTTTTGTTGGAAAGTGTAGTAAAACTTTCTTCTGGACTAGTTATTTCTTTAAAATTCTTATAACTGTCTTTTTTCTTATGGAACAATGAAGACTTTATCTAATCCTTTTTTCTTTCTCTGCTGCAAACCAAATTTCAGCAAATCTGTCTAAAAGTAAAAATAAATCAATTATATGATCAGTTTTGATAAATCAAATAAGATTTAAATGATAACTGATAGCCATCGCTAATAACCAATGGGTAAATTAGAATTAGCTGAAGATTTTGTTACCATTGTCAACCAGATTTGAAATAAATAGTATTTTTTTCAAACAGCATTTTAAAAAGTCAAAAATACCTACCAACTTCCCTTGATTTGTACCTGTTGAGGTGGTTAACAAAATTTCTTATTTCCTAGAAAACAAAGCTGCTATATATCATCTCAAATTTGTCAGATGCACCTGATGCTTTATGAAAAAGGACAAGAGAATAACAATCTGTGTAAATTGTCCCCCCTCTTAATATGTAGTGGACCAGGACATTTTCACCAAGAAACTCCCCCAAGTTTGGGGCTAATTATTCGTGGCTGGAGAGTTTGGCAAGGCTAACAGTGAATTTTATGCAGCTTCTGCTTTGGACCCTTGGTGATGCAGCTAGTAGTATAAGACTAACCTTTTCATCACTCATTATGAATGGCTATGGTGGCGAAATCATTCAGAACTACCAGAAAAGGGTGGATTAAGATTTTTTTCAACCAAATTACAAAATGAGATTTTAATCTAAACAGGTTACTCAGAAATTAGTTGACATTACTAAGAGCAGCTGCTGGGTTAGTAAAGTGTCAGCAATACTGCAATGTTAAATTATCACAGGCATATATGAATCAAGAACTGGGGGTTCATAACAGCTCAAATTCTTTAATTCTTTTTCTTTTTCACAAATTTAGAAGGCTCAGAATAAAATTTTGAATAAATGTGAAAATTATAAATAAACTAATTTCTAGTAATTCATTGATGTTTTATCTTTTCAGCATTGAATCTTCTGGAGAAAATGCTAACTTTTAATTCTAAACAACGTATCACTGCAACTGATGCACTCAAACACTCCTTCCTTAAAGCATACAGTTGTCCAACAGATGAACCTGTTTCAAGTAGACCTTTCCAAATTGAGCATGAGGTAATTTTTATTTTTGCTTTGTTCACTATTTACTGCATATGATGATGTTTAGTTTGCAGTCCCCACTTTTTACTCTTTTTTTAATTCAAAGGCTGGGTAGCTAATGTTTGGTTTTTTATTCGTGGCATTTCCAGGCTGATGCTGTATTTAATTAAGTGATCCATTAGATGTTGGGATAGACTTGATCTGAAAAGACCTTTTGTTGAGCATATGATGTTTCTCTTGATTTTGTTGTACTTAGAACAGGGTTGGGTTTTAGCCAGTTTTTGACACTTTTAGCTGTCTAAAAGTGCCTCTAGTGTAACTAGAATATTTCTGTATTAAAACAGATGTTTAAATTTCACTGGATAATATGGTACAAAGAAAATTGTAATTTAATAGTTAGTATGAGTAACATCTGTAAATGTTTTAGGTGATGTTTTTAGGTATCTTAGATAATCTTCATGTGTGCTTTAGGTGTGAAAGATAATCCCACTGTGTCAAGGGCAATCAAAGAGTAAAGATCCAGGGTTGAGTCACCCATTGTATTAGGTAAGAGAATTGTAATTAATCCAGCCTGTGTGGGTCACATTTGGGTATAAATACAGGAGGATTTTAGTCTTAATTTCATAATTAGTCTGAACATTGATCAGTTTTACAAGACAACGTGTTCAAAGGAGGTAGACCTAAGGACATTATCCGGGACCATTTCGACCACAATGTGGATAGTTTTAAATTCACTGCTCAGTGTAAGCTCTGTTTAAATGTACAGAGTAACCACATAGGCAGGATGAAGAAACATTACGAGAAATGTGTCAAGCAGTCCAGAGCCAGTGAGTCACAGCAAGGTGAAGTGGTGTGTGACCCAGCTCCAGTCAATGCTCATCAGCCAGAGAAACACCCAGCTGCTTTCCACTTTGGTCCTGACACACCACCAGCCAAGAAGCATCAAGCTGACCTTAACAGCGTCATTGTGTGTACTCCAGCTGCTACCAAAGAAAACCTGGATGAAAAAATTGCCGAGTTTGTGTATTGGTGCAACCTACCCTTCAGCATTGTAGAACATCCCATCTTCAAGGCTATGGTGTCCAGTCTCCGGCCAGGTTACCAGCCACCTACCAGGGATGCAGTGAGTAACAAACTGCTTGACAAGTGCCATGACAAGTACCAGGCCATCATGAAACAGCAGCGCAACAACAAGACTATCACTATGCAGCAAGATGGCTGGAGTACCATCCAAAATTAGCCAATAATTGCAACATTAGTAGTTAATGAGGGAAAAGAGTTCTTTGTGGATGCCAAGGATACTGGTACCACTCACAAGACTGCAGAGGCATGTAAAAACATGTTTGAGGACTCTAGATCTTATGCTGAGGGTGTCTATGGATGTAAGATTCAGTCCTTTGTAACAGATAATGCCAAGAGTATGGACAGGATGAGGGAAGAGCTAAAGAAGGAAGACAAGAACCTGATCACATACGGCTACCTTTCCCATGCCCTTAACATACTTGGGCAAGATCTAACACCCACTCCTATCATGGAACATAGTTGAAATCAGTAAGTTCTTCAGGATTCACCATGCGCCATTAGCCTGGCTTAAGAAGCAGTCAGGGTCAACATGCCCACATTTGCCAAATGACACTTGTTGAAACAGTCAGTTAATCTGCCTGGACTCTTATCTTACCAACAGAACATGCTATATCAAGTTCATTCAAGACCATCCAGATGAAGTAGATAAGGTCATCATCCAGAAGGTCATGGACATGAACCTCTTCAGGCAGGTTAATGACTTGGCCAACCTATTGCGTCCATTTGCTGCTGCCTTAGACCAGGGTCAGAATGATAAGACGACCATTTCTGATGCTTTCAACATTTTTCTTGACCCTCTGAATGAACCAGTTCTGAAAGATCACTGCATCAAAGTCCAGAAGAGGTTTGACTTAACCCATTTCATTCCAGAATTCAAGAGGGCAAAGAAATTTGATTTACTTAGTGTATAATAGTTGATATAGGACCTATTAAGACTATGTATAAGTTTCATAAAAATTAAAAAATATTTACTGTGATTTTAGGACTAGTCCCATTTGGGGATCATGGAATGTAGGCGTATTACTTATAAATTGTTATATTCAAATTAGAAAACATTTATTCAAAACCTTATCATAATAATATCATTACAATTAGAAAATTACCACACAAAGTCACATATTTTAGTTAATTTTAGTTAGAATGGTATGCTTCAAAACACTGTACATGAAATCCAAGGTTGCATTGTCCACATTGCTTCCTGGCATTCCTCTTGCACACCTTGCATTTTCTTTGTTTCCCATCATTGGTTCTTTCTAAAAAATGTTTTTCACCAATAAGGTTGAGTGGCTGTGGCAATCTCGGGACCTTGACACCGGGCTTCTTGGGCTTCGAATTGCTGTCAGTCTTCAGCAGTGCAGTTGTTACGTACACTCTGAAATCGAGGAGGTCCATTTTTTCTTCCGGATGAAGAAGGCTGTACAATATGTGACTGTTAACAACAGCCACATCCAGACAGTGAGTCACCAATGAAAAATACCATTTTTTACTCTTTATGCCCACTCGGTACTTCTGAGTCTTCCAATCAGCTAAATCTACCCCGAGCATACCAGCATTATATTCCGTGATGCAGTTTGGTACTGAAACTGGCTGGCCTCGACGATTTGCCTGTTTCATTGGATTTACTCCATCAACATTTGACAATACACTGACAATGCTATTGTCCTTCCAAGTGCAAGCAAACAACCCAGAAATTGTATCAACAGAAGTTTTCAGGAATCCCTTTTCTTTCTTCATCAGGTCCTTCTTTGCTCCAAAAGGATTTCCAGGAAGTCTGTTGAGTCTGACAGTACCAGAAGCCTTGATACCAAGTTCTGTAAGACTCTTCATCATCTTCACTTTCATCATCTGTACCTACATAAACTTCAACATCAAATTCTTCGGCATCACTCATTTCATCAACAGTTTCTGGTGGAAGTTCTATGATATCAACAGACTCATGTTGACAGTTTGTTGGTATTTCATCTTCCATGGTTTCTAAAAACTCTACAGCCTTGTCAATGTTCATAAACTTTCTAGGTTTACTCATCTGAAAAAAAGGTAAAAATATAGGCAAAATACCACAATCCCCAATTGGGACCTTTATTATTCAACATGCCCAAAAATGAATAAGGTAAGCTAGAGAGAATAAATACATACACTATGGTAAATATATACATTTACTTTATATTTGATAGGCATGTTGAAATTTACAAATAAAGCAAAGACAAAAAAATCTTACCTTGAAGTTATAAAGTCGAAAATTGGAAAATAGTACAAATTTGAGATGAAATTTAGAAGAAAAAAATGCAAAGTAAAAGCCTATCAATGTGCAATTAAAATATAATGTCTCTGCAGTGATTTAAATTAATTTATATTTCGTAAAATCTTCAAATAAAGTGTAAATTTCACTCTAAAGGGAGATCCCCAAATGGGGCTTATGGAATGAAATGGGTTAATCATCAAACCCTGCCACCTGAAAGGAGTGGTTAGTCAACAAAGATTAGACTTTCCTCCTCACAGCCATCTCCTTCCAGGCTGCAGCAGCTCCATTCCCTGCATCCTTCTTCACAGATAGGGGCAGAGCTAGCCATCCTGTAACATGGTAGAAAGCCGTGGGCTCATCAACAGCAGACATACCAGATGGCTTCATTGACTTGATGGTGTCTCTACAGTCTGCTGCTGCATCATCTGCAGCTCTAGATAGTCTTCAGCAGCTTTGGGCTGGTACTCACCAAGCTCTGCAACAAGCTTGGTCTACAGAAAGCTGCAAAACTGGTCTTTATCTACAGAATACTTAGAGGACCCAAGGAGCTGGACTATTAACTTAGTGCTAAAATGGACTTCACATAAGTGAAAAATGGATTTTGACCCTTGCTGAAAATGTTTTCATGTGTTTGTACTTTTTAAATAAATAAATGTTTTAAACAATTATAGACAACTTTTTTTGTGTTTAGTACACTCAAAAAAGTTTTTGACAGTTTTAGCCGATTTTAACCTCCATGTGGCTAAAACTCCGACTTAAAAGTATCCATCTTTTTTAAATCAGATCAGAGGAACACTTCATCCATCCTTATAAATGATACAACTTTTTTGGGTCCATATGTTACATGTTCATTTGCTTGAAAAAAAAAAACAGACAAAAGGTCTAGAAAAAACATCACTTAATCAAATAATTATTTGTTTGGAATCAACCATGGACATTTGGTGCCACAAATTTAGTTTTGCAAGTTGAGCTTATCACATTTAATATATTTATTAATACTGTTTTATTTATTAGCAAGTGTACCTTGTATTCCTTTATCTACCTTTTTTTTGTGTGTGTGTTTCCTTTATCTACTTAATAAGAACTCATTTATCACAAATATTTTTATAACTTTCCTATCATAATTTTTGCTAATTCTGTTATTTCTTTCTTGTATTTTTGGCTACATCTTTACATTGAAAACATTTTGTATGAATCTCTTATTTTGTAAATTCTAAATTCAAGGAAATGAAGAAAACGGTAACCTAGCAGCCTCAGCATGTTGAAACTCAGATTTAAAATTAGAATGCGGTCAACGTTTTCCCCGAAAGCTTAACAAATTTTGAATCAGAAAAACTTAGCATAGATAGAACAAATTTTTTTGTGTGTGGACAGTACTTGGTATTGCATTTTGTCAATGTTATTCTTAGTTTATGCATAATTTTACTATTTTTTAATGAGAAAAAATGAAGATCATTGACAGAAAACCAACTGTTTTAATATGGAGTTTAAGTGCATTTAGTCATGAAGATGATTTGAATTTTTATTGAGTGTATGTATTGGGCACACCTCTGCATACACAACACCTGTATACCAAATTTCGGTAGAAACAAAACATTTTATCAGATTTGCTCCTGCAAAGATTTTCATTAAGTTTCACATCAGCAACAACGCACATTCGGCTTATTCAGCCTCTATTCCCTATTGACTGACATTCTGGCTGTGGAGTGCTTTTCTTAGAACATTTTCACTGTCAAAAAAAGAGGAAATAAGCTCCTGGATGTTCTGAAACAATCATCTTTGTTACTACTACCAATTACATCTCAGGTGAGCAACAAAATGTAGAATTACGTTCTTTTTTTGTAGATAAAGAATGAATGCATTCCAGTTGCATGCATATTTGCTATATTAAATTGATTGCTTTTTTCTTTTCTTTTTTTTTTTTGTGCTGGGATAGGATTCTTTTAATACTAAATAAAGATTTTTATTTTTTTCTTCCTTCAGAATTAGCAGTTGAACTAAGTTTTATCAAAGAAGAAAAAAAAGGCTTCACTGAGAAATCTTTTATCTTTTAAATATCTAAATAAATTTTAAAAGTTAAATTTTTGTTCGTTTTCTTTCTTTCTTTCCAATTTTAGGTTGATGAACTTTCTGCAAAGACGCTAAGACGTTACATTCATGCAGAAATCACTAATGTCAATGCTTCCTGTGGAACTTTCCAGCAATCAAGAAATTTTTTGGGAAAAAAATGTCACCATGGCTCTGGCAGTGTTTCCTCAAAGGACCAGAAACTTGTAATTTTGATTCCGGAAAGGGACTGTGGAAATAACTTGAGTGATCAGAGCACCAACGCTTCCCCTCCACTCACCTGCAACAACCGAAACAGAAACATTACTCTAAGCTCTTTTCCCTTACAGCAGCCTTTGAACAAGACTAGAAATTTCTCAGAAGAAGAAAATTCCAAGGAGTTCTCCCTGAAAAACAGTGATGACGATACTATTAGTGTGGTGAGGAGACAGCAAGAGAGAGTGACCGATTATGAGAACTTGTCTACAGCGAGAGCATTTCGTAAACCAGAGGCCTCTGACTTGGCGAGTGATTTAAAAATGAAAGACCGGCTGAACTTAGAACGGAGGGGGGAACTGTTCTTGCAGCGGAACAACACTGGTAGGCGAGCAGCTTCAAAGATCATCAAAAACCGAAAAATGAGTAAATCTGATGCTGATTCTTTTAAGTTTGCTGCTGAAAAGCAACAACAAGAGAAGAAAAGCCATAAGTCAAAGCAGAATGCTAGTTACCACGATTTTGACACTCTTTATCGTCTTCCCACAGATCATCTGACCAGACGTGCTAAACACAACCGTCCAAGAAAGACTGACTGGGACAATTGCATTTTGCCACAGGAAATTGATAAACTCTGTTTGCAAGATGAAAACACAAACTGTCGCTCACTTATCAGTTCAGCCAATCATAAATCATTGAGTAATAGTCAAGGTCAGGGTCATCAAACCCCAGTTAATCAGAGAAGCAAAGAGATTAAGAATTACCCCTATTGGAGAGAACAGGGAAATAGTTCTGAGAGTGATGACCAGCGGTTGTGAATAGAAATCACTAGAGATGAGATTGAACTTAAAAATTAACTTGAATTAGCCTTTTCAAGATGTGTAATGCAAGATGGTAACAATCTAATTCAAACTCTTGCTCGTTTATTGTTGTTTTGAAGTTATTACTATTATTATTACTATTATATTTTCGTAGCAATTTATTTCATTTTCTTACTAAAATGTACAACAAAAAAATCCATGTGCCATGAAGTTTGTAGTAACTTTGTTTATTATAAAGCACAATGTATTCTTTACCATTGGCAAAATGTGTAATTCTTTTTTGTAGATTGTTGAAATAAGAATAACATCTTTGTAATAGCTCGTTTTTGTTATAAAATAGATTATATTCTTTAATAAAACAACATTGTATTGGAATGAAACCACATCACTAAAAAGAACATCTAGTCTTGTATTTTGTGAGTAAAATCAACTTACTGTGAGATTGAGGCTCTTAAACCACAAGCAATTGTTTATCAAAATTAGTTTCTGACTTTGTTTGACTATTACTAGAAGGCAGCATGTCATTATGGTTTGTGCAAGTCTTTCTGGAGGGTTGGTAGGGTATAGCACAATTTGTGTACACAAACACGTGGAGGTGGCTTTTGAATTGGTTTACACTAAAACTAGCATTGGCAGTTCATCCATTCATAATTTTGTTTCTCAAAAAAAAAACAACTCAACTTTACAGTAATTTATTGATTCCAAGGTGCTTTTTAAAAAAATATATATGTATAATAAAGCTTAAGAAATGCCCTGATCCAGGATTCAGGGCCATTAGAATTTTCTGCTGGTCTGATACATAGTAATATTAGTAAAGTTGAACAAACCAATGGAATGAAAAATATTTAAAATGTATGAGATTATGTCCAGTACTCTTATTTTACAAATACTGACAGTTTAATTTTATTTATTTTTTAAATTAATATCAGAAATGTCTTTCTAAAATTAACCTTTTCCTGTAAGAACAGTAAAAAAAAAAAAAAGAAAATTCTGATTATTCTAAAAGTGCACATGATTTTAAAAACCTATTAATGCCGCTGTTTCTTTTTGTTTTGCAGTGAAAATGCAGGACCTCGATCATGTTTACAAAACTGGTTAGGGGCCAACTGATTTCTTGGGGTGGTTTATTTGCTGCTTCAATAAAGAAACAAAAAAAATTGGAAGCAGATGATAGGGACTCAAGACAACGACAACTTTTGCTTTTTTATGACAAATTTTCTTTGCAACTCCCTGTCAATCTGTTAGTTCAGTCAGTTACGATATCCAGAAATGTGCATGCACAGCAATTTGATTTTTTTTTTTAATGACAGCAATAATAAAACTGGATCCGGCTTGCATGCAGACAAGTGTATTGCTTCAGTAACAGTTGTAGTCACCTTGCACCTGGATACTTAAGGTATTATATACTGATTAAATCAGGAATATGCAAGAATTTATGGAATTCTTTCATTTTTGAAGATACATTCAATAAGCTTCAGAAATTACTAGCATCTTTCCCACCTGAGCTCCTAGCTCTTAAGTATTTCCTTTGGTTGACCTAAGATATTTTCCAACTTTCATCAGGGGTTTTAGTTGGCCCCTGTACATTGAGAGATCGAAGATGCAGGTGGATGTTTTCAGGCTCATTATGCTGGATTCCATTCTTTTAAAGAAATTCTGATTATGATGATCATTTTTAAAAAGTGCAAAGAGAATGGCATTACCTGGTTGCTGCAAATTTTCTCAATAGTCTTCGTCAGTTGGGTATTCTCTGATCCCACTTAAATTTTCCATACCATTATAAATTGGCAATGTGAACAAAATGAAAAGTTAGGTCACAATTCAAGTACATTGCATAGTTTTACAGCAAGTTCAGTACCCGTTAAAGAATGCCTTTGGTAAGTGTCTTCACTCAGGTCATTCAGAGCTGCTTCCACAAAAATCAAAACACATTTTTCATATAGACTTCAAGCTGCCAAGAATAGCATTGTATATTGTCACAGATGTCAAAGTCATTGGTGTTAAACGTAGTAAACAAATAACTTAAACAGGCACTGATGAGGGAAACATTGCCAGGTGTGGAATGCTAAGTTAAGATCTTTCTGCATGATAAAGGTATCAAATACCAGCCTGGAACTCCCTATTGCTGGAGGTTTATAATCATCAGTATGTTCAGCACTAGTAGTAGTCATGGCAAGCAGGATGTTACATTACTTAGAGGGTTCATATATCATTGGATTCAGTGAAGAATGTCCAATCTGTGTGCATGATGATATGCTAGTTGTATTAATATCAACCAGGTATCCTATTGTTAAATCTTTGATATTCCTGAAATATATATTTAAATAGTTTACCAAACCACTACTACACCTAGATGTCCACCTTGTGTTACCAGCTGGGTACTGAATGTTTTGCATGATGTAGTCTTTTTACAAAACATCTCAACAACAACTGGTAAAGCTACTTTGCCAATGCACCATGCTGTCCATCATCCCTGATCTTTGGCCCTAACCAGAATTCCCATCAGGCCATGTCTGAAGGAATCTTGATTTGCAAGTTTTGCATAGTTTTGCTGTTGCTTGGCACGTTCAGTGCACACTCCTAGTTACTCAGTGAGTGAAGTCAAAACATTAATTAAAAAGTCATTTTTTAGTTTAAGGTTTTGCAAAATATATATATATACCGGAGTGGCCAAACTTACTGAACCTAAGAGATGCATATGATGTTTGAAAAGCTGTAAGACTCTGACAAACCTTATACATTTTTTATTAGCTACACACACATCTTATTTTAAATATGCAAATATTATTAAGAGATGTAATAAAATTTATTGATGTAAGTATTGTTTGAGATTGAGGAATTGTTAACTTCAATAATCATAAGTACATCTACATACCAAATTCTAAATTGCGAGTTAAAATAAAAGTTTACAAATTCTCTCATGTCTAATAATAAACAAAGGCAACATATACAAAAAATTAAATAAATTTGTATTTTAATGACACTGAGAAACAGCCACTGATGTGGTGTGAAGGTCTGGTAGGTGTTGATTTGTAAGTGCTGTACAATGTTTTGACTTTACGAACAGCATTTTGTACCAGAAATCGAAATGAGAGTCTTAATGTTTTCTTGAGTTGAAGATATTTTGTTTCTGGTACGTGCTTCCAGAACTTTCTTGTAGATTGTTATTTTATGCATTATCCTTACACCTTGGCCCTCCTGGAAGTTTCTTTTATCTCCCTTTATGCCCTCCCCTTGGCACTGCTGACTGATGCCTGACC
Source organism: Nautilus pompilius (assembly GCA_018389105.1). NCBI lineage: Eukaryota > Metazoa > Mollusca > Cephalopoda > Nautilida > Nautilidae > Nautilus > Nautilus pompilius. Next base: position 782,582 of record JACATO010000320.1, read on the forward strand.
AACACTACCATTAAAGTTTCAGTAATTTTTTTTTTCTAATTCCTAGTTGATAAAGAGAGAGAGAGAGAGTTGCCAATGTTTTCCAGCGAACTGCGGTTTGGCTGAGCTTGGCATCTTTATATTAAAGTATCCGTAACAACGATCAATGGCTATCATCTCCCCATTCACGATTCAGTATTGCAGTAAACTTGGAAAATGACATCAGGGATCCTTAACAGATTCTCTGAAAAGTGTCTTATGTTGTTTTGTTTTTTTCTTAAATCTGATGTGAAATAAATGGAAGGCGTTAAACTTGGATGGGGGAGGATAAATCGGACACACCGGAAGTTGACAGACGCGCGCGCACGAAGGTGAATGTGAAGGTCATACTGGTAAGATGGCCAGGGCTTTGCTTCGCCTGCTTGACAATGCTTCAACGATTCCTCGGGTTAGTATCTGTTGACATTCTTGTGACATGCATCCCGCGCTCGGAAGTGCGCTAGCTCGATTTAAGCCGGTGGAATTGAAAATATGCCAAATGAACAAGAGAACCACGGGTTGGGGGGGGGGAGGTTTATTGTAATTTAGAGTAATTAGTAAAATTAACAACAGCGTAAATAGGAAGGAAAAAAAAGTGCATCTCGCTTCTGTACCTTTGTGGCTAGAATATGGTCGTTAATGAACCGAGTGGTGTGATTCCTCCTGGCGCTGAAGCCAGACAAAGATCCTGGAATAATTTCAGATCCTAACCAGCCCAACCTGTGCCTGGCTACTATCCCTCCGCGTTCCCATAGATAGTCACCTTCAACAGGTGCAGGTCGGGTCTTAGTTATGTCTTAGTAATAAATGCACTTATTATTATTATTATTATTATTATACAACCGGAAAAATGTGTTGCTTGCCGCGCTACCTGATGCTTTGCCCGAATTCTAATTACAGTAAAAAAAAACAAACATCAAATCATTAATGCCAGGCCGTCCATCGACGCGAAGTTTATCAACAGTGAAAGTGATGTATGCATCTCTCGCTATTGTATTTCTAACTGGTCCTCCTGTCGTTCATTGTTGCTGACCACATTTATTAAACCGGGATAGATTTGTAGCGCCTTGAAGTTATCAATGAAAACTTCAGAATTTTTGATGATATTTCTGTTCGTAACCAAGTATAAATATATGGAAATAAATCTATCTATCCATCTATCTCTCTATCTCTCTCTCTCTCTCTCTCTCTCACACACACACATACTGGATTTACTCGCTAAACTTACGCACTTTTTTGAGTCGAAATTTCGGGTGCATAAATTAATAAATTAGGTGGGGAATTTCAAAGGCAAAAAAAAATGGGGGGGGCGCAGGGATAATGACATTTTTGACTCTTTAATGAGTGTAGATTTGCATGCATTTCATTGGTAAGGTGGCCGCAAAAAATGTCTGGCACAATCAGGGATGGGAGCTGCAATAAACCAGGTTGTTTTTCCCTCAGTCAAAATCTAATCATTCATCAGGAAACCCTCCATTCAACCTTTCTTCTGCACACACGAATTCCTTTAGTAAAATATGCTTTTGACATTGTTTTTCTTTAAAAATTACATATAGAGGAAGTTTCCTGCCATCAACGGTCAAAGCCAACATCATGCATTGTTGCTTCTCCACTCCCTGTATTTGCAGCGTTAATTGTTGTATGTGTCAAAACCAGTAAGCGTTTGATCTACATATCTGACTTGATTGAGCAAAAAGTCTTTTCTGATTCTAATTAAAATTTGATGGAACTTCAGTTTTGTCTTTGTGATGACTCTCTTCATTTTTCTTCATGAAGTGGCCATTATTCTTTATCTAAGCCAATGAACTAAAAAGAGGATATGAACGTCTGATTTTTCCAGTCTCATGTATGGAAAAAAATCTATCTAGATCTTAAAAAAAAATATGTGCAGAATATTTAAAAATTCCTATTTTTGGCTTCTAAAATCTGGTGCATAAATTGTATGATGGTGTAAAATTGTGTGTATATATTATGATTATTAGTTAACTTTTTCTTATATCTAGAAAAATGAATGTAGTGTGATTTACAGGAAAGCAAAACAAGCAAGCATATGCTAAATAATTTTTTTTTTTAATTAATCTTATATAATTTTTAAAATTTTTGCTAGTGCTATTTTTGTGTCATTGATTGACTTAAAAAGAGGAAATAAAAATACATTAGCTACTAGCTAATCTTTCTCTAAGTATTGCAGTTTTTTATTAAAGAGTTTTTATTATGAAGGATGGAATAGCTTATACATGACTAAATGGACAAGTTTTTGGTAAATTGAAATAATGTCCCAAACTTGTTTCTTTGACTGGTTTGTCCAATTACAGCTGCCTACCCACTCTGCAAGCAACTTTCCTTGATATGTGGGCCATTTAGGAGGGTATCAGTTTTGTTGCCTAGACAGGTTTTTGGATACATACTTGGGAAGCCTTGAAACAAACTCAGTAATATTTAGTTAAAGAACATCCTTGGAAAGCACTTGTTTCCTCAGCCATGGGAGCAAAATAGAAAACTTCAGATACCAACAGACTGGTACAAGAGAGAGGAGAGGCTATGCTACAGCAGTTTCTCCAAACTAAATTCTTAGCTGGGAGTAAACTTGGGCCCTTAGTTATAGCAGGCTTGTATGCTATACACCTAGCCATTGACTACAATTTCTTGATTATAACTTTAAAAAATTGTCAGTAGAACTCAGATAGGTAAATTTTCAGGAAATGGTTTGTAACCTTTTGCATTTAAATTGATAACACCTCCTATAGTATCATGTCATTTTGATGTTGCTATCTTATTTTTCTGGAGTTAACTATCACGGTTTAATACATGAGACTGCAAAGATGGCATTTTTAGGCCTTGTCATTTTGTATTTTATTACATTTAGTTTCCATTGGATTTCTATGTTTACCAAATAAATGCACTACAAGTATTCATCTATGGTGCAAGAATATTAATGATATGCTAATGAAAAATAATTTTCGTTGGCAAATAGACATTCACTCAGACTTATGCAAGTTTGCTAAACTAAGGATGTTCCCAGTATGTTAGATTTTTTTTATATTTTTGATTTATGGCTCCTGCCTTATTACAGAAACAATAAGTAAACGCATTATTTTACTCCTTAACTAAACTTTTTTTGTGTGATTGGATCTATCAATAATTCTGAGGGAATGTCAGTGAATTTAAATCTTCATACTTTAAAATGTATGCCTTCCACTATAGCTCTTCTGCCAATGGGACCACAGAGAACTGTTTGGTGTTCATTTGCACAAGATTTGATGCATGCCATTTGTTATAAGTTCTGATGTCAGGGACCTTTAAAATCTGTATTAGATTATTTAATTTGTTATGTATTTGATAATGTGAAATTAATAACATTAGCATTGAAACTGAATCACAGATGAAGCAAAATGTTAAAACTGCTCAATCTTACAGAAAGTGGAAAGTTCATTTAATTAAACTTTTTGTTGGTTTTATTGGCTGAGAGATTTTCTTTTTGTAGCTGGGGAAAAAGTGCTAATAAAGATGGTTTTCACTCTTCTTTTTTTCCCCCCAGAATTATGTTGGCCTTTCTTCATGCAGGTATTATTCAGGAGAGGTAAGTTTTTTTTTTTTCTATGCTCATAGTGCACATATATTCACATACAAAGTACTTTGCATTGGAATTAAACCAGTCTTATCCATCTAGCTCTTGTTTTTATGGTAAATTTTTTTTTTTTTTTTTTTTGAAAATCCAGGTTCATAAAGTCACACTTATACCTGGAGATGGCATTGGACCTGAAATTTCAGATGCTGTCAAAAAAATTTTTGCAACAGCTCAGGTAACGTTTACCCCATCTCTATATCTCTCTCTCTCTCTCTCTCTCCCTCTCTCACACACACACACATACACATTCCTATGTTTTAAAAAAGTAATTACTTTGTCACAGGGCATCGTTTTGGTAATTTGCCAGCCAACATTCATCAACAGATGAAGTGTTCAGCTTTCCTGCTCATCTTAACTTGGCTTGAATAACTAGGGAGAAAAAAAAGAGGATTAGCAATTCTTTGCTGCTTCAAACTTGGTTTGATGCTTAGTATCTGATACTTAATGAGTGGAATTTTCATACAAATATTTAAAGCAATAGAACTAACTAAATATAAGGGTTTTTAAAACAATTTTTTTTAGTATGTGCATTAAGTTTTGACTTTTATATTACACAAGAAGACACTAAGATCAGATTGTAACTTCTGAGATAATGCTATAAGGATAATAACTTAAATGCAGATGAAATAGATGAGTTACTTAAAAAGAGGCCAAACATTGCAATGTTATAACAGCTCGCAAGTATGGCTATATAATAATGAAATTTGGGTGGATTTTTTAATAAGTTCACTGAATAGCTATTATCTAGCATTAAAGAGTTTGTTTTATTGTATTTTTCTAAACCTCTTTTTTATTGTAGGTTCCCATTGAGTGGGATGATGTGGATGTCACTCCAGTCAAAGGTCCTGATGGAAAATTTAGATTGCCTCAGAAGATCTTTGATTCCATGGCTCAGACAAAAGTGGGTCTGAAGGGCCCCTTAGCAACACCTATAGGCAAAGGCCATCAGTCTTTAAATTTGGCATTACGGAAGTAACTATGAATCATTGTTTAATTATACTCTCTCTCTCTCTCTCTATTTAATTAAACTAAGTCAGATGGAAGCATTACACATACCACACCAAACTGCATTTCATGTCAACAGCATGTGACAGAGTTTTGATTCTTATAATTATTTAGGGTTGGTGGAGGAGGAGAAGAATGGTTTCCCAAGAAATCATTAAGTGTCTGGTGTGTATGTTTGACAAAGCATTCTGGGAAGAATTGAGAGCTCCCCCCGCCATTGTTATACATAGCATGCTGCTGATATCAAAATACCTATCTAAATTTGTTTTCTATATCAAAAAAAAATTTTGATTACTTCATTCAGGTCCTTGAAAAAGTCTTTGGGTTAAACTAATCAACTAAGGTCTTAATTGTTCTTCATAACTGAGTTTATGCTACTAATTTTCCTGGTAAACCTCTGAAACAATGACATCCTTTGTACAGTGAGTATTCCATACCCATACCACATACTCCAAAAGTGGTCTGACTAATGTCTCTCAGAGGGTGGTCTAATGGTTAGACTACTACATTGAAGGTTGTGGGGTGGGAGTTTGAGTTTGATCTCTGGTCAAGGTCAGCTCAGTTTGGCATTACCTTCCTGGTATAGTTCTTCGTTGTTGTTCATTAGCTAGTCATGGATTTTCTCTGGGCACTCCAGTTTCCTCCCACATCTAAAATATTAAGAGTTCTAGTAATGATTTCCCTGCTGAAGTCAGAAGAGCTGGGACCCTCAACACTTTCTAGTTGATAACTGCAGTGCTATACTCCTTCATCTGTTGTCTCCAAAGTTGAGTGGTTATCCTTATTGTTGAATGACTGGTACACGACACAACGTTCTATTGAGAGAGACTAGGATTTAGGATTTCCATTTTTCAATTTTGTATGTTTAAGATCCTTTTGACTTCAGGACATACATGCACACACGCATTGCTGCTAACTTTTAATGGTATTGTATATTCTGACACCTAAATCCTCATCTGCTATCAGTTACTGTGAATAATATTTGTAAGAATTTGAAGTTGGAATTTTTAAATCACTGGTTAGCAGTTCTTGAATTCAAGAAAAGAAGACTAAATTTTTTAAACGTTCCCATTTTCAGTGAACTTGAGTGAATTTTTTTTTTGTTTGTTTTCAGAGCTTTCAATCTGTATGCAAATGTGAGGCCCTGTCGATCCCTGGAGGGTTACAAGACTCCCTATGATAATGTTAACTTGGTTACAATCCGAGAAAATACTGAAGGGGAATACAGCGGAATTGAGCATGTTGTGAGTGGACGGCTGAAGTTAGTGTTAGACAATTATAAATGCATAAAATAACTTTTTTATTGTAAATTCTGTCTGTATGCAAATAAGAGATAGTTAAATTTGTTAATTTGAGCATTGTGATGTCTAAAAGAAATCCTGCTGAACATGTAGTATCAATGTGCACAAAAGGCTCTCATAAGATAACTTTTTGAAATCATTATTACATGTGTGCATTTGTACCCGGTACTGATAAAGCCGGCAGTAAAAATAAATATATTTTTTTTAAAAAATGATTCTGGCAAGTTTCTCCAGAATGTGTATAAAAAGTTTTGTTAAATATTTGTGTTTTTTTAAATTGTACAATACAATAGCAACTTAAGATGGAATTGATATGAGCTAAAGAGAGGGGTTAAGGTGAAACGACAGAGACTAGTGATGAAAAGAGAAGATGATATGAGTTCAGCAAAGCTCTGAAGGAGAATTACCAGTTTAGAGACAAAAAAAAAAATTTTTTTTTAGTTTTTAGAGGTTAAACCATTACAGTATCTATCTTTAGATGTTTATATCCTTTCATGATGTAGCATGTAATCTATTTATTATTATTGTTACTGGTATTGTTTTGTAAAATACTAATTTGCTGTTTTTTTGTTTACCAAAGTCTTGGATTACAGTTGTCCTATATTTGTTTCTTCAGATAGTGGATGGAGTTGTACAGAGCATCAAGCTGATTACAGAGGATGCTTCTATGAGAGTTGCAGAGTATGCATTTAAATATGCCAAAGAGAACAATAGATCTACTGTGACTGCTGTCCATAAAGCTAACATTATGTAAGTTGTTGCTTGTCAGGGGAAGATGTTGATGAAACAAGTCCACCTCACAATTGCACGTTGAATGAACTCACATGGCCACTTAAACTGTGTGTCAGTGATCCTAAATAACAGGTTTGAAAATATCTCAGAGTGGATTCTGCACTGACCAAGTTTTGTTGACAGGAAGAGATTAACCTCCTCCTACACCAAACTAGAATAACTTTCTGTCTGCTTGCATTTACTAAACAAAACAAGTGCTCATTACTGTTTGTATACATTAAGGGGAATCTCCTACTTTTTACTTTTGTTAGTTTAAACAGTTTGTCTGTTTATTAATGAAGAATTTTAATATTCACAGACTAGCAAAAATATTTGTAGGCATGGACATTTCTGCTTATCTGGTTGGTTTTGTTTTTCAGGAGAATGTCAGATGGTTTGTTTTTACAGTGTTGTCGAGAAGTTGCTGAACAGAACAAAGATATCAAATTCCGTGAACTTTATTTAGATACAGTTTGCCTTAATGTAAGTGCCAGTTTACATTTGTTATTCTATGGTTACTATAGCGGGTAAATATGTAGGGTTGGAAGCTAGAGAAGATCCATTTCAGTTACCAGTTGGCATTTTGTACAACTCAAATTTCCTCCAGCAGAAACTGTACAAGATGTCTGACTACTACACAGCAGCAGGTAGCTAAGCAGAGAGTGCCTGTTAAAACTCCTGTTCAGGTGTGGCAGTAAAATAAAAATGCCTGGAGGAAACCCAAGCAGGTACAGAAGAGTGAGAAGAAACCAGGCCTTGGGAAGCTTCCAAATGGAGCTGGATCCTCATGGGATTTGATCCAGGGCCTTTAGGCATGTCAAGCCAAGTGCACTACACACTTTCCCACCCATCCATCCCCCTTCATTTTTAAAAAAATTAGAAATAATTAGTCTATTACAAATGCTACCCTTCCCAATGCATCATAAAAAACATTTTGTGCAGATATGCTAAGTAACTTTCTACTCTTTGTTCAGTGTCATGTTTAAGAGCTGGCACAATTTTGAGCTGCCCTTTAGACTGCTAACATTTTTGTTGTCCACACTGAACAGCCTTCACACCTTGATTATTACAGAATCTCATTGTACAGCGTATGTATGGGTGGTAGGCTCTTACAAACTCAGTCTCGTCTTGACTAGTCTTTTCATTTAGAGACTTCTACAGATTTTATTTTGACTGTTCAAATTACCAGTTTTTGATTTATAATTGACAAAGCAGTTCATTTTCAATATTGTAGTTAGAATGTTGGGATAAATAATCCCTAAATCTAAATTAACAAGTTGTAACTCTTCAAACAATGGTCATGTTCATTCATCTTAAAATCTAACCCTAACCTCCACATCTAGTGATGAAGTTGCAGCACTTGAAATATAAAGTGATTATTGGACACCTGTAATTATCTAGGGTTGTATGTTTGGGTGGGGGAGACTGGTATTCAGAATAAGAGTGTTTAAATTACTGAAGCTGACAAATTGTTTCTTTCTTTTTTTTGTCTCTTATTGAACAGATGGTACAGGATCCATCTATATTTGATGTCTTAGTTATGCCAAATTTATATGGAGATATTTTAAGGTGAGTACTTCATTATTGCAGGCTTTCTAGCTTCTAAATATATATATATATATGAGAAAGAGAATGAATGGGTTTGTTTTTAAATTAGTTACTTACAAAATCGACCAGTTTGTTTTCCACCTTCCTTACAGGAATACAGAAATTTTATGTTGATGCAGAAGTTGGTATCATCAAATGCATAAAGATGATTTACCAAGTTTGCATTTCAGAACATTTTGAGTGGAAGTCTAATAAGGGTTTTCTAAAGCGTGTAGATGGTGAATAATCTTTGGCTAACAAACTATGGGGGCCTAATTATAAATTGGTAGGCACCAGCAGAGTTGTATGGGATGGTTAATAGTGATAATTGATAAAAATTGAATTGCAGCATGTTTCTTAGAACTCCGCATGACCCATGATGGCAATAGCTAAATTAACCTTTTTTCTTTTGCTCTGTGAACTGTATTTTTAATTGTTTATGAAAAAGAAAGTTTGTGGTTTTAAAAAAAAACACAAACTACAATGTTTATCATTCTTAGAGTATGCGCCTTGTTACATCTTGGTAGATTTTAAACTGAGAAACGTGTTATGTAAAATCAAAATAAAATGCTAAATGGTCTTTACAAACAGTTTTTTATTAATTTGAATCTTGTTTGTTTAATACCTCTCCTAAGTTGTTATTTTCCAACAGACAGATTAATGGCATCTCCCCTCACTGTAAATGTAGTTGTGTTTTTTCTTCAGTGACTTATGTGCGGGACTTATTGGTGGACTGGGTGTTACACCAAGTGGGAATATAGGAGAGGATGGAGCAATATTTGAATCAGTAAGTCATCCTTTCCCACCCGTGTATGCCCTTAATCATTTGTTCCCAGTTGACCTTTTCTGCTCATCTTGATTTACCATCTCCAACTACTGAATTAGAGAGCATTTCAAAATTAATCCCATCTTTCTGTTTTTTCCTGAAATATAGCTGAAGAATAAAAAGAACTTGTTTCCTAAGAATTCTGAGCGTAGAGTTTATTTACTGTCAGGGTTTAGAAGGATGCAGTAAGTGCTTCAATTTTGTTTGGATTGCACAAATGGACTGAACTGCTCTTAGATCTGTGAATTGTTGGGTACTTAGTTGTGATGTATCTTTTTACTAATGTTTTAGCCCACTGCATCAAAAACTTATCGACCAACAGGTTGTGGGTTCTAGACCAGCTCAGGCTACTTGTACAATTCGTAAAATAGACTCATCTTCTGGAAATTAACGCTAATGCACTTCAAAATAGCTCTTACGTCTAAACCCTGATGTTGGTGTCAGGAAAATATTTCCAAAACAGTTCTGATGCTACTAAGGCAATTTGAAATACCAAACTAGCCCTCTAAGGTTAACACATTCTATCTGCACCACATGCAAATATCAGTAATATACCCAGAACTGACCCTTTGAATTTTCTTTCCAGGTACATGGCACAGCCCCTGATATTGCTGGTCATGACAAGGCCAATCCCACAGCTCTTCTGCTTAGCTCCATGATGATGCTGAGATACATGGGGATGCAGGAGTTGGCTGATCGGATAGAGCAGAGTTGTCTGGAGGTTATTAAAGAAAATAAGGTAAGTCAGTCAGGTGACCAAACTTAAACACCATTAGTTGTCAAAAAGGTCATCATCTTTACATATTTGGATTTACTTTTAAAGTATAAGAAAACAGGGTGCGTATTAAGGGAATTATTAAACTGGAAAAATGTGTTCAATTTAAGCTTTAAAACAACAAAATGTCAGTGGAACTGAACCAAAACTAATTTTCATCACTTTCCCATCTACTAGATTAGCGTAGTCTAACTTCCTTAATATTGCAAGCTGAAAAATTACTTCAATAGAGTTCACAGGTTATACTAAATTTCAACTGTGTGTACCAAACGTTTTTGTTGTGAATTTGGTTTATATTCAGTGATATTGTTTACAGCTAAATTCTATAGAGAGAGAAAAGACGTGATTTAACAAGGATTGTTTTCTCATTCGTAATTATTGAGGTTGAGATTTTTCCTTTGCCAATGCTGGTGGTTGAGAGTCAAAGATATGAGCGAAGCTCATCGTTATCCATCTTGTTCTGGGTTTTTGATTGCTTCAGAATGTTAGACCTTAATTCTCCAACACACTGATCATATTTGGCTTTTTGTAGGTCGTCTTATTGTCTGTTCCTTTGCTGCAGCAATGGTTTTCCATTCAGAGAAAATTTCTCTGCATTTATAACAGTCTAAATTAAACACACATTTTTCCCCCGTAACTTTCCGTTTTTTTTTAACAGTCATCAAACTGTATCTGGTTAATAGGATAAGTGCTGACTGTAAAAGTACAATCACACAGGAAACGCGTAGCGGTTATTTTGCATGAATTGCAATTTCTTGATAAACTTTCCTTTCATATTACTTTTTTTATAAAGTCTCTCCATGGGATTCTGTACGATGAACTCCAATTTTTAATTTTATCCATGGGCTGCATGCGGCTCGCAGGCCCATAGTTGGACCACGATCATAAACACACATTATTTTATTTCAGTTTTTAACAGGTGATCTCGGAGGAACATCAAAGTGCTCAGAATTTACAAATGAAATCTGCCGAAAAATAGCCCAAAGCCATTAACAAGACTGACGCTTATATTTATCTATGTGAGTATATTATTGGAGGTGGCTGGGGTACATTAAGTTTATCAACAAATAGTTTACTTGTAGGCGTACAGCTCAGAGTTATCACAAGAGTCAGACACTGTCTGTTCTATTGAGGTTGTGTAGCATTCAATATGGAAAGAGTTTAAAATTCTCTTTTCTGCTATAAAAAAGATAGCCCATTTAAAATGTTATTTACCATTGCATGTGATAGATATAAGACGTAAAGTTTCACTCTACACATTCCAAACACACCAGTTATCTAACCCCCTCCTTTGTCAATCAGAGAAGCCAGGCCTACTACAGTTCTCCAATTCCCTCATCCATCATGGAATTTGCCTACTTTCTTTAAAATCTTTTCGAGATGGGTATATTTGACTCTGGGTTTTTAATTCAGACTCTTAACGCACTGTTTTTACAGGTAGTAGGTCTGTTCAATGTTAAGTGAGACCCACTCAAGCTGGGTTTCATCTTATTTCCATCACAAATGGAAATCTGTTGATTTTCAAACTTGCCAGCAATTCTCAAGAAAAAACTAGGTACTGTTTGATAAAATAATGATTGAAGCTAACTACTTTTGATAGCTATGATATTTCAGACTAGAATTCTGATACGTAACCTGTTTTAAATGCATGCGCCATCTCTTTTTTTTTGTAGAATGCTTGCAGAAGATTAGTATACTGTATCTTTACTGTCTGTTATTTCACTGGAACAATTTCTTAGTAATTGCACGGAAATGTTAAGAAAAAGTTTGTGCAAAATGAACTTGGCATTTAAAGATATGCTAATGAATGTGGCCTATTATTACTACTGTTTAATCTGTAATGCTGGCAGATAAAACAGAGGGGATATATTTTTAGTATTTAGTCAGTCATTACTTTGTTGGTCAAATACATGTTGTTACTGTAATTATCAGAACCCTGCTGTTAATGTGTGTATTAAAATATGTTAGAAAGAAAAGTAACACAGTGCTGTTCAATGTGAGTTTATTTTGTATGAAAATATATCATACACTTAATATTTAAAAGGATAACCCAATTGTTCCCAAATTGTCTAACAGGATTTCGCAATAGCACCCACACACCACAAGGTTCCCCCTATCTCAAGCAAGGTGAGGACTTCAGCCAGTGACCATTTTTATCCCCCCCCTCAAAAAAAAAACTACTTGCTATGTATATTTTTAATGTTTTCTAAAGGCTTTACTCTAATTATTTTGGTGGGTAAATGGCTCTGCACACAAACTTCCTCCTACAAAACTAAAAGGTAGAGGTGGGTGAGATTTGAGGTAAAAAAATTGAGAAATGCAATTTGTCATTCCACTGACAAAATGACAAGTTTTTTTTCTTCTTTCAAAGGCACTAGTGATGTGAAAGAGAGATCAGTTGGGGTAGCTCAGCTGCTTGCGGTGAGCCTTTCAACAGCAGCAAAGTAATCAGTTCTAACAATTTTGCTTTAAAGGGGAAAAAAATTAAAAAAACATCACACAAATTGAGGAATGCTGCTTGTCTGTTCAATTTACAGTTCTTGGAATAAGTTTTTTAGCCATCTACATCAACTTAATACCAAAAATCTGTTAGGAATATAGCAAATCTCTCTCATAAAAGTTAGGCAGTCACCTACTTCTATCCCTCTACCTGTATATTCCATATCCTGGACATCTTATGTACTCAGATAAAAATGATTTAGCAACTGGTCAGGGTAATCAGTCTAGCACCAAAACCACAGAGTTCTTGTTGCACATGAGAAACTAAGTCCCTCTGATGGATGTAGTTCTGCAGCAAGCAATACAAAATATAAAAAAAAAAAAAAAAGTCAATAGGTAAGCATTCAAAATAAATGTTGCAATTGGGCAATTTCAAGATCTTACACTTTAAAACCTTTTAGGATTTATACAAAATCTTGTTTAATAAAAGATGCTACTACAATTGTCTGATTCCCTATTTAATTCTCAGTCTCTTTCTACTGTGTTTTGTTTAAAATTGCTTTACATCCTGAACACCTGACTATTTCTCATAAATCTCCATAAAGAATCAGTTGTGATTACAGGCTAACTGTAAAGAGAAACCATGTATCATCTTAGAAGAGTGAAAAGTGCAGACAATTTTTTTAAAACTATGAACATCTTAAACTTCAAAGTGGTGCATTACAAGCCAAACTAAACAAAGGTAGCCATTGATTCCTCTATGACTGTACATGATACGATCTGACTCAATATTAACTCTAAAATATTTTTAAAAAATCCTATTGATATTCCAAGTTGCTTTAGCGCAACTAAAGAAGTGATCATTTTATTTAATGCAACTTGGGAAAGAAAAGAAAAAAAAGCTATTTACAAAAGTTCATAAGTTTCTGAAAATCTACATAGATGCCCAATGATATTATAAATCTTTCATTTAAATCACCCATGATGTGTGTGATGCAAATGAGTAAATCAAACTATCGTCTTCACAGCAAACAATGTGACATTTTGAAATGTTATCAACATAATATATAACAGGTTCTTCATTACAGATGTAAATGTTCACTCTGACTCAATAAAACTGAAAGTAACAGATAATATAGGTTGATATGTACATGGCTAAAAACATTTTGGTGAAAAAAAATGAGAGTTATTAAATATTTGATTACCTAGGACTTTTGGAAAAAAACTGAAGAATTAGCTTGGAAGACAGGCCAGATATTTATAAAAGAGCAACATTTTTTTTTTTTCATTTAATTGAGAAGGAAAAAGAAAAAAATATATATTACCCACTAAGCAGCACCGTTATTTAATATCGTCATCACCAGAATCCCCATTTGTAAGAACAATTTTATCTGTACTGTCATCGATCAGCAGCACGACTTTCTCATACCTGTACGCCCAACAAAGCTTATTTTTTAACTGAGCATAATATAAAACAATAATTATTACAGTAATAATAACAGAAACAGCAAGAAACATGGCTAAAACAATCCAAGTGTTGTGAGGTTTTTCCGACTTCTCAAGAGAGTATCCAGTGGTATTTTTCTCTGTTCCTTGCAAAAGGCAAAAACCTGGAAACAAGCAAAAAGCAGATGAAAACATCAAAGTTAGATTTAGTGTTTTTCCTACTGACAAATACCTGGGAAGAAAGAAGCCAATGGTGATTCCACAGCTATAGGAACCTTCAAAAGGTTTGTAAAAAAATTTACTGGGCAGGAAAAACTTTTTGAAATAAATACACCTGGCTGACTGTGAAGAATGAGATACCTTTGTTAAAACTCAAATCCAAAAGGTAGAAATTGGCAGAGATGCATTTACCAGAGAATTAAACATTCCCTGTGCAGGGCTTTTTTCCAAAATTGGAGGGGAAGAGGTTGTCAAAAAGCCAATGAAGTGCACATTAACATACACTGTTGCTGATTATGATTCAGTTCCAATGCTAAAATTAATTGTCTACAAGGATTAAAACATCATGTATGTTTTAAGTTCCTTAAAGTACCTTTTTGAAAATATAGCTGTACATTCACCAAATGCCAAGTATTCAAAACTTGACCATTTACATTCGTGGCACTCTAATCACGTGGCATACAGGAATAGTCAGCAGCATGTAGAGGACTACAGTACCTGAGTTTTTAAATGAGATGGTTGGATAGGCTGATCTTACATCTGAAATATTGTCAGTTTTTTTGAAGCAACAGTACTATAGGGAACGTGATATTAGTGGAAAGTCAAAGGTTTGCTTATCTAGTGCCCCTCTGATGTCTCAGAACATTTATTATTCTTGTCCCAAAAATTGTTGAGTTCAACCGTATAAAATATAAACTGTACATACCAGGAATGCAATATCAAAAGATCAGCAACGAGCACATTCTATTTATTTCATCTTCATATTATCAAAATACCACATTTTTTGGATTATAAATTGATGAGAGTATAAGTCAAATGAGCTAATTTTCCTATTTTTCTGTCCTTCATTCACAAACACGTTTATTTTAAATATAAGATGAGGATAGATCAACTAAAGTGGTTAGCCAAACTTGCAACCAGTCAGGACAGCTTTTCAAATCCCTCATAACCCTGTCACATCACTGTCTTTGGTACTTCCAGGCTCGTGGATATTAATGAACTATTTGTGTATATCACCAAACTACTTTGTGGAATGATCTTCTCGGTAAACAGGGTGTTAAAATAGTTTTTCAACATGTTTGTAATCCTGGAGAGACATCTGAAACAAACTGCAAACATTATCATCGATCCTGGTAATGAAAGCCTGATGTCAATTTTTAGTCACTGCATGACATCCGTGATCGTTAGGCGATCCTGCCTCTTTTGCACTGTGTTGAATCACCTTTAAAAAGACAAACAAGTCAGTTTTGTCTGTCTTTGACACTTATTTGAGTTGGAGATATTACAGCACACAAATTCAACTGTTTCAAGTTGTCCAACATTTGAGGTTCACAACTAGGCCAATGCAGAGATCAGCACACACCAGGAAACCATGATGGTGAATACTGTACACCAGTGAAAGAAAAATAAGGAGAAATGTAAGGACAGCAATCAACAGTCACAATCTGTTTGGTTTTTAGTCTCAGCTATACAATATTAAGTCCACAACATGCAGCACATTGGGTTAACATATTCTTCCAACTTATTCTTAATGGTAGTCCACCTCATCATGCTTTGCTTTGCTTGGTTTTCTTCAATAGTCTGTAATGCATCCTTCACTTTACACCAGTCTGCCCAGATTTGTGAGCAAAAGGATCTACTTATATGCCAGAGTATAGTAATTGTAGTCTTGTGAAGAGAGTTGTCCATTATCATGTAAAAAGACAGAAAAAAATTAAAATCGTTGATCTAAACCCAATGTTGAATATGGTGCAGAAAGCAGGCAAGCCTCTGATGTGAATGATATTGAACAATATAGCCATTTCCAGAGAAGCAGAACAGATTATGCAAAGCGGTGTTTGTTTACTCTAGAGCTGGACCCAGGAGTCTGGCTTTCTTTTTCTTGTTTATTTAAAAGAAACTATGCAGATGTATATCAGACTCCCTGTCAAGGTATCTTTAATTGGAGAGAGAGATTAAAACAGCACATGATCTTGTTGACCAGTAAAGAAAATAATAATCCTTCAGAGAAGTTCATATACTTTACCTAATAGCTGGTCTTGGATTAATTTTCTGGCAGCAAAAAGCATTGTCAGTCATAGATTATTTTAACTGTTTGTCTACTTTTAAAGAGTCAACAACACTCTGATATCAATCAAATCACTGGGCTCACATGTAATGTTTCATGGTTTTAATTCTTCCCTTAACACCTCGCTCCTTGGGAATGGAAATACATCAGAATTTGCACAGAAGAGTATATTCATTCCTGCTATAGTCTGAATATTAATATCTGGATACTTTGGAGAAAAATCCTTGTATTATAGTAATGTATACTGAAACCAGATAGACAGAGTTATGTCCCTTTACCAAGTACTCTGTTCCTGACAATTCACTACTACGATTAAAAAAAAAAACAACTTTTCTTCTTCAAAAGTGTGGTTCCTAATTTGAAATAAAATTGCAGTAATGGGAGATCTTTTCAGAAAAGATGGTGGTGTAGTTAATAAGGAAATCTCTAATATTTCAGAGAGTAGGTACTCTTCTCTTCCAGTCTGTCAACATGGGTTTCCTCCCACATCTACTTCCATTTTCTACTGATGCCAGAAGTACCAAGCAGCACAACAAGCAAGAATGGCAAGACTATTTACATTGAAGTAGCACATAACAGATGATTTAATCAAGGGGGACTAACTCATCCAAGATTTTTAATATTACTATTATTAAACTAAATATTAGACACTGAAATCCGATTTTATTGTCGGCATGGATGATAATTTGGTATGGCATTTTACAATTTGTCCTCTTCAACAGGAACATGAGGAATCAGCTTATAAGTCAAGAAGGAAGATAAAGATAATCATATAAGATGCTTGGATCTCAGGCTGTCTAAATGTATAACAGATAACAAAAAATCTAGCTAGGAAAAACATGAATTGATCAAATAATCATATCTAAGTGAGGCCTTGATACAGGAAGCAGTGGCCTCCCCAAAAGATTCGAAAGCAATCTGATTCAGGTAAGAAACCATGACATAGACTACATCCAAACTTTAAAATAAAAAAAAAAATGGTGGTGTTACTGAAAGGTAAATTATCAACTCATGCAGCCAAAAACAATGGCATCTAATAAAAATCTTTTTCTTGCTAAGTACGCACAATAACAAACAACTTTAAAGTGTTCGTTTCTCTTACCAACTGGCTACAGTGCTATGTTTTTAGCTTCATCTGATTGTTTCATTACTCTAATAATAAAGATTGTATTCAGTAGTGGGTTTTTTAAATGTAGCCACTAAAAGTGCAAACCATATTTATTAATGTTAATAATAAAATAACTGTATAAAAGTGTATATTTAAAATACCAAAAAACCAATTTATATATCATAAAGCTTAACCAAAAGTTATTTAAATAGATTTAACAACAGCTGCTATAATGAGACTAATTAGTGATGGTATGCAATAAACTTTTCTATAATATTAATTATTCACAATAGTTTTAAAAAACAACAACAGAGTTCTTACCCATGACTGGTATCCTGTTTAAAGCACAAGATAAACACTGACTACTTAGCGGCCCAGTACAAGATGAACAGGTTTCATGACACCTAGAAAATAGATATAAATTAAATTCAAATTATAACTGTCCTTAACTTGTTTACTTATACACTACCTTAGGTCAGTAATACTTTAGCAAGGGAACTGATCTGGTGTGTACTGTATACACAATTTATCTCCTCCCAGGCAAAGCTTTTTTAAAAAGTTGAGCTATTAGAAATAGTAATAAGTAACAAGACGACAAACAAGCAGCATAATATATATGTATAGAATGTAGAGAAGTAGACAATCATCTTCCAACAATAATTAATATTTAAGCCTTAATTTTGTAAGAATACTAATAAACCCATGGTATCATGCATTGCCAAAGTACAATCATCCATACCCAGGATAATTTAATTCCAATTTTTCTTCTTTTTTTGTACTACAGACAAAAAGAGAAAGTGAAATCATAATGAATATTGTACAGGGCTAAACAAAAAATGAACAATTTCTTTTTTCTTTTCTTTTTTTTTAGCAAAAAAGTTCAACATATAGTGGACGTCATCGCAAGAATTTTTGCGTGAGATTTTCAGTTTAAAAAAAAAATCCAAACAATTTGCCAATGTGAACTACCAGTAAGGATGGAAAATTCTTGAGTATCCATCTCCAGATGTCTCCAAGACATTAGCTCATTGCTGCTTTCCTTTCACTGTTTTTCTAAACAATTACTTTTTGAGCCACATCACACAAGGACCAGACACCATCAACTCTAGTCTCCACTTGTAAAGAAGAAAGCCGGGAAAACAAGTTGCCCTCACCTTTTGCAAATCCGCTGTGTTCCTTGGACCAACACTTCATAGAAACCAAGGTCACACGAAGCGAGAACACAGGTGTTATTTAATAAGATAAACCTCCTGTGGCAACTCAGACAGTCCCCTGCTGTTGAGCCACTGCATGTTTTGCACAAATGGTTGCATTTTGAACATCTGAAAATTTTTTAAAAAATAAATTAAAATGACAATCCATGTAAAGGGAACAAAAAAAAAATTATTATTTGTACTTTCAATTTCTCTGAAACTTAAAAAGCAGACTCAGGCAGTAATCAAGAACTTCAAAAAAGTGTGTTTTTAAATAAATAAGAATTCATGTCTGCTCGCTTTGAAAAATCTGGAAATACAGCAAGAGAAGCAAACCCAGATGAGGGACAGTTTTCTAAGTGTTGCCATCTGGGGCCTGGAACCATGCCAAGGAGGTACACCAAACCTGTGGGAATCATACCACAAGGCCCACGGCCCAGTGTCTGCCCACTGGAGGAACCAGGTCTAGCAAATAAAGTGAAGTTGCTTCACCTTGGACAAAAGAAAAAAAGCCAATAAAATTCTCATTCAAAGACATGCTACCAATGGGCAAGAAGACATTTTCTAATAAAAACTTACCTGTCTACTAAAGTTCCACTACAAATAATTTCTTTTATATTTTTTAGCATGAAGAATTATAGTTGTCTCAGGGGATTACTTTAAGAATCACTTTCTCAAACATCCAGAAATATAAACTTTGGTCCTAATACAGGGTGATCAGAAAATAACCATGCAGTGGAATATGTGAAATCTTTTTTTATTCCTCTCCTTGTGCTGTTGTTGTTTTGTACTGTAGTTCCCAAAACAACCAGCAGGTGCTGGCAGTAAATTTGCAAAAGTGAAACGTGATTTTTGTGTGATTGTAATTTTTTGTGTAATGGTTCTTTCAAACGCCAAGCAAATCTTCCTGCTCAAGAAAGTGTCGAGTAGCGTTAAATACACCACAAGAGTTCAAAACGAATTCTTACAAGAATTTCCTGATGCAAAGCTTCCGAGCTTCCGACCAGAAAAGTTGTAAGGGCACTGGTTAGCAGATTTGAAGATGCTGGTTTGGTTGAGAATAATCAAGATCACTGCGCCGACTTTCCCAAAAGGTGAGTGTTTCGCAAGGGAGTGCGCACAATGCTTTAAAGGAGTTATAAACCACAGGTTCCAATGGCAAAAGGTTCATTAATTTTACAGACTATAAAATTTAGAGAGAGATGATCTTGGGATTAAGGAACTGATAATTTCTGATGCTCAAGATTTCTGATCAATAAAGACTCCATAATCTGGAATTTGGATTCACAACAAGAGGAGATTCTAATTGTGATTTCATATAAACCAAAGCTTCCCTGTTACGGCCACAAAGTCGACCACGTAGATTATTCGTGCTGTGTTTCGACAAGGTTCCTGTAACTTCTGATTGGACATTAACTAGAGAAGAGCGCACACGGTATGCTGAGAGATGCAAATTTTCAATATTATGTTAGGGGTTGGGAATATTGTATTATTAATCATCTATCTGTTTGTCCCAACACTGATGATCCCACTCAGTAAAATTAAATTTAGTGTGTTTTTTTTTTTTTCATCGAGTGTAGGAAATAAAGACTAAAAGAAATTTTTATAGCTTCAGCAAAAAGCTCAGATATTACTAGGGGGCATGCATTCAAACGAAGCCCATGTGAAATAGCAATATCGCTGTGATGGTATCTGACCAGGTTTCATTTAAACGCTGCTGGTAGGTTTAGAACCAAGCAATTTGGCTAACCATGTCCGCACACCTACCAAAAGAAAAAAAAACTATCTAATGATAGATTTAAGTTATGGTATCTTGAAGTGGGGCAGGGTTACCTACCTGCCATTTGAAGAAAACTCGTTTGGAGGACAATCAGCAGAGTCCAAACATTTGTTTTCGATGAGATATTTCCCAGAAGGGCAACTGATACATTTGTTGTAGCTGCCCAAGCAGACCGCACACTCAACACTACATGGCTTACATGTGTGCGCGTCATTTCCTTAAAAACAAAAATATTTTTCAAAATAAATTATTTGGAAAAAGTACAGCAAAAACATTAATTTAATTCTACTTTAAAAAAAAAAAAAAAAGAGAGAGAGAGAGAGAAGTTTCATCATTTATTAGCTGGTTTCAGCCTCTAAGATCTAATGTTAATAATGCAAGATGAACGATCCTGTTCTGTGATACAACATAGACACGAATAAGTCTCATCACAAATCGCCTCGAGATGCTTGGGTGCCTTTCCTGAACATCAAGGGTTAATCATAAATCACATAACTGAACAGGTCTTAACCACTAAAGATGTGCACAATTATTTCAATACCAAATAAAAATTGCTGACAGCTTCGTGATGATTTGTCTCATAAATATGTAGTGCTGCAAGACAGGAAACAAAGTGTTGTGTGTAGTACACTGCCCTTCCATAGCAATTTGGTCACCTGCTGTTGATAAAATTATCTCATTTTTGTGGAAAATTGAACATAATGACAAGAGAGTAAAATCTTTTCACCATTTGTAGCACAAAAGCCTCTACTCCATGTGGTAGTGAATCAACAAGATATTCTATCATGATCTAGTCCAGGTTCCCCCAATATCCATGTGAGAAAACTTCCTTTAATTCTATCATAGTTGCAAGACGTGGATGAATGCTCTTAGCTATCAATTATATTAACATCAGGGGTTTTAAATACTAAGGGGCAAAGTCACACTCTTTGATTTTTCTTCAGACTGTGGTCAGCATCTAGTCATCCTCCTGAAGAATATAGACATCAAGTCTCAGTATGCCCTGTTTGGGCTGCATTGGTAGACATGTCTTTAAAATGACAGATATAACAAGCAGAATTGAGATGTTCTTCTACAAACACCAATTCTGTAATTTTCACCATGTTGCCAGATTACAGCATATACCATAACACTTTTGCCTATATACTTCATTGTTGGCTAAAAGTATTAAGGTCAAAGGCTGTCATTAGGTCTTCTCCAAAGGTAGACACAATCTCCAGATGTGAATTTATAAAACTTGTACTAGAGAAGAGATACATCCCACCAATACTCTAGGGTCTTGCCAAACATGTCCTCTGACAAGGCCATTCAAAATGTTTTACTCTTACAGGACAAAACACAATTTCTTACAAGCCACATCTTCTGCAGCCAATTTTGTAGAGCTTTTTTTTGAGTCAATTCTGTTGCATGCACTGGCTATAATTACAGCCATGTTATTTGAACATACACTGGAAATACTATTGTAATCTTAATCAGCACATACACTGGATATACTATTGCAATCTTAATCAGCACATACACTGGATATACTATTGCAATCTTAATCAGCATACACTTTGGCTATACTTATAATATTTCAATCAACAAATTATTGTTGTTCTTTGCAACCAAAGTTGTTAAATTCAATGGCAAACCCCATGCATGAGGTGTTAGTACACTGGCTACAATTATGCCTATGCTAATGAGCAAATGTCGTCCTTATTTTTGCTGTTAGTTTGCATATAATTTCTCCCAGAAACTCTACTTGATGGAGAATTTTGTTTTTGCAAACAAGACAGACTGTGATGACCTTATCTTCTCGTCAATATTACTGCATAAAGATTTGGCTACTAGAAAACACATTTCATTTAAAAAATTTTTTCAAGAGATGAATGAATGATCATATTAAAAATACGTTTCTTAAAAAATCAATCAGATTTATAATATCTTATAATAGTTTAATATAGAATTGTCTGTCTTTTTAGAGAAAAAAGTAAAGGAGCCATTTTAACATTTAAAAAAATATAGAAAAATTTAAACCCAAATGACATAAGCATTACACGTGCACACACACACCTTTGTTTAGTTATCACTTTTTAGGTACCTTACTTATCTTCTATGCTGCTTTCACAATATTAAAAAAAACAACTAAAAATTTCTGGCATGAACAACATAATAAGTAAAGACTTTTTATGTTCTACTTTCCTTTTGTTAATGAGTACATTATAAATTTTATAGTAACAGGTGCTCATATACTTTACATGGCAATAAAAATAAATAATCTTGCTTTTGAATTGTGCATCATCAATTACGGTATCAAAAATATAAATCTTACAACACAACCCTGTGATCACGAGCCATGTGTTACATTTATTATGGCATTAAATACGCATATATTAAATGTGAAGTACAGTGATTCAGAAAGGTTGTATTGCAGGTGAAATGTACAATCAATCAATCCCAGATAACTTGAGAGCTCACACAAACACGCAAACATGCACACCACAGTTTACATAGTGTTGATAAGTTAAAGAAACAACAAAACAATAACATTAACCAAGTTTAATTAAACAAAAATTGTTTTACAAGTCATACAGAATTTTAAAAAATTTATAACTTTCTAAATGTGAAAATTTCTTTGCAATCTGAATCTATTAACATAATTTTCTCAACAAGCTTAGCGCCTTTCTCCACATTTAAATCTCAGCTATCTGGAATTTGAAACAAGTTTTTCTTTGTCAATAATTCCCATAATGCAATGCTATGAAAGCCCTCCCATTCACAAGTACAACTTAAGCTAAACATGGCACAATTCTTTCTCTGTCATCTTTGATGCTCAACTTTTATCAGAACTTTATTAAAACTTAAGCAGTCATGTTAGCTTTCTTACTGCTGTATTGGCAATGAGAGAACATTTTCGTAATTATCAGTAGAAAATTTTCAAACTTTATACATCCTGCTTTAATACTGATTATCCTGAAAGCTAATATACAAATCAAATTAACCTCATGACAATTAGTTAATTACAATAACTAAATGTACACGGAATAAAATAAAATATTAAATTAAATTTAATTAAATTCTGATATATCCAAAACCTCATATATAGAGGAAACAGCACTTTGTATTGCCCTATATTTTTGTAAATTTATTATTCATTTCTTTTGAAAAATAAGCCCACCCTGACTACAAGCCCACCATGCAACCACAAAATCTGTCAGTTAAAATAAACAGGTAAAGTCACACTAGAGACAATTTTGCAAACAAAATTACCTAACTTTCTAAAGTTTATTTAAGCTAGCAACGAGTAGATTATCATTTGAGTACAGAAAATTCAACGTTTAAAAAATGTTAAGAACTTTCCTGTTTCTGCCATCCAGCCAAGCTCCTGTGAGCACATGGTTTTACTTTGTGTGGCCAACTTGCAACAGACAAAGCACCTTGTTGAACTGAAGACAAAAGATCTGGTTCATCAGTATTCACATAAATACTTTGTAAAATATGAAAAAAGATTAAAACATGAAAGGGGAGTAGGAGTAGTAAACAGACATCCCAGTTATGTTCAAAATAACAGAAAAATCCTGTTTACAAAAGTGTAAAAATTCAGAGTTTCTCTTGTGTCTGTATTTAAGCTAGGCAGAATATAGCTGCTGTATAGAGTAGTGAATGCTGGTACACCTGCTCACAGGGACTTCTTTTTGGTGTGTTTCAATGTGCCCCCACCCTCTCCTCTCCAAAACCTTGCTTTCTGCCAGTCAATCAAAATCCAATAATCAACATCAGCTACTTTAAAGTAAATCCAAGCCAACTGTTTGTTGAAAAGAAAAAGACACTATCCACCATGATTGTTTTGTACTATAATTATTTTGATAGTGCATCTATGAAGATCATAAAATGTTTTATTAGTTGCTTTGCCTGGATACTGCTTCAAGAAGCATGCCCAGAAGACTTATTTTGATGTCTTAGTTTTCACAAAAGCTTTTCGGTAATTTCATTCAAAGTGGTTATTTTTTTTAAAAAATCTTTCCAAAACTGTATCTGACACCACGTTATGATGCGACTCAGTCAGTTGGCACCTTCTTTTACAGTGAGTAGAAAGTGTTATCTATTTCTTTGTGTTCACTTTCTTATGACAGATCTCTACTTCCTAACCTAGTGGTATTAACCATTTATTCGGCACACTAGAATCTCCTTTAAACACTGAAGTGTGTATAACACAGTAATATAATCAGCTGACTATTGAGATATCCCAGGAAATATTAATCACTCAAGCAGTAAAAAAAAAGAAAAAGAGGGAAGGTCCATGTAACAGACTTTTAAGTCTTAGTTAAAAGGATTATAAGCTGGTGATGCACTCTAAAACAACAACAAAGATACACTAATAAGTCAAAAAGACCACAAAATTAACCATACAATCCCATCTATTTATTCTTTTTGCTAATGGTGATATTCAACAAATAGTCTGAGGTTTAACAAAAATAGAGAAAGAACAAATGCTAAATAATTATTCGATGTATTGTGGAATGTGCTGTATTCGTTATCGCCAAACCACGACACCTTATGACTGACCAGAGATACCTTTTCAAATATTTGTGCATTTTCTCAAATTAGCATAAGACTGCACATTTGAAACCTGACGTTTTTTTTTTTTTTTTTTTTTTTAAAAATCAGCTTTGTCTGTTTATTTTACAAATACCCGTATCTGCTTTAGCAACAGAAGTCTACAGCAATTTAAATCTACCTCCACTAGTAGCCTGAATACTCAGGACTTGGTAATCAAAATGAAACAAGCAGCTTGAACACCACACAAATACTGATTTTCCAAGCATATGAACAGGTAAAATTCCCAGCTAAAACCACTAGATCAGGCCAAATACCCAAAAGAGTGAATCCATTACTGTCCAGAATTTCTACTTACCAGTGCTATTTGAATGATCATCCTCTACAAATGAAAATGTTCTTAAATTATTCACATTGTACATATACAAAGATACACAAAAGTATTAAGGTACTTGAACCTGAAATTGTGTCAGTAGAAATTAATTAAAGTTAGGATTACTTTGTTGTCCATCTACACTCATGGCAAAAGGTTTTGCATCACCTTAGAATAATAATCTTCTATATTCACTTGATAAAGTGGAATTAAACCTAGTTAATTTGCATAATAATGTCATTCTAAAATATTGGAGTGCATACTGATTTGTAGTTTTCCTTTTGTGCTTAATTGGAAAAATGATCAAAAGTGAAAAATGTGGCAATCTGGAATCTAGCATATGGTTTCTGGAAAGACCATAACGACAAGTGGAACACAATCAGAAATGGTTGTGGGTAAGGTGGCAAGCTGTATGAGCTTAGATTTGAAAAGAGATTTTGTTATTGTTACATCCAGGATGATGCAAAATGTTGGCCATGGCTGTTCAGTGCTCATAACCATCAACAAACCAATCACTGGAAGAATCATGATTCTATGGTTTCATTTTCATTTATAAAGTTCTTATAATGAACTTACATAATTTCCAATTTTTTTTAAAAACTAAAATTAGTGAGAAAACAAAGGAAAATCTAAAACGACAACTATTATTGTTGAAACAAATTTTGGTGTTTTCTAGTTTAGCATTTCACTTTCTCTACCCACAGTCTGCAACTGGACAATAATTCACTGTAAAGCTGCAATAAAACAATCGTTAATTAATCAATCAATTAAGCAACATGAAAACCGTGAAAAAATAAAAGCAGTGATCAGAATGAAAGAGGACTTCAGAATAGATTCACTTGTGAACTGTCGTGTGCAGTGCATCCAGCCAACACCCAATCATCAGCTGGCTTGTTATTTTCACCTATGCCTCTGCTACAAATACACATTCTAAATCCATCAATGTTCCTGATCTGAAATTTGTTAAGGAAAAATAAAAAAAAATATTACAGTAAGTGGAAGTCTGATGGTAGTACTTTGATCAGAGCCCTTAAAAAAACATTACCAGGGCAATTCATAGCACATTTGAGATTTTAGAAATGAAGATTTATTATTCATTGACCCTAACCGTAACAGACACTTGCCAAAATGACAATTCAAAGGAAAGTACTATGAAAAAGAAGTGCTGGACGATCGTGCCTCCTTTGCCTTTATGGATGTTCATAACAGTTTTTCTTCCTTGATGCTATTACTCTAGATTCCATTAATAGTAATGAAAAATCAAGGCTAACTCATAGCGAAGCGGAAGTTGTGTTGTGAGTTCATACTACAGTGCCTCATGAAACGATGGATCTCAAAAAATCTGGCAGAAAAACAGAGATGACACTGTAAACACTTGCTTCATTTTTCCAAGGAAGTGTAACGGTTTAAATTATCTATGCCTGAAACTGCCTGCCAAGTTTTCTACCCACCACTCCTGCAGCTATACACAAAATAGCCACACACACACCACCCACCTGTTGGTGCAGTGCTGCAACAAACCCACAATTCAAAGAACCACGTCTGATCTGACAATGCTTACCGCAAACCAGCAGCTTCCCACCCTAAAAGGTACAAACAATGAGTGCACTTAGAGGACAACAAACCATTTTATATAATGACACCCTGTCGGTACTACATTCCTGACCACTGCCACCACACCCCTGAAAGACAATATATTTTTTTTAGGTCTACGGACTTAGCATACTTTGGGCTCACGATGACAGGCACCAAGTTGTTTTGACTGCTGGGAATCCTGCTGAGAAATCAACAGATAATATTAGAGGCCAACAATCCTCTAGTGAAGCGAATTAGTACATTTCAGCAAGCAAAAGCAACAATCATCATACAAAAGTAAACAAAATGCTAGTAAAAGTTATACATGATCTATTCCTCAGAAAGTTCAAACCAAAAAAGAGAGAGTATGCGCCAAGTTCTGGCCAAAAGATAAAACAAGAAAACCTTTTAAAATCGGAAGATTGCCTCCATTCTGCACTGCATGTTAGTCAATTAATTCCACATGATAAACCGACAAAGAAATTCTTAAAATACTAACAAAACAAAACAAAAGCCACTAAAAAACAACAAAGCAAAAACATTTTCATATAGAAACATCTTTTTTTTTTTAATTTGTACATAAAATGCAATTTTCCCCCCTTCTTAACAACTTTCCATTTTTCCCTGACTTCAGGATTTAGTTCGGCTTTTGCTCATTTTGGTCTTAGCAAAGTTACACTGTGCAGCAAAGAAGATCAAAGAGGCTGAGAACGAGAAAGTTGCACATCAAAGTATTCTATATTGGCTTTTTTAGTAGCCATAATCAAAATATCTTAAATGACTGGGAAGCCGCATCCATAATTTCATACTCAGTGCCCCCTTTTGGAACCACTGATAAACATATTAATAGATTTTTCCAATTATACAGAAAAAAATACAATAAATGTAAGAGCTGCACAAATTAATCAATGCTTTCTTTTGAACACTGTACAGTACTAATGTAGACAAGAATCAGGAATATAAAAATGAGAAAGTGTTCTGTTTAAATCTTGAGATTCATTAACCAATGCCAAACATGACGACAAACATTTTGTATTAAACAGCTTAGATTTTGTGTTGTAACTGAAATATTTTCCTCCCCTTCTTATTTTCAGCTAAAATCCAGCCTCGTTTTCAGTTTCAGTGGGTTTTTCTTCACAATAAACATTGCATAACTAAGATCCAAATGATTGCTGATTGAAGTTTGGCAATAAATAAGGATAATCGGCAAACGATCAATTTATGTTATCTGCATCTAACCTATAAAAGAATCCACAAGGAATAGCTTGGGCCTTTTCTTTCACCTCATTATCAGTAACAGAACTGATTCTGCACTTCAGTGATTACTTCCCAAGTTCATCAAACCCTGCAAACACTAATATAAATTACTTTGTATTTACCAGAGCCTTTATAAAGAAGCAATTTTCTGAAGTATTATCAGTCAGTGAAGATGAAGATTCTGTTGTATGGTCAAAGCAGAGCCTGGCTGCAAGTTGTAACTAACTTTAGTAATTTCTGTTGTGTTGTTTGTTTGTTTTCTACCTTAGGGAGCAGAGAGTGTGACTTGTCCATGGGCATTTACAATAATCTGTAAAGAAAACAAAAAAAAAACATCAGGAAATGTTTTACCTGCATAAGAGCCCTCAGGACAGACCTTGGTACACTGTCCATCAGGCTGTTTAGCATATCCAGGCTGGCAGGCAATACAGTTGTCCAAACTGGAGCAGTTTTTACATGTGCTTCTGCACAAGCAGCATTCTCCCGTGATGTTGTTACCATAGAAACCTTCAAGACAGCTTGGAACACATGGACTAAAAAATCAAAAGCAAACAATTTAAATAAAATCTCATCAACAAAAGCTGGCAATATATATAAATATTCAATATTTTACATAGAAATTGTTGTGTTCCTATTGTGTTGGAAAACAAACAATTTACAAATAAAATATTAGATTTTTTTTACAATTTAATAACTTTGCCAAAGATGAAAAAAAAAAAAAAACATTTTTAAAAATTTTTAAATAAGGTTTTAGAGAAGTGTTCAATGCTGGTTTTTCTAAATCAGAAAGATTTAATAAATTATGCAAAGCTTGGATAAATTCTGCCTGCATTTTGCACTCACATTCAGC
The DNA here is from genome assembly GCA_018389105.1 of Nautilus pompilius. NCBI lineage: Eukaryota > Metazoa > Mollusca > Cephalopoda > Nautilida > Nautilidae > Nautilus > Nautilus pompilius. The sequence goes on from JACATO010000320.1 coordinate 811,340, forward strand.
TCTCTAGACATTCTACTACTCACCCCGTTGCTCCGAGCCGGAAATGCAAGCACTCAATACAGTGTGTGTCACCTGGACCAATACAGCCAAGCTTACATTCACTGTGACATGTGAATTCAGTCTGAAACAGAATGGTTTAGTTTTAGTGGCAAACTCAACAGTTACAGTGTTTAATTCTATGGTCAATGTAGTCCTTCAGAGATGATCTACTGATATAAGAGAAACGTATGCATGCACATATGTACATACAAACAACACGCAGAGATGATGAGACTTAATGACTGTACCAAAAAACCTAACCCCATTGGCAGCAAGTATTTAAAATTAAAACATCAAGTTCTGAAGCCCATCTGTGCATGACTATTATACTTTTTAAAATATTTACATGACAGACAGAGCATACAATTACTTAAAGAAAATAAGAGAGAGAGAAGAAAAGAACATTCCCAATGTGTAACCAAGAACATTTAGCATCTTAGCTGTAATGTAGTGAAGGTGGGAATAAGCGAAACGCTTGCCCCCCAGGTGGCATTTTTCAAGAGGTGGCACCACTTCTGTTTTCTAAGTTTTTTTCATAACTTTATTTCAAACAGTTAGAGTCAGGGCTAAATCACACACAAAATATTATTTTAAAACATTCTGAACATCATGAATGGGAATCCATAATAGAATAATTTTAATTATCTCTTTTATTATATAAAATACTAGATTCTTCCTACACTTGTTTATTTTGACACAGGCAAGTTTAATCATGTTCTCGTAGAGCATCCAAGAGCTGTAATTCAATTACGGTCTCCTTGAAGAGTACTTACCTGCTCTGGTATGTGATTTACTCCTAAAAACAACAGGATTTAGTCTGTTTGATGTGTTAAGTGAAAAAACTGATGCTGATTACGTTTATTCCATATAACTTGTGACCACTGCCTTAAGCCCTTTCTGATCGAAAGATGCCAAACCTACATTTCTTAACTGTCTCACCCCAATTTATAATAACAAATTAAAATATTACCAGAATTATTCCCATTTCAGACCAATTCTTTTTAATAGTTAATTTTGTCCTGCCATTACCAGCCAGCAATAAAAAGTTTTCTTTCTTCTCAGGTTGGATGACAGAATGGTGGAAATGCAAAATAAAAGATCTCTCCTTAGCTGCTCTAAGTATGAAAGAGAAGCAGCAAATAAAGAAGATACAACTCACTTTTGACAATTTTTTATATTGGTTGGTTAGGTTAAAGACAAGATCAGAAAACAGGCATACTCCATATTCAGAACTATCAGCTCTTGGGATTGCAGATGCAACAAGAAATCAGCCTGACTCTGATATTTTCAGCATCTCCAACATGAGGGTTCAAAATAAGTGCAACGATGATTTAGGTGGTGGATGTGATCTGATTGTCTTTTGCAATGTGAACAATTAGCTTCAGACTAAGAATTGAGCATGCTAAGTGTGGGCCAGCAACTCTACAGAATCAGGATAGACCATTTCCTCTTGACAATGAGAATCAATCCATAGCAAAATATTGGTTCTTCAAAAAGATGCAAAATAGTGAAAAGATGCTTAGTTCATGGTTATTATTTTCTCCACTGAAAGGAGGTTTTTATTGCTTTTGTTGCGGACTCTCCAATATTTAAAAGTGCTTTTGGAAAGGAAGGAGGATTCAAAATTTGATGTAAGTTAAAGCATCATATTGGAGAAAACAAAAATAGCTCTGCTCATGTCTGCACCTTTGAACAATGGAAGGATCTCTCTATCTGACTTTGAGAGGGGAAACATTAGACAAAACTTTAAAAGAAAAATTAATAAAGATGCTGAACAATGAAAAGGAAATTCTCTGGCAAATCTATGAGTGTTTTATGTTTCTGGCAAAACAAAACTTTCCATTCAAAGGGCATATAAAAGATATAGTTGATGGCACCAACTTGAGTAATTTCCTTAAACTAGTGAAGTTTTCGGTGAAGTACAATCCACTTATTCGAGAACACCTAGGAAAAATCAAACTGGCACCAACCAAGACCATCTCATATTTGTCCCAACAAGTGCAAAATAAATTCACCATTCTCCTTGGCTGTTGCATGTCATGTTGATCAGATGTGATATACGATCTGCTATATATCAACCGATGGCAGAAGTATCAGCAGTGAAAGACTGCAAAATCATTACTAAATCAAATAATCAACAAACTTTAAAAAATGGCCTCGACCTAGACAAATGTTATAGTCAGGAGTATGATAATGCAGCTACGATGACTGGAGCACATCTTGGAGTACAGCAGCAAATTCTGGATATCAGTCTGAATGCTATTTTTGTTCGATGCAACCACCATTGTTTGAACCTACCGTGTGTGCTTACTATAGGCGCAATGACAAACACTAACAGTTTTTTTTTTAAGTGAGGGCAAAAATCTGTTTTTTTTTTTTCATCTTCTACTCATAAATAGTTTCAAGGAAGTCTTTGATACACAATGACATGCAAAGCAAGATGATACTGCTGCCATTAAGTTCAGTCTGGAGGAGGTTATTGATGCACTTCAGGATCTCAGAGCCACACAGAATTTGGATATCAGAGGTGATGCTGAAACTATACTTAAGAGCATTATGTCTTATAATTTCATTGCATATCTGTATTTAAGAATGCCTGTGGTGAAGGAAATCAATGATGCTCAAAAAAATCTACAAAAACTGTGTCTTGGTTTAGGTAAAGGTACAGCAAGAAATGACTATATCTCCATTATTCTTTGGTGAAGAAAGGGACAACTTGGTTATATAGGCTCAAACCAAAGCCATTGAGTTGTTTACCACAATGAACTTCCCAACTGAATGCCAAATGAAAAAGAAATGGAAAATTTCTGAAGAAGAGTAAAATAACTAAACTGTAAGACAACATCAGAAGACAGTAGCTGGAGGTTACTGATCAATTTAAAAATGAAATCAGTAGAATGATCACAACATCTGAATGACTAACTTTCTCTTCATTTTTTAAGTTACAAAGTCTCTTGCATGTTGGAAACAATCAACAAATCAACAACAAAATTCATTTCCTTGCTACATTCTACACAGAGTTAAATGTCCCCTGCTTCCAGGAAGAGATCTGATGACTCCACCATCATCTCAAAAGCTTAAAAAATTTTACAGAAAATTATGTAGCATATTTGAACATGCTAGGTTTACTGAAGTGGATTGTGAAATGAGTCTACACTGAATCTTTGCCAAACTTGACAATTGCGCTGTGTGTGTCCATCTACAAGTAAAGCTTTTCCAAGCTTAAAGTCAACAAAACTTATCTTAGGTCCACCATGAGTCAGTCTAGGTTCAGCAACCTGGCTCTTTTTTCCAGTGAAAAAGAACTTGTGGATAACTTTGCCACACTGAAAGCCAGGAAAGTGCATAATTGCTGAGACCTATTTCTCTGAAACCTTTGACCTGACTTACATTTACAAAACTGGTGTATAATGTAAGTTGTATTGTCTGCAGACTGTCTCCTTTGCTTTACATTTTTTTATCAGTTTAATTCATGCTTCATATGATTAATGGAAGGCTCAATAAAATACCATTTTTGTAACTAGACAAACTATATTCTTTATTCTTTGCCCTTTAGAAGCAGGGTCCATTTCATTTGTTGGAAATTGGAAATAGGCAGAGAGGGTGGCACTTTTTCCCTCTGCTCCAAGTGAAAATTTGTCTCACTATACAATGTGCTAATAGTATCATAAAACTTCAGTCACAAAACTGTGAAGACTAGACAAGCTAAGAATCTTTTGTTTTTCTTGATAAATGGGAATGAGATTATGTCTACTGTTAATCATCCCAGCAAATCATCTTAAAATTCTTCTAAGGTATTTATCTGCTATCCTAAGGGACCTTACTAAACTAAAGGCGACTAATATGCAAGATCCCTGAGACTCTAAAATTAACATGCACGTGTAACTGAGGAGCCACTGAATATTCATGTTATCACATCTGCATGGTGTTGTAAACATGAAGTAACATCTGCTAAAAGACAAAACAAAATCACACAAATACTAATGCATTATCATATTGCGAGACATTTGCTCATCTGGCTTTTGAATCTAGACCAGTCAACTTAAAGCTGAAGCCAGAAACAGAATCATTACTAATAGCAGAATGCAATGTTTGTACAAGCAGAAAAAATGTTGTAATTTTTTCTCAAGATCACAACTACACAGTAAAAGTGGTTCTCTCTGTTTATTAAGATTTTCTCTCTCTCTCTCTCTCTATAAAAACAAACAAACAAACACCTATCTTCATATATGAATGCACCCAATAATAGAACTTTAGCCTTGAACTCCAATTCTTGGAACATTTAAAAGTTAAAGATGCTCTTCCAATAAATTTATAGTTTGTTTTTTTGTTGTTTTTCAAAAAAAAAAAAAACCAGATTCTCCTAACCTTATTGTTTACAGAATTAACTGTTAAACATGATTGCACAATTTGCAAATCAAACTTACAGTGTTTCTGAAGACATCGGAGCCGCTTACATTCCCCATTGAATGGCCCCGATTTCTGTTTCGGGGTCTCAAGAAGTCCTTTGACTTTAATTCAATGGGTTTTTCTTTGGTACCATGCAAGATCAGCTTCCATTTCCTAAGAACTCCTACAAAAAAGGAAAAAGAATTGGTTGTCATAAAATTTACTGCAAAAATGTACTTGGCATTTTAAAGATATAAGAGATGACTTGTTGGAGAGTCTTAAAAACAACAACAACAGAAAAAGTTGAGCATTTTATATTTGCATTTTTGTCCAGAGATTTTTGCTTAAATTGTTAAATCAAGTACTTTGCATATTTCGCTACATGCAGCAATTTTTGTGTTCTGGAATTTTATCATTTGATAAGAATATTAGGCTATCCAGTAATCAGCAAAAAAGTTCAATTAATTAAAACATATTTTACCCTTTGAGGTCACATCTAAGTTAAATTTCACATTCCATATTTAGGTTGAATAAAAAATGATCTCCAGCCAACAATTCCAAAAAGAACTTTGGATCAGACTACAAATTACAACCATTACTCAACGAACATTCAAAATAATCACCATGATTGACTCTCCGTGCAGCATTCTGTATTTCCAAGACCCATTTACCAACTGGGTTTTCTCCCCAAAAATGCACCGACAGAAACGGCCAGTCATTGAAGCTCCCTTCCCTCCAATCATTTGGGCGAGGCGGCAGCAGGAGTGACCGGGTTCCATTCGGAGAGGTCAGGTAGATTCTCACATCTCCTCTGTGGCTGTACACCAGGCTGATTTCGGCTTGTACATGTTCAAGATAGTTCAGCCCATTGTCCGCTGAATTGCAGCCGTCCACATTCAGCTCATATCGATAAGTGTCCTGGATGTCTTGAAAAAGGCTTCTAACATGGAGAATGAAATTAATTTTCTATAGTATTTCACATGCTGTTAGAAAAGATAATATTTTTATATTGTTTTAAGCCAACCAAAAGCAGAACAAAATTATCCTTTCAAAATCATTTTTTTAAAATCATAATTTGAAATCAAAATTGTAAAATCTAAATAAAATAAAATAAATAAAATGTTTGATCTTCAAAATTACCAGTTTTCCACAATACCCATAATTGCTCATCCAGGTACATAAGAAATTATCAGCAACTCCAAACCAATTTTTTAAACTTCATTGCCAGCATTCTAAGTTAGAAGCCAATTATTTGTTTGTTTTTTTTTAAAAATGTCCTTTCTAATCTACTCTTCAATTAATAATGACGACAACTAATAAAGCTTGCAAATGATTGGAATAACTTACCAGCAGCAATTGTTGACAACTTCTAAGCTAGTTTACACCAAAACTACACTGACAGGCTTCCCTCCCCTCACCATGACAGAAAGGCTTCACAAACCACAGCGGCTTTGTGCCTCCCGGTAACACCTAAATTAATCTAGACTATAAAATTGTAAACATGGGTTGTTTTTTTTCCTTGTTATCTTACAAAAAAAATTGCTTTCATAAATTTTCGCAATACATATTATTAGAAAGATATAACAGTGTAAAACCTGTAAAGTAGTTATGAATACTTTTGTGATTCCACTTCAAACAGAAGTATGATCCAATTACCTGCTGTACAGCAACAAGCCCAGCAGATATTTTTAAAATAAAAAAAAAAAAATTTTACTCTGTTAATGACTTTTTTTTCCCTGCAATGACTGCTTTCCGTGTGCTCTTATCTGTTGTTGTTGTCTTTCATAGCAAAAAGATACATACTCTCTCTCTCTCTCTCTGGCCAGTCACTTTATCAAGGCTTGTGTTGGACTTAAACTAAGCTACAGATGCAAATTAGGTTGACCACATGATTTAACAGGTGATCCCTGCAGTACTATATATGACTTGGATAAGCATGTTTGTAGTTAGTCCAATAGCATTCAAAAGAGGCATGATACATCTAGTCGATGTCACAGTGGCCAAGACAGTTTTGTAGGTTGGTTTCTCCAAGGCATCAACCATTGGTCATTTGAGTTTATCAACAATGGCAAAAGGTAAAGAAAATGTCTGCAGTGAGAGGAAACTGTGGCTGCAAACATTAAGTGATAGAAAAAGGAGAGAGGCCGTTAAACAGAACAGTAAAGTCCAACTGACAGAATGCAAGTCAATCCACACCCATCTCCAGCCAGAACATTGCAACAAATAAACTATGGCAGTAGGAGAGAAATGCATAAACCACTGCTAAGTTAATTAACAACATGAAATGAAGCTTTTTTGTGTGGTGCAAGGAGCATAGACTGAGAAAAAATGGCCAAAATTGATGTGGTTTGATGAGTCACCCTTCCTTTTTTTTTTGGAAAGATGGAAAAAAACAGGTTTGGAGAAATCCACATAAATCCCTTGACCCCTCTTGTATGGTCCCATCAGTTCAGGCCTCTGGTGGTGGAGTCATGGTTTGAAGCATTTTACACTGACATACCCTAAGCCCCTTGTTCCCTTTAGATAGCAGAATAAATGCCAAAGCCTACCTCACATTTCCAATCATGTGCATCCAGCGATGTTTCATGTATACACTGATGGAATGGCTACCTCCGAGATGGCGCTGTTCCCATCCACCATGCCCACGTTGTGTGTTCATAGTTTGAGGAACATGAAGATGATTTCAGGCAACTCTCATGGCCAACACAATTGACAGATCTCAATCCAATTGAGCATCTGTAGGATAAACTTGAAAGGTGCAATCACCATCATGATCCTCTGCCTACCTTGTTCCATATATTGCATACAATATTAATGACTAAATGGGGAATATTCCTTAGGACACCTGCCAGCAACTAATGGGTTGTTATTTGTGCAAACGGTGGCCCAACCTATTATTAGTCATAGGCCCTAATAAAATGGTCAACCAGCTCTCTCTTTCTGCATCCAAATAATAAAGTACCATTCACAGCACAGTGATACAATCATTTTCTTGGTAGCAAGTTTCTTCCTATCTACTAATGTCTGAACTAACAGTCACTAAAGATACAGATGTTTCATATCTTATGATAAAGATAAATTAGTGCAGCACACTTTGTTGTTACGGTGGTGCCTGCATTTAGCTTGGTAATGAGAATGTGTAATATTTGGTGTCTGTCTAACAATGACATTTGTTTGACTGCTCTATGCCAAACCATTCCATGTGGATTTACAAGAGGCAATATGCTTTCCTTCCATTACAAAGCAAAAGAATTCCAATAGCCTTTCTTTTCTTTCCCATTGAAGCAAGATGGGGTTCAGCTAACATGTCAGCTAAAATATCTTGCACAGCTACAGAACATCTTTATTTACCTTCAGTTGGTTCTAATGTCAAAATGACAAGAAATTAATGTTTTACAGTGCAGAAAATATAGGTACTGCTCTGAATCAGATAAAAATGAATGAGATAATTTAGCAAAGGTAATGAAGAAGCCATAACAATAGTCACCTAGTCACAGCAGTGATAAAATATTTAATAAAGGATCCCACAAACACAGAGACAGACAGACATCCAGACTATGTTCAGTGGATGAAGCATTACATAGCAACCACTTTGTAGCACTTTGATTTATCACCAAATAGCACTGCTGGGGCAAAGGAACTGACAAATAAAAAAATAATGATGGCTGCTACAATGTACATCATTGCCACAGAATGTATTGCTGATATTTCTCTTTTTCTCTGACGTTAACTTGTACCGTAATGTTCAATGTGAACCAAATGAAGAGCTGGCTGCTACAACTGACCAATCATTCAGGGGCAAAGAGACCTTGTTTGCTGGAAAATTTCATTGATGGCACATCTACTGTGATGGAATAATGGCCAGGTGAATACAAGTCAAACCAAGAATTTAGATGATGATGATCAGCTATTTAGAAACAAACTATAAAAAATAAAAGCTGGATAATCAAAGTTTACTGCAGAATTGATGGCTGCTTTGAAGAGAACTGCAATATTTGAGCACAATTTAAAAAATGGTACTGTACTGTCAACCATCAAATTATTTCTTTGTCTCAACTTCCAAATAAACAGCTGATTTCAGCCATAATCAGTGCAATATGGGAATAAAAAAGAATCTAACTTCCTTGTGCCTAGAAAGAGGACTAGAAAGTTTTATAAAGTGTATACTAACATTGTAATTTTTCATTGTTATGCCCAGCAACAGAGGTACTAATGAGGTTAAATGGCAATGTAGGTAGACAGTGACAAGTGAACAGAATATGCAAATAAAAAAATGAATTTACCCAAAAACATTCCAAATAAATCTACACCACCAGACAAAAGTAAGTTTTTTAATTGATGACAACGCCCATTATTGACAAGGTGCTGTATGGAAGTGGCAAAACACTTACTAATTCTTGTAGAAACCAAGAAAGACTCAACTAGTCAAAAAATTACTTTTAACTAAAATTTGTTCATCTTTCTATTAAAACTGACTTGCATGGAAAACATTCCAAACTTACAAAATCTCTACTTACTTATTATCAATGTCTGATTTCACTTCACATATGCTTTTCTTGGGAAGGAGAGTCCATCGCAAAGCGTAGTCAACCATAGCAGCAGCATTCATTAGACCGTACCCATAACGCAGACTTACTACAAATAGAAAGTTAGTTTGTTGCTTACACGATAATATATAGCAAATATCGACTCAGATTAAAAGAAAATCACCACAAACAAACTAGGTAATTAGTTTGTGGTCATAACCAACATAGAAAAGTTAGCTAAAATAGCATCTAAGGCTAATTTACATGATTAATCAATAGTTAATTTGAGGCAGCTTAAAACTCTTAGATATGTTATCATTTTGGCTGAGAAAAGCAATTTTGTGATTCCAAAGTATGTGCAATTCCCAATACTACTACAAGAGTACAAACCCATAGGCAATGGTCAAGAACTAGCCAATCTAGGTCACATATAGGAATACATTACAGGGTTATACACATTTAATATGGTATGTACTGGATTTCTAGCGAAATATTTTTGAATTACCTAACTAGATGACAACAACTCAAAAGCTCTAAAAATTACATACACATTCTACACGTACAAAATATTTAAAGTACATACTCAAGTATTGTTTGTTCTTTGTCATTGTCATCTGTCAGAAATGAAACAGAAACAAAAACATGCAAAGTAGTTTTAAAAACAAACCCACTTTTTCTTCCTAATCCATTTGTAATCCACTCTCCATCTGCTAATGGTTCAGGCCTTGCTGTCAGTAATGTGATATACTGTACGTCTCGCCAAGTTAATTTGTTACTGCAGTCAACAAATTTACACAATAAAAATTATGCAAAACAAAACAGAAAATAGTTGTTTTTTTTTAATACAAATAAATACCCCTATTATTTTTGCCCCCCCCCCCCACATTGAAGAGAGATATTTTAAAATCAGTAATACCATATACAAAGCACATATGGGTATTTTAATTAAACTAAAATTAAATATGTTCTTATGATTTCACAAACGTTATCAGAAAAGAAAAGAAGTTCACAAAAGCTAACGTGGAATGTTCAAATGCCAATAACTATCAAACTGCTTGTTTCGAATGTACGATTTTAAAAAAGAAAATAAACAGTTCTGACAGACTAAATGATCTACAGCAATGCATGCATATTTGATTAATAGTACAATCCAAAAAAAAAAAAAAAAAAGAGAGAGATGAAAAGATTGAAGTTAGTAAAGAAATTTTTTTTAGAAACCAGTAATAGTAGTTGTTAAAAATTCCATTTCATACTTTGCTTCCAACATCAAGGCCACTATGCCAGCTGCTAGAGGAGCTGAAGCTGAGGTGCCGGTGTGACTGGTTGTACAGGTTTTCTTCAAGTCCACAGTCACCTGCAAATGTAAGAACTACCAGTCAATCAACTTACAGAGGTGTACATTCCACCTGCTAAGTGTTCGCCTTACCAATTCCTAGAAAGAAATCAAAATCGTATTCTACCTTTTTTTTTTTTTTTTTTTAGTTGTTTATACAAACAATTTTCTTTGTTTTTGAAATACAAAACTCGATAAACCATCTTATCTGTAGAAAAAGAGGTGACCCTGATGGGGACAGCATAGTGTTGTCGTAGTATGCCATGTGCAGCCAAGCATTTCCAAATTCAGCAAAATCCTTACCAAAACTCTCCATTTTTCAGATGTGGGAGGAGATGAATGTGTCCAGAAGAAACCATGCTAACGAGGTACACCAGACTGAGTCAGTTCCCTGCAGGAATCAAACTTGGGACTTCGACCTTAGCAGTTCAGTAATCTACCAGTAAATGCATAAACCAGACCGTGAAGCAATGTATCGACATAGGGAATTTCTTTATTTACAAGTATTCTAAAATAATTAAAGGGATAAGGGAATTACATACATATTAAAACTACACAAACCAAACAGCTTAAAACTAAATTGAACCTTTACAATGGAACACAACTACCCAAGTAGTAGCTTTTAAAAACTAACAGAGATGCACATGTAGCATCCCCACCTGCTACTTTTCCTTGTTGCATCATGTTTTGCTAGGTAACTCTCTTCACGAATAACAATATTACCCAAGAGAAGCTGACCACATAGTGACATATTTAACTCCTTGAAGAGTGAATGACTTAGTGGGCAATGGTGTATGGATGGTGTGATGAAAAATTCATGCAAGAGTTCTGCTGGTGAGAGAATATTGTTGGCAGCAGCATATATAAGATAGGCCAGTGATCAGAGAAACAACAAAATGATTTGCACTAGTTACAAGACAGAATTTGCTTCTCTCAAAGCAATAGCCAAAATTCTACTTGCAAAAGACTTTACTGGTGACAGAAAAGAATTTCCTTCAAATGTTTTGCCCATGCTGAAATCCCTTAAAATTGGAAACTTAGCAGAACCAGTATTAAAACAAGCCCCGTCTATTCTACAGGAGACATCAGCTCAAGTAGTTATCCAGTAGATCTCTGCACACAGAGATACTGATTTAAAAAAAGAACCTCAGCTGGCAAAGAAGGTAAAACATATCAGCAGGACCATCCAGTCCAAGGCTATCATTAAAATGAGCTGCAAATGGAAATGGATGTCTTCTCATATCAACTACCAGGCTAACAGATGACTACCATAAGCCACGCAGGACATATCAAGTCAAGACTTCCTGAGGACTGGCCACAACAGGTTACAAACACAACTTCTGTAAGCTTAGAGATAGGTGTCAAATGTCACCAGAGACAGCAATCCCTACAATGCCATTCAGAATCATCAAACTTCTCAAACATTCTTCTGGGCTCTACAACCGCAAATGATAGTGTTCAGGGAAAAAATCATTATAGTGGTACAGCAGAGAGTACCAATGTAGCATACATGACTGAATTAACTAGCAAATAGTACACTTCCAAAAGGTCCAAAGAACTAAGGATTTTCTATTAAGGTCCTGTAAGTCAAATTTGGGGTTGGTCTAGCTTTCAATTTTCTAAGTGCCAAAACCCATCTTTTGCATGGTTAATGCAATTCTAGTAGCATGGCATCAATGTAAAAATACAAAAAGTGGAAGAATCTACTGTGATATGTCCTCTATAGTAGCAAACTATTTTATTACCAATTCTGAGCACAGCACAATACCAAGTCAACCCATGTACTACCTTCTTAATTATAAGCATTGTAATCTGTTGATGTGAAGCTATTATAAGTCATAATGATAGTGGAAATCCACAACTTCATGTCATTTTCATGGTAGAACAGTAAATTCCTATGTAGTATTCTCTAGAAGCAACCAACAAAGACACTCTTTTTAAACTTGTTCTGTCACTGGCCTTGGACAATTTACTGGTATCACATCACTTATCCACCCCACTTCTCCACAGCCATACATTACTACACTAGTTAACTTTCAGTTCCTAAGTCATCTAGAATTTTTCTTTTTTTAAAAGATGACATTATATGAATGATGTAAACAACTAAAAGTCATTTTTCAACTTCTAAACTTATGAAAACTGTGGTACAGTATGTGTTTTATTTTACATTACTTTAAACCAAACAGGCACTGTTGAGGTCAGTATTAAAGACATCTGTGGACTGATATAAGCTTTTATAAATGCATAGATATTTGCATGCTTTCCAAGAATAAGGGATATCAGTGTAGAATATGAAGAAATGTAATGCCTATAGGAAACAGCTTAACCACTGGGTCTCTCTTGATAAATATACAGTAAAGTAATGCCAGCATGCTGACAAATGTAATTCAGTTTACCTGTGTATACATCGCACATGCCTTTCTTATTTATGAGATGATGATATCTCTTGGAATTCTGTTTTTGTGCATACTGAATATCAAATTTAGTAACCTAGAGATATTTAATTAAATACGATTCACTCACAGACTGCAAGCTAAAGGATCTCTAACTAAGAGAACAGGTAGCAGAACGTACATGATTAATAAAAAATAGAGACAGTCCCAGTGGTTGAGGACTGCCAAGGCTAAAGGCCTGAACTCAATCCCTGTTCAACTTTGTTTGGCATACCTCCCTGGCATGGTTTCTTCTCACTCTTCTTCACCAGCCAGTTGAGTGGGTTTCCTCCCACATTTGCAAAAGAAGATTTCTAGTAGGAACTTCCCTGCTAAAGTCAGAAGTGGCAGGACCCTTGTAATGCAGGATAGATAATGCTCTCTAGCAAATAATCAAGACACTGCATTTCCTTGCTAGGACAGTCTGCCTTGTAAAGACTGGTAAACAAAGAAAAAAAGTTAGGTGTTCAAACCTAAAAGCAACTGTCCATTTGACAACTCATAAATAAATATATATATATATTTTTTTAAACATCTTTTTGATTAACATCATATTTTGGCAACAAAAAAAAAATCAAATTAGTTGGCAAAATAAATGAAGTAGAATTAATGGTTATTCTGCAAAAAAAAAAACAATAATAGAGTTTTTAATGCAAAATGTCCCAAACAAAACAACAAATATATTTAAAATATTCCCATTCAAAAACAACCTATTATCTTATAATTCACAGGTGGTTTTTCAACCAAATATTTCTGCTTGTATATCCATCTAATAAACTAACAAGAATAACCATTGGGACAGATTTTTTTTTTTAAGTTATTTTTTCATTGCCCTTTTCTTTTTTCACTAATTTCTACCTGTCCTTTCCTCTGATAACCTTACAATTTCCAATGGTCAACTAACCCTCTAACTCAACCCGACCCAATCTGTAGCATTCACAAAGAAAACCAATGCGTGTTTTATGAAGAACAGAGCACTGCATGAAATAAAATGTGAATCTCGTTGTAAAATTTAAATTTAAAAAAAAAAAAAAATTAATACAAAGAATATATACATTTTTCTGCTCACCAGTTGGTAAATGCATCATCATGATTTCACACCAAAACATCAGTCAGTCATTTACATACAATAACAACCAGACTGTCTCATCAATACATTTTCTAGATTTCTTCATGAAAATGATATGTACTAATTTTAACATTCTACACTTCTTCTTTTACATACACCAAGTCCACAAGGTAGATAACCCTTTGACCACCTGAAGGTGTCGCCAATCCAGCAACACATGGGCCCTGGTACATTTAACTTCAGCAGGGAAATCCGTACTAGAGCTCTTTCATTTTCAGACACAAATTGCAGCTGGCCAAGTGCTAACCAATGCTGGCTCGTGTATTTCATCAGTTCTAACGCAGCTTTTAATTTCTGCTTTAAACTAATCCAAGGTGCTGGGAAAACAAACACCAGTTTTCTTGCAAGAAGAGTCAAAAGATCACATGAGCAGCATGTGGATCAAGTTAGAGAAAAGACTAAAGGGTGATGAACGACTGATAGTTAAAAACAAATTGCACTAGCAAAAAGCCTTTAAAAAGCTTGTTGTTGTCTAATATTTAGCCAAACACAAGCTGGTCTTCTTCTGTGCTCCCGTGACAAGCTAAATGTGCCACATAATGGAAATTGTCTTGGGTTGGTACAGTTATTCAATAAGTTTGATGAGGAATGCTACAAGAAACTTGATTTTGAACAAAATAAAGGCTGCTAGTACTATTCAGGAATCTTTAACTGTAATCCTAACTGCAGTCAGCAGGAGCAGATGTCACTAATTCTTCACTGTGTCAGAAATGAAGGCCAAATCATAACATTTCCTGACGTTTGGTCCAGTCCAGTTCAGAAAACCATAGGAGAGGCTTTCTACATCTTGTGTATGTGTTAGATAGAATCTTCGCTTGCAGATATGGTCAAAACTTGTCACAGCGAAGCATTTCTTTGGTCTGCTCCAGTAAATCTGTTGTTCACAGCATCAACACAGAAATGGGTCATTTTCAAAAATCACGTCTCTGGTATAGGAAAACTAGTGTCAACATTGTCATACTTATTTGTTATCAACTTGATGCCTTCTGTGATGTGTTGGAAGTAGCTGATGTAACAACTAATCCAGTTACATGCAGTGAAGCTAATTACTTGCATAATATATAGAAGATTATTGATGTGATGCTCTTGTTTTCAATGACATTACATTTTGCACCACATTGTCAGCATGGTCTTGCAAAGCACAACTGCTGATGTAAAAGTTCCATTCAACCTGATGAAAAACACTCAAATATGGCTGAAGAACCATAAGAAATCTGGTTTTGAAGATTCTAAGGTTACTGCTTATGAGCTTGCAAAAGTGAGAGCATCAATTCCAGAGTCAAACAGTACAAGTAAACACTTTGGTTATGAAAACACTAATAATTGACCAGAAAGATGATTTTCAGATCAGCTTCTTCAATACTGTGATTAAAACTGCCATTCTACAGCTGGAAGAATAATTTCAGCAGCTAAAAGAGCATCACAGGCTATTTAGCTTCCTCTATAATTTCAAAATGTTTGAACGTAATGATCTCAATAAGTACTGTAAAGAACTAAACACTGCTTTTCAGATGGAGACAGCCAAAATATTGATTAAAAAAACTAGCTGATTCAGCTTCAGTTCTTGAAGACAATCTTACCATAAACTGTGATGGAACCAAGGAAAATCCTGCACTTGCTTCACAGCAATGACCTTAGTGAAATCTACCCTGATACTGTCAATGTGCTTTTGAATTTTGCTGACAATTCCTGTTATAATGGCAGCAGGGAAGTGTAGTTTCTCGAAATTACAGCTAACAGAATTTATCTTTGTTAAAGTATGTACCAAGACAGACTGGTTACCCTGGCACTGCTGTCAAATGAAAAAGGTGTTTCTTAATTAGACTTCTATACTATAATTCATAAGTCTGCTTCTGCAAAAAATGATTTTGCATTTTGTTAGCATTGTTTTGTAAGGGTAGGCCTATTTCCATCATACTATATCGATTTGTTCTGTTCCATTCTTACTTTCAATTTTCATTCATTACATTTTGAAAAGTATGGTATGCAATGAATCCAGGAAATATGGAAATTTATTTGGTATACATGCTTGTGCCCCAAGCAAGGGGTTTTCCTTGGGCCTCACAAAACCTAAGGCCAGCCCTGCAAATAGGCAGAATATAGTAAATACCAGTTTTTTCCAAAGACAGATGGACACACCAGACATTTTAGATAATAAATCATGCATTCATTGCCAGAATCTAAAAAAATGGAAAAAAAAAAAAAAAAAAAAAGACAACGACAAAATCTACTTTTAGTTGTAAATGAAACAAACTTAACTTAAAATGAAAGCCCAGAACTTTTTAATGTAAAAGTAAATTCTTTGTTTTGGTTCTGAATAAATACAAAATGAGACAACACATTTCTGCCAAAAATATAAATTAACTATTGTCATTAATGTGAATTAAAAGCATCCTCTTACAATTTGGGTTTTGAGTAAAAAGTAATTGAAAGAAACCACTTACAATCTGCGGCTCTCCAAATGATCCACTACTGTAGGTGGTCGCTATGGTCGAAGAGCATTCCTCCAGATACCATGGTCTAACACCACGCTGAGATGTACTACTTATGGACAATGTAAATATACTGTTGGTATAACCATCACAATTACAGGAATCATGTGAATTTCCACCATTGCCTGATGCCCATACAAATATTGAACCTTTTCCACCTCTACCCTGGAAAAGTAAGTACAAGGGAGTTTTATACTGTTGCACCAATTTTAACATCATTCTGCTGTCTATGAAGCTTTAATTGTAGCTAGTTTAACCTTACTGGTGGTATAGGGTTACAGATCCCATGATCATGTGCACAAAATGATAGATTTGCTTGCAAAATTAAGACAAATCTACAAAAACAACATAAAAATACCAAAAAAAAACCATAACTACATTTGTTTTTGGTCTGGTGGAGTGCAGAATAAAATGTAGTAGATAGTGCCAACAAATATGGAGTGATCTTTCCTGACCTTACAATAAGAGGGTTGGGCATGGAGGTCTGACTTATTCATTTACCTCTATCAAAAACAGCAATGTTGGTATGAAACCATCACCACATGATGATACAAAGACTGAACATGTGGATGGTGGAAGGAGATGCGGCTGGTGGTGGCCAACTCATGCTGGCCATCACTCTTCTTATGGTCACTCTCTGAGTCAGTCAAGTTAGCTCTCACTTGATATTCTTATTCACTTTCCTCACTAGATGATGTATCTGAGTATTCCTTCTTATCCCTTAAATCAGCCAACATTCTCCAAATTTTCCTTAGAGTCAGTGAATGCTTCATACCACATGAGGTATCACCCACAAAAATTGGAGAGAGACATGTATCATCCATGATAATTAGTGAGATATTGAGGACTGGGAAATTTTCCAGAATTTCTGGCAATAGTGGTGCCTGCTATAGGCCTCTATTGTTACCATAAATTAGTTTGGAATTTAAGCAAAGGCAGGAAAGTTAAACTGCCATTTAAGGGTTAAATGCCTTTTAAAAAAAATTTCAAGATTTTCTAAAACAAAATGACAATAACAACTTGATTAACATTATGTAACCATCAATAATAGCATAATACAAAATTAAAATTTATTTATATGATGATTGCAATAGATCTGCAAAACTTGACTGATTAAAGATAAATAAATTTGTTGTTGGTTGCCACAGAGTATTTGACAAAGGCAACTACTTGTGAGATTAGCAGTTGCTCAATGAATTGATTTAAGTGAAGATGGTTTGAGTTGATTTACCAGCTCTCATTCTTACAGACCTGCATGCATGACTTGATTTGGTTTGTTGTCTAGGGCTATGGGTCAGGCAGTGAGTTGTACAGAACATAATCTTAAGTCATGCCCAAGACAGAAGCCCCTGGTACAACTTCTCTGCTTAGCTGTAGAAGTAAACCAATGCTGGCAGAGAAGAGGAGCAAGAAGACACTATACCGTGCAACGATTGCCAAACCAAGTTATTCTCCAGTGGGGACTGCACACAAGGCCTCAAAGCAATGTTTTGTTGTTTCTTCTTAAAAGGAACACAGAAGTCCATAGAGTTTTAGCATCTCTCATTATGATTCGTGGTTCAGTTTCAATGCTAAAAGCACTAATCAAATTATCAAATGCATGCAAGAGTAAGTATTCTGAAAGATGCTTTTTTTTATCTTCTGAAGTGAGAGCAGGAGAGTAGGGATGTGAAAACTCTAGAATGCCCAAATAGCACATCATTTTACACAATGCACAACTATGATTTACATTTTCAACTACAATGTGTTGGTCATCAATAAACACAATTTCTGTTCTTTTTTGCCACAAAAAAGAAGGCTTAAATTAATGTCCGAAAATAGTAACAAACTAAGAAACAAAATCATTTAAAGCAAAATTGTTTGATTCTGCTCTTTCCTACTTTTAGAAATACACTAGTTATTCACAATAGCATAAAGCAGTAAACAAAAAAACATTGCCTGTAAGGGTACATATAAGTAAAAATACTTTTACTTTTGACATTCAAATGTATAAAAAGATAATAGTAAATAATTAAGCCCAGCATTCCAGTGGCACAACAACTTAGCACTTAAATGGAAAAAAATCAATGACTATTACAGTCTAATGTTACACCAATTTTTTTAAGAAAATTAATAAAACCAGTCCAAGTAATTAACCAGTTAGTTTGAAGAACATAGACAGTAAGATTTTGCAATCAGTTATTAAAGATTAACACACTAATTTATGGAGTAAAAATGAACATATCAGGAAAATGTTTTTTTAGTTAATAAATAATGTAAGGATTTAGAGAGGTAATACAGTTGATGTCCTTAGGTAGAGCCTTTGATATAGTTCTTTATTAGCATTTAATTGAAAAAAAATATTAAAGGAATCGGTATTAACTGGGATTCATTGTTTTGACTTTTGGAAAATAGGAAACAGTGCAATGATTTAGATTGTACTGCATCTTCACTAAAATATGCTGTAAATAGAGTACCCCAGAGCTCTGTTCTGGTACCATCTTATTCTGATTTATGCAAACAACACAGATGATAATGTAAAGGTATAATGACAATATGGCAGAGTCTTCCTTGTGAATTTATTCAATGTAGTGCCATTAATTTCTTTACACAGGCTTCGGAGGGTTGGTTTGAAAGATTGGAGAAATTCATATAAGTTGACCAGCTGACTACCTGCGCCTCTGGAAATAACTACATGACTATCCCTCCCTTTGTACATCTTGTATCAACTTGAAAACTAGTCAGCTTCATCAAGTGGAATATCCAGAGAAGAAAAGCTGCACACACACATTCTGGGGCAACAAACCAGATTTAGAAAGTAATTACTGTGGGAGAGATCCCGGATGTGAACAGGAAGCACCCTGCCTCTTTTTATCAGGTTTTCTGCACAACAGATAATTTTCTTTTGATTCTTTCTGTTCTCCATTATGTAACAGATTTTAATCACTCTCATATCACTTTTGTCTTTTCTGTGATACTAGATCAAAACTTACCATATGAATTCCTTTAACAAAAGTATGAGTAGCTAATGGTCCTGGTCCATCAACCACCTGACCATTATCATCTGGCCCCCAACTGGCAGAGTAGATATCTATGTGCTGAAAGTTTAACCCAAGAGCCTGAGCTTCCACTGCATCAGTGACAAAGCCATCCAACATACGTACTCCTAGAAAAGGTAAAATACATTTTAAAATACACTATCTGCCAAAAACTATTGCATAGTTGTTTATATTAGTTCCAATGTTGCCCACTTAATAATAATAATAATAAATAAGAGTATTGAGAACAACATTAATATCTTGAATCCATGGGTGTTTATTTTTAAAAAAGTTTAAAGCAATACTTCATAATTAATGGTGGTAACTTTTAGATAAGTATATCAATTAATAGTAGCCATTTGGAAAATGGTCCCCATTTACCTCCAATATTGGAATTATAAGCCACTCCAACTCCACAGTAAGAGTTGTTAGCAGTAGCTGATACTTCACCAGCACATCTGGTTCCATGCCTGAGAAAAGAAAAAAATAGAATAAAATTATGCTAATATCTAAACTTATATATCCATATCCATAAAACAGGTAGATTTTATTTTGAATGTTAAAAAATTCAATAAAATTCAAAAACCATAACCCAAAATGAGATGCATCATTATTCTCAGCCCATTAAAATTCAACAGTTGCCATACTTCATCAGAACCCTATATATTTACAGAGTAATTTCTTTAAACATAATGGAGTCCTCTAAAAAAAAATGCCTATCTATCTGAAAAGAGAAAGGGAGAAAATGTTAGGTAGCTGATATTAATTTAATTTAGTTTTTACAAGAAGGCAGAAAGCCTTCTCTCATGGTTATATAAGATTCCATGAAAAAAGCAATGTATATCAATACAAATATTAAACTGATTTATACTTTCACAAATGATAACAAATGTTGGCAATTTATTACATTTATTTATTATCTTATTACTTTAAAAAAATCCTCATATCTAACTGTGATAAATTATCAACCAATTTATAACCATGACCCTTAGTAATATTAACTACAGAAAAACCAAAAAATGTGCTGCTGGTCTGCATGCTCAAAACGATCAATTAGTTTAGAAACTGGTATCAGGTTTCCTCTTAACTAATAAAGCTACTCTTGCAGTTGGTCATTATAGTCTAAATCATTAAAACCTTGTAGCATTTCCACAATTTCCTCACACAAGGACTCCATGCCTATACAGCATGCTCAAGATGCATTAATTCTTTCCAAAAAGTTCTTTAGACATAACAAAAAAGTGCCTCAAACAGGGGTTGGTTCCTTTAAGTCTTTTATCAGTTTTTGTGGGAAACTTCATCAAAAGTCTAAATAACCAGGAATATGCAAAACTGGTATCTGAGATTAGTAAATGTAATTGTTTGTTTATTTCAAAAAAACAAAAGTTTATCATATAAACTAAAACCAAGATTTACGTAATGTAACTATACAAGGTTATTTAAGATTTTCCATTATGTTACTATAAACTTGAAGAAACAATAAAAAATTATTTTGATAAATATAATTTTTTCATGTCAGAAAGAGAAGAATTGGTCATCCATAGATGCGTGGGCGCAATAATTTTTACAAAAATGCTAATTCACGATTTAAAATCTGTATGATAGAATTTTTCTCGATTTCATATCAAATAAACTTTGATGTATGTTCTAAAACTTAAGTGAGACTAAATGGATATTTTTACAAGCTAATGTGCTGAGCATACAACACAACATACTTTCGCATAAGAATCAATCCAGAGATATTGGCTAAGGTCTTGTTTATTTCAATAGTTTTTCCTCCAATTATACCTACTAGCATAACATATTTTGGCTTAAGAGAATTTTTCCTACTTTCAGTTGAAAGGGAGAATTCAAACACCTTTGTATCATGGCTCTGCTTAATGCCTAACTTGCGTGATTGCATTAAATCCCTTTTGACAGAACCCAATGCAAACTTCAGAACTGCAAGATGGGGTAGGGGATCAATGTGTGCTGACATCAAAAACTTATAACCGAAGCCAGCAAAGTCTCTATATGCTGAATTCAGAGCTTGGGTGTATAATTCTTCTGCTAGTTTTACCAATGCACTGTATTTGGCCACAACTCAATTCCCAGGTTTAAGCTGATTAATCTAGCACAATTTGCTCTCAGAAAAGAAGAGAAGAAAAAAAAGAACCAGTGTGTATTTGCCTGCTCACCTACTCATCACTTTCAACGATGCAGCTGGCCCTTGAGACAGTAAACTTGCCGGTTTTAAATATTTCAAAGGCGCGTGACTTTTATTATAGTGTGGATTTCAATCAATCTAAATGTGTTGTTACTTGTATCTCACTTGCCTACAAAGAGGTTTATGATTTCAAGAAGGAACATGTTTGAACAATCCTATCCTTCTACTCACAACAGGTTTCAATTCTAACAAACTGCTGAAACGCAATACAGTGTACAGATGTTTTCAAATCATTTAGAAAGTTTGAAGCAACCAGTCCCTTTCTCTTGATCAGAGAGAAGAAACAGATAGTTTTTTTTTAAAAAAAAAGAAAACTAAATGTACTATTAAAAAACAAAAACAAAAAATAACACTAGTGTAAATTTCAATGATAGAAAAATAGTAAGCTATTCTAATGGAAAAATTCTTTTATAACTATTTTAAAGTGAGAAAAAAGCCTACAACATGAATTCAGTATCAACCATTCTATGCAAATCATATTACCCTTGTTTATCAAATAAAGTACCAGGAAGTATTTATTAGTATTTGTCAATAACTAGTTAATTGAGTTGTCAGAGTCAGAGTAGTAACTGGAGCTTTTTTATTATTTTCATGGACTGAATCCAATACAGAGAAGTATGCTTTAGAAATCTGAAAATTACTCTGAATTAAGGTCTGACTTAAATACAAGTCATTTTGAGACGAGAGATACCTGATGCATGTTTATATACTGTATTCGTTCATTTAAAATGTGTGCGCAATGTGCTGAGCCTGCAAAACTTAAGAAAAAACAAAAAATAAACAAAATGGTTAATCCAAAAAAGTCACAAATCCCATTACGATCCAAACAAACATCAACGCATCATTTGTTTGTTTATAGGATAGAACAACTTTTTAAAACTTCCGCCCCTAACGAATCAAATATGTGCCGTCCGTTCCAGATGCAGTGGGAATATAACTTAGTCACACTGCGTCTTCGAACAGCTTGCTCTCTACTGAGACATGGAAATCTTACCTAACTTAACCATACTCGGGACCTAATCTCCATCTGGATGATGGGCAAATTCTGACAAGATCTTCTACTGGCCATTACCATGGCTGAAGGGGTTGCCATGTCGTGTTCAACAGTGGCCGTTGTTTCTTGCGGTGTGAAAGTAGCACCTGCTAATTAAGTTGATTAAAATGAAGACGGTTAAAGCTAAAATACCAACTTGAACTCAATATCCTCCGAATGGGCTTCACTGTTCAAGACCCTAAAGTCACCAAACCAAGCCAGATCTCAATTGGGATTCAACTATATTCACACATATTATTAATTTCGTATTTTACTGATTTATGTAGGTTTTCTAGTCATCAACAAAAATGAATAATGCAGGGAACTGATTCTGTAGAAGTTAACTTTGATCATGCAATGGACAATCTCTCGCCAGCGTGTATTGTCCACACTTCCACGAGGGTGGCGGAGCAAAAGGAAGCCGCTGATGCAAGTGCGAGTTACTGTAGAGGCCTATGATGCAACCAGGAGTGCCTGCCATGGGAGACAAACCTGCAGTGGTGGCAGGGGGCTATAACATAACACTCTGTGAAACTTCAAGTGTGTTTAATATTCGGATTTGTTGCGAACAGCGTACTTCACAGGTACCTTCTACAAATAAATTACTGGTAAATTCGAACCTTAAACTAGGTAATCGGTAACGGTAAAGTAAAATTTGAGTTCAAACTTGGTACCCAGTAAAGTAAAAGTAAAAAATTTTCGCAAACTCAGTAAAAGTTACTGAACGCAACAATGAAGGTTGCCGCTCACATAGCATCCAGCACCACTATTACTGACATTGTCATTGGAAGCCTAATCTAGATGCACAAAAACTCCTTCATTTGTCTAATGCTATTTCAGTTCAAAATTCCTTATCTTTTTAAGATCATTATAGTTAAATGTTACTTACATTCTTATTTTTATTGCTTGAATTACACTTCCTTCTACTAAAAAATACCGCAGGGTCCACAAGACACATTTTGTTCATCACACTGTTTGTATTTTTAGGGAAAAGAATTTGGAAAACAACTGCCAATCATTTCTAGCATTTATGAAGATTTACTAATAACTGCTTGGGCTTTTCTCTCTCTCTGCTATCTGCCTGTTCTTGTTATCATGCATAAAAAATGCATAAATTATTAAGTGTCTGAAAATAGGCTTGTAACATTTTCCCCAGACACCATCATATGCAGTATAACAATGTTACAGGTATTCAAATTATTTTTCTAAAAAAGAGAGAAAAATTTCCATATGTACCCAAATTGGATTATCTAATATGAGATGATGAAGGAATTATGCTTTACATACCTTTAGTTTGATTGCATAAATAGGCAATATCAATGTGAAAACAGACACAATGGAACAAAAGTCTGATTGATTGATTGATTACTATTATTTGAAGAATAGCTAATTACAACAATATCTGGACCAATTTTATTCTCCTACATGAATAGGGGGAAATTAACTTATCTTATGTAGAACTCACACAATTGCACGTATTCTCCATGGCAAATACTATTACTTAGCTACTGATGGAGCAGTTGCTTCAACCATCTGCACAACTGAAATATTAAGGTTTCTTTTTTTTCTTCTTCTCCAGCTATCTTTTTAAATAATTTTAGTGATGGCGTGCTAATGGAATATGACCAAAATATTTCCAAGGCCTGCTGTACATTACCTATCATAGCCTAAAGCTACTATTATTCATAACAACCAGCTGTGTAGAAAACATCAATTTATTCAATCAATGAGCTGCTCATTGTAGAAAATTCATTAGTTGCAAACATATCTTCAGCATTTAGCTCCAAAACCTGTTTCTCAGTTCATATAACATTTTAAGAGATGAGATTTAGTTTTTATTTATATATTTCAAAAGAAAAATTCTCTGGATAACAAAAAAAGTGTGCTTATTTTGAATGATTCTTCTCACAGCATGTATACTGACAACAACCATAACCCCAATCATGGTCGTCATGGTTTCAACCATCAGTATGTGTCATCCTGAGAGATAACCATTAATGGCTTATTGCTAGAAACAAAACAATAAAAACTTTGCTGATCAATCATTTTTCTTGGTATAAAATTGTATTTGGTAAAAACTTACAGGTTATATCCTGGACAGTTTGAATAATTTCTTTTAAAAAGCTAAAATGAAAACATCATAGTTGAAAAATAGATCTGACTTGAACACTGGTTGCAGGGTGAACAGCCCAAGTGAACGTTGTACCCGTGAGAAGCCAGTCAGACTGAGCGATGGACCTATGGTATTTGTATTCAGTTGCTTCTCTTTTTTAAATTTGTTCACAAAATTTTAATTTCTTTCATACACAATGATGATAACTTAATTTTACTCTAGCTGATTTATGACAAGGTACTAGTATAATTAATCAGCATGTCGTAAAATAGAAATTTTTAATTTGTTTCAGAAACATCCTTTAACAAAAGGTAGTGTGTGTGTCCGGAGAGAGAGAGAGAGAGAACAAAGTGTGCAGCTTAGGGCTAAGTTTTTAAACAGAATCTCTTAAATTCATTAACAAAACTAAACAGCAGCAAAGAAAAGTTTTTAATAGACTATAAGCACTATCTAGAATTATAGTATCAAACAAAAATACAATGCATCCTGCACCAGGTTTCTAGTAAGAACAAATTTTCAGCTAGCAGGCTTTCAGAATTGTGTCTGCATTCATTTTAGAATGGAATTTAAATGTCTTTGTCTCTCTCATATGCAGGAATATACACACAGAGAGAGAGAGAGAGAGAGAGAGAGAGAGAGAGAGAGACAGACAGACAGACAGACAGACATGTGCACTTGCAAAATATCCAACTCTATGCCTGGTCTAATAAATAGTTTGCTCAAATGTTACCAAAATGTTTATGCTGAATTTCCTAAGAATTGTTTTCTTTCCTTAATCATTGTTTGGAAAAGCAAAAAAAAAAAATCAACATTTGAAATATTTCTATCCACAATCTAGCATTTAAAACAAATGAAATAACATAAAATACAAGTACAAAAGTCTCTTTCCAGACAGCACTTAGACATTTTTGTATTGTTTTAAGTGGCAGATTATGATTGGTGATATCATATTTTTCAGCATATAAGTCAAAACTTTCTCTTATACTCCAAACTGACTCACTGAAATTGCTTTTATAAAAAAAAATTAAAAATGACAGTGCGTTATTTTATAAAATAAACTGTAAAATTGTTCATTTGAAGTAAACTACAGAAATTACTGCCAGAAACATATTTGCCAATTGGGTAAGCAATTCACTGTTAATGCACTCCAATCCTAATTATAGTATACGTATAAATACTCCCAACAAATCCTCTACCTCATCTCAAAGCCTATTGTAAAGTCATGCAAGTTGTACACAGCAGCTTTATGGAAGTTAAGTTTGCTGAAGAAAATGGTGGTAATATGGCTATGTAAGGAAATATGTCGTCAACGAGAAATGTGTTAGGGACTGGCATAAAGTGAAGAATACATCACAACTACAAAGAAAACCAAGGCAAATAGCAGCTGCAAAGCTGGGTGGACTAACATTCAGGATCAGTTGGAGGAATACATGCTAACCAAACACGCTATGGGTAGTGAACTTAGTACTGTACAGCTGAAACTAAAAGCCAAATAAATTGCAACTGATGATTGCTGAATTAAAATTTCTCCCTATTCTTATTTTGCAGATGTACAGTATTCACCATGGTGATTTTATGGGGATGTCTACCACATTATCCTATCAGACAACAGCTGAACATATTGATCATTGTGTTAACTTAATTGTGAACCCCAAATGTTAGACAAGTTGAAGCCAAGCTGAATATCAACCCATGCTAACAAAAATGAAATTGTGAGTTGGATTTATGAATTTGAGTGCTGTAATATCTGAAAATCAAATAAAAATGTGTTAAAAACAAATAAAACTGACACATTTGGGTTTTTTAAGTAAGCAGTTCAAAACAGCATAGATGAAACAAGATCATCTAATGATCACTATCAAGCAGTGACTAAAAATTGGGCTTTCAATACAAGAAATGATAATAACATTTGCAATTTATTTCAGATATCCCTCCATGATTAAAACATGTTGAAAAATTATTTAAACACCCCATTTAACTGGAAGACTGTCCCACAAAGTAGTTCAATGATATGCACAAACAGTTTATCAATATTCATGAGCTTGAAAGTACCGTAGACAGGTAGATGGAAATATAATGCAAGTGTTATTGAGGATGTGATGTACTGTTTTCATTGGTTGAAGGTTTGGCTAACTACCATAGTTGATCTAGCCTCATATGGTACTTTAAGGTCGATTCTTTATAGTTTTAGCACCAAGACTTAATAGGCATTAGACTAAAAAATTTTAAAGCAATCATGCCACAGAATTTAAAGATTAGGTCACATGGAATGTAAATTAGGGCTATGGGCTAGTGCACAGGGATGGTAGGAACCCTAAAAACAGCACACAATGCAAATAGTGATATGGTTTCAAGTGATCTGGCTTCATTAAATTAAAGTTTGAGGTTGAATGAAAACAAAATTCACTAAAAAAGCAAACCAAATTTTTTTCTGGTGAAACTTCTGTGAATGTGCTAGCTCAATGTTCTTGGATGATCATAAGCAGCTTTCGAGAGAACAGATTCACCAGCGTACTGCAGATAGGAAAATGACAGAAAAAAAAAAAAAAAAAAACTGAGAAAAAACCAAATGAAGCATTTAAAGCAGAACCATACCGGTTTTCATCTGTTGTATCGTAACGAGGGGTTGGATCATCGTCCTTTCCATTTACATCAAAACTGGCTTTTGGGTCCTAGAACAAAAGAGATTAAAATTAAAAACAAAGCCAACATGCGAGTAGTTGAATGTTCCATAACAAAATCCCCAATTCCCAAGGAACATCTACAGCACAAATCCCAAAAATATTAAAGTTCATTTTACACACAAGGAAGCCAATATCTGAAACCATTTCATTGTTATTTTGTTATACCTAAATGCATGTAGAGTTTAACTACTTTTATTTTTTTTAATGAGTTTCTTTTTCTCTTTTTAAATTAACACCTTATTTATTTTTAAAAATCCTTTTGGCAAAACAAATTCAGCACTGACTCTGCTTTATTTATTTATTTATTTATTTTTAAAGTGCATGCAATGGCCTGAAAACACCAATGACTGCACCCCTGACATTGTTCTAGGGAAGATGATGAGTGAAACACCAGGAATAGAAAGTAAGTTCCCAGTAGAAAGGAGCCCATGTTGGACAAACATTGCCACCAAAAAGAAAAGAAAGTGACATCAAACACAACACCTACAATGGCCAATACACTATATATCATCGTGCACCAGGTACATTTCAATAAACAATCAATCAAAAGATAAAACCACATTCAATAATGTGGCTGACACAGCATCAGTGGTTTCTCTGGTTGATTATTAAGTGTCACATGATATCATTACCTGTGTCAGATGAGTGCAGAGACCAACTCAGGTGTCAACCAGATTTGAAGGTAATTTACCAAAAACTAGGTTAGAAAAGCAACTAACTCGCAAATAAATAATTGTAATGCAGCATTTTATTTTTATAGTTCTGGAAACATAAGTAAAACTTGGCAACTGCCAAAGAAATTCTAGAATTTATCAAATTCTTCCCTTTTTTTTCACACTAAGTCTAAGGGTTATGCTTGTTGTTCTCAAGCCACAAGACAGCAGAGCAAAATGCGGAGAAAACCAAATTAATCCCATGATCAAGGAATATTTTGTAATGATAACGCCACGTTTAAAAGAGAGTTTTTCTTCTTCTTCTTCTTCTTTTGGGTCTTGATTATCAACCATATTTCATTTAAAATGAGTGTCATAAATCAAGACAGATCAACCTCCAATTTAGCTTTAAAAAAAGAGGAAAACAATGATTGACTCATAATGAAATTTCAGAGAGTTAAAAATATTACCGGTTTGTACATTTTGATGTTTTCAAGTTACCTTTGATTATGCTAATGAACATTTTCATTCAAACATTTTTAGATCTTTCTTTCTTTCTTTTTTTTTTTTGATTATCAGGATATACAGATTTGTTGCAGTTAATTGTGGCAGTATTTGCCAACTGTCTCCACTTATTCACCTGCTGATGCTATTCTTGTTTACATTAGCTTGAGTCTATTTGAAAACAGGATGCCTGAATATAATGCTTACACAATTAAATCAGATCTTAATGGCTTTTTTGATATAATTTTTCAACATTACCTTTTTTTTTAAAAAATATCTTAAACTAAAAATAGTTTAAAATAAAGACAAAAGCAACAACACAGTGATAATGATAAACATTAGACACAAAATTTTTAAAAATAAAATAACTTGGGTTTTGTGACAAATTGATCTTGCTCAGGGAATTTTAAAAATGAATGTTTTTCTCATTGTCTGCAAGGAAATAGTGGTAGCAAAGTATTTCTTAATTTCTATCTACTCATCGATCATTTGACATTTATTCACTTTATGAAAGCCTGCTGAGCATTTTTTTAAAAAATGTATTCCCATTAGCAGTCATACCGGAGAAAGTGTATGTAAATAATGTGTTGGATAGAACAATAGCGATAACTGTCATAAACAATCATACGACAAATCCTCTAACATGTCAGGATGATACAATAGCCTACCAAAGTGGATCAATGTCATCACCAAACTTACTGACTATATTCCTTCTGCAACACTTTCACTAAATTTGGTAGGAATGCAATGTTAGCAAATAACAAGAAAAAGAAATTCTCACACAAAAGACATTGTCAACAAAAGCATTGTGTTTGAACTGTAGTAACATTTTTGTGACAACTCAAAAGAACTTGTTGATGCAGAAAACCAACTGCCAACTACAAGAACTCTTGTGAATGGTCGTGAACAATTGAAAACAGCATTCGTGGCAGAACTCTGGAATAGAGAGCTTATTCAATGCTGCAAGGTCACTCCTCTTCAAAGTGAGACTATTGAGTTGTTCACTACAACCACTTTGCTAAATTCACTAAACTTCAATGAACATCTAAGAGATCAATTTGATGAAATTGAAATCATAGCAAAAAAAAAAGATACCCTTGATTTATCAGACATGCAAATATGAAAACAAATGTTAGGCAACAAAGATGCCAAGTATATGAGTCCAAAACAACTAAGAAAACATTCCCAGAATCTATCAGCCCAAATTCTTAAGTAGAAACATTTCTGAGATCATGTACAAACTAAAATCATCACCTGTGGAATACCGTGCCACATACCAACTGCTATCCAAAGACCTCAGTCTTCAACAGGATTTTATCATCACATATCGTAAAAAGCTAAGAAATGGTATTGCTTAGCTCATTGGAAAGTGTAAAATAAACATTAATGCTGAATTTGCTCCTGAATTTGAACACTTTTTTTTTTGATTTCATCAGATGCACGGATTTACAATCAAAAATAAAAATCATAACTTTTAAAGTTCATTAAATTAAGAATCTTGTTACAGAATTTCCAAATTACAATATTGCACTCAGAAAAATCCTGACTCTCATTTTAGAAGTAATCTCAAAAAAAAAATGCATTTTGATCAACTTTTGGTCAAGAGAAATTAAAATGTCTGGTCATTAAGGCAATTGAAAGCAATGTTTGCCAGTTTGAACTTTGCAAATATTGTATATGAGAGTGGAATATTATTCTAAAAATTAGTCCTTGGTTAATTTTCCTTTAAAAATAGCAACAGATTTTGTGAGAGAAATTACACCAGTGGTATGTAAAAAAAACAAGAAAACATTTGGTCTACTTTACTAGCCCGTACTCTTAAGAAAGGCAGTTGTATAAAAGCACATTTTTCCCTGTAATGGTAAATGCTTAAAATCAATTAATTACAGTGATGGATGTTAGGATAAGAACAGAAAAAAACTAGTTCAAAATAAAGCCATTCTTCAGTAATTACTATAATCATATAAAAAGCAGCTCAGCAAAAATCAATGAACTCTAAGTGTTTCCTAATTCAGTTTCATTAACATAGAAATCATGATTTATTAAGAGTAGCTAAAGTTGAAGTCTACTAACTTCAGCCTCTGCCAATCATTGTTCTATCAGATAATTACAGATAAGGAAGATGGCAATGAAGCTCTAGAAATTAGGTGCTGCAAATGATAATAATAAAATTACACATTTATATTAATTTGACATTAAAAAAAATATAAGAAATATTTTCTCACCACAAATTTGTTACTGTCTACTCAATGAAGCACAACATTTCCGTGATAGTTTTTCTTGCAGTATGCTTTGTCCAATGCCACTGAACTTACTCACAGCAAAACTTGCACACAATTTTTTATAAAGATAGTGCCATTGCACAAGGATATTACCAATCTCTTGGCCCTCTCACTTTTACCCAATGTCCTGAATTATTACAACAAACTGAGGTATCTGGGCTGCCATAGGTGACAAAGTTCTCATACAAATTTAAAGATATTGAACACACGTTTTCATTTTTCACAATTATAATCCTCTAATGAAATGGCTGTCGTGTGTTTGTATGCAAAGATGGAGCCAAATTGAGAATTGTGAAAAATGTTAAGGTCAAATCTAACATTTGGAAGTACAATGGATTAAAGAAAAAATATCATGGCATCATCAAGGAGAATGTTGTGGTTTGTTGCAGTTGTTAAATGTGCTGAGAAAGTGGAACCCCAATTTATCATCGCATCTTTATAAGCATAACCTAGTGCTGTTGACCACAAATGAAACAAACAAACAAAAAATGCATCTACCCTCCTTCAGCAACTCAAGTGTTATTTCAGATTGTGGTGAGCAAGGTAACTTCCCAGATGTCTCAAATGACTACAACTGAGATATTTGTAATTTTGAAAATATACAATGCAAATTCCTCTCCTGTAATATAATTGTGGTATACCATGATACAGAATTTTTCATGGTATCGAACCCTAAAATATATAATTGGACTCATCAATAAATAATGCATCAATAAAGAGGAATACTTCAATCAAAAAATTCTTGTATCATAAAAGTTTTAAAATAAATTTCTTTTAAAAATATGTATTTCCCATCTATATGCTAATATAAAGGTATGCTCTAATTAACTGACTATATACAAAAATATGGGATATTTCAATGATTATATCCACAAGTATGGCCATCAGAGTATATTATAACACTTAGCAAATTAGCAGAAGTGTGTAGTAGTGAATTAGGTGTGTGAACAGTGTACACATGGGTGGACATTTGAAACAAAGATTCCTATTTGCAATTTTGCCATGACAGGGAATCAAAAAGAAAGAAGACAGATCTAATTATTAGAAAAGGCATGCCTTGCATATTAAAAGTTTGTAGTGTTTAAATCAGGAGATACAAAAAACACCATGCAGCTAAAGAGAGGAGAAATCTGAGACCACCGTTCTGTATGCCACAAAACAAAGATTGTTGAAAAGTCAGATCAACAACTGTGTAAGTAAGACAAGGTTACTAAAACTGGTACACTTTGAATAATGTAGTTAGGGTTAGGGTTGGTAACTTTATGCCGGATCTGTTGGCCTACTTGCCAGCACAGAGAGAATTAATCAGTCAGTATTGCTAACATTTTAATACTGACAAGAAAAAAAAAAGGCCAGCATAGACTGAGCTGAGAAAGCTAGGGAAGAAGAAAAGGAATAATTAAAAACATTGCAACCCTTAATCACATACATTTTAATTATTTAAGAAACAAAACACCCAACTCTCCTGAACTATAATTCTCTTTAGAAAAGGATTTTGAGTGAAAGTGTGCTGAAAACACAGAAAATTTTATAGAACAAAAAATTTTAATGCTATGATTTTTGTCAAAGGCAAATAGTTTTTATTGGTAATTTTTAAAAAAAGTACTAAAAAATAGAATAGAATTCCAAAGTTTTAATTTAATGGACTGTACTCAACAACATCCAGGGGAATGCCCTGCCCATTTAACTTTTTAATCTTAATCTTTCCATCAAGCCTCTAATGAAATTGGATCTTTCCACAGTCTTTATGTAGCACAGTGAATGTGTGTGTGGGCAAAAGGTTTCCAGTTTACTATGCCTTCATGTCCCTTTTTTAAATTTTTTAGCTGGGGTGCTCCCTATATAAAACAAACAAACAAACAAACTACTCACATAGTTGTCCTTAAGATCAGGATGATCTTTCTCTATACCGTCATCCAAAATGGAAATAACAACACCTTTGCCTGTGTATCCAGCCTTCCATACAGGCAATACATTCATGTCGTAGCCCTTTTGCGCTCCACCATGCTATGGAAAGAAACATTTTTAAAAAGCTCATATATTATCATAAATGTTTAAATAATTTGTGTTTATTGCATGCCATATTTTTTAAAGATAAAAATAATATAGCCTCCTCCTACACACAAACAAACACAAGCACACCTGCACATTTATCACCAAAGGGTATATAAATCCTCTGTTTCAGATGTGACCTCCTAGATGAACCTTCCCAGGCACTGGGGACAGAATGGCTAGGAAGTGATATTAACTAAAGATCTTTATGACAATGATGTCAGTCAGCCAGACAGTCATTATCTTCAGTGATCCTTATACAATTTGGTCAAAGACAATTGGCCTATTGTGATTTGTTAAATATCTCAATGGAGTTTTACTATATTAAAGAGAGCTCAAAATCCAGGTCTAACAACTGAGGAGTTCTTGAACTCACCCCTGAGAATCAAACTAATGTGTCCAATAGGATATATTGAATCTCTTGGGGGTCAAGTTGCTAATAAATTGCCATTTTCAAAACTACAAATAATACAAAAATCATACATACTTATTTAACATTTTTAGCATATATAATGTTTTTAAAATAATAATTGTTTTCCTTAAGTCATCTTTATTATATCATGTATTACTCCTGTATGTGTTAATACTGAGTTCTGAATAGACCTGTAATGATTTGCCAGTGCACCAATGAATTGTCTTACCACAACATGCATATCATATCATGAGCAAGACATCATAATAATGACAAATACATAGATCTTATTAACCAATTGTGGCAATCCATATAAGGAAAAGGTAATCTACACCTTTGAACTGAAAGTTGGTTGAATGAAAAATCGAGCAATCCATACAAGAAAATACAGACTGGTTATTTAGCCAAAGTGTGTGTACACGTGCTTAGACCAATAAACTAACCTGGCCATATAATAAAACTACATAGATGCATGGAACCACTTGTTTTTGATTAGTGCTCCATTCTATCTGCAATTTTAATTCTCCTATTCATGGTGATCTAGATCACAAGCTGTAAGACTGATCAATAAAAGGCCAGCTCTGAAGTTTAAACATGAGAGTTTTAGACCTGAAAGCCACATGCCATCGACCATATTAAAAGAAAAGTAGATTTTCTTCAAAGATCCCACAAAAGTATAAAATGTCAAAGGAAATTATAAAAAAAATGAACCCCCCCCCCCCCGGACCAGCTCCGTGTAAATCCACAGTTTGGAAATACTTTGGATTTAAAGTGATCTGCGATGGAAAGAGGCAGAGCGTCAGCAGAAACAGTCTGATATCTTGGAAATGTTTCATGAAGCTGCATCACAGAGGGGAAACAACGGACATGAACATTCATCTACAATACAACTGTTCAACTTCAGAATCAAACCTGTTAAAACTAAGTTACTTATTCCATAGGAAACTAGAGATTGCTCCCCTCCACACACATGCAACAACTAACTAAGAAAAATGATAATATCCACATTTTTATCATCCATGACCTAAAGCCATACAGTCTAGTTAAAAGCTGTTTTCATAAACCTGACTGTGTCTTGGTTCTGAACACCTCAAAGTGCCTTCAAAGCCATACTTCAGTGATGAAGTTGATGGAGGGAAAGAGCTGGAAAAAACTGTTTGTGTAGCTTTGACAAATGATGGATAAACCCCCAAAATGGAAATTTAAAGAGCAGTGTTATAAACTGTACTTACAGTGATGGCCAAAAGTCTAAGAACAGCAGCAGAACAAACTTAGAACATGTAAAAATAAACATTCCAGCATGGTCATTAGCATAATAAAAAAGAAATTTCTTGTTCTTTAGATTGGCATATACAACAACATGATTGGTATTAAATATTTTGCATACGCTCCATTTTTCTTACATGATGACAGAAATTTTAAACAGAAATCAAAAATTCAAAATAGTATTAGTATTTGGTCATATAGCCAAAAACAACAATTACAGCTCGATAGCACTTTTGCATACAGCCCACACAACAAATAAATCAGCCCAAGCCAAATAAATAATTAGGAAAAATTTACCCAAATTTCTGGGCTTTTTATCTTAATAGCTTTGTTTATATCATTCATAGATTCTATATTTAACTCAAATCAGGACTCTGAGCTGGCAACCAAATGTTTTGAATTACTGCCATGTTGAAAATCCAGCAGTCCTCAGAATATTGTCCTAGTACAGTGTTAAAAATGTTCAGATAAACAAACTGATCCATTATTCCACACCCCCTACTTTCCACTTCAAATAAAATGCTTCACCAAATTTTTGCTGCATATAAGTCCAACCATCTGATCCCAACCTCTGAAACTATGATTCATTGAAGCAGAGCACCCTGGCCTACATTTTCAGACTCCAATGCAAATGGTCCTTGGTGAACTGAAGCCAAGACTTTAGATTCTTCAAGGAAACAAAAGGTTTCTTCCTGGCAACACACCCAGTTAATTTGAAATCACAAAGTATCTCTCGACAGTTCTCACAGAAAATGGTAGGTCTTCCAAATCCCTTGAAATGTCAACAGATGTCTTGAACTAACTGTTCCAGTTTGGACAGACACTTGCCTTTCTGATTGGTCTGAGCAACAGTTTTTCGGGATCTGCCAGTTCTATGACATTTAATGTAGCCACCTTTGTGTTCATGCAGCTTCTAGGCTAGATAACAAAGCATTTTACTGTATTTGACCCACTTACCAATCTCAGATTTCGAGTGTTTTTCCTGCACAACCCCAAGATCCAAACACTTTTTTTTGGAGTTATATGGTCTGGACTTCTTACCATTGTAGAATGATAAAAGGTTATGCATTAGTTTTCTATATCCTATCATTTCTAAAAAAAAGAAAAATTTAAAAATATATAAGCAGTTTATGTTGGCATTCTTAAACTTTTGTCGCCATAAAATTGTCATAATGTAAGAAAATCAACTGTTTGCAAAAATATTCTTTATTTACATTAACATGATTTGTAGTAAATGAGAAATTTCTTTTCTATCAGTGTTATGCCATGCTGGAATATTTATTTTTACATATTTTGGATGTGAAATTATCTTTGTTCTGCCATTATTCTTAAACTTTTGTCCATTAATGTATATCAGATACACAATAAAAAAAATTTAGAACTAGATATGAAAGTGGACTGCAACCACAATGGATGTTTTGCACATTCAATCAATTTTTTTTTACAAAACAGGGATTGGAGATGTACAACCTTGAACATTTTTTGTAATTTGAAAAGAACAGCATCAAAATTCCACTGAAGTATAAGAGCCTCTACTATCCTCAAAGAGAAATTTCCTTTGTTCAACTTTGATGCCCCCCCCCCACCAAAAGTTAAATACAGATGAGTCAACAAGGTGAAAAAGTACAGTAGAGATGTTCTGCCACAGTCTGCTGTTTCATCCTGACGTCAGAGAAAGTTCAAAAAGATTCGAATGATGTGGTTACTTTGTCTGAAATTTTAAGTAACACTGAATTGGATATAGATGCTTTGAAGTCAATAAAAACAATCATTACCTTATTGTGTGAAGCTAATAGTACCACTGTCTCTTTGATAATGTCCCTCAAGAACATAATCATGAAGGCTATGTCACCACACCTAGATGACAGTACTTGTCCAAAAGACCAAATAGACCATTTACATATTGCCAAGATATGGTTATCAAGATGAAAGTGCTTGCAAATTTCTGCTTAAGTCAACAGCATTTGATTCAAGATTTCACTCTATCTTTCAGCAGTGGTGAAGAAAGATGTGTTATCTGACATAATGAGGGCTTAAGACCGTCACTGAAGCTAATGACAATCATCAAGTGCAGTTACTCATCTAAGCTTTATCTTATTTCGCAGGTTATATAAAAATTTTAAGTTTACACTGCTTTACATATTGAGAAAAAATACAAAGCACGACTATACTAATCAATCTTATTTCAGAAATTTTGTCAAACGTTTGCACTGCTTTACTTTTATTTTTTAAAACACATTACAAAATTAATTATTGTACATTTAAAGCTGAAAGCAGATCCAGTTGAGAACCCTCACCCTGAACCAGAGCTACCTCTTTGCTAATGTCTCCATCACAAACTTTGATCTAGGACACTCACTTCAGTAACAAATTGAAGACGATGTACACCAATATAAAGCAGAGCCCTGTGTTTCACCTGACAGTATTCCCTTGGACTGGTGAAAATACCACAAGCAGAAGTACCCGGTGTAAGATGAAAGAGGAAATAAATGGAATTCCATTATACTGTTCACTTTCTTACTTTAATCAATGTCATACGATGCATCATAAAGTTCTGAATCTCACCACCTTTTGAGATTTGGTACAGTCATCCCATACTTGATTTTCCTGTGCCAAAGGCAGCACATAATGTGGATGAAAACCTAGACAAGTTCCTCATCCATAACCAGTTTCCATAATTACAAGACCAGACTGGGTATGCCACACACTTAGCAATCCACTTCCAATGTAATTTTTCTGTTATCTATACTATTTGGTATGTACAGTGAAATTTATTTTTATTCAGAGTAAATGTAAATGTGATAGGATCACCCGATACGGATCAATACAACTAAATTCAGCCACATCTAATAAGAGCAGCTTTAATGAGTGAGAGGTGGTTTAATAAAAAGCTATAGTAACTCAGAACTGAATTTTAAAATTAGGCATGGCCAAATCCCAGATATTGCTTCAAGCTGCTGATAAGAGGATTAAAAGAAATATTAGAATCAGAAAAATAGCAGCTGTAAGTTTTACATCTTTCTGATATCAAGATACCAACAGCAAACTGCCAAGAAAGTGATTATGAAAGACTCAAAGATTTAATAAGCAAAGTACTATCTTATATTTGTTTATATTTCCTCCATCAAATGGCTAGGTACAGAAAGTAATGAAAGCATACATTTTCATGCCAAAAACATCATTGTTTAACTAAACAAAATTACAGGTAAATTATTTCAACTTCAGCCTTCAATGCTAGAGTATGCCACCATGCAAATAGTCTAGCTCCCTCTGTTAAGAAACTTCCTCAGGCTCCCTCTTTGCTAATGCTGGTTGAAAATATATCAATTGCCTCCCCAAAGCTTGCATCTGACACCAGCCTTGTCTTTCTTCTGCAACTTCATAGTTGATTATATGATTAATTGCTTTATTTGTAATTTTGTCATCAACTAGATAAGTATATATGCTGGTTGAGGCTCTAACTTTCCAAATGGCTATGCACTGCCACATGCTCTCATTGTACAGTATGCCAGTCTCTTCAGGATGCATATATCCTCAATCACTGCCTCCAATTTTTCCAAAGTTGCAATCTACCCACTCCTTTTCCCTCCCTTAATTTTGCTAACCAGGCTAAGTAAATCCATTATGATCACAACTCTGTCCTCGACTGTAGTGTTACTAATTGCCTATGCCAAAGCATCTTCAAAAGCCTTGACCAGGTCTGAACAAACATTGTTAACCCTGTCATGTCATTAACCATTTCCAGAATGCATACAACCTCAACTGCCATCAGCAATTTCTTCAAAGCTGCAATCCAACACCACCTGTTTTGCTTGTGCACTTTGATAAAGAATAGGATATGCATCTTCAAGCTAAACTAACAAACAAACTAAATGGTCGTGTGATTGTGCTGAAATCTACAGAAATAATAGCTATAAATTCTGTAACTCTGATCAGATCAATCAGATTTTCCAGCAGGAGCTAGACAGACATTTATTTAAATGCATTAGTTAATGAGAAGAAAAATTATTTATTTTGATAGCATTTAAATCTTTCCACTAGCCATGCCACTTGGTATTATTTCATACTTCCATTCCAGGAACATCTTAGATGTCATCATTCTTAGTTGTTCTTTTACATTTTCTTTTCAAACCAGTTTTCTGCAGGTGCTCTCACATTCATCCATGTCTTTGTCAATGACTAACTGAAAATGCCACCCACTTTTGCCAAATCATCTGCTTTTTTTATTTTGTAAGATTCTGACATGTTACAGGGAGTGTCAAAAATAAAACAAAGCTGCAATCCCTTTTCACACGACTGCTTTCACTAAACTCAAGTGCACAGAAACCTCCAATGGTGACCAAAGCTTACCTGTGAAATTTGCATATATTCTTGCTACTTTATTACTTCTTTTCATCTGTACCATACCCTTTCACATTTTCTGATTTCCTTTCTTTTTTTCCCTCAATCC
This sequence comes from Nautilus pompilius, assembly GCA_018389105.1. Classification (NCBI taxonomy): domain Eukaryota; kingdom Metazoa; phylum Mollusca; class Cephalopoda; order Nautilida; family Nautilidae; genus Nautilus; species Nautilus pompilius. The sequence goes on from JACATO010000320.1 coordinate 850,352, forward strand.
CAAGCATAGTCATGGTGGCTAAATTTCTAGCATTGCTCTTCAAATGACAAAGCTAACATTAAAAGGCGAACATGGGCTCATTCTGATTTTCCAGGTACTCCAAGGCCATTCAAAACAATCTCAACATCAGCTTCTTGGTGTTTTCTTCTTGTTTTGGTACTAATAATCTCTCGGAATGGGTGACTTCACTCTGATTCGCACCTTTGTTGTGGTTAGGATAAAACTGATAAAATAGTTTCTAAACATCTCTCGCAGTGCTAAATGTAGGTTATTATAGTTTCCCTTTCATTTTGGTGAAATAAGTTTTTTTTCCACATATAATAAAATAAAGGTGCTATTTATAATATGAATAAGTATATTTATAAAATATAATGAATTTACTCTAATGAAAGTAGAATTATAGTACATATTTAGCTCTATTTTTAAATGAGTCAGAAGTACTGAGAGCTAGTGAGCAATTTCAAACATTGGTTAAATACCCTTCATATTAATAAAACTAAATTGTTTTCCTTTATTTGGAAGAGAGAGAAGTGGTTTTCTCTATGGCACTAACAACTAGCATCTTTTTGTAAGTCAGTGCAAACTCAATTCTTGAACAGTGTTAATTTTTCTCTTGACCACTAATGAAGTCTTAGCTGTTTTTAACAAATGAATGTCTAAATATAACTTCTCAAAAGTCCTGCACTTCAAGCATTTGATTTCCAAAATTTCTTGACTATCCCACAATGCAATGCAGAATAGATGCCAAAATAGAAAAATGCTCTTTAATCATGCGGTATCATTCACTGTTGCTACAGATGTACAACAATAGATCATGAACAAACTGATCGTAAATGTATGAGCACTCAAAGCTCTAGTCACTAAAATTGAAAACCAAAGTTAATCACATCCAAGCAGCACACGAATGAATATCCATTTGTTCTTGCTGATAGTCTACATGTCAAGCCTGATTGTAGCAGCCTTCTCTTGATATCTGGCTGCCAAAATAGTGTTGCAAGGTAATTCTCCATTATATCATCTATCAAACAACAAATAATTATTTCTGACAAAAATCTAAAGAAAATTCACTAATAAATTCTCATCTAGACAGCGTGTAATGATGGCCTTCCAAAAACTTACAAGGTGTTCAAATTTCAAGAAAAGTCAGTCATTGAAATTTCAACTAGATTTTAAATATCTCCAAGATGGCAGTGATGGAAAAATACTCCACTCTAAATGAAAGTAACATGCAAAAGAAAGATAATGAGAAACAACATAAATCATTCCATTTAAAGAGACTACTGCTGTTTGGGGTAATCACTTTGCCAATACTTCTAGTTTGCTTTAATTTTCACAGTTAGAATGAATTTTCATCTATTTGCAATTTTTAAAAAGTTTCAAAACAAATGTAGTGCCCTGTTTTTTTAATTTTACTACCGCCACAAATAAATGTATCAGACCAAAATGTACACAGATATTTTACAATATATAACACGTTTTTATAATCTTTCATGTTATATATTAATTTCCATGAGATGTTGCAGGTCATGGACAAGAAAATACTTTAAACATGTTCTTCATTGTACATTATATCTTCCCTGAAATTTTCAAGTTGTTATGCTTTTTAGTTAAAAGTTATGGTGAAATTTATAGTCAAAAGAGGATAGTGTATTGTTTTGTTGTGTAAGATGATACTTTTCCCCACTGGAAGTCTTGGCCTCAACTTATACCTCAAACCAACTTATCTATGGATATGGTCATTAAAATACATTTAATTTTTAAAAAAATAATTGACAAAGGGTGTTATTTTCTGAAATAAACTGAAAATTGTTAACCCAAAACAATCTATATAAATTATTGCTTGGAACATTAGCCATTAATGCACTCACAAAAACATGCAAAATTATCCAATCAAAAACAAGTGTCTGCTCACCAATTACATTCTAACCTTTTCAATCCTAATTTTATGTATAAGTACTCCCAACGAATTCTTTACCTCATCTCAAAATTCCTCCTAAAGTCTCTCAATTCGTAAAAATTGTGGCAATGTGGTGCCAGCGAGAAATGTGTTAGGAGCTGGCGTAAAGTGAAGGATACATTATGAACTATGAAGAAAACCAGGGTGGCAAATAGCAACTGCAAAGCTAGTTGGAATAACATTGAAGATAAGTTGGAAGAATAAGTGCTAACCAAACATGCTGCATGTCATAAACTTACTAAAAGTCAAATAAATCGCATCTGATATGGGAGATCAGTTTCAAAGATGATCCATCGTAGTGCTTCAAGTTCATGCTTAGAAAAGGACTTGGTATTAAACAGCATATAAGGATGGCACAGAAACTCAAAATCAAATAGAGGCAAAGACAGATAAAAGTGACATATTTGGCTTTTTAAAGTTGGTAATTCAACACAGCACAGATGAAATATCACCACCTGATGATCAATGAAGTCACACAGCGACTTAAAATAGACACAAAGTTTTCAATATCAGAACTGATAACATTTTCAATTTATATTATATCTCTCCATGATTACAAAATGCTGAAAAACTATTTCAACATCTCATTTATTCAGAAGATCATCTTTCAAAGTAGTTCAATGATATGCACAAAACAGCTCCCATAGACAGCAATGCAATGTGACAGCATTATGAAGGGTCTGATGTATTGTTCTGACTTGCTGAAAGTTTGGCTAACTACTGTAGCTGATCTACTCTCATCTTATACTCCGAATCTACTTATCTATAAATGAAAAAAAAAAAAAAATGAAAATTAGCTAATTCGACTTATTCTACAAAAAAAAAAAAAACGATACTTTTTTCATGTTATGCTGTTGTACTTAAAAAAAACAGCATATTTGTGATATGAAATACTTCAGCAAAAGTGATATAGTTTAAAATATTAAGTGGATAGGTTTGTTGCCAATTACATGCAGATTACCATCATACCTAATTTGTGCCACAGCTATTTCACATTTGTTGCAAACTTATGACATTTTTAATAAAAGGTGACTTTTAATTATTGCCTAGTATTAAAATATAATTTTTTCAAGTATTTATGAGACAAAATATTGCAAAATGTAGTGCATAACTTGTAAAATAGAGCAATTATAATGTGTAGCTAAAATACCGTATGAATGTACAAGAGCTTACATGCCTATTAATTTTTCAACATTCTGATGTTAAACAACAAAATAAACTTGCATCTAAGTGTATGGAATATACATATGATGCAATGAAAGGTAGAATTCAATGATGATTTTAATTATTTTAATACATTGCATTATCTTTCATATAACACAGTATTTACCACTGAATGCTATTCATTTCATCTTTTGACTTGAGAAGAATATAACAAAGTTACAAAAGGAAAATTATAGGACAGGTATTAATTGTGTACTAGACGTAATGCCCAACTTACATAGAGTATCAGTAATCCATATAGTCTCTTTTAAGGAGTTATCTTTAAGTTGTAAATTTAAATATGCACACATGAATGCAGCATCATTATGAAAACTTTATTTGAAATACACACTATTTGTGAATACTTAACAAGATCTTAATAGATTTTTGCATAATTTACAGCATACATTTTAGTAAATTTAAGCTAAAACAAGTTTATACATAATCTACATCTTATGTTATATATCAACTTATTTTCTGATGACATACTAAAAAAAATACAGATGGTAAATTATAACTGATATTCCCATATTAAAAAAATAAAAGTTCAAACAATGTATGCAGAAAGATTATGTAGTTCCTTTGTGTGCTATGTACATATAGGATTTTATACTAAATATCCTTTTTTTTTCGTAAAAATATAATTTTATCACAGCACTTACAATGGATGGGTCATACCTAGAATAGTTTGATTTATGAATGAATTGATAAACTTCTAGAAAACTGTGGCGTTAAAGAGTTGAAAATACTTCAACAGGAACTAATGCATTAAGTGATGGATCCTCGCCACAAAAAAAGGAAGAAACAAGGTGTCAGATGACAAACAGTTGACAAAAAAGAGAGGAAACAACAGAGAAAAGGTGAAACATTTGAGAAAACAGTTAAGCTGGATACAGAGAGATGCAAGAAAGCTGAAGAGAAAGAGTAAAGAGAGGAAAAATCTGCTGGTTATAAACAGTAACAAAGATACTGAATGGAAAAAAAAAAAAAGAGAAAGATGAGATGAGATGATATCAACTGCATATGAAACAGGGAAATATAGACAACATAGTAAACAATAGAAAGGCTAAAAAGACCAGTGAGAAACTTCAAAATCAGAACAGAAAACAAAAGACAAAATTATGATAAAAATGAAATACAGAAAGAATTAGTTGTTGAAGGAACAATAAACTGAAGATTGAGAGTAAAGTTGAAAAGTCTAGAACATCATAGTGCTAAGAATTTTGATGTTAGTGTATGATGTACATGTGAACTACATGAGGAAATGTGTGAGTATTTATGATGGCCACAGAAGAGTCATATGAACCAAAATCCGATATCATATGCAGAATTCCAAATCTGAAATTCTTAAATGTGGACATCTCATTTTCAAAACAAAACACTTAGAGGATACAAAGAATTATCAGTTGGGAATGATTTAAAAATCTGTTTATAAATCAGTGTATTTTAAATAATTATGTAGGATGGAAAAAATGTGATGGTGATGTTAATATTGACTTACTGGTTAATATAATTATCTTTCTCATTTTTTTCTCATTAGAGTCAAGAATAAAAATAAACTGCTATTTCCACTTCATCTAAAAAATAGATAGTAGTAGATGAGTAATTTTTTATATGTGCATATTTTCTTATTTTTCATAGCCAATATAGGAGAGGAATCCTGACTTTAACTGTGTTTGTCTAAAATTCTAAACTTTAGAGTAGGCATTAAAATAGAGTAAGGGAAAAACAATTTTTTTTTTAGGTCTGGGTGGTAAAAAATGCTATTCATTCTCCATTTAAATATTATAAATATTATATGAATATCAAGTGCTTATTTAGTTAAAAGTCATATACACAATGATACAGTAAGGAATTATCAAAATACTTTTCTTATCCTCCACACATTTCAATATTAACCTCTAGCTAGCTGCTGCTAATGTTTTGAGCTTCACTAATACCATTCAGTCAGTAATCAAAGCATTGGTTTGTCTATCAAGCATGTGTGGAATATTGTAGGTTATATCACTTGAATGTTGACAAGAAAGTTTAATAACTATACCAGTGTCCATAACCAATTTTCTCAAGTTGATTAAGAAATGTTAACAGATTTTACAGAAAAGAAAAAAAATGTATTTTTTCATATTCTAGACATCAGTTTTTCCATTAAACACACTCTCTTGCTTGAGTTTAAGTGTTGAACAGGTTAAGTAAATTAAAAATTCTTTTAACACTTTGCTGGGATATTGAATAATTCTGTATCTTACTTAACATTAAGGACAAATTTAAAAATCACATTGCCTATTTTTTATTATATTCACATTTGCTAGTAGAATAGTGTGTAAGAGTTCAAACCTAAATATTTAGCTTCTCATAATTAGCCATTATCTACATTGATGAATCTGTAGTGTCCATAACCAGTTACTGCATCTTTGTGTGTATGATTTCAAACACCTCTACTTGATGTTGTTTCATAGAAGTGTATGTTTTGTGTTATCAAGTTTATGAATTTCTGGTGATTTTATTAAGTTTTTTAAAATGTTTACCCTAAAAGAGATTATTTTTTTAACTTTTTTTGAGTGGACAACTAAAGTTTTATTTTTCTTAGCAAATATGTTATGTAATGAAGACAAATGGTCATATTTAATTTTGAATTGTCTTAAAAAAGATTTGTTAACTATACTAAGTTGTGTAGTATCCTTAACCAAACTCTTAGCAGCACAATTCAACCAATGATAAAATTTTAACAGATCATTTCTTATGACCGAGTAGTTTAGATACTCCGAAAAATACATTACATGTCACTTATAGGACCTCTATTTTTTAATCCCCTAGGCATGTTTTAAAATAGCCAACGATATATCAGGCCTGATTATATATATATGGAACATTAGGGTGGAAAGATCACCAGTGTGCATTATCACCATGCCAAACAAGGCAGAATGCACAAAATTTCTCCATTTACCAGGGATCACTAAAAGTTTGACCAAAGCTAGCAACAGTACCAAAAGTCTTATCTGTTGTAGATCTGTGGCCAGTATCAATATGGTAAATGTCACTGCTAGCAAAGCAATCCAGAAGGCCTTCAACAGTGACACCACAACACAAGAATGTGCCATTACTCAAATCATCCACATTCAACATCAAGAATCTCTTCCTGGCATTGATCATGCAACAGAGATGAGTCAAAGAATGGTCTGACACTATCTCCATTGACTTGGCTACAGAAAGTGTGTAGCATACAAGAAGCGCTTCTGTCCGATAGAAATAAAAAACTTTAAATGCCCAGTACAATGCCATTTTAAAAACATCTTTTGTCATTACATCAACAAGGCATGCTGAGATATGATGTCTATATTCTTCAGAAGAATGGTGCTACATGTCATACCTTTTGTGTGACTGCAGTCTGGAGAAGAACCAAAGCATTTAATTTCTTCCCTGGATACCACAAAACTCTGACATGAATCTGACTAAACACCAGTACGACCATTTGTGGCAATATAATGCAAATAAAGCTCTCTCTCTCTCTCTCTCTCACACACACACACACACACACACACATGCGCGCGGATATGGGAGGAACCCTGCACCAGACAGTAATACAAAATCTCATTGCTTCAATACCAAAAAGGGTAGACAGAAGCTCTTCATGTTGCTACAGGTGATCTAACCAAGCACTAACAAAGAACTGCTTGGCCTTATTTGCTATTTTCCACAGTGGTCAAATTATAATGACAGAGCACTGTATTCTTTGATTTGTTGACACAAAATGCTATAACTTCAACCATTTGTATTTAATACTACCATAAATAAATTTACATGGCCCAAAATGCTGCTGAAAAGTTAAAGCTTGGTGCCACGTTACAGCCACCAGATAAGTGTCAAGAAAAACTGTAATCAACAATTTTTTTCTTACATGAAAAAGACAAACAATCTATTAGAAAAATTGTTTGAACCTAAAGTAAAAAAAAGGATAAAAACAGCATAAAGTAAAGAACTAGGCTAAGCTAATAATAAGCAATAAAAGATTTCAACCCATTATTTTTTTATAAATTCAAGTGTAAATAGGTATTAAGAACTTCAGATATTTGAAATACTATATCTTAAAGAAAGATTTCAAATATTCCAAAGGTCATGTCCTCAATAAATAAAACACAAATCTTTTTTTTTTTTAATTCCTGGATCTACATACGTTAGTCCTTTCACATATTAAGTGATCTGAAAGTGTCATTTGTGTAAATAAACAGGATTTAATGAAAAAGAAATATCTTGGCAAGAATCACCCCACAGCAGATTTTATTGTCTCTCAGATTTAAGAAGTTGTATAATAAAGCAGGCATATTCCTTTCCCCAGTCAATGACATCTAATTAAGTATTATAGAACCCACTATTATTATTATTAATAGCATCTAATATCTGAACCGTAGATGTAATATAATACTTACATAAGAACTACAAACAACATTCCTTGACTGCTTGAGATGCATCACAAACAGAACTAACATATTGTGGTAGAGTTCAAATTATAATGAATACACTTTAGACACATTTGGAATAGAACAAATACAATGATGTTAAAAACATAAAATGAATATATTAATACATTTTGGTGTTAAAAACAGAATAATATACTGAGGCCAAATTTAGAGTAAAAATAATACAATGAGGGCAAGATGGGCTCAATCTTTACTTCCCACCTGGTGATTGCTTTGACTTCAGGTACAAATGAATGAATACTTTCTACACTTCAAATATAGGCAGTTCTGATGCAATATCACTCAACAATGAGCAATCATCCAAAATCAACTGTTCAACATGGGCAGTGCTTGCAGGAGTCACAATACATGCAGATTGATAAGCTGTGTGGCTAATCTACTATAAATATCAGCTGGTGTGACATTTTTGATCATCAAAAATTGTGGTACATAATGCTGTTCCATAGCATATGATGCATCTTTCGTTGTCATCTTGGAAATGCACAAGTGTGACTTAAGCAGGTAATATCACTTCATATGGCAGTTGTCAAGTGCCCATTAGAACTCCACAAGCTTTTAACATTCTGCTGTCCATTTACAGTCAACTAGAACAAAAAAACATGCAGTTAAACAACCTTGAATGACTGACCCAAGCAGCAAACCAACCTGTTTGCATAGAACTGTTGACTGGAGGAATCAACTGCCGTACACCAATCTACTGGAAACTGTTCTGTTTAAAGGCAAAAAAAAACCTCCAGCAGAAACTCAATCAGATGAAACAAGAATGTCAAGGAAAAAAAAAATATATACACTACACCAACTAGCCACCAAACTGTGATGACCAATTAGGCCTTTAAGGATTCACCAATACATTGTGATATGCCTTACCATGATACACATATCATATCTTGAACAAGATACTGACAATAAATCTTTTTAATCAAGTGTGAGGTCTGTGCGAGGGAAAAGCACAAATGAATCTATGGAAAATCTAGTGATCCATACAGAAAAGTATGGACACTAGTCACTCAACCGATCAGAATGTGCATATGTACACTCGGGCTAATAAACTAATCCAGCCATATAATCATCCACAGACATGTAAAATCATTTGCTTTTGATTAAGGATATGGTAATTATTAAAATGACCAATTACCAATTAATAAGCCAATTAGTAAAATTCATAAAAGAAATTTTGGCCTGCTCCTACTGCAAAGCCAGAAATTTATTTCTGTATGTAGAGTATCAACACAAGCAAGAAAATAAATCAATCTAAAAGGTCTTTCCCCTTTTCCCACTGGGATAGATGTGTATAAACTTTGTGTCCAAACTGTATTTAATTGCCAAAAATCTTAATAAAAATTCATGTACTAATGAAAATTAAAGTAAAATTATGCTAAATAATTGGTCAAAGTGGATAAAATTCGAGAATTTGTGATAAATTGCAACATGATGCCAATATACAGTTGTCCCCCAGTATTCGCGGGGGTTACGTTCCTAGAGCACCCACGAAGAGTGAAAAACCGCGAATATTGGACGTGGTCCATAAAATGCCTATAAACATCAAAATATAATGTAACATATAATAAAAAATATAAGTAAATATATAATAATAATTTCATAAAAAATACAGTAAAATGACTTCTCAGTGGCTTCTTTGTCGGCAGATGCTGCCTCTCCATGTAGGGAAACACACTTTATTTTAAACCGTTTCTGGAAACGGTCAAACCATCCATTGCTGGCTTGAAATTCTTCAGACTCCAGTGCTGTCGATGGTCCTGGTTGCGGTTCTTCAGTGTCTTCTGCTTCATCTCCTGTAGCAAACTGCTGGTATAATTTCCGCGCTTTCTCGCGGATGTTACCATCCAAGGGGATGTTTCTTTTCTTGCAGTCGCTGATCCGCAATGCCAAGGCAGATTCCATCCTGATGAAGCGCTTATTTCTCACTGTCGTTACCATTTTGGCACTTTCACAGAAACTTACTGCTACGGTACTCCTGATCGCTGCCTCGTACTTCTTTATGTAGCGTATGGTGCTTTCGTTGACGCCATAATGGCGACCTACTGCGGCATAACTTTTGCCTTCCCAGAGCACATCCAGCAGTTGTACCTTCTCCTAGAGCGTCATAACCTTTTTCTGGTGCTTAGGTTCATTGACAGAAGCCTTAGAAGGTGCAGGGCTCTTGGGCGGCATATTAGGACTTTAAGAAACACGCTGCGAAACACTCGAGATAGCTACACGCGGTAAACTGGGATGATGCGGGGCTGCTGGGCTGCATCTGCCTGCGACAGTGCCTCGTAGGCAGCAGTCAATCAGCAGCAAGGAGAAATGAATAATGCTCTCGGATTGGCTACTTTCAAACCTCCAGCCAATAGCGTTTATTTTATATTGATATTTTGCTGAATTTACATTAGTATTTATATTATAAAATTAGTAAATTATATTGCTATTAATAATTTTGTGTTAAAAAGTGTGGAAAAATATATATTTCCACAAAAAAAGCCATAAAAAAATCGCGGAAGATATTCGTGATACCGCGAATATGCGGGGGGGGGGGGGGTCCACGGTTCTAAGGAAAATTCCACGAATAACCGGGGCTGCGAATGCCAAACCGCAATTACACGGGGGTCAACTGTATACAGTTTTGATGGAAGAAAAAAGCAAGATACATACAGATATGCAGAATTTGAAAAAAACATTTAAAAGATGATTAAAATCAGAGACGATTATTGCATGAACTGCCTATATTGCACTACATTATTATTAGAATATGCGCAGAATGTGAAGTTATATCAGCCATTTTATTTACAAAAATAGATTAAAATCTTTATTTTGACTGCATATTCCAATGTAAGAAAAGTTTGATTTTCATCATAGAAAACCTCTTCACTGGCTTTTTGCTTAATTATTCAGTCTTAACAATATTATTTGTATTGACTAATTAGAAATTACTAATTCAAATAATTAACCTCTAAAATATTAACAAACTGACATGCTAACCTCTGACACACTCCATTTCAGCACCCAGGCATAAATATTTTTAAGGTAAAGGTGAAACAAGCCACCAAATAAATGCAGAAATGCTTCAGCAAAAACCCCTAATGCTGCTGCTACAAAAAAGAAACCTGAAGAACCTAGGCCAGGCTGTAGTAAAAGTCTGGTTACATGGGAATTCATTAACAAAAAAAAAAAAAAAAGTTGTGGAACATCAGAGATCCTTCAAGCCACAACCATACACAGACGATGGATGCTGACTTTTACTTAGTTGTAGCAAACACTGGATTTAGAAAGCTACTCAGCCACTTGTTTCCTAACTATAATATACTATACCATAACTTTACCAGTTAAGCAGTGATACCGGATATGTAAAAAAAAAAAAAAAAACTTTTCCAAAAACTCCAAAAGATGGATTTGGACAGCTAGTATTGCTGAAACATCATTTCTTAGTATCAGTAATTGGCTAATGCCTGGTTTTAAAAGGCAAGAAGCCAATCCTAAATGTGGTACCATTTCTAGAATCATATATAGCCAACCACATGTAAGAAAATTTTATCTGGTTTGAAGAAAATGGAAATACCACTGGATAAAGTCTATTTGGTCGTTGGGAATGCTGCTAACTTGGTTGTTGGATTTCTCAAAATCAGAATATTGTCACTATCTTGTTTTACCTATACCCTACAACTGTACATTAATGTTGCCATAATTATCCAATGAGCAGTAAAGAATATCTTCCATATTAATTGAAAGATAGTTTGCCTTTTCCACCATTCTCCTGCTATCTTCCAAAAGCTAAGTGATCTCTGGAACAACTGAAGGTCCCACAACACAGACTTCTACAGGATGTATTCACCAGTTGGAACAGTTCATATTACATGCTAGAATGTAATAATGAACACAGATGTCCAATCATGGCATATTCAGTAGACCTTAATATTCCAAATCTAATGCTGAAAAAAAAACCTGTTTGCCTTTTAAAGATCTCAGAAGTTGACAATCAAAAGAATGCAACAACTTCCATTATAATTCTGACAATTTTAGCTATATACTCTTCCTTAAACAAAACTACCATTAATACTACTTTTGAAGGAATCTTGACTGTGGATCAGTTAAAAGCCATACAAAGGCATTTACCTAAGTATCTGGCATATAAAAAAACCTTGTATTTCCACATGTTTAGACCATCACTTCAAACTGAAGTTCCAAAGTAAAGACATAAATATGAGTGGATAAAATAAGACATTGGTTGATAGAATAAACTGAAAAGATGGAAGGCAGAAATCAACAAAGCCCTGGGAGAAAGAGAATTACAGACTTTGATACAAGTTTTCATAATCTACACTTACCACAAAAATTCAATTGTTGAATCAAAAGGGACAGTTCCCAGACTTTGGGGCTGCTATGAAAAAATAGCAACAGGAAAAAAACAAGATGCCAGTTCTTATAAGGAAAGCAAACTGCAGATCCTCAAGAGCTAAAACAGAAAAAATTCACTACTGTTACAGTCGATCCCCGCATAATCGAGGTTCGGCATTTGCGGCCCCGGTTATTCACGGAATTTTCCTTAGAACCTAACTAATAATTGTTTGTGGAAACCCCCGCATATTCGCAGAATCGCAAGTATCTTCTGCAATTTTTTTATGGCTTTTTCGTGGAAATATATATTTTTTCACGCTTTTTAATGCTAAATTATTAATAGCAATATAATTTACTAATTTTGTAATATAAATACTAACGTAAATTCAGCAAAATATCAATATAAAATAAACGCTATTGGCTGGAGGTTTGAAAGTAGCCAATCCGAGAGCGTTATTCATTTCTCCTTGCTGCTGATTGGCTGCTGCCCACGAGGCGCTGTCTCAGGCAGTTGCAGCCCAGCATCATCCAAGTTTAGCGCGTCTAGCTATCTCGAGTGTTTCTCTGAGTGTTGTATATTTTATTAAATTATTATTATATATTTACTTATATTTTTGTTATTATATTTTACGCTATATTTTGACGTTTATAGGCATTTTTATGGACCACGTCCAATATTCGCGGTTTTTCACTCTTCGCGGGTGCTCTAGGAACATAACCACCACGAATACTGGGGTACAACTGTATAGAGAAAGAGATCGAGGAATATCATAATTTGCCCCTACTACCCAGCTACAGAGATCCTTTTTTATTGTAGAAAAGGAATACTCTCCACTTAAAAGACTGAAAAAGCTGGCACAAGTACATCTATGTGCACCTTCATCTTCCATAGACAAAGAGTGGCTTTTTAGCATAGGTAGACATATATAGGTGGCATTGTGGTGCAGTGGGTAGTGAGTTCACTCGTCAATCCTTGTTTTGCGGGTTCAATCCCTGGTGGGGTTGGAGGTACATGCTGCTGCTGAGGGCCAAAAGTCCAAAACAGCTGTACAGCTCTCCTCTGGATGCTGACATTCACCTCGACTCGAACTGGACAGGAATGGGTTGTAAAATACCTTAAACACACCTCTCGAGGTGCCCCAACAACCTATGGGTTATGGGACAAGTGAAGTGAAGTGAAGACATGTATATGTATACACACACACACACACGAGCCAATTAAAACCACCTAAATCCATAAAGTGATGAAAAGTTGATATTTCTTCATCATAATTTAAGTGCTTTCTACTTTAAATACTAGACTATACTTATGACATATTTTTATAATTATCAATTTTTAATCTGTATTTGTAGACCAGTGTTACTTTTAATATTTTGGCTTTTCCTTAGTTACATATCAGCAATTTTTTGATTGAGGGGAGGAGCAATGACACCCAGCATAAATGAGACACACTTATATTTCTGCAAGTGCAAAAGAATATTTTATCCATATTAAGACAAATAGAAAATGTTTACATGCTCAGCTGATACAGCAGTAGAAACACTATTTAAAAAAAGATTAAAAGGAAATAAGATATTTTTTTAGCAAATTATTTTGGAGATGCTATTGCCTTCCCTGTGCATTAATGTTGATTAGTTTAACATAGAAATCTTTAAGCTTTTGATTTCAAGTAGGAAATTTTCATTATATTTTTGACAATCTTTAGAAGATTCATAAATGTTTTGAATTTTGAATCTGTTTGTAGAAAAATGTGGTTTTTAATATTTTGGCTTTTAAATTTACTTATTTATGTAGTAATTGGAATTTGGATACAACTATATTGATCAATTAACATTAAGTTTCTGAAGAGTTCAAGTTCCACTAACAAAATGTTTTCTTTTCTTTTTTTCCTTCCTCAAACTTAAGTCTCATAGATGTCTTAAATTTTGAATTGTATTTTTAGACCAGCATTACTTTTTGTGCTTTGACTTTCACCTAGTTATGTGCAGTAGCACTATTCCTGGATCGGGGAGAAGTCGGGGTCTGAGAGGGCAACTTCCTTGCCCTAAAATGTATATGCATTTATAGGCTTTAAATGTGCAGGAGAAATAGCGACTAAATGAACACCTACAAGATTTACCATCTGTGCCCCACTTGCCCCCTTTGTGTGTTAATAAATTTATTTAAATTCTATACTCTTCAAATAATCAGCTATCACTTGCACATATTGTGATTGCTGCAATTTTTATTTATACAAATAACCATATTCATAAATGAAGCTGTAATGCTGGTTGCCCTTTGTTTTTTCAACTGCTGCTTTTCTGTTCCTTATTACTGTATGCAATTAGCGAGAGTTTCTATCTATTTTGTATCCTATCGTTTCCAGCATGTGTAGTAACTCCATTTCCACTCACACATTCAAATTCTACAGACTGATCAATGTCCACACATCACTGATTACTGAAAACAAACCCAATAAAAACTGAGACAAAAGTACATTTTGTTCTCAACAGAAGGCAGTAATTCCTCTTCTTCATTTTCTTTCCTCCTTCCTTTTCAGAGATTAGAGGGAATCTGTTTTTTTTTTTTTTTGCCTTCTCTAGTGCGGGTAATAGAATCCCACGGTCAGAGACAGTGCTACGTCAACAACAAGAAAGACATCTTCTAAGGAATGAAAACAACAAGTCAATAAAAATACTTATGGGTCCTTGTTTTTTTAAAGCGTATTTCCAGAAACAATTTATTTTGTTTGGTTATAAGTGCGTAAGATGTAATAGAACTGCATGATATTTTGTTGCTATTGTTTTTTTTTTTTTTGGTGACAAAAATGCTATAGCAAGTCACTAGGCCATTGATAAGAAAAATAAAGAAGTCAGGTCAAATTAACCATACTGAGAAGGCAGTGGGCGTGTGTGTGTGCCTGCCTGCCTGTGCAAGAGACAGAGAACAAGGAAGAAAAAGAGAAAAGCTATTAACCTTCTATAGAGAGAGAGAGAGAGAACAAGGAAGAGAAAGAGTGAGAAATAAGAGAATCTATTAACATTCTAGTGCTTGTTGGTTTTAATCATAAACCAGTATTTTTTTTTTAAAAAGCAAGGTTTCAGCACAGTCTTATCAATGCCATCCATGCCTGGCTGATCAGTTAATAACATATCTCAACTAAAACACCTGAGGACATGAAAGAAGAAATTTAAGCACTTAGGTCCATTGTAGACCACTGACAACATAGGCTGCACCTTCAGACAGATAACAGCAGGAAATAAAATTCCTTACCAGATACCACTGGTCCATATAAAGAGGATCAGAATAACTGGGGTTGTTTTCTGTGGGTTTGTTGTAGTCTCGTTTCACCCGCTTCTTTGCATACTGTTGTTGGTACCAGTTTATCTGCATAAATAAACAAGAAAAATAGTGTATATCACCACAATCTGACATACATCAAGTTTTTAAAAAAATTATACTATTATGTGCCTTTCTATATACAACAGTCCACAGAAAGTTTACATCTATTCAGTCATTAAATTGCTAATTGAAAAAAAACACAGAGTGCTTTCCTTCCACTGCAGCCTTAGCACAATTAGAATAATACAGCAAGGTAATGTAGTTAGATAGACCTGAGCAGTTTATGTAACTTCAAACTTTACCACACGGCTCTTGTAGATTTCCTTATAACGCTTTAGCTCGCCAATAACTCCTCGTCTCAGACAGTTCAATAAAAATTATTCCATTCGTATTCTTAATTAATCGACTGTGCAATAGCCATAGCATTCAAATTATCAGTGGTAAAATTAATGGCAAAAAGTGCTGGGAAAATGAACATTAATCATAATAAAGCGCATAAGATGACAGACCCATTTGTAAAGAAATGCTAGGAATTGTTATTAATTCTAAATCATTTCTGTACAACATCATCAACAAAATTTAAATCAGCTGACAATCTTTTAAAAAAAAAACCCAAATGAATGATCAGGCTAAGGTTTTTTTTTTTTTTATTTTAAATTTTTAAGATAAAAAAACGTGCACATTGTGCAAGTATTTGGAAACAGCCTTTCAAAGCTTGTGTGCACTAGTGTATCTTTATAGCCGGCGGGTCGAGACTACTGGGCTGATAAGGTTGAAGAGCCCAGTTTGAATCCCGTATTTCCCTAGCATTATTTCTTCTCACTTAGCGCAGCTGGCCATATCAGTTTACTCCCACATCTAAAAAAATAAGTAGAGACTCTCTGCAGTGGTCAAGCAGCTAACCTCTGCACCTTGTTCCCTTCTGCTCGGTTTAGAAAACTCAAACCATTCTAATGGCTGGACACCTTATCTGCTAGTGTTGCCATGCAAGTTCAGAGCATCTTAGCTGTTAGATAAAGCTCTTCAAAACTGTTCACATTTTTTTTACATCCAAGAAAATAAACCATGTACACATTATGTCACTAAAAAAAAAAGCGCTCCTTCAATTTTCCTTCTAATATCAAATCAAAAAGCTTCATTTAATTCTAAAGATTGCTAAAAATTTAATATTTCCATAGGTAATATCCATGAAGTAATTTAACATCTATAGATACAGGCATGAATCAAACGCAGATAGTTTCTTTCCTAATGGCTGTACTACAACATACCACGCTGGTTTCCAGTCCTCATTTTCAGATTCGCACATACTATTATTTTTATTTCTCCCCCCCCCACAAAAGACAATGCAATAATGTATTTTTCAGACTTTATATCCAAAAATCAAACAAAGCAAAAAGTAGCAGTCTCTTATTGCTATGCTGCAGTACAGCAACCTTTTCAATGTTTCAATTCTACCTTTGCAAAAAGGTTCTGTTATTAACAGGTTACTTTGGCATGCTTTCTCTTTTCTTAGTAATAATCCATCAGTTTATCGTTATTTTTACTGTATGCAGATACATCCTTAAAAATAAAGGCTAATGACACAACCTTAACAGCCTTCAATAACAATAACACAATGTTGCAGCTTTAATGTGTGTACATTACATAGCAGTTTAACAAGAGCTGTCAGATTTTAGGACTTACCTTATTTGAAATGAATACAATGCATCAGCCTTCCACAAACTTATTAAAGCCAATTGCAAATAAAAAAGCAACAACAACAACAAGCTGTCTCACATGAGCGTTCTTACATTTGCTGATTCTATCAGGCAAATGAATGAATACAATTTTTTTAACAAAACAGAAAATATACTCTGCATATTTTGTACTGCAAAATATGTGGTAAATATGAAGACATCAAAAGGAGTATGACTAACTCTATTTTATACTCCGCAGTCTTAACGACTGCAGTTTTGCACAACTCTGTTACTGCTCGATAGTCATGCTAATTCAGCCAACTGGCACAGAAAGGCCTAGATCTGAGATCAAGAGGTGCCAGGGTTATCTAAATCCATGCTGGTTTCAACTTCACCTAGAAGATGGGCTACTAAGTGGAAAAATAAATATAATAATCAGACTTTGCCTGAATACGAACTGCTGAGAAAAAGTATGAAGACCAAGTTGAATCTTGATGCCACAATAACACAACCATTCTGCTATCTCAACTCACTTGTAGATGAAAACTATTTCTGATTTATCACCTAATCATTAGTATACCATTATTTATGTGGCTTCCTCCCATATCTAAAAATCAAAAGTTCCATTAGGGTTTTCCAGGTACTTGTGGAGTGTGGGTAGTAAGCTGTCTAATATTCCGCGACATAGGGTTACACGACCTAAGACTGGTTGCTGGGCGGGCAGCAGCTCCTATATCAGAAAGAAATCCATGTACTCAGGTGTTTGCATGTAATTTGTGAATGATCATCTCTGATTATAAAGGGCAACCATTCTTATTATGCACTCAGTTTCAGTAGCCTAAGTTGGTAACAAGCAGTCAAATATTAATTAATCATTTTAACACCAGTGTTTCCTCTCTAGATCTGTAGAAGCCAACACTACCCAGCTTCTAGCATACAGATGATAACGGAAGCTCTTAAAGTACAGAAAGAGTTAATGCATGAAAAATAGATTAACCGGTTCTACAAGAGTACAATCACGATGATGCTTTTTCTGCCATTAATAAATGCACATTACTGAAAGAAAGAATTTAAAATGAAAAATGTCTCAGGAAAAACACTTTAAATATTGAAAAAAAAAATCTATCTAAAAAAAAAAAGAAAAAAAAACTATGTAATCTAGATTTCAAAGCATGCGTAATTTTCTAAGCTGTATACAACTTATTTAACTTCTGGATGTTCAGCCCCGGTCTTGAGAATTCACAATCCAAAAAAAAAAATCAGCAAAACGGATTCTACTGTTGCTATATTTACTAGAAAAATTAGACATCTGCTTTTTGTCACAAAGCATTATATAAAATAGACCAGGCTGTACACTTGTATGACATTTATTTATGTAAACACATATATAGTTTAGGTAATATCTGGACAACAAGCCAATCACAATGACTTAAAAGACTGTCAACTAACATTATTGCTATGATTGTCTAGTAAGATTTTTTAAAATTGGCATTAAACATTTAAGTATATAAAATATTTGCCTACTGGCAACCATAATTATGGACTCACCAATGCAATATTCATTGAGCATAGAAGCTATTTTGAAAGGTTAGAAAATAAACTTTCCTTTTTAACAGCCATAAATCTCCTAGTAGTCATGCTTATATAAGTAAAAGCATAATACATGTAAATTGATTTATGCAAGAAATTCTAGAAAAGCACACCTGAGGAAATTATTGGCATTTGGAAACTGAAGTTAAAAATATTTTAAAAGAAAAGCATTGTGCTACACTAATAGGTTCACTGATAAAAATCTGCATAACATATCTCTAAGCACTCATTCACACCTACATCTCGATATATATACATTTACAGATGTGCATACAGAACGTTTGATGGTTTATCTTTACTTCACTGATCACCTTATTAGTATAACTAATACATCTACATTTCAGTAATCTTTCCCAGTCATCATCATCAGATCAAATGCTAAAAAAGGCTTGTTTTATATGCAATAACATTTCTGCAGAGGGTGTTGCTGTTTTTAGTGTGTTCAAATTGTATACGCTGGTCTCAAACTTGCCACAACTGAGTCACCAAGCCATCTGTTCTCTTAGGTGTTATCTTTTTTGGCATGCTTAAACTTTATCATTTAACACAAGTCCCCACATAGTGCTGATGCCAACACTAACTGCAATAATAATAATAATATATTCAAGTTAAGTCTAATATTAAATGCAAAACATTAGCAAAAAATAAAACACTGCACAAGAAAACAGGACAAAAAATATGGTGGTGGTGACAGGGAAAGTTTGTATTTATTAATAAGATGATAGAGAAATACCAAAATGCAAATAACACATCAACATCTTTCTGTTCATATCGTGTTGAGAACATTACTATAATATAAATACTTTATTCATTTGGAAACAGAGAGAATTGAACCATGTGTTGGTTGTTCACTGTGCCTCCATCTGTTTGTTCGTTTAAAGTGACCCTGACTAAATCAGATAATATATATGGCAATGCTCTGAACAACACAACCCTTTGACAAGTTATGGAATTTGGCAAGCGTCAGAATTTACAATGACTTTAGCACTTATGTGAACACCTTATTCTACCACATTTAACGCTTATTTTTTAACCAGAAACAGGAGAGAAATATTATATATAGTGACAGATGGACTTAATAAGCAACAGTCTGCAAAAAAAATAATAATAATAATAAAGCATTTGTACACAACAGATGAGTCTTCTGTGAAAATCTTCTCTTCACCAAAGCCATCTGTCTGTTTTACAGTTCCAAGTATTTACTCACTTCATCAGTGAAGTGATGCAAATTCAACTGTCAAAACTATTTGAATTAGCTTTTCTTAATGATAATTATTCAGCAAACTTAAGGTTAAAAAAAAAAACTAATGTGTATGAACCAGCAAGTGTCCCACAGGAATAAAGGTTAAGTGTGGGAGTACCAACCATCATGCATAGTCTTTTCTAACTTTAGCATGTTTGCCCCAAAAGTACCGGGTGGAGAAAGTACTGGCAAACCTTGTTTTTAAAAACAGAGAAGGAAAAGTTACATAAACCAAATCTTGAGATTTTAATTTAAAACTTTAAAAAATTTCTAAATATAAATCAAGGTGCTGCCATGGTAACCTATCTTTAAAATAAAGCAGTGGACTTATAGCAAATCACTAGTCCTTCTCCCTTATACTTAAAATTAGAAATTATAATCTTAAAACCTGGATGTAAGCAAATGTATAGGAAAAAGAAGAAAAAAATCCTTTTAAATTCAATTCTACAACCTTGAAAAAAAACACAGACAGACATTTTTTAAAATGTAAATGCATGCTGTTTTCAGCTTTACCAGAACAGCTGCAACATCAGGCATCAGCTGTATGAAAAAAATCCTTTCCAATTTGACTACATTATGAATATCAGATTTATTGTATCTTTTTAATGCCCACACATTTTATAATGACAGCCCTGAGCAAACAGACTACTCCATAAAGTTACTGTTAACGAGCGAGAGTGGTCACACGAGTCTGCTATCACCACCTTGGGAGTTCCATCAAAACTGAGACAGCAGCTAGCAGTTTTTATCAGAAGCATCGTTAGCACAACACTCCACCTATAAGATGTAAAGCAATGAACAATATCACTTTAAAAATAGAGAAAGGTGAGGAGCAATAGTGTGGTTGAATATTTTGGAATCCTATTCAAGAATTCTGACAATATAGGGTAAACTAATTATGGCATGCATGTAATTCCTCATTACTTCAAAGAGCTTTTGTTCTCTCAAACCAGAAACTCAAGCAGTCAAGATCTGCCAGCTAGTAAAGTCGGTGAGAGAGATTAGATTACCACAAAAATGGAAAATTACCTATAGCATGCAATCAAGAATGCATTTTTGGCCTGGTTCATTAAATGCCTGTCCAACTCTTTAGCTTACACAACCAAACTTTCTTTTGTCACAATGTGTTCGCTAAGTGAATACCAGTCTGAATAGCTTCCAAGGCAGATCACTCCCCTATTTTTAACATGATTTGCTAGAAATAAACCAGACCATTGGAACTGGGACTTGCAGACAAGTCTGCGACAGTCTCCACAAGACGTCATAACATAAACTAGCCAGTCCATTGTTTTAAAAAGGCAAACCAAATGAATTTAAACTGCATATTTTTAAAGCAATGTATCCATTAATTTGGTTTTTTTTAAAAGCTTTATACAAAAACAAATCTCTCATCAGAATAAAGATTTTTAGAAAACAGAAACATTGTGTAAGGTACCAATAATTTAATGGCATATATATATATATAAAAAGCTGCGGGATAATTTTGGGAAGATGTGGCAAAAATACTTTGCTTCACTTGACAACTCACCTCAGAATCCATTGCAAGTTTCCAATGAGTTTCACTGTGTGGTACTGCAGATCTTTTGGAAATTCCAGAAAGTTCAAAAAGGTAAATGTCTTCAAGGCTTCCTATCTGCAAAGTGAGAGAGAGGAAACAAAAAAAAAAAAAAAAAAATCAGAAATAGAGAATTTGTATAGAGTACATTTCCATCTTAAAGGTGTTAAATTTTCCTTTTAGTTTATGGAGTTGTGTGTCCAGGTTACAGCTTAAGATCTGTACAATAAAATGTGGTAAAATAACAGCAATCATTCCCCAGGTGATCTGGGTCTTCTCTGAACATCTGAAAATGACTTTAAGTTTCTCTTATTAAAAACAGCCATTAAAGATACATATCCACTAAATGGCTTTTTTTTAATTAAAAAAAAAAGTGATATAATTATTTAATATTACTTGTACACAGCACAAAATAAAACATTTAAAATCTGAAATAACTTTATAGTCATTAATCATTTTTAATAATCAAAATTACTGCATAATTAATAACTCTGAAGGAAATTCCTTATACAGCAAGTGGCCTGATTCTATTTGAGAAAACATTACACTACTTTAAAAGCAAATATATGAAAATGTGAGTTTAGTTTTCATAAAGATTTCATAACTCCTCAGTAATCTAAAGTGTGGCTTTAAAAATTCAATATGACAATCAACAGTTCACATAAAGAATAGAAAGTGGGTGGGGATGACAAAAATGCTTCTAGCTACATCATAGCTGACAGTTTTGAATGAAAGTGTCAAATTTATTCTAGAGGGGGAAAAAACTGCTGATAATAAAGCTCTTCCTCTCCAGAATTAGAGTAAGAAAAATGGGGTGGAGAGGGAGCGACACTTGTGATTAGAAATCTTACCAAGTTTAATTGAAAGCAGCTTTTATTAATACCAAATTCAAACAATAAAGAAAAGAGCAATCTCATTCTAATTAATGAACACTGAAGTAGTGCATTTATTCGCACCTTTTTGTGAGACTCTGTTCCATCAGAAGTAAACCCACAGCTAAACCTGGCCAGCTGCAGTTGCACAGGTTGGTCAAAAACTAACTCAAAATGTTTTCCAAATAAATTTTATGGCACAAGGTGGACTAAGCTTTCATTTGTACAGCTGAACATATTTTTTCTACATTTTTTTCACCATCATGCAAAAGTCTCGCTTCAGTATCTTATAGACTCGGTCCGGTAAAAGGAAATGATGGCGAGAAACAGTCTTAACTACATAAGCTTCTATTTTCCTAGAGGTACATCCAAGGTAATAAAAATGACCCCAACGAATACATTTCTGCACACCCACGTGCAGGTCTACATTATCGCCAAAATTATCTAATTAGAAAAGCAGATAAACAAAATCAGCACTACTCTTATCAATAGCTGAACTCCTGTACAGCATGCAGCGACCCAGTGTTGTCAAACATGGACCAAATAGCATCTGGGGGGGGGAGGAAATGGGTTGGCAGGGCTTTTGTTAGACCTGTCACAAGAACCTTTTATAGGAAAACTAGCCTACAGCATGGTGTTGACACAATGAGGTAATGTTTTACAAGCAAAACAATCCCAGCTCAACATATGCTTGCTTGCTGAAGGACTCCCAGATAACAAATAAGCAGTACTCTAACCAACCATAAGGTTCTCAAAAATGAATCTGACTTTGAAAAAAAACAAAAAAAAAAACACATTCATCCTGTTTGACATTTATTTTTGGAAATCTTAGACTCTAAAACTCGCTGTTAGAAGAAATTCCACAGTGCAACATGGAGGCTCTACATAAGTTGTTGACTTCGTGCCCTATAACTTATCTTTAACTATTAACATATTAAATTTCTGATACAGTAACTAATGAATATCACTTTACCATAGATTTTTTTTTTTATTTTAGAAGTTTAAGCTTTTTTTTTGTTTTCTCTAAGACTTAATAATCAGCTGTTAAATGAATTAAACTATTCATTTTTCTTTTGACCTCAAACTATTGCTCCTCCATTACTCTTCCAAGGTTCCGACATTAGGTAACTGGTGGTTTTAACTTGAAAACTATTTTGACCCTAGAGATTGTAAAACAGATAAATAAATGAATGAAATTCAAACATCCAAAGCACTAACGGAAATTAATGTCAAAAGTTTTTTTTAAAAAATTTAATGAAACACTAGCAAAATAGTCAGTGATATTAAATATAAATTCAGAAAGAATTCACACTTTTCTGATATAAAAGGAATATAAGTAATGAACATAGATAAATTCAGCTTATATTCAAGAAGAGTTAAATGATGACAAGTTTTATATATGAAAGCATGAGCAAGTAATTTGACTTGTACATTTGGGCATCAGTAACAACTTTAACAGTTTACCACACAGAATTCTTATCTTAGAATTAAATTGCAAGTGACTAATTTAAAAAGATGCTAAGGAAAAGGGGGAACAAAATATATACAGTACAGAGGAAATACAGTAAGTATCACACGAGAGCGATCGTCACAAATTTTAAATAACAACCAACCAATGCTCCAAGATCTGTCCTTTTAAATTATTTTTTGACACGATTGCATACTGTGAATTAATTTCTTAACATAATTTATTTTTGACAGTGGCTTTCCATTTTGATGATTTATGTTTGGCCTCTGTGTAAACCGAAGTAGTTAGATTTAAAAATATGTAGATAAATAAAATAATAGTAATCAGCTCATGTAGCTACAGTTGTTAGTACTAAGTAGTGGCATGAACGCAACATCTTGTCATTAGTCTTGGCTGAAATAGTACTTCGTGGGGAAAGTCCTTCCAAGACAGTAAATTATTTCTAAGTGTTACCAGCACAGCAAACCAACCTAACAAACAAGTCCTTTCTAAAGCTTTTCATTTTCGGATGTTGGAGGAAACCCATGTGGCCAGCTAGTGTAAAAGAAGCCATGATAGAGTGGTGGTATGCCAAACCAAACAGCTGGTCCTTAGCTACTGTAAATCAACAGGTAAGCATGCTTGAAAAAGTGAATCAATCAGACATTCTGTCGCATCATTCTTTTTCTCTAGGTGTATTGTGGAGACACATCTTAGTAGGAAAAAAAAGGAGAGAAAGAGGAAGTTTTATCCCCCCCCACCCCTAATTTAACCCATGGTTGCCATAGGTCCAACACAGATAAATAGTGTAGTTAACTTTAATCTGTGACAAGCAAAACTACAACAACAAAAAAGCAAAACTTTAATAGCTACCTCGAGTTGATCACAGCAGCTGTATTCTGCCTAACAAACAAAGATTAGAGTTGATAAGGATACATTTTTTTTCTTTTCTCATACTTCCATACAGCTATACTTTCTTTTTTTCTTTTTCACACTTGTTGAAACATGGCTAATTTTACTGCAGGTTGAAATAATAATCAAGGATTTAAAGTGAATAAACACATGTGCACACGCACAATATGTTCCTGTTATCATTTTTTTAAAAAAAGAAAACCTATTACCCTAAAAAAAAAGTTTTAAAAAATTAGATACTAGCAGGCTTCCAGTAACAGAATATCTTTGTTAAATTTGTATTATAATATGTAGTAACGGCTGAGGCACGATCACGTCACCAACCTACAGAGACAAAAAACAAAAACAAAGGTAAATAGCGACTATCAAGAGAGCTTTGGTGACGAGCCACATTAGACCTGACAGTTTGAGGGAGATGTAGTGGCATAATATTGTGTTGATCGGGTGTCTTGCAAAAACGTTGAGAACAGTAATAAAAATAAACAACAAACAGCGGCAGTTATGGAGTTTTTCTAAAACTGCAGAGCAGCAACAGGTAGCATTCTGGGACGAGAGCGTAAAGCGTGACAGTGATATTCCAGCTGGCTTTCATTTGAACATCTCCAGCAAATTTTTTTTTTTTTTTTTAAATAAAAAAGTTAATATGACATTTCAGCTTCACACAAAAAAGGGGGGTGGACTTGCTGTTACTAGGGAAAGTAAATGATAAACATACATCTTCATCCAGATTTTATGACTGATACTGAAATAACAACAACGGTAACGCCAATAGGGCACCTGAGAAAACAAACAAATTTTCTTTTCTAAAGACAGACGACTTGAAATTAATGCGGCTTGGGAAAAATGCTACAAATATACTACTTTATATCAATAGAAGCAATGTGGCATGCGGTAAAGGCAATATAAGTTAAATCGCACTATTCTTGCAAGAGAGCAGTTCTGGTTACTACCAGTCTTGCAGCAGCTCATCCAGGTAAGTAATTCCTCATATCTTTCGGGTGCCTATGAAAAAAAAGAAAAAAGAAGCTTCTTTTCCTGTAAACACCTCCTCCTCCTGTGGTGATGGTGACCATCAGTACCAAATAAATAAACACCAGGCTGGAAATGAATGCTAGGAGATGCTCCTTTTTTAGCGATCATGTGATAAGCACTTCAAATGCCGTGTCTAACAAGAGGCATCTTCAGTTTTAAGGCACCATTCGATAGCCACCTAAAGACAAAGGTAACTTTACACAAATTGTAAACCTCCTGTCCCCACCCCTCCCCTTGGCCGTCTATGTCTATTATCGGTATTGCCAGAAAAGATTACAGTATAGTATTTTTAAGATATTTAAATATTTTATTCACTGTGCTGAATTCCCCACCTCTGTGGAATTGTAGATTCAATCTCTAAAATCATTTCATTGGCAATTAAATGATGTGAACATTTCTAATGACATTAATCTATACCTGGTTCCAACAGCAAAGATCTTCGAACAAAAAGATGCTTTCGTGAGCTACTTTCTACATCTTGCGTTTGGTTACTTTTCAGACAAAGCTAAATGCAACAAATAATAAATAAAATTTAACTAACTTTATGGTACAAATATATTTCGTTTCCTTATCTTTTAAATTTTTTTTTTTTTAATCTGCAATACTTTTGTTTGCATTAGTTGGTACACTGTGGTCTACCTGCAAATAAGTCCTGTATCTACTACATTAAAGTAGTCTAAAAGCAGTTTTTCCACTATGTGAATACACCACTGTGTGTGATGATATTTTCAAGACTATACAGCTTTAATTTATTCACTGATGGTTTTCATAGAACATGCATGTTTTAAAAATAAATCCTTACTGTTTGAATATTTTCACTATTCAACATTATTCAATGTAAGTATACATAGGCAAAAGTGATGCTACCTAAATTTTAAAATTTTTAATAATTTCAGTTTTGATTAGGAATTTGCCTGAGATGTTGGCCCTTTATTTGAATACTCTTTTTTTTTTACTAAGGAATCCTCGGCGGCCTAACATGTTCAACAAAGATAGTGATTTCACACTGAAATGCATTATAAGCAGGTAAACTTCACCGGCCACCTGTGTGGGTTTCTTCTTCCTACAGCTAGAGAAAGAAAGAGTTCTAGTAAAAGCTTTGTACACTGGGCTTGTAGCGGCTAACCCCTCACCCTGTTCTCTCTGGTGAATGCCTTATGTGCCAAAACAACAACAACAAAGTACAGTAAGAGCGCATAAACAGAACGAATCTAATTTTAAGGGGGGATATGTTATTTGTGGCTAAGCAGATTAAATAATTAACTAGCTGATCGGTGAGATAACTAACTAATAGGCTGCAGGTGTGAGACCAGCTTGCATGACTGCAAAAACTTATCAGCTGCAAATAAAATTTTAAAATATTTATACACCAAAAGCAATCCTCCTTAAAGCTAAACCCAATGGCGCCAACAGAGAAGGATTTCAGAAAACGCAGATCCATTAGTAGTTCCATTAATAAGGTGGTAGGAAAACATCTTATTTCTCTATTAAAATATGACAAATGGTAACATCCATAATCTTAATTTAAGTAAGCCTTCCTTGTTTGTCTACCAGAATACAGTCTATAAAATTAAAACAAGTTTACTTCAATGTAGAAAAAAAATGCAGATTGGGCTATAACATAGAATCCTTGATCTTAGTAACAACTCTTTTGGTATTAAGAGCAAGCCCTATTCCCCATTTAGCAAGAGTATTATTTTTTCTCTTTAAATCCAACGTGAAAAAATGCAGTCACTTTGTTCCTGCCAAAGTGAAACCGGGAATTTTCCTCAGGTGGACGTCGCTGTGCGCACCAATGCTGGCACACAGGTTCAAAGATTTCAGAAATAGTGCATTGAAATCTGAAAAAAGTTTTCAGCCAATATATGTATATATTTTAAAGCAACACCACATAAGTTGACCACAAGAAAAGGATCCAGATATTGAACTCTATACACTTACAATAGTTTTTTTTTTTTTTTACAGCTTTATGAAAAGCTGAAAGCTGTGATTAAGCTTAGTTCAGTGTTGGGTTTTGTAGCATTGCATTGAGAGGAATTTTCCTTCATTCACTAACAGAGGGAAACATATTTCACGTTCTATATCATTTTCACTTTAATCCACTACGTCAAATGCTTACATTAGTTGGATTCTTTTGTAGCAACTAAACTAGTATTCTACTACCATTTCATAACCTGCATCATTAATAATTCCTTGAGAAATCCAAACTATATCTGCATAAAATCTTTTAAAAAATTGCTTAAAGCTAGGCCTATTTCTTTTTTCAATGGTTACTACCTCTCTGACTTTTATGCACATTCCTTTGTGAACTAAAACGTTATAAAGTTAGCAAAGCTGCTGCCTGCAAGCCAAGAGAGTAAATTACATGACGACTATATCGGAACTTTTGAATTAAGCACTCAATGTATCTTTGTGAAATAGCTTGATAGTATTTCTGAGCTCGCTGAGGAAAATCTCTTTTATTGCAAAGTAGAAAACCTATATTCTTCCTAATTCTATAACATCAATGAATACAATTTTCATTTCTGAAAATAATTTAAACCTCTTTTATTTTTTACTAATTTTAATTATCTTTGTTGGCTTTCACTTTAGTTTCTCTTAATGGCATTTACCATATGTAATCAATATACAAACTGCCATTAGTAATTATGTTGTGGTTTATTTTTCATATATGCATTTTAAAGATACAAACTACATTGATTTGTCATTTATCATACAATTTATTGTGACCTCGTCTTCTGTCAATGTGTCATTGTTGCTCCTCACCATGTAATCTGAGAAGAATGCTGATGATCTTTATATAGAGACTGGTCCAACATGTCAATGCTGTTTATAAAGACTATAAACAGTTTCTAGTTGGACAGTTCTTACACAATTAATCACTGCCCAAACATTAATAAAAACATATTGCAAGGGTGGTATGACTGTATGAGTTCCCTGTAGATTAAGAAAATTTACAACATCTGGCACATGATATATTCATTGTACATACATTCTTTTGCTTGTCATGACTGTGAGTCAGAATACCAACCTGTGACAAAGGATGAGGACTAAGTATGCACCATCTTCCCAACGATTTAAATATAACAGTAACTATTTTAACGAGTGTCATACTGGGCATTAGCAATATATATGGCTTTGTAGCACTGATGTGCTTTTGTATACTATTAACAATTTTCTTAAACTATATACATGTCTGCAAATGGTGTAACAGCTTTTCTGCCAACTACCTTTGTTTGTTTTTCATTCAAATCAAACTTTTATGCTTTTAAATCAGACACTAGAAGAAAATTTTATAGATTTAATGGGAGTCCCCCTGTTTGCTTTGTGATCATATCTTTGAAATACATCTCTTAAATACACTAAGCACCCAGGAAATATGTTTACCAGACTAATTATTCAAAAATCTATACAGATTTCAATAAAAGAAAGAGTTTTAAGATTGCATAAAAATAAAAATCATCATTTTAGAAAAAACATTTGACTATAGTAGAAGCATTTTAATTAAGTAAAGTGCTTTTTTGCAATAAAATACACAAATTCACTCAAAAAAGGACTGTATTCATTTATTGTGTTTCAAATGTTGGTTTAAATTGCTTTTGTTTCTTGACGCTGATGTACCTTTTTCTTAGATTAATTGTTCTTATTTATGGTGATTCCATTTGAAAAGGTAAAGGAGCAACATTGTTATGTTATAAAAAGAACATCTACCTTTTCATGCCAAACCGCAATGAATGCAAAACAATTTTCAACAGCCATTTCCACCTTGACAAAATTTCAAGAACCCAATGAGAGATTATAAAACAATTTATGTAATCTGCACTCAATCCTTCTGCTACCATGCAGGATGGGTATTTCTGGATTGTGTCGTGAGAAATGCCATTGCATCAAGTATGGCATGGTTCTGAAATAATGCATAGAGCAGCACTTCCAGCTGCAGCAATACAAAAATTGTGAATATTTTGAAAAAAAAAAAAAAAAAGCTATCTCAGAGAATCTGAGATTTACAGAGATCAGCTCACAATGCTGCAATTATGAAACCCTGATAAAGGGTAAGCTCTGCAACCAGATTATCTCAATCTTCAAAACCTCCGTCTGTTATTTTAATGCTTAATCATAATTTAGAAATTCCTTCCACTCTATTTTTTAAATGTGTAAAGTTGTGGTGTTTTATCCAACATTTACACTAATAATAACTGAAATCTAAAAACCAGAAGAGATGAAAACATTAAATGGATTAAGCCAAGTGAATTGGAATAAGAGTGGTTACATGAAGGTTGAAGCAGTTAAATCTGCTCTGAAACTAATAGATATCTCCAATAACTGGTACATACTAAAACCAAAAATATATCTAAAAATACATATGTACTATTCTTTTGGGCTACAGGTGCAGTTTACAGGAAGTTATTCAACTTACAATTCGATTTGTACTAACCTTATACATGTAATGTTAAGAGGAAGAATTCTTCGACTACAGTGCTTTATATTTTAAATATAGCAATATTTCATTTGACGGCAATTTCTTTCTCTAACTATTAAATTTGACTGTAGCCATAGGTTTCTGGTTATTGAAAAGCTTCGTTGAAAATAAACCGGGTAAAAATTGTTTAATCAGCTGAACTAAGCAAACGAGATTATGGGGGAACAATAATATGCAAAATATGCAGTGCATAAGTGAAGTTCACCAGCTAAATTAGTCAGATCCTGAATATTTTAGTTTTAAACAAAAAAAAAAAATAGTTAGTAATAGCAGCATCAATAGTAACATATTCGCATCGTCAGCTTCGAGAAGTTACATAAATAAACTAGATAGAATTCCTCACGATGCCCTGACTTTAAGTTCCGTTTACTTTGGGATTCCTACTGAACAGGATGAATTCTAAATCCAAACAGCAGCTATGCTGTTTGTCGTCGCTTCAAGCTGTGGAAACTGAATTCAAAAGTTTCTTATGCTCTTAGCTAGAGAAAATGATGGTTACTGCTGCCTTCCCCTTCTTTCTTTGTCGAAATTATTGGACTGTTGTCAACGTAGAGTCGACTGCGCGGTAAAATCGTTAGTGGGATAATCAGACGGTTGGAGGGGGGAGGGGGGAGAGAGTTAGTAGGATAATCAGACGGTCGGAGGGGAGAGGGGGGAGAGTGTGTTAGTAGGATAATCAGACGGTCGGAGGGGAGAGGGGGTTAGTAGGATAATCAGACGGTCGGAGGGGGGAGAGGGAGTTAGGTAGGATAGTTAGTGGATAATCAGACGGTCGGAGGGGGGAGGGAGTTAGTAGGATAATCAGACGGTCGGAGGGGAGAGGGAGTTAGTAGGATAATCAGACGGTCGGAGGGGAGAGGGAGTTAGTAGGATAATCAGACGGTCGGAGGGGAGAGGGGGGAGAGGAGAGAGAGGAGGGGGAGAGATTTACGTTAGTTTGGATAATAATCAGACGGTCGGAGGGGGGAGAGAGGGGGGGGAGAGAGAGAGAGTTAGTAGGATAATCAGACGGTCGGAGGGGAGAGGGGGGGAGAGGAGAGTGTGTGTGTTAGTAGGATAATCAGACGGTCGGAGGGGAGAGGGGGGGAGAGTGTGTTAGTAGGATAATCAGACGGTCTGAGGGGTGGAGGGGGGAGAGAGAGTTAGTAGTAGGATAATCAGACGGTCGGCGGGGAGAGGGGGGGAGAGAGTGTGTAGTAGGATAATCAAACGGTCGGAGGGGAGAGGGGGGGAGAAGAGAGAGGAGTCGTAGGATAATCAAACGGTCGGCGGGGAGAGGGGGGAGAGAGAGAGGAGTTAGTAGGATAATCAGACGGTCGGAGGGGGGAGGGGGAGAGAGAGAGAGAGAGGAGTTAGTAGGATAATCAGACGGTCGGAGGGGGGAGGGGGGAGAGAGAGTTAGTAGGATAATCAAACGGTCGGAGGGGAGAGGGGGGAGGGGGGAGAGAGAGTTAGTAGGATAATCAGACGGTCGGAGGGGAGAGGGGGGGAGAGAGAGAAGAGGAGAGTTAGTAGGATAATCAGACGGTCGGAGGGGGAGGGGGGAGAGAGAGTTAGTAGGATAATCAAACGGTCGGAGGGGAGGAGGGGGGGGAGAGAGTTAGTAGGATAATCAAACGGTCGGAGGGGAGAGGGGGGAGAGAGAGTTAGTAGGATAATCAGACGGTCGGAGGGGGGAGAAGAGAGTTAGTAGGATAATCAGACGGTCGGAGGGGGGAGAGAGAGGGGGGGGGCGGGGGAGGGAGAGTTAGTAGGATAATCAGGACGGTCGGAGGGGAGAGGGGGGAGAGAGAGAGGTTAGTAGGATAATCAACGGTCGGAGGGGAGAGGGGGGAGGGGGGAGAGAGAGTTAGTAGGATAATCAGACGGTCTAAGGGGGGAGGGGGGAGAGAGAGTTAGTAGGATAGTCAGACGGTCGGCGGGGGGAGGGGGGAGAGAGAGAGTTAGTAGGATAATCAAACGGTCGGAGGGGAGAGGGGGGAGGGGGGGAGGAGAGTTAGTAGGATAATCAAACGGTCGGAGGGGAGAGGGGGGAGAGAGAGAGAGTTAGTAGGATAATCAAACGGTCGGACGGGGAGAGGGGGGGAGAGAGAGAGAGTTAGTAGGATACATCAGACGGTCGGAGGGGGGAGGGGGAGAGAGAGGAGGGGAGAGAGAGAGCGAGTTTGAGGAGAGTTAGTAGGATAATCAGACGGTCGGAGGGGGGAGGGGGGAGAGAGAGTTAGTAGGATAATCATCAAACGGTCGGAGGGGAGAGGGGGGAGGGGGGAGAGAGAGTTAGTAGGATAATCAGACGGTCGGAGGGGAGAGGGGGGGAGAGAGAGTTAGTAGGATATATCAGACGGTCGGAGGGGAGAGGGGGGAGAGAGAGTTAGTAGGATAATCAAACGGTCGGAGGGGAGAGGGGGGAGAGAGAGGAGAGAGGGTAGTAGGATAATCAAACGGTCGGAGGGGAGAGGGGGGAGAGAGAGAGTTAGTAGGATAATCAGACGGTCGGAGGGGGGAGAAGAGAGTTAGGAGAGAGCAGGTCGAGGATAATCGCCGGTCGGAGGGGGGAGAGAGAGTTAGTAGGATAATCAGACGGTCGGAGGGGGGAGGGGGCGAGAGAGAGTTAGTAGGATAATCAAACGGTCGGAGGGGAGAGGGGGGAGGGGGGAGAGAGAGTTAGTAGGATAATCAGACGGTCTAAGGGGGGAGGGAGGGAGAGAGAGTTAGTAGGATAGTCAGACGGTCGGAGGGGGGAGGGGGGAGAGAGAGAGTTAGTAGGATAATCAAACGGTTCGGAGGGGGGAGAGGGGGGAGGGGGGAGAGAGAGTTAGTAGGATAATCAGACGGTCTAAGGGGGGAGGGGGGAGAGAGAGTTAGTAGGATAATCAGACGGTCGGAGGGGGGAGGGGGGAGAGAGAGTTAGTAGGATAATCAGACGGTCTAAGGGGGGAGGGGGAGAGGAGGAGAGTTAGTAGGATAATCAGACGGTCGGAGGGGGGAGGGGGGGAGTAGGAGAGTTAGTAGGATAATCAGACGGTCGGCGGGGAGAGGGGGGAGAGAGAGTTAGTAGGATAATCAGACGGTCTGAGGGGAGAGAGAGAGAGAGATTACTCACCGAACCCAAGTTTTTAAATCCGTGTCGAGCCGCGATCTCGTCGGCCTTTTCGCTTCCTCCCCCGACGATGTGCACGGCCATCTGATTCACGTAAAACGAGAGGGACTGGCAGGTGACCAACAGGATGACAAGGCTCACGGTCGCGGACTTTCTCAGCAGCTCGGAGGGCGCCCGCATCATTACCATCGTGCCCAACACCTGTAGATCCGAACACCTCGACGTTGGCAGAGAAAAAAAAAAAAAAAAAAAAACAAACAAACAAAAAAAAAAAAAAGATCCTCTCACAGCTGCTCGGCCGGCTTCTGCTACCAGATTTCCCCCTCCCCCCGGAGGACAGATTGTGAAGAAAGGAAGGAAGGAGGAAGAGAAGGACGACGACGACAACAACAACGACAACAACAACAACAAAAAAAACCGTCGAGAGGGGCGAGTCCGAAGTCTTAAACGCATCAGAAAGCTAAGCCGAGAGCGGCCTCCCGCCGGCCCTTTCCTCCCCGCCATATTGATCCGCACGCTCGAGAGGGAAAGCAAAACGGGTAAAAAAAAAATCTCGAATCCAACTGGAAGGAAGAGAGAGAGAGAGAGACAGAGACGGCCGCTGCTTTTCTCTCCTCTCTTTCTCTGTGTGGGGAGGGGAGGGGAAGTTTGTTGGGTTTTTTTTTTCTTCTTCTTCTTCTCTAGTTAACGACGGACAGAACTTACCAAACGCGCCCCCCACCCCGAGTAAGGGCGACGACAGCGACTCCTGGCGGTCACACTTGGAAGCCGTATTCTCGTTTTTTGTTTGCTTTGCTCTGGGAACGTGAGAGTCGTTAACAAAACACAAATTCCTTTTTGATTAAGTATATTTGCTCGTTCGTTGTCGATTTTATTATGCTTTCACCCCCCGCCCGCCCCCTGCGCTTCGAAATTCAATTTTCGATCTAAATGAAAGAATAATAAATAATTTCTTCCAGAGTTGGATTCTTTTTGGGGGGGGGGGTCTTTTCAAGAACATTAGGAATCGTGTCACCAATATATCCAATCAAAGCATCTTTTTCCTTACCGGAAACCGGTTTTTATTCAGATTTATCTTATTTTCACTTGTATATATATATATATTTTTCCCCTCGTGTATGCAAAAAAAAAACAAAAAAACAAAAAACGTTATAAACCGCCCGCGGTGGGACTTGAACCCACGACCCTCAGATTTCCTGTAAACCTCTTAAAAGTCTGATGCTCTACCGACTGAGCTACACAGGCTTATACGAACTACCGTGTAAGAATTTTCAACAGACTTTTGACCAGCATTATCTGCCCTTGTGCGTCATCAAGATGGGAAGGAGGAAGACGGATGTATGGGCTAGCGGCCGCTCCCCTATCTGCGTGGAAATGACTCGGGTTCGAACGTCGTATATCAAGTTTCCATTTAGCTTGTTCCTTATAAAAAAAAAACTACTACTTTTACCTCTCACTAACTCCAAACTAGTAGCAGGACTGTAGCAAATAATTTTTTAAAGCTTAAAACTGAAATAACAGGGGGGGGGAAACGCAACACTTTTTCACCTGTCTGATTAGTTAGAAATACTATAACAACTTTATCTTTCAATTTTTTTTTTTTAATGTTAACACTTTCACTGCCACAAACTCAAAGAGTTTACCAGGCTGAAATCTCTCATGACAGACACAGACAGAAGAAATTCGGTTACATCCTATTTAGACAACTTTCTCAAAGAAAATAGTAGCACTGTATTTACTTTCTTTCTGGATTTCCTTGAATTAAACTTTGCATTCTTTTTAAAAAAAATAAAAAAAAACAGGGTTGAACTATTTAGCTATTTGTTATTATATTTATCTGTTGTTACTATTTTATTTAAATTAAAACGTCCAAGTTGAAAAAAAAAAAGAGCATTTAATCGTTTTTCAGAGATATAAGAGGACTCTTTCAATGATGCGAGGCACCACGGCTGCAGTACACAGCTGTCAACACCTACGTTCTGCACGAGACTGTATATGCAAATTGAGATGAGTATTTTCAAATTTCAGCCATAAAATCGTTTCCAGGTGTCAATCACTTTATTGCGCATAAACTAAAAGCTGCACACCTGCGTCGGTACCCGGAGAGGGATCAGACACCACAAAAGAAAGGGATGTCAGAACTGAAGAAAGAATGTAAAAAACTAAGTACTACAGAGGGGCGAGGAAAAGGTCGCGCACCACGCGGTAACTAACCTACAGTAAATGTGCGAAGTGTTGGCCACTAACTTGCAGACACTTTTCGATTCGATGTAATCGTAACGACTGAACATTTCTTATCATTCTGATGTTGATCGATCTGATTTTCTTCATCCTCCATTTGCTCTAATTCTGGGATGGTCAGCGAAGTCGCCCCTCAGAAAAAAATCGATCAGATTAGTGAATAAAAGATTTTAAGACAACGTCTTTTGTTCGATAAACCGTCTAAATGACGGGGGGGGTTCCCCAGAAACTTGAAAAATTTACCATTTCAAGTGAACATTACGATGTAATTTCTAAAAATTGCTTTCATCCACAACTAAATGCAAATTAGTTCATGTCCCGCCATGTGTTTTTCCTTCTCTTCTGGGGGCGGATAGTGGATGATGGATGATCAGTGTTTATAGAATCAAATACTTGTATCGAACGATTCTTTATTAACTTATTTACCGAGGACGAAAGTACCCACAATCAAACTGGTTGTTGTTTTCGGCTGTCGTCATATATACATCACACGCACGCGCGCGCATGCACCCATCAATCGAATGGTTTGGAAACAGACTCGACGAGATTACAAAGCTCTTAGGTTCCCATGTGTTAAAGAGGGAGGCCAATCGCCGAGAATTCCGCTGTTTAGTAATTGCTTCGAATGTCAGGCGTGACGTGTGTGTGACAGCGGGACGTAAGGCACGCGAGAAGCTGACAAATCGATTTTCTTCCCAGGAAAACAACATGGAGATACCCCGCCCGCAGAATGTTTGACATTCGGAAATGGTTAATATACTGGAATGGGTCCGTACGTTAACCCTGCTAACACTTAAAAATAACTCTTAAAAGGAAAAAGGGGGGGCCCCCCAAAAAAAACATAAATATGTAGGATATCTGTTTTTTGTATTTGTCAGAATATAGCATCTGTGAAAATAACGGGTTATTATGGTTTGGCTTCGATGCAGATTGGATTTCGAGAGCTGGTCCTTCGCCCTCGTCACTGAAATGAACAACAGGACGTGGGGGGGGGGACAGTAGAGCGATCCAGGCGTCACTTGTAAACAGACACACCCTGAGGCTCAGATAAACCATTTTTAGGCGTATCATTGCAAACCGCCAGAACGAGTTTGGGCCGGAAGAAGTCAGACCGCCGACAGCCGGGCCACGAAGCCAAAGGGGAATCTTCGTGGCGCTGTACTTTCCTCTGTCGGCTGTAGGCGGAGTGAACGTTCGGTTCAGGAGAGAGGCCATAAGGCAGCCAGCCGCTCGTGCACGTTCTAGGCGTCCGGTCAACACAGCGGACGCTTCATGCAGCGAATGGCACCAGAAGATGCTCACGGGAATCGTCAGACGTTCTCTCCACAGCGTCGTCGAGCGCAGAGGAGGGGGGTAGCGAGATACAAACCACTCCCCCACCCGTGCAGTGTCGGGGATCGACTGCAAAAGAAAGTGCAGACGCTGCCTGTTGCCAATGGCAATTTGTCCAAAGCGAGCGATACTTTTTTTCTTTCTTTTTTTTTTTTTTACGAAAGACGGTGCCTTTATATCACGATTCTGACATGGTCTGATTTAATCACCGGACATGAATCCCTGCGAGCGATCCGAAAGTACCCTCGCAAGGTCACTTCTCAGAACACTCTAATCCCGACCCCGTGCCACAGATGGTCTGCAATTCTGCAGGCTAGGATCGCTGGTCTTCTCCAGCACACACACACACACGTAGTTGCACCAAAAACAATTAACCCCACTCATATTTCGCCACTGCTGTGTACAGTTTTAGAAAGACTGGATGCGTTTTCAAACACGGGTGTCTATTTACACGTGAAGTCTCTGATTACATACATACATACATATGTACAGATAGCCAGAGCAGCAAGAAGTTCTCAAAGGTGTGCGGCCTAGCCTATTTTGACTCGTGTTTCCGCACGCTGCTTATAATCTTTAACTTCCTATTTACATTACTTCCTTGATCTAATGTGCCATAGACAGCGTCAAAATTATCCTCGGCAAAGTTAACCCTCTAAAACCTGTTCCAAGACACCTCTGGACCGGGCTGATCTGAACACGAGATTGTTTTCAATGTTTAAATAGGTAAGCCATCCACTAAATACGAGGAAACATTTTAAAGGAATAACCGGGATACCTATAACTATTCATGTTCGCGTTGCTGTAGTTGTCCGAAATTTAACGAATGTTTTCCATTAATGAACAAATTTAATTAATTCTAGAGGAAATCCCCTTGCACTAGTATTTTTTTCGCACGAGCAAAAATTCGTGCGCGTGTACGCGCAGACTTTTTGATCAGTTAGATGCGCGGTGAAAAATAGTGCTTGATGTAACGCAGGGCTCTGCAGGGATTTACAGTTGTTTATTCTGATATGTGGTAAGAAATTCACGCAACCGGCGAAAATAAATCGTACAAGGGATGCTTTTCTTCTTTCTTGAGAATAACTAAGGTTTTATATAAACAGTAATTAAATAATAAATGTTGAGACTCGAAATCCAGTATTACGTCATAATGCTTACCTTCCCGTGAGTCTGTGGCCAGATGGTTGAAAGAATAAAAGGACTGTGGCATCGTTGACTTAAATGACATCAAACAGAAACATGCAAATTCAATTCAACAATAGTAACAATGAAATAACTGTTGCTCTGTCAAATCTTTTAGCCGGAGCTATACAAGATGGCGTCGAAAGTCGCGCGCGCACCGTGAAGGATTTCTCGGTGTGGGCGCCAATATGAAAAATTCGGTCAATTTCGTCCTTGCTTCTTTGGCGGCGGTGCAACAGGTGGAGTATATCTGCAAATGCCGCGGACATTCCTAATACCCATTCCGGACGACGTTCCAACGGCACAACGGGCCACATGTTGCAGTCACCGTTCGCCAACAGTTGGATTGATGGCGGCGTAGTCACGTTCAAATCTCGTTCGAGTTTTTTTTTTTTTTCCTTTTCTAGTTTCGATTAATTTCAACTTACGTCAAAAATAATGATTTTATTAGTGAGTATTTACAAGAGACTCGTTACAGAGCCAGTTCAACCTGAATGACAGCTTTCTAAATAAAATTTACTTAGGTACAAGCCTGCGGTGGGAAGTTATGAGCGGTTCTAGCGAGATACTTATTCTAATCCAGCGGATCGCAGACGCTGACAGTCTTTTCGATTCTCTTCTGGGCGTTCCTGTAACTTTCCCGCTTCTTTAGTCCGTCCACGAGCTTCCAGGTGTCAGAATGAATGCTACCTGCCAAGTAATGAGCGAAATGTGCGATGTCAAAGTCTAATTTGGCGAAGTCCTTTCGCTCGTAGCAGTTCCAGGGACTCAATGGATAACTTAGCAACCGACGCGTGCCCATTCACTTCGGTCTGTCGATATGCACATCTTCGAAGTAATGGACCGGAGGCCGTCGGAGAAACGCTACCTATTTTCTCTATAAAAAACGGGACGCTGTTTATCTTCTCGAAAAATGCCGACCACGACATCGACGAGGACGTAACTAAATGCAGAACCTGAAGGTCCTACGTCTGACTCGTTTACGTGGCATCTCACGAACGAGTTCACCGCCACCTCGGTCCCCGCGAGTATTAGCCAAAGTCAGAGAGAGAGAGAGAGAGAGAGAACCACCTCCGACATTCGATGCTCGGCAAATGCAGTCTGATATGAAATCAGTTATTATACTTTTCGGGACCAATAAAGGACAAAACCTTTTCAGTTCGTAGTGAAGTGCGTCGTGACGATGGGCTTCTGTAAAAAGAGCAAAGACGACCTCTCCCTCCCGGCAGCGCGTCATCGCAAAAAATACCGTGAACCGTGGGAAGTGTTAACTTGATGCCCAATGATTCGGATTACCTGCCGTCGTACATTTTAAAGCCCCGTTCACGACTTTTACCGTTGTGGGGCAGGAAGGGCTCTCCGGAGCTCGAGACTCCCTACCGTTCATAGCGCATCGAGTTTTTCAACAACAACAACAAAATAAAAACGGGCCAAAGATGCTGCTGTTTCTGTTCAGAAATTCCTACCGTTGTCGTTTAAGTTGCGGCACACGGCTGAGATCGGCCTCATCGATGAGGTATCGCGCTGAGGTAGCAACCCCTCTTCGATCTCTTGCCGAATCACGCGCCTACGATGCTCCACAATGTTCACTGTATAGCCGATGACTGTGCTATCGGTTGTTTTGAAGGCAGCAAGGACGTTTGGAACAGACCCATTCGACGCGAGTTTTTTTAAACTCTTTTCATCTACATAAATATACGCTTTGTGCGACAATTGTTTTTCTCCTTCCTGACGCCTTGCGGATCAATTTGAGTAGTTTGGGGCGAAAAGCAACGCGAAACAAAATCGCGGATGAAGAACACGAAAGCTAAATTTGAACCGGCCGCCTCTCGTCTATAGCAAAAGGTACCGATGGAGAACCTCACTAAAATATACTTCTCTTCAAAGCCATTACAATTTGCAGGTTACGAATACGATATTCCAGACCACAATTCTTCGAGTACGTTTTCTTTTGATTGCCGTTTTTCTAAGACTCTTAAAAAAGAAATCAATTGATGTCATCTTTTTTATTCCATTCCAGTCTTTTGATCCGTAGTGCTACTTTGTGGAGAAATGCTAACTATTAACAATACAAAACGCATCTTGCGGTTAAAAAAAAAAAAAAATTATTTAAAATAAATGCAAGAAC
Organism: Nautilus pompilius; assembly: GCA_018389105.1. NCBI lineage: Eukaryota > Metazoa > Mollusca > Cephalopoda > Nautilida > Nautilidae > Nautilus > Nautilus pompilius. Next base: position 890,431 of record JACATO010000320.1, read on the forward strand.
TAAGATAAAATAAATTTGGTCGTTACAGATTTCAATTTTTTTAAGGAGATCTCGCGCGCGCGCGCACACACACACACACACCACACACACACACACACACACACACACACACACACACACACACACAAACACACACACCCTAGTGCAATCATTGCAAACGATTACAGAGGAATGATCGATCTCTGGTCGTAAGATAGACCGACCAAAGGCTTCCAAAAATGTTGGGTCGAAATGGCTTAAACTATTTGCATATTACGTCAGGTTTCACTTTACCTTTGTCTCCTAGGCTGCATTTTCACCACCGCCTAGCACCGGTTAATATTTGTGTTGAGATGGCTGTATATTTAGGCAACACTTTCTCGATTGCAAAACACGCGGAATTGGAGCGATGGGATTTGTCGTTACAAAGAGCTATATTAATGAGGAAGGTAGGGTGCGTCGCAGCCTTGATGGCTCAACCCGTGCTGAGTAATACAGATTCGAAGAGACCAGGTAATATGCAGAGGATCAAGATCAAGCCATAGCGATACAGCTTTCAGCTACGGTTTTTCTTTTGTTGGAATTTTCCGTTGTCGTTATATATATGGAAGGTCGTTGAAAACAGATGCAGATTTGCCTGTCTTGTGTCTGAAACATTCTCAACTAAACAAACGAAAGAATTACATCCATTCCGCTAAATTACTTATTCTCTTAATTTTTGGTGGGGGGAGCATGGTTTTACTTGCTCATTTAGAAAGAATCTTCGCACTCATCACTAGCATTTATCATCATTACGTTAGCAATCTCACCGCCAACGTTATTCACTCTGAACAAAACGGGCCACAGTATGGATCCCTGTGTCACATAATTAGTGACCTTCGAAGATCTGTCTTGAAGCCACTCCCTTTAGAATTATTTATCGTTCAAAAATATTTCTGTCTACAACCATCTTTTCTCGATATTTCAATCAAACCTTTTTCGACTCGTTCCGTAAAAAATCCTCATGAAGTCAAAATGCAATACTTTCCTTTTTTGCGACCTACCAGGTCTCCTAAAATTACCTGGAGTTTCAAAAAAAAAGATCTTTCGAGTTAAGACCATCGTCGGACTATTACATAAGAGACGAAACAACTAGCGGCTGTGAACTTCTCTAATAATAAACAATACCAGACCGACCTTAGACTGATGGGTACAAACATTTAGCAGGGCAGCTTTAATGTCCCAAATTCTAAATCCTAACGCCACCTGTTGAATTTTTCGTAAATCCTTTTCATTAATTGCAGAGAGAGAGAGAGAGAAAAAAGTATATTTATTCTTAAATAGCTTTAGCTGAAACAGTTTTTTTTCTTCTTATTTTGTCAAAAAATTAAAATATCACAAGAGACAGATTAACACTTTCAAAAAGAGAAAGATCGATATTCTTATTATCATTTGTATTTATTGGCAAGGGAATTAATAATGCACGCACCGCGTTGGTAGATGATTTCTTTTTTAGTCAGATATATAAAGACATATTTTTTTAAAAAAAATATTATATTTTAATATTTTTCTTCAGCTCTTCAGCGTGTCACCTTTTTTGTACGCCATTAAAAATTATTATTATTTTATTCTTGTTCACTTGGTTTACGTTTTATTGTCATTTATCTTAGTACCACCACCTCGTGTGCAACAGATGGGAAGTATTCATACCTGATCAGGAATATTGGCTGCTGTTTGGAACGGCCCAGTACCACGCACTTATTGTAAAATTACAAACAAAACAGGTAAACACAAGACATTTTTTTTTTTGTTTGTCTTTTTTAATTCCAACTTCGCGGTACCTGGCGTAGGGTGGACAGGCAGCTGGCCAAGTAATAAATACTATTTATCCAAGCATTCGAGAATCACTTTCATTTTTTTAAAGATTATTTTAGAAAATTACTTTCAGTTTAAAGGTTACTGGTATGTAATGGCGTCAAAGCTGCTCCTCTCTTTCTCGCTAATCTATTTACGTAATTATAACTAATTAGGAAAATAGCACGAAATTAACTTTCAGATATTGAAAACTAAGCCAGATGTCTGTTTGTAGGGGCGATCGTCTCAGACCTGAAGTCGCTTGTTCTCTGCGGACTTGTACCCCATACAGGGGCTGCCAGCAAATAGCAAATTCGTTACACGTGACTTTAGCCATATCTAAAATGAGAAAAACACGCGTCTTGAGGTTGACGACGTCCACCAGCATTTTTATTCACTAGAGTAGGCAACAACAAAAAATAGATGTATATCAACTTAAACAAGCTGTGAATCTCGATTTATTCATTTTGCTTAATTTTTACATATCAAGTGACCTGACTTCACCAGTTGTTTTTGCTTGTTTTTCTCACTCGCTTCACATCAGGTAAAACATCGCATCTGGAGTTCGTACAAAGCTAATACTTTAAATTTCAGTAATTTTAACTTTGATGAAAATGAATATAATTTCAAAGCCCATAAATAATAATAATAATAATAATAATAATAATAATAATAATAATAATACATCCGACGAACTTATGGTGTTTTGTCTCTGTGGCAAATCTGAGTAGGACCTGCGCAGTAGTCCAATAGTTAGCGTACTGGACTAGTAAGGTCAAGGACTCGAGTTCGTTTCCCGTGGGAACGGCTCGGCTTGACTCATTTCCCTGGCTCGGTTTCTTCTCGTTCCTCTTCCCCAGCTGGCCACGTGAGTTTCTTCCACTTTTTTTTTTTTTTTTTTTAAGGAGATATAGATAATTTTAAAATTGCTTTTATGAACGAATTCTGTTACGAATACGAAATTCGATGACGTTGTTGTTATTATTATTATTATTATTATTATTATTATTATTATTATTATTTATTATTATTATTATTATTATTATTATTATTATTATTATTAAATCATTCCGTAATAACTTAGTTATACAAGTCTTCTTTCTTTAACTCCTTCACTACTAGTATCTAGTAGGGCAAGGCAGGAGCGTACCAAGGCGTCCCTGTGAGCAGCAGAACCAACCGCATCCAATTATAGCGCTGTGTTGTTACACACACACACCTCGCCTCATTTCAATTACCGTATAATTTCACCCGAGGAAGGTAGGTATTGTAATTAACGTGTAACTGTCTGAAAATTAAAAAAAATTTTTTCATTGAGAAAGAAGGAAAGTTACACAATAAAAGAGAGAGAGAGAGAGATGACGTCAGTTTAGAGAGATATGACGTCAGCTCACAGAAAGATATGACGTCGGTTCAGAGAGAGATGACGTCGGTTCAGAGAGAGAGATGACGTCAGTTTAGAGAGAAATGAGGTCAGCTCACAGAAAGATATGACGTCGGTTCAGAGAGAGAGAGATGATGACGTCAGCTCACAGAAAGATATGACGTCGGTTCAGAGAGAGATGACGTCAGTTCACAGAAAGATATGACGTCGGTTCAGAGAGAGAGAGATGACGTCAGTTTAGAGAGAGATGAGGTCAGCTCACAGAAAGATATGACGTCGGTTCAGAGAGAGATGACGTCAGTTCACAGAAAGATATGACGTCGGTTCAGAGAGAGAGATGACGTCAGTTTAGAGAGAGATGAGGTCAGCTCACAGAAAGATATGACGTCGGTTCAGAGAGAGAGAGAGAGTTTCGTTAAAGATGGCGAACAACGTGTTAGATACCTCAATTAATTTTTTCAATGTGTTTATATGACTGGTAATATGTAAAATGTCCTCAATGTTTTTCATCCATTTTGAAGATATATTTTATTAATAAGGCCAAAGACAAAACAATTAGAAACAGTCTGAGAATTAAAGTCTGAGTCTTTGTTGCCGTTAGCAGTTCTTTCAGCAAAAGCGATTTGCTAATATGTGACCGACTGAAACCTGGCTCTGCTCTGAAAGCCCATCGAAATTATGTCCGGGGCGTTCGTGTTAGCAATCCCGGGTGGAGAACTGCACCATAAAATTTAGTTATCAGTTTCGACTGGTAAGAAAAAGAAGACTTTTAGTCCTTTCTGAAAGTAACTCATTTGTGCGCAAATATATCAGTAATTGAGTTGAAGAAATTGGCAAACAATTTTCAACACCGGAAGAAATCGATAGTCGAAGGTCCGCTGGTTCAAATTAAGTTTAAGTGAAAAATTTTCTCTCCAAATACAGGCACCTGGGAATGAAAGGCATCAAGGTTTACTAATGGCTTCATTTCCTTTATCCAAATCCTTTCTCGAAGCAACAAGTGTAAACCGTTCTATGTTCTGTTTTTCAGTTTATTTGTGAAAATACAAAAACACACCATACATATGCTTCAACATAAACCTATTGTCCTGGTGCAATATGGTGAATAATTTCAAATATCTCGATTTTTGGAAAGTGTATAAACATACGCGTTCAGCCGCTCAAAACTACGGCTCCAAAATACGCTGTTAGACTTTACTGCTATGAAAATGCATTATCACCCAACCTCTCTCCAAAGAAATTGGAAATTCTATAAGCCATGTATCGTAGCCTATAAGTCAGTAATTGTGACGTGGCTATCGCCAAGCCTAGGAAACAAGAAACTATTGTTGTCTGACTACTGTGGACGATTTCTAATTCACAACGCCATCGCTAACGTGTGTCAATAACGGCTGTTTGGCAAGGGAAATTGTGGAGGAATTTAGACGCGAGATGGCGGTGAGCAGACGACCATGGAGTCAACCGGCTCTGCCACGGTACAAAGGGCTGAGGAAGGAAAAGAAATACTACGGAAAGGGAATCGCTTGTTCGGAAGTTTGGAGCGCCTTTCTTCGGGTAGCCAACTAATTGCTGACCATGATTCCTCTGCAACAGTCAGCATCTCAACCCTCTACCGCCAAAAAGATGGTCAACAGAAGTTGAACTGACTGGCGAAAGTTCCAGCTTAAAAGTGGTGACAAGGAAAGGCTACTTGCCCGGCTAAACGGCATCAGAACTACATCTTAAAACAATGGTGCAATGCATTAAACGCTGGCAATGTGTTAGAAGAAAGGATGGGGGGATATAAGGAGAGGTGCGTTTTCCCTAAAAGCAAGCATGGCAGTGGAAATGCGAGAGTTTAGGGTAATTCTGCTGGTTATTCGGCTGGCGACTTGACAACACAAGAGAGATATCACAGTATTCTGCATTGCAATGCATTTCATCAGGGCATCATTTGATAGGTGATGGGTCTCATACTGCAACAAGATAATGATCTGAAGCAAGCTGCAGAACTCAATGCGCAATACTCTGCTAGAGAAGAATGAAAAGGATTTCCTAAAACCATGGTTTGGCTCCATCATTCTCCAGAGCTAAACCCTATTAAAGATGTATGGGATGAACTAGATCAATGAATGAAGGAGAAAAAGTCCATTACTATCAATCTGCTATGGAACTACCTGCAAAAAAAATTTTAAAAACTACTCACAAGGCAACATGTATTTTTAATAAAGATTATAGAAGAGGATGCTCAAAATGTGTGCGGCAGTTATTCACATGAGAGAGGTTATTTTAGTTTTAAGATTTCTTTGTGACATCAACGCCACAACAATTGATTTATGTCCTCTGACGTGTGGTTTATCTGATTTTGTATGCATTTTAAGAGAATGATGCATCTTTATTAACACTGAAATGTTAAGAAAGGCAGATAAGTGTTTTCATATCCTGGATTCATAATTTTATATTTCTGTTTTCAAAAAAATATTTCATACTGGTGTGTTCAAGGACGTAAAGAACTGGTGTCATTTGTGTCTGTACGTCTGTTAGGATGGATTACCCTAAAATAGCAAATACTAAATGTCAGACACTAGGTTTTCAGAATAACCTCAAGTCCTCTTAGAGCTAAACCGGTTATGATTACATGGTTTTGCATTACACGCTTCAGTCTGGAATTAAACGCGGAAAGTCATATCTCGGTTACTGGACGAGATATCAGGCGAGTCTTACAATATACGGTTTCCCGCCGATCTTTCAAATGACGCGAGGCCATTTGAGTCCAGGACACGTGGACGTTGAAGCTGGTTCATTTTCTTAAATGATACTAAATTTTTAATCATCCCATTAGCCGCTAACTTCGACGGTATCAAAAAAAAATGTGAAGAATAAACTAATAATAAATAGATTAAAGTACCTGATGACTAGATGTTATTTAAATCGAATACATTCGGTTGAGGTTTTTTTTTTTTTTGTTTTTTTTTTGGTACTCTGATGCATACAAGGGAAATAACCCTTGTGTGAGAAAGCGTATTGCTGCAGCTATCCACTAATCTTAGGTTTACGGAATGCGAATTTGGGCCCTCGACCTTAACAGGAGACTGCTTGCTAACCACCGGACCACCGCGCAGCTCCCTGTTGACATATTAGACGAAACTATAACTACTTTTTGATATGCAGTTGACGTGAATATGATGTATTATGCGTTTATGGTTGTGACTGACACCGGTGGTATCTCTGACTGATAAGCGCCTGCTGAGTCATCATGGCGACATCGTTTCGTTTTGTTTTTCTGGATTTTAACTCGTTTTCACCATTGATAACAACAACAACAACAAAAATTAAAATGGCGAAAATGGACCGAGCCTCCGTGTAAATTATACTGAACGTCCGTGCACGGAATATTAACGCCTTTCTTGGTTATCGCCAGTCAGAAACTTGCTCCGAATTCTATGCATCCTCGCTTAAAGAAACAACTCATCACACACAAAAATGGCACTGTCCCCCCCCATTTTTGTTGCGAAAAGTGGGTTTCGCTGTACAGTATAAACATTTATTTGCAATTATAGTAAAGCTACGCATATTTCAGAATTAAAGCGGGAGAGTCGCGCCATTGGTAACGTGGAGGAATCGCGTGACGTGTCACTCCATAGCTGAATTTGTGTGTCGTCTGAAAAATGCCGCTTTAATACGGCTAGCAAGAATGCTACAATTGCTGATCTAATTTCTGTAATTTTTTAGAAATTATTGTTATTATTGGCAAAAAAGCGTAGTTTGAATAAGTCTTTTAACTGTAAGTGATGAAAAAAAGGGCGATAATTCCGTTACCTGGACGCACCGACAGTAAACTGTCCCAAGTAGACGCATGGCGGAAAGCCTCGAAGTAGGGAAAGGGTGTCTGCACGCTATCTCTAGTCTGACATGGCCTGTCTAATTCTTAATCCCAGTATCCGATTCATCGGAAATTCGGTGATTAAAATCCAAGGTAGGCGATTTTAAAGCAAAAGTCGACCACACACGAACAAAAAAAAAAAAAAAAAGAAATTTTTTTTCCAGCAGACGACACGTTCTCTGACTTTAGCTGTAGCTGTAGAAGGCCGCGAAATTCCAGAGAGCCGGCATCCTACGGCTAAATAAACAGGACACAATCAGACATTCTGTTGTTAGAGGCACTCCAGTTCATGGCTGCGAACAGTACTGCCTGGCCTTTGTTTAGCAAACCGGAATTAAAGGCAAAAACAGATTTTAAGAAAAAATAGTGCGTGATGGCGGAGAAGAAAGCTCGCCTTTCCGGTGTTTGGATTTGGCTGTTCGGAAATGATAATAACAACAATTTTAGACAAACGCAAACCTCTGTGTTGCTAACCTTTTTACCTAAATCCTCAAAACATTCTCAAACTTTTATACCAGCCAAAAGACCCGAAAATCCAGTAATTATCGATGTTTTTTTGGTTTTTTAAAATTTTTTTTTAAGTTTATTTACTGCGCGGAAATTTATAGGGTTCTCTAAACCCTATGTAAAAAGGGTTTAAAACATTTTAATTTCCTTTCGTTACCGGCGATCGTGTATAAGAGCACGATCTGATCTCTTCTACAAATATTGCTGACAGCCCGCATCCTAAAACTGCTTCCCCACACGCCGAAGCCAATTATAGTGATGGATACAATCAGGCCAGACCGAGCAACAATATGTTTCAGGTCTTTGAAACGTATCCGGAGATATGTCTTTAGCACCCACATTTCTTGTGGTTTCATGTTAGTCACGTGGGTGAGAAGTCGTCAAGATGGAATGGAGTTCTTCAACAATTGCTAGGACTGGAAACAACCGACTTTCTTGCCTCTCTTAAAAAGTGTATTTTAAAAAAAATGTTATCAAAGAGCAAAACCCGTCTCAAGGAAAACTACAAGGAACAAGAGAAAAGTGATGACGAAGAAACACACGATTTCATACACATTAAAAAATATACTTAAAAACGTTTGGACGAAAAAATAAGAAAAGTAAATGAAGGAAATATATGATGGCGGGGGGAGGGTAAGGGAGAGAGAAACAAAAAAGAAACCGAATAGTGCTTTTTTCAAAGGACATCTCACAAATTCTGATTCATAGATGTATGAAACCATGGAAATCGGCAAAAACTACTGAAGTCACGTGGACTCTTACCATTAATTCCCCGGTTAGCTGTCGTTCTTCGATTTGAACATTAAACCTGTTCTGTTCTTAACCAGCTTGTTTCAGCTGCAGTATTACAAGATAGTGGTGAAACCCACCTGAACTGCTGCAAATTAAAGCCGAATAACTAGATGTTTGCCTTTGAAAGTTAGGATGAGCTCATCCATTTTACTTTATACACGAAGAACAGCATTGCAAATTTTCCCACTATTATTGCCGAAAAAAACTCTAATTTGTCCGTCAAATGCCTCATATCATAACTGGGTAAATCTGATATTTTCAACCGTTTGAAACATTTTAAATATTTACAGTCCGGACCCATTCTGGCGAATCTATACATAAACCTTTCTGATAATTAATCATTCTTATGTAAGGTCTCCACATCTGTACAACATATTCAAACACTATGCTTTATTCTTACGACTGATACTTGGATAATCATCCCTAGCATTCGATTAGCTTTATTGCCCTCCAAAAGACTTTTCTTCGCATTTCAAACTTCTAGTAACAATTATCCCCCGTCCCTGAATCTTTTCTGAAATACCGTTCTACGATTTAGCGTTTTCCAGATAGAACCCAGCGCTTTCTTTTGGGGGGGGGTCGGACCTGTTGGATGAGATTACTTCCTCGAACAGTTAGTTACAAATATGATAAAGAAAAAAAAAATTAAAGTATTTTATAGATGTGAGAATGAGGGACTAAACTCCGTTAAATCGCACTATAAAAGTTTAGCCTTTTGGTTTTATCGTATACAAATACAAAATATTTGCCAGACCAGTTTTGGAGTATGTAACAAACGCCCGGCGCCATTACCGCCAGAAGGTGCCATTGTCTCTGGAACAAGTATGGAGGTTGACTCGGATCAGTTGCTGGCTTCTGCGAACTCCGCTACAAAGAACTTTTCCAGGTTTTCAGTTGCGCCCTATAGATGCTTTTGGAAGGAATTGATATTTTTAAGGAGAAACGTTCATCGAGAGCACGCGAATATTAAAGTGGTCTGATGATCGTGGTATGTCATGGAGGTCAGCACCGAGTAGCGACATAACACCATAAAGAAATTCGTTCTTGCCCCTCTGTTGTAAGCAGCCATTTGCAGCGGAGCTTGAACACTTTTTAATAAGAAAAACTTTAGTATTTCGGTTTGACGAAAGGACGTTTGAATGCCTCAGAGAAATTCTGCGCATTTCTGGCTGTAAAAAAAAAAAGGGGAATTTTCTTAATGATGCCCACAGAGTAAACAAATTAGGTCAAGAGAAACGTGACGGACATCTTGAGTAAAAATTGCGCACGACCCTTGGTACAGAGATAGGGGACCCGGTAAATCAATGGCGTTTTTAGCATGCAAAATCGAATTGTTTATAAAACCGCAGAAGTTCTAGTTCCATTATCCAAAACACTGATTAGATCTATCCTGGAGGATGCGTGGAATTCAAGGCTGTTGGAAAGGGGCTGAGCACTCATATCCCCCCACTCCTTGTTATGTTTTTTTTTTCCAAATATGGGGTCTCAGAATCTCCCTTCTTTTATTTGCGACTCGTGCAAAATCTCCCATCGCCTGTTTTGGGCTCCGATGTCCTCTTGAATTGTTTTCGTTAATTCTCACTCATTTTGTTATTCGATAATGGGAACTGTATTGCTATCGAGAGGTGTTGCTTAATTACACGTTTTAATTCAGAATTAAATCATTATAATTAGTTTTAAATCTACTCCCCTTCTATTATTTGTGAAATATGCGTACGCTGTGCAGCGGTGCCAAAATTATTTAAAACTTGAAGGGGTGCAGTAGTGCAAACATATGAAAAACCCAAACAATCGGTGCAATTTCGGATATGACATGGAGTTCGTGATGGAACACAGGCGTTGGTTTGTCGATGCAGCCTTCCAGAGGGCCTCTTCACTGGTCCAATTATCAGTGGGATCCTTACAACGGGATGCTGCTCGTCCGGGGGTGTGTGTGTGTGTGTGGGGGGGGCTATGGCTCACCTAGCTTAAAGCCCTAATCCGGCCCGCTGAGTACTCACGTGCTAAATGTGCCGAGGTACGACCGGTCATAGTTTTTCGGAAAGACTTTAAAGAGTAAAATTACCCCGGTTTAAATTATCGTCGTTTTATGGAGTGATTTTACAAGGGGGGGGGTACACGTAAGGAAAACGTAAGAGACGGATCTTCGACGAGGGTGGCACGATCTGTGACACAATAAATCGTCACCAGTCGATCACACGTCAAAAACGTTCGTAGCTGCTTGGAGTGCTTCACCGTGCAGTGGGTTCAGTGGACACTAAACGTCCCAGTGGTAGTAAGAACTCTGGATCCCTATTCCAAAGGAAAAGGGTGCCATTTCATTTTAAAAGTGCCTCCCCCCACCTCTGTTTGCGGATTCAAGCAGCAAGATGGCGATATTTATTTGGCTGCGGCCAACCGGACAATTTATTGATCCCTGCTGGGTGTCCCTTACATATATATATATATATATATATATATTTTTTTTTTTTTTAAAAAAAGGGGGCTGTAGATTTTGGCAAGTACGAAAACAAAGGAAAGTACGAAGTTTTCACTTGGAATCGTTCGTATTCTTCTCCTCTGTAAACATCCCTAAAGCAAGGGCAATCAACAACAGCAGCACCGGCGGCCACCTTGAACTGGTTTGCGGACTTTTTTCTTATGAAGAGGGACAAGGAAAAAAAAAACGGTCCGTATGAAATAAAAAGCATTTTGGCACGAAACCAGGGTAACATTTTTGAAAAGAAAGGGAAAGAAAGGAATGCACGCGGCGCATCGAATTTGAGACGCTTCTGTCCACAAACCTAAAACCTTCCCATGATGCACCGCCACGTCCTTTGCAAGCCTCCCCCATAAATATGACTACAATCATATTAAACAAAAACAGAGGGGATGATGAATGTCCGTTTGTGAGTAAATGCGCCCAAATGTGAGAAGCCCAAGTTTAATTACGTTATATAAAAATCTGCTAAAGAATGCATGAAGTAGTTTTAAGGAATTAACCTGTCACGCTGAATCATAAAAGCCTTCTATTGTACTGAAATAGACTTCGTGAAACACTTTAGGCAAAGGTTAGTTCGGTGATCCCCTGACACCTAGAACAAATGTGTTTTTTTTTTTCTTTTTGCCTCCCACCATCGGGTTAATCTAAAAAAATACAGCATCCAAACTGATGTCGTCGCTGCCCTTGAATCCAAATCGTTTTTGATTTGGTGTACATGAGTTCCGCTTCGAGTTTCTTCTCGAACCTGTCTTTCAGTATTAAAGGAACCCAATAGTTTCCGATCTGCTACCTGAGAGCTTTAAAATACATTAATTGCCCTTTAAAGACAGGTAGAATTAACAGCGCTATTTGTAACGAAGTAGCTCAACCTCTCTCTCCCCCTTTAGCATCTAACAAATCATCTGTCTACACCGGCCTTAAAACATCTATTTGGGAAATAAAATACTATTAAAGCTGAGACCATAGATGACGTTTTTAAAAACAACAACAACAAACGAGTAAATATTTTTTTTCCCTAAAATACAAAAAAAAAAAAAATGTTTATTTTGATAATGGAAGCATCAGCTACCATCATCACAAAGTTAAATTGTTACATCACCCGTATTTTTTAATTAAACATATAGATGAGTCTCTCTCTCTCTCTCTCTCTCTATCTCTACTGACGTCATCTCTATTTGTGTACTGACTTCGTCTCTCTCTCTCTCTACTGACGTCATCTCTATTTGTGTACTGACTTCGTCTCTCTCTCTCTCTCTCTCTCTAATGACGTCATCTCTATTTGTGTACTGACTTCGTCTCCCTCTCTCTCTCTCTCTGTCTCTACTGACGTCATCTCTATTTGTGTACTGACTTCGTCTCCCTCTCTCTCTCTCTGTACTGACGTCATCTCTCTCTGTCTCTAATGACGTCATCTCTATTTGTGTACTGACTTCGTCTCCCTCTCTCTCTCTCTGTACTGACGTCATCTCTCTCTGTCTCTAATGACGTCATCTCTATTTGTGTACTGACTTCGTCTCCCTCTCTCTCTCTCTCTCTACTGACGTCATCTCTCTCTCTGTCTCTAATGACGTCATCTCTATTTGTGTACTGACTTCGTCTCCCTCTCTCTCTCTCTGTCTCTACTGACGTCATCTCTATTTGTGTTCTGACTTCGTCTCCCTCTCTCTCTCTCTCTGTACTGACGTCATCTCTCTCTCTGTCTCTACTGACGTCATCTCTATTTGTGTACTGACTTCGTCTCCCTCTCTCTCTCTCTCTCTACTGACGTCATCTCTCTCTCTCTGTCTCTAATGACGTCATCTCTATTTGTGTACTGACTTCGTCTCCCTCTCTCTCTCTCTCTGTCTCTACTGACGTCATCTCTATTTGTGTACTGACTTCGTCTCCCTCTCTCTCTCTCTCTCTACTGACGCCATCTCTATTTGTGTACTGACTTCGTCTCTCTCTCTCTCTCTCTCTCTCTCTTAAAAGAAACAGAGCTCTCCCTTACTCTAAAACATGACAGGAGTTGTAACTTACTCGCCTCCCCTGTCAACCCCACAGCCACACGTTCATCTGCGTGTTTGAGAGTTTGCCTACCAAATCAGGTGGTGTTACACCTCTTCGCCCTCTGGTTGCCTCATGTCGTGCTTCTCCACTGCGCTTCCAGAAAAAACAAAGAACCATAGCAGCAATCATGGGAACACAGGGATAACGTTTTATCTTCTGTGGAATTAAAAAAAAAAATATAGAAATATTCTCAGATTGAGATGAGGAAAACGTGGTTATAAGAACTAGAAATGTCTAAAATAACACTTTAAAGTCTCTGGCCACCTCCTTTTTTCCAAGATTAGTTTTGCTGTTGTTGTTTCGAAGAGAAATAATATCAGAGAAGTAAGCACACGATGTCGTCGGATTGCGCCCGCCGAGTGAGGTGGACGTACAGTAAACAAGACTCCGCCGCACTAGAATACACAGACCTCTGGGAACGATGTGGTTACTAAAGAAACGTTTTGTTATTGATTGTTGTTTTTCTTTCTCATGCATTTATTCATCGAATAACGAACCCGGAAAGGGGTCATACGTACGTCGACCCAGCACTCCCCGTTCGTTCTCCGTTGAATTTACAAATTGCTCGCATGAACAATTTACCTTAAGAAGCTTAAACGTCCGGGGGTTGTATCTGTGTTTTTTTTAATATTTATTTATTTCCCCTACATTTCGCATCATCCCGATTTATCCCCTATCTATTTCTAGCACAAACGGGGAGTTAAATACCAAGTTAATGGCGGACGCGCGACACGGTCGCCTATTGTCAAGCCGCAGGGCGCCAGCGGATTGTCGTGGTTTCCCGATAATTTGTTGCTATTCCACATCTCGAGACGCATCCTCCGTCCCTGACGACTCGCCGTTCTCATGGCGACCCCCCCACCTTTCTGTTTATTTATTAATCGATGGCGGCGCCATACGTCCGGTGTTAAGACAATGGCGTGGTCGAGTTTCAAGGTCGCTTTTCAAAATTATACTCTTTTTCTTCTCCCGTTTAACCAGACTGCTTTTTTTTTTTTTTTTTCCCTCCATCACCGCTCCCAAAGATGTCCGCATTCCAATATGGAGGAGTCTGTGCTTTCAACCGAATGCCGATACGTTGATTCGCTGCGGATCGCCTCGCTCAGAGGGACGGATTCGACATCCAGCCAGAGCGAATTGCGATCATTTGTCTGCGGACCACACTATAACCCGGAGAAGTCGGTCTGACCCGCTCGCGGGAAAGTCGTCTGCCGCGGAGAGGAGGGGACGGTTTGGCCGTTCGTTAGTTTTTGGATGTTCACCGAAGGAGCCAAAGACAGATGGCATCTATCAGCCCCAAGGATTCCCACCGACTCCCCCAAAAAGGTGCAATGGTGGCCAAAAATTTTCCAATTAAAAAAAAAAAAATGCCGACCGTTTAGTGTGTGATGCCATAACAAAAATTACATTCTAGGATTACAAAAAGGGGTTACTTTAACCCTTTGGACTGAAGCAGAACTCAGGTTCCAAACACTATCTTTATTTTGTCCCCCCCCACCAAAAAAAATGTACCCCTTTGCTTTATTTATATTCCGTCTCTGCGTCGGATAATCGAGGTTTCTCTCGTTCTCACCTTTCCGAATAATTATGCGTGTAACTTTTGTCGTACATTTGATACTGAAACATTGCGAATTAAGCAACTTTAGATATATATATATATATATATATTTGCAATTTTTACGCACTTTAAAAATAGAAAAACAACGACAACAATAACACATACCGCCACTCTGAGAAATTTTTTTAAAAAAAAATCAGTTTTAAGCAGTATTGAAAAAGTCAGAAAATGCGATGTCCCGATATGTGGAAGAAAGAATGATCTTACACATCATTGTCTGACATTTTTTTTTTTTTTTTTTTTGCAAAGGTGACAAATTTTTGAAAATTTAATATTCTTTTTTGGCATCCATACGACAGGAATACTAAAGACTGTTTACAAATAAACTTAATTCATATAATAACTAGAAGTTTGTGAGTTGTTTGCTTGTTTGTTTGTTTTATGTAATAATTTACCTGTATCATTAATTTTAAGAGAATTGAAGTCAATAAATATTTTAAACTTTCCAAACGAGTAGAAGCGACGTCACAGCTTTCCCGTCAAAGAGATCACGAAAAGCGTCATGTGCGTCATAGATGTGCAAGATGGTTTGTGGCGTTTATGCTGGTTACGATACTATTACTTTCTACTCTCACGTCAAAGTAGTTGGGGACACAAAACAACTGCCTCCTAAGTAATTAAATGAAAATGTTTGATTGATTACTTTCAAAACATGTAGTCTGCGATTAGAAGTTTTAGCGCTGAACCCAAATCGCAAATAGTAGTGACACCTGTTAGAACTGCGGGGATGGAGAGTTTCGGCCATGCTTTTAAGTCATATTTCCGCACAGCTGGCCGTGTCTTCGCTTGGTTAACCGTGGCGATAGCGGCGGAATACTTTCTAACAGTCGAATGCACGACATCAAAGAACACACGCATCTACTGTGGAGTAAATGAGCTGCTCTCACAATTCCAGGAGCTCAGTCGCCATGGGAACAGCGAGCGTGCTGGAACTGGATGCAGTACACGGTAATTCACGAGACTGAGAGTAAAGATGGGGGGGAGGGTAAAGATAGAGTCCATTTGATCAACCGAATTCTGCCGAGGTTCTTAAATACTCTACCTTATGGCAGTACACTTTACATGTAATTATGCATGAATGACGTCATATTTGAACTATGCTATGTAAATTGTCAAACCACGACTTACCGCTGTTCGGGCAGCCATAGCAGAGCCAGAAGTCGTAAAGCCCACACGCTTACCGGACTTCTGGGTCTTCTGTCGAACCGAGCCACAAGATGGGCGACAGTCTGGTTTTCACCGGAAGCACTCAGTCCTTGAGGTAGGCAACTCACAGTTGACTACACAGCTCCTGTAAACTCATCTATCACAAAGAACTTCATGGCGTAGCTCGCGCTACGCGCTTCTTAGAGAGTTACTGGATGTGTCAGGCATCGGTACGTAGTTGGAACACTTGACTTTGCAGTTGCCAAGAAAGCATGTACACTATTGTGGCACCGCGGGAACTCTTGAGAAGCTACTACGAGGCCAGTGGTTTCGCCGACAGTAATCGAATCGAGGCTGTATGTATGTTAATAGATCCAGCTAGTGTGTTGCGCAAAAAGACCCGAGGAGTCTTGGAAAGACTGCTATTTACCACGTGTTCAGAAAAAGCAACTGGAGCGCAGTCCCCAGTCGATGAGGTCAAGGCGGACGGAAAACCCTTCTCGGGAGACAGGTGGCAAGGTTTTCCCGTGAGCTATGAGGAGGAGGTGCGAGATGATGACCTAAATCGAACAGCACAGTTTTGAATTCAGCGCATGGACAGGGTCTGGTTGGTGCTGAGATTCCTCCAAATTACAAAAGAGGGCATCCTTGATCTGCACGGCATGTGTTCAGAAGTTGCCCTTTTTTTCTGTTCAGCACGATTCACCACAGTTATGCTCGGGATTTGTCTGTCTCTTCTCGGACACTCGCCAACCTGCTACACACGCCACATAGTTACCAAGGAGTGGACATTTCGCCGAGAAACCGCGGGCTTGGCGTATCCAGGTCGGACAAACCACCATCGATAAATCCTGTTGACTTCAAATTGGAAAGCCGAGGGAGTATCATTAAATTTAGCAGAAAATACCCAATATACTATAGATGACGTGTGACAAGGTATTCAAGAGACGCAGTTTTCAGATTGGAAATGGCGGGCATGACTGGTTGGTTCAGAAAATTCGGTCACACAAATTAAACATGACGGGACAGGCCTGCAGTCACCGATGATTGTTTTCCAAAACTTTATAAATCCCTTTAAAGTTTAAATCAAAGAGAGTTTGTTTCGTCTTTCGTCTGGCAGCTGAAAAAGTTGCAAACAATCTCCTGAAGGCTGAAGCAGTTGGAAACGAAGTATCCAAAGTCTTTGTTCCAAAGAAATTTTAAAAATCATTGGAATTCATGCACCCTTTCAAAGGAAATCCCTCAAGACGTTTGTTCTCTTGAAAAGAGCAAGAAGCCAAAGTATTTGAAGATGAAGGTCTACCAAGTGACAGTACAACGCAATCTCTTTGGACAGCTGCTTATTCCCTTCAAAGAGAATCAGAAATACTATCATATCCATCAGGGCCGGTTTCATATGTGTTAGGTGTACATGGTGGCTTTCCAGTGAAGACAGGGTCAGGGTCTAACTTATGCATTAGCTTGAAGATGACACTTCGATGGTTGACTATCCTGGTCCTGATGACTTGGGTGCATATATCGTTGATTAAAGTTTTCGGTATTCTGACCAATATGAAGAAATTGAATTCTGTCCCCAATGTCTAAAAGAACAATTCGGTTAAGTCAGCTGAGAAGAGACGACAGAAATCTTCGGATTCATAGCTCGATAAAAGGTCAAGGCAAAGCTGTCAAAAAGAATGCCATCCCTCAAATGATGATAAACAAGGTTAACCTGGTCAGGCTCCTTCTGTCAGAGTGGTGGTAGATGCACACCGCCCAACTGCTGGGTTGTCAGATCTTTGTCTGTGGGGATAGTTTTACCTTCTTGTCACTAACTGATGGAATCAGAGCAGAAAGCTCTCTCATCCCAACACTTTTCTCGTTTCAGAAAAAATCTAAGACAAGAATCCTGTTGCACTGCTTCCATGTGTCTGCATCATCTACAATTTAACTCTTTGTCCGATCACCCAACACTGATGTGATCATGCTGCTCCCGCATTATAGTAACTAACTACAGCAGAATATGTAGTCTGACACAGGCCTTGCAAACAGTAGATGACTGCTGGACATAAAATGTCGTAACAGTAGCGACGCTTGCACCGAATGTCTCTTCTGGGCGTGACTCAACCAGTGTCTTCATTCACAAAAGAAGAAATCGCAGCCAAGATGATTTTGAAAAAAAAAACCATCCTGCGATCATAAACGTGTTCGGGACACTTGGCGCTACAGACAGCGTTCCTGAAGGTGGTCAGATTAAGCTGGAGTAGATGTGAACATATTGTGCCATGACCTGACCAGGTAGAAATTCCACAAAGGATCTGTTCCAAGTATGATGGAATCGATCCGAGTCTCTTGCCACCGTGCCGGCCGTCGCTGGAGATGCACATTCTGAGGGTCAACTACCAAAATCATGTATGGAAAAATGCGCATCTTGTGTATCCCGGACACATGATAGGTTGACGATGATTGGACTAAAGGTGGCCACATCTTCTTACAAGGATTAGAGACTGCCCTCATCACTGATGACGATGAGAAAAACCTACAAATGGCCAGCTTAGCGGACGTCATCTACGACGATGATAATATGCTGATGACAACTCAACTGCACGACGGAAAAAGAGCTTATTATAAATATTTTATTAACCAATATGAAGCCATATATGTGTGTGCGTATCAGTGTGTGTGTGTGTGTGTTATTCTTTTATTTCTAGTAATATATAAGCCATTTATTTTAAAATTTATATTAAATATAAACATAATATTGATTTTAATATGACATCATCATAACATCACAAAACACCATTACACTAAATGACAAATATATCTTTAGGAATTGAAATACCTTTTCATTTATATCAAACTTTGTATGGTTTTGGTATATTTATAAAAGCATTATCGGGAAATACCTATCCCTACGCTATGTTCAGTTTTCGGCTTACCAAGAATATACGATTGCCCGCAGAACAGACAGCAATTGTCAATTGACAAACAACTAGATTTCAAATTGTTATTGCATAAGGGCATCAAAACACTGCCTAGAAAATTCTTTAGGGGTATGGGAAAGGTATATCTGGCTCGCGATCTACGGAGATCAGGTTTAAGCCTGCTGATCTTCGGCCTCAGTGGGAAATAATAGTTTTGCCTGCAAGTTAAACTGACTATCATAACTTTCTCGCTGACGTCACCACCGGTATCTGCTGACAACCATTGCTGCTCGCATTCTTGGCGGACAATGCAGAGAGTTTCCATGGTAACTAGCAAGCGCCATTTAATTTTCGAAATTAGTAAAAAGATAACCAATGGCCAGCAAAAATTCATTGATCTAAACACCGATTTACTATTCATTGACTTTTAATTTGAACTTCTAATTTAAATCTCTGAAGAAAAGAGGGTAAAAATTGTTTTAACTCTCAATATTTCGAAGCCTAAGATAATTTAAAAACAAACCAGACTGCCAGTTATTAAGATTATCACACACACAAAATGTATATAGAAAAAGTAGCTTCACCCGAAATGGAAAATAATTTAGACTGTACTTTGATCGCACGTTATGTAGGCTATTCCGAGCTTCGTCGGGTGAGCAAAGAGACGAATAAAATCAAGTTCCAGAATATATTTTAACATATGGGGACGGGCAGATTTTTAAGAAGAAGTTGGAGTTACTTCCCCTTGAGGCCTTCTTCGTTTCTGTCGTCTGTTGACGTGATGGCGTCGGCCGGTCGCATCGTTAGGGTGAGTGAGGAGACTTACAAACGTCCTACTACTTACTCTTCCTTTTGAAAAGGGCAGAGAGGAATTTTCCCATCGGATATCTCAGTTCAGTGATAGACTGGTACTTATCGGAGACTTTCTGTGTTTGTGTTTTTTTTACTGGATTAGTTAGAATCGTCGGTCCGCTTTCCGAAATCACTAATGCCAGCCTGGGGTTTGCGTGTTGGACTGGAGGGAGGTCACCTCTGGGTGTTGGGTGGCCGGGGAGGAACGCTTTCCAGCAGGGCCCGGTGGGTTTGACAGGTGTGCCAGCATGGTCGCACGAAGTCGGGAGTTTTGTTTTGAGGCCGGCTGCTTCGTCTACCCCTCCCCCACCTCACCACCCCCCTGGGGGGAGAGGGGCCCCCCCGCCCTGTTGTTATAACATATAGAGAGATAACACCGTTAGTAGCAATATTTCCCCCCCCGCCGCCGTTCAGGTTTTCAACAGAAATCCCGCCAGGTAATAATAACCGTCATCAACAGGTGCAATTCTACTGGTAATTAGACGACGACGTGTACAAGCGCAGCTCGGTGCTGTTCGGCCTCGAGTCCTCGGAATAAGGACACAGATAGGATTCAGACGAGAATTGCGGCACCCACCCCAGAGCCAGTTATGCTCTGACGGGCTGTAGTGACACCAGATCACACTGCACTGCCTTCATACGGTGTTTAAGGCGGCCTGCTTGTTTCCGAGATTGTAATTCGGACAACACCTATTTGCTCTCGATTACCGGACCCCCCCCCACACACACACTTAAATTTAAAGGGAGGTTACTCCTCATGCAATTATAATCTGCACGGATGGCTATCGCTTTTTGTTTTAGTTAATATACAGAATTTTGATTAAAAATAATGACAGATTTTGCTTTTTGCAGGCTGTAAAAGTTCACGTACCACTGATAAAATTCCCAAACCGAAAAACTTTTAAAGCAGGTAGTTATTGCATTTTATTTCATTCATTTATTTTTGTCCTCATAAAAAAAAAACAACAATACTTTAAAAAAAAAAAGTTAATCAATCCGTTGGTTTCTTTTTAAATTAAACTATTCATTAAATTTATACATGCAATTATAATGTAAGCATATTTTGGGGTTTTCCATAATCTATATAAAGACAGGCTAATAAACAATTTTTTAAAAATTTGTAATCAAATTGTGAACTATTATCAAAACTATCTGGTCTTGGCATCATCCTATTTCACTACAGGAAAAATGTTAATACTTAGAAAAATAATTAAACTTGTTGTTTTCCCTTATTGTATCTATCAACGTTTTTGTGTTCCATTTGCAGTTTTTTTTTTCATTTTACTATTTTTTTCTTTTTAAATAAAGAAAGGCTCACCCCAGCAGCTGTTAGTCAGATATTACAGAAAGAGTCAACAATGTCTGCAGGTAGTGAACAAAACAGCAAACCACCTGTTGGCTACACACCCAGAGGGTCTGGTATAGAATGGACTGAACTTCCATTAAAGTATCAAAAGAAACCTATACCATTAGAAGAAATGGAATTTATAGAGGTCTGTGTAAATATGTGGTAGAGCTTTGTTGTTACCTAGATCTCTGATTATTTTTTTTTTAATTGAAGACCCCCATTAAACCTTGAGAGAATGTTTTGTGGTTTTATTGTACACAAGTCTGCTAATTGTTAGAACCAAACAAATAAATTCCAATCTCTAGTAGTTTCATTTGATTTTTCCATGTTAAAAAAAAAGTTGTTTTCTTCTAGCATAAAAAAGTATTTTTATCACAAAAATTAGCTGAACACCATATTTTCTGGCTTTGTGAGCTAGCAGTGTTTAGGTTAAACCCTTTTTTGATATCCTGTTTAAAATAAACTAGTTTTTCAAAAAATAAAAATGCAATCCAAAACAGAAAGTATCATATGTTTTTAGATGGCAAAAAAAAATTTTTTTTAAACTATGACGTGTGAATTTTCCAAAACAAAGTTATAGATGTTTTTAAAAAGGATACTTTCTTTTACTGAATATTGACATGCTATGCTGAATGTTTTTGTTATTTTTTCTAGAAAGGAAGCATTCTACAGTCAGCTACTTAAAAATCTGTTTTTCTCCCATGTAACTGCAAGTTAATAGTCTTTTCTTATTAACCTTAATTTTTTCAAATGTTAGAACTTTTGACCATTTGCTCACAGAATAGGATACTGTTCAGCAATCTAATTTCAGCATAAAGTGAACTGCATTTTAAATGAGACTTTAGAGCAATGTCCTGATTTGGGGGACTGATTGGAGATGAAATTTTAGTTTAATTTGTTTATAAAAATAACTTGACTAAATGTACATCTTATCTAACAGGAATATTTAATCTTTCAGAGAGGTGGCCCGCTGTGATGTGGAATTCCTTGTAAAGAAATGTAGGATAAAAAAAGAAATGGATTTTACCTCAGCTGGTGGTACCAGATTGAATTAGCAATGACTGATTGTTTTGAAATCTTATACAAGACACACATTGAACTGTTACTCTAAACTTCATCATTCAGAACAATACAATCTTAAAGACTTTTACTCTAGTAACAACTGGGTTCAGAATGTTTGTGGATACTCTACCTCTGTGTTGTGTAAGCAAGATAGATTTTGCTATCAATTCTTACCATTATCCTAACCAGTTTAACATAATGTACCAAATGTATTTAATGAATAAATGTCTGCAGTTTTATCACTCGTGGTACCTTAAAAACATTTTTTAAGTGCAGAAAGACAAAAAAAATACATGAAGTATGCAGATAAATTTAAAATAAGCATTCAGTTTTTTGCTCCAGAATAGTTTTCCTGAATATATACAGAGAGAGCATTTTCTTGAAGAATTGTAAAGGGTCAAACCAAGTAATGGAAGATATAACAAAGTAGTAAGTAGCTTTTTTTTAAAACTTGTAGGGTAAAAACATTATTTTTCTTTAAACTTTTTAAAATAACTCAATTCAGATAAAGAAATCTATTTTTTTTTTATGTCTGTTAAATTAAGAAATATTGTAACTTATTCTGCAGTTTATGATATCATTCTTTTTTCCTGTTGTTTTCATTTTCAAGGACCAAAAATTGTCGAAAATTTAACCTTTTTCATTTGTATCAGTTTTTTTTTTTGTGCCTTAAAAGGTTTAGAACAAACAGCAAAAGCTACAGAAGCTCAACTCAGACTCAATCAATGCCACTATAATTAAGAGAAGCCAAATCAAATGAAACTAGGTAACTATTCATTTTTACCATAAACCAATTTTGGTGCGAGATAACTTGCGTTACCCAAACAGAATTCCCATTCCTTTGACACATGCCCACCCACCTGATAGAGGTGGTCTTACGATGGGCTCATTTCCGCCAAACCAACCTCTCGTGTTGACAGTTAACGACGCGTGGTGTCGTCATCTTGCCATACAGCTGGTATACAATCGAAAAATAAACCGAGATGCACTTAGGTTTGAACAGGTGTACAGAAATAACAACAAACAGGTGATAATGTTTTGACTTTTAATCAGGTTTTGCTGAGTAGTAGTAGTAGTAATTATAATGCCACGCGCGCGACACCAACTGGCATAGAATAGAATAGAATCCTCCGGGATGAAGATGCTGAACGTGTAAGGCCGATGAGGAAGTAATGGGCCCACAACTGGAGGCAAGACGCTGGTCAGTGGTTCTCACAGAGGAAGGCACAGTAGGGCGAGAAGTGTGTGTGTGTGTATATATATATATATATATACCGGGCGGTGTTTAGGGGCTGGCTGGCGTGGAGGTTAGGGCCACAACAGGGGTATCGGGACCTGAAGACGGAAATTGGAAAAACCCCGGAAGTAACACCACTCGTGTGGAGGTGAGGAGTGCGTGAAGACCACAGACGATAGATGGAGGTGGTTTAAAGTTCTGCTACTTCAATATATAACAAAATAACGGGGAGTAAAGCGTTAATATTCACTTTCGGAAAAAAAACAAACAACAACAAACAAACGAGTAGAGGTCGCCTTTGTTAACAGACTGCGGCTGTAAGGGAGATAACTGACAGGAGCCATTGTAACGTGACGTGGCCTTTCCGGTCTGATGAAACTGCTGCCGGTCGAAACGCGGCTCTGTGTCGGCGTATGAAGAAGTCTTCTCCGAAGATAGTTTGCGAATTCCGAGCATTCACCCCAGAGTAGCCATGAGCAAATTTGATTTCTTTCGGTTTCTCTTCGGTCCTGACGATGCGCAGCCCAGACCCAGGTAAGATAAGAAGAACTCGCGTCTTCGAGGTTCGGTCAGCTACCTACCTGTTCAACATTAAGGGCAGGCAGGCTGGCTATCCTGTCATGCGTGAACCTAGCTGGAAGGTATATCCAGAGACTCCGCGACTGTGGACATCAGTTTCTAACGATTGTAAGTATAATCCCCCCACCCCCAGCGGAGTCCCTAATAACTATATGGTCGAGGTAGACTTCAGTAAAGTATTGACCAGCTTTCTTTTTACCCTTTAATTTATTAGCCCTTCAACGCCCCCCCCCCCCCCGACAAGAATAACAGTCTGCTGTCATCAGTGCTATGGCCCTTTCCAGCCCGGAACCGGGTTAAGCTGTACATTAGAAGTCTGCTTTGGGAACCCGTTTCTTTCCAGGTATATTGATGCTGCACCAGCCGGTAAGACAAATGAAGTATAAATTTAAGTGAGGAGAACTGACCCCTTATTTTTTAATGTGTTCAGAAAGCTTCGTTAGAGTGATTGCTTCCCCAGCTGAAAAACCCTGAGCCCTCTGCTCTGAAGAGGCACCTAACTTTTCCAGTCAGAGGATGTGATGGCTTGGGCAAAAAAGGAGACTTTCCACTGTGCTGCTGCCATGAGTCTCCCACCATCCAAGTCCAGGGGAGAAATTTTCACCACAGAATCCCTCAACTTCCACAACAGAAAAATAAGTCATCCCAGATTTATTAATCTTAGCAGGATGACTGGGTTCCCCCTCCTCCTCCTTTTCTTTTATAGCTATAGGTGCCTTGCAAATGAACAGTTTACATTACACCTAAATGGGATCAGATTTTTGCATATTAGATGTGAAGAGTTAATCTACAGTTACATATGTTCATATGTGTAATTATTATTTAAATTTTTTTCTTGAAGGGTTATTCCCTTTGAAGATGAATTCCATAAAAAGAATGATATGGAAGAAATCTTGAAAACTTTTGAACAGGACATATACTGCCAGATGCACGAGTTACAAGAACAGTTTGAGGATCTGATGGAAAATGTTGGTATAATTAATTTTTCAGGTAATCTTTACTAAATATATTGTTGCTGTTTTGTTGTAATTAAAAAAAAAAAGAAGTAAAGAAATGTCAGCATTAAGAAAAGCTATAAGACCCCTTGCTCCAGGGCTTCATTTGTGTTTAAATCTGAAAAAATTACTCCATGGAGTAATGAAGTAGAATTTAAAATAAACAAAAAAAGCTTTCTTTTAAGAAAGACATTTTGTGAACTTCAAATGTCATCATTTCTATTTATTACTGTGTTTCAGAAATGATAATGATTATGAATCTTTGATTTTTGTTTTGTACTGATATTTTGGGTAAGTTGTAAAACTAAATCCTGCAGAATATTAGTACACTTTCAACTATATTCTAATTTGTAAAATAGCCCCTCCTTTTTTGTAAACACAGTGTCCAATTGCCATATTCCATTATAAAGTGCTCCTGTTAAGAGGCTAACAATACTATAAAAGCCTCCCACCTTTTCTTTTTCCAGCTTTACTATTACTCGCACTGCAGCAACACCTCGAGTTAAAGATTAGAAAATTAGATGATGGTTAAACAGAAAAAATAAATTGTTCAAACAATGTTTGTTACTCCTATGGACATTTAAAATAAAACCAAACCAATACCCATTACAACGATAAGGTTTTGACCAAGTTTCATGTGACCAACTGCAGTACAATATTATGAGACAGATTCTTGGTTTCTTTTTCATTAGATAGTATGAGCTTTGGAGAAAAAATTTCTTTAAGTTTTGTTTCTTTGTGATGTGAACTTGTCTAAAAGAATGTGAAAGGAATGGTTGTGCTCCTTGATTTCAAATATGAGTAGAAAAGAACTGAAGCAGTGATGCATTTAGCTTTTCAGTGATATGTAAAATGGAGTTTAAATTTTAATATATTAGACTTTAAAATCTAGTAATTAGTATCTTTAACCAATAAAATAATAATTGCCTTAAATAAACTTTTAAATTTTGAATCTTTAAAAATGCAGGAATAAAGATGAGACTTTGAAATTCATTCATATAATCTATTTATTTTTTAAATCAAGGTGTAGAGGAAAACAAGTCACCTTGTTTGAGGGATGAAATGTTGAAGAAGCCTGACTCTGAAACAAGTGAATCAAACCAACCCTTTTGTGGGGAGTTTTTGTTGCCAGGCAACAGGGCTGATGATCACAAGTCATCACTGGTAGGTTGAGCTGCTGGTGCCAAACAAAGCAGAAACTTTAGCAGCTGCATCATTTTCCACTAAACATGGAAACAAACCATGCATTTAGTCAGTGACATGTGGATCATGAATAATTGCACAGCCCACCATAAGATAGAAAATGGTAGCAAAAACAATCAGCTGATTTTCAAGATGAGGGGGAGGGGAAAATTCATTGGAAAGTCTTTACAATTTTGCTTTGTAATCTGGTATTTGAAAATATTGCATTTAAAAAAAAAGTTCATCAACCAAACAAAATATTATTCACTATTTTTTTTTAAACGCCTCCCTTTTATCTAAAGAAATAATATATTAAAAACAGGAAATTGTGTATAAAATGCATGCAGGTTTTATAATGAGATTAATTAGTGAGAGTCACAGCTTGTATGAAGTCTGTAAGTGTAAATTTTATTGATATTTGCACTGGAGACTTAAAAAGTAAATAATTTGGAAAAAATTCTTAACTACATTATTTGTTGGCAAAAAAAAATTCCTTTTATTTTAAAATTTGCAATATTTATCTACTATTGTCAGATTGTCTACAGGTTGAGAATCCCTTATCCAAAATCCTTGGGGCTGAATGTGTTTCAAATTTTGGAATATAGATATACTGGCATAATTTGGTAGCTAACCCACTGGGGAGTGGGAACTGGGCATAAGTTCATTTACAATATTATAACTGCATACAGATACATACAGTCTACAGGTAGCTTTATGCAATATTTTAAAATCATTTTGTGCATGAAACTATAAGAAAAAAATGTACATTTAACCATCAGAAAGGTAAGCTATCATACAGTAGTCCTTCTGGTACCGTAGGGGTATTTACAGGCCTTTTTGACATTCTCAAAGTATATTCACACCAACAACAAAGCACAAAATTGAGTGAAGCATGCCACCCAGGAACCTTCTGGAATTTTCAGGTGCTCCAAAATACTTTGAGCTTTTCAGATAAGGGATTCCCGACCTGTACTTTCAATTAAGGGGAGACCAGTACTTGATATTTTTAAGACAACTGCATGTCATGTGCTATCTTGGCATCTTACAAGTTAAAAGAAAAAAAAAAGTAGGTATTTTTTCCTTGGCAATGTCAATGATCCTGAGAAAGTTTTATATAACACTGATGTAATTTTTCAGGATGCTATGGATTCACTGTATACCCTTCAGAATCAATTTTTTGATATTTTACACAATCATGTTGGAGATGTTTCTAAGCAAAAAAAAATTGTCAAATGCTCAAGAACTGAAATGCAAAGTTCAATGGAACTTAAAAAAAATGTCCTTATTGAGAACAGCATTTAAAGATCTACCTAAATAGTCCTTTTCTACCTGGAAAACTCCTAGAAAGTTCTAGGTTCTCTCAACTTGCTTTCTGAACTTTATAGTTATTCAATTTCATGTGAATGAGCCAAAGCATGAACTCCCCTGGTCCAGTTATTGGCATTAAATGAACTTGCCTAATCCATTCACTGCCCTTCATCTCAGCACTCCCTACTGTATGCTCATCTAGATAGACAGCTTGCAGAGACAATAGCAATCTTAAACTATTGAATTGGGACAGTGATGTTAAGTTCAGGAACCATGCAAAATTGTCCTGAGTTTACTGGAATTATAAAGATGGTGCTTTATACTTTCCAGGGGTGTAGGGCATGTATAGATTTGTTTACAACTTGCTTGAATTTTGTAAACAAAGGCCTGTTATATCTAAAGTCAAAAGCACATGAATGATCACTATTATTTATTGCATGGAGATTTTTTTCTGCTAGAAATTGGCCAAAAAAATTTTTCAGCTTTTGCATATTCGTTTAGTGCTGGTGTCTCCTTAATATATTTATGTATTCTGGATGGTAGTCAGCATTTGCACAATGAAAATTGTGTTAAAGTGCAAACAGCAGCTATGGATGAATGTTGTAGAGACCCCTCGTTTAACTCACATTTTGTTTTTCTTCCCTCCAGTTTTCCAGCTTGTTTAAAATGCCACAGTGGAACAAAATGAAGCCTCAGAATAAAATTGACAAAGGTGGGTAGGCCAACTGACTTGTTTTACATTTATGAACTGTAACTCGCAGAACTATGCTTCATCATTTGAATATGCCTTAATCCTAAAGCAACTATCTATCTTAAATATAACAAAACTCCTTTGGATCTATTGTTGATAATGCATTTTTTTAAGCAACTTGGACTACATCCAGATTTATTTGATTGTTTGTTTGGACATCCTCTAAGCTCATATGTACATTAAGTTGAATGACAACTTAGTTTTTGGATGCAAGTTGCAGAAAAACAGCTATACAAGGTCTGTCAAAAAAGTATTCGACCTTAGGCTGGGAAAAAAAATTACGTACTTGGTGGGGTTCAATTACTAATCCCCTTCAAAGTAGGCCCCTTGTGCCTCCACACACTTAGCCCAACGATCCTTCCACTGTTCAAAGCACATCTGGAATTCTTCCAGAATGGCTCTCAGCTCTGCCGTCGCATTCCGCATGATGTCCTCTCGGCTCTCAAAGTGGGAGCCTTTCAGTGGCATCTTCATTTTTGGGAACAGCCAGAAGTCAGGAGGAACCATGTCTGGAGAGTAGGGAGCCTGACAAATGAGCTGGGGTGTTGTCATGATGCAGCTGCCAGTTTTGCAAGGCCCACAGATCTGGTCTCTCGCACCGAACTGCATCACAAAGACATCGGAGGACTTCCTGATAGTACTCCTTTGTAACTGTTTGTCATTCTGGTGTGTATTCATGATGCAGAATGCCTCGGTAGTCAAAGAAACCAGTCAGCACCACCTTGATTTTGCTCCAGACCTGATGTGCTTTTTTTGGGCCTTGGAAACATTGGGTGCTTCCACTGTGATGACTGAGCTTTGGTTTCCGGGTTGTACCCATACACCCACAACTCATCTCCAGTTATCACAGTATTCTGGAACTCAGGATCCCTGTTGAGGTTGCGCAGGACCTGCTGGAAACTGCCAAGACGAAGTTGTTGTTGTTCCTGAGAAAGCAGCTTGAGCACAAATTTCGCTGCCACTGCGCATCCTCCTTTAAAACTGCATGTGCAGAATCTTTACTGATCCCAATCTCGTCACCAATTTCCTGCACCGTCAAACGACGATCCTCCATTATCAAGGTCCACACTTTCTCGATAACAACTACATTGCAGCTTATTGACGGCCTCCCAGAATGCTGGTCACTCTCCACCAATGTGCAGCCATCTTTGCACCTGTTGTACCATTCTCTTATTTGGCTAACACCCATGGCATTGTCACCAAAAGCCTGTTTAATTTTGCGAATTGTTTCCACTTGGGTATCTCCAAGCTTTTGGCAAAACTTTATGCAAGATCGTTGCTCCACACGTTCCGTCATTATGGGTGAAATGAAAATGTGATGAGTTAGTAGTACAGCACCTCACACGCTGGCTGCCTGACAGCGACTGACACATGCACACTTTTGCCTCCCTAATGTCATTACTTCCCATGGGAAAATATAAAGCCAGATACTTTTTCGACAGACCTTGTATACTGCATTTACTTGTTTTTTTTCCCATTTATTTTTTATACTATCGAATTTTTGATGGGTGTTAGTTTTTATCTGCAGTACAAAATACTATGGAATATTTTATCAGATGAATATTCCTTTTTGTATTAATAGTTGCAATGCATGCATTTTTTTTTTTTTTTTTTTACCTGTGGGATCTTTGGTAACAGGTGACCAGCCTGTGTCCATGACATGGTTTATGCATTCAGGTTAAATGTAGTGTCAGACAAGCATTTTTACTAATGTCAAAAGAAACCCATACGTTTCACCAATCCAAGTTGGGCCCCCAACAGGCTGGTATGCTACATTCAGCAATCAGATGGATACACAAACAAGGAAGAAGTAGGTCTAGGACACAGATTTCTCTCATTTTGGGGATACATTTATGATTAGTGGCAGATTGTTAAACTTTAATAACAGTACATGACAAAATTAAGTGTGAGGAACTCCCAAAGTAGCAGCTAGATTGAATTATATCTGACAGTTTGAGTAGTGATAGTGCAGAAACAAATTCAACACAGTTATTACTTAAGTTAGAGTATTCTCAAAATGTTTCTTAATTTTAAACTACAGATTTGGATGATCAAGTGAAGGATGAACAAGATGCACTAAAGCTAATTGAGCAACCACAACAAGATAAGCACATCCCCAGGGGCATTATGTCAAGCCACACAAGATTTTCTTTCAGCATGAGAGATTCGGATGGTGTAAGTTGTTTGTATAAAAAAATCCAGGACAAAATTGCACAATACAGCAACAATAATAACAGGTTTTTTTTTTTCGATTAATGTACACTTTCTTCCAGAGGAATTTGAAATCACTAGTCCTTCATCGTATTTATTTTAAAGATGAAAAATTGGTTTTTCTATTCTAGCATGTATTAAGTGAAACAATATCAATATAAATAACACTTCTCTAGCAAAGAGAGAGATAGGCATGTGCCTTCATCTAGTATTTATTTTAAAGATGAAAAATTGGTTTTTCTATTCTAGCATGTATTAAGTGAAACAATATCAATATAAATAACACTTCTCTAGCAAAGAGAGAGATAGGCATGTGCCTTCATCTAGTATTTATTTTAAAGATGAAAAATTGGTTTTTCTATTCTAGCATGTATTAAGTGAAACAATATCAATATAAATAACACTTCTCTAGCAAAGAGAGATAGGCATGTGAATATAGTCCATTATTATAATGTTGTAATTTAAGGAGGTCACTCACTCATTTCATGCAAACACCTTGACAAGTTCATTAGTACCTTTAGTCCTTGGGCCTAAAAATCCAAGAAACCAAAGGCTGTGGTAATGTGGACAAAAAAATCAAAGGGCTCAATACCAAGTACTGGTGGTTCATCTGCATTTGGATGTTCAGTCCAGTGTGCTCTAATGGACATATGTCAGGCTTTAATATCAGCTTACCTGCTTCATCTGGTATACACCAATAGCAAGCAATCTGAGGGAATCTTCCATACTGATGATTTCCTTGTGAGCCCTTTTGACTTAGACTGTTTGAGCTTGTTTTGTTGTTTAGCA
Source organism: Nautilus pompilius (assembly GCA_018389105.1). Lineage (NCBI taxonomy): Eukaryota > Metazoa > Mollusca > Cephalopoda > Nautilida > Nautilidae > Nautilus > Nautilus pompilius. Next base: position 921,300 of record JACATO010000320.1, read on the forward strand.
ATTGCAGAATCATTCTGTATTTCGAATGAGACTGGGGCAGTAATAGTTGCAAAGGGCATCTTATGGTCCCCCTTTTAAACAACAAGGATCATAGTTTCATGTCTTATTGAAATAACCATTTTATTTTTCATATTTGAAGGCTAGTTTACTAGGCATTTATATTTCTAAGAACTACCATCTCTTACAGGTGGAAGCTCAATGGTTCTGCTGCTGTATTTTAAATTTGTTTAGTTCATTGTTTAAAAATTCATCTTCAGTTTAAAATGCTGGTGTTAAGTTTTTTTTTCTTCTTTCATCAACAGAAGATGCAGCAGTTCAAAACTGTGCAAGATTCAGATGGAAAAGAAGAAATAACAGAGACAAGGTCCATAGGAGATCAGACACACACACTAACGATCAGGAAAGACCAGTCTGGCAATGTCACAGAAAGGAGAGAGGACTTGAAGAATCTTCATCAAAGTAACTACTGATAAGTTTGATAAGTGTTGTTTGTTTTTTTTAAATGTAACTATGGTATAATTACAAATAATTTTATTTTATTTTCAGAAGATCTGCCAACATTTGAACGGTTGTGGCAGAACACAGACTCTGCATTTCCAAGGAGTGACAAAGCTGAAGAACAGCTGGTTCGCAGGACACCCACTGACAACAGTGGCAGCATACTATGGAAACTTTTTGGTATGAATCCTCCTAAGCCAAGCTCTTAAACTTGGAATATATGTATGCTGCAGTAACTTTTTTTTTTTTCCTCCTTCGGTTTGTTTCATTTTAACTTGTGTATCAATGTTACTATGGTTATAGGAGAGTTTCAGCATCTCAAATGCAGCCCTTTAAAAATACTGTCCACAATCTTTCCAAATCCCCCACCCCAGGAAAATGTGCTTCAAAGACTAAATTAGCTTACTGCTATATGCAACAACATTAAATAGAGTAAAAAGTATGAAATATCCATGGTAACCTTTTATTTGGCAGCAGTGTATACTATTCTTAAAAAAATCTGCAACAAAAAAAATAAAATAAATTGTTAATCCACAAATATATAATAAGCATTAGAATCAATCTATTACTGTCAATATAATCATTCTGAAATATGTAAATAAACAGTTGAAAAAACTTTGGTTTTTATATTTAGATAAAGGGATTATAATAAGACCCATAACTAATTAATAAGTATTTTAATATACGTTTTCTACTAATGAAAAAAAGGGCAGGTGTTAGAGTTAACACTGAAGGAAGACATGCTGGTAACTATTCTAGATGTTTTCCACTCACTTTCCCAAATAACCTTCTGATGCAGTGACGTAATTGTTGAAGTCCAGTCTCAGCAGTAACTGGCCAATGTTCTGATGGGTACCACGAGTTTGAGAATTTGATAAAAATACAAAAAACAGGCGAAACTGCTTTTGAAATTCCTGCAACACAAAGTAGAATCTTTTTCTAAATTTTCAAAAGATAAAATCTCAGCTTTAGTTTTAACAAAAATGGCAAATAGCATAGTAATGAAAATTGCACACAAGCTATATACAACTTTTGATTTCCCTACCAGGGGAAAGCACATGAAAGCAGTTCAAATAATAGCTATAAATGTTAATCAGAAATAAGTAATGGAGATCCACTGTTACATTGTGAACACACTGTTGGCTTTTTATGGGTGCCTCATTTGCTGAGACATTTACACCTTTAAAAAAATGCAAGTAGCACAATATACAAGTTTTCCATGCAAAGCTGTTTTTTTTTCTTCTTCAAAAATTACATGAAGCAGCTTACCCGTCTAATGTTGTCAATCTGTTCCATCTTTCTTGTGGTCATGGTGCCCGGATCATGAAGAACCAGCTTGCAAAAGTTCATGCAGTTTCCTAAAAGACCCTCAAGTAAGTTGTGCTGGAAACAGGAGAAAGCAGCTAAGAACTGGTGGCAACTGGAAAAGTTTATCAAGCCATCAATGTTCTAGTGAGATGTGCAGAAATGAGATCAGTGTTAATAAGACAGCACAGCATAAGATTAAATAACTTGCGCATGTTTTTTGGGAGGAGGAGGGATGTATTTCAGTCATGTCATCTTTTTTTACAACTGTTACTCACCTACAATAACAGCAGCATAAGGTGAAATGGAATCCTAAATGCCATACATCTCTTCCAAAAAACAGAAAACATGTTTCATAATATACACGTACATTTCAATTATACAGGGGTGGTTAGATACCACAGCTATCTCCAAACCACTGACATGAAAACAAGACCATATAGTTGTAATTGGTTAAAAACAAAACATTTAAACGTGAACAATATTAGTATAAAAATGTATGCTTACAGAGACTTTGTTAATGTTAAAAAAGCTAAGCTCCAGCAGTTTTGACAGAAACTGTTCGTGAACTCGCTTGGCTTCTTCAAAGTCGTGGACAGACTTTATTTTATCTATCAGGATTATGAAGAGAGATTCTATGACATCCACCTATAAACAAATGCAAAGTTTGGTCCTAAGTTAGTTTCACAGAAAAGGAATTGTAAACAACAAAGCTATAAATAGCAAATACATAAGTTAATGGAATCAGCACAGGACTTTTAGAATGTTTAGTTGTGTCTAGTAATCCCCTACTTTAGTTTAGTTTAAGAGTAATCCAATGTTTATAGTATGCAAACACCCACCTCTTCATTAAAAAATCTTATTAACACACTTCTAGCACTAAGAGTCATGTAGCTTTATTACCCATAATTTCTGGGAAAGCAGCTCTTCCTTATGCCTGCATCTACTTTATTTGAATATCCTTGGTAGACTTAAACAGCAGCAGATCTGAGGACATTCACAAGCAATAGGTTAAGGAAAAAAGGCATTCCACTGACTGTAACCTAGTAGAATTAAAAGATAAAAGGTCAAGGGTCAGCACCTCACCTGTAAATAGTACTGAATGTTGTCAATGAGAAAAGCCAAATGAGTACGCAGCTTCCACACAGCTGCCTCCTTACTGCTGGTTACATGACGTTTTTCTTGCATTTGAAGAACCCAGCACTGCTGTAGCTCAGATTGAACACAGCGAACCTTTAGTAAGAACTTGAAAATCCGTTCATACCTGTGACATGAGAAAGAGAGAGGATGGTCTTCACTTTTGGAGACAACAGAAAACACTTGTTTTTTTTTTCTTCGTTATTCTCCCTGAAACTCTAAAAATTTAATTTTTATTTTTTTACACAAACTCAGAGGTTAAAAAAAACAAACAAAAACAAATATGGAACCAAAATTTGTATTTGTTAATGTGAATAACTTCGTCATTTACACAATGAATACATGTAGGAATGATAGCTTTAGAAAGTATAATCCAGCCAATATGCTTGTCAGATTAGAGGCATTCAAATGAAATCAGACTGAAAACAAAGTCCGTAATTGCATCAGGCCAGGTTTAATTTGAAAATCTCTAATACAAATAGATGGGGAAAAACAACTTGAGCAGATAATTAAAAATGTAAGAGTTATAAATACAGTATTCTTGTGTGGAATGCACCTACTTCTCCAATACTGCAGAACTGAAATATATCTGGAGTGGCCACTGTACATTATACTTCATTCCCAAGGCATTCCATCCACTTTCTATAAGATTGCCACCTCCCTTTTCATCTGAAATTAGGAGATGCACAATAAGTATTTATGCAGTAAGCTTTGATTCATCAAACAAAAACAAAAAACAACTAATTTTCAGGTTTTAATTTTGCCGAATTCTTAAACTTCGCAAAGTGAGCATTTGGCATTTAATTTTCAGATTATGCACTGAAAGTTTTCATTGAGTAGTAACAAACATTGACCAATGGAAAAATTCTGGGTGGGGTGTATTTAAATAATTGCCAATTTTGTGCTTTTTTTACCAAGTTTTCAAACAGTAACACCCGGTAAGCAGATTTAAAGTACACCTTAAACAGAGTTGCTCAGCATGTTTTCTTATATGATTAATTCTCTTCCCACAGTTGGCTGATGACTGTTGTGCAACATTGTAATTTGTGGCATCAAACTGGCTAGAGCAATTTTGCAAATGACCTACTGCAAGGAGTCTGGTTATGTGACCTGCCCTTGGACTAACATTTTAAACTAAATGCCATCAGCTACACTACACATTTTTATACCCATTAGCCATTTTGAAATTTATTTTTACACAATACAATTTCAGCACCTGGAGTGTGTGGAATGCGTGCTGTTAGCATACATTTTTTCAAGGTTCCTACAATAGACCAGTGTTCAACAACACTTGGTGGTGGTTTGTTTTGGTCAACTGTAATAATTTTTATAATACGCAGCCTAGAACTCCAATATCCTTTGGCTGTTGCAACAAGAACAATCACAAGACTGAATAAAAATACAATTATCAGCATTAACTACATTAAAAATCAAATCTATGCCAACTCTTGGCATTGTGTCAATATCTATTCAAAGGGAATAGAGCTCACCTTGTGTCCGTACCTTAATGGTGAGGGAGAATCTTTGTAAATGACTTTCATTTTCAAACAAAACATTTCTGGCTGCCACCTGATATAGTTCATTGATGTCTAAGTAAAGAAAAGACAGTTGTTACTCTGGTGGGGGGGAAGAAAAACCTTGACAATGGATGTAATCCCTCATTAATTTTACAACAGACTGCTCTAACAGATTTCTTGATTATAAAAAAAAAAATGCCGAGGTCAATTACAGCTATAGACCCTGCCCAAGCCCCATACTTCCAGAAATGACACATACAGCAATCCCCTGCTACCCAAAAACAGTGTAAAAGATTAAGTGTAACCCAGTGGCAATTTTGACTGCAACACTTAACTGGAAAACTCCTCTGAAATGTGCATCAAATTTTCCTTATGCTTCAACAAGGTTTTAAGTACATTAATATATGATACCTAACACAAAAAATAACATGTTTATTACATTTATCTAAGATGGTTCATTATTCCTTGGGAACATATCTAAGTTTATATAATGTAAATCAGTGGGAAAAAGTTGCTTGCTTAATGAATGTTTTTCACAGAACATATCCAATATGTTAAGTGGCGGATTGCTGTATGTTATAATGTAGTCTATACTCAAACAATAGGCTTTAAAAGTTACCAGTTTCTGTTTACATATTCAGTGTTTTAAAAACTATCGATGTAATAATGTAAATATTTCAAAATTTGTTTAACTACTCTGAAAACATTCAAGTATCTGGTATTGGCAATAAAATAAGCAGCTTTAAAACCAACATTAGAAATACAGCTATGTATTTAATAATTTTAATGTTTGTTTTTTTAAATAAACCATTGTAAAGCAAACAAAAGGTATACAATATATATATATATATATGCACATTTTTTATCATTACATTTATATGATTGTTTTTTAATCATTTTTAGCAGAGGAGAAGTCTAAACAGCAGTTCACTCCTTTTAATAGACTTCACACAAATTCTCACCAAATGTATGCTCCAATGAACAATTACAGCAATAAATGCCAAGAAAAGGTAAAGGAAAATCAGCTGAATGCCTTACCATGCTGTGTGCTTTTTAGTGGAGGATTTCTGAGATGAGGATGAACTATATCAATGAAGGCCAGATACAGTTCACCTCGGCCAAGGAGGTAAAAATCCTTTAATACCTTAAGGTGGCCTAACAAATCACCCTCTTCCACCACGAGGATCCACACTTGCTGTCAAATACAGAAAATACATGTGATATTACTGCCATGCTCACCGCTCGTGTACCGCACAATTTTAGCACAGAACTACTTAGAATTCAGTTTCAGTGCTAAAATCACTGATCATAAAAATGAAATTCTGAATTAAGAAAGAATCCTTCCAATATTAATGGCCCAGTGTGCTAACTTGTCTTTCTTAAACTTAAAGGAGGAAAAAAGTGGTATCAGGACCCATATGAACACCCCAAACATTGGCTTGCATAATGGTGATTCCTGCAAAACTGTTGAGAGTTGGAGAATCAATGTTTAAAAACTATCAAGTTTTAATTTACTAAAATCCTTGTCATATCATTAACTGACTTTGGTATTGCTTTAAGAATTTTTAACATAAATGATTGCTAAATAGGATTATCTATTTTCTCAATATTTTTTTTTGACAAATACAACTAATTAATTCAGTCCTACTCAGTAGGAAAGTTAAGTATTTTATAAGATATCAAACTTGCATTAACATTAGAAATTTCTCAAAACACTAACTGACAAAAAAAAATAGTTTATTTTTGTTAAAATAATACAAAAATAGTTGTAATAAAAGGAATCTCAGCATTGAAAATGTTTGAATTTAATGAAGACTGTTTGTCATAATCAGTATTTGGTTTTATTTGACTATTTCCACAATAAATATCTAATGACATTTGCAGGGATGGTTATGTAAATAAAAGAACAGATTAAACCAAGAAGAAAAATAATACATTGTTCTAAATAATGAGACAATTTTAACTGTTTATTATGCAGTTTAAATTCCTACATTCATGTGTCAGTTTTTGGAGCAGTATCCAATCAACTGCATATATATATATCTATTTGGACTTGTTGACAGAATGGCGGGAACTGCTTTCAAATGATAGTGTCTTTCCTTTCAAATTATTCATCCAATGCATGGTGATACTACTTAGCTGTTCATTAAAACTTAAAATAAAATGGTTTAACTCTTTCCTGGTCAGAAAATGCAATATCTAAATGTGCAGAAATGATCAGACAATTTTCATGATGGCTGCACAAAATGTGCTTAAAGACATTAAGTAATGAAATGACTTAGCACACAATTCAATTTAAAGCACAGAAAGTTAAATATATAGAGTAAAATCCCCTACTGTTGCCAAAAAAAGTCATGACACTAGGTATGGACAGCATAGAATGCAGACCCATATATATTAATACAAGCACTCCCAACTCTGCCTGCCTGCTTCTAGGCCTGTGTGGTACAGCAGTTAGTCATGTGGTGGAAATCTGGTATCAGCTCATAGGCAAAAAAAAAAAAGACGACGATTTGCCCTGCATCACCGGGGACCTCAATCTTCGGACTGACAGACTGCAAAAATGTCAGCACACTGATTAGCTGCAGATGGCTCAAACTCCACTCAACCTCACCTGCTGTCCACCACAGACACATTCCTCATGTCTCCACATCCCTCTGTAAGTGATTGTTAAATGACTCATCAATGCTTGACGGCCAGAGTGCCCAGTGCAGCTTCAGATGGCTTGCTTGAAAGGATTAATGTAGCAGACCATTCCACCAATGACAGTTGCATTGCTCACCACCACCTTGTTAGAATGGATTTAACCATTAGCTATTCATTCATAATAAAAAAAATGTTAGGCTAATTAATTCTGGGAAATTCAGGAACTAATATAGTTATTCCTTGATTTCTAAAACTTACTTCAGCAACAAAACTCCTAATCTTATCAATGGTTTCCCTGAATAGAGCAGGATTAAAAACTTTCTGTTTAGACAGTTCATACAGCTCCTTTGCAAAATTATCTTCTTGGCTTCTTAACTTGGTTTCTAAAAAAACAAGCAAAGTATAAACTATATCTGTCTTTAAAAGGAAAATGATGGATATATCCGTAAAGCAATACGTAAGTCCCTAAATGGAAATAAGACACCAAAAGTTTTAGAACCAAACAAGCTTTTACTGACTGTGTATTTAGCTTTATAAAACCAGTCTTATTCCCATTTATTAATTTTCAAACTTATAATAATCATAAATTGAATAGTTATACTAGGTTGTTACAAAAATTTTGTCGGTTTTTTAACTGCAACATTGAGATTTCATATTGTGTTACAAGCACATTTATACCATTTTGAAAAAAAAATCTGGATTTCTGGAGTTGATAAACTGTTGGAAGGCAGATTCAATTGCTGCTTGGTTGAAGGAAGATTTCATGCCAAAGAAAGCGAGGTGTTTGAAAAGGGGGTAATCTGTGGGAGAAAGGTCTGGTGAATAGGCTGGGTGAGGGAGAACTTTATACCCCAATGTGTTCAGTTTCTGAAGAGTCACTTCTGCAACATGAGGAAGAGCATTGTCGTGGAGCAGGATTGGGCCTCTTTCTGATGAACAATGTGTAATTCATGATAGTACCTTTCAGCTGTGATGGTTTTGCCAGTTGCAAAAAGTTATAGTGGATGACACCAGCTGCAGTCCACCAGATAGTGACCATGACCTTCTTTGGGTGGAAGATGGGTTCTAGAATGTGGTTAGGCACCTTGTCTCTGTCAAGCCACTGTCATAAAGGATCCATTTTTTTATCATCACACGTAATGATTCGGTTGAGAAATGGGTTGTTTCTGTTTCTTATGACAATCGAAGAGCAGATCTCCAATTAACGATTTTGTTGTTCTTTCAACTAGTGAAGCATCCATTTGTCAAGCTGTTTCACCCTGCTGATTGCGTCAAGCTCTCCAGCAATTCTTGGATCAGCTTCAACTGCGGCTTTCAGATGGTTGTCATCGTAGTTGGAAGGACATCCGCTATGCTCCTTATCTTCGAGGCTCACAACTCCTGATCAAAACTTTGCAAATCATCATTGTATTGTGCGTTAATTTGCTGTGTCCTCAACCTGTGCCTGCTTAATATTACGAGTTGCCTTGCTCGCTTTGTGGCCCGGTTTGAACTCGTGAAGCAAAATGGCATGAAAAACTTTTCTATCCACTCTTCACCCAGAACCCTGAAACAAATATCCATTTTATGATTTTTTTAAAAAGGTAGGTTTTGCATAATGTATGGCAAAGCACACATTACAAAACAATTATAACTTATCTACACGCACCTTCACAAGCATGCAAAAAATGAACCCCAAATTAACATAATATAAAACCTGACAAAATTTTTGTAATGGCCTAATAGAAACAGATTTTACAATTAGATTACTTCTAAAAAAAACAATTAAAATATTATTTACCATTGCCTCTTTTTTTTTGAATGTAAGAAAGTTTTTTTCTTTTCTGTTAAATCAGAATTTTTTTGATGCTCATAAATGGACAGAGAAATTTCTCTAAGGAAATTAGAAGGTTTTCAAAACAAGCAAGGAAGTTTATCTGAAGCAGCTTTTCGATGTCAAGTTGACAACTGAATCATACCTATTTGTGCTTCAAAATGTTTAGAAGTTTACTTTCTATATTCTCTTTCTCCATATTAAAAAACAAAACAAAACTATTTGTGCCTTTTTAATCCGGTCTAATTCAATTAAACCCTACAACTTATATTTGTATATAATTTCACTTTTCAAACTACCTACCACCAATAAAGTGATTGGCCATCAAGAAAATGCTCCAGAGCTACATTAAAATAGTGAATGTATTATACAATATCAAAAACCACCTGAGTATTGAAGATGCTAAAATCTCAGCTTTTTATTTGCTATCTGCTGTAATGCACACTTCAAGTAAGTGAACATATAGTTGTGCCATCTTATTCTTTCTCAGCAACATCTTTTGGAGGAGACTCTGCTGCTGGCTATAGGAAAGACCATCTATCTACAAAGCTTTAAAGAAAAAAAACAACAACAAAAAACCACACACAAAGAAACTTACCCATCTTTTTTACCTCTGGTTTTACCTTTTCAGCTTTAAACATCTGCATGGATTCCCCAATGAACAAGATCCTGCTGGCCATCTGGTCCTCTATGTACACTGGTAGCAAATGAGCTCTCAATGTAAACTGCTGTGACATTATTTTCTCCGAGTCACTTTCAGGCTTCAAAGACAGAAAAAAAGAGAGAATCTTCAGCTTCCTGTGGCTCTATTCACCAGATGAGAGCTAAACAGCTGAACAGATCAACCAGAAATTTTACTACATCTTACACTTAATGTTGATGTCTGGAGAGATAAGGTCACACTTCCATAAAACCAAACCTTGTTGACTAGATGGAAGGTTTTCACCTTTTATGAGTACTTCGCAATGGAGATACACAATGAAGCAGTTTAGAAAGTGTTCAAAATAGGTTTGCTTATTTTTTTAAAAGATTTTCAGGAAAGAATACCAAGTGTACTGAATAAGCTTAAGAAAAAATTAGTTAACTTTTTGTTTCTTTAGTAGTAATTATTTTGAGGAAAACAATTTCAATCTTATGACTTTTTACAAACTTTTCTAATAGTTGCCAAACAGTCATCCAGTTCTGTTTGCATTCCAAATACAGTATAATATAATTTTAAACATGCACATTGCAAAATCAGATTTTCTAAGTTTTTTTTTTTGCAAATCATTTTCCAAATTATACTCAATAAAGAATGGATTTAAGTCTATAGCAGTGTATTTTTAAATACTTTAACATTATACATTTCCCATATATGTATGTATGTATGTGCATGCATGTCTCTCATGCAGTGATAATGAGCAAGATTTACAATAAGCAAGCATTTAGAACCCAAAATGTGGTGATGAACTGTAATGAAGAGGCAAACAATAAGTTTGTTAAAAAGAACTATTATAATAAAGACAGCAGACAACCTTGATCCACTATTTCATACTTTAGTTAGACCTCATCTGAAGCATGCAGTCCAAGCTGGTTTTTATGTTGCAAGATTAGAGTGCAAAGATGTTTTAGGTGAATAATTTAGAGAATCAATGAGTGTTTACAACAAATGAAGCCACTTCTATTCCAGCATGTCAGATTAGGAAGAGATTTAATTCAAATGAATCATGAATCTACAGATAAAACAGCCATCTTTGGCTCCCAGACTACAAGGAGCAATGAACTGAAACTTTATAAATGTAGTTGGCTGGATAATCATGATTAGTATTATTAGAAATAGACCAGTGAAAGCATGGAAGAGTATTCCTTATGAAATTAGGGCTTTATAAAGTTAAATTACTACTTGTGTCTCTGCAAAAGACAATATTATATTAGAGGATAGAGTGCAATATGCACAAATTAATTTGTTTGTACAATGTTAGGAGTGAAATAAAAAAGCAAGAACTTACTTCAAGTTTTTCATCATCAAAATCTGAATCATCAGCAGAGAACATAGTGTCCATACTATGAACTCTGTCTTTAGAGCACAAAGCAGCTGGCGTCTCTGTTGCCTGAATAAAAAACTCTTCATATGGATCTACTAATGTTCCATGAAGCATCCAGGCGCATAGCTGTTTGAAGAGTGGTCTATGGCAGATATGAAGAATCCTAGTAAAAGATTTTTAAAGCCTATGTCATAAAGACATTCTATTCACAACTACCATGTGTTGCACAATCCATCCACAAATAACATTCATTCTTTCACAGATTATTATTAAATGTTCTGACATGGCTAATTCAAGAATATCCATGATTTGTTAATTTTGTTAGGCCCAGTCTCTCAAGTACTAATACTGACCATACCGGAGTTTGTTTAATTAACACCCCATGAACAAATCTTGGTTTTTCCTGCTGACATTTGATAACAAGAAGATAAACTTTACTTAGTCCAGTTTAAAAGAAAAAAAAAATAGAGTTTATCCAGTGTACTACTTAAAAAATATTGGTAATATATTACTGAAATATTTCAATGAGTCATACATGTTAGCTAGTGACAGGTTAACCATTGATCATTTCAGTGATTAATTTTCCACAATATCCTCACAATTACTAAAAACGTAGTGATTTTTTTGTTATAAATTTAAAGTTAATGCAAGATTTAAAAATAAGCCACCTTGCTCATCTATAGAAAACTTGTGCAAAAGTAGCTCTAGTGCAGTGGTTCTCAACCCTTTTTGCTCCATGCACCCTTTTCACCATATGCCAGTGTCATTCTCCCCTTCCCAAGATCGTCAAGGTGCATTCCAAGTAATATTTATTTTATGCTCTGATATTATTTATTTATGCATATAATATTGAAAATTATATATTTTTTCTATATTAGTACATATACATTTGCTTGGATTACTTTTATAGTTGGGGTTACAAATTTAATGGCAATAAAATGTTGATGGATTATTTCATTTTAAAACTTGAATAATAGTAGTTTCTTATATATTACTCAACGGATAAACTGAAGCATATTTAAATAAACAGAAAGTTCAATAGAATGCCAAGGTATTATAATTCATTTCATTCTTAAGAAGATTACAGTCAATGAGAAGCCTGCAATTGTTTTTTCTTTGCCAATTCTTGGATACGTGGAGGAGAGCTTGAAAGGGCACAAAACAGATCATTTTCAACCTCCAATCTATTTCGTTGCTTTGTTTTCATTTGCAACAGAACTGAAAAGCCTGACTCACAGATATGTGTCAACACAAATGGAAGCAATGCATGGATAGCTCTTTGTGCCACTTTTGGGTAGGAATTGCACATTAAGGGCCACAATTCTATGATTGATTTCTCATTGAACATATCTCTTGCTCCTGAATTAGTCTTCAGCTCTATAAATTCATCCTGACAATCATCAGGAACTTTTTCAACTGACAATTTGAATGGATTTTGCACTAAATCCAACTCCTCAACACGGAGTTCAAGAAAATATCGGCTGAATTCATTTTTCAGTGCTGTCAAATGCTTGAAAATTTCATTTTTTGCAAAATTCCGGAAGCACTTGGTCTTCACCAACCAGCAAAAAGAACTGATGACAGTTTCTCAAACACTGCAACATTTCTGATCTTGGCCTTTATCTTCCAATTTTCCAACTTGCTCCAAGAAACGTTCAAGGAATCCATGAATTTTATGTTTGTATTCCTTCCTTGCATCTGAAAATTCAGTTTATTTAGCTGCTCAAAAATGTCAACCAAATAGGCAAGGCGCATGATCCATTCCTTATCATTCAGCCAGGAAAAAAAACGTCATCTTACCCTGAACTTCAAAAAATAATTTAAGCTCATCTCTAAGCTCAAATACTCGTTCAATTACATTTCTTCTTGAAAGCCACCGAACATTTGTGTGTAAAAGCAAATGATGACCTGCATCCATGTCAATACATAACTGCTTGAAAAGTCACGAGTTGAGAGCTCCTCCTTTGACAAAATTCACAATTTGAATTGTTTGATCCAAAACCTTCCCTAGTGGAGATGGAGTGTTTTTGAGGTCAGTACCTGACGATGGATCATACAAAGAATGCCTTTCACTTTTGGTGCTCGCTTTTTCACACAAACTTGAAATCCAGATTTTGTCCCTAACATAGCTGGTGCTCCATCTGTACAACACCCACAGACATTATCCCACAAAAGATTTTCTGATTCAAAGAAAGCTGAAACCTTTTTCAAAGTATCTAAGGCCTTGGTAGTTGTTTCAAGAGGAGAACAAAAGAGAAATTCCTCTTTAAATGAACCCGAGTGAACATATCTTGCAAACACCAGCAACTAGGAACATGATGCCACATCAGTCGATTCATCAAGTTGAATTTAAAATAAGCCAAATGCTGCAGACCTGACCTTCTGCACAACTTGATTCTTGATGCCAATATCCATATTGCTGATCCTCTTTTGAACAGTACTGTTTGATAGTGAAACTGCTGCAAGTTTTTTCTCCAATCCATTTCTCAGAACAATTTCCACCATTTTGAGAGTGCAAGGTTTGATCAAAGTTTCCCCAATAGTATGCGGCCTTTTCTGCTTTGCTATCTCCAGTGCTACAACATAAGCAGCTTCAGTAACCTTTTGGTTCATTTCTTGGAATACTCCTGTTATATCCAGCTTCATCTTTTTGAGAGCATTTCCATGATGTTCAAAAAAGCTCTTGTCCTTGTTTTTGAGGATGAACATTCTGCAAATGTTGCTTCAACTTTGTTGTTTTCATAGAATCGTTTGACAAAGTTTTGCTACAAATAACACACTGAGACCTTTCTTCTCCACTGATGATGATGTATGTGAATCCATATTTTATATGAATCATCATACCTTCTTTTTTTGACACTCATGTTGAAATCTAAATTCTGTGAATAAAAAACAGGAAAGATCAAGAATAAGTATAAATGGAATATTTCCATAGATAAAAAGTGAAATATTTATCTTTATTTTTAATTTAGAAGTGACATTCAATAAAGTGTGATGTCCTGTAGGTTATGTACAATATGTAGAATTGTAGTTTGTAAAAAGATCAATATTCCAACAGTTTGAACCTGACAATCTGTGGTCCCAATCGGAGTTCCCTCTAATTTTTTCATGGCCTGCGCAGGATCAAAAAGCCTGTGAACAACTGAAGTGGAGTGAGTGGAAAATATTTTTACTTTTGAGATGATTATTGATTTTTTGTCTAAAGTTTATTCAACAAAATTAGATTAATAAAGTTTATTTTGATAAAATTTGATTAACCTTAGCCAGTTACAAAGTTAGTTAGGAATGTCAATATAATTCCTACCATTTTCAATCATAATTTTTAGCCATGCGATCTACCATGTACTGTTTCACAAAAGGTCCGTTCTCGGCTACCTCCATGTCACAATGGGACATTTCGGTGAAGTGAGCAGTACTTTATTACACATAAATACTTACAATTAGAGCATATTATATTATATAATCAGGTATCTGGGTGCCACCCTGCGAAAGCGGGATTGGCGAGTAAGATGATAAAAAAATCTAATTTTATTAAATACATTATCACATTATTTAGTTACACCTTAATAATTTTATTTTATTCAGTATCTTTTTCAATGAATGACAATAAAAGTTAATAATTGCACATAAAAATCCCTATGAATACTATTAAATAATGGAACATAAATAGATGGTCAGAAAATCCTATCTATCGTATTTGCCGGCCTATAAGACACCCCCCCCATTTTACAAGGACATTTTCGGGGAACATCAACTGCACATATAGTGAATTTACAATAGCTAAACAGAAATCTACTGGTATCAGTGAACTTCACCTCTGATCAGAACAGCTGGCTAGTGTCTGTCTGACTGAATTCACAGTCCAGTCCTTGTAGTGTGCTCCGCTCCAGGTGTAGTGGTCCAAGTCTTTTAGCTGTACGCCCAAATGGCATCAGTCAATGGGATCGCAGCTCGAATGCATCAGTCCTACTGTGGTAACATTTCAATTTCTGGCCTCTGTCACCAGCGTGTATTGTCCATGTTTCTATCAGGGTGGTGGAGCGACAGGAAGCCGTGCTGGTGATGCAGCCTGCTGTGGGAGACAAGACTTACACCTTCGGCGTTCAGCCTCCTATTGGTGATACCACCGTATTGGACGCAGGGTAATTTTTTACCCTGTGCTGAAGTTAGCGCGTGATGATGAATTCTTGGCGGACAGCCTAGTGACAGAATTTATGCACAAATTTGTACACATTATAATCTTTGCATAAACCTGCAATCAAATGATGCTACTTAGAGCAAGAGCAATATGATGATTGCTTGTTCGGTCGCACAGTTTTATTATTGAACCTATTTTCTTTATCTGAAACTTTTAACATTCGTGCATGGCATAATTTTTTCTTGTGCGCAGCTTAGAGGGAACACTGGTCCCCCCACTGAAACCCTAAAATTCCTCCCCCAAGGGGTGAATTCCTCTCTGGTTGAGAACCCCTGCTCTAGTGAGCGTTGTTGTTGGGTGTTCAAAGATTGTCAATGATTTTAGCTAATTACCAACCAATGCATCTGTTTTCTTGCTCAACATCAATCCTGAGAACCAACGAGCAATTAATAGTACTAGTCTAGGTGTGTATGGACAAAGCTTGAAGTTTAGATTCCAATAACTTTCAAAAAAGTAGAGAAGAGCAACTCAAACTACATTTCTATTCACCAGTTTGTTTTATCTATTTTAGTAACTAAAATTTACAAAAAAAAAAAAATTTTTTTTCTTTCTTATATACTATCAATGATCTCTCTAAACTTTGGACTACTAAACAGCTAACCAGTTTCTCCTCACAAGTATCTTTGCAGAAAGTCTGGCAGCACCAAACACATCTCTTCATTTCCTGCACAATATACATCTGTTATCCCACAATGCAGTTACTGTAAATGCCATTCTTTCTTATTTTTCTAAATGGCTTATAATAAACCTATAAGTACAATCAAGGTATTAGCAATCAAAATGCACAACTCTCTACACAGTCCTCTGGCAATATATCTAGGTAGTAAATTATTAATGTTGGTAGAAAGATCTATTGTCTAATCAGAATATATGCCTTAGAATTTCTAAGGAAAAACAAAAACAAACTATACCTAAGAATGGCTTCCTTTACCACTGGCAGACCTGTAATGGCATTATTATGTAACAGCTCCAGAATATAACAACCATGTGCCTGAAAAAAGGAGTTAGCAGGTCAAAATTTAAACAGATTACAACTTTATTTATGGCAAAAAGAACAAGAAAAAATATTAGCTAGAGAAGTAGTGATATAAAGGTTAAAACAAAAATAAGATCTGTTTGATGTTTAGCTCTCATTAGATTTCTAAAAAGTTTACTAAACTTACCTTGTGACTGACCAGCTGTGACACAAGTGAAGACAATGCAGGAAACAAAAGTTGGAACTGAAAAAAAAAAGACAAAAAACAAAGCACTCTGCTCACTGAGAAAGTTAGTAAAGAAAGCATGAGAGATGAAATGGGCACACTGGAAGCCTCAGGACATGAGATGTCACTTGTTCATTAGAAATCTGAAGAATTTTTTGGGCAATACCTATCTTTTAAAAAATTTGCATAATCAAACAATCAGTTAGACAGGAAAGAAACTGACTTTTGATCTTTACCCTTTCTTCACTGAAAATTTAACTAGTGATGAACCCTCTCAATTGTAACAATTGGCCTGAATTGCTTTCCGTCAACATATTTTTGGTTAAAAGGAACTAAAATTGTATTAGGTTAAGTACATTCCCATAAAGTTTTGGGGAATTTAAGAAGAGAGGTAGACAAATAATGAATCAGAATTTCAAAATAATTTATCAAGGACAAAACATTTAAAATAAAGTGCCTT
The DNA here is from genome assembly GCA_018389105.1 of Nautilus pompilius. Taxonomy (NCBI): domain Eukaryota; kingdom Metazoa; phylum Mollusca; class Cephalopoda; order Nautilida; family Nautilidae; genus Nautilus; species Nautilus pompilius. The sequence continues at coordinate 938,100 of JACATO010000320.1, forward strand.
AATAAATTTGAAAAAAATATTCATCCCACTACTACATGAAATCTCAATAATATAATCCATACCTAACTCATATGTATGTATATTGCTCATGTTCAAAATAAAATGTCAAAAATTTATTTATACTATCTTAAATATAAAATATTGAATTTATAAGATCTGCCCTAGTAGTCACATAAAGTACATCAGCCAACTGCTTTTAAACCACAGACAAACACATCACAAGTTGCAAAAAACTGTTCTGTTAAGTGAGATTTTTCAAGAACCAGATCAGCCAACCAACATTTTAACTAAACTAGTACTATTACCTGAAAATGCCAGTTTTTCTCTTTTAGATTTATGATCTGCCGAAATCCATTTTTGATTTCTAGAATATTTTGATTGCCAAAATTTCAGGTTAGAGAATTCGCTGCATACTGAAATTGCTTACTAATTGCAGGAACCAAGATATACTGATGATTTTATTGCAACATTTTTGTTCTTTGAAAATAGCAAAAGTTACTTTGGTGGGATTGAAATTGCTTAATTATTAATCCTCAGCAAAGCACAAACTAAAATTCCCAACAGGTTCTCTCTACCCACCCATAGGTATCCATGAACAGTAGGCAGCATCAAAATAATTTCTTAGACTTTTGGACTTTAATGTGTTAAAAAGAGGAACAAAAAATAAAACAAACTAGAAAGCTCACCTCTTGAAGGCAGCAGAGAAGGTGTGTCACAGGAAGATAGGGATCTTTCAAAGCTTCCAACTCCAGTTTTTGTAAAGTTTCTCTGTAGTCATCAAGAACACTGTCCAGCCCAATACAGAATGCTTTCAGGTACAGTCCATGGATACTGGTTTTTGTCTCACTGTCACCTGTTGAGTAAAAGAGGAAGGCTGTTCATTTATTTGCTTTTAAGATGACTAATTAAACTGCTAAATAAAGTTCTGTACCTACTTACTTTCCAAGAACAGAAGTAGATAATGCTATTGGTTTTAGTTTGAATCTGTTTGCCCTATCTTGTCAGCAATTGCCAAGGTATGTTGGTTCTCTGAAGTTTGATTTCTACTGAAAATTGCTCACATTTCAAGACAAATCTAAGAAAAACTCCTTTTCTCTCTCTCACACAATTAAAAAAAAAATTATAAAATGTTAAAATCACTAAAATCAGGATAGAAAAGCACTATGGCAATCAAACAGCAGCCAGTAAATTTCTCTGCTTTGTACTGTTAGCCTTTGAGGTATAGAATAATAGTAAATCTTACAATAAGCATTACCTAGAGAAGCAAATATTTAATAATATTACACTAGACGACTCGTGAACCCAGTGGGTTCCTGTTGTGACGGCGGCTGATGACAAAAAGGCGACACAATTTTAATATTACTGTGTGATCAAACTTAAATTTTATGAAGAGATGAGCATTTACATCAGGAGTCACTGTTTAATGAAGCGCGCGTTTAATCACAACATTCTTGGCAACCACGAAATTAAAACACTATATTGCCAGTAATAATTACAAAAGTTCTAATAAACCTTGTTGCTGCACACTTGGCCTATAACGTCCGGACACCTCATGCTGTAGTCCAAATCGTAATTTAGTTGGCTCACTTAAGCAGCCGTAGCAGCCTCGTTCTCAATTTCAGGATATTTAATTAGGACAAAGGACGCTCAGGATGTATTCAAAATAACTGATCTATTAGGATCAGCCTTGCCTCGTTCTCGATAAATTAGGACAAATCAGCCGCTAAATTCAAACACACGGTTTGCTAGTAATAATTACAAAAGTCTTAATAATTCCATTATTCGTTGCCCAATTTAAACGAAACTTGCTACTGCACACCGCAGTCGGATGGTGAGAAAGGTGGCCATAAAATTATAGCGTTTTCGTGCACCGTTTAGATGGAGTTTCGGGAACATACATACACGCATGAAAGATCAGAGTTTTAGTAATATATATAGATAGGGCAGCAGTATAGGTACATTTTACTCTTATGCAGTCAGCTGTACACTATTTCTGTAAAGTATTGTGGCCTAATAGTAGTTACTATATAAGATCAATAAAAATGTTATAACATTGTGTGCAGAGGACTCAACTGCCACCAAGGACTTGATTTAGCAAATCCCCTACATAATTTATTTTCTCTGCTTTTCTACACCAGTCTGCGACATGGGCTTTTTTCCAGGCACTCTGGTTTGCTACTACAGCTAAAAGAGGAGTTTTAATAGGGAGTCTCCCAGATATCTACCAACAAGGGGACTTCTATGGATGTTATTGAACTGAATATGTAGCTTCAGTGTCAGAGTTTTCCAGATGTGTATGCCAGTAACCAGCCCAGCTATCAGGCCTGACACCTTTCCTGACTACCCAACGCATCAACAGGTTTTTCGTGGAGTGAGCAGGCAGGTATAGTCAGACCAACCAGCTGTGGGGTTTCAAGACAATGCACAAATAGCTAGTCATTAGTTTTATATGTTGTAAATAAGGGTGCATTACATTCTAGTTTAAATTAAAAATAAAATTAAGTTTAATACAAGTTTTTAAATACACTACAAGTCTGCACAAGATATTGCAAATAAACCCTACTGATTTATGCACATGCCAAAACCAATATTATGTCCTGTAATCATGGTAGTTTTCTTACTTTGAGCTTGTTTATCGATCCACAATGGTTCTGAAGTACTGGAAATCTTCAATTAATGTCAGGGATGTGTTCTTGAAAAGTGCAACTTTAAGTGAAACAATGTATAGTGGAACTGATTTTACCATAGGCCTAATTATATGAATAGGGGTTATGCTTCTTTGGTACATTTCTCAGAAATATTGAAGACCAAAAACAGTACTAGCATTATAAATTGAAAAGTGTGCAATACACATAAATAAGATATTTAGTTGATGGTTGATGGAGGACATAGTGTAGTGGCGGTTTGGAGAGAGGGAAACTAACAGGTCCTCACCTCTCCCTCATCATTATTGATGAGTAGAGAAGAATCTGGGTCCTTCTCACCATTGCTAGAGGTGAGTTTGGGAAGAGGAATCTTGGTCCTTTTCAAATCTGTTAAATGTGTTGTGAGAAATGACAAAGACCTGGTATTTCCTTAGTCTGGGTTGATGTGGCTGGTGCTACCTCTTGCTGTTTGAATGGACATTTAAAAAACTTGTCCATGATCGCTGAACTGCATTCTTTTCTTCTGCTTGTACAACTCCCTGTAACAGTTGCATCCACTCATCATCATCCTGTTGGCTTCTTATCTTCTTTCTGTGGGTCTTTTTTACTAAAAATGGCCACAGCTTTCTTCAGATAGAGAGGCCTCAGACAAATCTTGTTAATAACAATCAAGGTGGTAATGTATCAACATCTGCATCTTCTTCCTGCTCAGCAGCTTGTTTCTGTTCCAACTGCACAAGGTCTTCATTAGATAATTTTTCTGAATGGCATTCAAGCAACATCACTACACCTTCTCAAACCCCACTTCATTAAATCTAGCTTGAAGTGCTAAATTAAAAATCTCTTGTTGAACTTCTTCAATTCTCTGCTCAAATTCCCAGCAATCATTTAGATTTAACTTCCTGTCATGATTTTTATAATGCTCTGACAAAAGTCCCTTACTGTAGGCCTATTCTTTGTTTGTGAACTGGATGAGCTGATTAAAGATGCACTGCAAATAATAGACTTTAAAGGTATCAATAATTCCCTGATTCATGGGTTGAATCAACAAAGTTGTGTTCAGAGGCAGAAAAACTACTTGAACATTATTAGCCAAGTTGTCCAACTTGACTTAGAGCATTGTCTAGAATAAGTATAGCTTTGTGTTCAAGGTTATTTTTTAAACATTTTACAGAGAGGATAGATATGCTCAGTAAACCATTCTTGAAACAGTTTTAATTACCCAGCAATAGCCTTTGATGTCTTGGCATGGTAAACTAGCAAGGGTGTGATCTTCATTTTTCCTGCATTATTCACAAGCAGGTGTGTCATGTGATCTTTTGCCAGCTTAAAATCTAGTCAATTTTTTCTTTTGAAATGGTTCCACTAAAGGCTGGTTTCATCTACATTAAAAATCTTGGGATGTATAGTCACCTTCTTTAATTTTTTTTCAAAATGGCTGGGTAAGCTAAGCTGAGCAGCTTCCTTATCTGCACTAGCAGATTCACCAGTATCATGTTGTGTAAATTACTAAGCTTCTTAAAGCACTCAAACCCCACATGACCTGCCACAGAAGTTTCACTTTCTACACTCATCTTGTTGTTGCTTCAAGTCTTCATAAAAACAGCATTTTTGCCTGAATGACCATCAACGAATATGGCAAATGTTATGCTGATCTTCCAGCCAGATATTCAGGAGACACTTCGTATTTTCCATCATGCTACTTCTGTTACAAGTTAACTTTGTAACAGCTAACAGTATTTCACTTTGAGCACAAGCTTTAATCTTTTCAGCATTTCTACAAATTGTTTTTACAGTTGTTGGCAGAAAGCTGAGAGCTCTTCCAATGTCTACAGCACACTGTCCATCTTCAAACCTATATCACATCTAATTTTACTTCTAGTGTAACACTTTTCCCCACGTTTCTTGTGACCACAGATACGAGTGGTACATACAGCATGTTTCGCACTCACTGTTATAGGGTTCAAATAAATTTAGAAATTGTTTTTGCAATGAATGTTGTAGGAATGTCCCAATCACAGCAAATATGGCATGCCACTACTACACGTGCCTTCGTACATAATTTAAAATTTTCGTACAATTACCAAATTTTATCTTTTTTTCAACATTATATAACAAAATGACGACTATTGGGACAATGTCATTTGAAGACTCAAATAAGTAGATTCTGCTTGTCAAGAGGCAGTTCCAGATAAGTTTAATATAAAAGTTTGTTTTGTACATATTACAGTTAGATGTATCAAGTCCTCAGCCTGCATTACAAGAGTACCTGATTTAAACTAAGAATTACAACAGGCAACAAGTGAGCTGGCTACCCCCCACCTAATCACACCATAGTTTGGAACTTCTAGTAGTCACTTTCCCCACCTATTTCAAGGAGAGGGGTACAGAAAGATACCTGTACAGGCCACACTTCTGCTGTTGTTCAAGCTCCAATAAGCAGTCTTATCTCTACTCTTTAAAAACGAAGTAGTAATCCTCTTTTTTTATTTTAAATTTTAGCTAGACTCGATAATTTAAAACTGATGTTTTAAATATACATATCAAAGTTTACTGCTTACATTAGCAACTGAGATACTTTCTGCCTACGTGTCTTGGAGAACTGTTGCTTATATCTGGCACATACTCACCATACTTCTTCACAAAATCTTCCAACTGTCTGAAGTAGGTGGCCAACTGACACAAGCGATTTAGAAGTTGGACCTGAGACGGATGAAGAAACGGAAGACCCTCCTGCACCTGGAGACATTAAATAAAAATTATTTAAAAAAAAAAGGAAAGAAAGAGAGGAAATTAATTTTTTAATTTAACGTAGAACACGAAGCGGCTCTCGAGAGTCAACATGGCTGATGAGTCGGTTAACCTGGGATACCACGGCCGAACCGGTGAAATGGTTCAACAGCTTCTCGAACACACACACAAGAGGGAGAAGTGGTACATGGCCCGGTAACGCATATTCGGACACCGAGGTTACTATCCGACTGATTCTAATAATGGACGGCGTCCGTCCCCCACCATCACCACCATCACCATCACAACACGACCGTCGGGCTTGGCGGCACGTACTACGAAATCGCCATCGTAATACCTTTATTGTTTCACCTTCGTCGACAAATATGCTTCCAGGACAACCGGCCAGGGCAAAAAGCAGTTCGTGGATCATCTCTGCTATTATCGGCGACCTCGAAATTCATTCTGCAAACAAATTTCTTCTTCCCGCGTCTCCATAATGGATAAATGCTGGAACTCGAGGGGGGGCGGCGGTAGTTGAGTTAGCTCCCTTCATGGTGGGTGGGGGAGGTACATCAAGCACAAATTAAAATAATGCGCGAAAAAACATATTCCCTAAGAAAATTTAAAAAAAACAACAAACAAACAAACAAAAAGCGCTCGGTTAATTATTTAGCAAGAGTATATACCATTTGAAGCGGAATGGAGAGCGGGGTTTCGGTCTTGGCACAATTTCAGGCATTCTCGCCCGGTGTTCCGGAGCGCGCAGATTATCCGAAGAACGGCGCGTTCCTGATGACGTCGGCCTCTTTACGCGGTGGTCCTGCGGGACGAAGACCTGGTTGAGGATGGTGAGTCGTCCCGTCTAGTGGAAATGTCTTGCTTTTAAAGAAAATTGTTCCCCTCCCCTGTTTATCTTACTTTGCCGCTGCCTCGTGTGAAGTCGCCCTGAGGGCTGGAATTCTGATGGAGCGGTCAGACCCGCAGTTCGCGATGTGGGAAGCGAAGTCCTGCCGAGTCCTAAAACACCTAAAGAAAAAATCATGGCGGACGGAGGACTGCAGCAGCCGCCACGTGCACTCCTATTTCCCCCAACCCTCCCCTCCCCATCGTTTCTGGCTTTCACGAACAGGGGCCTACCCTTGATCGACTTTCGGGAGGGTTTAGTCCGCACTGCAGACGCTGTTCATCACCATCTATTATAAACGAACAAAACGTCCAGCCCCAAATATTAGGGGGATCGCTCTGTAGGACTACAGGTAAATTACATTTAATGCGCCCTGGATTTTGGATGGAAATTCGCTGTGTCCGTATCCTTGGAGCGATCCCTTGTATAGTCGTTCTTTGCTCGCGATGTTGTTGTAAACTGGTGGGTATGTCTCTACATTCTGGAGGTGCTCGTACTGCGAGATTAAAACCGATGTACATACCCTCTGTCGCGTAGAAGGGGGAAGCTCTTTCGGTTTGAGTAGACTTAGTGTGTACTTGCATGAAAGTTCAGCTGAATGTACTAACCTATTCAGTGTATTTGGTTTACTGGATTCACTGAAGTAATTCCCTCCTGCTTAAATGATTGACTTTAAGGGTGTAGACTTAAAAGTATTCTGAGCAGTTTGACCATTGCCCTCATGCAATTCCAGAGGGGGGGGAGAAGAGATTTTGTCTTGTCATTTTCATAGATAAATCATTGTAACCCGTGATATAGGAAGCCAAATTATGCAGGCTTTTGGCTAACTGATATTTTGTATGCATTTCATTCAGGCTTCAAGACCTATAATTTCCGTTTACAATGACAAGGGAGAGCCAACAGGAAAACTGATGGCCTTGCCCAGCATTTTCAAATCTCCCATCAGACCTGATATTGTCAGCTTCGTACATGATCAGATGATGAAGAACACTCGCCAACCATATGCTGTTTCTGAGTATGCAGGTATAATTAAACAAAACATCTACCAAACAACTTCAGTGAAATGATTCAAAAGATTCTAATCATACATTAAATCTTTCATATTTTTTGTGCTTTTTGGGATTTTTTTTTTTATGGACAAGAAAAAAAAAATTCTTGCATATTTGTTTTGCTTGTGCTTTTTTAATACCTTAGAAGGCAAATTTTTAGTGCATCTGATTAAAATAAAACAGTATTTAAACTAATATTTTGGGAAAAACAGCTCTGAAAGAATATTAAGAAACAAAACTGGAAACTATTATTTGTTATAGGCCTTGTATGTAAGAAATTTAATACTGTTGTTTATTCAGCCTTATCTGATTGATACTATTTACAGTTTTAAATAACAGCTATAGTTGTGAGTCTTAAAAATAAAATATCTTGTATTATTGTTTTGTGTTTTTTGAGATACCTGAATTTTCCATAGATACAAAATTTATTTTATTGATTCCCATGCTGCTTTGAATGATGTAATTAAATCTGTTGCCTCTGTCTACTCCATAAAGAAATAAAAACAATCTAAATTTTAATTAATTAATAGGGAAGAAAATTTAAAAGATGCTTGCATGACTCAAATAGTAAGGAAAAATTTAATTTATAGTGCATAAAGTAAAAAAATGTAAAGTAAAATCTCACTTTCTGGAAGTGGTCAGTTCTTGTCTGTCCACTGCATTGTGGTATGATTCAGAGCTGGCAATAGAAGTGGGTCTTCACTTGGTGACAAGAAGGGTTTTGCCTCTTGGATCACAGTAAGCAGGTCTTTCTCCCCTTATACCCTCTTAGTGTCCATTCTGAGATCTTTGTGGGTTTAGCCATATCAAGGAGAGATCTATTTTGAACAGTCTGTTAGGATCATCAGAGAAGGTGCTTTTGAGGAAGAGGTGCTGATACTGATTCATTTTGTTGAATCTTGAGAGTCCATGACCTTTGACAATCCTACATTCATTTTGTTGTCTGTACTCTAAAAATTATCGATGGATGGAATGGAATGAACGTCTATGGTTATGTCTATCACCATAAAAGCTGCCGCTGCCTCTAATGGTAGTGTTTGCCCAAGTGAAGTTTGATGTGAGCATATTGGTTGATATCTTTGTCATGGATAAGTTGACAAAACAATACTACTGGCTTGGTGTCATCAGCAACATTAATCTTCAGATTACGAGGCTGGGATAAAGCTGGCATGTTGATCAGATGCAGATCTGAACTTCACTTGATCCCGTAGCAATCTTTCTTGTCACTGTTTACATCAAATGCATTTCATGACTTGTCTGAATGCTGAGATCTGAAATATGCATGCTTGAAACTGCTATATAATAAGAGAAATGATTATCTGCCTGCATATCATAGCTGAAAATGTGTGCTATCTATAGTATAAAGCTGAAGCAGTCATGCTTGGCTGAAAGTGGCGAGTTTGTCCTGCAAAGGATTAAAAACAAACAAAATATTTCTCTGTACATTGAAAGTTTTATTCACATGTATTGTGAATCATTGAAAATATCAGTAGAATTTTAAAAAAAAAAACTTGATATTGAATGTAGTTTTCTTTAAATTTTTTGTTTAGGTCATCAGACATCAGCAGAGTCTTGGGGTACTGGGCGAGCTGTGGCTCGTATTCCTAGAGTACGAGGTGGTGGTACTCACAGGTCTGGTCAGGGTGCCTTTGGTAATATGTGCCGTGGTGGCCGCATGTTTGCTCCAACAAAGATTTGGAGACGTTGGCATCGCAAAATAAATGTTAATCAACGCAGATATGCTATTTGTTCCACAGTTGCTGCCAGTGGCATCTCAGCACTCGTCATGTCAAAAGGTATTTACTGTTCTTTTCTTTTTTACTTTGAATTGCATTTAATGAAAAACTTTATTCTCAATAGTGTTATTGTTAACTATTTTCTCTTTTATCACTAATTTTAAGAAGACATTTTATAATTTTGTCAGAATTCTAAGAATTAAGGGGTTAACTGACTCTAGAAAGTGTTGAAAAATGACTCAGTTATTAACTTCTGGAAACTTACTACAATGTAATGTTTCATTTAAATGTTACAACTATTTAGTTTTGTGTATGGATAATTGTTGAAATGTACTTCATAATCCTACAATCGATGATACAACGAAGAAAATAGATTTGTGTTATTGAATTTATTCTGATACCACTGACTTCTCTGAGCACAGCCAGTTGTGCATCACATCTTGTTTCATGTAAGCACATGGTTTTTAGCTTCCTTGAGATACTGGGTGTTTTATTGCATTTATTCACTGAGCAGAGGGGTCTAAATGTCTTTAGCTGTTTTCATTTCTGTTGCTTCATGAAGGATAGGAAAATCTGAAATTTCGGATGTGGTGATGGTTTGAAGTTCACGCTGGCTATGAAATCTGTCTGTCTTGTATTCTTTCTTTGTATCTCCACATCCTTAGGTGTGGTTCTCTTAAAAAACACGACATGGAAGGCTCATATCCACTAAATTCCTGCGCAGTTTTGCATGCAGCTGACAGGTACTACTATCTGTGAATGGTTTGTTAGTCCTTAAAATTTGCTGATATACCTTATTTGTGAATTATTTAACCATTAGTTTGGTCATCCATTAATTTTATTTATTCTACCATGCATTTAACTTGTAAATCAAACCACCAACTAGAAAAAAACCCAAATATTTCTTGTGACTTAATAAAACGTTCTTTTATGTACTAACTACAAAAATTTCTGCTAGAAATATGAGAAAATTTCTTCAGAATGAGATCAATTTCATCTTTATACTTAAAATTCCAATTTACACAGTTTTAGTGCATCTTTTTGTCACTATTTTTTTGTTTTTTGCACAGTCTAATTTATTTTTCAGTTACTGTTTTGAGCACATAGAGCGACAGTTTAATCTTAATATTCTTTACATGTAGAGAATACACTTGTTGGTTTTCAGTGCAATAAATTTTTTGAAATTATCTTAGGCGAATAGTTCTTAAAATATTAGAAAATTATAATATTTACAAAATAATCATGGTTTTCATCAATTAAAAATTTTAAAAAAATTATTTGAAATGTTTGGCTCCATTTCCATAAATTGACTGACAGTGGAATGGTGAAGAAAAGATCCTAAAATTTTAATACCACTTATCCTGGGATTTTGTCACTAGGTGATTGTCTCAAATAACCAGATTGGAAAAATCTTCCTGGGTGACCATCTTTGATTTTCTAATTCGGAATGTAGTTAGCAGACCCATACATCTGGAGTACTGTCTGAAAATCTGGCTTCAAAATTCCCGATTGTTCTTGAGTTAGAACCCCCTCCCCCCGTATGTGTAGGGGGGGGCAGTCCTGGAAAACTGCTTCTTACTCAGCCATTTTTAGAGGCCTACCATTCAAAATTTGTAAGAGCTGGCAGTTTATTATTTTTTTTGCACTTAACCTTTTATAGGCAGAGATCAGGAAAACGCACTAAAATTCTAGTTTTTCTGTTATATCTTAGAGCACTCGTGCTCCAAAAATGGAAAAATCGCATCATGGTGAAAAATATTAAATATTGAAAAAAACTGTTACACCTTTTCTTCTACCTGTAACAACTTGTCCTTTGCAGATTTGGTATATGGATACATGGGGCTCACATAGCCACAGAGAGAACCTCTTGAGATAATACAAAGGTGGCACCCATAGTGGCAAAGTTGGCCAGCTCCTAAATATTATCCAACTCGATGGACCATTATGCCTATGATGCCCTGGTGGAAGGGATTTGAGATATTTTTTCTGTGAAAGTGCACTAAATCCCTAATCCCTTCTTTCTCCATCAAATATTAACCATTTTTGTATATTTTAAGCAATGGCCAAATATATGTATTTGGTACAAATTATACCATTTAAATCACTTTTTTTCACAGAACTCTGAGAAGTGGCACACAGCTTAATCAAATGGTGTAGGTTCTAGATTTGCCATTAGATTTAGTGTGCAATAAATGGGTTCAAAGTTTCAGTGCCTCCAAAATGAGGTTGTCTACCTTGCTCCATGTTCAAGAGGCAAAGTGAACATGTCAAACATAGAAGGGCTTTGGAATACTATCTCCTTAATTGAGCACATCCTAGCAAGTATAATGAAAACTTGTCTTTTTTGTTTAGTGTTTGCTTCTATCTGAAAGCTACATTCAGTGTAAAACTTGTTGGTCTGTAGATATTGATTAATTTCAATTTTAGTACACTTTGAATTGTAAGTAAAAGTAGAAAATTCATTAATCGCTTAGTTATTTAACAACAAATTGAGAGAAGTTTATTTGCCAACACTAACATGTGACTCCATGGTAAATAGATAATGATATCAGCTTTCTGCACACTGGCCATTGAGTGCTGTAAATAGATGCTGATGTACTGAGTGGCTCATTGAACACGTGCCTTTAAAGAAGTGCAGTTGACATTTGGATTCTGCTAAGAAATAGTCATGGCATCAAATCAGTGCTCTTTAGGTCTGCTTCTACAGGTGGAATGTCATAGGACAATCTACACAAGGGCACCAAGGATCTATGAGGTATCAGCATTACCCCCTCTGGAAAGAATCCTGGTGGAGACAGTTTGAACAAAGGTGATACTTTGTGCAATGAGCATTATGCATACTACTAGAACAAATTTTCAGATAGATAAAAAAGGTGTTGTAATCCATTTGACGACCATGCAAATAAAGTACCCGTTGAAATAGTTTAATTGACATTGATCTTGCAGATCAGCTTTTGACTAAGGTTGGAAAGCTCATTAAGCCTGCCTGGAAACTGAAATGCCCAGTTCTACAGATGAAGAGAGTCAGGATTTCTTTACTCTTGTGCAGACAAATGCTGAAACAATTGATTCAAATCCTGTTACTTTTGGGTGCTCCATTAATGATTTTATGGTATTAAAAAAAAAAAAACGAACAAAAATATCTTGTCAAAGCTAAAAATATACCAAAATGGATATTATTTGATAGGGAAGCAGAAATGGAAGTGAGTGGGGACTTAGTATACTTTGATGAAAATGATATGCTTCATTAGGGGAAAATTATCCCTTATCCCTGCCTCCAGGCTAACACTGCTACAACGGCACCTCAATTTGGGTTATATTTAGGGGTCAGCCAAATTTGGCCACTAGTGGCACCACCTGTATATTATTTTGGGAAGTTATTCGAATGACTACATGAGTTCCATATACCTAGATATCAAATCCCCAAAGGACAAGTTGTTACAGGTAGAAATGTAGGTGTGACAGTTTTTTTCACTATTACATTATTTTTAACATTTTGAATGAATGAGTGTTACAAGGTATGACAGAAAAACTGCTTGTTTCTTCACAAATAAATTTTTCCTATGTTTAAAGATTTATTCTTTTCTGATAATTTTAATTAATGTGTTAATATTACTTCTTTCAGAATCTACTTGAATAAATTACCTTTATGTTATCAGAAAATTAAAGAAAAAAATTTTTGTTAATAGTAGTAACATTAACTTCTTTGCCTGCAAATATTTTGATAAAATTTAATCATATGACATTGTGAACACTGGTTGGAATGGACAATGCATTGATGAGACTATGGTCCGTGTTATTGAAGTTTTCTGATATCAACAACCATCCTGAGCATTGTCATTTATACCGTAATTAAAATATTTATCTTAAGCTCAATTAACTTTAACATTCAGTTTGGAACTAACATTTGAACTGCTTTGAAAAATGGCCATTTACAGATTGAAGAATATATGTAGAAATATTGACTTGGTTGGTGCATGATTTAGTCAAGGTATTTGTTCTTGGTCAAAAAATTCTGGTTGGTTTGATTATTGATTTCCTTATTTAGGGACATAAATATAGATGACCCAACAGTAAAACAGAAGGGAGTTGTCAGAAACTTTACCTTTAGCGAAGATTTTGTTTTTGATATAATAAATATAACCGATTGACAGATTGGAATAGTAGAAATTATTCGAGTTTTTGAATTATTGATATGTGATGTACTTTTCTCTTTAACAAATGGATAATGACGCATAATGATAAACGGGTATTTTTGTTTCAGTATGATCTTGCTATGGTCAAATTATATAATTTCACTTTTCATACCTTGAAACTGATGATGCTATGATGATAATTTATGGTCCGTGTTATTGAAGTTTTCTGATATCAACAACCATCCTGAGCATTGTCATTTATACCGTAATTAAAATATTTATCTTAAGCTCAATTAACTTTAACATTCAGTTTGGAACTAACATCTGAACTGCTTTGAAAAATGGCCATTTACAGATTGAAGAATATATGTAGAAATATTGACTTGGTTGGTGCATGACTTAGTCAAGGTATTTGTTCTTGGTCAAAAAATTTTGGTTGGTTTGATTGATTGATTGATTTCCTTATTTAGGGACATAAATATAGATGACCCAACAGTAAAACAGAAGGGAGTTGTCAGAAACTTTACCTTTAGCGAAGATTTTGTTTTTGATATAATAAATATAACTGATTGACAGATTGGAATAGTAGAAATTATTCGAGTTTTTGAATTATTGATATGTGAGGTACTTTTCTCTTTAACAAATGGATAATGATGCATAATGATAAACGGGTATTTTTGTTTCAGTATGATCTTGCTATGGTCAAATTATATAATTTCACTTTTCATACTCTGAAACTGATGATGCTATGATGATAATTTATGGTCCGTGTTATTAACGTTAACTGCTGCTGTTAATAACATGTCATACTGATTAAAATATTTTATTGGATATATTTACATAAGATTTAATATGAATATTTTTTGTATTTAAGGACACATAATTGACGAAATTGCTGAAATTCCTCTTGTTGTGTCTGATAAAGTACAAGAGTTTAAAAGGACAAAGGATGCTGTTGGTTTCCTTAGGCGATTGAAAGTCTGGAGTGACATTGAAAAGGTAAATTACAAGTGTTATGTCTACCAGTTGGGTCTATAGTAGATTTTATATTCAAACATTAGGCATGTCACTTGTTATAAATCAGATATCTTGTTAAATTTATTGAATATCAACTGTAATGCGAGTGGAAATCATGTTGCCCATGATAGAAGTTTTTTAGTTTTAAAAAAGTGTGCTTGTGTGTATATTATTCTATGTGCAGGCATGTTGGGCTGATGCTGTTTTAGTCCTATTGTATATACAGCAGTTAGCTCCAATACATTTTGTTTTGTTGAAAATTACAGACTTTACCAAAGGAAGGACACTAAGCTGAGTTTCAAAAATATGTATGTTAAGAAATCAGTCAAATTAATCAATTCAAGATAAGAAACTTAGTTTTCAAATAAATGCCCATATTGAGTTTGTTTTCAGGTATCCTATTTTGAATCTCTGCAGCTTTTTTTGGTTTACTTTTCTGCACACTTAGATTTCTGTCCAGTGTATGGAATTTTAACCTCAATTAGTTAAGTGGGTTTTTTCTCTAGTATATCTAAATGTAATTTTAAAATTACATGTTGATATGGAAAATAGATTGTCAAAAACTATTTTCAAATATCAGTTTGGTTGAATTAGTTGTACTGTTGGAATAAAACAAGTTGACAGTAATCACCATTTCCGCAAATGGTGATACTTCTCTGAATAATTTTTCTCTTTCTTGAAACCTAAAATGTTTGTTGCCATGTAAAGAGATCAGTTATCTAAAATAAATTTTTTGAATGAACAAGCATTAAAAAAACTAACTACTCCATCTGTATTTATGCTACTTGTAGCAGTAAAGAATCAAATGCTGCAACCAATGGTTGAACAAAATTTTATTAAGTTTTAACCCAAAATCTTTTTTTAATTTTTTTTTTTTAAGGTATACAAATCTAAGCGCTTCCGAGCAGGCAGAGGAAAAATGAGAAACAGGAGGCGCATCATGCGCAAGGGTCCAGCGATTATCTACAATCAAGATAATGGAATTGTCAAGGCTTTTCGCAACATCCCTGGCAAGTTTCTGAAGCTTCTCATTTTAAAAACTATTGCAGTGATAGATTAGTCCAGTTGTCTCATGATGGGGTTCTACAACTATAGATTTACTTATTTATTTTATTAAAGGAAACTGCTGTTTTGTAGCTATATGCAAATTATTACCTGGAGGCTTGTTTTCATCATTAATTACTGTTGAATTGTAATTTTTTACAACTTGCTGAAGAAAGCGATAGATAATGGGCATGTTCTGATAGCAAATTAGAATTAAGGCAGATCAGTTGTGAGTGCAATGACAAAATTACACCAATTTCTTCACTGAGAATGAAAATTGTTTTGTTGCTGTTCTTTTTCTTGTCATATTATTACAAGAAAGGTAGTTATGGCTTTATATAAGACTCTAGAAGAAAGAACCTTATCTTTTAAACTGATTTACACATTATTTGCAGTTTGTATTTTTAGCCATAGATAACCTAATGTTGGCTTTTGCAGAATAAACACTTAGTTATTTTAAAAACATTTTGCAATAGTTTATTCAAACTCAAGTCTGATATTTTAAATTATTCAAATGTCTTATTAAGGAAAACAATTCATGACTTTTTGTAAAATGTTTGTCACTCCTTCCTTGACCAAAATTCATACTCATTACAAATATATTAAACAACTAAACTAGTTAAGACAGGTTTAAAGGATGCTATTTAAGTATAGTTGAGTTGTGTAAAAGACTAGCCTTTTCTCTTTATTATTGTAAGAAATATTAAATAATCTATTAAAACACTGACATGGGTACACACACATTTTCTAATAAAGTAATCAGCTTTGGCAATAGAATAAACTACTGAATTACTTTTCAGTCAAACCCAAATCTCTCAGTAGTGATGCTTTTTTTTTTTTTTAGAGACTTCCACTTTTCATATTAAAGCTTCATGCATAGAATGGAATGCTAGAAACTTAGAATTTGCAGCATTTAATTAGTGGTTTTCAGTTTGTTTAAATTATATATTTACCTCAGGTCTGCCTCTTTAAATGGCAAAAAAAATTACAAACATTAATTGTCCACTACATGCTGAAAAATGGTTCAGTTGATGTAAAGGGCTGAAATTTGTATCAGGATGTAACAGATTTCTCGAAAAACTAATGAAAATACACAATTGAAATCATCTGAAACTGTCAAATTTCTTAAAAACAGAAAAATAATTTTTGACAATCAAATAAAAATAACAAAGGTTTAAATTTTTGTCAAGGCATAACAATCTTGAGGAAATGTCCTAACAATATTTTCTAGTAGTTGAAAGTGATCGTATCCTAGAGCAATTTCAGTTAAGATGTGTAAAAAAAAAAAAAAAAAAAAAAAAAAAATTCTAATGTGAATTTGCATCAGAATGTTTCCTATTTCCAGCAGTTGATATCAATAAAATACTTATGCCAGCAGCACAGTAAGAAGACAGAAGGGCAGTTTAGCAATGTTTGTTTTTTAATGAAGTTCCAAATAATTCTCTCGTAACTGTTCTTTTGGATAGTTATGTCCATATTTATCTGTAGCAGCAACGAAGTTCTATCATCCTTTCTGAACACTTTACTAAGTAATACCGATTATATTTGTCACCACTTTGCATAACAACTGTCATTCAAAATAATTTAACAACAAGCTATTTTTTGTGCGTGCGCACTCATCCTCGGAATGGAGACGTCTTAATGAGAAGAAATTACTTTTGCTGCTGCTGCTGCTTTATGTTTGCAATCTATAATTGTAATACTAATATCCTTTGCTGAGATATCTGTGCTTTGATTTTTGCTTATACCATCTATTTTTCTCTTGATAAGCATCCTTTTGTTGTTTTGTAAGTTCATTTTCTTTCATTCATTGCTTGCTTCTATTTTCACTCAAGTTCAATCTTTATTCTTAGGATTGCTTCTCACCTTGCTTGTCTTTGGCATCTTTTTTCTCTTAATATCTAAATATTTTAAACCTGAAAAATATACAAGTTTATGCCTTGACATTGGCACTTATGAACAGATCTGACAGTTTTGAATATAAAGAGCAGGAAGAAAATATTTTTTAAATAAAAGGTGATGCATATTTTTTACTTTCACAAGATAAAGATAGATAGTATTTAACTGTTGTTGGAAGTCATCAATACTTAAAAGATGAATTATGTAACAGCATATCATTTTCTGCAAATGTGGAAATTGCATAACTTCTAATGCATCTAAACTGGGTTTCATATAATTTTTTAAGATCCAGAAGAGCTTCTGTTTTAAAATTATATATTTGAAAATCAAAAAAATAGCACATAGCCTGAGTTGATGCCATGATGAATTTTCAACATGACTTTATAAAAGTGACCTTCTTGGTGAGCATTTAAAATGGAAGGTTCTTTGCAAAAATGTTCGTATTCCAATTGAATATTTAACTTACAAGTGTAATATAAATTTCAATGAACACATTTTGCTTTATAGTTTTAAAAAAAAAATTGTATTTTAAGGTATAGCAACAGTGAATGTGAAACATCTCAACCTTTTGAAGTTGGCTCCTGGTGGACATGTAGGAAGATTCTGCATTTGGACTGAAACCGCTTTTGAACAACTGAACAAGCTCTATGGGACGTGGAAGAAAGCTTCCTCACTTAAGAAAGGCTACCAGTAAGTTTTGGTTAAACAAAATTTGACTTGTTTGTAAACTAAAATAAAACCTGGGATTGTCTAGGTATAACAAAATGGGGGAGTTGCTCTCAAACTGTGCAAGCACTGAGCCACTGCAGTTTTTTGCTGTTCATATTGACAAACGATGCATAATGAATTGTGCTGCTGCTGTGTTGACCTAAATGGAGATTGGATAATTTGTGCAAAGCAGAATGCAAACATTTTTAGTGGAAATGCTAACACACACCTGCTTGGCTCACTTTGTTTCTGGTATTTTTTGTAGCCTCAGGCTTGTTCTGATATGTAAGTATGATGTAGTCAGTACTCCTTAATTAAAAGTCTGATGCAGAATATAAAATGAAATATTTAAACTTGCCCTGCAAAAAAGTTATTTTTCTGCACACATCCTTCTAGAAAATATAAGCTTTGTAGCTTTTAATAGCTCTGATGGTGTCTTTCTCAACACTTTTTATTATTGTTGCTTAATGATATATTAGTTTTGTTGTTTTTGTTTTTATCCAGTCTGTAAGGTTTGCAGTGGTGGTACTTTTCATATTTACAATTTTGCATTCACATAGAAAAGAACTAACAAACATTGGATAGATTACCTTCTTCCCCCTCCCCATACCACTGAAAAATCTATCTAGTGGATTTGGTGCATTTTTGAGAATCTTCTCTATTTGTGTCATAAGCAGTCTGTTATCTATATTTGAGATGATTCCTAGGCATATACAATTTATAATTTCTAGTAGATTCTACTATTAGAGTGAATGAATGAGTTTCCACATTTGCTGTTCAGAAAATTTTTTGGTTGACTGCAGAAAATGCATGTCTGAATAAATTTTACGAACCAAAAAATCATAAAATGACTTAGCATAAAGTTTAGTCATTTAAATGAAAAGGGAAAATTAAAGGGAAAATGTAATAGTATGAAAAGAAAAAATTTAGAGTAAAATTTCTTTAATTTTCTGTGTCATTAATTTTGACACTAAGTTTGCCATCCTCACTTTGAAAACTCAGCAGACTACTGAATTATAGTTATGTTTAACTGTTACAGGTGCTTTTATCATTGGTACTGAAATTTTATTATAGAAGAATTCACATTGCATATTAATTGTTGCATAACTTTTCAAAAACACTAGCTAATGCAAACTGCTGTGAGAGAGATTTATCAGGGAGGCCAGTGAACAAAAAATACACTGACTAAACTTATGGAATTTGTCTGATCAATCGCTAAACTATGGCAGAGTTTTGTTGTTGGATTTTTGTTTCATCCCTGGACAACTGCAGTGGATGGTGTCTACGAAAATGTGGAGATAAATTTGATGTTTTGCTTCCAGCACATTTAACTACATAACGACAATGGCAAATTACAACATTCATTTTAATGATGTGATCAGATTGTTTAACTAACATCTTTTATAATCTTTGCATACAGAAATGTAATTAGATGGTTATAAGTACATATTCTACTAATTTTGTGGCGAGTACATCTGTAAAATTAATTTTTTTGAATAAGATTTTAAGAAAAAAATTAAATTGTGTGTTTAATATCATTAAATTCATGACAAGATTATAGTGGACCCTCAATCTAACGGACTATATGGAGGGAAAGGTGGTCTGTTAGATCCAAAAGTCTGTTAGACAAAAAAAAAAACAGTACACAATTAAAATTTAAAAAAAAAAAAAAAAAACTTTTATTTTAGGCATTTTTTCAAGGATTGTTTCAGCAGTTATAGTATAGTGCTCATATCAGAGAAACTTCCAAGACTGGAACCAGCTCGAACATGGAAGAAGTTGCTCCTGGATTTACTATGCTGCTTTCAATAGACTCTAGGGCTGGTTTAAAGAAGCACTTGATCTCCGGAACTGCTCATGAATTAATCTCTCTGAGTTCTCAAATGTTCATAATAAGACTGCATTGCAACATAAGAGGTTTGTTCAATGAAATTTATCACAGAATCAAGGCTGTCCCTGCACTCTGAATGCTTTTAAAGACTTTTCTCTGGTCTCATCTTCCTCTTCATTCTCCAAGTCGTCTTCTAGAGTAGCAATAGATACATCAATGGCTATTTCTTCCAAAAGATTCTCATAATCAGCATCTCTATCAGCAAATTTTCAAAATTCTCAATTGTTGCAGCTGTTTACCCAGCCAACTGTATGGTTGTGTGGTCGTCCTTGGAGTCAAAACGTTCAAAAATCTATAATAACAACATGGCCAAATGAGCTGATTCCAGCAATTTACATGGGTTTGCACTTTGATGTCCTTCCAAGTACTATTCTAATTGAAGATAGATGACTTAATGTTGTAGCTCTTGATTTTCTGAAAAATTCTCTTGAATCTTCAACTTGATCCTCTATTCCTTCCAACACTACCATAACTTCATCCAAAAACTTTATTCTATAAAGCTTGCATGCCAGTATGTTTCCTGTGGCAGGCTGAAACAGTTGATTTTTTTTTTTTTTTTCCCATCTGTACTGCATATTGTTGTTAGGTTAAGATGAGAAGGAGCATTATCAAGAATTAATATGGCCTTCATGTCTTCAGGGATTATCTTCAAGACTTCGGTCTGAGATTTGCTAACTTTTGGATCAAAGTGATGATGAAATCTGTCTCTGGTGATGTCTTGAGTAAACCAGACATTTAGAGAGTTGTAGTAAAGCACAGGGAGCCTAGTCATACAGTCCAGAATTCTGCATTAGCAGAGAGAAGTGCAGAAATTCTCCTTGCTGATCTTTGTCAGATGTTGAATACTCAACTTATAGCCTGAGTATTTACTGGTAAAGACTTCAAAAAATAACCCAGTTTCATCTGCATTATACACACGGCTCAAAGCACAATCCTCATTCTTGTGATATCACTAAGTTTTTATTTGAATGGTTCAACACTTTCAACATCAGCACTTAATGATTTTCTTGTCACAAATGTTATGCCTCCTATGAAAATTCCATAATCAACCACTGTTTTCAGTAAAATTTGGAATCTTTAAATCCTTTGAAAGTCTTTCTGCAGCAGACTATTTCTACATCACGAAGACCAACACTGCTAGAGTTCTGTTGGACATACCATTTGTAAATAGCCTCTTCCAATTTTGCATCACTAGCTTGCTTTGTTTTTTCTAGATTACACACTACCTTTTTAGTTCACATCAAATTAAATTTCTTAAGCTTATCTTTGCTTCACTTTGTCAGACATTGTTTTGCAACTCCGAACTTCATGACGATAACAATTGATATACCAGCCTCTATTTTCTCAACAACCTTTAATTTTTCCGCAATAGGACTTTGCATTTCCTTTTTACTTCACTTGTATTAGGCCATTATTAACAGTTAAAGTAGCTGAAAGGGCACAAAAATTAATAATTTTAAGGAAGAATTAACAGGAGCTCTGCATCGCTTAGCTGCCAACTACCAATGGCTGATGGAGCTAGAAAAAAACATGGCGATGCCATCCAAGTCCATTGGATGCAATATCTATTAAACTGAAGGTTTTTGTGTATTTGTGTTTACTAACTTTAGTCATGAAGACTTATGGGTCTCCCCAGTGGTTATTGTAAACTTTTTAGTTTTACATTAAAAGTATTGGCTAAATATGAAACCAGTTCAACACAAATAAAATTAGTGCATCTAAGTAAAGTGTGAACTGACATTGAATACAGAAGGTTAAATAAAAACTTATTTACAATATACTGCTGGTCTTTATACCATTGTATTACCTAAACACAAAAGTATACCTTAAATCTTTGGTTGTTGATTGTCCTTGTATTTATATGGCGAATTTTAAATGAAAAAAATATGTACTGATTTACTTTGTGTGCTCTCTTCATTTTTTTTACTTGTCATTTTTCTGTTGAGTGCAGCTTACCTATGTCCAAGATGATGTTCTCTGATTTGACTCGAATCCTGAAGAGTGGAGAAGTTCAGGGTGCTTTAAGACCACCAGAGTATGTATGATACATTATGTCACCAAAGATTAAAGTTTTTTGTGAAGAGATGTGGAGTGAACATTTAGATTTCATTTTTTAAATTAAATTTGTTGTTGATAGGTGTCAATAAGAGTTGCTTTTCTAAAACTATATTTATTGTAAGTTTCATTTTCTTTAAAGATATGTATGAGATTTGATTTATGGATAATCACAATCTCTCTTAAAAAATTGTTCTAAGAACATTTCAACCATTAGTACTACTTAAATATTTTTCTTTATTAGGGAGTGCTTCAGAAAAAAAAACTACTACACATTAATGGACAGAATATCTTTAGTGAGCAAAAATGTAAATCATAATTGTCAAGTGTGGAATTTGATGTGGAGGGTTGAATCACTGATTGGGAGGTTTAGTCTACATAAATTTCACTGTGCTGTCTCTTGATGTCATCCATGAAGGTTTTCATGTTCTCCAATAATTATCCCCCTATTTATTTATTTTCAGCAAACGTGTAATGCGATACAAGCAGAGGAGGAATCCTCTGAAAAACAAATTTCTAATGTCAAAGTTGAATCCTTATCACGATGTTGTTAAGCAGAATGCCATCTTGTTGCAGAAGAAAAATATTGAAAAGAAACAAACTGGGGTAAGGCAGTAACTAGTACTAGAAACCCTATTTTAAAGGATTTTTTAACAGTTCTAATCAAAGTTTTTAAAAAATTTCTGATAATGTGAGTCTTGTTAATGCAAATTCAGCTTTGTGTAGTAAAGTTATAATATTTTGTGTAAGATTGTCACAAGATATCTTTAGGTAAAAATTATAGTGAATTTGCTAGCCATCCATTGTTAAAAAGACAAAATGTCTATGGATTGTCATTTTTTTCTTAGAAGTGGCAGTGGATGGATGCTCTAGAAAAGTATAGAAATTATTATAAGCAAATTTTCCTACCAAGTATCTTTTTAATACTTAATTGATTTGTGCCCTGATTTTTATTGATGGAGGGGGGGGGTGAATATATTTTTGGATATTTTTTCAATTAATCAAGTATGAAGAAATAAATTGCAAAAATAAATATAAAATATGAGTGTTTTTAAGTAGGCTATAGTAAAATTTGCAGATATTTTAAGAGCACTTCCATTTCTTGGTTTGCAGTGAACTGAACCTGAACAATACATGCTAAAATGTTGATTTAAAAAACAAATACTTGACTAATGCATGAAATGTTCTGATATTGCTCTCTAATGATATCCAGTCATTCTGTACGTGTTGAACATTGGCAAGAGCGATAACTATTGCAGAAGTTAGGTGAATTGAACTTTCTCCCACCCTGGTAGTTACAGTAGAATTTTATGAAGATTCAAAGATGTGAAATGACCAGCACTTCAGTGTTGGGCACTGCTGGGGCTTTTAAGCAACCAGTAAGTCATGGGTTTCAAGACTGGCTCAAGCCATTTGAACAATAAAATTGCATTTGAAGATTCATTGCACACTTTTGTCCACAAGACTAAACCCCTGGTTTGGAGGAGGTTTTCAAACAAAATGTTGGCTCGTTAGTTAGTTTTATAGCTATACAATTGCTTACCTTTGTAATCAAAGATGGCATTCAAATCTGCAAACACCTGGGTGTGTGAGCTTGTTTATACTATAGGAGCTGGTAACTGGTGTCAAGGAATATCTGACCTGACAAGTTATTGCCAAGAAAACCCTACCAGAACTTCATTTTTAGATGGTCGGGGGACCCTTTCTACCCACAGTTTTATTAGTACTAATAGGATGATGGGGAAAGCTCTTTCCCTTACTCAGTTTCTTTGTGTCACACTGCCAAATAATTTTATTTTTAACTTGATGAAAGCTTAAACAGGCGTCTAGTCAAAAGCTCACATTTGCATGTAAGGAGTATCAGAATGCTGTCTTTTATCTGAAATTCCAGGTTCATTAGAATAAAAAAAAATTTGAATAAAATTGCATAATGTTTAAAATGCTGCAACATTTAATGCTATTGTGTTTTTGTAGTTACCAGCAAGTGTGAATATTCTGGGGGTGGGGTATTAATATATCTTTCAGTGGTTTCTCAAGCAAGATTCATGGAAGTTAAATAGGATGTAAACTAAGAGAAAAAATTCACTATTTGTAGTAACAAAAAGAAATGTTTTTTTTCCTTTTGTTTGGAAAAGTGAAAAAAAAAAAAAACGTTTTTAATAGCAGCGCCTGACTAATTTTAAGGTAGAGTTTCATGTTGAGGCAGAGAACTTTATTTCCACCAAGAAGTAAGGAAAAGAAATGTTCTACAATGTTTATTACATTGTTGATATGATGAGTATTTACTTAGTAAAAGTAGTAGTTATCATAAGATATTAATATAGCGACAGAATTACATTTTTAATCCCAATAGTTTCCCTTGACTTATACTCTGAATTTGAAGTTGTGTAACAGAAATGATTCAAGAAATTGAGGGGGGGGCGATATGTTCATTAGCTAAACTGTGCATACCTTTGAATCAACACCAGTTTAAAATGTTTGAATTTCAATGCCAGGTTCTAAACAGCAGCACTTATATTGGTTTATAGCATTGTTTTAAGGTGTGTTGTTACATTTTGAAGGTCTGGTTTCAACTACGTTGCCCAAAAACAGTATCTTAATGCTTACAAGATTGGCAATGCATCGATAGTTAACTTGGGTCAGCACCCACCGTGCTGCCTAGCAGCACTATCAGAAGTTTAACGAGAGGCCAGGCCCTAGAAAGGACACTGGCTTATGCTACCTGCTACATGTTGAGTTTCTCCAGTATCCAGGATGTAAATTAAAAAAAAAGGACATTTGGCAATGAAGCAATTCTTATTAAAAGCCCAATGATGATATCATGCAGTACAGTAACATTTACATCAAGATCAGAGAGCTTGTATGTTCACATGCATCTCAGACATGTGTCAAAATCAGGATTAAGAAGTAAATTATGCTAGAATTAGCTATAGTATTCAGTTTGCTGATCCATAGCAAAATTTTTAGTACATCAATAAAATGTTTTTGGATAAAACAAACCAAATTTTGCAGGTTTCTGATTTAGATAGCTAATCCTCTGAATACTATAACACCAAAACTGAAAACCCATGTGGGGTAGGTATTGCAACAATGGCACTGGTCTTGGAATTGTATACTCTAAACAAAAATGTTGTTTCAAGTTTATATTTACCTTGAATAAGCACAAGATATAAATTCTATTTATGAATTTTCATTTTTATCAAAATACATCCAGGAAGAAAATGAATAAGCATTTCAAACCACCAGGCAATGTGTATATTTTTAGTGAATAATGAAGCACATGGGAAACAGATCCATGTAACAAGACCACGATTGTGTGTGAAGAAGAAAAGTAGCAAACTTTTCATTATATAAAAAAACGAAAATGCAGCTTAAATTAAGAGAGATTTTAAAGAAATAATATACTGGGATTTTCTAGCTTGTAAGCTTTTAGTCAATTTGAAACAAAAAGGAAATTTATTTCAATTCAAAACCTTGTAATAGAGTTAGGGTACAGAAAATAGTCTAAGTGGAAGTGCTCAATTAGTAATTATTTCAAATTTATATTTTAAAAAATATTATGCATGTTAATTTTATATATTATATTCTGTAAGAGTGAAATAGTGAGCTGCTTCTAGTTGTTTTGAGCTAATGGTATGCAATCAAGGAAAACCTGTTTCAGCATAACGCTAACCTCAGGCCATCATAGGGCACGGCAGGAGTGGGGTGTAGACCATGTGGGGTGTTCTGTGAAAGTCTGGACTTCTGCACTTTTCAGGGACAGATCCACATTTTGTCTACAGGTTGACATACTGGAGTGTGGAGATGGCCTGGTGGGAGGTTAAGATTTCATTGTTCCCATCAAGCCAGGATTGTGTACTGCTTCAGGTAGACTATCATCCATATGGAGTGTGCAGCTCATTGTCTAAACCTTACTTCCAGGAACTTGATGATACCTTCATAGAACAATAAGATCTGGACCAGAGGCTCTCTCACAAAATGATAGTAAATGAGTTTTTAAACAGTAATGTCAGTTTTTACACACCTTGATAACTAAAATCTTTGGTTTTGATGGCTGGCTATTTTACAGACCCATTGTGATGCATTTAATGGTATCTTTGAGATTTGCCAACATTAATCTCTTTAAAGTATAATTTATTCCAGTTTCGTTTTTCTTATGGTACCTCAACATTGTCAGCGGTACTGCATTTATTATTACTTTTCTGTCTTTTGTTGATTCTGATGAAAAGTTTCTTTTGCATTTAGAAAAAGAACTAATAATACTTTAATTTTTTAAAAAAATATAAACCCTTTTTTATTTTTATTTTTTTAGAAATATGCGAAAATGAAGGCAAAACGCAAAACTAAAGCTCGGGCTACCATGAGGGCTAGAATGGCTGCGGAGAAGAAGAAGAAAAAAGAAACTGCTTAAACTGGAATTTGACACTGTTCTTGTCAGGAATAAAGACTTGTACTAAAACCATTTGAGTGAAAAATCATTGAGTAGCATAATTTTCTGGATAGATTATTAAATTGTTTGTGAACATAAAATGGGTGCGTATTCTCCCAGTCAAAAAAATAAAACAAACGAGAGTAATGTCACTTTATTATGCAAGCACAAATAAACATGATTTTTCTTTCTTTTTTTAAAGTAAAACATTTCAAAAATGAATCTAAGACTTGCCCCTGAGAAAAGTAACTGCAATTAAGCTCATTTCATAATTATACCAAATGATTGGGTGAAGCCCTAGTTTATTACAGATTAAGTTGATTAGGTCACCTTGACTGATCTATTGATCTGTATTGTGGATTTTCTTCCACATCTAAAAAGTGACTTCTAAATTTTCCTGCTGAAGATGGCAGTAGTTATTTGTGGTTACCATAGAACAAACTTTATCAGGTATTCTTAAAATTTTAGACCACTAGTAAATTCTTCTTTAAAAAGGTTAGAAAATTGTTAGCATTAGTGTGGTGGTGCTGATGAGATCATTTGTTACCCTGTAGCTTTATGTATTAGTGGACAATCAAGCAGCACTATCTTGAAAAAGTTCTGATTTACCACTTGCAGTCATGTTCTGTTTGCTAAATAGGGTTAGTGTCAATGAAAAATAACAAGTTATGATGGATCATTTAGGCTTTGTTAGGTGTTTTTAAGAAAAAGTTGAAACTTCCATAGTTTGAATAAAAAGTTAATACTATTTTGAAAAATGAATTTGGAAATAAAAATTTTAAATGCTTAACTATGCAACTAGTGTTATAGTCACTAATGGTTGATTCAGAATGTGCAAAGCAATTAGTTAGGAGATTGTTGTCTCGACCAGAATATATGCTTTTTTGTTTGGATGGTTCAACTTTAAATTTTTTTTTCGTGTGCTGTTGTATTAATGGTATCAAATTTGTTACATCTATTTTAAGTGTATGTACTGAAAACATGCATGCGACACATCATTCTACTTGTGACACAAAAAAAATACTATCTCAGTTACAGATAGTGCTCTGAGTTCTGTAGCAAAACACCAATATGTTTTGGGGTGTAGTCCCAACAGTAAGCCTTTTGTCTGGAATTTTAAAATAAGGACCAAGAAATTGCTAATTGTTCTGGTATTACTTGGAAGATATACATTTAGTTGCTCCTAAAAGCTTTTATAAGTTGAGAGATTTTGTTACTCCAGGACTTTGTGAATGGAAAGTAGCTGCTGCCCCATCAGGATGCTAATGTAAGTGGAAACCTGTTTAGCAGTAATAGGTTTTAAACCATATAAAATGAGCATTAAATATTTGAATAGTTTAGTCTTTCTGCCCATAGAGAATTATGGGCTAATTAATGCTGTTTTTCCAATGTAAAGATGACATCTTGAATTAGGAAGTAAAATAACATGATACTGAAAGTATTACGATTGCTAAGCTTTAGTTAAAAGATGAAATGCTGAGATTACCAAGATGTGAGAATGCCTTTTATGATAACACACCTGAATGCATAGGTGTTACATTAGACTAAGATCAGATTTGAAAAAAAAAAAAAAGATATTGAATTACTTGTTGTTGTTTCCTTTATTTGAAACAAGTTGCAATATGTCAGCATCTGGCTTATTTCTGAGTCAATAAATATACTGATGGAAGTGATCTCATTTACCTTGCAACAATTAATACTAGCTTTCTTTGTTTTTGAATTATTAATATGAATATTAGGAAAATTGAATTTCCATTATATTTAAAACACTCATCTTTAAAATTAATTTTCTTACTCCATGAAATTGCAGCAAAGAAGAGTTTATCTTCATTCGAATTGTTAAAAAAAAAAAAAAGGGTTAAGGGACATAACTCGGGTAAAATAAGAGCTAAGCTATGTGACGATGTGAAAGCGCTTATTTAAAGATAAAAGGAATAGAATTTCACTCTAAAAAATTTATTATATCGATTTGTGTCGAAAGATTACTGCTGTTATTTAGAGAGTTAAGTGCGTTTTGGCAAACTCCGGTTTCGCTTTTTTGTAACAATAATGACGCTAAAGAAAAGATTCCGATCTACTTCATCTTAAAGTCTGTCCGACTTAAAAGAAAAAAAAAACAAAAACAGAAGACGGAGTAGAACGGTAATTTATTTATCTCTCTCTAAAAAAAATATTTTTAATCGAAAATGCGTACATCATTTATTTATTTATGTTTTAAAACATTTCCAGGTCCTGACTTAAGTTTGTGCTGCCTAGCTACGGAAATTCACCTCCTCCTGTCTCTTGCTGCTGTACGAAACTAATAACCAGCACAGTGGTTTACATTTCAGACCTGATTTATTTTGGGAAAAAAATGGTAATGAATTTTTGACAAAAAGAAAAAAGGATTAATCCGAATCGGAGCTATTCGAAGAGAAACAGGCAGACGACTGTAAGCGCGCGCGCGTGTGTGTGTTCGTATAGGGGGGGGGGGCGGGCTGGCGGGAGGCGAGATCTCGCGGCTTCTCCCCCAAATCCCACATTGGAAACAAATATGGCGCCGTTCTGCGATGCCCGTGAGTTGAAGCAGAAAGACGTGCAGCCAACCAGCTCGACACGTTGCGTTAGCTGATTAAGAGCTGGAAATGGTTCTTACAGCGTGTAAATCTCGAAAGAGATGAAGAAAGTAGTGCAAAAGAGAGATGAAGTAAAGCCAGAAGTGGACAAAGCTAGACGAGTCTACAGGTGAATTGACGATCCGCTCGTTTTAACTTTGGACAGCAGCAGTGATAATAATAATAATAATAATACTACTAGTATACAACGAGGACTCTTAGCTCCGTCCTCCTCTCGTTGAGCGGGGGGGGGGGTGGACTGAATCCGTATCTGGGGAAACAGAAATAGTGCTGGAGGGTTGGCGGGGGGGGGGATGCGATGCCTGGGGTTTTTTTTTTTTTTTTTTTTTTTTTTTGGGTTTTTTTTTCCGGGTACCTTAGGCAGCTGTGGATGAGCTGGGCTTGGTACAGCGACTGTCTGGGAGGCTGGTATTCCAGTTACCTCTTCTAGTCGTGTCATGCTTTCCTCTTCCTTTTCCCCCCTTTCTCGGTTACTGATCCGAGCCTCGCGATTTACATTGCGACCGGTGCAGACTCTTAAGACTTCCTTGTTGCTCTCTCTCTCCTCTTCATTTGCTAGAACTGCTGCTGGTGTCTTGTTTGATTCTGAGCCCAGAAGTACATCATAAGTTGTTGTTCGCTTATTTAGTATTTTTTCCTTGCACTTTGTTTAATCCGTTCGTAAGGTCCGTAACTCGACCTTGATGGTAATTTGGGTTTTCACACCAATGGATGCACATACGACAGTAAATTTCCCTTTTTCTGGCCCTGGTATATGTACGAAGCAGCCTTTATTGTTGAGCATACAGATACTAAAGTTAACCTTAAATTATTCTTCTAGTATCATTAGTTTTGTCCATTCGGTTTGGAACGAATGGCTTACATTAGCTAATGTCCTTGTGTTTCTAAATGATCTGCGTTAATATAGTTTCCCACATTCTCTGAATGATGAAGTTCTTTAAGATAGAATATTGATTTGTTAAAACAAAAAGTTTTGCTTAGATTTCTTATAATGTTTCCAGATCTTAAGCATTCACAATATGCTGAACAGTTAAAATTATTAGATCCACCAAGTTTGAAGGTATGGTTTCAGAGGATAGTATAATCTTTAAACAAATTTTTAAAAGCTCTAAGTAAAGGGGAAAACTGACCTTTCACTGATTTTGTATTCAGCTTTGCCAAAGCAATAAGACAAAAATAAAATAATGGAAAATATTTAAAAAATAATTAGGAGATTTTGAGTGTGAATAGGAACAAATGTTTTTTACTATCTATAATCTACATTAAAAATACCTTTCTTTGTGGGAGAGCACAAATTCTCACCTGAAAATATTTTAGCTGTTTGTTTGCTTTGTTTTGACTGGATTTATGTTTATCTATATCATGCCTTAGTCTTGTGTTATTAGCTAAGTGTGTTCACTTTAATCAGCAGGATGATAACTTTACAGAAGTATAAAGTATGAAAAAAAATATTTAAGTAGTGTTATTGGCAGTAACTTAAAAAGTATATTGAGAGATTATGTTGCAAATGCAGCAGGCTATTGAGTATATGAATCAAACTTGTTTGTGAAACAGCAGTTCTAGTATTATTGTAACACAAAACAGTAGGCAAACAACCCATTCTGGAATGTGTAAACAAGGCAGGGAATCATTGCCAAAAAGGATATAATTTGCTTATTTGGAGAAATTTTGAAGGTGATTATAAGAATGATCAGAAGTCAGATTATCAAGTTTGTTACTGTTGTTTTTTATTTATCAAGTAAATACATGTCAGACTGGATGTTAAAATCTGTTCTTTTAGCACTTGGGTTGTCATTGATTTTAGTTTCTTACCAAACAGAATGGTGGATAATACGTGTGTCACTGGTTTTAAAAATTTGTTTGATGCTCATTTGAAAGCCAAAAGAGACAATTGATAACTTTTTGAAACTTTCTTCCTGCATCTGTGCATTCAAGCATTTGATATATATATATATATAATACAAACCTAAAAGAAGAATTTGTCTCTAATAGGCTTTCTTTAATAGAATTTTATTATAATACTATCTTGAGAACTAAAGGAAATGAATGTGATGGTGTTAAAATTTTGTTTGTTTAAATGGGAAATTTTATGAATTTTAAATTTTTATGTAAATATATTTGGTATTAATTTTTCTGTTTTGCATTTTTACAAATGCTTTAGATTGTATGAAATTTCTGTGAAAATGTGTTTAGTCGCTAGCTACTATTTATGAGTTTGGCAGATTGAATATGTCTAGGAAACAATTCTGCAGATTATTCAGATTCTTTACTAAGAAATGGTCTAGCCTATCTCTGAATAATGCTGATTAATACAGGAAAAAACTATTACATTGCTTGTATTTGAAATTTTTTTTTACACCAGTTGAAACGGCTTCTTGCACTTTGAATAGAAATTTTTTTTTTTTTTTGTTCCTACATTATGTCCATATATGCTTGAAATGCCATTCATTTGTTTGAAAGTGTCAATGACTTCAGTTGTCTTGGTGGCAGGTCGAGTTTGTGCTAGAGTCACCTTAGTAACACCTATATGCCATTTCAACTGATGGCAATGATTCAGAGCAGGAAATCTTAGGAGTGGTGTGGGACTGTTTACAAGTACATTGGGTCCCAGAATGAACTTCCTGAAACAGATGTGATTTTTGATCTTAACATTTGGGAGTGGTATTTGGGGCAGAATGGCAGAAAGACTGGGTTATCTCCATTGGCTGCTAGACTGGTTTGACCCCTAGCTCTGTCAAACTAGAACTAACCAGTAGTATATTTAGCAAGCAAATGCAGTGCTATATTGATACTTTATTAGTTTTATTTATTTGTTTGTTTTGTGGAGGATAGAAGAAAATACAAATGATGAATTTAAAAAAAATTACCTGTATCAACAGAATACAGCATCAAATATTAAACTGAACCTAAAGCAGAGCTACTACTTAAGTGCAATGTTTGTTAAAAGTTAAATTTGAGATCACTTCTCTTGATTCAAAGCTGTGGTTGTATCACTGGCTATGCAAAAAAATAAAGTTGTAAAATGTAGTTAAAGAAAAAAAGATTAATACCCATTTTTAGACATTTAAAGAAGAAAATATAGGTAGATGGTGGCAGAAAATATGTGAAGGTGAGTATTTAAGGGGATCTACAGTTGTGCTTGGTTGAAAAAAAACAAAATTAGAATTTTTACAAGTATTAATTTTTTTACACTTTTTTAAACATTTTTTAGAGCGGCATTAGATGCTATTCATCGGCTGGATGAGATCCTCCAACAGAAGAGAGCCTATAGAGATGTGTTCATGCAAGAAGCTGTAGGATTAAGGAGCAAGTGAGTTGGATTGTGACTTTGAACAAATTTTCTTTTCTATGTGGACACAAACTGGCAGTTTTCATTGGATGTGAATTTGGCTTGCTTATGAGGCCTAATCATTTTCAGGAAAATTAATTTTTTGTTTTGTTTGTGTAGTGCATGCATAAGATTTTGAAACACTTTCTGGAATCAAAACATTTAAGAAATAGTGGTATTTTCCATTTTAATTCTCTTTAACATGTAAGTATTGGCACTATTTTATTTAGCAAATTCATTCTGTCTCTGTTTATCTGTCTGTCTCTCCTTACAAATGATGAGAAAGCAATGAAAAACATTGGATTTAAGTCTGAAAGAGGTAAAATGACATTGGACAACTAGATAGAGATAGATTGGATCAGTATTTTGCTTTGGATTATTTTATTTGCTGCTCTTCCATAGCATTGTACTGGTTTTTTTTAGCTGTAGATTATTTTTATAAAGAATTCAAATTTTCAAACATGAAAGATTGTTCGATCTGTTTACCTTTCTGGTTATTTATCAGGCTGTTTCTGTATCATTGTTTTAATTATTATGTTGCTCACATTTCAGCAGGATTAAGTAGATTGAGTTTCTGCAATAATATAATTTACTATTAAATAAAATCAAACCTAAACCCATGAACCATTTGATTACAGTTCAGTTAACACACTGTATTTCATGCTAGTTTTATCATATTTACACCACCTATAGAGCATTTGCACCCTAGCCTAGAAGCACTAGTATTTGTGTTGAACTGGTTTTATATATAGTCATTGTACACACAATGCAAAACATGGGTTGGAACAATACAGATTTGTTGTTACAAGAAATTATATTAATGAGGAAGGTACTGTGTGTCACAGTCCCTATGGCTCAACTTATGCTAAGTAATACAAATTTGAAAGGTAATGAGGTGCAAATACAGAGGGTTAATCAAGTGAAATTCTAAGACCAACAGTTTGTGATTAGCATTTTTGTATTATTTATAACTTTTTTCATTGTATTGTAGTGATAGATTAGTGTCACTTGAGAACACTATCTTTTTATATAAATGAGGCTGGGCTTTGGAAGTGTGCTTTGTATAAATAAAAAAATAAATATGGCCGATCATTCATCATTTGTTGTTGATTTAGCTAAACATGACCAGGTTTTTTTTATGATTTTCATTTGCTAATTTGTATAAGGAATTTCTTCTTGGTGGCACTGCTTTTGTAGGATTAGGACACCAAATGATAAACAAATAATTTCTGAAACAAACAAACAAACATGCCACAATAGTTACGACTCTTAATGCGTGTGTTTGTTGCTGCTAAAATCTGGTACCAGAGAAAGGTGAGATAAACATCCACTCTTTATATTTTCTCAAGGCTTTTCTTCAACTGCCCAAAGTAGTAATGTTGTTGAGTTTGGTCTCTTGAGACTACTGAAAAACAGACGAAAGTTACAAAATTCTCTTTTATATGGCTAATCAAGGTTTATTGGTAGCATATAATAAAAGTTCTTTTGCAAATTATGTAAGCTTGAAAAAAAATTTTTAGTGGCTTAATTAAATTACCAATATCAGTTTCTCAGCATAGGTTAATTTTATCTAAAAAATTCTGAATAATTTGTAAACATTACTTGGAATTTCAACTGTACAATTTAAATACAACATGTGTACAAAGTATTTCAAAAATGTTTTATTCAACATACACAGGTGGTATGGTTCTCAAGGATTGTTGGATTTTTCATCAATGTAAGAGCTTTCTTATGTTATCTAAATTGCATTCCTCTGAGATGTGACAAAATCACTGCAGGACTCTATGCTAAACTTGTTCATCATCATTCATGAACTTTGGTGAAAAGCACTTTTGGCAACATCAGGGCTGTAAGGGGTAAGCAATGACTGATGCTGATAAGGGCCACATGTGAGGGGTGTGTTGTCCTGCTGGGTAATGATGACTCTCTGCTCATTAATCTCCATATTTTTCTGGCCACACGGTAATTTAGTAAGATGTAACAGTAGTATGCAGCATTAACAGCTATCCCATGTGGCAGCAATGCCATGACCTTTTTAGTGGAGGGATATGTTTTTGAATGTTTTTGGCCTTGGAAAACTAGGGTGCAGCAGCTGTTTGAATGCTCTCTTGGTTGTTTAATGGTGCACTCTGACTTTAACACAGGCCAATATCTGTTTCAAGAATGCAGTTTCCTTCTCTTCATGATGCTGTGGTAAGTTCTGACAGACATTCTTGTGATGCTGTTTCTAGTTGAAGTTCTAATATTTTGGGTGAGATTTTACGAAAACATGAGGTAGTAGTAGCAGAACAATTACTGAAGCCCAGCAATGCAGCAGTTCTACATGACACGTTTTTGTTAGTATGTTATTTTTGGCAGAGTGGATGTATTGACATCACTGACAACTGCACACAAACCTTCAATTCTTGGTCATCTCTAATTTTGCAACTTAGACAACCATATTAGATACTTTGCAGCAGGATGAACCTTGATCACCAACTATCCCTGACAGTCTTTGGTGAATTAAAACACTGGAGCATGCTCTGCCATTAGTGAGTTGGCAATAACTGCCATCTGCCTTATGGATGTTGCAATTGTTTATTGAAATTGTTTGTTTGTCCAGAAAGTGGTGACATTTGCAGGTAAATTTGGTAAGAAAGTCTACTCCTATATCATGCACCTTAAATATTATGTATCCTCTTAAATATAAAACAGGGTATTTACTGATAAGAAAGATCTCTTATTAGTGTTACTATTATTGTTTAATCGTAGTCATGCTAGGTGTATAAACATAGCTATCTGGAAAGGAATCTTCATGCAATACAGATAGGATCAAAGTTCCCATATGCTTTAAATCCAGTCTTCAGTTGTGACTGAAGCAGCAGCTGCTCAAGAACTGATTTGTCCAGTCAGGCTAAATACTATTTTTAAACCCACAGTAATTTGTCACCTTTTGGTATACTGAGGATCAGAGTTCTGGGCTGTCAATAAAGCAGGTGTGCCTAAAAGATGCAGTAATTTTTCAAATTTTGGGAAAGAACATGTTTATTGGATCCTTCTGGTGGTACAGTTCCATGGTCAGTAGTCTCAGGCCATGACACTTCTCTTCCAGTTATAAAAAAAATAACAGAAAACTACCAATTTATGCCAGGAGGAGATTATGCATTGAGATTGAAGCAATTCATGAAAGTTCAGCAGTAGTTTGTGTGTTGCATTGTGGGAGAATGCTCCCTTAACTTTCAGAGCATAGAAATATTTATTTGTTTCCATTATAAAAGACCTCCTTTGGCTAATTGGCTAAAGAATATGTCCATTAAGTTGTAATACTGACCACATCTTATATGCCATGGTCACAAAATGTTTTTTTTTTCAACAACATTGGTCCTATGCCATGGAAAAGACTGATTTTATATATAAAGTAGTATAATCTCCAGAGGATATTATAAATAGAAAAAAAAATTTGTTATTGGTATATTGGAATCATATAAGTCTTTATAGCTTGAATGATAGTTAAGCTGAATTAAAATGCACATATATGCATGAATTTATTTAAAATTCTATTGCTTATTAACATCATGCTACTTTTTAGCTTACAGCGGGATAATTATGCGTAACATTTCACTTTGTAGTCAGATAGAGCCAATCAGCTAAATTAAAACTAAAGATCTTTGGTTTGGAGGCCTACAGTCAGCCCAAACTGTGAATAGAGTTAGTGGATTTATGACAGCTGTGAAAAGTCTATGCATCTATTTTTGCCAGGTTAAAAACCTACTGTGAACGTCTGATGTTCTACAACCCCCTGGAATATGGCAGGAAAGCAGAGGAGGTTCTTTGGCGTAAAGTCTTTTACGACATAATACAGCTAGTGAAGCATAACAAGAGAGTGAGTACCAGTTATACAATTATCTGGTGGTGATCTAGAAATTGCAATAAAAAAGAGTTAAAAGTTTTTACTGTGTAATTCTGATTATCATTTTATAAAATTCTTTTTGGATCCACTATTAGCTTGTGTGAGATACAGGCATAGTGAATCCTTCATTGAGGTATCTGACTGAATTCACATTTTTCAGGTGTGATTATGTGTATGATAGATGTCTATGTGGGCAGATAACCACTGAGCACTATCAACACATTAAAAACAGGTGGATCCAGTGATATTTCTTTATCTGAGTTAAGTTATTGAACATTCAGTCGCAGATTGCCAAATATCTCTCCATTTCTTGTGGACCTGTGTCCAGTGTTTACAAATTTCACTAACGTGAATGTCATTGCTATGACAGAGTGACCAGGAAGATCTTAAACATTGGCACCACAACAAGAATGTGCCATTACCTACTGCATCTGCATGCACCATTGAGATTCTATTTTTGGCATTGCCCATGCAGCAGAAATTAGCCAAAGAACAGTCTACATCTCCAATGACTTGTGTAGATAGTGTATAGTACACAAGAAATTCCTTTTAAAATACTTATAAAGGTCTGGTCAGAGACTTTTGAGTATTGGCAATATCTATTCTCTGAAGAATCCAGGTTTCAGCATTTGATGTCTGGAGATTGCACCATGATTTGAAACCTAAGAAAGATTTTCAACTCCAGTGTCCTCAGTCTATGATCAAGTTGGAGACAGGAGTGTCATGTTATGGGTTGCAATTTTGCATGGTGGAAAGAAAGAACTTGTTTGTCAAAGGATCATCTATTCTTTTGGGTACATTGCTATTTCAAAGATCTCCTGCCATTGCACCAACAAGATGTACTGAGATTCAGTGCCCATATTTTTCAGGTGTGATCAGCATTCAACTTTCTTGGGTACCCTGATATAAATCTGATTGAATGCCTGTAGGAGCATCTGGATTGTCAGCTGAGAGCAACTTGTCCATATCTCAACAATATAATAAAACTAAAGGAAGTTCTCACATGGATATTGATGGGTACTTGGACAAGAATGTGATTCAGTCTTGTTTCTATAAAGTGGAAAGGATAGAGATTCTCTATGCTGCAAAAGATAGCTTAATCAAATACTAACACAAAGATTTTCATCCAGTTGTCTATTTGCAATAGACTAATGACAACTGGTGGTTAAATTATTATGGTAGGGCATTGTATTTATTATATCTTTATTTGGTGGAATGTATAATCTTAAAAATGTTACTTAGATTTTTTGATTTATGAAGCATCATATTAGAAACAGTTGATATTCTTTTATTGATTGGTCTCTCTCTCTCTCTATATATATATATACACACATGCACACACATTAGGCACACCTACAGTATTGGAAATATTATGAAACATGCTCAGGATATGCACACACAAAAGAGTAAAAACTGAGAGATGTATATAGTATATACACAATGCATTATTACAGGAAATAAACAAAAACAAAATGAATGCATTGTACAGTGCATTAGTATTTAGAATGTGAGCCCATTTTTCTTGTTCTCTTACAGGTTATCATTGTAAAACTGGAATGTTGTTGACAAATATCTGTAGCATTTTTCATAGTTCATTCAA
Organism: Nautilus pompilius; assembly: GCA_018389105.1. Classification (NCBI taxonomy): domain Eukaryota; kingdom Metazoa; phylum Mollusca; class Cephalopoda; order Nautilida; family Nautilidae; genus Nautilus; species Nautilus pompilius. Next base: position 975,778 of record JACATO010000320.1, read on the forward strand.
AGTCTTCAGTTGCCATTTGACTTTCTTTGTAGTCACATAACTTCACATAGCTTCAGTTCTCTTCCTATCAGGACTTTGTGTAAGCTAATGCATCTTTGGGAGTGTCAGTAGCCTCTTCACATTCCAGATAGTTTTTCCACTGGATTGGCTGAATAATTTAGGTCATTGTCATATTGAAAGATGAATTCTCGCTCAATGAGATGCCTTCCTGGGGGAATAGCATGATGAATGCAAATCTCTGACATCCTTTGCTGATATGCAGCCCTACACTTGTATTCATCAACCCCCCCCCAATGCATCACTATCTGTTGTACACTGACTGTTATGCTGCTCCTTGCACCACCTTCAGACAAACTGCTGCTGTTTATTGCTAAACAGTTCAAACTTGTACTCATCTGTAAAGAACATCTACTGCTGCCAACTTCAGCCTTGATGCTTGTTTCTCCTTAGCAAAGGTTTTTGGGCAGCTACACATCTGCTGAAACCACTTTTACTACTAATGTGTAACTTACTGTTCTCGAAGGAACATTACCGCATGGATTTACAGCTAGATTATTTGCATGATTTCTACTGGCTTGATGTCTATTGTGTAAACAACATACTTTGAGATATTTAACTTCACTTTTTGAGAGTTTAGGCTTTGTTCTTCTACTTTGTTTATTGTCAGCAGTATCAGTTTTATATACCCTCTACAGAATCTTGCATATAGCTACTTTTTAAACATGAAGTAAGGCTATAATCTCCCGCATGGAGTAGCCTTCACTAGCTAAGACTTTGATTTTTATGTGCTTTTCACATGATATTTTCTTCCCAGGAGTCATAGTATTCTCTACACGACAATGATATCACTGCCTGTACTTTTATGGTACTCTTCATGTGTAGCACTTTTTGATTGTTTACATGATAACCACTGACACTATATCCAGTTTTTCTAGTTTCCATAAATATTTCCAGTACTCTGTGTGTATATGGTGTGTTCCAAAACGATTTGCACACTTATGGCTTAGTAAATAAAGGTATATTGCTTGATAGTGTTTTGCTCTCTACGTCAGACACCTCAAACAGGATACACTGAAATAGGGGCTTCAAATTTCCACCGTTGTCATCCATGTCGGCATTGCAGAATCTAACAGCAGAGCGGCACGTTTTTACAGGAATAGCTGTTGACGTCCTTCAACATGCCCTACAGGAGAAACTTCTGATGATGTGAGATCTAAAGAATGTGACAAATATTAAACTAGTCCATGCCATCTCATCCATTTCCCAGTAAAGTTTTATCCAAAAATTCCCTGTACATTTTTTTGGCTCACTGAAAACCTGTGACATCAGGGGCATGTTGTTACTTTGCACACTGCTGACATCTGTGTGTTTCCAATGTCTTAATGTTAAGAGATAAAATGTCTTTGAATATGAAAATGTGTATACATTTTTTTGTGATGCTCTAGAAAGATTATTTATGAGTTTTTTATTTTAACCTTTATTTTCATGTTGATTAAACGCTATTTCTAAATATTATTTTATTAAAGATATGTTGGTTTTTAAAAGTTTAGCAATAAACAAAAAAAAATGAAAATATTTCCCAAAAGGGTTATAACAAGGAGAACTTGCTGGTTATATACAGGTAATGATTTTATCTTGAAGATATTAGTTATTTACATGTTTCTTACGTGGATGAGCATTACAGTCCATTAAAATTAAATTATCTCCAGTTGCACCTGTGTATGGTCTGATGAGATCCAAAATCTTGTCTTTATATCACATTGCAATCAGGGTATCTCCTTGAAACATGCAAGTCTGTATGCCCACCCAATGAAATTCCTGTTTAGATCAAACCAACTACATTGTGGTGATCCTTTCCATGATGTTTGTAAGTTGGTTGTGTTCCATGGTCCTGCCAGATGAATACATGCAATGACTCATTTTGAAGGCTAAATCCTGATTCATCAGTAAAGAACATGGCTATATTTGTGTGTTGTCCAAGCAGCATATTCATGTCACCAGTTCATCTGTTTTTGTTTATGGCAGTAAGTCAGGGTGATACACTCCATTGGACACCTCACATAGAACCCTCTTATGCACAGCCTTGGGGTTGCTATTAACCACAGTAGCTACAGAGAAATGAGAAGCAAGTTAAGTCATTGTTGAAGTTCTGCTTGTCTGAACCAACAATGACACTTGGTCATTGCTGGGTGGGGGTGGTTGTGACCAATGATCAACTTGAACTGGTGTTCAGACGATATCTCCATGCACTTGAAATTGTTCCCATAGCCAAGAAATCACATTTCTTTTTATATTTAGCCACTCTGACACCTGGATTTGGATTTGTGACTGTCTGTCTTCTATCCTAACCATAGCTTTCCACCTGAGAGAATCTTCCAAACAAGTACAACTGTCTATTTATGATGTTGCTCTTCAAACTAGAGTCAAAACTAATATGAACACAAACCAGTTTTTTCAAGTCTTTGTACCAAAACTAAATTACATGTTTTTACTGGAATTCATTAACATATCTCTTTGATAAAAGTAATGTTACTTGGGAAGTTTATATTGAACATTTGGTAAATAAAACTTTAGCCATTTTGTTTGCTTGTTTGTTATTTAACTTTTTAAAATCAATGTATTAGCAAATTTGTTTTGGGTTATTTATATAATGTGTTTACTAAATGATATAAACTGTTTTAGAAAAGTTGTTCCACCTTAAGTGGAAATGTGCTTGTGTGTGATGCATTCTGATTGTTTAATTTGTATTTATAGTATCTACTTATTTTGTGATAATCAAATTCTCTAAAACTATTATTATATTATTATTTTCTTTTTTAACACATTTAATTTACTCTAAAAACAATAATTTTGAAGAGTTTGAATAAATTTATACTGATACTTTCCAAACATGTCTAGAATATGCCACTGCTCTTCTGCTAGTAGTTACTATCTGTGGTCAGTAAATGGTAATGTTTTGATGGTGTACTTGTTTGTTTTATGTTGTTTGAAGGAATCTAAAGTAGAAAAAACCCTGCTAATTGTGCATTGTTGTATCTGTTTTTCTGTTAATAGCACATTCGACCTCATGGTTCTTTGGAAACCGCATTTCGCACTCATTTGGCTGCGGCTACGGGATACTATTATCATCTTCTTCTACACCTCCAGACTGAGTTTGGACTGCATTTAGAAGGCAAGCTTGACTTTCCCATGGTTTCTGATCACAGACACGGTAAGTGTTGCCTTGCATGAATTTAGAAAATATGTTTGCAGCTGTGTTGATTTTGGACTGGCTTTCATCACTGGTTGAGAAGTGGAAGTTGGTTTCAAATAATTAGATGAACTGCATGCTGAACACTACTATGCTAATTAGAAGAATGTTTTAATACATTGCTTGTCAAGACTGCATGGCAATCATGTTTAATTTCTCTTAATCACTAATGTTGACATAAAAATTAGGTTTAATTTGATACGTATTTTAAGGTCCAGTACGAAAAAATGATTTGGAATTGTCAGAAATTGAGGGCTGAATTATAATTAAATAGTGGTGAGAATATTTTTAAAAATAAATTATTATGAATGATTAACAAATTTTCATATGACCATATAACTTACTACTTTGTAAGGGTAAGTCTCAACAAATAAGTAACTGCTGTTCCCTTTCATCATTAAAGCTTATTAAGAATATATTTCATGTGGGTAAATAGTGAAGTAGGAGAAAGCAAGGGGGGATTTCATCAAGCTTGAATAGGGAATTCAGGTTTGTAATTCAGCTTCAGAGCCTGTTAGTATCATGTTTGTATTCTAGGAAAAAAATTCCAAGTGCACAACAGCAAAAAAAAGGAGCCAAGTGCTGCTGTGCAGGAATGGGCACTTGGAGCTTGCCATCGCTGTCTGGTCTACCTTGGTGACATTGGTAAGCTTTTCACTCTTTGTACTATTATTGCTATTTATAATTTTCTTTCCTGTCTTTAAAACAGAAATATTAATTTGTGGTAAAAATGCCCTACCTGCCCAAGGGGATGAAGCTCTCTGTCTGTCTGTTTTCTTTTCTCGTCTTTTCAACCGCAAAGATTTTAATATTTTCTAAGAAACAAATATTGCACAACTTGGTCTTCAGAATTGTTTTATGGCTCAATAAAGTGGAAATGTTTATTCTACCAAAGTATTGACATTATTTTTGGATGGTTTATGGACACCTTTCTCCTTTTATGTTTCTTTCCATCTCATTAACTAACCACTTATTAGCAGTCTTTGAGCAAAGGCTCCCATGAATGAGTCTTGGTAGAAAAGAAAAAAATATTAATTTTCAACAGTGAGGTGGTGTAAAGGGAGACAACAACTACTGAACTTGTACAGTACAGCAGTCAGATACAGTAAGATGGATCCGAGTTTCAACAGGAGTAGGGAGGGAATTCATGTAAAATTAAAGTCTTTTTATAATATAATGTATAGAAATGTTGTTCTAATGTCAATCATAGAAACATCTAAAATTCAGACTTGTTAAAAAAAATATGGTGGCATGTTGCAGGGGAGACAACTTTGCATTTGAACTTTGTGATAATGTTTTATGTATGCATATAGGCTGTTAATTAAAAGGATAGATCAATTAAAGGGCCTCATGTTTTAGAATTAAATGTTGCCTATGCTTACATTCTCATCTGTGTCTAACATTCTGTATAGTAAGAGTCCTGTTTCTTTTCGTTTTTTAGCTCGTTACCAACAGGACTTTGACCACTGTCTGCATAGCAGCACTGCAGAGCGTTTTTACTACCAAGCTTTTGGAATCCTTCCAGAAGTTGGTAAGTCTGAACCTGATGCTGAAAAGTAACTGTGTGTGAAAATAATAAATTGTTACTTTTTTTTTTTTACTTTTTACAATTAGAAGTAAAATATTACAAAAAATGGTATTTAATTTGTTTTTTTAAATGCATAAATAGCTTTTTTTTAAAAAAAAAAAAACCTTTCTCCTACTCAAGTGGAAGGCCAGACAAATAGTTGTTTGTCAGTAGTTGGTAAAAAGGAAAATCCCAGAGCAGGGTTAGTAATGCTTGATAGATTAAGTTTTAGTGGTCAATGTGCAATTACATAGTACAGTATATATGTCCGGTATGTAACAAATAACCCACTGTTCTCTGGCTAAGTGATGCATAGTGTGACAATAGGGAAAACTGCCAGCCAGGCTCTCTCTCACTTTTGATGAAGAAATGAGGTCTTACCTGACAGGCCGAATGTAGTATTGACTGTTATTACTAAAACTGCTGAGAAATATCATAGTTAAACAAGGTGGGTGCTACATTTTCTGCCCATGCGAGCAGTCAAACAGTTTTGCTGCACAGTTTGAGTTTTTCTTATTTTTTGTTGTAAAGATTAGTGATATCCAAATGTCAGGCTCTTCTGAAAAAGAACTACTTGAGGGTGTACACTGTAGGTCAGGAGATTGGCTACATGAGCAGCATCTTTGTGTTTAAAGTTTCATTTTTTTTCTGGCATTTTCTCTCCATATGACAACATTGATAGAAATGTGGAATAATGTGGTCTCCATTGAATGCTTCGTAGCCACCTTTTCAGGTTGCTCTTCAATAAGCCAGAGCTGAAAAAATTTCTTTTTTAACAATTGCACACATTTATTATTGTTCATGCTAGACACTTATTTCTAATCAAAAACGTTTTTTTTTTCTTTCTTTTTCACACTGTCAGAAGACAAGGGCGGGTGGCATTAAAAATTTTTTCTTTAGGAATCATAGAAGGTTAGCTTTTTATAAGCAATTTTACAACAGAGCAGCGAATACATAAAACTGTCTGCCCAACGTAGCTGAGTATCTTTAGCTATTTTGAGGGGCTTTTTATAAAGTCTTGGAAATGTCCTGCTTCCTTTGTGAATGACTAACTAAATTTGTTTTCACCTTCATAGGTATTCCTCACAATCAACTTGGTAGCTTGGTGGCATCACGATATTTCCACTGCGAGGCCGCCTACCATTACATTAGATGGTAAGTATTGTTCACCTGTCACCGGTGACTGCCAGCACAATAAGTCTCTTTGTGACAGGTTGTTTTCTTTCTGTTTGTTTACTGAGTTGTAGGTGCTGAGGTCAGGGTTTATATGGATCCTTGAAAAACTGGAAGAAAGTCTTGAAAATTTACAAATTTTAGTCCACCTCCCTTGAGAAGTTCTTTTGTTTAAACTGTAATGATTTAATTTTTCACATAAGGAAAATGAAGCTAGACAAATACAAGAACTAACTAAATAAAGACTAGGGCTTGTGCAATAAATGTCAATGTAAGTGGATACTGTTATTGTTATTTGCATGCAAATAGCAATGGATTCTTTCTTAAAATACAGTTTAAAAAGTCTTTGAATTTTTGTGGTTTGTGAACGTCTTTGAAAAAGTTCAGGAATTTCATTTAACTTGAGAGCACAAACTTTGAATTGTATTTATATCACAAGGTATTTTTACTTTTGAGAATTTTGATAGCAGGTTAACATTTCTGGTTGTTAAAGGATTAAATTAGTATTTTAAGCTAAATGCTGCAAATAAAAATGACCTTCACACTAAAGGACTTTCCTTCTTATGTACAATCCTTCAAGCATTTTGAGGTTGGTTTGACTATAGCAATGCCTAGTTTTTCCTGAAGTGTGAAACATCCACCTCTGGTTGTGTTGGAGATATCACAATTGTTCAGTCTAAATTATCATGTAACTGGCACTAGCAGACATTTCTTTAGATTGTCAAACTTCTGAAAAAACTCAGGTTGTATTGCAGGGAGCACAAACATTAAGGTGTGTAGCAGGTTTGTTTATAACAATATTTATTGATGTATTTATGATAAAGAAGTTTACATTTGGCAAAGCTAGTCTCAAACATGCTAGGTTGGATTAAGATCAAGTGATTGTGAGACTAAGCGAAGTATGTTATTTACAGAAAGAAGAAGAATAGTTTAGGCATTTTAGCAGTAACGGTACTAACTATACAAAGGGCCATCTTGGAGCATGCAGGAGTACCCAGATTTTACTAGCCTTGACTGCTCAGTTTGTTGGATTCCAGAGCTTTATGGATTGTCTTTTACTTTTCTCTTAGTCATGTTGCTTATAGTTGATAAAGGAGGAACATGTACATTTGACATGGTCATGACAGGACCAATTATGATCCAACTAATGCTAGCTTTTGTAGTTGACCAGGCCAAGCTAAGCTATCATCTTCTTTTCTGATTTAGATGGACTTCTGTCTCACCAATGTATTTCCTATCATAGCCACAAGCAATGGGAGTAAATTGAACCTTTGGTAGATAGTGGGTCTTTGGGGCTTGATGTGTTAATTAATTTATTAATATTACAGTAGTTTAGTGAATAATGTCAAGGTTCTTATAGTCATGCTAAACTTTTAGAAGTTTCTCTTGGTGTATAAAATTCTAATCTCTCTTTCTGTTGTAGTATTGTCTTTGGATATCAGATGATGATTTTTTTTTTTCAGTTGTGCACTATGACATACTCTTTTTCCTCTCTCAAAAGGCATTTGACTATTTCTTTCTCAATTCACTAGTGGGTATGGAAGTCGAACTGTAAGTATCTAGTGTGTCATCTTCCGTGTAAACTGATCGGTTTTCCTAGCTATCAAATTCATTATGGAGATGGAAAGTAATAAAGTCCAACTGTTCACTGCTTTAAAAGAAGAATTCAGAACCTAGTTTTGTAACTAGTGGCAAACTTCAAGCTATTGTCTCTTTTTTTTCTTTGTTTTTTTAATCATAGTGATACTCATGCTTGTTTGAGATTTTAGTGTGGAGTATTCTGGTGGAAGGTTATCCTGATTTAAAAATGTTTTCTAACAAATACTTAATATTAATAGATTTATGTAAGATTCCTTGGATGCTGCTGATGCTCTACAATTTAAGGATATTGGCTGGATGGGAGCTGACATTTTTCAAGGGATTAAAGTAAATTACAATTAGTTGCTACAATTTAGGTCTGTGCTCTTTGAGGTACTGTTCCAATTTCATAGCTCTATAAAGCAATCCTTTTCCTCATTTTCTGAATCAGTAAGATTATTCTTTATTGAAATTTTAATGAAGAGTGGGGCAGAAGAAAACTACAATGCTGTATGATTTAAAATTGCTAAGCTTTTGCTTTTAGACTCCCCCATTTGCATGCAACTTTAAGAAACCCAGTGAACCTCATGATTTCATGAGTTGCTGCCAGTAACTGCTAATGAATGAAGAGAAAACTACAGCCATCTTTTATGATTAACATGGTTACGATCAGATTAATTTATAATACATGGAGTTCAGTTGTTTGTATTTATGCTTAATTGGCAACTTTTGTTTGAGAGTGAATGTGTTAAATCTACTCCAGCAGAGCCTCAGAGCTTTGAAAACTGTAGTCTGCTGTTTTATGTATTATTTGTAACTCTGCCATAATAATTTGGATACCATAGGTTTTATTTAGTACATTTAATTTGTTTGGTAGGACCACTTTTTGCATCTTGTAGAGCTTGTCGATTTTTAGGCATGTAATCTTTCAGCTTAATCTTGGGTTCCCAGTATTCCTTTAATTGTTGCTATGAAGTCAGCCCTGGTTGTTTGGCCCTTAATTGTCTATTGAGATGTTCCCTTAGATCTGCTGAAGGAAATTTGTCTGAGTTTTTTGTGCCCCAGGAAGACAACTATAGTCTATTGCATACTTGCCAACTTTTCAAAATCCTCAAGGGGAGGTTTTGCGCGACTCACAGCAAATACCCATGCATTGTTTGATTTTATCATTTGTTTTCAATTCTGCAGGTCTCAAGATATCATATTTTCATTTTTGTAAATTTCAGACTTAATCTTAACACAATGTTGTTGTTTTACTTCCAGAAAACAAGGTTGAGGCACCAAATGTACATGTATCTATATATATATATATATATTTATAATACCAGTGAAGGAGTAATTTCTTTGGCTGGCCTTTTATGGTTTTACTTGTACTTAGTTCTAATATGCATTTGTATTCATTTCTGAAGACCTCATACGTCATCTTGAAAATCTTGTTTTAAATTGCTAAATAGGTTGTCCAATTTGCTATGTTGATTGGAAATATTAAGTGAACAAGTAAAAAAAGTTATATCAAATTTTATTGTATTGACAGACTATTTAATAAACTATATCAGTACATTTCAATCACAAATACAGAGCATCTTTAAAAATGATTTACTGTAACAATCACAAATGAAAATGTAAATAGCACACACAATCTGGAATAACACAATAAGAAACATAAGAATTTAAAATTTGGACAGGGGTTCCCCTAGCCTAGACATTAAAAAAAATTTTAATTTAAATAAAAACAACAAACTTAATTATGGATACAACACAATCAGTTGGAGAATTAAAGCATTTCATAAACATCAAGTGTAAAATAAAATAGGCCAACCTTGCAAAATACATCTGTTTTCTAAGTACATTTGGCCGTCCAAGGAAATTCTGTTTCCCAAGACGTCTGGAAAGTGCATTCGTAGCATTTTCTCGCAGCCTTAGTTGCCAAATAAACCATTTTGAGTAATCACATGAACATTCATGAGCTTGGTTTAAAATGATAAATATTGATTAGTTGTCTTATTTGTATAATCGGTTTCCATTGGCCAAGAAGAAAGTGAAGCACGATTTCCAGTATGAATCATGCTTACTCAATTGGTTTTGCCTTAGAGAGCAAACGATTGGCTGACGATTACCGAGAAATGTCGATTGTACGAAAAAGTTAATTATAGTTACGCAGAACAGTAAACTTCCAGAAAAAAATCAGTGTACATGCCTAAAATTGGTAGAAATTACCAATTTTTAAAACCCAATTGGTAGATCAGGTCGAAGGTCCAAATTTGGGAGACTCCTGCCCATATCAGGAGAGTTGGCAATTCTGCTATTGTCTCTTCAAAGTTGTAGGAATTCTGGAATCAAGCTACAGGATTGGATCATGATTCCCTTGATCAAATATAGACTGGAGGATATTTTGAAGGATAGATATGTGTCAGAATTTAATTGCCCATGAGTTAATGCAAGATTTGTTTGACCTCTCTAACCTGATGCCCTAACTCTGTAACAGTGGTTTTAAAAACCTCACCAACCTTTTTTCCATTAACCATGTGTAAGGGGCCTGCCAATATATATGTACGTTGGTAAAGTGGTAGTCTAAGTATATGCAGGTGCCATTGTACGGTGTGACTTGATCATAAAAACCTTTAAGGTGAGTCTTGGTGGTCACTATAAGGTTGGCAGACATTTTGTGTGCAGTGAGTGACAGGATGTCCAGAACATTGGTGTGCAATGCTTATACCTTCTCTAAACAGTCAGATTATCTGGTGCACATCCTCTATGGTGGTTATACCTTCTCTAAACAGTCAGATTATCTGGTGCACATCCTCTATGGTGGTTATACCTTCTCTAAACAGTCAGATTATCTGGAGCACATCCTCTATGGTGGTTATACCTTCTCTAAACAGTCAGATTATCTGGTGCACATCCTCTATGGTGATTATACCTTCTCTAAACAGTCAAATTATCTGGAGCACATCCTCTATGGTGGTTATACCTTCTCTAAACAGTCAGATTATCTGATGCACATCCTCTATGGTGGTTATACCTTCTCTAAACAGTCAGATTATCTGGTGCATATCACCTATGGAAAACTAAAGTTTTATACCATATGAAATGAATGGCTTTGCATTGGCCATTTACGTAATCCTAGATAAATGGGGAAATGTTCCTTGGTAGCCCTGTTTATACTGCTGATAATGGTTGGGCATATAAATTATTGACAAATTCATCTTTTGTGTGGTCAGTTTATTGTGCAACTTGTGTTTGTGCAGCATGTGTATTTTTATTCACCTTGAAAAATAAAGGTTCTTCTGTTTCTACTTTGTATCCAAACTGTTCTTGTTTTTTAGGTTAATGAACAAACCACTTTTTAATCTTGTGGTGGGGGGGGCTCTTCAGCAAGTTTGTTTCATGCTCCAACACCCCTCCTGTTAGTTAGGACACTGAAACACTAACATGTATGGGGGGAAAAGGAAGCAGTGTGAGCCTAGATCAGGCTGACCTTGTTTATTTCTTTGGCAACGTATAGCTGAGTGAAAGATTTTTTAACCCCCCCCCCCCTGCTACCGTGTTAGAAACTACGGCAACTGACAATCTTCTGTGTTTGCAGATGCGTAAACATAGCGCAAGCCAAATTTAATTGCAAAACATATTGTTATTTAAATCAGCATCTGGGTTGTAATGTGATTTGAATTTGACAGCTGATCGTCTGTGCAGAAATGATAAACAGCTTGGCCAGATCAACTCTCAGCCGCTGACAAGTTGGTAAACACCAGCAGATTAATGATTTTGTGTGTTTAATTTCTCTGCTGGTTTTTCGAATATGGTAATGCTGTTGAATTTTTTTTCAGCTTGAGAGTTTGTTTGATCTAAGGGGCTGATGAATATTAATGAGGGCCAACAAACCCCTGCTCTGAATATGCTGTGTCATTTGAAGGCTTTCTTTGTTAGCCAGCAGTGATCAATAGGTGTATCAGCTGGAGATGGTGGCAGACAGCTGTGTGTACACAGCCATGGACAATACTAATTACTTAATGTAAATTTGATGGGATTAAATTTCTGGGGCAACACTAACCACAGGTATTGTGCGGATCAGTTCACAAGCACTGTTGTCTTTCCATAATTGGCTGTCATCTGGCTAAGTGATTTATGGAAATAACACATGATTTGTATTTAACTATCCACCATCAACTCCCCATCTTAGTTGCCTGGTTTCAGCACACACTTAATTTTTTTTTAAATGTTTGCTTTTGTTAGTTTAGTTCCAACATTTGGCAAACATTCCTGTTTGTTGCTTTGGAAAAAGTTGATAAGAAAAGTTTCATTTTTGACCTATCAACTAAATCCTAGTCAAGTGATGTGGTCTCTGTGTGTTAAATGTTAATTATTTTTATGCTCTCTCATATCTGTTTATGTATATATCTATGCATATGTGTACATATTGTATATTCTCTCACTATTTTAGAGTTTCATCAAATTCTTACCAATTTTTTTTTTTTTTTAGCTGAATTTTTACTATGGATAAAATTTGCAATCTTTTGTCTAATCTGAATCCCACCAAAGTTTCAGAATCTGATGTATATCCACAGTACTTAACCAAAATGCTTATTTTAAAAACTTAGCATTTAATTTTTATTTTATCACTACTGTATCCAGTTTCTCCATGGAATCACTCCTTTTATAGCTTTAAATAATGTACAGTTATAAGCAATCTCTGTATTTTAATTCTTTTTTTTTTTTTTTTACGATTTTCCACTGAATGTACAATTTAACATTTTTAAGCCTTGAAAATTGTTGTTTTTTTCATATAGTTTCTTTTAATTAAAATTAATTTCATGTGAGTTTTATTTGGGAAAAACAAACGTAATATATTAAAAACCATTTTGATCTCATAGAGGCACATGGTAGATGCAACAACAAAACACATGCAGCAGAGCAAAATTTGATAATTTTTTATTTGAAAAAATGTAACTATTCCATGTAAATTAAAACTCTCAGTGTTGCCTTGAGTATTTTAAAAAAATGCATTAAACAAGATACTTATCATGGCACATAGAAGTTGTATTTTAAAAATTATTCCTCTTTTGAGATGGATTTAGGTTATTAACACTTATTAAGAGATATACTTTAGTACAGGTGTGTTGTTGTTGTTTAGGTTGATATTAATCATTAAGCGACAGTTAACCCATTGTCAAGAGATTTCCATTTTGTATAATTAGAGCTTTCAAATATTATTAATCACAAGTTTTATGTTACTAGTCTTTATCAGACATTGCTTAATTAGGAAAAATGCTAGGAAATTAAGAGCTCTCTTAGTTCTATTAGAGCAGCATTTTGTAGATTTCATAATAGCAGCAATTTTACTGCAGATAAAAAAACAAACAAATATATATTTTTAGTGGATAGATTGTCAGGATTCAAAATATTATTGAGCAAACGTTTTTTAGGAAGAAAATGGACACAAATCAACTGCACTTGGTTTGCTCAGTCACTTAGATATCACTGTTGATTCCACCACGATACTATTGTTCCAGCTCTTCATCCACATCCTTGTTTGGTTTTTAGATTTTCAAATGAATTGGTGAATGCGTGAGAAAGAACCGGTATTGTAGTAGAAAGAAAGAATGTGGTAAAAGCACAACAACAATCACTGCATGTGCACTACTAAAATATGTCAGGTGACCAGTGATGCAACAGTTGCATGCATAAACAATGGGGAACTTTCCAAGGTATCAACAAAGACAGTGACATCTTGTGAACACTAAAGGGATACAACAAGCGCATGTAGTAGATAAAGAGATGCGTTAATGAACCAAAAAACCAAGTATGAATAAACAGCATGCTTATTGTTAGCAAGAGTAGTTCATTGGAGAAAAGGACTTTGAAGTAGACCACAACTGATCTGAACTGAGATGAGTGATTTTTATTTAGTGTCTGTAAATGTAGTGATCAAGTGGCAGGTAAATTCTTTGATAGATAACATTCATGTGCTGAAATGTTCATAAAGATAGTTGGCGGGGGCCTTTATTGAGGATATTTATGTCTACTTCATAAATAATGTCTATGACAGCATACATTTATGGCACTCATTGAACTTAGATGATTTGGTGTATAAAATGTTCATTGTATTAACAAGCCTATATTATACATTGGGCACAAAAATCTGTTTTTTTTTTTAAGTTATTATGAGAGATCAAAATGTAGCCACAGGATATTGTCTTATCATAGGTCTTATTAAATGTAATGTAGGAAACATGAAGAAAAGTCATTGACGGTACTTGACAGCTCCAGTTTGTAAAAACAAAATTTTGAAATGCATGCTTATTTATGGGTATAAAATGGCGGTGTCATGTAGCTGACATTGCTTGTGGAGTAAAATCTACAATGCTAGTCCACGGGCACGACCAGAAACCTTTTGCACTGGGTCAATTGCAGAATGATTTTAGGAAGGTTGATGAAGCTTCAGGTTGAGATTTTTTATACAGTTGGTCATTCAGCTCACATCATCAATAGGCCTGGCAGAGTTTGGTCATAGCATTACATATTTCTTCATTATGAATAGGTGGAAAAAAAAGAGGTCATACAAGAAGCAGCATAGTCTTGGCAGAAATGTAATGTATGATGAGGAATTATGGCTGGCAGAAAGACTATTCTGGTCACTGTTCAAGGTTACCTCACAAGTCAGAGGTACCTGTGTGAGTCTGTTGGTCTTGCTGCTGCTTCATCAACAGGTTTCATGCTTCAGGATGACTACTAGAATCCATGGTTAAGGTTGTTGTCACTATATTTCTTAGAGGCAACAACATCACTACAATGGAATGGCCAGTCATGTCTCCACATTTTTCACACACTGAGCATTTTCTTTGGAATGCTAATCAGTAAGGCTCAACAATTTTCTTTAGAACCCACTGATATCTGGGCATGACCTTGACCTAGCCAGGAGTAGTTGCAATACTAGATGGAGTGATTAGATATCTTATTTCAGGCATGCACAGACACTGTGCCAGCTGGTGGCCTTATCCAATATTGACTACCTAGTCATTTGGTGATTTCCTTCCTTTTCTTTCAGGTAGCAATTATGATATCATTTCTCCACTATGATATTATAATGAACTCCATGGGCTAATTTGCCAAACTTCTGATTTCTTCATTGTTCACGTATATTTAAATGTCATCAAATTCCAGTATCCATAGATTTTTGTAATCAGGATATTTTAAAAACTCCCAATTTTAATATACACAGTTGAACGAAGTTATTGCATCACCCAAAATAATATTTTTTTAAAAGTATAATTATAACCTTGACTAATACAGTGTTTAAATTTGTCACCTTTAAAATTCCTGATTTTTATTTGTATATTTTTCCCTGAAAGCAAAATTACACTTACATCGGTAGTAATTTTTAGTTTTGTCCAACTGAACATGATAGGAATAGACAAAACGAAGAGCCTACATCCATCCATCCACCCCTGCCTAATTCAGTGATGTTTGTATTATCCATTGGTGTATTTGTACTAATGAAAAAGCTTGGGAGGGGGGGGGGGTTGGGAATTTAAATCATCTAATTTCAGATGTTAGTTTATTGTTGTAGCACTTGTCTTAAATCAGGTTTAATAATTACATAAAAATTTGAAAATGTGATGCGAAGAGATTCAAGTCAATTGCAATATTTTTTTCACTGAGCAGAGAGAAGACTGTTGTGGCTTTGCCACGTTTTAGTTTGAAATCTGCTGCTGTTGCCTTATGTCTGAATTTTGATCAGTGATCATTGGATTAACAAATGATTGAAAAATATGAAAAAAAGAGGGGATGATACTATGGTGTTTAATGAAGATAGGAGTCAGAAAAGTGAAAGGTGACCATGTGTTTGGAGGATGCAGAAAGATGTAGAGAAATCTGGTTACAAAAATCTATTTAGAAATTTAAAATTCTTGGTGATGGGATTAGGTTGAGGCGAAAATTTTTTGCTGCTCTTTTTTTTTCAAATTTGTCACTCATCCCTGTTCACAACAAAATTGCTAATACATTGAGGATGTTTAATTCAGAGGCCCTGTGAATATCAAAGCAATGTTTAAATGACTTTATAATTCTGAAAAAAAAAAGATTTTTTACATTGTAACACACAATGAGGATAGTAATTTGTTTAGCAATGAGGTGATGCAATAATTTTGGCTACAACTGGAACAAACCATAAAAATGCTGTTAAGCACAAATTATTTGGAGTTAAAGGGATTCTTGTAAGAACTGGTTGAGATTTTATCTTCAGACATTTTGTTCACATTTATGTTTATGTTATAGTGGCTAGTAAAGCAGTATACAATCTTTTATGTCTTCAGTTTGGTCAGCGAAAAACCATTTGACGGGGCTCAGGGGAACTTGAGACGTTTGCTTGAAAAAAACTTAAAACGTTACCAGGAGCTGACAGAGAAGTCACCACGGGATCTTCCTCCAGAGCAGCAAAGGTGGGACTTCTTTATGATGCTGACCTTTCTGTGCATTTTCATTGTGTGTATGTGTGTGAGAGAGACAGAGGAGGGGGGAGATAAGAGATCTATTCATTGTGGTTGGGGTGTTGTGAAGATGCTAGGTACAGATGTGTTGGTAATGAGTGAGAGCATGAAAATTGTTAGAGATTTTTACACACACACACATGCACGCACACTTGATATTTAGGGTGTTTGGTAAGTTATCAAACTTTCCAACTAATTGACTCATTTGTATTTATTTTTCATTAAGCTTTGCCTCCTGAAAGGGGAGATAACTGACAGATTATCTTTCTTTGAGAAATTCAAAATAGATAAAAGCAAAAGGATTTTTTCCTAAATATATAAAGAAGAATGACATTTTTTGTGTAGTTATGTATAAATATGCAGAATGCCCCAAAAAAGATTTATGCACACTTTCATACACAACATTGAGAAACAAAATACCTTTCTGTGTTAAAGAGACATTTCATTCAGATGCTCACAGATGATGGTGCTGTACGCTGTAACATGCCCCTGATGTGTGTCATTCTCAATATGTGGCAATAATGACTGTTGTGAAAATGTCCTTTGATCAATACAAGCAGAGTGCTATTGGAAATTTGAGAATGTTGCCATGGTACAATGCATAGACACGTAAGTATGAATCACTACCATCAACTTTCCTCACAGTCACACAATTAAGGGACAAATTTGAGACTGAAGGCAGTGTACAAGATGTGTAAAGGGTGCTCTGGGAGGCCACACTGTGCAGAGTAAAAAGAACACTTCAGCTATGTTGGGCAAATTTAAACATTCACTGAAAAAATCTACACGATTATGTGCTAGTCATTCTGGTACAAACAAGTCAATTGTCCACTTAATTTTGCAGATGCAAATTGGAGCCAATATATTCCACATTTGCTACAGACATTGAAGATGACCCAAACCAGAGGTTTTAATTCTGAGAGTGTTTTTTAAACAAAGCAATTCAGAATATAAGCTTTGTCAGCGTGGTTGTGTGGTCAGACCTGGTGGGCTTTAAATTGAACAGACAACTGTACTGGGCTACTAAGAGCACTACTATTCATCAAGAAAGAGGTCAACCAGTTAGGGAGTAGATAGGTGTCTTTTCCGGTGGTCTTATTAGCCATTCTTCTTGAATGTCACAGTGCAGGGGACCGGTACCTGAATCTCTCTATGAGCAGCATTGTGCCCAGGATTGAGACCATATATGGCAATGAAAATGTTTTTTACCAGCAAGATGGCACTCCCCTGCATTTTCATAGAGATGTACAGGCATTTTTAGATGAACACATTACTTGGAGATGAATGGGACAATGTGGACCAATTAAATATTTGCTATTCTCTCCAGATCTCTCTGCAACAAATTTTTTCCTATGGGGTTATTCCTAAACAGAGAATTGTTGATGCTTCAACAGCTATTCCTGTGACAACAAGTGCTGCTGCACGTTGCTCTGTTGTCAGTTGATGCAATGCTTGTGTGCGCTAATGGTGGACATTTTGAACATCTGTTGTAATGAATCATGTTTGAAGTATCTGATATATAAAGAAAAAAAATTTTATCTGGCAATATGTCGTTTAATAAACTACAGAAAAAAGTGTACACCTCTTTGGGACACCCTATATATGTAATAAATATTTACATCATAGCATCTTCATGGATTTTCTTGATGCTAGATATCAGTTAAAACTGAATGGATTTTACTTTGAGATCCAGACACACAGCTGCTAAAAGCATTTCTTGCGACTATTTTGTATATCTGTCTGTGGGAGGATGAGATTCTCTCTGTGTGTGTTCTAAATATTATTTATACATGTGTATATGTTTTTATTCTCTTATTCTTCCTGGCAGTTATTTTCTAAGTTCCTAGTTGTATTTAGCCAGAGTAGGTTTTGTTTTAATGTCTTTTAACGAAATAACTTGGGATTTGTTTTACAGGGGTTGAAATTAGAATATGGAGCCACTCTAGTTTCCATCATTTGCCCAGCTCATAACTTTGGAGTCATGAAATTTTTTTTTCTTTTAAATTATGAAAAAGTCATCGGTTCAACACTTCTCCCCCCCTTTTTTATTTTCAATATACCTGTGTATATATTCCTTTTAGTTTGCAGTGAAAACTAAAGCAGAACATTTAGGGATGATACTTTTGGAGAGACAGCAGTTTTTTTTAAATCAGATATAATAATAAGTCAAATTAAATTAATCAATGAAATATTAAATTATCAGTCTCTTATTTGTAAAGAAATTCATTCCTTAAAAAAAAAAGGTCGTCCTCTCTTCCTTGGCTTGCTACTTGCTTTTTCTTTCTGGTGGAAAATGACAATTTTGGGGAACTCTGGACTTCTGGTGCATTAATTGTATTAGGTTGTTACAAAGGTTTTGTCGGTTTTTTTACAGCAGCAATAAGACTTCATATCGTTGCTGAATGTGAAGTTTATTAATTAAACTAACTTCCATTACAACAAATACACTTCTGCCAACGAGTTACAAGCGCATTTATACCATTTTGAAAAAAAATCTTGATTTTCTGGAGTTGTTGGAAGGCAGTTTCAATTGCTGCTTGGTTGGAGAAGAATTTCATATGGAGGAAGCTGTTGAGATGTTTGAAAAGGTGGTGGTAGTCTGTGGGAGAAAGGTAGGCTGGGTGAGGGAGAACTTGGTACCCCAACGTGTTCAGTTTCTGAAGTCACTTTTGCAACAAGAGGACGAGCATTGTTGTGGAGCAGGAATGGGCCTCTTCGATTCACCAATGCCGGCTGTCGTTGGGAGACTTTCTGATGAAGAATGTTTAATTCACGACAGTATCTTTCAGCTGTGATGCTTTCGCCAGGTTGCAAGAAGTTATAGTGGATCCATTTGCAGTCCACCAGACAGTGACCATGACCTTTGGGTGGAGGCTGGGTTTTTGAATGTGGTTAGGCACCTTGTCTCTGTCGAGCCACTGTGCTGATTGTTTTTGATTGTCATAAAGGATCCATTTTTCATCACACAAAGTGATTAGGTCAAGAAATGGGTTGTTTTTGTTTCTTATGAGAAGAGAAGAGCAGATCTCCAATTGATGATTTTGTTGTTGTTCATTCAACTCGCGAAGCACTCACTTGTCAAGTTTTTCCACCTTGCTGATTGCATCAAGATGCCGAGAAACAGTTTCAGTGCTTACATCAAGCTCTCCAGCAATTTCTCTCATTGTTTTTCTTGGATCGGCTTCAACTGAGGCTTTAAGACAGTCGTCATCACAGCTGGAAGGACGTCTGCTACATTCCTTATCTTCGAGGCTCACATCTCCTTATGGAAACTTTGCAAACCATTGTTGTACTGTGCGCTCATTTGCTGTGTCCTCGCTCCATGCTCGCTCAACATTATGAGTTGCCTCACTTGCTTTGTGGCCTGGTTTGAACTCGTGAAGCAAAACGGCATGAAAAACTTTTCTATCCATGATTCACTCAGAACCCTGAAACAAATATCCATTTTATGATTTTAAAAGGGTAGGTTTTGCATAATATTTGCCAAAGCACTTGCTACAAAACGATATATAACTTATCTACATACACCTTCACAAGCAGGCAAAAAATGAACCCCAAATTAACATGATATAGAAACCGACAAAACTTTTATAACGACCTAATATTTTTTAAATATTTGATTGAAGATGACCATGAGGAAAGTTGTTGTTGGTAATCACTGCCATCTTCGTAGGGCATCTTTATTATTGTCCAAAAGATCACAGGGTGCTATTAACTGCAAATATATTGGTTATTATATACTGTTCTCAGAATTCACTCACTACAGTTGTCTCCCCAGTTTAGTTTTAATTTGTATAGTATAAAGAAATGGTTTATCTTTTACTCTATCAATCTAAATGGCCAGAAAAACAGGAACAAAATTGTTAATAACGAATTGTCTCTCTCTCGTTTTGAAATTCAAGTAAAATCTTTCTACTTGATGTAAGTATGTGTTGCTTCACAGAAATGTAACATGCTTTTTTTTCTTCCAGACCTCGGGATATCAAAAGGTTTTTTGTGCGATTTTTGCACCTTTTGGATATATTCTACAACAATTCAAAAAGGTAGATATTTTTCATATTTATTTTTCAAAGTGGAACACCACAACGTGTGTGTTTATGTGTGTGCATTGCTATATTGTTGTGTATCAGTCTGATATACTTCAGTACACTTCTTCAAGACCTATCATTTTCTACCTGATGCAAGCAATACAGTGATTATACATGAAGACATTTTAACTTCATTTGTGTGTCTATGTATTTGTGGTGAGAGTAAGTATAGAATTTCAGAATTAAGAGAATGAATGCCAATTGCTATTTTTTGTTATTTTGATGATAGTTATTACCTACTTTCTTTGAGTGTTAAAAATTGTTTTACAGCTTTCTCTTTCTTTAAATCTACTATTTCTAATGATTTGAACTACTGCATTAATTAGTGTAATTACTAATTATTGTGCATTATGTTCACAGTGGTTGTATTGTTTGAGGATGGGAATTTAAAAAAAATGTATTCATCTTTAGTGAATTGTAGCCATTGGAAGATTTTACTGAAATAGTTAGGTTCTAAGTTTATAATGCAATATACCTGCAGAAAAGTTCATTTCCACAAAATGACTAAGCCACAAAATTTTAACTCGTGAAATTAAATGTTTACAGTGATTATAATAAAAGTAGGAGTAAGCATTTGTGGCGGCTGGTTTTTAGACTTTAAAAAAATGTGAATTTTACCCTGAACTTTATTTATTTATCTATTTCTCTCTATATATAACAGGATTTAGTCTTTTCTCTCAAGACTATATGAATGATTAGAAATTGGTGCTTACAGAAAGCAGTAGTCATTGCCATGTTGTTCTGAGTGAAACTTGCCAAGTGCGTGTAGGAAAAGATGGGTGCTACTAGCCAGGGTCTGCTGCTTAGTTACCATGTGCATGTTTTCTTTTGTAGTGCGGAAGCTACACAGATACAAGAGTGCTGCCAGAATACTCTCCAGGATTTCAATTTGTGCATGTTTTATGAACCAGTTCCTTCTTTGGAGGAGGAGCCGTGCATGATCAGTGAACATCTGCAGTACCTTGACGACAGCATAGTCTTTAAAATTGTCATTATGTGCATGGCAACAATTCATCTCTTGGAAAAAAATGGTGGGTGTTCAGATGTGGCTGATATTTTGTTAGTTTGAACCACACTCGTTTATTTTGTTTATTAGGTTGCATTTGAATCTGCTGGTGTTGCAGTTTGTTTGTTTGTTTATTTTTTCTTTCCTTTAGTTTTTGTGTATGAAAAATTATCTGTTTACATGAAGGGCACCAAAACTTGAATTTAATTTAGCTGTATGAAAGATAGCACATAGTGAAGAACTGAAATTCTAAGGATACCATATTTTTTCTCCATTAGACCCAGGGATGCCAACATATTGAAATGTTCATAATCTCTTGGATTTACTTTCTAGTTGTTATTCAATGGACCATTTCTTGGTGGAAACTCTCCGGTAAACTCAAATGGTTTCTATCTTCTTGTGAAAGGTTTGTTTGTATCTGGATGATGGTAACAGAGTTGAAGCATTCATGTGTTTGCTGTTGTACTTGCAGTTAATTAAATCTCTACACTGTCATCTCTCTCTCTTGCAGGGTCTCGTCAGGTGACTGCAGCAATGGCTTTCTTGCTGGCTCTTTTCTCTCACATTCTTAACCATGTAGTGATACGACTACAAGCTTCCCTTTATGAGAAGGAAAATCCTACAAAGCTACTGACTGCTGGTGCAGGTGAGTGCGCCGAGGCTACTTTCCTGTTATGCTGCATTGTAAAACTGAAAATAAAAGTAGATGGTAAAATAAGAGAAAATGAAGGGAGAATTTATTGCAGCATTAAAAATTTAAATGTACAAACTCAAACTGATTCTGATTTTACTGCTACATTTTAAAGTGGTGATAAAATAAGCAAAATTACAAAAATTAAGGTAAATCAATATTTGTTTTTTTTTTAAATATATTTATTTATTCTATTTGAATTGAATGGTTAGTAATGGTATAACCTAGATGAATTTGTTAACAACAAGAGAAATATAGAATGAAATTGATATCAAAACGTTTTTCTTTTTTTTTAAAGATGAAGATGAGGGTAAGTTGGAAAATGTAGAAAATGGTCGTTGTTCTCCTAGAGGGGAATCAGAAAGCAGCCAAAATCATGGATCAAAGATGACAAATGTACGAATTCTAACAAAGCCAGATAATCAGCATGCACATCAAAATTCTGATGTATTCAGCAGCAAAATCCTAGAAAAAAAGGTAATCCCCCCCAATTTTTTTTAGCTGAAAGCAGACATCTGTCATAAACAGGAGTTGTGTTTAGGATTGATAACAATGAAATGTTGAAGATAAACCTAAAATTAAAAAGTAGAAACATTTTGGAATAAAAATATTTGTACAACCTATAGGAATATCAAGCTTTTTTTGCTATTGTTGATTTAGGGGAGTGTTATACCATCATTCGATTTCAGTATTGTTGTGCAAAATTTGAACTTGAATGATTGTAGATGTGGGAATAAACAATGGGTTGGGAAGAAGATAGAAAAACTTTAGAGTTTACTCAGGTTTTTTATAAAGTTGGTTCAGACATTTGTTGGATCCAGAACTGTAGCCGCCTCATGTAACCATACACTGGTGATACATTTCTTTATTCGGTTACAGAAGAAGCTGCGTTTAAGGAATTTGAAACGGCGGAGGCGTAGACACCACAGTGGAAGCAGCCATGGCTCAGATGGATCAGTTGATGAGTCAGATTTGAGTGAAGGTGAGCAAAGTCCTGTTGAAATATCTATCTATTGAATTTTTTTTTTTCTGTTTAGAGAGTTTTAAAAAAAAAGCTTAACTGGTTTCAAGGAGATTTGATTGCTTTACATAGTTTTAACATCATTTCCATGTTGAACTCCACAGCCATAAGAAATCTAGCAATCCTCCCTCATATGCTACATTGCCAGTGTTAGATATAATAAAATTACTTCTAATTAACCAGAAATAGAAGATCCATCAAATATTTCTTCAGCTTTGGAGTAAGATTTGTTGTCATTTCTTTTCTCACTACATTGGATGCTTGCAGTATCATTCAGACTTTTTATGAAATCCAACAGCTCTTGTTCCAAGGGAAGGTTGACCAAACTTTTTTGACATTTCTGTTGATCAGTCATTGACACTCTTTGTGTTGTTTTATATTGTTTATATTTAAAATGAAAAGGTTTAATGAAATGTTCTGGATTGTAGTTTGATGTTCTTAAAGTCATTTATTTTCTGAGGTAGATTATCCCAATCAAAAGGATGACAGTTTTTGTATTTAATATACCACTAACACAAATAAAAATGCATTGTTTCTAATTATATATATATATAATTTTTTTTTTATTTGAAAAGAGTTTTTTTAAAAACATAAGAGTAAATTTCCCTTAGAAATGTTACAATATTAACACCAGCTAAAGCAAACAAAAAGTGACATTGACACCTATATAAATAGTTTCTCTCCAGATGATGATGATGATGATGGATTATTTGGACACTAAATAAAATATTGGATTGTCTCCCCTTTGTTTCTGATATTGAGCTCAGTGGTGACTTCAGTTCCATTCTGACTGTCATTAAATATTTTATGCCTATCTCAAAAAAGTAAAAGGAGAAGAAAAATAGATGGGAGATAGTTTTGATCATTTTTTAAAATAAAAAATAGTCTGACATTAAAATAGTACTTTTACAGTTGAACTTAATGTTCATGTTTATCGTTTATATATGATATGTCTTTATTTGTTTTTTTGAAAAATTTTATTGTAAATATTTAAGTATAATTAATTCAGTAAAAAAAGACATTCTGTAATTAATTTTGTTTTTTATTTAACCAGAATTTTTTCCTTTTTGTATCTTTAGACAACTATGGCCTCTTGTCTCCTTGTTTTTACTTAGCTGCACATATTAAAAAAACAACAACCAATCTAATTAATTTACTTGTTTATGCTGGTGCAAGCGATTACTACTTAAAGCAAAACTGAACATTTTGCAGGTGGAGAAGAAATGGATGATGATGATCTGCTGTCAGAAGAGTCTGATGATGACATAGTCAGCTACCTGGAGCACGACTCTGATTCAGATATGTCTGACACACTGATGGAGAGCCAGGAGCTGCCTCCTGGTTTTTCCATGACTGGAAACCACAATCAGCTGCTGAATGGTCCTAGCCAGCCTTACCTTGATGGAGAAGATGATGGAAGTTCCCAGGACCGTAGTATATGGACTGATGCTGCAACTAATGTTAGTCTTATTCACTTCTCCTCTGAGCTGTTCTCCACATCAGTCACGTTTCTTGGACAAAAATTGGAGCTGAACCTGAAAAAGAGGAAACTGTCAAATGGTACAGAGGATGGGGATGTTGACAGCAACCCTGAATTACAGCAGATACCCATTGAACCAGGTGAGTGGATTGGGTACTTCTGCATAACTGAGAATTATTTTAAAATCTACAGAGTAGTGATAAACCCAACACTTTTTGGAAGAAAAAAAAGATAAAGAAAAATCAAAGTTGCTGATATTGGAAATTTATTGTTTAACCTATTAGTTGTGATATTTGGAAAAGCAATTACGAAGACATAAAAAGTGTAACTTTATCCATTTCCTAGTAAAGAAACATTTTAAAATAAAATCTTTCTTGTAATTGTTGCTGCATCTCTGTGTCCCTATTTTTGTTGCTAGATTACTAACATTGCGCATGTTACTGTCAGAATTTCATGCAGATCTTTTTGGCTGAATATTCAAGCACGATTTTGATAACTGTAATGTGATACAAATCAAAAATAAAAGGGCAGGTTTTGAACTCACTTTTTTAAATATTTTTTTTGTTAACTGTGTAAAATGAGTGAATTGTCATGAAGTCTTTAGTTCATGTTTTCCTCTGCAACTCTGAGCAAAAATGTGTGGAAGTTTCCTTTGAAGTTATTGGATAAGCTGGCTGACTGGCTCGACTTAATTTGAAACTATTCTGATGAGTTGTCTTATTATTTCTTTAATCTGCTAACTGCTAAAACATCATTAACCAGAATAAAAGCAGTTTTTGTGCTGGCATCATTTGTGTGATCTGCTGCAGGGTTAAATGTTTTGTTTTGTTTTTAAATTCATTTGTATAAGGAGGAGGAAGAACGCACTACTGTATGCAAGCTTAAGAATATTTAAGAAAAATAAATGTGCACTATTATTTGTGTGCGCTTTGGTGGAGGACAATGGCAAAAGATCATACTAAACTAAGCTGGTATGTAAAGAAAATTGAGTTTAGTTGTGAGTTCCACCAGACTGGGGGCCCATCAAGAGTTTTTATGCAATGTTACCTATAATCTGTCACTGTGCATCAACTCTGTCTGGATCCTAACCAAGGTATTTTTCATTTGGAGAGTAAGCACTTATACGACTGATTAGAAATGGGATTTTGAGGGAGAATGTTGGTATACAGAAGCAAGCCATTGTGGAAGTGGGGAAGTTATTGTTCAAAAAAAATCTGTAGGAGGACAATTGTAACTAGTGAGGAGGTTGGGAATTCTTAGCTGCAGCTCTAGTTTGGTTAAAAGTTAGTTTTTTCCCAGGAATTCCCGCAAATGCGTGAACTACTACTTTCTTCTTTTTTTACTATGGTTTTTGTTTAGGATGCTTTTAGGTTTTCACGACCATTAAAAATAAAAAAAAAAATTGTAGTGGATTCTTCTTCTTCTTTTTTAAAGACAAACCTTTACTCACCACATTTTGGTGAGTTATACCTTTGAGCCAGGTTCTGAACATACGAGAGTTTTTCTCAGAAGACTCAGGGCCAGAGCCGACGTACCGACTTGTTTTCAATAACAAAAAGAAAGAAAGAAAGAAAAAAAAAAACAATTTTGACAGAGTATGTAGTAAGGGTTTTGTGCTGGTGAAAATCCATAAAAGAAAATGAATTATCTGTCGTTTAAAAAAGAAGAAAAAAGTGTGGTTCTTTATTGTTTTTGTTTTTTTTTAAAAATAATCTGATCAGGTTGCTTTTGTAAGGCCGACTTTGAAGTCTACTTTTCAAAGGAAGTGCGCATCTTTTGATTGCCGCTAAATAAAATTAAACTCACTGACTGGCAAATTATTTGACATAGCTTTTATGCAGTTTCCCAAATTGCTTTGTTATGGGCTCTTTAGGTAATTAATACTTAATGTGGCCCTCCCAAAACAAAGGTTCTGCCTTGGCTGTTTTGTAGAGTTTATTCACACCAATACGACGACTGTGATGGTGGAATGTCCAGATAACTTCCTTTGAAGTTCTCTTTCTTCGCTGTCTTCACATTTATCTGCAAATGCTTTTTGTTGTTGTTGTTGTAAGGAAAACTTGCTCAAGAGCTGATCGCATACAGATAGATAGAGATCAATAAAACTGTACTCTGTAGTCATTTCTGTTTGGTTTCACTGTCTATGTAGTGTTTTAAAGTAGTAGACTTGAAAAAAATAGATGCTAGTTAGTTTGCTTTTTTTTTTCACTCCAGCCCTTACAGAATTTTTGCCAAATGTTTTATCGTAGGTGAAATTGTTAGTGAGCAAGTTATCTCTGTCTGAACAGATTAACCGTTTTCTTTCCTAAGCGCCTCAGCACAGCACCTTTTACAGCTAAGCATGGAAATGCCTTCTCAGAAGTTTCTTAGCACCGGAATTTACACACAAATAAGTTACTTTTTGTGACTATCAGTCCTCTATAAGATAGTTTTAGTAGTTTTCTTTCTTGTACAGTGGTTAAAGGGTTAATGCTACTGATTATTTAAAAAAAAAAAATAACTCAACAAATTATAAGTTTGAGGAAAAACTTTGCTTTAAACCACGTTTATTTCGAAGAACTGATTTTTCAAAAATTAAACTATTTAAGAATTTTCATAGGGTAATTTTAAGGAACTCATTTCTTTTGATCTGTCTAATTGTTCAGTATGCATTTGCCTTTTTTGCAGTCTCAGCAGCTTCTACAGCTTATTGGTTAGCAATAGTTATTTCACTATTTGAAACTTAAGCTCACATTATTAGTATTATTGTTATTATTTTTTTGTTTGTTGGGTAAATCTGGTGATGAATGATGGAAGATTTAATCTGATTTTCTCATGTTCATGCATTTATTTACCTTTGCTTGTCTTATTTGTGTTGTGTTTGTTTTACTTATTTAACTGCCAGTCTGAACATCTGTCTTCCTTGTGTAATGTAGACTTTATTCCACTGGTATTTACATAATTATCTACTTGCAAGATGGCATTTGCATTAGCATTGTGTGGTTTGCAAGACCAGAATGAGAGACCTTTATTTTCTGGAGATCTCTTATAAGGGGGATAGTGAATAGGCATATAATTTCTTGATTAGATCTGTCCATTGTGAAGATCTGTCTTTACATGAAAACTCACGTAATGTATACATATGTACAGTATTGGAAATAATTTTGGAAAACCCACAGGATATGCACAAATGATGAGTAATTGCAACTGAGATACATTAAAACAAACAAACATTGTACAGCGCATTGATATTTGGTATGTGAATGAACCCCTTTCTTTATATAGAATATGATACCCTGTTTTCATGCTCCAATACAGGTTATCAATGTAAAACTGTGGAATGTTGTTCCAAATATCCTGTAGCACTTTCCACAATTCATCAGTTGCTGTATGACTTTCTCAATAGCTGCATAACCCTATGCAGCCTCAGTGATGTTAGTATCAGGACTTTGCGTAAGCCATGGCATATTTGTGAGTGTCCCATCAGCAGCTTTATGTTTCATATAGTTTTTTTTTTTTTTTAACCATATTGGCTGTGTGCCTGGTGTCATTGTCATTTTCAAAGATGAATTCATGCCCAATGAGATGTCTTGCTTAGGGAATGGCATGCTGGATAAGAATCTGCCTGTGCCTGTCAGCAGTTAGTATACCTTCAATTTTATGCAAGTGTCTAATATCCTTTGTCCATGTGCAGCCATGCACTTGTATTGATTTATTCCCATGCTTCACTGTAGCTGTTGTACACTGATTTATATAGCTCCTTAGTTTGCTTTTGAACAAACTCCCATTGATTATTGCCAAACTGTTCAAACTTGGAATTAATCTGTAAAGAGTACTTTCTTCCAGGTTTGGTAATCCCACTGTTTTATTTCTGCTGTTTGGTTCCCTTGGCTCAGCAAAGGTTTTCAGGCAGCTAGAGTCGCATTGAGACTACTTTGCCCTAACGTGTATGTTAATTTTCTTGAAGGAACACTAGCACCTGTACTTGCAGCTAGGTCATTCACTAGATCTCTACTGGCTTGTTGTCTATCATGTAGAGAACATACCCTGAGGTACTTAACATCACTTTTGGAGAGTTTGGGCTTTCTTCTTCAGTTGCATTCATTGTCAACACTGCCAGTTTTGCATATTTTCCTCAGAGCCTTGAATGCAGTTCTTTGTAAACCATGAAATCTGGCTGCAATCTGCTTCATGGAGTAGTCGCCTTTACAAGCTAAGAGTTTGATTTCTATATGCTTTTCTTGTGATATTTCTTTCCCAGGAGCCATAGAATTTGCCACACATTCACAAGACTGCACTGATATCACTGCCAATACTTTTATAGTCCTGCAGATGTGGCTCTTTCTGATTGCTTGCATGACAACCTGTCAGTGTACTATATCAACACATGACTGTACTATGAAGCATTTAATTTCACATATGAGATGTGATTCTATCATGCTTTATTTACATTTTACAACTAGTCTTTTCTCTGTTTCCATAATTATTTTCAGTATTGTATATAAAATTATTGTATCTCATACTGCTTGCATGTATCTTGTGTGCTCTGCACAGAGTAAAATTTTTGGGACCCAAATTTACCCCTAAAATCTCTCATCAGTTTCTATATAAAGTTTCTTTTATCTCATATCATTGGTTCAAAGTTCATGACCTTGAACAGTAAATAATGTAGTGTGGGCTAACAATTTTTGGGTTTGTGAATTTCTGAAGAAAATCATGCTACAAGATGATGCTAGCAGCAAACAGTAGCTATTCATATCTTTTTGCTGATCTTCAAACAATTGATATTGCACAGAAATTAACAATGTTAAATATCAGGAAGGAGTAAATAACGCAGGTTAGCTTATTAACAGCAATTGATAAACAAATATTGACAAGTTTTTGAACAAAATAAAAATTCACAAAAACCAAGCTGTCATTGCATTATAATTTTGCGATAACATAAATATGAAAATTTCCCAGTCAAGCATTTACCAACATCACTAAGGAATTAGACAAACACTGTTTATGATACACAGCTTGTTTAGTTTTGTAGTAGATTCATACTCTCTTGTGTGGATCTGAATGACACACTAAGCGGGCCTGGAAATATGCAGAAGGTGGTGGTGCTTGTCAGGGGTTAGGGGATACAATTTCTTTAAGGTAAATTTTGAAAAAAAAAACTTGTGGTGTACGTAAGTAAACCAGGTGCTTTGACTCAAAACCGCTGGATGTACGTGGTGCTGATAAATGTAACTTTTGCCTGCTGTTCCTGGTATTAAATGCTGGAGGTGTCTGAGTAAAACCTATTGGCTGGATGCCATTATGGAATTTCTGTTTAACCAAGGTTTCATGCGAATGTCTCTAGTATTTGCTTTTATGTAGGAGAGCCCAGGAATAAGAGAGTCAGTCTCTCTCTCCCTCTCTCCCTCTCTCTCTCTCTCTCTCTAAGGGAGAGGGGGCATTATCTTGTTGTGTAAAGAGTTAATGATATTAACAACAGATAGACAGCTGTGAGTGAAGTTTGAAAACTTTTTAAAATATTTGTAGTGTTCTCAAGCTATGTAGAAGCCCAGCATGCAGCGGAAATCACACACAAGCTGAACAATTTTGTCATTGAAACTGATACAGAAAACAGCGCTGTCCCCACAGACACAGGTAAGAGATATCTTTAGAATGTCCGCTTGAAAGTTAAGGAATAAACATCCATAAAATGCATGCATTTGTACTTCATTAAAAACAATTTTGGGTTGCTGCTTCTGCCCCCCCCTTTTTTCCCCTAATCTCTGTAGCTACTGGTGAACATTAACTGGGTTATGATAGTTTGTTGCTGCTATTATTTTTATTTTTTTTTTACTTTAGTCCAACTTTTAATTTTGATTTTAAAAAGAAGAAATATTGGTTTCAGTTACCCAAAGATTTCCTTAAAAATGGATGGAAAAACAAAAGATATTTCTTTAATCCGTCAGGTACCGGACTACACAGGTGCCAGGTTAAGTAATGAGCCGGTCTATGTCCACATTGTTAAAGAATAGGCCTAATTTACCCAGAGTACTGGAAGTCTCAATAACGGTAACTCACCTATAATAGTGACGTATAGTAAAACATAATAAACAGTAGCGTGTGTAACAGACGGTGGCTTTCTTTATGTACAGTACCAGTAGGGCCAAACACAGCATAGCTGTACCGTGGTGCCAATGTTAACAAAACACTCTTCCGTTTCACTTCACGGCTGGTTGAAGGGCTGTTCTTTGGCAACGTTATAAAATAATTCAAAGCAACGAATGATCTTTTGAAGAAATAAGCGATATAAAATGTTTTCAAAGAGTTTAAATATCCAAACATGCGCCGGAAGGTGACTGGTTCACAGTGCTGCACAGCTGTGATAAATGACACTAGCTTGGCCCGGTGGTGGCCCTGTTACATTTAATGTGCTGGATTACTGGTTGCCGGATTAAATGAATTTTACTCTATTGAGCAAGTAAATTTTATAAATTCTTCAACTTTTAGGGAGAGCAGAAAATTCTTGGTGAGTCTGCATTTGTTTGTAGCAGGTGATATGGAGAGGCAAATATGTGTTAAGATGTGAGAGTTGAGGAGCTACCCCTTAAAAGAGAAGTTTATATACAAGGGATTGGCTTGCTAATCTTAAAAATGACGGAAACTTTCACTGTTAACTTCTCACCTTAAGGAACAATTTAAGCAGATTAAGAAGCACTGGTTTTTTATTATGTTGGAGAAAGGCTTTGTTGAGAAGGGGGGGAAACAAACTTTAGGCTGAATTGGGAAAAGTGGTGCTGCTTTGGTGAATTCGTTGTGTAATTGCATCTGCCCCTGGAATCAAAAGTTGCAGGAGTTTAATCCCCATATGTAGTTCTGGATGTCTTGCTAAGCCATCATGATCATTTGTCTATTCATGTAGAGCCAAAATACCTTTCTGATTGATGCTGATGTTGTTTAGAAGTTCTTAGGATAAATCAATGCAACTTTTATTTTCTCTTTCTCTTCAGTGTATGCAGTCATCTTGTGTGTGTGGGTTGTCAGAGCAGTTTAGTCACCAGGATAACAGTGATTTAAGAATTATAGATTGTTGTCAATTTCTCTTGCAAAGTTGTCGTGCACTAATCCCATCATTCCTGCCGGTTACATCTGGCTTTGCATTAAGTAGAAAATAGGTTTTTTTTTTAATTACCCTTATTCTATTTCTGAAGTTGCCCTAAAAAAGAAAACAACATTAAATATTTAGTTTGTTGTTTCAGCAAATTCTGTGGGTTTTCAGGAGATGTATTTCCATGAACATCATCTACCCAAAAATCTGGGCAGAATATCTAGTAGCAGCTACTTTTGTTCATTTCTTGTAATTACTCATAGATGATTTGGAATTATGACAAGGAGTAATCTTGGTTAGCTTTGGTAAATGTCCTGTGGCCATGTCAGACTAACTGCACTTCACCCAGTGGAATGAATCTCTGTATCTGAAAAATTAATAGCATTAAGTTCTCTTTTGTTAGGGTGGGAATCTTTATTTAAGAGGAAGCTATAATGTTGTGGGGCTCTCCTCTTACCTATTTAGACCCAACAAAATACACTATTGCTCAAAAGTTTGATATGCTTTCTTATTTTATTAATAACAAGAATCATAACTTTATGCAAGTGTCATCTTAAGAAGCAAAAATACAAAATGTTAACTATGTGTTTGATTATGTTGCTTTAAACAAAATAGCTTGACTTCACAGAAAGTATAGTCTGGTGGTGGCAAGAATCTATCATGGTTTATACAAGTCCCTGCTAATGTTTTCCTTTTCCATTTTTTAAAGCCTGTGTAGTTGTCAGAGGAATATAACTTTGATTGGGATTTTTTCAGAGGAAGCACTCATTTGCACAGTGTGTGTCATTTTTCTCCTTATCTTTCTCCCTTTTGTCTACTCGTAAGTTGAATTCTCTCTTTAGCAGTGAGCTGCTTGATTCTGATGCTTTGGCCAACAGACTCGGCACTAATGAATTAATCAAAGATTGCATTACTTCAGCTTGCATCATTGTTTTTGATTATTCCAATTTCAAGAGCTCTAAGCAGCCAAGTGTTCAAATCGTGCGATGAAGTTATACGGATAGAACTTTAAGTTTACAGGGAGTTATTGCGATGGTGAGAGAAATAACTTTCCATAGACATTTTCTGGTCCTGCCAGTTGTCACATCACCAGTGGATTTTCAGAACCAAGCAAAATTATTAACCGTTAGTGATGGTGATGCCCATGGATTGTTTTCATTTTGGGCAAGACTACAGAAATTACTGACTTAGACAGAAACAACAATTCGAATGGTGACCAGATGCTACAGTTCACACGAAGATACAAATTTAATTTCTAGTTCCTGTTGTCCTCTGTCAGTCTGTGCTTGTGGTGTGATGGTGGGTCATTCATCTTAACACTGAAAATAATCTAAAAGAAACAGCAAAATAAATAAATATATCTAAGTATATAGAAGATATCCCTCTATTTATGAAAGGAGTGTGTTCCCGGAAAATGTTTTTAATGTAATATGTGAGGAATGCATTCTTTACCCCACATTTTTGGCACTCTAAGTTATTATTTTCTGTCACAAAAATACTGTTACAAGTAACACCTACAAAAACATGGAATAAAAAAGATACATTTGCATCAATAAATTTATTCACTGTTGTTCACCTTATTGGAAGGGTCTATCATTTCCTTACTGGTTAAATGTTGAGGTTTGAAAAATGCATCAAGAGACATCTGGACCATCTTTTTCCTTTCTGATATATCTCCTTTTAACAGCGTATGGCATCTTCCATTATGTGGCTACACTTAATACTATGCTCCACGTCTGGACTATCATCCTTGATGATGATGGTCATGGCTTGTTCAACGTGGCTGAATGCCTCTGCAAATCTCTTCATGGTCAACTGTTCTGGTGGTAGTGGTGATGTGTTGCTGTTTTCTTTCATGGTAGCCCTTTCTTGGTCGAGCTCTAGCAGGTCCTCAGTTGTAAGTTCCTCAGCATGAGATAACTTGTTAGGCATCTTGAGGGATGAAGTAAATTACAAAAGACAGAAAAGACGAATGTTTCGCAACAACAGTACAATATGGCGAATTAAGGCAGACTGATGCTTGTGCATCATCTTTTTTTTTTTTTTTTTGTCATAGTGGAAATTCATAAATGGAGGGATACCTGTAATGATAAATCATGTATAGTCAGATAGGGTTTATCAAATGTTTTAATGAATTGTCACCGTTACAGAGTCTGACATCCAGCTAAATCGAAATATTATGAGTTGTGGCAATTTGAAAAAAGAGAGTTCTTAATTTTAAAATGTCTGTAATTTTTATTTAGTTATTAGTTAAGTTGTGTATTTAAAGCCAGGCTGTCAAATCCTAAAAAGCAGAGAAAATCCTGGATATTGTTCAGGCTATATATTTTCTTTCCTTATTTTTATTGTTTTTAAAGCTTAATATTTTAAGAATTGCTAAAGATCCTACCTGTATCCAAATGGTTGACCAAACGCAACAATTGATGAGGCATGGACACGAGACTAAACATTGTAATGGTCTTATGCCATTCTAGATGTCTTGTGATAATACACCAAACTAAGGAAGTGTAACTGATGGTGTGTAGATTCAAAATAAAAGGGTGAAAATTCTAAGAATCTTTTCATTAAAGTTTACTTTGTTTCATTTTCATGCCATAGATGCTTTGCAATGGTTTCAGAGAAACTTGGAATTTTATGCAGCATTATTTGAACTGTTTGTTTATCATACCTTCTGACCATTTTTAGCCAATCTCAGTACTTAAAAACGTTTTTCTTTCAGAGTTTTCCAGCGCTCTGAGTGAGACTGATGTTGAAGGAGACAACCAGAGTCAGAGGTGGGCATTTTTGTTTAGTTTATTAGCTGCTACAGAAAAAAAAAAAACTTTTCTCAAGGGGATGTAAAAGTAAAACCACTAACTATGATTATAATTCTTGCAGTCCATTTATTGTAGGAGGCAGGCAGATGAATTAGATTTTCGAAATCTAGGATTTTATTTGAGGGTTGATAAGAGTTCTGATGTGTGATGAATAAAAACCTCCATTTATCAGACTCTGTCTTGGCCCTTAACTGTGCAAGGGCATCAGATTGGGTCTGCCTTCTCTGGGTGCATTCATATTTGTCATTCGAGAATAAGAGGAACAGGCACTTTTCAGGTGCTAATTTGCTTCATGGAAAAATCTTGATTTCCTCCAGCCAGGAGGTTGAGATTACACTGGTTTGGTGTTTTAAAGTTAATTTCTGCTTTGAAAGTTTTATGCGTTTAATTGACTCTTCTACTTACAAGCAGCTGCTGATGTACAGGGCTGGCACATACTTTTCTAGAGGTTAGATCTGCCAGAGTGCTGACCATCAGAACAAGCCACAGCAAACAGTGTCACATCAAGTACAAACTTCCCTTAAGGAGGGCAATGTTGAAAGTCTGTCAGTTTCACTTGGTTAATGAACCATAAAAAGAAAAATATCTGATCTGATAGATATGTTTAGCTGCAGTATGGTTTTTCATAAGCTTTAACAAGGATGCTACACGTGCTTGTCCATGTAAAAATACTGTCATTTAGTTATGTGCAATTGGAAATATTTTGTATCAGCATCTTTCTGTATAAACCTAGCTTCTTTAGATCTTGTGTTTTGGTATTTAAAGTAGCATGATTCACCATTATGGCTTGAAAGATTTATACATATAAAATCTTGAATACAAAAAATGTACCAAATAGTGGGCTTATTTTACTTCCCTTCAAATCATCCCTCCCTCTGTCTGACTTTCTCTTCATTTATCACCTTTGGCATCATTCATTCTCTCCATATCACAGATGAAAATTTGTGTGTAGATCTTTATATTCATGCTGTTTCTTTAATTACATTCATTTCATATGTATGGCCTAAAAGGGGTCTGCCTTCATGAAATTCTTCCCTTCTCTGGTATCAGGAAGATGAACAAAGTCCTTACCTAAAGCTGGAGCGGGAAGCCCCCTTTCTTTTGTTATTTTTCATATCAGATCTTTTTGGACGCACCACTTTCTGAGCATACCTGCGATAAACCTTTGACAGTTTAATAGGCAGCTGAAACTCCATTGTTTTTAGTTCCATTTTTTTCAATGTGCAAATGCCATGCTGTAGAAATATCTGGGAATAGGTCAGTAAGGAAATTGAATGTTATTTAAATAGAATTTTAAAAAAATACAAAATTAAAATCATATAGGGTAGGCCTAGGTGGACCCCTAGATCTGTCCAAATCAAAAATGCCTAAGTGTATGCAAAATGATTTTCTGGATGATGACGCCTGAAACATTTGTGAACTATAGCAGTTATCTATAATGAAGCAAGCTATCTTAATATCAGTATAAATGCTGTAATTTACATAACTAACATTCTATTTTTTTTTCTTTAAAATTGAACTATAAAATAATCATTTATTCATTTGCAAATTTAAAAAAGAGCAAAAAAAATTTGTTAATGTACTGTTTTTTCCTTATTTTAGAGGAAAGGAAAATATTGATTTTAAAAATTTAAGATAAAATGCAGCTGTGCATATAGATGTTGAAGGGAGATAAATGTGAAATAAATCACCAGAATTACCTCCCTTATATTAGTTTTTTTTTTTGTTGTTGCAGTAAATGCCGTCCTAGTAGGACTGCTGGCTTCTGTGGCAACTCGTTAACAAACCTGGAAGTTTGCATCGTTGTCAGAGTACTGCGTTGACAGACATTTGATATGCAAGGTAGAAATTAAAAAAGTGGAGCTAAAAAGTATAATTTTCTTCACCACCTGATAAGATAGCTTCATTAACTGTGCTGCATGACAGGTCTTAATCAAAATTTAAATTACACATCTCACCCCAGTCTCGGTGAGTCACTTAGCAGCAGCAGTGGTCTTGACATTTCGGGCTGTCAGTCATCTGAAGACTGCCTACTGAGTGCTCGTAATCAACGAATCATCGTCTGGCCCTTCTTCATAACCTCCACTTTTCATCCGCTCCATTATTGCGGAAATACGCTGAACACAGTGATTTTCTCTGAACTTATCGTTTCGAGGGTCATTTCTGAAACGAGCCAGAATATAATTGTTGAGAAATTGTCCCTGGCCACCGGTGTGTGGAACTGTTTGGCTGGGCTTAAGGGGTCACGCTCTCGGGGTTGGCGTAGCTTGTGTGATCAAATAATACTGCTTTACAGAAATGAAAATGACAATTCTTAGTTTGTGGGTGATTAAATGGTGTCAAAACGCGTGTGAACAGGGTAACTTCAGTAAGTACGTAACATTGCCATAGATGTGTTTTGCTTAGTGTAGTGAGAAATGGAGCTGGGTGTGGTGCTGTATCCAATCATTGTGCCTGGTTTCAGTAGCTGTGGTTCTTTAGCAGATGGAGTGGTTTGAGGATGATCTGATTTCTTTATCATTATTATGTTGTTCCAAATTGCCTGAATGATATTTTTTTCAAAAACTGTAGCCTGCAAAGAAAAGGTTTTTGGCAACACGTGTGGACTTCAACAAATAGACCCCTCCCTCTCTGTCTCCCTCTAATGCAAGTTTGTGCACATCTTTGGCTTTCACTTATCTCTCAGAGCTGAAGTATCCACAGCAGAAACGTTTAGGTTCTGTTCATTGTTGGCTACTGGAGCTGAATTCAGTAAGCCCTTGTAAGGATTACCGCTGGTTTTATTATGCCTCAGAACTGAAACAGTTGTGAAAGTCCAGCATGGCTGCCATCTTTGTGGTAGCCAAGAGTCGCACAGTAATTATGGAACTGACATTTGCAGCTTAGCAAAGCAGGGTTTCATTGTAAGTAATTTGTTGGGTTGTGAAAATGCCAAGAGTCAAAGTGGAATTGTTCTACTGAATTCGGAGTATAATCCCAGCACAGTTACTTTATGTGCCTTCTGGCATTGTGAAATTAGATGTTGATTGGAAAAATGACATCATCGGAAAAAACAAAGTTTTGCTCGGGGCCAGTGATTCCAGGGGGATTGTGTAATTGTCATTTAAATTCTCCTGCTTTTAAATAATTAGTGAAGGCTTAACAGTTTCGGATGGTATCGCTTTACACACTCCTGCTCAGATCATAGATTTAAAGTTGATATATAGAAAAGGTCTCTTTATTTGGTTTGCTTTCGAGATTAAACCAACAACTAAATGCATTTACTGAAGTTATAGATCTATAGGAACTTTAGCAACATTTCAAAATCCATTATAAATATTAACTGCTAATAAAAACATGATGAATTTACTTGTGTTACCCAGAAATTGAATCTGTATTTTTAATTTGTTAAGATAAAGTACATTTTAAAAAAAAATTTTTTTAAACTACGAGCTGTTATATATATATATATATATATATAATAGGCAGGCAACTTTGAGTGACCCTTGTGCCCTATTCACTGTGTAATAATTCATGTTTTTAAGATTATCAAGCTTTAGTTCTGTTGGTAAATTAATAAAACGTCCACTCTACTAGTAAAATATCCATAGCCCTATCATTTATTGTTGTTTTATATTGTACAGCAAAGTAAATATTTCGTGTCTCACTTTGCACGTAAAGTCCAAAATTTCCAAATATGGAGAGGCTTAATAAGTGAACATAGACTTATATTGTTTAAGATATTTATTTCAGAATTTTTCAAGTCAAACAGTCATAAAAGATTATACAGTACTTGGTTTTTTCCAAATGATTTATTTACTGTTATGTAAATATCCTCTTGAAAGACAATTTATCATTGAGCCAATACGAAGCATGGAATCATTTAGTGGTGCTTCACTTTAGACACCCCCCCCTCTTGTCTGTTCCCACTTCTGCTGGTTCCTCTGTGAACTACACTTTTGTTTCACTTATCATAGCAAGCGACAGTAAAGCACCAGATCAGAACTAAAGCTGGCTGTTACAAATGAACTTGAAATTTATTATTTTTTTTTGTAGATTCCAAAACTTTTGGTTTTACACGTACATGCCATTTTTCTTTCTTTTTCAAACTGCAGAAGTGAGTCTGACCGTTATCGCACGCAGCACATTGTCAACGTCATTCAGAATGAAGGCTTGCTGTGTGTGATCAAGGTGTTCTGTGATTGGATGAAATGTCAGACAGGGGTCATCACAACTTGTGCCCAGGTAAGTACTGTTATGCCTGCCCTTAATTCTGCCATAAGACCTAGTGATCTACTGTTTTGAAATAGACATGGCAGTTTTGATACAAATGTTTTTTTTTGATAGAGTATAAAAAAGACAAAGAAATTTATAGATAATGGGGGGGATAAACAGTTAGTTCCCCTCACCAAGGAAGATAACTTGTGCGTTGGAGGGTTATTCAAAACAATAATGGCAAAGTTTTTGCTCTCTGAGCATGATTTAGGTTGATTCTGTCTGCAGTGTTTGATTGGAATGGAATTCTTGTGGTTCACTAAAAACAAATAAACAAAAAGTCCTGTTTATTAAGATTTTGGAATTTAATTTTGCAATGTCAGTTTGGATAAAATTTCTATTGTTTATTATAAAAATGATGTTACTCTATGAGAAAACTACTTGTCTGATTTCTGTGCACCAGTTATGAGAATACGGCCAGCTACAAGAAGATTACTCATCCAATTTCCATGTGCACCAGTTATGGGAAGATCTGTATTCTATTTGTATATGGGCACATTTAAAAAAAAATGGAAGTTTTGTGGTGATTAATTTTTTTCCTGATAAAAACCACCAACTATTCAGTTTTAATAAGTATGTAACTGCAGAACATTTTTCTATTAGAAAATTTCTGTTTAATGTAATAAAAATATTTTAAAAAAGGAATGCAGCTATTTCTAAAAGGTTATATGAAGATTTAATTTTAAAAATTGTTGACATCTTGGTAATAGCCCTGCAGCTATGATCTTGACGGTGAACATACTGACTAATGCAGATAATGAATTACCTGCTATAATGAACAAGTTTTTTATTTTATTTTTTATTTAAACGAGACAGTTTGAAATTTTGTTCCTTAAATTAGTTATCTCCATTAGTGTAATGTCTCCAGGCTTTAGCTAATGAATTTTTGTGGAATTAAATTTTTAAAAATAAATAAATAAAATAATATACATTAAAGAGACGTGTTTCCACAACACTGGGGATAGATTACATTTACATGAGATTTGTTGTTAGTGCACGTATGCTTGTGTGAAAGACCAAATTTTACGTATTGATTTTCTCATGCACGATAAAGTTTTTATCCTCCTTTCTGCTGCAACTCTGAAACCTTAAAATAAGCAGGCTGAGAACAGAGAAATTACATTGTGATGATGGGTAGACAGACGCAGTAGTTATGTGGATGGACTGAGTACTCAACTGTCAAATTGCTTCCGTTGCCTTTTGAGCAATAGCTGCTGTGCGCAAGTTGCCTTTGTGATGCACATGAACGCTTTGCTTTGGAAACTGTGGAAAGTGATAAATGGTCATTAGATGTCCAGAGCCAGAAAATTGGGTTTCTTGACGTTAGCAAATTTGTACAGCTGACAGCTCAATATTTTGAAAGAAGTTAAACCAGTATACATGTTGAAATGTATGGAAACACCAAACGAAACAAAAAAGAGAAAAGATGTTTGTTTTGTTTTTTTTGCTTTATATTAATTGTAACTTCCTTATTTTCTGCAGTCCTAATGTTGCACTTTGGGAATAAGAAACTGCGAATGACTTTGTAAGGTATGAAGTGCCAACATGAGTCTGGCTTTTGTTTTGGACATTTTGCCGGCATAGTGGTGAAATTGATTGTTGAAAGTGAAATTTCTCTTTAACAGATTTTGTAATATTTTTTATATATCAACTGAGTTATTTTGTTGGTAATGCATGGTTTTCTTT
The DNA here is from genome assembly GCA_018389105.1 of Nautilus pompilius. Lineage (NCBI taxonomy): Eukaryota > Metazoa > Mollusca > Cephalopoda > Nautilida > Nautilidae > Nautilus > Nautilus pompilius. The sequence goes on from JACATO010000320.1 coordinate 1,015,940, forward strand.
ATGCTAAATCTTTCTTTTCTCAATTTATTAGTAAATACTGAAAAATCACTTTCAAACGGGTGGTTGACAAGAAATGTCTAATGTAAAATTCCCAATAATAGTGCATTGACTGCTCAGAATAAAGCTGAAAGTGTGTATGTATTGCAACTGTTCTTTTTTCCATGGTGATGAGAGATTCAAGACTTATTTCAAGATATCTGCAAAACCATTTTTACATTATAATGGCTGTTATATTGAAAGAAAGGAATAGCACATTAGAAAATGTGGAAGATAAGTAGTCTAGAGAAAAGTATATAAAAAAAAGCACCTAACAAATGCTGATGTGAGTGTTTTATTATTAGTGATTGTTGTTGACATAGGAAGAAAGTAATGCATTATCCAGTCTCTTCTGATTCTGGTGTGTATTTCTTTGTTTTTTGTTTTGACATTATTTCAATAAACACCTGAGATGTGACAGGCAGAAAGACTTTCAAGATGTTATCTAGTGTTTGCATTTAAAACAACTTTTTTTCTTGATATATATGTGAAATTTATTATACATCATCCTGGTTCTAATCAGTTTTCCTTCAACAGCTGGCTGTATCCGCCTTCAATTTTTTTTTTTCTTCTGTCGACATCAGATTTTCTTGCTGCCTCTTAAACTTTTGTAAGTTTTGCACATTTTGCAGCAACTAACTCAATGTAGCTTGTTACCTTTGGCATTTCAATTTCTGCAGGTGTGATGCTGCAAGCATTCCAAATGAATGAGTGAATATCAAAGAAATAATTGGTGTAGTAGTAAAAAGGCCTGATACGGTAAAAACACAGCAAATCATCATTTGGCACAATCACTGCAAAGGTAGCGCTTAAATAGAGCAGCATGTGGTCAGCAATATGAAAATCACATGCCCAAACAAGGAGCCCTTTCCAAGTACTACTGATCAAGGCAATATCTCATGGACATTATAGGGGGGGGGGCATGCACGTACGTACGGTATGGCAGCAAATATGAAGAAAAAATCTGTTTATCACTAGTGCAGATACTTGAGTGGTGAAAAAGACTTTGAAGTAGGTTATATTCAGACTGAGATGGCTGATTTTCATTTGGTATCTGTAAATGGAGTGATCAAGGGTGGTCATGTCAGTAAAATAAATTCTTTGATAGATAATATCCATGTGCTGGAACATTACTAAAGAAGGGAGTAGCCATTTATTGGAGTGATAATAATCAAGTCATCTTATGGTAGATGCCTCAAAATGTGCCTGAGTTTTTATATCTGGCAGCAATCATCATGCTGGTATAAGTAAATTGATATTAAACAAATTTGATGACATTAAAAAAGACAGACAAATGGGTTTGTCTTTCTTCTTGGATAGGCTCGGATGTTCATCTTCAAGGTAGTTTATCGCTTTACTATCACTGAGCAAACACATTCACTGGTTTTCTAGGCATTTCTTTTTCCTTTTCACCAATGCTGCAGTTAGTTTCTTACTATTTCTAGGAATACCATGTCTGTCGTTAGAACAATTAAACCACTTGATTAATGTTTAATTCTCCAGCATAACTGTAAATGCCTGTCTCGTTTAGAATTATCCAATGCCACTATTTGAAATGTCAGGTTATTGCGACCAGATATCAAACTATGTTACCTACCAAGGTCAGTCAGCTTGTTAGAAATTACATTGTTGATGGCGGCCATGCCACTCCAGGTGAACTGGAGGTTGAATAATTTCACAGAACAGAGAATTGTAGCCAACATACTGGGTTTAATAGATCATCAGTCTGTGGTACAGATTGAAATGGGTATTGGGTAAAAAGGCACCAATTACAGCATGATTATCAATTCGTGTCAGCAATGGCGCATTCACAGCTCTGTCTTGACAGATTTTGCTCAGTTAATTAATATAAACGTGAAAACTGTCAGGTCTCCTACTGACCCTCTCCCCTCCCCTTTACTAGATCCTGCCATAAAAATGTCAGATTTAATTTGAATTCTGATTGTATTGTGTTCTTGAAAAATTGGTAGATACTGTACGTGTTATTTCAAGTTAATTGTGTTTGTTTTCTCTTTGTTGTTCTTGTTGTTGATGTATGAAGGTATTAAGAGTTTTGTAATCACACTAGTGAAAGTTAAATGAGTTGGAATGGTATTGTCTAAATTTCATTAAATTTAAGCTGAAAGGTAGTTATTTCTTAGCTTGGTTTGCTAGCTCACCAGAACACTTGTGTGCATTAGAGCAGACTGGAGTAGATGCTCTCAGCAGGTAGTTCTCATATTTACCAAATCCTTTCTAGTCGACAGCCTGGAAATTTGGCTTTCAGTTTTGTCCAAGTAAGATCTTAGGATTTTTGGAAAATTGTTGGTAATTAAAGCTTAAATTGGCTGTGGATACAATCTGAGTCTGTGTTTTAGCTGTTACTAATTTAGAAAACCTTCCCACAGTGCAACATGATTAGGTTATGATCATCACTGATTGCTTCCAAATATCTAGCTATCAAATCATATGGCAGATGGAGTAAAATGCTCAAGTAAATACAAAAAAAAAGCCAACTTTTCTAGAAAGAAATCATGCCAAAATAGTATGACAGCAATTGGAATTGTTTTTGCTTTTGAAGATTGGATGGCATTTTCTGAATTTTACTCAAGAAATTTATCAGTATTCATAGTGTTGCATTGTGAGAATGTTTCTGCTGATAATTAAGAAAACTATCAGCTTCAGATTGCATACTCAGCCATTCTAGTTGTTACACCATAGCAGTGCTTTTGTACAGGCAGTAGGAAAGTGCATACCAAGCCTATTAAAAGGTTTGAGAAATTCTTGCTGATTGTCATACTTGTCACAAGTTGCAAACCAAAACAATAGCCCATCCTTTTTATTCTCTTCGTAAAATCACATTTAGTGACTTTTCCTAGCTCATAATATTGAGAAACTGGAGGTGGTTTTTATCTCTTTATGTGGATGTGTAATGGTTGCGTTAACTTTAATGTATTCTGTGTTCCTGTAATTTTATTATGATTGGGTAAACAATGGTGGTATGACTGTGATGTTGCTCTAATGCAGTAATCAATTTATACCTGTGTTGCACTGTGAAGTATTTTTATGCCTGCAGAAAGTTTGGAAACTTTTAAAACTAAAAGTAGTAATAATAATAATAATGTGGAAACTTTTGTAGAACTCATTAAAATGAAATTTTACAATGTTGGTAGATTGGTCAGTGGCGGTCTGTCAGGATGTTTTCTCATATCATTGATATTTGCCTGGCATGTATCTTTGTTGGTGAGTTTATAATTTGTGCATGCACATCTGAGCAGTAAGAACTGCATGGAGAAACAGCACAGAAAAACTACGGAATTTCTTCTTTAAGTAGCTCGGGGGCTGACTTTGAAATGAAGGCCAGTTCTCTCTCTCTCTCTTTGAAATCAGCTTGCAATGTTTGTCATCCTTTGGCTTTTATCACAGAAATCATCTGGCTTCACACCACCTTTTTGCTGAAATGTTAATGGTTGATTCTTTCCCAGCCACTATGCATTTCATTCTCTCCGTGTACATTAAACATTTTAAAAGGGGAGCTGGTGGCTGGAAGTATTGATTGCCTATAGATGACATTTAGGGGGTCATAATTTTTCATCCATTGTACCCTGTTTGTGGCTGCTATCTCGAAAGATCAACAACCAGGCATCAACAGAATTTATTACACTATTTCCTTTAGATTTCTTTTTTTTTTAAAGTTATTGTTTAGCATTTGGATAATATCATGGAGAGTCACTTTTCAAAACTGACGTGACAGGCACACGCAAGTGGACTTCTACAGTTGGCAAACTTTACTCATGCATTATTGACAAGAACAGATGGATATTTTTACCAATGCACTACTCGAATGTGATTGACTATTTGGATTTTAATCCCTCTTTTCACCATGAATAACTTTAGAAATTTTAAAAGAGTCTCAGATACTTGCAATCAGTTTGTGAGTGACCTGTTGGCGTATAGATCTGTAACAACAGCAAGGCACCGACAACATGTTGTGAACAAGAAAGGAGCATTTATCTATTTTGCTGCCCATCTTGGATAAATAACAATGTGTGGGAACACTCCACAGATTTTATTATTAATAAAATTCTAAGATTTTGTATTTAAAAGGTCTCATTTGAGCTTAGTTTTATTCCTAGGTAGTGTAGGCTGTGCACATTTTGGATTAGTGTAACCCTCTCTCAACCAAAACAATTGGTGTGCACTCCTCTCGGTTAATGGATGGATATTTTCAGTTAACTGAAACTAAACTTATATTAGAAAGCTAAGTATATTTCCTCAAAGTGTTTTTTTTTTTTTTTTCTGAATTTAAAGAAAGGGTTCATTGTTTGGATAAATAATTTCAAATTTGAGATTATCGAGGACAAAACTTTAAAAAATATAAACATAATATAGTGCCTTAATAAATTCGAACAGAATATACTCATCTTGCTACTACATGAAATCTCAGTTGTATAACCCATATCAAACTTGTATTTGCATATATATTGCTTATGTTTATATTTGAAATAAAGTGTCTGAATTTTCTGTATTATTTTTACTATAAAACATTGAATTATAATATGAGCTGCCTCTGGTGGTTACGGCCTACATCAGCCCATGGTTTCGCATCTTTTACACCACATGAGATACACAAACACATCGCAAGTTGCAAAAAAAAAACAAATGCTTTATTATGCAAAATTTTTCAGGAATCAGATCAGCTGACCAAAATTCTATTTCAGTTTTGGTCTCTGAAATATTTTCATTAAGAGTGGTTTCACTGTATTTAGAGGGCTGATGCTGCATAACATGTATAGGTCGTCTTAAGCCAAAGTGTACCAACTACAGCCAACCATGGGAATGGCTTGTCAAATGTTTGTCAATACCTTAACCTAAACCTTTTGAAAAAGACAACTACCAAAGCTGTATTTATTAATCTATTTACTCATTTAAATATTTATTTCCTTGATTTATACAAGATTTTCAGGAAAGTGTGTCATGTTTTCTTATCTAATTTGGTGACCCCACAGGGTTTAAAGGAAAATTCCTTGCCACAGGTTCTGGTAAACGAAAGTACAAGAAGAGTGGACTGTGTTAAGATGGAACTTCATTAAACTGCATAGAATCTGCTTAAGAGTTTCATGGTGAAAAACGTCAGCGTGTTTTGTTCGAATTGGTCTGCCTATGGCACACCATTAGTGTGAAGTATTAAGCTTTTAGGGAATCAAGTAGTTTTCATTGTTGTTGTCTTGTTTTCCTTCCTCTCTTTCTCTCTCTCTCAACCATGTTTGCAACACTCTTCAGCAGAGTAGATCAACCTATAAATTTACTTGGATTTATAAATAGCCATTTCACGAAGAAAATTAGTGGGAAGTCCTGAAAGTAGGAATGTTAAAAAAAAAGGAAAGGAAGAAGAAGAATAATCTTATTAGAAATCTGTATTCAACTGTATCTTGGGTACGAATGTTGACTTATTTCTTTTCTTTTCCAGAGTTCTCAAGCATTGTGGTGTCGTCTTTCCGTACTCCTTAATTTCCTTCCCCTGCCGTGCAACCTGCCTAGAGTAGCAGGTAAGTGTATCTGGATTGCTCATTTCACCTGCTGTATTTAACAGTTACCTGATTCGAGATGGCAGGTGCTTTAAAATGCAGTTTTGTTCTGAGCAATGCCTGAGTAGCAAGTGCTAGAAAAAATTCTGGATTTAATGTTGTTTTTCTAATTTTGATGCATTGACGTGCGTTGTAATGAGGATCACGAAAATGGGGGGGGGGATTGTAAAGAATGTCAAAGTATATCGTGTCAGAGCTAATGGAAGTGCATCAATTGACAATTCTGCAAACCTCTGTATGGGGAAATAAAGTTTACAGATGTGTTCAGTATGTATCTATGATCTCCCCACCTTGATTTCCTGCTACAATTGGATTGGGTTATTCGTAGCATCTGGATTTTCAGGCTTAAACATGTTAACTCTTTCATTATGCATGACTAGTATAATAAATTTAGCCCTCCTCTCTTTCCCTTTTAAAAAAAATCTTTTTTTTAAACCTTGATTTCTCCATTACAGATCCCCCAGTTTTCTGGCTTAAGTTTTGAATTTCTTATGGTGCAGCACTAATTTATTACATAAATAATATCCCTCTCATTAAATGACACGTATCCTTCTGTGACTCTTTTTTCTCTCTCTCTTTTTTTCCATATTTACTATCAAAGTACAGTATAATGATAAGTAATATGAATTTGTCTGATAGATTAGTAAAAAGTTAAGATTTTGTATCCATTAGGACCTTTAATTGCCTAAGTATACTGCTTAAATGAGGAGCTTTGTTGTCTAGAAGAAGAGATATCTTCAGCATTTTAGCATCTATTCATTTGATACCCATCCAGCTTTCCTGTTCTGAAGTTTCTGGCTTTTTATTTATCTATCTATCCCCCCACATTACACTTTGACACACAATAGCAATAAATGATTGATGAGCATCACAAAACATCTTTTTTTTTTTCTGTTTTACTGTCTTTTTCAGTTTCTCAGTTTTTTTCTGATCTTTGGGAACTATTTCTGTTGCTGCTGTTTCTTATATCCAGATAAATTCTCAATACATAGAGCTTTTCACCAACCAGGGGCGCAGCTAATGGGGGGCGGCATTTTTTGGTCCGAGTGCGCGTTTGTCAAATTTAGTTCAGGACAGTATGTTACATATATAATGTATTTTTTCATTCTATTTTTCCAGATATTATTTTTTTCCTGAATTTTTCGTTCAATTTTTAATGGTAGTTTTTTGAAAGGAAGAAAGTTTTTCTAAAATTTGCTGTAAAAGAAATTTGCTCACTTGAAGTGAGTCACTTCTAATTAATTTTGAATTGAATATCAATATTTTCTCATTATATATTTGATAATTTTTATTTTCTAATAGTACTTTTTTTTTCAATAAATAAATAAATAAAAAATGAATTTTTTGGAGGTTTTGAAATTCTACGTTATTTAGAGGGCGGCAAATTCTACGACCGCCCCGGGTGGCACAAACGCTAGCTACGCCCCTGTCACCAACCTTTTATTTTCTTTATTTTCTTCCTTGACAACATCTAACATGAAGTCAGGCTGCAATCTGCTTCCTGGAGTAGCATTCACTAGCTAAGACTTTGATTTCTATACACTTTTCATGTAATATTTCTTTCCAAGATCCATAGTATTTACCACACATTCACCAAACCACAACAGTATCATTTCCTATTCTTTTATACTCAACCTGCAGATGTGGCCCTTTCTGATTGCTTACTTGACACGTGACTGAACTATGGAACATTTAATTTTTAGAGCCATTTTTTTTTTGTTTTTTTTTTTCTGTTTTCGTAATTATTTCCAATATATATATATATATCAAACATACATGCTAGGGACGTTCAAAGTGAACCAAGCTGAAATAGTTTTGTCGTAACGGTATCTAGCCAAGTTTCATTTAAATACCGCATGCGTGTTTTTAAAATAAAACTCTTTATCAGCATGAGCATACGCGCACTCTCCTTGTTTTCTAATTAATTAAAGCAAAATTATCTTTTAAAATTAAAAGAGTTTTTTTGTGTCTCAAATCTGAAATGTTCAGAAACAATACAATATTTTCTCTAGTATTTAGATTTGACTCATTTGAAATTTTTTTTCCATTCGTTTCAAAGCCATTTAGAAAAAGAAAAGAAAAAAAAAATGGCAAGCTTTTTATTTATCATCCCTGTTTTCTTTGTCCTGCTGGTCTGATAATTTCAAACAAGAATATAATTTTCAAAAATTAAAAAGAAAAACCACAGATAATCCAGTTTTAAGTATGCAGCATATGCTATTGGTTCTGTGTCTTGCGGATGGAAAACCACCAGTTGTTGTCGTCGTCATTCTGGTTGCAGTAATGCTATGTTGAAAAGGACATTTTCGAGAAAATATGAAGAAAAAAAAGAAACTTTCTGTAGCCCAGTGTTGTTCACTTTATTTCATTGTGACTGTTTACAAAACTCATGATTACGATACTATCGCTAGGCACTAATCATTGTGACATACTACTGAGAGGTGATATCTATGCAGAAAAATAAAACTCTGCTAAATTCAAAATATCAGCTGGAACATTGAGCATCTATAGTGAAGAAACAATTGGGAGAAATTTCATTTTTTAAAATTTTTTAAAAGTCATTTTTTGATTCAGAATCATCATTGTATTTATTACGCATAACTTATAAGGGATCTGCTAACACTGACCTCAGCACACTCTACCTAACTTTATCCCATGTTCACTAAATGGGAATCCTTGGAGGGTTGGCGGGCCTATTAGAAAAGAAAATGAAAAGTTGTATTTACTTTCTTTTGTACCAAGGAGAAGCACTAAGTATAAAACAAGAACAGAGTCTCTGTTACAGATCCAAATAAGATATCAAACAAAATGTATTCTTTTTCCACTGATAAAGATGTTACAGCACCCTTGCTATAAGAAGTTACTGTTTTTTTTTATATTAGTATGGTGCTTAGAATTAAATTTTAAAAAAGTAGACTGCTTAGAGCACTTCATTTTCTGAAGATAAATTACCAGAATGATTCAGTGTGCAATTAAACAGATTCACAGACTTTTATGTAAAAAAGGTAGAAAAGCAAAATAAAAATTTCTCTAGTGCACAAGAAAAGGAAGTACCTAATGGTATGTTCTCTACATGGTAGACGACAAGATAGAAGAAATCTTGCAAATGACCTAGCTGCAAATATGGACGTTGATGTCTCTTCAAGAAAAGTGAGAGATACACATTGATGCAAAGTGGTCTCGACAAATGTGCAGCAGCTTAAGAACCTTTCTAAGGAGAGGCAGCTAAATGACAAGGATGAACTGGGCAGCATAACTGAAACAGTGGGATGGCCCAACCAGGAAAAAGCTGCTCTTTAAAGATGAGTTTTAGTTTGGCAATAATTGATGGCAGTCTGTTCAAAGGTGAACCAGGGAGCACTATAACAGTCAGTGTACAGCAAGTACAGTAAAGCATGGTGGAGGATCAGTACAAGTGTGGAGCTGCATGTCAGCTAGGGATGTTGATGTACAGGCGGGTTCTCATTAGGGAGGGATTCATCTTTCAGTATGACAATAACCCCATAGAACCAATGTAGTGTAAAACTATCTGGAAGGTAAGGAGGCTGATGGAACCCTGACGAGGATACCTTGGCCTGCCCGAAGTCCAAATATGAACAGCATTCTGTATGAGGTTATATGGCTACTGAGAAAGTCAAATAGCAACCAAACACCTTTGATCAATTGTAGAAAGTGCTACATGATATTTTGAAGAAACAATCCACAGTCATACATTGATAGCCTAGTGAAGGGCTCAAATACCAAATATTAATGCACTTCACATCATATTCATTTTGTTTTTTATATATATATATTTTGAAATAATCTATTGTGTATGTATTATATACATCTGCTAGTTGCAGCAGTTACTCATATGAGCATATCCTGTAAGTGTTTCTATAATTAGCTTCAATATTGCACGTGCATGTGTGCACATGCATGCACACACACACAGACAGACAGAGATTGGATATTTAGAGAGAATATGATAGCTAAGAACATTCTGTTTTATGGCTAATGTTTGAGAACAAATTTTACCTGATTATATTGTTGCAAAGCAAATACAAAGGGATGAAGTTTTATCTTGGGAAACTATCAGTATTGAGTGACTTTTCAGTTTGCAAAAAAATTTGTAGGAAGGGAGGGTTATAGAAGCTTTGACTCTATGTAAATTACTGCATTTTTTTGTTTGTTAATTGTTTATTTTCTTTTTTTTGATGATAATATTTTAATTAATTAATTAATTTCTTTAGAAATTTACAGACCTGAAAGACTACAGTCCATTTTGCTAGATGTAGGTAAAGAGGATTGGAAGCAGCAGTATCCACTTCGTGAGGATGTCAACCTTCACCTTTTTCAGCCATTAGCAGATGTACATGGTTCCATTGACTTTGACAAGCGATTCAAGCTCTCAGAGATGCAGGAGGTAAAAATAACAATATCTTGCCTTGTTATTGTTGTTGAGATGATTATCCTTTGTCTACAATTTGTTATGCAGGAGAGGCGATAAAACTGTTGACAGATGCTGTTTTCAAAAGGAAAACAAAAAGAAAACGCTAAAACATGGATAAACTGAAAAATTCTAAGTGTGTAGGCCTGAAAAAAAAAAGAAGAGACCTCAAAGGTTGGCTAATATGCAGGGAGTTCATGGTTTCTTATTTTACAGCATACTTAGAATCTCTCAATTATTTTTTCTGTTTACATTGCGAATTTGTGTTTTGTCTGTAGTCACAGAAAATGTACCTACACATGTTTCTGCATTGTGGTTTGATTTCATCTTGACATTGCGCTTATTTTCAGGATCTAGTGGCTGTTTTAAAGCTGCTTGTTGGATAATTCTTATGCTAAACTTATGTTTGGAATAGTTTGAAATTTATAGTGAGGTAAGACATTAGAGAAAAACAGTTACAACAACAAGAAATATATGTATGCATCAAGTAGATGGTTGGTTATTCCTTTGTTGGTATGCATTGTGGTTCTGTATAATTCACTCCTTGTAAGTGAGGGATTACAATGATCAACCATTAAAAAGTTAATAGGACAAGGCACAAACACTTAACTTTGTATGTAACTCTGCATGGTAATTCTGATAAATTTCTTGTGACCGGGTTGTTCTTAAGCAGAAATTACAGTTACTAGGCAGAAATGTCTCATAATTCATTGCAGCAACCCATGGTAATAATGAAAATCATTAGAATGTCAGTATATGTTGTGGCTGATTCCAGATATTGTATAATCTAAATTTTTGTTTCTAAAAGGGGAGATGTGAATTTGCATTGTTGTGCAAATGGGGGTATGTAGAAGACGGTGACATACAATTGTTTATATATCCTTGGAACAGAATGGACTCGTAGTAAATGACTATGATAGGTAATTTCTACCAGATGATGCAAGACCATGTACAGTGCATTTTGTTAAGATGGATTGAACATGTAAACGTCTATTAACATGCATGTGTAGAATCTAAGTACAGACTTGGTGATTGCTAGAAATGTGTTATCCAGACATTTTCATTGGAGAGGTTGACAAAAATTAGGATTTAGTTTTAAATGAAGTGTTAAAAGCAAGCACTGGACTAGCAATACCAGTATTAGTTAACAACTTTTAATTTGTTAATATGTTTGTAATTTAGGTGAGATTTTTGTTTTCTTTTGAAGAAAACTGTCCTTCGGGTGAGATTGTGATGATCATGTGGCTAAATAATTTAATTTATTGTTTGTGGTTGGACTAACACAGAGTTTAGTGGCCCAACCATGGTATATTCGTTGAAGAAATTAAATACTGGAATGAGGAAATTAGCTAAAGTGGAAATATCATGTCTTCGGATAATATCTGCTTATTTAAGGTCATATTTGTTTTGAGTGCTTTGGAAAGATTTTTTAAAATTGAAAATGAAAGAACATATCAGTAATGACTATCTGCAAATATTTATTTAGGAAAAAATGTTGAACCCCCCCCAAAAATTCTTTGAATAAATAAATATACATAGTTAACTAATTAATTAATTAAATAATGAAGTAGAAAATCCACAGGATCATTTCAATTAATAGTACATCATCTACACCAGAGATGTTGATTGTGAAAATCCAACAGGACTAAGTTATTTTTGCTTTTTACTTTGTTTTAGATAGCAATATGTTCACCTTCACATATATTTACGCACTGGCTCTGAAATCAAGATTGAACCTTAATTTATCAGTGAGGCTCCTGTGGCTTGTGTCCATAACCTGTAAGCTAAACATTACTGAATCTCTTTGGCATCTGTCAGGCATTGGCCACACAGTTTGAAAAGAAATGTGATGCCCAAAATTTTCTGAATAGACCTGTGGCTATCACAAATTGGTTTCTTAAACTTCTTACCTCTCACAAGGAACCTGTCACTGTAATGGTCTGTTGCTTTTGGACCAGCCAACAAGGCATATCATGGGTTCTGTCAGTTGCCTGGTATCATTGGCATAATCATTTGATCACTTGGTCACGTCTCTAGGTTTTGTTGTCTGTATGACCTCTGTCTCAGGTATGCCATCTGCATGGCCACTTTTTTTGCTGAAACATGGCAAAAAATCAAATACAGAATGGTTCATGAAGTTCATCTGACCCCCTTCTTTACATTTGATTGTATCAGCTGCTAACTCACTTGCATCAAAATTTTTCATCTAATACAGGGAGGAGCACCCCAGGCCACTTTCACCAATAGTAGTATTAGCTTTGTAAAAATCAATCACCTGCACATTTATATGATTGTGATATGGCTTTTAAATTATGCACTGAGAAAGTCCAATATTTCTAACTATTTTGTACACATTTTACTGATTTTCAGTATCATGCTAGTGTGCTCTATTCAGTTACCATTTTATCCACCTAACTTTGAAACTACAGTTTCAGCAACTGGTGTTTTGCAATTAGAATGAAATTTCCTTCCTCCCCCTTCTTTCCTTTCTTACATCCCTGTAGTATATATTTTGGGTTGTAATCCCCTGAGGTTGAAATATAAAACTTTGCAATCTTGGTATTTGTTGATCTTTTTTAATAATCTATTAGCCCATGAAACGCTTCTGCTGCTGCTGCTGCTGTCCTACTTGTTTAGCCGCAATTTTATCTTTCAGGATGAAAACACAATTGCGTTTTTGAGTAAATTCCCACATTCATTGTATATGTGCTCAGCTGAGCAGATTGGTCTGATGATGTTTTTGCTGCATTAGAAATTAATAATTGAAAAGACATGGCTCATCTGTAAGGAATAATGGCAAAGTATCTGTTCAAGCCAGCGTGTACTAGTTGTTTTATATATGTTTCAGTGCTAAAACTTCTGATGCATTTGTAATGCTCAAATGATGGTTTTCTGCCTTTAAACAACAGTAGCTTTTCAGAGTTTTCATAAAAATCAAAAAAAATATGAAACAACAGAACAGTAATGGATTTTAAACATTTTATCCATAAATATGTTTGGGTTGGGAGGGACTAGTTGTGATTGAACTGAGTTGTACATGCTAACAAATTTCTACCTGGAGAGATTCTGTTGATTCATTTACCTTGTGCTTATTTGTAATAAAAGCTGATTGGGAAATGGGTTTTCTGCAGATGCTGGTGCATGTCATTCAGCATCTCTAGTGATCTGGAAGTCGCAGTCAGCATTATAGTCTGTTTTTGTTATGGAACCAACAAAAAAGAGACTAGTGGCATTTATTGGGTTAAAACAGGAACTTTTGTCCATAATTTTTTCTAACATTTAAAAAGTTTTATTAGTAAAAAAAAATAGGAGGAAATTGGATTTAGAGACAGAAATCAGAATAAGTAAGTAAACCACTTATTCCATAGAATCCTCATTAGATTACATTGAAGAGTTTTAAGCCTGTAAATTGCGCAATAAGATGCATTGTTGTTGGCTGGTTGCAAAAAAAAATGTTCTGTCCATTCTTGGGTGGTAATTTGCAGCCACAGGAATTGTGCCTAATGCCAACCTTCATTTGCTAGGATTGCTCTTAATTGCTTGGCAGTGTTCAACCTATTAGAGATAGATCTAAACTGAGAAGTGTTTCCATCATCTGATTGATTTCTTCCTACTTTAGTTTTGACATTATTGCCATTTTGCTCACTACTAATTGATCTCTGAACTTTAGTCGATGCAATAACAGTGCTTTATTAAGTGTCACAGCTTCTGACTCTAGTATTTTTTTTTCTGAATTAATGTTTTTGACACTACATGGTTTACCTTTCATTCTTGTACCTATTCTTATTTTACCAATGATTCCATGCTTCAGTTTCAGCTGCAGGTGAATGAGTTTCTGACCAGTGCCATCTAAAATGTTATAGCATATGACTAGCAAGCATTGGGTTGGAATGATGCATGTTATTATAATAAAAAAGATTATCAGACTTTTTCATCATTTTCTGATGCCATTAATTTTTCTAAAATGTTAAATTTTGTTAAATACAATTCTGTTTGGCTGATGTGAAGAGAACAACTAAAAAATAAGAGAGAAATGATGACCCAAAAAAGTTAAAATAAAATAAAATTTGACTATTTTGTGTAGACTATTTATGTAAATCACCTTTTGCTTTGGATGGTTTAATAACCCCTGTTGTATATTCATTCATTTTTCATTTGTTTATAAATTACCATTCTTCATTTGTATTCTGGACAGGTGGGTATAATAAACCAATTTCTGTTTTTTGTATCAATACTGGTTTTATCACACTCAAGTATCAGCATGCAGTATGAGGGAGTTTGCTTAAAAAAACGCAGCATTCAATTGTAAAACAGATAAGAAAAACCTTTGTGTGGCTCACTACATGGCAATGTTGTTTTATAGCTGATTACGAAGCATGAAAACATCTTTGATTTAATTAACTTTTCCTTTGCTGGAGATCAGTCTTTTCAGATACTTTGACATTAATTTTGCTGATTATTAATTGCAATTTACTAATACCTGTGTATTATTAAAGAGATTTACTAGTTACAGGGTTGGGGAATGTTGGCTTGTGGTTTAAAAAAAAAAAAGATTTTAGTTTTAAGAATGTGGAACGCAAAGGCATGAGACATTTTTCTTGGGAAGTAATTGGTCTGGAAACAAAATTGTTTGATACACTGGCTTTCAGAATCTCACAAACGAGTAGTGAATTTCTATGCAGCTTTGATGCAACACAGAGTATACACTGAACTGTAGGGTCAAACTAGGACGCTGGATGTGGGTAGAACATGGCCCACTGGGTCCAGTCAAATCCTTGCCTTATTTTTTTTAAACGACTGAAAATCTTTGATTGTAGCCTTTGACCTGCTACAAATTCAGTTTGTTTAAAGGTCCTGAATTCTTTTAAGTATTCCCTCTAAATGTCATTGTGAATAATGTGTTAGTAAAAAAAAAAATAGAAAACGTATTAGGTCAAGAGTTTTTGGTCGTTCATGTATTTAGCTAGAAAAGATGCTTCCTGCCTCCTGCAATCGTTGTATACTATATTAAACGTGGTCTCTTTCAGGTTCTAGTGAACAAATCAGTACAAAATGACTAAGTTAAAAATTGCTGAATGGACGCATCCTTTATCTGAATAGAAATAAAACAATTTAAAATTTATTTATTTATTTTGCTTCCACCACCAAAGCTTTATACACCCAGCTCATTTTAATATATAATTAATTTTTGATTACCTGGAGAATCGTAAACTCTAGTTTTCATGTTTACAAATTTGTTTTTTGTCTGAAAGGCTTAGGTAAGAATTTCTATCCACCAAACACACGTTATAGATCCTGATATAATTTAACACACAAACAGTTTTATCTGTTTATTTTAAAGATTATATTAAAATATGAATGGTATGTTGTTTTTTTTTTTAATATACAACTTGCCATGCCACCATTGGGGTGAATCTGCTCACACCTGATTTAGCAGATGCAACTGAAACCAAACCTTTATCACAACTTTTGCTGTTGTGTGGAGTCACAGGAAGCTGACAGCTTTTGTGTATTGCTATTAAGGCATGATACTTGGAAGAGGAGAAGAAAAAGTACATTTTTTTAAAGAATTTTTTAAAATGAAGTTAAAACAGATATACTTTGAGAGTATTCAAACTTCATGGTTTGCTTTATAGATCCTTGCAGGGATTTACTAAAAATTATCATGGATTTTTTTAAACGATATGTGTAAATTTGTTTTCCCCTAGCATCATTGACCAAGAGTGCAATTAGTAAGTGTCTGCCTTCAAGCAGTTTGATAGGATTTTTAACTTACAGAGTTGTTACTTGCTTGGTTTTTTTTTTTTTTTATTTGTGAAATAATTGTTTTCAACTTTAGACATATTCGATGAGGTAGCCCTTATCGTGTTCCATGGGGAATCTCATATTTCTGCCTTCAGCAGGAAATGGAAAGTCCTTGCTAGAACTTCCCCTTTTCAGTTGTGGGAGGAAACCAGAGTGCGTAGAAGAAGCCTGTGCCATTGGATTGGTGCAGATGGCTATGGGAAGTTTGCCAAACCAAGTTGGTCTCCATTGGCAATCAGAGCTTCAGCCTTAGCCTCAGCAGGCCATCTGTCACCCACTTTGAATTTGATTTAAAGGAATGTCTTGAGAAACCTGTTAACATATATGTTTTTATTAAAATATTTTCTTTTTTTAGCATCTACATTTTGTTTATGCACTAAAAGAAGCAGTGAAATCGATATGTTTTAGAAAAAAAGCTGCTATAATTGCATTAATGGCTGCTGCATTTATATTAGAGACCAGGTCCTGTTACTATGAAAAATGGCACATGCTGCTGCTGCAAATAACACTACTGATTGCCACCAATGTTATCCACAGTGACTATGCCACATCTTCTGTCTTCTCACATACTTTTCTTTAGTGGGTGAAGACCAAGAGGAGACTGCAAAAACAACTAGTTTTATTCCCCAATAGCTGCTTTGTCTGAACAACCAAGTTAATCTGTACATCAACTCCACTGATGTTAAGTCAGTAAACTGCTCTGTGCTTATATTTTTATCAAAAAACACTATCCTCTAAGATTTTAGAATTAAAGTATATTTTGTAAAAGATCAGTTTCTTTTGCATAGTTTTATCATCCAACTCTTTTTTTTAAATAGCAAATCTATGGACTGTTAAAGCAACCATTATATGCCTCCATGCTATGTGTTTACGACTGCTGCACACCATGTGACACTTCATGTCGTATGCAAACTGTGTACAAAACTTTTAATCCATTAAGTCACTTTCCATCACTGTTCTAATGTACTTTTGTCTGGCAGCAAAGTAACTTCAGATGCTAGACTCGAATATATGAAATGAACACCAATCATATTACTTTCAGTCAAGTGGCCATGATGATTTCAGGGTACAAACAGTTTACAAACAGGGCCCCCACAAAGACAAACATGATACAGTGTTGAACCTTGTTGGCTTTGGCATTTTGTTGGTTGTGCTGCTGCCAGAGCAGATGTAGTTTGTCATTAATTTATCTGCTTTGTTTGTTTGTTTGTTTGATCTGCCAAATACAGCAGCAAATCAAACAAACCAAGTCACGGTTCAGTAGAAAACTCCATTATGGCTAGGTTTTTAATCTTGCATTGTCAGAATTTTTTTTTTTAAAACGAAATCTTAGTGAAGTGCTTTTAAAAGCAGAATGGTTTTGCTTGACACTTTCAATTCTAACACGAGGATTGTATTATGATCCTCTTACTACATCTGTAATTTAATTTGAATTCTGTCCAGCTTCACTGCATGTGGTGGGATTAAATTGATTAAGTTTGATTATTTACACCTCAAAGAATTAATCTTTGCGGCCAGGCAGAGATCTGTCACTTTCACTGATATGCGGCACTTTGATGTGAAACTCCCAAACTATTTATTTATTTTTTAAAAACAGTTGGCATGGTTTGTCTAAGAAGCTTATGATTTCAGTTGGTTTTGATGGGTTTTTCTTCTTCTGGTTTTATTATTATTATTATTATTTTTTTTTTTTTTTTTTTTTAACAGATACTTAATTCTGACTGGGTGTTGTCTATTTGCAGTGTTTTCTTCGTATAAGCTGCTTGCATCAGTTTGGCCATTGGGTGTCGAGTGTCCCTGGGCTGGACTTTACTTACAGAAAAAAGGAAGCCATGTTCTTTGGTCCCACCCATGCTGGGGATACAGTGGAAAGTGAGCGGATTGCTCAAGAAAGGATGGTGAGTGATAGATCTGCTTTCATACTTAACTCCACCTTCTTTCTTTTCTTTTTTCAATAATAAAAAAAAATTAAAATGTGCGAGTGGGGTTGGTGCAGCAGTTGTTGGTAGCTACAAAAGTATCATTGCATGCAACAGGAAATTACTTAGAGACGAGTAGGCAGAAAACGTTGTACTGCGTTAGTTGTTGTTAGCTCACAGTTTCCCCTGCTCAAAACTGTTTAAAACAGGGATACCGGGAAGGTGAACTGAAGTTTAAGCTGTCCATCCGTGCTGTTTAAATGCAAGAGAGTCATCTATGGGAAGTCTTTACCTATTGATGCTGATGGTGCAATGGCTGGAAATGGCTTTCAGCAGCCAGATCACAAAGTTAATCTCTCTTTTTTTTTTTCATGATAATTTTTGTCGTCCTGATGCGTCACATTGATCAATACCAAAATAGGTTTTGGGGTAAATATTTACAGAAAGATTAACTTGACAACTGATGGCTCCTATCCACAAAAAGGAAAATGAAAAATATTTTGAGTATTTTCCTCCTCTTTTTTTTTTTTTTCCCTCTAATTTTAATAAATCTATAAACCATAAATTTGTCAGTTTGGTAATAGTGATTTAAGGGCATTTGTTTTAAAAAAATAAGCAGCTACTCTGAAATCACCCGAGTAGAGTTTATCTGTTCTTTGTCCACCCTAAATCTACTCGAGTAGGACATGAACCAACACCGATGATTTAATCACACTGGCCAAAAAAAAGAGAGAGAGATTGGAAAATTTGTCTATCTGTTGGTGCGGGCTCAATCCTCTGTACTCAAATGCAGACCAGCTAAACGGACACACTGGCTGATACAGAAGGCTTATTAAGATATTTAAAATAAATCAGTCTTGTGGCATAGCAGAAAACCATGTTCCATAACAAGCAGCTCATTGGTTGCTGATGCTTTGTAATTGTAAAAACTTTACAAAACCTCAAAACTTAATGGTGCAGAAAATCTGGACTAACATCATGTCAAATCCAAAGCAATGTAAATGCTATGACTATTGTCCAATGTTAGCTGCCAGGTTACATACACTGGTCTTTCCTGGGCTGCTTGCATTTAGCACAATGGACTAGTCAGTATATATAATTTGTTCATGTTTTTTGTTTTTTTAACTGTCTTGTGATTGTGGTGTTCTCTTTCACATTAGGATAATAAAAAAAGAGAGAAAAGCAGCATTCTTTTTAGGACCAGTTTATGATACTTTTAAAAATATATACAGTAATTGAAGATGGATTCCATTTTTCATTAAGTATTAATGTATTATATGCAGGCAACTGATTGCTCTATCATCAGTTTGTTTGGTATTGAATTTATTGTTTTCAGATAATTGTGAAACACTATTTTATGCAGGTAAGTAATGCACTTAGTTATTGATTAAACTCTTTTTGGTGCATTCAGTAATTAAATTTTCCCCTGAGCAGATATACCGCCCTGTGTGATCTCTCACTGCTGGTGCTTTCAGTAGGGTTGGACTGAACAAATGTGTAAGATATGGTATTTTAACTAACTTGAAAGCTAGAACGGACCGTTGCTTCAAATACGTTTTGTTCTGCTTTTAGTGATATTTCTAATGGCTTATTAATTATTTAAAAAGTGCCAATCTGATTCTGTGGTGCTTTTTATTATCTGGAATATCTTATGATTTTAGCATTACTGTTATGTTGATTTCAAATTGTCCTATTTACCATCCCTTAATATTTGTACACTATTATTATTTTTTTAAAAAAAAAATAGTACAACTTTTTAAACAATTTTTACTTTTTAAAAAATTATTTCTTTTCTGTTAACTTCATTCATAAGTTCAATATATTTTTCTATATAATTAAATCTCTCTGCCAACTTACTGTACTCTTGGTAGTGCATAGCTACTGAAACAGTTTTATCTTCAGTTTTATGCTGTTTCTTTTTCTAGATGGTTTTCTAAAGTTATGTAATATAGCAACAATGAAAACATTTAAATAAAAAAGCATTCAAATATATTTTGCACAATTGTATTTGTAGTTTTACTTTGAAGTGCTCTCTCTCTCTCCCCCTTTTCATGCACAAAAGAATTGAAAGATTGACAAAACTGAATGTAATCCGATTTGATGATTGAATATATATTAATAATGTAAGTAAGTAATGACAACATACTGTGTATTTTCATGTTGTCATTATTCATGACATAGTTTATTGTGGAGAGATATGGACACAATAGAAACTGCACCTTCACTGCTGTTTACCTATGAAGATGAATAAGTATTTATAGTGTGTCTAGTGTATTTGGGTGAAGTTTCAGATACTTACTATTATATTAGTCATTTTAAAATATTTTATGTATATGCTAGGGATCTTCAAATGAAACTTGACAGATGTTATTACCGTGATGCCATTTTAGCCATATTTTACCTGAATAGTGTCCCTAGTATATTACCAGTATAAATATGGCAGTCTCTTGTCACATTTTCAGAGGTTCATATTCTGTTTACAGTATCTAAAATATGGTAACTTAAATATTTGTAAAATCAGGCTTCAATCTTGATAGACGAATACCTGATAAATATTTCATGTTTGTATTTTACACTTGATAGTAAAAGTTCTAGAATTAAAATGTAAATTATATATTTATTTATTTCTCTCTCCAACAAATTGCAGTGGGTAGCCAATGAGAATGAGACAGTGTTTAGCATAAAATAAATAATTTTAAAAAATTTTATGTTTAATGGCATTAGTATATGTTTTAAAATTTTCCTTTTTTTTTTTACTCTAATTTACTTAGTCATATTGATATTGATTCAGGTTATTAGTATTTGCTGGAGCAACCAACCAACCAACTTTTATATTAATCGGACTTATCTTTATTAGATCACATGATATTTAGCAAGTTGACTTTTGTTTTGTTCATCGCTGTAGCCTTCATGCTCCTTCATCGAAAACTGTAGACATGTCGCTTTGCCAACCATTGTAACCATGCCACTTTCTCGACAACCAATGTAGATGTGTCACCTTGATGCCCGATGCAGACTTGTCACCTTGACGCTTGATGTCGGCCAGTACTTTCTTGACACTCATTGTCACAATTGCCTGTGTAGTGCTTGATTGTAGGAATGGCGATGTTATGTTGTATCGTAAATTATATATGATTTATAAAAAGATTTTCAAAAAATGCATAAACAAGCTTAAAATTATCTTGATAGTCTATAGGGGAAAATGAGAAAAATCTGTATATTTCATGGAAAAATATTTTATTTAATGCATTTAACTTTTTATATTTGTGAAAGTGCTTTAAGGAAAAACAACTACAACTATAAAAGAAACAAAAAAATCCACTCAGCTGTCTGAAGGTGAACAGGTAAAATGAAAATATATTTTATGTTTGCCAAGAGATTTTATAAATGAAACTTCCTTGTAATCATAAAATTTAATCAGCAGGCTTCAGTATTTCTTTCTTAACCAAAAAGAAGCTTCCAGAGAATTGTGAAAGAAATAAAAAAACACAAACAACTTAGAATTGTTTGTTGCTGCTGCTGTAATAACTACACAAAACACAAGTTAAGTTAAAAATTGGTGTTGTATGAAATAATGGTGTACAAATCTGACTTAAAGCCGGTTGGAAATATGGAGGGGACAAGAGTAACGCTGCAACTGGAGTGTTCCATAAATACCATTGATTGCATTGTTCGATACGCTGGTCTATAAATTAAGTGGTCATGCTACTGGTTTTTGGGAAGTATTAATGGCTTTCTGCTACTGAGGACAATAATGGGATGTTGTAAGTAGTTGAGAGTTGCTGGCAGTGTAGTGTTGGCTTTGCACAGAGTGATGTTGGTGTTGAATTATTCAGCATGTTAAATTCATCTTTAGATGGCAGCATTGTTGCCGGTGAATTATTCAGTATTTTAAATTCATTTGTCTCAAGAAAATCAAATGTTTGGAAAGATACAATGCAAAGGGAAATAGGAAAAAGAAAACAAACAAAAAAAACACTTCATTTAAAAAATGGGCCAAAGCATTTTCATGCATATAATATGTATGGATTTATAGCTATGTATGTACATAAACAATCAGTATTTGTGGTGGGCTGTAAGGTTATAAGTGCTGACTTAAAACAACTATTATTTCTATGCAGGTCAACTATAGGAAAGCTCTCTTAATATCTTCACAAGTCTACACATTAGTTATAGTAGAGTGGCAGTATAAACCTGATCTACAAAATTAATAAATATTTCAAGTGTACCCTGGTTCATCTTCAGATGAAAAACACCCATCTAAGGCACAAAAAATACCAAACAATATCTCAGAGATGGAAAACAGTGCTTGATGTCTCTCTCTCTCTCTCTCTGAACATTGGAAATTTAAGGATAAAGATAAAAAGGCATTGAAGTTTTATTTTCATTTAAAACCGGATTCAGATGTATGTTAAATAAAAAATTCTTGAATTGAAATTGGAATGAGATGTAGCCATTATCTTTATGTATATCTGCTAGTTTTTTTTTTTTGTTTGAATGTAGGTATAATATGATTTATACTTATGCTTTATGGTAGGATAAAACTTACACAGCCATAAATAGCTTAGTTTTACTGGTTCTGTACAGTTGATTGCTTTTTTCCTCTCTCCTAAAGTTTGCCTGCATTAATGGCTTGTTGAATGAAAAAAAAAAATGGAAAAAATGTGAAGTAATAGTTTTATAATGTTCAATAAAACTAAGACATCAGTTCCAAAACTTAGAATTTCTGTTTAAATTTTAAATTCACTTTTCTAATTATTTATATTCAAATGGCATCTCTAAAGGCAAAGAATTAAGACTTGAGCTGATTCCTTTGTTTAGGTGCTGTTTACCTGTGATGGATGTATATTACAACAGTTATGGATTGTACTTAATTATTTATTTATGTTCTAACCCTAGTTTTGCTTATTGTAGACTGATTTCTGGCAGTTAGTTTTAATCAGTTAAGCTAACACAGAAGATGCCATCCAGGAAACCTAATCTTATCCCTCGCCCTGCCAGCAGTGCAACAGCAGAAAGTTTGGGATCAGTATAGTGAGTACTAGCAGGACTGGGGCTAAAAGATGTGCTTAAAAGATTTTCATTTATTATTATTATTAAATCTAAAAAATTAAAGATCAGTTTATAATTTGTTAAAACGACAGTTTGTATTATAAATAAAAATAGTTTTATAATTCTATCTCCTCTGGTTGACAAACTGCGACATTACTGTTGGAAGCATACTACTGTGTTTATTTAATCTGGGTGTTTTTTTAAAGATCATTTAATTAGCATTTAAACAATTTAAAAAAAAAAAAAATATATATATATACACACAGTGGTTATACATTCATTATGTTAATAGCCCAGAAAACTTGTAAAATCACTCAGTTTTCAAAATAATAACTGAAAAAAAAAATCACTAATAAGTCATCTTTTTAATGCATCCACATTTATAACTGAAATTTCTGGCAGGTGTATACTTTCTAGTGAGCTGTAGTATTTAGACAGTTTAACTTTGACAGTGAAAGCTACTTCCTCTTTTGAGGACGCCATTTGTACAGATAATGTTGCTGTTTCCGTAAACAGAAAGAAATTACAACGAATTTGAAGCAATAGCCACAACAGTGGTAAACATATTGGTATGTAGTAAGTTAATCCACAAAAGGGCATGCAGAATATCCACCAAATGGATTATGATCTGTCAGTCGTTTAAAGTGAGAAATCTTGTTTTTGCATACTCATCTATATTTTATTCTTAACAAGAACTTGGTCATTTGTATCTGTAAAATTCCCATTATGATTGGGAAGAAATAAGTATTGTCATTCCATGGACTAATGCTTATTATATCTCTTGAAGTTTTTGTAAAATTGCTAGAAATAATCACAACTTTATCATGGACTTTCATTTCATTTCTTGTTTTAGCCATCTTCACAAGATGTAACCGAATAGAAAAATGCTACTTAATTGTGCCTTCACAATGTCCATTGGCTTTCTATCTGTTCTAACAGCTGTACACTAAGTTAGAAACAAATCTTATTCTTAGCATCCAAAGTTTTGAAGTCAATCATGGGTGTGGGAAGAAAAGACTAGTAATGAAAACATAATAGTTAATTAAATTAACATAGGGAAGTGTCCATTTGTCTATGTCAAT
Organism: Nautilus pompilius; assembly: GCA_018389105.1. Lineage (NCBI taxonomy): Eukaryota > Metazoa > Mollusca > Cephalopoda > Nautilida > Nautilidae > Nautilus > Nautilus pompilius. Next base: position 1,039,830 of record JACATO010000320.1, read on the forward strand.
AGTGCAGGGGGTAAGTTTTCCAGCTATAACAGTCTTGTCCCTATATATGATCTTCACAGACTTTTCTAGTGTGACGCAGTAATTCTTTAATGATATTATTCCCAATCAAGCAACAAAAATAACATTTTTATCAGAAATCTATGGAAGTAATAAATTCTGTTGATGCTCACCTGTTGATAATTATTCAAATTAGCAGCCATACAGCAGTGTCATAAAATAAAAATGAATCAGGAGTGTGTGTGTGTGTCAGGTGGGGTGTGGGAACCAGGAACTGAGTGATCCATTTGAAAACTTGAGATTATTATTTTCTCTCCCATTATTGCTTTAGTATATCATGAGGAATTAAAACACTGAGTAAAACAAGTGAAAATTTAAGAACTGGAGAATACTGACAACACTGTAAAAATTCTCTTTAACCCTTGCACTTGGGAACAAGGCTGGGTGCCAGTATTTATTTGTCCTGTAATGGGTTAAGGATCTCTGCTCCCTACCACATAAAAGAAAAGAGAACACTGAGTGTTACAAGTTGCACATGTCTTTTTGAGCAACGCAATGTCGACTGAAAAAAATAACTTAACAAATTTTACAGGTAAATGTGTTTTTTGTTTTTTAATTAAAATTTATTTACATTTGCACTATTTCAACATTATAAAGCTGCTTAAAGAATCTAAGGAGGGTCTTACAAATAATTTCTTTATATGAAAAATTGTTAGAAAAGTGTTCAAGGAAGGAAAAATCGTTATTTGAAAAGAACGCCGCATTGTTGTTTACTCTCTGCCAAAGAAATAAAGACAGACAGACAAATAGCAGAAAAAAAGAAGGGGGGTGGGAAAGCACTAAAAGATATTTGCACAGATTTAGTTTTCATCTTTAAATGTCTCATTTTGTTTCCATAATCATTACTAGAACACTGCGAATGTTTATTTGATGACCTTTCCATTTTATGGACGAAAGATTGTTGAATTCTGTTCTTGAATTTTCAGTGTTGGATAATGGCACATTGGCAAGATGTGAGATTTTTGCAATGCGTATAGTGCATTGCTAATTATGGCAGGGGCTAAGTGTTATGAATGTCTTGTTAATGCAAGCTGAGTTTATTGCCATGCCAGGATTATTTTATGTCAGTGTGGCGACAGTATTCCATTGATATCTGAAGAAAATAAAAACTGAATTGAAAAACTTAATGAATGGATCAGTGTGTGCAGGATAAAACACTGGTTTACTTTCCTAAATGTGCCATTACAAGAGGAAAAGTGATTCTCAGTTCCAAAGCTGGATAATCAGTCACCCAGTTGAATGGTATCTATGTTTTCTATGCCATCTCGCAAGGGCTTTGATCCAGGAGCAAATAACTTATAGGCTCAGCCCTTATTTAAACCCCAAATTAATTTTTTTTGTTTTTCCCCTCAATGTTTTTGAGTGCGGAGTTCTTTTGAATATCTTTAAGGAAAGAAAGAAACAACCCTAATGTAATTCAGTTCGTGAAAAGTGCAGACATTTTTTTTTAAAAAATGTCCTTTGTAAAACTTGGAAATCTTTACTGTTAGTAGCTTGCATGGGACCTAAGGTTACAGGACATTGGAAAAATAAAAAATATGAAAGATTTTTTTCCAGACATCTAAATTCAGAAATAAGGAAAGTTTTGTTTACTTCTTGTCTATGTTATAGTTGTATAACTTGGTAAATTTCTGAGACCGTATCCAATAGAACCAGAAAAACTTTGGTTAATTCTGATTCGTGGATTGGATGCTTGCTGATTCAAAATCAGAAACGTGTATTTTAATTTGTTACATCATTTCCATTATTTGAGGTTCATGTGAGATCAGTTTTACATGACTGGAAAATCAAATAATGATTTTGGCTATTATCATGTGATGATTTCCTGTTATATTCTGGTGGCAGAGAGCTATATAATAACATACTTTCTTGAATCAAAGAAACATATTTTTGAACATTAAAAAAAATTGCTTTTGTGAAACAGAATACTTCATTTTTGGAAGCTCTTGACATCTTTAATTCTTGTCTTCTGAATCTATTACTTTTTAACTTCTTTTTCCTTTGCATTTCTCAGAGCTGAGAATAGTTGTCTATCACTCAAAATTTTTCAGGCAGCAACTTCTAAGTCTGTTGCTTGATTGGCCTAGATATCCTCTTGCCCCATCTCAAAAAAAAAACAGAACTCAAATTAAAGCTTTTGTAAAAAAAAAAATACATGGTAGTAATAATCTGGTAGAAATTATTGTTTAAATCATGAATCTTTAGCTGGCTTATGTTTGAAAATGGAGATTTGATGAAACAATTGTTATTTTCTGAGCACTCTTTGGTTTCATCTTTGCAATAAAAGCTAGATGGTTTCTTTTAATTGTTCTTACCTTAGTCTTCTAGGTTTTATAGTGTGGTGTGAATCTTAAGTTCTGTATCCACTGTAACAGATATAATAACGGAATATAGTAACTTAGCTAATGTCCTGTATAATTTTCTTGTCATTTCGTTCATTTTATTTTTTTTCTTGTACAAATCACTGATTAGGGGTTTTAACTTCTGGATTAGGGTGGTCCCCCCACCTCCACTGTTGCTGATGGCGTTGCATCAGGATGGGTGAATTATGGAAGCAATTACACATGCAAAACATGATTTCCCTAGTCTTTCCACAATATTTGTTTATTGGGAAGCCGGATTTCTGTGATCCATTCTTTTTTTCACCGAGCAATTGTAAATAAAGAAAGATTGTTATCGCAGCTTGGTGTTAAACTCCTGGAGCATTTTATGCACCAACTGAATCTATTAATAAATAAATAAGTTATTCGATAAAGAGATGGCCGTTCTTTCCTCTGTGTGAAGACTTGCATAATCACAGATCTTTTTGCGCTGAGTCGCTCGCCGCCTTGCACATGATGATGAGGTGCAGACCAAATGCGGCACTGGAAGCTTTTAATGTATGGAATTATTAAATCTACCCTGTCAAGAGATTCACGAAAATGTTTATTATTGTAGCCTTTTTCAGGGATTATTAAAAAAAAAAAAATTAATTTGAAATTTTCGAAATAACTGAGACTGTTGAGACTAAATAACCTCTCCAGAAAAGCAGCTGCCAACTCTGAAAAGGGCCACGGAACAAACTAAAAATGGTGATTTATTGGGCTTCAATTGGGAGATAACTCATTTTTTAAATAATTTCTGGATTGATTATTTTATTTATTTTCTAAAGTTATTTTGGTGGGTGATTTGGCTGAATTGGTGAGAAAAATTAAATACATTTCTATAATAGCTGATTATGAGCAAAGCAAACTAAGGAAAAAATTTTTTAGATCAGTTCTCTAAATGAATATGAAAGGGTGAGAGAGATTTATACTTTAAGCAATAATACAGTTTGTATAAAACTTCCTTCAAAATTTAACAGACTGCAATATATACTTCAGTTGTGAGAAAGGACTTTGAAATAGGCTACAGGAGATTGCTCTTCATTTAGTATCTGAATGCAATGATCAAGGGTGGTCATGGCTACAAAGTAAATCTTTCAATAAATTATATTCTTTTCCTGAAACATTCAAAAAGAAGAGTGCTGGTTATTAGGGATATTTATGAATACAGACATGGAAATTTTTTAAATAACTTTTGTGGCCTGAAGTTAGGGTAGGCAGTAATTGGAGTACAATTTGAACCAATACCATATGTTTTTGTATTGGAAAATCATTAATCCATAGTAAAATAACTATTAGGTCATTACAAAAGTTTGGCTGGTTTTTATATTAAGTTAATTTGGGGTTCATTTTTTGCCTGCTTGTGAAGGTGTATGTAGATAAGTTATATATCATTTTGTAGTGTGTGCTTTGGCATATATTATGAAAAACCTACCTTTCTAAAAATCATAAAATGGATATTTATTTCAGGGTTCTGAGTGAAGTGTGGATAGAAAAGGTTTTTGTGCCATTTTGCTTTACGAGTTCAAACTGGGCCACAAAGCGAGCGAAGCAACTTGTAACATTAAGCAAGCATGGGGCGAGGACACAGTAAATGAGCGCACAGTACAACAATGGTAGAAAAATTTTGATCAGGAGATGTGAGCCTCGAAAATAAAGAACATAGCAGACTTCCTTCCAGCTGTGATGACAACCATCTGAAAGCCTCAGTCGAAGCCGATCCAAGAAAAACTCTGTGAGAAATTGCTGGAGAGCTTGACGTAAGCATTGCAACTGTTTCCCGGCATCTTGATGCAGTCGGCGAGGTGGAAAAGTAACAAGTGGGTGTCTCATGAGTTGAATGAACAACAACAAAATAATCAATTGGAAATCTGCTCTTCTCCTGTAATAAGAAACAAAAACAACCCATTTTTGACCGAATTACTACGTGTGATGAAAAATGGATCCTTTATGACAATCAAAAATGATCAGCACAGTGGCTTGACAGAGACAAGGCACCTAACCACATTTCAAAACCCAGCCTCACCCAGAGAAGGTCATGGTCACTCATCCACTATAACTTCTTGCAACCTGGCAAAACCATCAGAACTGAAAGTTACTGTTGTGAATTAAACGTTCCTCAGAAAGTCTCCCAACAACAGCTGGCATTGGTGAATTGAAGAGGCCCAATCCTGCTCCATGACATTGCTCATCCTCATGTTGCAAAAGTGACTTCAGAAACTGAACAGGTTGGGATATGGAGTTCTCTCTCACCCAGCCTATTCACCAGACCTTTCTCCAATAGACTACCACCTTTTCAAACGCCTCAACAGTTTCCTCCATATGAAATCCTCCAACCAAGCAGCAATCGAAATTGCCTTCCAATAGTTTTATCAACTCCAGAAATCCAGATTTTTTCAGAATGGTATAAATGTGCTTGTGACTAGTTGGAAGAAGTATGTTGATTCTAATGGAACTTACTTTGATTAATAAACTTCACGTTCAGAAACAACATGAGCTCTCTTTGTTGCAGTAAAATGACTGACAAAACTTTTGTAACAACCTAATACTTTGTTGGCATAACAAACACATGCACTTATGGCTTTTCAGTGGATAACAAGTTGCACCTAAAAAATAATAGGTTGAAGTAAATTTTTGCTAACCAAATGTGTGATTATAAATTCTCATGTGTTTTATGTAATTACTTGAAAATGATTAAATGAAAAATGCCGGCATAAACTTGAGAAAAAATACAGCATATTGCACGTAGTCAACAGTGGTATCTCAGATGGCATCACTAGCTACATATATTCATCACTGAAACCCATTGTGATGCTGTATAACATTGTATGTGTTCCCTGTCTGATACTGGTGGTGTTGTGATTACTTTGTCTGTGACTTATTGGACTAGATTTTTAAAATATGTAACCAGAAGAAATAATTTAATGGTGCGGGTAACCACATTGCTAGAAGAAAAAAACATGTAGATGGGGAAATAATTTTTTGTTGTAATACTATTTTCTTTTTGGAACTTGACAATGCAAAAGTGTCTAATCTTACTTAATTGTGGTGGGGGGTGAAAGCGAATAAGGGTGTTTGGGTTGACTAGGCGCTCTCTCTCTCTCTTTTTCTGTAGTCAATCATTTGCCTAAAAAACAAACAAAACAAAATTGTAGAAAACAGCTACACAAATCTAGAAGACTAGAAAAATATCTTTTAAAAAAATTTTATGCAATAATTGTTTTAATATAATAAAAATGAATTACCAGCAGGTAGATTTTCCAGAGCAAGATGAGATGGGGAGATGGTGTGAGCAAGGAAGTTGATGCCTATCTAACTACATACACTGTGAAATGATTGATACTCAATTTGAATGGCTTTAAAAAATGTACAAGATTATTTTTGTGCATTTTTTATTGAAGACCCACTTAAATTTATTCCACAGGCTACACTAAAGGCTCTTCCTTGACTGTCTCTTAAAAGATTGCAGATTTTTGTTCTTAGCTAAATGGAACTTTCACATTGTCTGATGTTAAGTGTTATTAAAATTCTTGGTAGATAAGCATCAATTAACAACTGGGTTGGAGGGGGGAGCACTTTTGCACAAAGAACAGATTGGTAGTTAGAGTTGACATGATAAATGAAAGCAGCAGCAGCTCTGGAGAGGGAGTCTGGCCTTGGTCTCCCAGCCATAGATCAGCCAGGTTCAGCAGGTGTGCACAGATGATAATGTCTCTGGGGTTTCCATTCTGCTTGAATAATGGCTCACAATTTCCAATAACAGGATCACTTGCAGGAGAGGATATGTCGGTTTACTGGGTGCCTAATAAAGCTGGCTGGAGCTTGCTAATGATTAGCAAGTTTTCTAGCCCAAATGGCAGGGGGGGGGGGGAGAGAAGATGGATGGAGAAATTTTCTTAGCTCCATTGGTGAAATTTCATCTCACCCACCTGCAAGTTGACTAAATAATTCAATATCTAGTGATTATCGCTTGCGGCTAAGGAATAGTACTGAACAGAAGTGAATCTAAATTAGATTTTTTTCTTTCTCTCTCTTGAAAGCAGATACTGAAGTCAGACAATGATAACTGAGAATGGCTGTCTTAACTTAAGAAAATTTTTTTTTTGTTGGTACATGCGTAGTGCATGGTCAGTATCATTTGGAATAGATTCTAAATAAACAATTTTTTTTTCACGGTTTTTCTGTTAAATTAGTATTAAAAACTGAATTTTGCTAACCAACTAATACGATTGTGTTTTAGCACAAGCTGTGACACACGATCAACTAGAAACACACATACATGTACATAAATTATCTGAGTATTGGATGGATGCAACATGGATAGCTTTAGATACCTTGGAAAAGCAATTCAATTTGTGGAACTGCAGTTCTGACATTCTACCTAATGTAGTCAGGGGTGCCATTTTGGATCCCTCTATTTTATATGATCTCAGAATAAACTTAATGAGAATTGTGGATATAATCAGCAAGTTTCTTAATAATTTTATTCCCTTTTAACTATAAATCACTTTATAAACTACTGCAGATTAGTTCGTGTATCATAGCTGACACAAATACTTGAATGTATGTTAAAAGCTGATAGATCATTTAGAAAAATCTCAGACTTTTTTCACTTTAATATGGGTTTCTTCTTCAAGAAATAAAGGCAGACAAGAAATGACAAAATAATCCATACCTGTCAATTACTTCATTCATATGGTTATTGAAAGCTGTCAAAGTAAAGTGGAGAAATTGGCTTTATTTTAAAATATAAAACTTCATTTTGTTTTGCTTAGCAGAACAAATCCCCCGGCACTTGTGTTGGTGGATTTCTTAGCATGTGCTCCTCCTCTTCCATTGTCTACTAGAGAAAGTCAGGAGATTTTAAATCATGAGATCTCGCTGAATACCACTTGGTGAAACTGTCTGCCCAACCCATCACTCAGGAAGTTTTTTCATCTAGTTATTGTTGGATTAAGTTGGCACAACAGTGCCACCACTATAGATTATTGCACAAACCATGATACCAGCACACTTCAGCAAAGTCTCTTGTACAGTTTGAGGATTTATTATAACTTCTTAAGATGCAGTTATGTCTGTGATGTGTCCAATTAGCTTGAGCAAACTTTCATCACCCCACAAAATGTCCTGAGAAAAATCAACATTTCCAGTCTTGAAATGCATATTAACTGACAGGGATGTTTTACTTGTAAGAGGCTTACTACAGAATTCTCAGACAGTATGAAAGTGTATCTTTGAGAGTAGTTTGTTTTTTGTTTGTTTTTTAGTGTTTTTAAGTATTTCATGTTTATTGCAATTGTCAGAGTAGCTGTAGCCATTCTGTTTAGCAATGGAAGAATAATCAGAACAATTTGTAATTCAGAAACAAAATAAAAACGGTAATAAAATGATGATTTCAACAGACAGAGAGAGAGAGAGTGTGTGTGTGTGTGATGGTTTCTACTTGATCTCACTGTCCTGCTTTATGTTGCACTTTCTCAGAATGTTATATTTTTAATTGTTAATAATTTCTGTAAAATTATCCTCATGCTCATTGCATTGATAGATCCCTGAGCAGTATACTTTTCATAACTATGTTTTAAAGAGGCATGCATCTTTCACCATGTGTACTATACACTGGAACAGTTTGTCATGTGTAAATGGCATAGTGGTCCATTTGGGGTGAAACAAGATTAAATTAAATAGCATTGTGGATGCTCATATAAATGACCTTGTTAATTAACAGCCTCTCTAGATTTGGGGAACTGAATGAAGTAAACTTCTGTATGTCATTTAAGTGAACTTATTTGTTCCATTAACTTTAACTATGAAGGCATTATGTATATAGTTTTGCAATTAGATGACTGTATGGCCAATAACATGCTACTGCCTCATAAATCCAGTCTCTTATTTAGCTTGGCCATCTCCATTAACTTATATATGTAGAAAAATATACCTGTGAAGTGTGTTGAGTGGTTACACTGGCACAAAAGGAAGTTACCATTAACTAGTGATGCAAAAAAGTGTTTTTAATCCTTTTGTATATTAATAAACATTTTTTATGTTGGATCTTTCTTTTTCATTAAAGTCAAAGACTCAGATTCTTTAGAGTAAAGTGGAAACTTTTGTGATACATTGTAACAGATTTTATGAGAGTTATATAGATTATGGGGAAGTTAAAACAAAACTTAAGATTATTAGCATCTTGCCTGTTGATGAGATGAGGGCTTGGAGAAGGTGAGGAGTAATTATTTCAGTTCACTGTATAATAACTATTTTTAAATCTTGAAAAGTAAAAAACAAATTATATTGGATATTACTGGACAGTGGTGTTTTGCACCTAATGATGCTATAAATTCAAATAAATAAATGTAAAATAAATCTACATTTTTGTGAGTGTTATGTCCCTTTATTATAGACTAGTGTTATCTTTGATTATATCACAGGAGGAAGGCAGTAGTTGATACAATTCATCTATCAGCCTAAATAAAGGTACAAACTAAGTGATTAAAAAAAAGGTTAATCAACACTGTTAATTTTATTTTTAGTTAACCACCTCCCTCCCTCTTTGAAATAGAGAGAGAATTAATGGATAGTCGTGGAGATTTTACTGTTCACTGCAGGTATGGTAAATGAAACTGTTGATTAAGTTTAGTGTCTGCCTTACAAGAAACCATATTTACCTCATTATTGTCTTTTACTTTTTATGTTTGTTTTCCTACTGTCTTGGTTCTAGGAACATGTGTAAGTTCTTCACTGTTAGATAACACAGCATCTTTGTTGCTATCCATAGCTGGAGAAGACTACGAGGTGTAGTCAAAAAGTATCTGACCTTGAATTTGTTTGAACAAAATAATAATGCATGAGCAAAATCCACATGGATATTAGGTGGCCGCGTCCTTCCTGAGCATGCGCAAAAATTTTCGTGGCGGCAGGTGGCACCAGTCGCGCGCAGTGACGCGTTGAGTACAGACGTGAAGAGTGTGCTGTGCGATTTTTCTTTTTGAGTCAAGATGACCGAGCGCATTGAGCAAAGATACTGTATCAAATTCTGCCAAAAACTTGGTGATATGCAAGCACAGACTATCGAGAAGATCCAGAAGGCCTTTGGAGATGATGCTATGGGGAAAAAAACACAAATAAAGGAGTGGTAGAACCGGTTCAAAGATGGCTGCACCTCATTGGACAGTGAGCCACGTTGTGGCAGACCATTGACTAGCAGAAATGACGAAATGATTGCAAAGGTTCGAGGAATGGTCTATGAAGACCGTCGTGTGACTATTGAGGAGATTGTTGCTGAAGTTGGAATCAGCCATGGGTCAGTTCAGTTAATTATAACAGAAGATTTGTGCATGAGGAAGGTGTCAGCCAAATTCGTACCAAAGTTGCTGTCTGACCAGCAGAAAGAAAACAGAAAGGAAATCTCCCAGGACATGCTGGAGTGTGCTAGCCAAGATCAAAACTTCATGAACACTATCATCACAGGCGATGAGACATGGGTGTACGGCTATGACCCTGAAACAAAATTGCAATCATCCCAATGGAACCATCCATCCTCGCCAAGACCAAACGAAAGCAAGACAGGTGCACAGCAATGTTAAACTGATGATGACCTGATTTTTTTACTACAGAGGTATTGTGCACCATGAATATGCACCACAAGGTCAGACAATTAACAAAGAATACTACCTGGGTGTTCTTCATCGCCTTCGTGAAGCTGTGAGGCGAAAACGACCCAACCTGTGGGCAGCAAAGAACTGGCAACTCCTCCATGACAATGCACCCGCTCATTCCGCCCACGTCGTCCAAGCATTCCTTGCCAAGCATAACACACCACTTGTTCGTCAGGCTTCCTACTCACCAGATTTGGCTCCGTGTGACTTTTGGCTATTCGCAAAGCTCAAATAAACACTCAGAGGGAGAAGATTTGAGTCAACAGAGGACATTAAGCAAAATTCGATGGCACAGTTCTACAGCATCCCAAAAAGTGATTTCCAGAAATGTTTCCAGCAGTGGCAGGAACACTGGTAGAAGTGTGTAGACTCCCAAGGCGAATACTTTGAAGGAGACTAAATCAAAATGGTGAGTTTTTTAATATTACTTGTTTTTTTTGGCCAAAGGTTGGATACTTTTTGACTACACCTCGTAAATATCTCAAAAATCTTGGAGCAGTATGGCTGCTATACTTTCTTTTAGCCATTGCTTTGATCTTCTACTTTTCTCTTCTGCTTCCCAGTGTTTGATTTCAGCAAATTATTTTTTCCTCCTCTTCTGAAACCACCATCTGCATCAACATCACTTACACTGTTCTGCTGGTGCAAAAACATTTTAGCTTGGTTAATGCATGAAACTCAGATGTACTAAGTAGGTTTGTAGATAAAAGAGAAAAGCAACAAAATGATAGTCATGATATATGTATTCTTAATGGTATTGTACAAATGGGTTTTTTTTGCTTGTTTTAATTTAATTATGGAGTAAATTAAGTGAGCTTAATAACAGATTTCTGTCTCCCTTTAAGGTGTATGAATTTTTTTAAATAACTGAACTGAAGGTATCTAATTAAATGTCATAGACTAAAGCTGAAGGAAAAAGATTCAGTGTGCATTTTAAGATTATATATTTACGATGACACTAGAATAGCTTACAATGCAAAGGTGATGCATTGATATGTGAGGTTCACAAGGAAAGGAAACCCATGAAATTGGCTAGCGAAGTATAGTAAGAAGAAATCATGCCAGGGAAGTATACCAAACTGAGCTGCTCCCTGCCAGGAATTGAACTTGGGCCCCTCAATCTTGGAAGTCTAGTAGCTTGGCCACTCTTAACCTGATGTTATAATATGAATAATACTTTAAAATTTCCCTTTTTAGTACACAAACATTTTATCTCAAGATAACAAACAATCCCTTAAATATTGTCATAAAATTTTGTTTTGGCAAATAATCTTTCATCACAGAAATCTTTAAAAGAATTAAAAACAGTAAATTTCCTCATTTTTGTCAGAGCGAGAATACTGAAGCCGCATTCTGGAAAACATTTTTACAGTCTGCATTGAATCATTTGAGGCTCTATTCATCCTCATCTTATTTTAAATGAAAAGAGTTGAAAAATTTGTTTCAAGCAGTTATTAAGGAAAAAGAAAAACTACTACAAATAGATGAAGTAGATTTTGTGGGGGGAGGGATTTGATACCAAATCATGCATGAATGTTAAAATTCTGTAGGGGAGACAATTTACATACTGTTGGAATGATGCAGTAATTTGAACACACTGTGCATTTCAGATGAGTCTTCCAAACAAATTTTATCTATTAGTGTACATAAAATTGTTGACAGTCTCTCTTTCGAAATGGAAGCTTTAAATTCAAAACGAACACTTGTGTACTGTTTTTTAATGCAACTGGTTATATCTTTTTTTATGAGTTTTACTTGTGTGTGTGTGTGTGTGTGTATATATATTTCCTCATGCCGAGTAAAAATGATGATCACGAATTTACAATAATATTGTGAGTTATTTCTTATAGAAATAGCTAATCATATAGAAAGAAAAGTTAGTATTTTTTTCAGAAGTTTACATTTTTGCCTTTAGATTAACCAAGACGGTAATGATAAGTTTGTTTTTTTAAAAGATTATAAATGCCTTTAAAACATGAAATCTGAGGGTTAATCTTGACATCAACAGGTTTTGCCTCTAATTTGCCAGTTTTATACAACACATGGGCCCATATATTCTTCAAGAACATGACCATGAAATAGGATTTCTTTTTCCATGTTTTTTTAACTATAGCATAGCCCTTTCCTTGCATTGCAAAGAATTTGCTTAAGAATCAGTTGAAACTATTATTTTATATGGAACCAGTTATATATATATATAGCCCATACAAATATATGTGAAGGCTTTTTTTTTTTGGATATATCTAAATGCAAAGTGTACTTCCCATTCTTTTGGAATCTGGGATTTCTACCAAAAATCTTTAACAAGGCTTTAAAAATATGATATTTTTGGGCTCTACATAATGGATGAAGAAGAAACTAAGATCGAATGAGCTTTTGCTGTCAGAAACTGATCATAGCAGATGCAATAATAGACAGAAGTATAAAATGTTATATTATGTTCGTAGAACTGTAAGATCACAGCTTTTATGTTTTTGTTTAGCATTTCCATCATAAGAAAAGTTCTGGTTTTATTTGGATCAGTCTACATTCTAGTAATTTTCCATGGGAGGAAAGCACTGCTGGCCATTGTCAGGGAAAACTTAGTGCTGGTTCTGCAGCAATGGCGAGATGATTGATTGATTGCCCTGTATTTTGTCCACTGGGCTTTTAAAATTGTAGCTTTCTCCTTAGAGAGCTCAACCAGACAAATGACGGGTTTTTGTGATTTTCTAGATGAGCTGTTAGAGAAACCATTGTCAGTGGAGCACAAGCTTAATCAGTGATCATGGTGTGAAAATTGAACTCAGCTGCCCTGGTACTCCCAATTGTGCTCAGCTTCTCTCGTTCATCTTGTTAGATGTCTTGTGATTTCTGCTGCTGTGCCACCACTACCACCAATTTAATCACTATTGATATTTCTTGTCTTTGTTCTATTTCTGTCTAACCCCCATCTACATTCCATTATCTCTCTCCATTTTTGCCTTTCGCTACTGCTGAATAAAATGGCTTTTAGCGTGGATGGTGCAAAAATCTACAGTCTGAGAATAAAGTAAACTATCATTTTCAAATTCTAAATAATGGCAGGCTTTGTCATAGCCTCATTAAAGGATAGGATCTTGACAACTAGTTCTGTTTTATGTAATAAATAATATGTAAGAAAAAATTACACTCTGTCTATTAGATACCTTGTGTGTGCACGCGCAATAAAATGAGATGATGATGATGCATGTTTCCAGTGTTGTAAACTAGGTTGAAAATTAAATTTGTAAAAAAAAAAAATAAAGTGGGTGGGGGAGATTGCATAATGATTTTCTGTTTGTTCTGCTTGGTAAATTGGCTGATTGTGTATACACACTTTTGAAATTAGCAAGTGGTGGTGATGCTTGTCAATTTGATTTGTTGCTGCTGGAGTGGAAAAGTTGGGTTAACAAAATTTTGTTTTACTAGACTGAAATTATTTTCAATTTTAAACCTGTGGTAGAAAACGGTTCTGTTTAATGACTGGGAAATCTGTCAAGAAAACAAAATATACACGCTGGGTTTTATTTTAATGTCTTTGATGTACACATTTTTAAAAAAATAATATGCACTATTTTCTAGACACATTCTTCTGATACTGAAACTTTTATAGTAGGTAAGTAGTTGGATGTGAAATAATAGTATTCAGCAAATAATTCTGGTTAACTCTTAGAAATTAAAAAGTTCATTTTTTTCTTTAACCTTGCATTTTTTTTTTTCTTTTTTAGTTAACATTTTTAAAATTGAAAATTAACTCTGAGTCTTGGTTTTTTAACAGGAATGCTACTTTTTAGGGCCATGAGAAGGGTGGATGATCAAAAGAAATGGAGATTGTTCATCTCTGATCATCTTTAGGAATATCTGTGTGTTTTTAGGGGTTGGAGAATTTTAATGAAATTTTTTTAAAGAACTTTTTTTCATACAACAAATAGATTAAAATCAGAGTTTGGGTTTTTTAAAAGATGGATATATATGTGGAGAACAAACATTTGATAAGCTGTTTTTCTCAATATAAAAAAAATAATTACAGGTTCTAAGAAAATGCTGCTGTCATTGACTAATTAAAAGAATATTTTGACTTTGACTTTTGATGAACATTTTATGGTTACAAGAAGTCCCTGAAATTAGATATATTAAACAAATTTAAAAGAGGGGTTATACAAAAATGGTAAGTTTTCTAATTTTGATACATTTTGGGAAAATCCTTAAAGCAACCCTTTACATAAAAGATATTTGAAGGGGATTACATAGAGAAGCAGTATTGGGAAAAGGGTTTTGTCTAATTTTTTTTTTTTTTATCTCACTTAATTATTTCTTGTAGTAGGGGTTTTATTTTGTATTCGGAATAAATTGGTGAAGGTAGACATTGCTTTCCTTATTTGCTTAAGTATGTACTGTTAAACTTATTCCAGCCTCTAGAAAAATTTCATTACCTGTCTTAACTCTCACCTTCACGAGCTGATCATGAATTGCATTAATTATTAAGTGTTCACCCTGGAATGTTTGTTTTCCTTATTTAAGTAGTTTAGAGCTGTTGATGCAATATCGTTATGATACAAGAAGGCAACAAAAACCCATGAACTTTAGAATTTTTTTTTTTTTATATATAGCTCCAGACTTCTGGGCATTATTTTCAAGTCAGAAAATGAGAGAAACAGTTTTGTTTGTTTCTTTGTGTGTGTGTGTGAATTCGGTTTTGATGATTTGACAGGTCAGATGTTTTTCTGATAGGAGCTTAAGGATTTTGTTGGTGTTTGGGCTGGTCTTGCTGCATTAATGCATTTGTATTCTGATTAGTAGCACATCAGGCCTTCGGCTCAAATTCTTGGGCTAGTCTGTGCTGACTGGAAGTAATAACAAGTGTGAATGGAAAGTTTAAGGTTTCCCATTAATATGGAGAAATGCTGCATTGTGAAGCAGTTGACATGCATACATGCTGCATATATATATATATATTTTTTTGGGGGGTAGCTTTGTACTGTCTTGTTTACATAGAAAGAAATATGGCAGCCACCTGTTTATGATAAGGAACAGGGTTAATGCATGATTTCTGTTAGGATAAAATGGTCTGGAAGCTTTTTCTTTGGGGAATGGAGTTCATACTTCCTCCTCTTTGTTCATCTTCAGTAAAGGTGAAACATTACTAACAAAGAAGGCTGGTATTTGCTGTTTGTTTTTTTGCCGTGTGCTAATTTAACTTCACCTCAGATTTCAAATACAAAGCAGTCTTAAGAAGAAACGTCTTTGTTTTCTTGTTTGTATTTTGAGACTTGTTGCATTTGCCTGCGTATGTATGTCTTTCACTCTAACATGATGCAAGGATATAGAGAGAGACTAGGTAGAAGCCATAATTGTGGACTGAGCAATATGATTATCTCCCTTTATGTTAATGGATTATTTAATTTAAATGATTCTTGTGTGACAAAATTTTTTAACAATATATATATATTTTAAATATATGTATTTTCCTAATAGTCATTTGCTTCTATACAATGTAACTTTCTGCGCTAATAAATTGATTTATGTGTGGGATATTCATTAGTGATCGTATGGTCATGGCTGACAGGATATATAATTGGAAAAGGTAAAATGTTTGGCTACTTAATTAATGTTAAATGTAATTTTCTGGAAAAGAGATGGAATTTCAGTCTCACCTAGTTTCTTGTAAGTGCCTCTCGATGCTCACTTTAAAAACTATAAGAAAAGAACTAGCTATTTTCAAGATTGCCCACCTTCACACACCTGATTGAGGAGGAGAGAAATGATACAATATAAGAAACAGTGCTAAGGATCATTCACAATCTGAAAGAAGTGGCAACATTGAAAAAACTGTGATTTTTTTTTTTTTTTTTTGATAAGTTGCTGGCCCTGTTTTTCTTCAGGTTTTGTACGTTGTTTGCCCTTGAAGCTGGTTTGTTGTACCTAATAATTTTTTTTCGTTTTGTTTTGCTCTGCAGAACCTCTTTCATTTTAGCAAATGATTCTCACTTATTAACAATTTTTGCTGGCTGTTATATTCACTCCATCCATGTGATTTAAAAAATAATTGTTTAAATAGTTTGTTTATTAGTTAATTTGTAATGTTTATTCACATTGTTGAGTGTGTTTTTTTATTTTAAAAAAGTGGGTATATAAAATGAAAACTCTTTATTTAAAACCCTTCATGAGATTCTCTTTCAGATGAAGAATTTCAAACTTTTGTTGGTGCCCAGACACCTTCGGGGTTCTTAATTTATAGCTAACTCGTTAATTTTCAGTGTGTAATCATAGACAACATATTCTATACAAAACTTTGAAATTGTTTACATTAAACAATTGGGGTTAATTTAGAATTCCGAAATGTTGTTGCTTAGTCTTTAATTTGTACTGGACTAAACAATTTTATTTTATCTTTTACTATAACAGCTTGCTGAATACACAGCGATAAAATCATTTTACACAAGGAATATTTGCCATTACTTCTTGTATAATCTGAAATTTTAAAAATGAAAATTATACCTTAGAAGCATTTGCAAGCTGCATTTGAAAAATACTATAGCTTGAGATAATTTTGAAGTTTCTATGGGTTTTTTTTATTATTTTTTGGTGTTTTATAATTAAATCATTCAGAATTTGAACAAAATTCAAATATACTTTAAAAAAACAAAAAAACAGAGGACATTGATATGTTTTTTATTGGTAGAAAAATTGGATCTATGTTGAAAGCTCTGCGTGCGTGTGTGTGTGTGTGTGTGTGTGTGTGTGTGTGTGGCTTGTATATAATGATTCACATGGTGAATGTTTGTGTTGGGGTATTTAATTTTGAAAAAAAACGCTAAATCATAATGTTAAGCTTGCAAATAATTTGGTTACTAGAGATGTTTGTGTTGGGTGACCCATAACTATCAATTATCTAGGAAATATATTGGACAAAAGAGGCTGTCACTGAGTGTAGAATTTTTGTTAACTGGGGTTGGCGGGTATTCATGTTTGACTGGTCAGACCTG
The DNA here is from genome assembly GCA_018389105.1 of Nautilus pompilius. Classification (NCBI taxonomy): domain Eukaryota; kingdom Metazoa; phylum Mollusca; class Cephalopoda; order Nautilida; family Nautilidae; genus Nautilus; species Nautilus pompilius. The sequence continues at coordinate 1,056,888 of JACATO010000320.1, forward strand.
AGTCAACCTCCTTTGGTATAAAGCAGAGAAACTTTGAACCTGGATTCTTCATTACTTAAAACAATGTTTCAGTCATCTCTAGTTCAGCTGGCACACTTCACATTCCATTGGATCCTTTCTGTCTGTCTGTTTGTTTTCTTGATTATGACAACTAGTCTCTTTAACTGATGTATAACTCTTCTTTAACATTTATTTTGCTGACAGGAGAGGGAGTAAGCCACCAAGATCTATTGATTGTGGATTGTTCGCTATTTCTTGAGAATGCATAGTCACCTTTTGGGGAGGGTGTAGAAGAAATCCTTGACTTTCGCAGTATTCATGAAGTCAGAAATGTAGGCATTTTTCTCTTATTTTTGTTAAAATATATTTTTTGGTAATATTTAGCCATCAGTCTTTTTCTCTGTTCAGAGCAACCCTGACATCGAAGTAGTTTTAATGAAGAGGTGAGCTATTATTAAGGGGCTTCCTTTTTAAATAATAAAAACATTACAAAAAATTCCATTTTGGGGAGGAAACAATATTATAGATAATATGAAAAGTCATTGAAGAAAAATTTTGTTCTGTAGTTTAAATTTTCATTTTAACTAAAACAATTTGAATTTACTTGTTTAAATATTTACAAAACACTTATCAATTCATTTATGACAGTTGGTGGTCCAATGGTATGTTGCTGGACCACCACAGATGAGGCCCCTTGGTCAGGCTCTGTATGGCATGTCTCCCTGGCATGGTTTCTTCTTACCAGTTAGCCATGTGAGTTTTCTATATTTAAAAGTAAAGAGTTTTAATATGGTTTTCTGGCTTGCATCTTAACTGTCACTTAAGAGTCCCCACAACCACACTCTGTCTTCTAGTTTATCACTAGATTTCCTAGAGCTTGAAAGTCTGAACATGGGGTTCTCAAATAAAGGTTATCAATTCATTAAAAAAAAAATTTTTTTTTTTAGGTCTCTGCATGTGTGAAAGAAACTGGTCATTAATGTTACTGTGAACTAATTATTTCACTTAAGAATATGTTTACTGACTCTTTTCAATATATTCCACAAAAACGTTTTCATGATGTAATGTAAATTTTGTGTTTGGGCAGTAATTTAATGGTTATTCTTGGCTATTTTTAAAACAAAATAAGCATTCCTTTGGTTAACTGCAGAATATTCAGCATTGATAACTGTAGAATGGAATATACTGTTGACCTGTTGTCTGTAGATAGCTGGGGATTATCAGAATTTGTAGCCAGATAAGCTCTGCTATTGATAAGATGCCCTGATATGTCTTGGAAGAGAACGCACTTAGAAAAACTTTTCAGAACTCTTCTGATTAGAAAGCCAGTGGAAACCTAAACACAGCATTCAGTGCTAAAGCATGAATGAAAACATGGCCCTGGTTACAGGAACTGAACCAAATCTGCCACCATGACAAGTAAGTACACTACAAGCTACACTAACCTACTGCTCCACTAAGGTATAGAATTTTTTTTTTTTTTCATTTTTGGATTTATTGTTTTAAGAAAAGTAATTTATTAGGGTTAAACAATTTAGTTGCATTTCACTTTTTGCTGTTGTTTTAAAGCATCTTGTTACTTCTTTAAAAAAAAAACAACCCAGTTTGTATGGTTATACTTTCCAATTCAAAAAGGGCTGCAGTAATATGTATGATGCAGATCTGATGTATGGAGTCAGGTTTATTGGTACTACTTTAGTCAAATGAGTAAGTTTGCAACAGTTCATTTTTTTTTTTTTTGGATTGTCATTATGCACTCATTCAAAGCTAATAAATAAAAAAAAATTCTAAAAACCACCCCAAACTTTTAAGAGCATTACCAGCCATAAGAACAATCTTTGATAAGCACACTCATTATCTACGATTGCTGTTGTTTGTATTGGCAGCGGTCTGCCAACTGAAAATCTAATTACGTTCAGCAAAAGCATTGTCAAGATTGTTTTCTTTTTGCTTCATCCTGTATTGAACCACATTTTATGGTTGCTACCATTTTGTATGCAGCAGATCAATCTTTATTCTGATTGCTTTAAAAATCAAATGATGGACACAGTAATACAGTTGACTGAAATCATCTAAATAAACTAAAGATTAGAAATTAATTATTGTTGATTATTGGGCCTCCGAGTTTTCCATAATTTCATGCTTAAAATTCAGTTTTGGTTGAATGAGCATTTGTGCAGTTCCATATGTTATGTCATGTGTAACTAGTAAATGGAATATACATTAATGTGCACCAATCCATTGAGATAATGATGACACTGATTAGTACTTCTTTCATGGTTGTGCCTATTGTAAGCCTGTCTTCAACAACAACATTTTCATTAAAGATTTGTAAACCCTCAATTTAACAGACCTGGAACCAGCTGACTCCAGAAATAACAGACCAAACCTGCCAATGCTGATTTGTGTCTGCGCAGTTGAAATAAACTCAAATTGTCTTGATTCTTCTAAAATCTTCTGGTCAACATATGCACTGTAGATGCATGTGGCATACCCAAGTGCCCAAACTTGACCCTGCCCGACCCAGTTTGTTTACAGGTGCTCTCACGGAAGCATTGCTATTTTTTGTGTGCCATTTCTTGTCCTGCTTGTGCTACAAAAACAGTTCCTTTTGGTTTTCTTTCTTGCATACATTGTGTATTTGTGATAACTATCATGGGTTCTAAGGGTCTGAGTTTAAATCAGAAATTAGAACTTATCAAGAAGCTGGAGTCAGGTGTGTGAGTGTGAAAGAGAGAGAGACGAGTATGGTGTTAAGGAGCAAACTTCCAGATTTAAGAAAGAGCAAAGAAAAGCTCAAATGATTTGTTTTAAAGTTTGATGTTGGTACAACAACAAGCGGATAAATGGTACATGCAGCAGCATTTGTTACGTCAACATTCATGGTGTAGAACTGCATGCTGTGGCAAGTGAGTTTGTGGAATATGTGAACATTACTTTTAGTGCTAGTAATAGTTGGTTACGGTGTTTCTGTAAATGCTGTTGCATGACCAGTAGGAAAATCCACAGTGAATCTTTGAGTGCTGCGGTGTAGCGTGCAGAGCCATGTAGAAATTATTTAATGATCTCATGAAAAAAAAAAAAAAGGATTTGTCACTGGTGTAAATATATAATGGCGACAAAACTGGTTTGTTTTGGCATTCCCTGCCTGAAAATATACAGGCCTGTAAGCACAAACATTCCACTCCTGGCCGCAAAACCAGTAAGGAACTCATATCAGCATTACTTTGCACCAATGGTGGTTACACCCATCAGTTGAGGTCTGTGGTTGTGGGGAAATTGTGGAAATCACATTTTCTAAAGGACATCGTGAATAAGCTTCCTGTCCTTAAGTGTTCCTCCAAGAATGCACGGTTCACCACGGAGATTTTCTCTCTTATTGGTTTTTAAATTATTTTGTATCTGAGGTACCAAATTGAAGTCCTCAAGATTGCTTCTGAGGATGTGAAGACAGTCCTACTTTTGGATAATGCATCTTCACATCCCAACATGGACATGGTGCTTAGCCGTGATGGCAAGATTAGTTGCTTGGCAATGCCACCTAACACTTTTTTGATTCAACCAATGGATCAAGGCATAATTGTCGCCTTCAAGAGACTTTATAAGAAGTTCCTGGATGAAGTGATGGTGGTTTTGGGGGAGCAAGACAAAGAGAGGCAAGAGGACATTGCAGAACCTCAAGAATTATAATCTCAATTCTGCAATTTTCATCTCAGTAGATGCCTGCAAGGACATGAAGATAAGGACGCTTGCCAATGGCTGGAACAAGCTGCTCCGTGATGTGGATGCTGAGTCTGATTTTGAGGGATTGAGCCAGGAGACTACCACCAAATTATGTTGACGGCTAGAGAAAATGCTGCTACTGAAGATAATGTTGCTGCTTGGCTTGAAGATGATGAGGCTGATCTTGAGAACCACCAATTGACAGAGGAGATTGCAGATGATATTTTGGCTGGTGAGACTCATGAAAAGTGATGGAAAGTCTGATGAGGAACCTGTACAGGTTAAGCCCAAACTATCCTTTATATAGGAGTTCTTGGAAAATATCATCAATTTTATTGATACCTCATCCGACATTGATGTGCAACCTTATTATGGGCATCTAAGAGCCTTAATGTAAATTGTAATAAGGAGGCAGCACCAAAAAAAAACCCATTTAAAGCCTGATGTTTTCTTCAAGCCTGTTGCAGCTGCTCTTGTTACATCTTCACCAGAACCTTCTACCAGCGCCAGTAAGAGGTCACCAGAATCTTTAAGTAGCAGCAAGAGGAGAATCACTGTATTTCTCAACGGCAATTTACAACTCTATCAAGATCTACCAGATACAACAGGTTAGTTGATTCGAACAATATTTCAGTATATTATTTATTTTATCACAATACTATATTCTTTAATTTAATTTATTTTTCATTCTCTATTGAATGATAGCCATACAATATACAGTACTGTATATATGTCCATTGGTGAGTGTATAAAAAAACTTTGTGATTTAACAGACAATCGGCATTAACAGACAGCCCCCCCAATAGTCCATTAAATCAAGGGTTTATTGTATCAGCCTTCCAACACACATTTAAACCTTTGAAAAAGGAAAAATCAAACCATAATATCTATCATATTGTGTAAAAAGGTGGGAGTATTTGATTAGTCAGAAAAATGTACATTTAAAAAAAACCAAAACCTGTCTGCTAATTTCAGCCGGGTGGCATTTGAACGTCTTTAATATAAAATAAGCTGAGCTACGGTTAGATGGGGTAAAATAATAAACAGCAACTATTTTTTGCTAAGACAATGTTGCAGTTTCAACAGGGTATTTTTAGCATGTACTTTTGCTGCACACGTTGCCATATCTGGCTCCATGTGTGTTTTCTGGTAACATGAAGCATTGTGATGACAAATGACATCTCACTGAAGCGCAAATGTTTTTATTACTTAACCCTTCGATTTCAAATAGGTTCAAATGGGAAATAACTTTTACACATTTCTCAAACAGCTTAAAAACCCTTTTATCTTAAAAAAAAAAAATCTTTTATAAATACTATAAAATTTTGTAGATAAATGCTTGTATAACTTAAAATGTAGCTAATTTTCCTTATTAAAATGCTTAGCAAAACAAGGGTTAGATATTGGTAACTTTAGTAAGCAAAGAGTTAAAGACAGCATCTACAGTTACCTTTTCTGCAAACCATTCTTATCGGCTGCTGTTGCTAGTGACTACTATAAATAATAATTGTGAAAAATGAAAAAAATTTTCAGATGCTTAAAAAGAAAAGTTTTTTTGCAGTGGTTACTAAAGTTTGTAGATGCTTAAGGTCTATACTGCAATGGATTTATTCCTCAACTTATAAAAAGTTGGAGATGTCTCTGTGTTTTGTATTGATAAATATCGCAAGAGCAAATGGAGCTGGCAGTTGTCGAGATCCTCTCCCAAACAGCAACTCTTGCAGGCCATACAAATAGTCAGGTCTCACCACAGCACTCTTATAGTTATACAAAATGGGTGATATAGAAAAATTCTCTGCTAGAACTCTTTATTTTCAGATGTGGGAGGATGCCCACACTTAACTGTTTTGGTGAAGAAAAGTAAGAAGAAATTATGCCAGGCTAGTTTTTAGTGGGATTCAAACTCCACTGAACCATCATGCTACCCTTGCCCATGTTCCTGCTGCTGTCCCCTCTATTTCATTATAGATTCCAATCATAACTAAGAGGCTGCACAAGCAGCAATGGAATTGACACAGTCACTGCCATCTGCATTGCTCGTCTTACCTTACCCTCAGCTCCAATGGTGGTGGTTTGGCATGTGTTATAGTGGGTAATCCCATTCTAATTCCATGTGCTGCTTGTTGCTTGAACAGTTTTCTAAATGAAGTACCTGCATTCTCAAACTTTAATCTTTGATATATTTGATTTGATGTGTACTTACCAACACTAATTCTATAATTGTTAAATGTTCACTTTCTATTTTTGTGTGTATATGTGCATCTCTCTCTCTCCCATCTCTCTCCCTCTCCCCCATATCTATCTCTCTCTCTCTCTCTCCCCCCATATCTCTCTCTCTCTCTCTCCCCCCCCTCTCCCCCATATCTATCTCTCTCTTTCTTCCTCTCCCCATCTCTCTCTCCCCCCATATCTCTCTCTCTCTCTCCCACCCTCTCCCTCCCTCCCTCCTCCACATATCTTTCTCTTTTTCTCTCACACGACACTAATTGACATCTGAAGCGTGTGGATCAATTGTGTGAAAGTAAAATATTTGCTGTGTACATACTTGCTGACCATAAAGACCAATGTGACTGACTAACTCACATACACCTGTACCTATATGCATGTACTCATTGATTTATAGCCATTTTGGCACCTCATAAACAGATGGGTAGCAGGGATCTGAGGCAGCCCACAATTGATTTTGCTGTCCTCTGCTGTTACTGGATTAACGCTGCCAGACTCGCTCTCATTTTGTTAATGATTGCGTGGCCAAGTTTTATAGTATTGCTACAATGTCTTTGATTAATTCCCTATCTTATACAATTCATGAATTACCCATGGCAGCTTCAAAAAATGAACTATGTAAAAGGGGAAACTTGCCAACAGGAAGTATTGACTAGTTATGGAGAGCTGGAGGTCATGTGTGGATAATATTTGTATTGTTCCCTAATGTTAATAATTTAGATGTTGAAAAGAGCAATTATTACTGTCTAGACTTGTTGCCATCACTTACAAAGGATGTATCTTCAAGGTCTCAGAAACATGAATAAATACAATTTTGTAAACTTGTTATATAAATGTATTATTTGCTACTTAAGTATCTTTGAGTGTGTGACCCTTTAGCATTTCATGTGCATGCATGTTGACAAGTTTTTTTTTTTTTTTATTATTGTAATGCCTGAGTTGTCTCCCCTGGACCACAAAAATTAATAAAAGTGAGTTCAGTTAAAAACTAGACAACCTTTTCACCACTTGATTGATATCGGACACTATAATGTCTGAACAAGAATTTAACATGGCATTTTGTTTTATAGTTCTTATTCTTTCCTTGATTTAGTGTGATGAGATGTACTGGGAGTCACAGACCCGACTTGTTATATTCTTTTCACTTTGACTTCATGGTACTGCACAGTGGAATTTTTTTCTATTTTTAAATAATTGTTTTTTTGTAAAATTATAGGATCAGGTTTTCTGCCCTTTTCTCAATTTAATATTGGATTTGTAAAAAAGAAAAGGGAGAATTGAAAGAATTAACGAATTAATAGGATAACCCAACTCTCCTTTCTCATTCACTATGCTTGTTCTAGCAGATTACTACAGCATTGTGCATGAGATGAAAATAGTTTCGTGAAAAATCAAAAGGCAGGTATTAGGTGATGCTAACTGAAATGTGCAAATCTTTTTGATTACATGTAATTTGTATACTTTGATGTATTGACCTTGGATGCTGTATGTAGCAACTGACAGTCCCCACACAAAAGACAGACGTGGTAAGATATCCAGCAAGTCCTATGATTAAATGTGGTAGGAAGCCCATACAGAATTGGCTTGGCACAAAATACCAAAGGAATGAAATCTGTCCACAAAACATAAGGGACCCAATGAATCATTCATGACCACTGCCACTGTGACAAAGTCAGCCCACTGTGTGGCATACTGATCTTTATGCTTTTATTTGCATTGGTGATATATCTTTTATGTTATAAATTGTTTGTTTGTGTGTCCAAAACTCTTAACAAATGAAGCAGTGGAGCTGTGTGCATCAGAACCATGACTTTGTGTTGGATTCTTTCATTGATGCTAGACTGTTACTAGTTTATAGGATACTTTCTGTAGTAGCAGTGCAGTGTAGGATGTTGGTATCTATGCAGAATTTTTGCTTGAGTTTGGTGATTAAAGGAAATAAATACTTATATGAAACAACTTGGGACTCAAAATTAGCCAATATGGAATTAATTTGCTCTTGTCACTTATCCTTTATCTTTCTAATCTATAAATCTTATTTCAAAGCTTTGTCTTTACTCCCACATTTTTGTATAAATCTCTCAGTCTACACTTATTAATTTCTGCACCAAATATTTGGAAGAAAAATTACTTATTAATTCTATTGCTAAGAAACCATTTGTTTAGTTTGGCTTTGTTCTGGGACTAAAACCTGATTTTAAATTTGTATTATTATCAGTTGAAGAAAAATTTTGTAATCTTTTTTTTTTTCATTTCCTCTATTTTTCATTTTCACTATAATCAGTTCATTATCCTTTAATTCACTGTTGCAGTTCATCATCACAAATTAATTTTGAATATAGATTAGTTGGTAACTTTTATTGTTTATGATGCTCATGAAAGCAAATGGATATAATCTGTTAGGTACCTTTATGATGTTGAGTTTTGTGTGTGTAACTTCCATTCAACACAAGTGTTTCATTAGCTCTAGAATTTTTTTTTTTTAAAAATCTACTTTTGTCATGGAGATATTTATTAACACACACTATCTCAGTATAGCCTTTTGTAGTGGGTATTACGCACCCCCAGTCTGTGTTCTAGATGTTACCTGCTCAAAGAGGTTAGTGTTTTTAGCAAACTTCAATAGCTATTACAGCTTGACATTTATATGTAGAGATTAGCTTTTTTGAATACATTTTCAGCTTTATTTAGAGTGCTTCTGTTGAGCTATTAGTCTTAATATAAATAACTGAAAACCATAGATTCTGAGTTCATAGTAAAAACAACAAAAAAAACTATTAATGGTGATATTAAAGCTAAATTTTCATTACAAACATTTCTTTGGTAAATTGTAGTTATCTAATTAGTAAGATTAAGCTGGGATTAAGATAATTTATTGATCAGATGTGGGTTGCTGACAAATGAGATCCTTTGAATTAAATATCAGAACCAAACATTTAAAATATTATTATGAATTCATCAAAAAATTTCTCAAATAGATCAATAAAGACAAAGTTTCTTTTATTGTTGTTGTTCATGATAATTTCTATTAATAAAATATCATCATAAATCAATAAAACTGTTTCAAAGTAAAAGGATTGTTTAGGCTTTAAAAAGTTGACAAGATTGTTTTTTTTTTATATTTCTTTTAGAAGTTGTACTTCTCATGCTTATTTGAACTTAAGTTTAGTTTTGTACATTTTTTTTTTTTTTTGTTTTTGAGTTAAGCACAAAATCCACATAGTTTGTATCTCAAAGTGAGGCCAGAGGTGTTAACTATCTTCTCAAAGGACTTAAATACAAGGTGTAGTCAAAAAGTATCCGACCTTTGGCCAAAAAAAAAACAAGTAATATTAAAAAAACTCACCATTTTTGATTTAGTTTCCTTCAAAGTATTTGCCTTGGGAGTCTACACACTTCTGCCAGCATTCCTGCCACTGCTGGAAACATTTCTGGAAATCACTTTTTGGGATGCTGTAGAACTGTGCCATCGAATTTTGCTTAATGTCCTCTGTTGACTCAAATCTTCTCCCTTTGAGTGTTTATTTGAGCTTTGCGAATAGCCAAAAGTCACACGGAGCCAAATCTGGGGAGTAGGAAGCCTGACGAACAAGTGGTGTGTTATGCTTGGCGAGGAATGCTTGGACGACGTGGGCGGAATGAGCGGGTACGTTGTCATGGTGGAGTTGCCAGTTCTTTGCTGCCCACAGGTCGGGTCGTTTTCACCGCACAGCTTCACGAAGGCGACGAAGAACCCCCAGGTAGTATTCTTTGTTAATTGTCTGACCTTGTGGTGCATATTCATGGTGCACAATACCTCTGTAGTCAAAAAAACAGGTCATCATCAGTTTAACATTGCTGCGCACCTGTCTTGCTTTCGTTTGGTCTTGGCGAGGATGGATGGTTCCATTGGGATGATTGCAATTTTGTTTCAGGGTCATAGCCGTACACCCATGTCTCATCGCCTGTGATGATAGTGTTCATGAAGTTTTGATCTTGGCTAGCACACTCCAGCATGTCCTGGGAGATTTCCTTTCTGTTTTCTTTCTGCTGGTCAGGCAGCAACTTTGGTACGAATTTGGCCGACACCCTCCTCATGCGTAAATCTTCTGTTATAATTAACTGAACTGACCCATGGCTGATTCCAACTTCAGCAACAATCTCCTCAATAGTCACACGACGGTCTTCATAGACTATTCCTCGAACCTTTGCAATCATTTCGTCGTTTCTGCTAGTCGATGGTCTGCCACAACATGGCTCACTGTCCACTGAGGTGCGGCCATCTTTGAACCGGTTGTACCACTCCTTTATTTGTGTTTTTCCCATAGCATCATCTCCAAAGGCCTTCTGAATCTTCTCGATAGTCTGGGCTTGCGTATCACCAAGTTTTTGGCAGAATTTGATACAGTATCTTTGCTCAATGCGCTCGGTCATCTTGACTCAAAAAGAAAAATCGCACAGCACACTCTTCACGTCTGTACTCAACGCGTCACTGCGGGCGACTGGCGCAACCTACAGACACGAAAATTTTTGCGCATGCTCAGGAAGGATGCGGCCACCTAATACCCATGCGGATTTTGCTCACGCATTATTATTTTGTTCAAACAAATTCAAGGTCAGATACTTTTTGACTACACCTCGTACACATTATGCACAAAAATAAATAACCCTTAAACAATTATTGAAGAGATTTTCCTCTTTAAAGAAAAAAAAGTGTAAAAAAAAAAAACAAAAATCAACTTCTCATCAGATTAGCATCGAAACTGCACACAAATGTTAGCAGATCTTTGTTTTGCACTGCATATTTTGAGATAAAATCAAGGGATCGTATTTATGATGACATTGGTGTAATCTGCTTTGTTTCAATATGATAACTAAAAATGAAAAAAATGTTTGGGGATATTAAGTGAAATAATAACTGATTAGGAAAAAGATTTGTAACTAATTAGATTTTTGTTAAAATGAAATTGAAAACAGTCTTTTGTTGTTGTTTTTTCTCAAAATCATCATGCTTCATTAACTTCTGATCTTAATCATTTATCCAGTGAAGGATATGTGACTTAAGGTGCCCGTTTCCCTTTTATGCTATTGTTTTACTCTGTGATCATGACACATACATACTACTTTTATTTTTGCAGACACTTTTGGTACCATGGAAAACTAAGAAGTGTGCACTCCACACATGCGCATGCTACATCTGTTTTTTACGGCACCAAAAAAGTGTCTGCAATAAGTTTACGGAAAATTGCTGGTTTTCTCCCCAAATCCAAGATTTTTACATTTGATACAGCTTACTGCAGCACCATTGTCGCCGTCGTCGTCATCACAAAAATGCCGTTGTTGCTTTTCATTAGGTATTTAAAATTTGTTGGACCCGTGGATGTGTGTTGTTTTTCTAAGTCATGACTTGTGTGTGAGCTCTGCTAAGTCGAGCCAAAGAAAATGGGGGAAAAGAAAAGCAGAATGTTGTTTATTTTCAGTATATTTAGTTCATTTCTTTCTGCTGACATAGCAACTCAAATGCTGCCCATGTGGTTATTAAGCATTTTGCTGCATACCAGAAAGTTAGACTATTTGAATTTTATTAATTTTGTCTTTAAAAAGTGGGGGGGGGACATATTTGTAACTTAGGCTATCTCCTTTATAAGGAATAACCTCTGAAACAAAAGATTAATACCAGTTACGGCTTAAAAAAAATAAATAAATAAATAAATAAATAAATAAAAATACAAACTAACTTCTGTTTTGTGTCTGAATCCCTATTAGTGCTTTCATGGAGTGAGTTCTTGTTACTCCAGTACCATATTTTTTCACCTCTCTAATTCCCTTAAGCTTTTTTTTAATTGTACTGTTTAGTAGTATTTGGTTTTTATGAAAGGCAGCTATTGTGTACGTACATTACTTAATTGGTTATCTCCCTTGATGGAAATTATGTTTAAAGACCAACCAAACCAAAAATAAGCCTCTTCTAATAATCTGGGGTGGTAATTGCATAACTTTCTTAATAAGAGTAGCAGTAATCAAATTAGGATTTGGCAGGATGATTATTTTGAGATTGGCTATCATTAATCTGCAAAAAGAAGCTTACTCTCTTTGTTTGTTTCTATAATTATGTGCATAGTAAATTAAATAAGAGAAAAGTAATGCTGTGATATCTGTAAGCAAGTACAGCAAATGGATTACTTATTAAGTTAAATACAGATGGATGAGTTCATTCATCTGATTCATTTAAGGTCCATGGACTTAATTTTAAGGTAGAGTAATCAGAAGGTTATAAAACAGGATGAATAACTGATTTAGCATTCACTATGTAACTAATGGTGTCATCTTTGACATTTGCATTATGAATAGACTCTAGTCACTGGATGAAATAAACAAGTCTGGTGACACAGCTGTTTCTGTAGTAATATCTTTTTTTAGCCTTAAACTGTAAGAAAAATTAAAGAATTTTAAGCATGCATGTGTTTGTTTTGTCAGGTTAATCTCCTGTGAGCTTAAGCAGTAAAGACAACAGAGAGCCTTTGTTTTAGATAGTATCATTGCTAAGAATCAATCCTTGTTCCAGGTAGCCTGTAAAGAATTTTCTTCTATATATTTTAAAAAAAAAGTTAATTGCCCTATACGTGTGTGGTTTTGAGAAAATAATTCATGCACTTTATGTATAAAGCAAAATTCATGAGAGGCAGTATTTTAATTTAGTAATATTGTATGCCTTTTTTATTTAAATAATAGGCAGCTTTTAGGTGGTTTTTTGTAATCCTTTTTTATTTGATGGTCTTGCTTTTTTGTCAGTTTGTGGTCAAACACTTTTGTGATTGCCAATTGTTGTTAAAAAAAAAGTCCAACAGCAAAAAATATCAATTCTTTTATTAATTTTTTTTTTTTGCAATTGAGATAATATTTATTTTTTGTTGTTAGACTGTCCTTCTTTTAAAACCCCTTTTGTTTTTATCCTGTGTACAATTTGTTACATTTCCCTTCATTGTATTTCTAAAAGCCTCAACAATTTTGATGTCTCCTGCCAGATAAGTTCTGTCTACACTTGTATCATGAATTTACTGTTGGTTCTGACAGTTTACCATGAAATTGAGATCTGAGTTAATCTTTACAAATTTAATTCACTGCATTATCCTGCTTACCTGATTTCTTTAGCTGAACATTTTTTGATATAGCATAGTATGTGTAAAGATAACAGAATTGTATAGTTCTGTATATATTTCTGGTACATGCCAAGTTTTTGTTTAATTTTTTTGGTAGGGTTAAAGAACCTTTTTGCAGTAAATTTGATTGGTCTTCGTTTAATGATGCGTACTTCTCATAACTCATTATGCTCTAAATAAATATCTTCACATAGTGAATTGTCATGTTAAGTTATCAGAATGAGGCTAGAAGCCATTGTGCATTACTTTATTTTTGTATACTGCTGCTTATAAGGAAGACAAATCTGGTGAGGGGGTGTACTTCTGTGGTTGTCTATTAGGAAGTGTTGCTAATTCTGTGCCTGCCACAAGAGGTTTGGTACTTCCAACTTTGTCAGGATTGTTTACTTATATTTGTCAGTTATTCTTTCAGATGTATCTACTGTATAGTAATGCTATAAACAAAAACCTGAAATTGCTATTAGAATATTTGAGCAATATTAATTGATTAGTGGTCAGTCATTTTGTTAATATTTGACATTAAATTAATTTTAAAAAAGAAAAACATTGGAAAAAAACATGTATTGTTGACAAAGGACATGTCTGTGAATAAAGAGAACTATTATCTTCACCATATATTTTGGCATATAAGTCAATATTTTCCCCTCAGAAATCCAGACTTTGGCTTATACTCCAAATCAACTTATCTATGGATAGAGTTATTGAAATTGCTTTTATGAAAAATTTTAAAAAACAACAAAGTCTGTTATTTTATAAAATAAACCGTAAAATTGTTCATTTGAAACAGACAGCAGAAATTACTGCCCAAAATGTTTGCCATTTGGGTAGGCAATTCACCATTAATGTGCTCACTGAAATATGTGAAATTATCCAATCAATCACAAATGCATGTTCACCAATTAGGTTTTTCTATCCTTTTTTCAACTCTAATTACAGTATATGAATAAATAGCCCCCAACAAATCCTCTGCCTCACCTCACAGTGCTCATAATAAAGTCACGCAGAGCAGTTTTAAGCTAGAAGTTGTTAAGTTTGATGAAGAAAATGGTGGTAATATACAGTGTCAGCAAGAAATGTTGTTAGGGACTGATGTTAAGCAAAGGATACATTGTGAACTATGAAGAAAACCAAGACAAATCGCAGCTGCAAAGCTAGGACCAACGCTGAAGTTGGAGGAGTATATGGTAATCCAATGTGCCTCATGTTTTGGATTTAGTACTGTAAAACAGACTAAAGGCCAAATAAATTGCAACTAATGACCACTGTCTCTGCATTTCTTTACAGTTCTCTGTTTTTTCATTTGCTGGTGTAGTGTTCACCATGGTGGTTTGTTGAGGATGTGTACCATATTATTTAATCAGAGAACAGCTGAGCGTATTGACCTCTATGTTGGTTAAGATGTGAAAAAAAAAAACAAAAAACGTGAACCCCAAATGTTGGACAACGTTAAATTGATCTGAAGATCAACTTGTATTAAAAATGAGATTATGAGTTGAATTTATGAATTTGAGTGTGCTATAATGTCTCAAAATCAAATAAAAGTGTTGAAGATAGATCAAACTGACAGGTTTGGGTTTTTAAGATAGATAGTTCAATAGCACAAATGACATGGGATTGCCTAATGATCATCACAGATGTCATGCAGTGACTAAAAATAGACACCTGGCTTTTGATACCAGAGCTTCTGATACTGTTTGCAGTTTGTTTCAGATATCTCTTCATGATTACAGATATGTTAAAAAACAATTTAAATACCCCATTTATCCAGAAGATTGTCCCACAAAGTAGTTAAATTATATACACAAAAGGCTCATTAATATTTATGAGGCTGGAAACACCATAGACCTATGCAATGCAAGAGGATTATGAAGGATTTGACACATTATTCTGACTGGTTGAAAGTTTGGCTAACTACCATGGCTGATCTAGCCTTGTCTTATACTCAAAATCATCTTTAGCCAATTCGTCTTATTCTCCAAAAAATGCAGAACTGTGAAAATTTACTTTTAATTTTTGTTCTGTTTTGTTATGAGGCATTGAAGTTACTATCAGTGTCTATTCAGTAATGACTGTTTAGAATTTCTTTACCTTTTGACTGAACTGTTGACTTTGTAAAATACTTTCTTTTTTTAGAATCTCCAATTGTTTATCAGAGCAGTTAGATATAGGATGGATATCCTCTAAAAATGTAAGATTGACACTGATAAAGTTGGATGGGTTAGTTCTCAAAGACTGTTTGTCTGTTACAGTATGTGACATGGCAGTGGAGATAGTATATAAAATAAGGGCTATGTGGAATGACACAAAAAATAACTTTTTCTTTTTTGTTTGCTTTAAGAACTACAAACAAAAATTGATGAGCTGAAATTGTAGGGTGTGACCAAGTTGCATGCAAATTTGGTGTAATTGGGGGCTTATGGAAAGAGAATATTCAGAAACATTTTGGATACAGATACATTACTGTATTATTCAGAGATAAAGTACTAAGCTTTAAATCATCATATACAATCAAATTTCTTTGTAACAGTCAATTTGCTTACCACCAGTGATTTTTTAGATACAAATTTCCACTACACTGTCTCTCTTACTAATGTATTTTATTTTAGCGTTATGACTCAAGGGCTTCACACATCTCATATGTAAACGTTTGACTATACGAGGTGTAGTCCAAAAGTATCCGACTTTGAATTTGTTTGAACAAAATAATAATGCGTGAGCAAAATCCGCATGGGTATTAGGTGGCCACGTCCTTCCTGAGCATGCGCAAAAATTTTCATGTCTGTAGGTGGCGCCAGTCGCCCGCAGTGACGCGTTGAGTACAGGCGTGAAGAGTGTGCTGTGCAATTTTTCTTTTTAAGTCAAGATGACCGAGTGCATTGAGCAAAGATACTGTATCAAATTCTGCCAAAAACTTGGTGATATGCAAGCCCAGACTATTGAGAAGATTCAGAAGGCCTTTGGAGATGATGCTATGGGAAAAACACAAAGGAGTGGTACAACCGGTTCAAAGATGGCCGCACCTCAGTGGACAGTGAGCCACGTTGTGGCAGACCATCGACTAGCAGAAACGACGAAATGATTGCAAAGGTTCGAGGAATGGTCTATGAAGACCGACGTGTGACTATTGAGGAGATTGTTGCCGAAGTTGGAATCAGCCATGGGTCAGTTCGTGAAGCTGTGAGGCGAAAACGACCCAACCTGTGGGCAGCAAAGAACTGGCAACTCCTCCATGACAATGCACCCGTTCATTCCGCCCACGTCCAAGCATTCCTTGCCAAGCATAACACACCACTTGTTCGTCAGGCTTCCTACTCACCAGACTTCGCTCCGTGTGACTTTTGGCTATTCGCAAAGCTCAAAAAAACACTCAAAGGGAGAAGATTTGAGTCAACAGAGGACATTAAGTAAAATTCGACGGCACAGCTCTACAGCATCCCAAAAAGTGACTTCCAGAAATGTTTCCAGCAGTGGCAGGAATGCTGGCAGAAGTGTGTAGACTCCCAAGGTGAATACTTTGAAGGAGACTAAATCAAAATGGTGAGTTTTTTAATATTACTTGTTTTTTTGGCCAAAGGTCGGATACTTTTTGACTACACCTTGTATTTATTCATTTTATTAACCCGATCTGTTCGTTGAGTTTTTGAGAGATTAATCCAAAAACAACAAAGATGACTATAAACCTTTGTAATTAATGGCTTTGATAGTGCAGTACTACTGTATCACTTTAGTCGTGGCCTAACCCTTAAAAAGTTTCAGCCAGCTTGTTATGGGTTCCCATTTTGTTCTTTGACAGCCTCTCGTCAGTACTTGGATTCCCCTGCATTATTCTCTCTCTCAAAAAGATTCCACCTGTGAAATCATACAATTTGAAGGAGGGGAAATGTTGGTCTGCTGCTGATGAAATTAAAGATATTTGACTGACTGACGCATCAGAATGCCATGGTTTTCATTTACCTCATTGCTATGCTGATCATCCAAGTTTCCTCAGGTGTTTATTTCATAGATCCAAACAGTATTGGTGCTAACTAACATGGTGATAATTGCTCATGTACATAGATTAAATAATTAGAAAGGTTCATTTCTTACATTTTTTAATATTTCTGATAATAATTAATTGCTACTGCTTTTAAATTATTAATATAGATGAATGTATGTGTGTGTATATATTTTATTTTATTTCTGCACTGCTTATTGAAGGATGCAGTGTGAACCTACAACCTACTTTCTGGTTGGTTAGTTCAGTGTTGTGCAAGCACTTCAGATCCTCTCAGCTGCTTCCTGAGTTTTTACATTTATCTAGGGAGATGAAAAGATCAGGACTGTTTCCCCAGCCCAGGTACCCTACTTGTTCTTACTGTGTTTGAACAGCTACCTGTTCTTCAGCAAGAGTGTGTGATAGAGGGTGTGCTGTGTTTATTCAGCCAACACCTACATACCTGACATTGATAAAGGGTACTTTCCACCCAGGCTAGCTTGGAATGACAAAACCACTCTAGAAACTGGCCCCCAACTGATAACAGGCACACATGCCAGGCAACACTCAGCTGAATTCTGATAGAGTTGTGTACACACAGGCACTTGAACAGTCTGGGTAGACTAATTCTGCTTATGGTGTGTTGTAATTGAGTTTGGATGATAGCCACATGATTAGGGGGGAATTATTTGATCAAGTGAAAATAGATGCTAGTGTTGGATATAAATCATGTTGAAGGAAACCTTCCATTTGTTTGAGGAGGTGTTCTTGGACCTAGGGTTAGCTGTGTGGGAGAGTTTTTCTTTTTTTTCAAGGAGGCTTATGAAAATGGTCATTGAACAGATTTATGCTTATTTTCACCTTCAGGTTATGCAGTTTATCTTGAAATTGCCAGTCTGGGGGTAGTCTGCTTAGCTTGGTTCAAGTGTTGGTGGTCTTGTTTACTGTTTTTGGCAAGAAATTTTTCACAAGACTCCAGAATTTGTCGAATCATCTGTTGTGTTTGGGTGGGTGGGGCTGTTTAGTATCGAAATGAGAGTTGAAGGAAAGAAACAAATTACTGAAAAACCTTAAAAGTATTTTTTTTATGATGTAGATGTTTGTTTGTAGAAATATTTTTTAGTTGGAATGGAATGGTAATATCTTAGTTTCCCTACCATAAAAAGAAAATGACACTCGCAGATTATTTAAAACAACTTTTCAACAAGCTCCATAAACAGTGAGTAAATATAATGCTGTGTTAAAACACCGAAACCAGACAAATCTGGAAAATCAAAAAGTATTTTTTGCATACATTTTGTTTTTAACCTACAAATCGTCATTACACTTGAGTGTGGTATTTAATTTAGGCATTTCCCCTGAAAATAGCTTCAAAATCTCTTCGTTTGCATTTATGTTGTAAAACATCTTACCTTTACAACTTTTTTTTTTTAAAATACTTGTCTCTCTCGTTGCCCAATTCTTATAAAAAGAAGGAAATTATACGCCTCTATATCCTACTGTGATGTACCTTTTCTTTGAAAACCAAAAGGCTGGGAGATAGATAAGAGGAGAAAAAGTTGTTTGAGCTGATGCACTCTGTATTTGTTGAAGACTCAGAATATTTTCTCCGATAGCTTTGTCATTGTTTCCATATAATGCTTGTGCAAAATGAAAAAGAAAAAGATGTCAACTTGCTGAAAGTAACAGCAGATCAAATGTCTATGAGGAACATTGACCAAAGTTGAATAGCACAGCAGTTTTATGCCAAGTGAAGGCAAGCTTATTGGTAATTAGCAAGGGTACTAGCACACTTTTGCATACTTGCCAACTTTTAAAACTCCTTATGGGGGAGATTTTGCACGACTCGCAGAAAATCAAGCAATTTACAAGCAAAACTGGTTTTAAAAGCCCATCCATTTGCAAATGCCCATGCATTGTTTGATTTTATCATTTGTTTTCAATTCTGCAGGTCTCAAGATATCATATTTTCATTTTTGTAAATTTCAGACTTAATCTTAACACAATGTTGTTGTTTTACTTCCAGAAAACAGGGTTGAGGCACCAAATGTACATGTATCTATATATATTTATAATACCAGCGAAGGAGTAATTTCTTTGGCTGGCCTTTTATGGTTTTACTCGTACTTAGTTCTAATATGCATTTGTTTTCATTTCTGAAGACCTCATACGTCATCTTGAAAATCTTGTTTTCAGTTGCTAAATAGGTTGTCAAATCTGCTATGTTGATTGGAAATATTAAGTGAACAAGTAAAAAAGTTATATCAAATTTTATTGTATTGACAGACTATTTAATAAACTATATCAGTACATTTCAATCACAAATACAGAGCATCTTTAAAAATGATTTACTGTAACAATCACAAATGAAAATGAAAATAGCGCACACACAATCTGGAATAACACAATAAGAAACATAAGAATTTAAAATTTGGACAGGGGTTCCCCTAGCCTAGACATTTTAAAAAATTTTAATTTAAATAAAAACAACAAACTTAATTATGGATACAACACAATCGGTTGGAGAATTAAAGCATTTCATAAACGTCAAGTGTAAAATAAAATAGGCCAACCTTGCAAAATACATCTGTTTTCTAAGTACATTTGGGCGTCCAAGGAAATTCTGTTTCCCAAGACGTCTGGAAAGTGCACTCGTAGCATTTTCTCGCAGCCTTAGTTGCCAAACAAACCATTTTGAGTAATCACATGAACATTCATGAGCTTGGTTTAAAATGATAAATATTGATTAGTTGTCTTATTTGTATAATCTGTTTCCATTGGCCAAGAAGAAAGTGAAGCACGATTTCCAGTATGAATCATGCTTACTCAATTGGTTTTGCCTTAGAGAGCAAACGATTGGCTGACGATTACCGAGAAATGTCGATTGTATGAAAAAGTTAATTATAGTTACGCAGAACAGTAAACTTCCAGAAAAAAAATCAGTGTACATGCCTAAAATTGGTAGAAATTACCAATTTTTAAAACCCAATTGGTAGATCAGGTCGAAGGTCCAAACCTGGGAGACTCCTGCCCATATCAGGAGAGTTGGCAATTCTGCTTTTGATGCATTATAAACAACAAAAAAGTAGATTATTTTTAAGAATTAAACAAACAGTATCTATTGCAATATTTAATGTGATATCAGCTCATGAAAAAATGATTTAAAAATCTAAAAAAAAAAAAAACATCTGTTTCAAGAATTATTAACTGTATGTCATTTTTCTTATGCATTACAAAATCGTATGCATTTATATATGTTAATGGCATATTTGGACATATAGCTTCTCTGATGGCAGATGACGTCTAAGCATTGATTCCACAAGCTGCAAATATACAAATTTAATTCAGCAGCCAGTTTCAAGACCAACGGTTTTGATTTCATCTAAATGAGTAAACATCATGGAAGTTTTAGAGTAAGAAAAAACAAAATTCTGGTCAACTTAAATGCAGAACTGTTTGAAACAATATCCTGTGTTAATTATCTTGTTTTCTGGTTTACTTGCATATATAATATTCTTCGTATTTGAATTGAAGGAAAGTCAGAAGACCTCACTAAAAGACAATTTAGACTTTCCCTCAGTGAAGTGCTAATCCACCACTTATAGAGCTTTGGGATGGAGTACTCAAGAAGAATAAATGGCTTGTAAGGACTGCTGGGTCTTTGGCGAGTACTCCAAATATGTTGATGCCAGCTGGTAGTAAACCTGCAATGAACTCACATAATGCCTATCAAAAAATTCCCAAAGAAGGAAAATAGTTTTCTTGAAATTTAACTTTAAAAAAATACTAAAGCTGGTTTTTTTTTTCTTCTTATGTACGATCATCATATTTTGATGCTCTTAAATATACATTATGGAGATTTGTAGTTAACTTCTTAAAATAGTTACCATAATCGTACAACCTTTGGTATTACTTGGATATAAGGCTAATAATGGAAGGGCTTTTCTCATTTTTCCTCTTTCATTTTGTAGCAAGATTTTTGTATATTGTAGGATTTCCTACCAGACACTAAAGCTCAAGGAATCTGTTGTGCAAACAACAAGAGAGATAATTTATATTGAACTATGGAACTAGGGTGTTAACATTTATTTGTAATATTCAGGAAGTTTAGGATTGCCTTCAAGGGGGACATAGGACCAGTGTTGTTTTTTCTCTTGCCTTAGGTGAGAACTGTCTGTTTGAAAGGAAAACAAAAGGTTTGTTTTCACAGGTTTGTGTTTGTGGAGATTGTGAGACTGACATATTTGTGCCAAGAGAACACACAGTAGTGACTACGTTAGTGGCTTTGATTATATAGGTACAGAACACAGAGTGGCAGGGAAACAAACAGAGCCATAACAAATAAAGTAAGGGTGTGAAATTTGGCTGCAAATAACATAGCCAACAAATAATGCTTGCCTGCCAATATTTACTAATATTAAAGAAGAAGAAGAAAAAAAAAAAAGAAGCGCTGCCTTATTTGAATATTTATTCAAGAATGGAAACATTGAAATACCAGCTCTTACAATCAAAGATGTTGAGTTCTCTGAATAATACTCACGACACATTTAACCTTGCCGTTTACATTTTTTTTTGGAAACTGATATTTTACATCAACAGGAAAATTTCAAAGTTTCGATGAGTTGAAAATTTATCTGGACAAATACATGCCATCCGTTACTCATCCAGAAAGATGAGTGTCTTTGAATTTATTTTCTTTTCATCTGGAAACTCTGAGATCTGCAGAATATTATCAAAGGAAGTTAAGTCTAATGCCAAAGGAATTAAGATATTGATTATGCTGAAATAGGCTATTGTCAGTGCAGTGGTCTCTAAAAGCTTGCTAGATCTCACAAATTCTAAGTTTTCATCATTGTGCCACAGCAAATATTGAGTGTGGGAGAAAGTGCAACTGTTGAAGATCATTTTCCAGAACCAGCTATTAACCCAACTGTTTTCTCAAAAGCAAATGGGAGGTTCTTCTCCACGTGAATCAATAGCCATGGCTCATAAACTCTTCTCAGGTGTGTGCTGGAGTGGAGATGACGACAGAACAAAGGCTCAGCTAATGGCAGGGATGGGTCAGCCGTGGCTACATCAATACCTATAGAAGCACCGGTGCAAGAGAAACCAGGTCCTTAATATGCTTAGCTGGATTAACAACATTTCAAGACAAATAGCAAACATCAGCAGCTAGAAACAATGCTTCCATCCTGCAGAGTTTAGCTTAACAAAGATCAGTGAAAAGTATGCTGATACAGCCTGTTGATATATATTGAAATGCTTGTGCAGTTCTATTTATGCGTACATAATTAGTTTATTTTAGGTAAAACTTAAATTTTAAATGTATAGGAGCAGGTGATGCCTGACTTAAACAGCGGATTTGTCACATCTGAATACTAATGTGAAAAATTTATAGCTGATACACAATATTTGTGAATTCTTGAAAAACTTTTATTTACAAAATGTTCAGTGTTAATTAAAAACTTAGACAATTTATTTTAGTTGATGTATTAAATTTGGTAATAAGAAGACCCCCCCAATTTCAGTTGAGCTATGACTAACTGAACACATGGTTTCACAGGTACACTGGTAGCATTTATCTATGTTAATCCTGTGTTTAACTCATTCTGAAGTTGAACCAACCATGACTGTTAGATGCCTTCCTTATTTTTTTATGGATTGAAAGATTCAATTTCAGTACCATAATTATTCATTTGCTGTCAAAATATATCTAAAAAAAACTTCTTTTAATTAATTGATAAGCGGATGATGATTATTTATTTAATTTTAAGTTTTTAGTAAGGCAGGCAAGTACTGAACTCATGATAAATATGAAACAGGTGTGCTATTCAAATGGGCAATTATTCTTGTAAATAGTATTCTAAAAGCTCATTAGTAAACCAGTGAATATAGGCTTATGTTTATGTGGCTTGATTTGTTCCTTTTATGTAATGTGTTTAGAAAAGAAAGTTTACCCTTTTTTTTACCTCAGTTAGTATTGGCATGTTGTTGATCAACTATGAACATTTGTAGTTTTGATGTCTGGTAATAATGCAGTGACTTTATCGCAGGAGGGGCATCAGCCAGTGTAAAGGAGTAGTGAGATTGCATGTGAAGAACAGCTTCATTGTAGGCACAGTCTTAATGTTGAGAGAATCAAATTTGAAAGAAGAACATAGAGACTACATACAGTTAGCAGCCCCAGGTAGTGTTGCTAAGTTATAGTTGTGCTATATTCAAGAGAAGATTGGTTCATCATATAACATTAAAACTCTAAAAATTTTGTTTTGATAGTTCTACCATTTCATAAAATTTAAAACTGTTTACTGGCATATTCATTTATAGATCTGCTTGAGCATGTCTGTAGGAAATTATCATTAAGAATTAGACAAAGGGGTAACCAACTTTCTTTTTTTTTTGTGACCATCAAGTCGGTGGTTAGGTGTAAATGGTATAAAGATGGATTCAGAATGATGCTGTCATTTTTTTAAAATATAATTAATACATTTGGAGTTGTTGTTGTTGTTGGAAAATTGACTATCTCACAAAATTTGACATTATCAGATGTGTCACACTTCAGAAATATGTTTCCTTTTGATTTAATATATCATTACCAGACTTCGTATCAGAACACACAATGGTTATAGATTTGTTTTTGGAGAGATTGCACAATTAATCCCTTCCCAGTACGGGGAATTTGTGACATTTTTTCCTGCAATGTCGAAAGCACTGCACAGAGAAAATAATTTTGTGATATTCAAGTCAGGATTTACCGAAGGAACCTTCTCCTTGCTGCTGTTTTGGAAGATTAGCATTTAAAGTAAAATGGACACAATTTAAAATTTAGCTAACTCAAAAAAAAAAAAAAAACAAATTAAAATAACTGAGCTTGGAAAAAAAAAAATAAAAAATGTAAAACAAAATAGATTATCTCATTTTGTCAGTAGTGTACAGGCTTGTGAATCTGTCATTTAAAGTGTTTACTTTTCAGGTCCATGAAGACCATTTTTCTGAGACCACTGTACATCTGATGAGAAAATCTTTTCCAATTACCTCAGAATGCACAAATTGGATTTTAAAAAAAAAAATATCAGCTCTGACTCTAACCCCTCCCTCCACTCTTCTGATTTTAAGAAAGAATTTTGGAATAACAATAACTGGAAGAAACATTATTTTCCGATTGCTTTTATTATTCGGGTGGTGATAGATGCCAGTATTTTTCAGTTGGTTTTAGTATTAATGTTGCGTTTTCAGTGATCCACTGAATGGGTTGAAGTAGGAATTAAACAACTGTTTAAAGAAGAGATATCTATCTGGAGATGACAAATAATCATTCAGAAAATTGTAATTGTTTAAAAAAAATTTTTTTTTTTTTCGCTGTTTACTGCCCATTTTAAGAATATGTATTTTGTGATTTTCCATAAGGTAAGATCAGAAAGTTGTTGGTTGTTTCCTAAAACAAAAGCGATTGTTTGGGCATTACCTAGCATTTTAGTAGTAACTAATGAACCCATGTTTCTGCAACTACTATTAACATTCATCCCTTTGTAATCAAAGATGGCTGTTCATGAATTACATGCTAACACCTGAGTGTAATTAGTTTAGCAAGCACGGTTATCTGTTGTCAGAGAATATCCAAGATCAGACAACTTAACATCAACATTCCACAAGTAGCCAGGAAACCCTATCAGAACACACTCATTTTTTTTTTCAGATGTAGGTGTTGCTTAGAGAGAACTTGCATGGCTAGCTGGTAAAGAAGCGAGACAAACCATGCCATAGTGGTGCACTAAACCAAGCTGGTCTTGACCAAGATTCAAAATTGGGCCCTCTCTCTCACCTATCACTTCAATGGTCTAACCACTGGGCCATTGGCTGCCCCTTTTGCAACTAAATCTTTATGATGACAACAGGGAAAGATTGCTGAAATCTAAAGTTCATTAGTTCAGTCATTACTACTAAGACAATAGCAAATGGCTAAAGTGATCCTTTACTGTCTTGTTATAAGGTTATTAACATATCATGTGTTGCACGTTATAACAGCTTTAATTTTTGGGGAGGGGAGAAATGTTTTACTCTAAAAGACAGTATAAAATTGGTTAAAATTTCACGTGCTTGCATACTTTTCATTTCATCTAATTTTTCTCCCTACCTTTGTTCTAAGGGTAGGTGAACTTCTTACATAGAGGGCAAGGTTGTTTTTTTTTTGTTTTTTTTTCATTCTAAAACAAATTCCTCTTTCACATCTTCCAAATTCAGAGCTTTGTACTGTCATTCAATTTTCTTTTCTTTTTTTTTATTTGGTAATTCATTTTTTTTTTTTTTTTAAATTTTCTTGATTGTGTTGATTAAGCAAAGGCTTTAAAACAGCAAACAAACAAAAATCCACAAGAATTGGGTGGTGCTGGGAAAGGATTCATTTCACCCTTGTTTTTTTTTTTTTTAAATAAAGGTTGATGGAGGCCATAATAATCTCACATTGACAACTGGCCAATATTGCCCTGGCCATAAAACCAGCGGATAATGGAAACCATCCGGACTTTTCCTTGTAATTTGCACACACGTCTCCTCTCCATTTTTTGCTGCAGGTTAAATAAGGGAGGGGGGGAATAAGAATCCACTTAATCAGGTTTCTAGGCACTGGCTCGCCTGATGGGTATTAGTCCTAGTTTAGTTTGCAGAGTTATTTTCCGGGAAGACTACAATGTCAGGTGCAGGAAGAGCAGTCTTTATAGCTGGAGTTAATTCTGTTAATTTCCCATGGTGAGTCTGGGAACGCCTTGTACCTTGGAAAGTTTTAGCGTGTTCCGTTGGTGATTATGGGCTGTAAAATGGAAGCTCATAATTTTGTGTGTCATGTGCCACATAAATATCTGGCAAACAGTAGATTGTTTTCATTTGTTTGAGACGAGGTTCTGTAACGAAACGAAACAAAAACAGTGTCATCTAGCTGAATTATTTGGCATGTGGTAGAGTTGGAATTTTGGTCAGGCTGCATCATCTCGCGAAAGCAAATTATTGGGACATTAAGGTTTGGGTTTTTTTTTTTTTAAATAATGTTTATGGGCTCTGCACGAAAGATCTGAGAATCCTGGATTGGTGCTAGAAGATTAAGTTGGTGGAATTATTTTTCATGTGCAGAAACCTGGTGGGTTGATGTAAGTTAATTAAAAAAATACTTTGCTTTTGGAAAACTGGTATACACACCTTGTAATTATCAATAAATATAAGACTAACAACACAATATTCCAATTTTAAATGTTTGTTTTAATGTTTTTTTTTTTTTTTTTTGGATATACATTACTCAGATTTTGGATGAAGGCTAATTTTAACATTTAAAATATGTTGAAAGAAAGTAAACGAAACATTTGGCATTTTCCGTTACCTTAGTATCAGTAGTGACAGAAATGATTAAAGGACAACATTTTATTGATCTTTTCCTGTTGCCATCATCGGGGCCTAGTCTTGAGGAGAACTATTTTGTTGCGAAATGGGGGGTGTTTTCAGTAACTTTCCTTTACTATACAAGTGGCTTCAGCTGGTCCTGAACCCTTGACCTGTTAGCTGCTGACCTTATCAAAACTGACCAACCAGCAGGTTGTGTATTTAAAACTAACTCATAACCCTCCCCCCCTCAAAAAAAAAAAATGAGTAAGTTATTTCTCCTTGGTAGTTTCAGTTATTAAGCTGGCTGAAATGATTTTTGTTTAGACCTTTATTCTGTATCTTACTGGTTGCTGTTAAACTCTTTGTCCACTGTATCTCTGTTATAGCTATATCCATTCTTCCTTGTTTACAGACCATGTGCCCGAGGGCTATTCATTCAAGTCTCTATCAACTCCAGTAATCAAAAATGGTATGACAGCGATGGTTATAAAAGTAGCGGTAAAAGGGTAGCTAACTTTTTTTCTGCATGTCCTGGGGAGTTTGTGTTTTAGTAGTACTTTTTAAATTACCGGTGTTGAGTGCAACCATTCACCAAGTGGTACTAATGTAAATTTAGTTGTCGCTCTTTATCTTCCTGTTAAATTCAGCCACTCTTTTTGGTCTGTTTTCTTAACAGTGGCAGCAGAGTCTGAAATATTGCTCTTTGGGGTAGGAGGGACCATAAACCTACTGTGTATAAGTTTAGCCCAGAAAATTAACAATAGAAATCTAATATCTGAGACATACTGAATTGGTTGAATTCCATTCCATAGCATAAGTAAAAAAAAAAGATTGTTTTCATGGCAATGTCTTGCAAGAAAAGACGCTGCAATGGATAATTTATTGATTCTGTTGTTCACTGAACTGTAGTGCCCGTGATAGTTAGGTGGTCTGTATTAGGTTTTTGGATCTGTGACAAAATCATCATGCAAGTTGGCA
The DNA here is from genome assembly GCA_018389105.1 of Nautilus pompilius. Classification (NCBI taxonomy): domain Eukaryota; kingdom Metazoa; phylum Mollusca; class Cephalopoda; order Nautilida; family Nautilidae; genus Nautilus; species Nautilus pompilius. Next base: position 1,084,296 of record JACATO010000320.1, read on the forward strand.
GATTGTTGCTGAAGATTCGCCACAGTTCTCTGAACTAGTAGCTATCACTAGCTACCGTAGACACTAAATACCTCATTAAGTGCAATGAAATGACCAAGTTAGCATAAACCATATGGATTAAGTGTGGCCCTAAAGCGTGATTTCATTAGCTTGTTGCAGGATATAACTTCTCATAGCATGGCCACTACACACACACACACACACATCTCTGAAAGGTGGCTAATAAAAATGGAATATTGCATTAATCAGCAGTATTTCTTAAAAATTTATTCAAAAGTTCTTGAAAATTTTGTTTAATCATTTTCCATTTAAAAAAAAAGAAGAAAATCTTTTGATCATTTTAATAATAATCTAGAAATTTTTTTGAACAGTTTTTGAGTGTTGAATTGTTTTGTCTATTGGTCTAAAGTTTAGAACTGTTAAGTACTAATTTTGTTTATATATTAGATGGAGCATCAATCATGAATAAGAAATTGTCACTAGGTAATTGTAATCATTCTGATCTGACTATAAACATTGAAATAGGAAACAGTTTCCAGGTTAATAAATTTGTTAGCTATGGAGAATAATTATCCAATAATAGGCTGAGGGAGATGTATATATATAATGGCTAGGTTGTCTTATACAGATCTCTCCAGTGTAGATAATTGGAAATCAAGCTTATGCCCCCAGTTGCAACAGTCCATAAGCTTAACTACTGGGTCACTGCTAAGCTACCCATGGCCATTTTTTAGCATTTACTCATAGTTTTGAGATAATAAATATCATATATATTCTGGACTCTGCTAGCAGAGGAAATTTAATTTAATTTTAAAAGAACAGTTATTTCTTGCAAAAGTAGATTAAACTGCTAAATGGCAAGTTAAAATTAGATATGTTTTTTTTAAAAAAAACATTGAAGTTTAAAATCAATATTTTTCTCATATCTTCACTGTAACGATGACCTGAATATACCAGTTGAACATGTTAGGATAAGAAAGGTACACTACCATAATGATTCTTAGGACCAACTGCTCATTTTCGTTCTTCAACAGTCAGCTGCTTGGCTTTTCCTGCCAAAGTCAGAAGTGCTATGTCCTGACACAGGATTGGCAATGCTTCCTAATGGATAACTATTACACTATGGTCTTTCACCAAGGCTATCTCCCATGTAGCCACTAATGTACAATACAACAGCATTCACAAGATCAACAGTAATTAAAACAAATCTAAACCTGGTCGAGTAACAGTACTAGGTTAAAAAAAAAAAAAAAATTTTTTTTTTCCAGGGCTCTTAAAAGAAAAGTCTTGGCATCTTTGTAAACCACTGATTATTTAGCATAATTTATTCATGAAAAACTCTGGTTTATTGTGCAAGAAGAAAATAGCTCATGTTAAAGCCACCATTAAAGAGGATGAAAAGTTTGATCTTATGACACAATGCCCAGCAGTTACTTTAATAGTACATAGGAATTTATTAAGATTTCTAGTTCAGCTGGATTAATGGAATCAATAGAAGAAAAGAGAGGAAAAAAAAAACCAAAACAGAAGAGATCTCACATTTGTTTTCAGTAAGAACATAAATTTATTCATAAGTGGTTTGCATGTATTTGTTATGAATAAAGGGACACTTGTTAAATGGATATCAGTTGATAATTTTGGAAGACATCATCTTAGATTGAAAATATTACTGGTAGGACACTTCAGAGTTTTGTTTTGGTTTCTAATAACTTTCTTTTTTTAAAAGTGTAAATGATAGTGATAAGGTTTTCGAGGTAAATCTAATAATAAAGATATTGCAGATAGCATCAGTAAATGTCACGAGTTATTACAATGGATTTAATGATAGGATTAACCAACCCAGCAAAGGAGTTAGAACAAGAAGAAAGAAACATTGACACATCATCCAAGTATAAAACCTGGGTCTAACTTTGTTTTGAATGTGTTTTTAGGGAGCAGATTACTTAAACTAGAAAAACAAACAAGCACCAAATCAATGGAAAGGGTCCACCATAAATTCTCTAGGATTTAAGCATAGAGATTATTCAAAAAAGTTTTTTTGAAAAAAAAAAATTACCAAAGATTTCTTTGTTTTCTTCTTTGATATTTGGAAGGAGATTTAATAATAATCGTGTGCAGCTGTCAGTGGGCGTTGAAGATGAAACCATGTGACATGCTGAAGAACGTGCCCTGGAATGTAGTGATCACCACACAATCAGAAAGAGGTATAGACAGGCCATCGAAATACAAGGTTATTGCCTCTAACAAGGTGATTGGAAATACCAAAACTACTAACTGTTCAAGCAGTCTGATGAGCCATGTTAAACCTTACTGAAAACCATGTGAAAATAAATAAGAGAGAGAAAAAGAAAAATATAGATGGAAATAGCGGTGCGGTTTAAGCCATTAATGAAGCCTGTTGGGAGATGTGGGCTTTGTGAAGATGAGCATTGAAAAGTGAAGGGTGTGTTTGCAAACAGGAAGCTGTCGATAAAGTAAAACTTGAGAAACTGATGGAAATTATGACAATTGCGAAAAAATGGAAAATAATCTTTATGACAACCTAGAAACCATCACCTTCAGTTAGAATAGAATCGGAGACAATATGCCATTATTAAAGAGGAGTCAGATAATGTTATTTCCTTTCACCTTCCCTATCCGGTGTTAAATTGGAAATGATAAGCAGTAACATTGAAGACAATGCAAGTGGATTAATTGGAAGAACCATTAGTAATTTAAGATATGCAATGAGCAAATGATGAAAATTAGCATTAAGACATGGTGACTACACTGCACTGCTATATTAATTTTGCCACTGCCATAAATGTATTTAATTGAAATTTACATATTTACCTTGTGATTATGTTTGTATTGGACATCTAGTGGGCAGAACAAGCATTATTATCACCATGGTGAAAAAGGAAAAAAAGGTGGATTCCATGATATTTCTCTGTTTAACTAAGGTGGAGTTATGGGCCATTCAGAGCATGGTCAATCAACAAATGGTGGCCAAAGATCTCAACATTTATAAGAATTGTGGCTAAGTGAATGTTGGATCTGGAAGGCTTAAAAGGGTGACACCAACACAAGAATGTATCAGTACTTACTATGTCTACACTTATCATTAAGATTCTCTTTCTGTCATCATGCATCCAACAGAAATGAGCCAACATTATCTCTGCTGACTTAGCTACAGCAGATGTATATCAAATAAGAAACCCTTTCTGTCCAATAGGATAATGTTTCAAAGGGCTCAGTCAAAGGATATACCTGGTAAGATCTCAAATAGTGGTAGTTTGTATTTTTGATAATTCTAGTCTTTAATAGTTCATGTCTGGGAGTTACACCTGACTCTGGAGAAGACCTAACAAAGATATTTTAAACCCAAATTCTTTAGTCCATAATCAGGCATAAAGGCGTGAGTGTTATGGGACAGATGGTGAGGTGGAAAGACAGAATTATTTGTTTTGTTGAAGAACATCTCAATTATACTTTACATTGCTATTTTAAAGACATATCTACATTCCAATAAGGCTTGTTGAGATTTGATGCGAATAATTTTTAGGGGGAAGGTGCTCTATACCTTATCTTGTGTAATCAGTTTGAAAGAGTATGAGGCAAGCATTAATCATCTTTTCTTGGTACCCAAAAGCCCTGAATTCAATCAAGTACCCTTGGGAGCATCTGGATCATCAGCTAAAACCAATCTATCCATGTATTGCCAATATAATGGAATTAAAAGAAGATATTACATAAATATGGCAGAACCTGGATCAGAATATGGTGCAAAATTTTGTTGATTCATTTCAAAAGATGGCTTAATAAAGTATTAGCATAAAGAATATCACTCTTTATTTGCCATTTTTTGCAACAGACTAATATTGTAATGACAACAGGTTACCAAATTATTATGGAAAGGCACTGTATAATTGGTGAATGGAGTTTGGACTAAACCCTAACATAAAGAAGACAAAAGTGATAGTTAATAAGGATGTAGTAGTGCCAAGGTAATATTAATGTGAAATGGAATACTTTGAGACCAAGTCTGTAATTATTTTTTTGAAATTGAGCACTGAAGATGGCAAAAATGAAGAGATCAGAAAAAGACTAAAAATTGTATGGAGTAAGAACACACACACACATAATTTATCTAAACCAGGGATTCCCAACCTTTTTTATTCTTGTACCTCCAAATCAAAAAGGCGCATACCACCTTTGTAGACAATCTTGATTTAAGAAAAAAATTGTGGAGGATTGGGTTGGGGGGCTCATTGAGCTCACTCAAAGAAAATTTTTTAAACTTTGCATGTAAAATAGGTAAATAATTTAAATTTTAAATAATATTAATTAGCATTAGAGGTACATGTACCACAGATTGGGAACCTCTGACCTAAACCATTTGCAAGGTTTGTTATTAAAAGCTATTTCTTTACAAACAGACTTTTAAATAGGACAAATATATTACATACAGTAGTTATAAATAGTATTGGTAACTAATAAAGGAATAAACACATTGGTAAATATATACTATGTTAAGAGCCTTATTTGAAAAGTTCATGTAACAACTATTGGTGTAGCATTTTTTTCTCTGTTCATTGGAAGATATGTAATTGTGATTAATGATGCACATTCCTGTTTAATTCACATTGCCAATAGTATCCTATTAAAATAATTTCACTTTTTTTGCAAATGCACAGTTGTTCACAAAGAAAATGGTTATCTGCATTTGTCTATTTGTATATATGAAAAAAACATCTGGTTATGCGAATACAGGTATCTACATAAAAAGGTGTTTGTTTTAATTGAATGCCATTAGATTTTTTTTTATAAAAATACTTTTGATTACTAGTATTTTTAACATATCTATATTCATTTTTTATAATTTTTAGTTGAATTTTGTTTACATGTAAGTTGATTTCCCTTTCTTTCTTCAGAGACTGAAAAGAAATTTTATGTTCTATTTTGACAATGAGTGCTGCATAGATTGTTTCATTTGGCTGTTAAGCTTCTAACAGAATTGGCATTTGGAAATGTAATTAATACTGTCATCCTTTGGGCATCTTGTTTGGCAATCATCATGATCATTGTATCTTGAATTCACTGGTTATTAATTGCAAATCAACTGTGAACTTATTGTGTTAGATAGGTTAATTCAGCATTCATTTGACTCAGATAGTATTTAGGATTAGTTGTATAATAGCCAAAAAGTTGGAAGAATTTGAACTGAGAAAGTGGCATGATTATGGTGTCTTGTCTGCTTTATGAGAGTTGACAGCATGTTTATTCACTTGATATTCTCGAGTATTTAGTGGTACTGCAATAGCAATGCATGTCAAACCTCTTCGTGTTCAACTGTCTAGTCATATTAGTCTTAGCCACCACCTTATATCTATGTACAACAATGATGATATGTAATGCAAAGATCTTTTGAAAAGTCAGTGATGCAATTCTCTAGGTTCCAAATGGTAAGCCTAATTGAGACATTAAAGGGGGGTCTTATTGAAAAGTACATTTTCTACAATAGATTGCATTGCATTGCATTATGGTTACACTGTTTTACTTTTCATTAAAAAATTTGTAGAAGGATAATGCAAGTAAAAAAATAAAGGGTGCAATCTTATCACCATGAAAAACGAAGTCTGAGGTCTCTCATATCTTCCATGTCTCAAAAACAGACATTGAGAACCATGATTAGTCTTTTTGTGTGTAGCAAGAATTCTCATGGCAAGCATCACACACATTATGTGATTCATCAATGAGAGCGGACACATTCTGCAATAGCCTTGCCTTTGCTGTTCCCTAATTTCAACATCCATGGGTGGGGTGTGGGATGGGATATTCAGAGTAACAGAAAATTTGTTTGTTTTTATTAGTCTACTTTTAACATGCTTATCAGCAAAAATAAATTTTGGGTTTAGAAGAAAATTAAGCTGGAGGCCTTTTTTCCATCATTGCTATTTTGTTAGTGCCTCTGATCACTTGTTTCATTTTTTAACAATTAAGAACATCATCTTTTCTTTTCTTTTTAATCCTAAGCATAAATGAAAATTTATTTTGAAATATTGTGATTATTTAAAAAGCATGCTGGAGACAATAGGGGCCAGTTTATCACCTTCATAGAAGAACCTTGCTGAATGGTTTCCTATAAATAGTTTGGACCAATTAATTATCAATGGATTTTGAATAAAGCAACATCCTGGTAAATTAATAACAGCAGTCAGTTTCTTCTTTCTAGCTAAAAACTTCCAAAATGTCTGTCTCCAAAGGGTTACAACACATTGTAAAATGACCAATTTTCCTTTGCAAGAGAGAAATTAGCATCTAGTGATCTATATTATTTGTGTGTAGATGGTTTAAAGGCAACCTTTAAAATTGTAACAATACCTTGACATTTTGTAGAAGCTTCTGAGGGTTGCAGTGATCTTGGTTCAGTTGGTGCATCTTCACTAATGATGAGTCCATTCACCAGATCACTAAAGAGGTGCTAAGAAGGACATTTATCTTTGCAAATATCATTATTTCCATGAAAATAAATACATCTGTCATACCTGGATTTTTTAACTTACTGAGAAATGTGATTACTAGTTTAATTGGAAATCTAATCTGAAAAGTTATTTCTAGTGCTTTATCCTGACTATGGGCATTTATATTATGCTGTCTACACCAGTAAATATGCTTATTTGTGTTACTTCAGAAAAATGGGATTCCCCATCACCGGAACTTCCTAGTACCGAGATTGGGTGTATACTGATGGTTTTGTGTTTAATCTTAAATATAATTTCTTTAAGTAAAAGGGTACAGTCATCATTCTTCAATTTTTCATTAGTTAAATTTTGCTTTTTTTAATACTTTGCTATTTATTGGTATTTAACAGGATTTTTTCTTTCGAAATTGGCATTTCACTAATAGTTGTTACTATAACATGTATAATTTTGTAAATATCACATCATCAAGGAAACAGTATGATATCAGTCAAGACATTGATATATAGTGGTGGCTCAGTAATTTTGTAAAGGTAAAGGAGATGCAATCATAATGCGTTGTTTGTCTCTCTTTAAAAAAGTGAACATCCATTTTGCACTTATTGCTGCAGCCATCTGACCCCTCTGACACATCCTTTTATTTTTAGTTTTTCTCAAGACTAAATTCTGACGTCAGAGAAGGATCACTAAGACATGTTGACTCGTTAGGTAGTTCAGTTACTATTAATAAGGTAATGGAAAATGTTCATACTAAACCTCTGTATCTAATACATCAACAGCTTTCTGTTCTTATCATTTTCTTTTCTTCCTTACAACTTTTCTTAGTTTTAAGGTTTTTATATCATAAGAAAGTGAACATTTTCCTAATAAATATCTTCCATATCAGTTAATTTTTGCTTTTAAATGCGTTTATTTTGTTGTTGCTTGTGAACACTTGGTGCTTTGCTCTGAAGTACTTTGCACTTGATTAAAGCATGACTACAATGCATGGTAAGCTGTCATGCTCTAGTTGTTAAATACATGAAAAAATGTGAGCGTTTGTTTGTAGAACCCAGTCAAAGGAACCTCAGATACCATAGAAGTATAGCGCATAGAAACTTGCATTTGTGTGAATAGCATGAAAGCTTAGAAAATCTCAACAATGAACATAAGAAACCCATAAAAGTTTCAACACTTTCTTAGCAATATTCAAAATATTTACCCATTGAAAGTTTATAGTCAATTATCATGAAACCCTTTACTAAAAATTGACTTTTGTAGCCCAGATAGAATGCACTGAAAACCTACTTTATGATGTAAACATTAAGAAAGCTTATCAGAGGTTCGGCAACCTAACACTAAATGTAATAACTTATTCTTTCATTTAAAATAGAGAAAGGGTTGGCTGTGTTTTTTTTCAGGGTATGTAATGTATTCTTCAGACAACAAACAGAGGTACGGGATTAGTTACAGCATTATAAGTACATAGAAATTATATTGGCAGAAGTTCATAACAACAGTAAATATTAAGTTAAGAGTTGTACAAAGCATAGTCATTGAAATGGAAAACATCATGTGGCTGTCTTAAATGATAGCAAAGATGTACAATTTATTTTCATACCATTTAATATTTTAGAATAGAAAAGCCTTTTTTTCTTAAGGAAAGTAATTTAGTGTATAAAACTGAACCACCTTGAATATGAATTTTTGTTGTTGTTTTTCATTGTATTTTACTTGTGCATTTCTTTCTCTCTCTGGAATTTAGATGCCATTTACTTGTGTGTTGTGTGCTAATAATGATAAGCTATTCCCATTTTTCCTCGGATGATACCAGTTGAATTTTTCTTGAATCTGATTTCTCTAATTCATTTTCCACTTGACAGGCATTGTTGTTGGGGGGTGGTGGTTAGAGCTAGTCATGTGATATTACAGGAAGCAGAAATGATCAGTGCACTGTAACAGCGAGAAATGTTAGTTGGTTTTGCTTTTGCTCTTAACATTTTTGTATTTGTTTCCAACTTATTAAAGATCGGTGAATTCTTACGCTTATTATTTAAAGGTATTTGAAGAAAGTTTAAAATGAATATTATCATTATTAAATTATGTCTTTGAAACAGGGGCAAATAAAATTTTGAGATGTGCAGAGTAGATAAAACTTGGCATTAAATGTGATTGTCACAAAGTCAGTGTTGTCTGGATTTGAGCCTAGCTGCCATGAACATTTCTTCAGAATGATGGACTGGCAATTAGTGTATTTGTTTGTTTTTGTTTTGCTTTACATCCTACCTTGCTGCCTGTAGAATTAATGAATTCCAGGAATCCTGTATGAAGTGCTCTCCTAATCTGTGAGTAGCCAACTTGCTAACAACACGTGGCTGAAGAAGGCATTCCACTTTTAAGTAGATTGGGAAAGTTAGTCAAATGAGGTTCGGGTGAACTAGAATGTCCAGGAGTGTGATACTTCTGCTTGAAATATTCAAGTTTCCATTGATAGAATCTACTTGGCAATCAGAAGTGTTCTGAGTAAGGTTTTCCTGACAATAACCTCATGATCTTATTTTTTTTATGTGATTTTTTTCTTATATGTGTCATCGGAATGTGATGACCAGTTTTGTAAGGGCTTCTTTGCCATCTGCAATATTAAATTGCATATGGGAAAATTTTTGTTTTTTTTGTACAGCAGATGGGTTAGGGTTTTTCAGTATTTAGGCTATTGACTAGAGCTATTCTAATGTTTCTTTCAACTCTAGGTTACTGTTCTGTTTACAATAATGGTGCTTTGGGTTGTGATGCTGGTGAAAGTTCGGCCTTCAGGTGACCTATGTCCCCAGATATTGTCACTCATGATGAGGTATGTTGGTTCAGTCTCTACCTTAAGAAGATGGGGTAGACAGCTGCAATAACAACATAATGTAATGCTATTGATTCACATTGTTCATGTGAAAGAGAACAGGTCAAAATTCCACAAACAGATCATTTAAACTTTCTTGCTTCTCTATTTTTCAAAATTTTTTCACTTATTCAGACATTATACATATCTCAAGGGGCAAGTTTTGTTCTGATAGCTTTACCAGAATGGGATTTTAAGTACCACTGCTATGGCTATATTCCTTTCGTCAATCATTTACCAATTATGTACCAACAAACCTACTTTTTATCACTCAGATAAACAGGTTAATTACAACAGGATATCTGTAGCTATTGTGAACATTGACTGTCTAATGCTGCTTTGTGCAAATACAAATACAAATGCATATACTTTTTTCATTTCACTGTTTTGTCTGATGTTGATATTATTAGTTCTTTGAAAATCTGTATGTAGATGATGTTTTGCAAGTCACAGAATAAGTCGATCAATAACCATAGCCCCTTTAATGCTTTAATTTTATTCATGAAAAGAGACATTAGAAATGAGAAAATAGTAATACTAATAAAATAAAGTTCTTTTTAAATATCCATAGTTGTAAGCCATGAAAAATGGGAGAGAAAAATTGCAGCAAATCTAACAATGATACAAAAAAAAAAAGATTTTATTTTAATTATTTCTGATATTTTTATTATTATTAATTTTCTGTAGATTATTTTTGGTTTTGTGATAACTAAGTTATTTTGAAAAATGCGATTGTGGTGAAGAGGTTTTGGTACACTAAACTCAAAAGAGACATTTGATAGAAGGCAGTAAGTGAATAACTTATTAGAGCTTAGCTCTTTTAGACTCAAAATGTTAAAATCTTAGTCTCTTCTCTACTGTTACTCTTCCCAGTGGCTTTCTAGTATTGTGGCTCAGCTATGATTAATTTCCTATTTTCTGATTAGAATTTTCTTTTCCTTTGTGGATAATGTCCCCCATGGTCTCTGGCTACATTTTTATCAACAATTCTGAATTTCAATTACTCTTTCAAACTAAATACTGCAGTTATTTAAACAAAGGCATTCTCTATTTCCTCTTGTTCATTTCATCCTTATTGCATTGGTGTTTTATAGTGGTTAGTTCTTTCTCTGATTTTACAACTTCCACTAATATATCCATAATATTCTGATTTTATTATTGGCCAATGTCATCATCTTTGAAGTCAATTGTCACATCAGCCTAAACCCCCATCCAGCAGCACTGATTAGCAAATGGATGCTGGCCATTTTTCACTTTTGCTTTGATGAAATCTCATCACTACTTGAGTGACTATGTACTGATTGAAGTGAATTTAAAACTTTCCATTTGTTTGACTTTAAACTCCCCCTTCTTTTTTTTAAAGCCAGGTTGTAAAGCTGGGTGAATTTTCAAGCTGTGATTAATGGCATCAGCTTACTGACCATGGATGTTTCTGGTTCCCTGATGAAATATCTTATAATGAGGATCAGTGAGGGAGGCTTCTTTACATTCATCAGTTATGTTCGTTACTCCTGCTCACAATACACAGATGCAAAGCCTGCTGAATTTTTCATTAAAAAAAAAAAAGGATTTCTTTTTAAATATTAAATTTACAAGCACTGACTCAGCAATGATGAAGCATTTTCGCATTATTCATCGTTTTTCAGAAAGAGTTTAGAAAGATGATAATTGAACATATTTGTGTATGTGAACCTCGCGGATAAGATGAGGCTGAATTATTGTGGGATATTTCTTGTCGGGCCCATAAGTCAAATATTTTTTTGGCCATTTGTTGAAATATCTATTATTTTCTAAATTATGAGAAGTTGGCCTCGTTTGTCACCTCATGGCTGGATCTAAGACTGTCTTACCATTAGTTTATAATGCCGCAAGCGCAAACAAGTTGACTGTTGCTTTTCATTCATTTGAAATAAAATTGTTTTGTTCGATGGCATAATTGATTAATTTTTTAGTTTCTATACTTCCAGCTTCCAAAATGGCAATCAGTCATATTACCATCTTGTTGAAATAACATTATATTTAATTTTAAAATACTATAATTGTTGTTATTTATGAGTTTTTCTATTTCTAACCCCCCTCTCTCTCTCTCTCTCATCTTATTGTGGCCACTTGACGATTGATAATGACACTAAAAATGTCTACTATTTAAACTTCTATTTGAAATTAGAAAAAAGTATACATAATAATTTCAGATTCATGTACTGGTAGTTGTTATATTATTATAAATGTATGCTACCATGAAATAAATACATTTTGAAACATAATGATAAATATAAAAATAAAAATGTCAAAATTGAATTATTTTGACATCGATCCTCTATTATCACTCATTTACTTCAACTTGGAGGTGAGAGCAATGTGTTGAGGAAGCTGGGAACTTGGCCTTCTCTCGCAGATAAGACAAGGCAAGATATTTAGACTATTTGGGGGGAAAATTCCTTTGACTTACATACAGGTAGATTTCGTACTGTAAATTTCAATTCACATTTAATAAAAGAAAAAAAAAATTGGCTACAGAACAAAATAATAGAACAATATTTTTTCATTTGTTTAGAGATTTATTTAACTAAAGAATTATATGGTGTTTGCTTAAATAATTTAACTTTTTAGAAAGAGCATTACAAAAGAGACTCTTGATGAATACAGAATTTTCTTTTTTAGCATTTTGAAAAGAAAAAAAACTTACAATGGACTTTTGGACTTTAAATTATGTTTGTTTTCTGAATTTTTACATATGAAAGATTTTAAAAAAAGAAAATTAACATTCACAATTTTTTCATACTGTTTTTAAAATGATAAAAATAAAAACTATTAAGCATGTAAAAACTTTAGTAATTCTGTTTGTGCTTCACTGTTTCAAAAGATGATAGTATAAATTAATATTAGTAACCATTTTGTTTTATTAATATGGAAATATTTGACAACCTGCTGATTGGTTTCACTATAGTTGTGTAATAATCACTTGAGTAGTGCTGTTTTAAATGGGACTTGTTCTTGGTTAATGGTAGTCTATCTGCCAAGAATGCTGTCTGTAAGTGACAGAGCCTGGTGACCCATTGTATTTGCCTTTTTGTTTTGCCCAGTGTCTTGCTAGTTGGAGAATCTGCCTGACTGGAAGTGGATGAGATTGACAGAGGACTTGCTGGTTTGGAAGAGGAAGGTTGGGGGGGGCAGAGAGAGCGAGACTTATTGTTTGGCCTCTTTTACATTGACCTCAAGTCAGTTACAGCTGCTGATTTTTTAGTCTGCAAAGTCCTGTTTTGATATCAGGTACCTTATCAGGTGTCTAGCTGGGACCATCTCCAGAAGGAGCAATCAATGGTGGCTGCCAGGAGAAAGTTGGTAGAGCACACTGGTGATTGGAAGCAAATTAGCGATGCATTATGAGTAGTACACGCTGAAAACTGATTGAGTGGAATCAAGTTACGAGTGAAAAGTCTGTTCAAATGGAGCTAAATTGCATTGTGCGTGCATTTTGTCTGCTTCAGAGTTTTTGTTTCAATATCTTTTACCAAAATTTATTAGCTGTCATTTCAACTTTTTCATTATTTATTATTCTGCATGACTAGTGACAGTTTCGATTTTTACTAAATGTTCAGTTTGAATATCCACCTTGTGGTTACTTTCCTAAAAAGAAGAAGAAAATTACCAAGCAGTTAAAATTCAATTTCTTAAAAAAATATGAATTGAATAAATTGGAAGTATTACTACTGTACATAGGCAGCTGTCATCAGTTATCTCATGTGCCCTGTGAAACTGTTGTAGGTGTATAACTGTACCTTTAATTCTACTTTCTGGAGGCTTCATGCCTTTAAATTGAATGGACTGCACTTTACAACAACTTTATGGGATTACCCATTTGGTGAAGGAGCAGAAATTCCCAGAAAATGCATTCTGAAATGGCAGCATATTAAAAAAAAAAATATATTTTTTTTTAAGACTGGAAAAGTGTAGATTGAACTATTTTCTTTGTTTATATAATCTTTGAACTTAATTTGACAAAGAAGATGACAAATAACTTCTAAATAAATACCAATTTTGCCAAACACTTTTCATTTCTGAAAGGGTAACATACCATAGGAAGCTACAACATACAAAAATGATATTTTTGCTTTTTTTTTTTCCTTCCTTGCTGACATCATAAATGGATATCTCCTTTTCCACTTTGAAAAGGAGTATGGATTTGCTTTTTGTTTAGTAGGCTCTCTTTTTATGGCACTGATTAAGAGAACTGTCAGTTATGACCGAATTTCTAATGTAAGGATGCATTGTTGGCATTACTGTTTCTATAACACCTGGTTCCTGTAAAAAATTCACTTGCATCCATGCCTAATTATTTCAGCATCTAAAATTTATTTACATTTTAAAACTACAGGCCTGCTATGTAAGCATGCTTTCTTATCTCAGAACCGTGTTGAAGCAGCTGGTTACGCTGTGCTTCAGTGCTCTTCACTTTCTCTAAAAGACAAGCAGCCACGAAAGATATGCTTCATGGTGCATTTATCAACACAGCACGGATTCCATTGCATTCATTGGTAGAAACAAATCATACAACCTTTAGGGGATTTCTTTCTATGCTGAGAGAGAGAGTTTTCACGGGTCATTGAATTTTGACTATTGACTTACCCTGCATCTTAAGCTGACCCCTGAAATTGAAAAAAATATTAATTATTATAAACACTACTATTTTCCTAGAGTAAAAGAAAACCTTTTTTTTTTTAAAAAATATGTATATATAGATGAATTATTGCAGTGGAATACTATTTAATATGTCTTTTATCTGCTTTATGGTACTAATAAAGTCTTTGCAGGATAAGAAATAAAAAAGACAAAGATATTTGTGAGAATGGGGAAGCTCTGCACACATTCACCAATACTGAACATTGTAATGAATGAAAGATTTAATTTAAAAAAAAACGAAACAAACTAACACTGTGCATGTAGACTGACCAACTCACTCACCAGGTGTAAGGGGAAGAGAGTAGGATGCGTACAAGAGTATGGATGTATGAGATGAGCACTGTTATCACCAAGCTCAGAACATTCTTTAAGGAAGCTGAATGGGGAGAAGGGCAGTGGAAGAACCTTCATCCTTAAGGTCCAGTGATAGTTTTAAAGTCAGGAAATCATGTGTTGTGCTCTATTTGCAAATTAGGGTGTCCATGTCAAGTATTTGTTGGTATAACCAAATAAATGCCATCATTCAAGATCTTAAATGAATTTTTCATACATTTGCATAATCATATATTGTCAGCAGAAGTAGGTTTCTCTCTATATATTTATATACATATTTTAACTTGGATAATTTTTTTTATTTTGATGTAATGCTATATTTTAATGAGATTTTATTGCTATATTTTTCTATAGATGTAATCAAAAAAGTGGGCAGTAAGAATGTTGAAGCTATTGTTTTGCTTTCATTTTAAGTTACTATTCAGCATAAAATTTAGAAATAGTTTCCTTTAAAAAAACAATTAGTAATCAATATTCATTATAAATCTCTCTGTTCACTTGCATATTGAAAAATGCCACAAGCCAGGTAATGTATATTTTTGTATTGCTACATAAACTGAATTTATAGTCCAGTGTGTGTGTGTGTGTGCACGCCCTTTGATCATTGATTTTATTCACAGCCTTATGACAGGTGTTTAAACTTGAAATGCTGATTGTTTAGGAAATAAGACCAGATTTGACATTACAATATGCTGCAAAATTTTATGGCAATTACTATTGCATGAATCATTGCTATTTTCAGGTTTTAAAATAGCCTTATCATGAATATAGTTAAGTGTGTGTGTGTGTGTGTGTTAGGTGGCCTCAGACAAAGGTGTGCTGTTGAAGGAGTGGAGAGAAAGCTAGTGAGGAGGCACCAAGTACTTGTCTTAGTGGTAGAAAGTGCCCAGCAGTTGTCTGGGAATATGAAGATTTTCATCATGGACCAGGTAACAAGAGAGGGAAGGGGGATGTAGCAGCTGAAGACTCTCCACTGGGACCAAGAAGAACAAGTCTCTCTCTCTCTCTCTTTTTTTTTTTCTTTTTTTAAAGCTTGAATAGGACTTTCTCCTACCCCTGGCAACAGTCCTCAAGCTGGCATTTGCTTCAATAATGACTCCATAAATATGTACCATGTAATTAACAACACAAACCCCTGGCCCTAGTGTCAATGTTTGCCTAGACAACTATTTGCCTTTGAAGTGTTTGTACAGTACAACAAATACACTTGAGTTTACAATGGGAAATGAGTTTGTTGAACCTTGTACAGGCTGCGGTCTTTGATCTCAAACAATACCATGATTGGAAAGGTAGGTTTGAGGAAGGCAGGGCGGAGCATTGACTCTGTTGGCCCCACCCACTCAGAGGGTGGGCGGCAGGCCTGGCGAAGCATGACTCACAATCAGCCTCCTGAAGCTCTGCCCTTTAGCACCTGTATATAGAATAAACATGAAGCATTCTGTTGGGGGGGGGGAGTTCCCCCTCCCCACACTCCGCTTCTCCATCCAGCCGGTTGTGCCATGCCGGGAATATGCCAGTGCACACAGCAGTTATAATCAGTAGAGACAGGTATTGATTAGTGTGTGCTGGCAGATGAATAGGCCACAATGGTTGGAACACAATGGAAGTTCAATACCAAATTGAAATGCCTAGTCTCTACTGCTCAGCCTGTTCATTTTCGGGGCCTGCCAATAGCATTCAAAACCCAATCTAATTTTCTGTCTGCCAGGCCTCTCTGTGGCTGCTGACGCCACCACAATCAGACTTGGATTAATCTTTTTCTCAAAAAAAAAAAAAAAAAAAACAAAAACTTGGCAACATGAAATAGAAAGAGGTAACTAACCAAAGTATTTATTAGAACTGTTTAATCATCCATTGGGAGCTAGTTGTAGTTATTACTGTCTTCTAATTTCTCTGTTGTATCTCCACATTGTCTACTTTCTCCACCTATACATGCACATTATTTTCTTATTTTTATTTTATCTCTATATTTATTTATTTTTTTAAACTTCTGTTTTGTGATTATTGTTCATTCAGCTGTGGCAGAGTTCTAATGAGCAGTTGGCACTGATCCAACATGTCGTAGACTTTTCAAATTAGTTTGGAAATATCAGTTGAGATGTTTATGCTGCACCACCATTGATCATGATATCTGAAAGAACAGATGTAGTTAGCAAGATTGTCTACTGGTAAAATGTTATAACACCAGACTGGCTGCCTGTAGGTACAGATAACTGCTGTGTTTTAATCCATCAGTAGTGCTGAATAATAGCATAAACTGTGCTGAGATTTCTTTTTTATTAGATTTTTACAAAAGATGTATCCAGAGAAATAAATTAGTTAATGTTAAGTTATTGGTGTTTTGAAGTTTTGTTTAGTCCGTAATCTTCTATCTCATTGAATAAGCTAATAAAAGTAATTACTGCAGACTACACCAAAATATTTGAGCAGCTGATGGATTTATTTGGACTGTGTTGAATGGTCACAGAAAAAATATAAAATTTGGCTGCTCTTAAAAAGGAAAAAAAAAACAACAAACAAGTATTTTATTGCATTTTTGCCTTAGTGTGATTACTTTATTCAGGTTTGATGTTAACCTCTTGAGGTTTGCTTATTATGAAGGTGTCTTTTCATGATTTTTTTTACCAAACTCGAAATAAGATATCAGCAGGGGAGATAAGTCTTTTTTGTGTTTTTTTTTTAATATTGACTTCTTCCGACTTATTTAAGCATAAATTATAAATTAGAATAGAAACTTCAAAAATTTTTAAAAAATAAACAAAACAAAGATGTTATCTTACTTGAAAATAATCAAATGGGTAGGTCTAAGCACGCTTTGATATTTGTTGAAACAGATGTTTTTGTACAAGTTGTAGAGTTAAGGAGTAGCGATGCACTACAAACTGAAGTAGTGCAAAAATTAGCAACTAAACTACAGTTCTCAAAAATAAAGTTTTTTTGATAAAATCTGTAAAAAAATAAAAATTAGAATTTAATCTTACATATACAATGAACTCTCTCATTTTGCACTCTTTTTGGCCAATGGTTATTTTCAATTAATAATAAATATACTTTTATTAGAAGGTTAGGTACATCTCCTTTAAATTTTTTGGAATTTAAAGAAAGCACTCACTATATGGATAAATAAATAAATCATAAATAATTTCAAATTTAAGATTATCAAAAACAAAATATTAAAATAATAAACATGATATAGTGCTTTAATAAATTCGAACAGAATATACTCATCTTGCTACTACATGAAATCTCAGTTGTATAGCCCATATCTAACTTGTATTTGCATATATATTGCTTATATTTATGTTCAAAATAAAGTGTCTGAATTTTCTGTATTATTTTTAATATAAAACATTAAATTATAATATGAGCTGCTCCTGGTGGTTACGGTCTACATCAGCCCATGGTTTCACATCTTTTACATCACATGAGACACACAAACACATAGCAAGTTGCAAAAAAAAAAGTTTTATTAGGTGAAATTTTTTTGGATTCAGATCAACTGACTAAAATTTTCAGTAAACTAGTTCTACCTGAAAATTACTTGCTTTTTATTATTATTATTATTATTATTATTATTTCTGATCTGTAAACTGAAATTCAAAGTTCAGTCTTTAGAATATTTTGGTTGCCAGAATTTCAGTTAAGAGAGGGTTCACTGTGTGCATGTGCGTACGTGTTTGTTTGTGTGTGTATAATTTGCTCAACTTTCACAGCAGGATGGACATTTAGAACGATTATTTTAGTAACCTTTGAAAATATATACATGACTTGATTACCTTATTAAACATTCAATTTTACTAAATGAAAATTAGATCAGTGGTAATATACTTAAGTGTGGTTACTAGAAATCATTTTAACTCCAACTTAGTCTCCCCAACAACATTGTAGGCAGAGAGAAATGTCTTCAGATTTTTCATATCATCTGATCAGCTACTCAGAAATCACATAACTGCTTTTGCTCACCTCGTACATATTAAGATTTGATTATATGAAAAAGGAAATTTTCAGTCTTTTCTTGCTGATGAATTGAAATTGAAGTATGCCGTGGGTACATTTCTCATGTTGATATGAAGAGAACATTTCTTTCACAGGCTGAAATTTCTGTCTTTTGGAGTATATGGTTTATATAACAGCTGGAGAAATGTTACAAACTGTCTGTACAGAATTATATCTATGCCTGTCTGTCTGTCTCTCTCTCTCTCTCTCTCTCACACACACACACACAAAAGAAACAAAACCTTGTTCTAAACTGATATATACATACATGAATCCCTTTATACAATATAAAAAAGAAACAGGCAAACACAAGAGAGATTTTATCTTTCCATAATCCTTTAATTTTCTTCTGAGTTCAGTATACTAAAAGCACAAAAAACCCAACACCATGCATGCCTGACTCCAGAATACTATATCTGTTTTCTTCCATAAAAGCTCTCAATAAATGTTTCCTGATATAACAACTTATCTGCTTGGTAATTTTTGTGGTAGCCATGGGGCAAACCGTGTGCTCAATGATCCCTGGTTGATTGCAAGTCATTCAATTTATCTGCTCACACTATCTGGCTAGTCATTCAGCTTGAGGAAACACGCAAAAAATAATCCGGAAAACAATATATCAACCTGTACTACCCTTAAGGTTAATATGAGTTTGACAAAAAATAATTTAAAAAAAGAGAGGGGTCACTATGAATGTGAAACACTAAAAAGTCTGACAAAGCAATAAATAATATTTGAAAAATAACATATGATACATTCATGGACAGTGTGATCATAAAGTAACAATGCAGTGGAGTATATTTGTAATCATTTTTGATTCCTCTCCTTGTGCTATGTTGCTTTGTACTTAGTTCCCAAAATGACCAACAGGTGTTGGCAGTAAATTTGCAAAAGTGAAACATTTCTGTTTGATTGTCATTTTTGTATAATGATTCTCTAAAACGACAAATGAATCTTTCTCATGAAGAAAGTGTATGCAAATAACAGTAAATACACCACAAGAGTTCAAAATCAGTTCTTACAAGAATTTCCTGATGCAAAGCTTCCGAACAGAAATGCTATAAGAGCACTGATTAGCAAATTTGAAGATGCTGGTTCAGTTGAGGATTATCATCGATCAGGTCGGCCAAAAGTGTTGGATGAGGAGAAGCTGTAAAAAATTTCATATGCAATGCTTCAGAGCCCTTCAAAATAGCTGCGTCAACTTTCTCAACATGCGAATGTTTAACATGGGTGTGTGCATGATGCTTTAAGAGAGTTAAATTTTTATCCGTATAAAGTGAACGTTGTGCACGAATTGAAAGCTGCAGATCACAGTAAGCGAGTTGAATATTGCCACTGGTTTAAGAATTTCATCAGTGTAAATGCCGACGACATTGGATAAAGCATTTTTTTCTGATGAATGCTGGATTCATCTCTGGATGCATTAATAGCCAGAATGCCAGAATCTGGTCTACTTCTAACCCTCATGATCTGTTTGAGCAACTGCTTCTTGACAAAAAGATCAGTGTACAGGTGGCTATATCAAGGAAACACATTATTGAGCCTATATTTTTTGAAAAACCATCAGTTTAAAGCGTGTTAGTGTAACATGCTGTATCCTTTTATTGGTGAGTTGGACAAAAAAGAAATCGAAGACGCCTACTTCCAGCAGGACATAGCTGTTGCTTACACATCTGCTCAATTGATGAAACTGCTGGAAGAAGTGTTCGATGATCGGCTGATATCGAAAGGAATTTGGCCTGCACACTCTCCTGATCTTACACCACTGGTCTTTTACCTGCAGGGAGCAGTGAAAGCGAAGATCTTTGAAAATAATGCCCATTCCGTTGATGGAACTGAAGCAAAACACCATCAATTTCATTAGAGAAATAACATCTGAAGAATTGAAAATGTTTTTGAGAATATGAAAAAACGTGTGGAAAAATGCTTAAACATGAGGGGCTCATTTTCTGCATCTATTGTAATAAATAGTTTATTGTATTATTTTATTCTAAGAGCTAATGTACTGAAATTTTGAAATAAAAACAACAAAGTTTCTTCTGCATAGTTACTATTTGATCACCCTGTACTTACATTCTTAATCTTTACTCTGCTTTTTATAGAGATTGAAATATCCTTTTGCTGGTCTTACAATGTAAAATGAATAATGAAAATATATACAAGGTGTTTAAACATTCTTTATGAACTTCCACTGCTTAATGACTTAACTAAATCAGATAGAAGAAAAAATAAATTGTATTACAAAGGTATATACTTAAAGTTTTTGAGTGATTGAACAATGTATCCTTATATTTCTACATAGCCACCATCTTCAGTGATACAGCATTCACTACTATTTGCCAGTGCCTTGAGCACATTCTTTATGATACAAAAAGATACTTGTAAGATATCTCTTCCCAGAACATTTATCATTACATAACCCCTATCAAACTGTTTTATCAATTGGATTTTCTGGCTTAATCACTTTAATAAAGCACTATAAATTAAATATTACCAAAATAACAAGAGTGCAATTATAATTAAGCTTTTCTAGAGATCCCATTGAGTTGTTCTATAATCAGTAAAAATTCTTAGATAAGATAAACTTAACTGTAAAGTCTGTGACAACTCTTGAATGAGGTTTCCCTGTGTATAAATAGTAAGTGTAAAGTCATAGACAACTCTGTGTATAAGGTTCCCTGTTTATAATCAGGAATAACCAGTTAACTAACTGTAAAGTCAGTGTTGACACAGGTATAAGTTTCTCCTATCACTAGACAGTAATTCTAAAGTGACTGTCAACTCTGTAATGTTCCTTATATATGATAAGGCATCACCTCTAAAAGTAAATGTCCACTTAACTGTAAAGTCAGTGTCAAATCACATATAAAAGTCCCCTGTCTATAGCCAGTTATCACTCATAAGATCAACCTAACTATAAAGTTAGTGATAACTACATATAAGCTTCACCTAAGATAATTGCCTATCCCTCATATTAGATTAATAGACTGAACTAGTCTTTCAGTTTCATAAGTATGCTTTATTTCTTATTGTAATTGATATGCATTGTTACCAGAAGCTCGATTAATATTTACTAAATTAACTTACATTTGATTTTGAGGTATAGAGTTTTCATTTCAAACATCATTTGTTCACTTATCAATTGAGATCTATTGGATCAGTGACAGTATCTGCTGAATATCCAATAAGGCAAAATAAACAAAAAATATATGCTTTCTAGCTATCTTTTATCATCTGTAAAATAATAATGATAATTTTATGACAAACCAAGCCACGTTAACCATATTGATATAGGTGGCCAGCTGCGATCCATAAAGAGTATGCATATTTGGAGACTATATTACAGAATATAAGGCAAATCTTAGCTGTAACAGGTGCTTGTGAGATATCAAGGGAGGTAACAGTACAACAGCTGTACAAAGCATTAAAGTGGCACAACCATACATTTAAAAACCTTTATATTTCCTGTTCTTTTAAGTACATTTGTGCAAATTATTTTGCATGGGAAATCTTTTATTCCTATTTACATAAAATTTTGTTAGCTTAGTTGAACTTTGGGAAAAAAAAAAAACACTAAAAGAAAATAGTTTTATTGCCAATATAAATTATTTCTTTCCTTTTTATTGATTTTATAGACAGATTTATTGCACACTGGCAAATATGGTCCTAAGATTCATAAAAGCGGTAAAATTTTCACTATTTAACATCTGGAAAATCAATAGACATTAAACAACAAAGAATTTAAAGAAACAACTTCTGATCGTAAGTTCCATTGCCTACATTTCTGCACGTATTCTCCTGCAATGTCAACAGCATTGCTTTTTATGCGTTATCACCACTTGTCAATTATCTAGCTTTGATATCACTATCTCCACTTTACTAACCTTTGTACCAATTGGCTCACACTGACTTAATATTTGTTTATAAATATCCTTTCCTTTTACTTTTGATATCTTAACTCTTTAACAGTATAATGTTGCAAATTTAAAAAAAAAAAAACACAACCAACACTATTTATACTAGATAACAAAAATGTATAAAAATCAGCATTACTTCACCAGAAATTTTTATAAAACCACTTAAAGTATCCAGGTAGAAATTAGTTTAAAATTTGGCAACTTAAACGTGGAAATAAATAAATAAGATAAATAAAAACAGCTCCATTGTTTATTTATTTGGTACTGGGATTACCACTAAAATGTAAAAAAAGAATTGTTTTAAAAAGCAAGGTTTTTCAATGCATACATCAACTTATAGTTACATTCAACTGGGTCCACACATTAAGCTTACGGTGAGTGTCATTGAATATATATACATCAGTTAAGACAAGTGTAGAAAATCACTGATTCTAAATGTACATCAAATAAAAAGTTATTCTCACTTAGCACTATATATATTAACCATACAGCAGACTTTTGACTATAATAGCTCAGCCTCTAGTAGAGAATTAAAGCAATGTAAACTTATTGCAGGTAATGGTTTTAATTTTCCTTAAGATGCAAAAATAAAAACAAAAATTGTTACAAATTGGCTGCCTAGAACTTAGCAAAAAGTAAAAGTAGAGAATTCTATCTTATAGCTTTGATATTTCAAAGTGACAAGCCTGCTAAAAGCATAAAAGATCACCTAAGTAGTATCCTTCTGAATGCCATAATTGCAGTGTATAAAGGGAGATTATTTGTTTTGTTTTTTTATTATCTCCAAACTTCCTGTTGATTGTAGCAGTTATTTCTGTTCTGATGTGGCTAGTATCTGTTTGAATAATAGTCCTTAAAGGCATTTAATAGTTTTATTTTTAAATATTACACTAAGTTAGAACTTGTGTGTGTGTGCGTGTGTTAATTCCATCCTTGCAAGACAGATACACTGGATAGCTGTGCCCATAAGGTCCCAGCAATAGCATTGAAGGTGGGTGTAGACTTTAAAAAAAAAAAAAAAATCTCGGTAAATGTCAGGATCCAGTGTGCATTTTGGTTAGAATTCAAGGCACAAAAAGCAAGAATGTAGCATAACTTACAATGAAATAAAAGGGGAGAAAAAATTAAACTTCAGTAGAACATTTAGCTTGCATTTGATGATTATGCTAAAGCTCATATCCTTTTGAGAATGAACCAGCTTTGGTTAAGGATAACAATACAATAAAGGACACTTGTTTAACATTTCTCCTTTTTTTTTTTGTGTGTTTTATTGGTGCACTGTATTTCTATTTTGAGCTTTATTTTCCTATGCATTTCCTGTGTAATATTATTCATATAAAAAAGAAAGATGTTCATTTGTACAGTAATTTAAAAAGGGTTTATTAAGATCCAGCCAAAAATAGAAGCATTCATAATAAACATATTTCAGTAATTAATGTTAGAAATTAGAAATCTGGAAAGTGTTTGACAAATATAAAATATTAATAAGAATTAAAAATAGGATGAAAACATATGAAATGAAGTAAGGGCTAAATGTCACCTTCATTTTTTTTAATACTAATTCAAGTGTTTCTGTTAATGCATTTTAAACAGAGAAAGATTTCTGAATATTTTAAGTATAAAGTTGAAAACCAAATCCTTTTTGAATGATCTGATTAGTCTCTTCAATAAACACCATCATTAGTGACATAACTATAAAATTAACAATTCCCCTGTTATAGGTGGGCAGGTTATAACACTGGGCTCCATTTCTTTTGCACCAGCTATATGATTTCTGAAATCCCACCTCCCCCCCCCCTTTTTTTCAGGTAGTGGTTGATTATTATTATTATGTGGATGCTGCCACTGAGAACCACAGCAAACATTGGATAAAATAATTGTCACACACCCTCTTTACAGACTAAACTTCTCCAAAATGATGATGAAAAGATGTGAAGTGATTAAAAAAATAATAAAGGTCTAAAATTGTGTTTCCACGGTTTTGGTTAATAAAGTTTTTTAATGCAGAAAAAGAAATTGTAGCTTATATTTATTTATAGAATTCTTTCTCTTTTTTGTAAAATTAGTCTGAACTTAAACTTTTTTAACACTCTTTAGAATCATTTTTTTCCCAATGCATTGCAAAGTTAAAAATCAATTACCCATAATGCTTTAAAATAGGTGACACAAGAATTATACATATAGCTTTCTTATGTATCATAAGCTTTGTCATATTATTATGGCTCTTAGTAATTTATTGCCAGCATAAAACAAATTTCCAAATTCTTTTTTTATTTTTAAAATAGCAGCATTCATTGGAACTCTGTTTATCTTCACCCCATAAGAAAACAACAACAATATGTTTGTAAAGTTATTTCTTCAGCTTTCATGGTAGTATGGACAGAACTTATTCATGCATTCTGTTTTTTACAAACCATTCTGGTGTTAAAATCTCCCATAATTTTCATTTGGTTTTGACAGTACTTTCCTTGCTATGGCCATCGTCTAAGCTTCCAAACAAACAATCTCTCTTTAAATTTTTGTATTACTTTCTTTCCAAGGTGCATATTATGTTCTTTGTTCTTGTTCTTGTTGTGTTTTGATTTGTTTTGTTCATGACACATCAGTTTGAGTATTTCTTTATTTATAAATGCTTCATCAAATTCACTTCTCTTTCTTTTTTCTCAGAATGCATCCCAGTTTAATCCTTATTCTATATTCTTAAAAAAAATATTATCTGTATTTTTGTTTTCAAAATTATTTAATTGTGATAGAATAAGTTTACACTAAGTTATTGGCAGAATTAGAAATTAACCCATGAGATTATTGAAAGATTTTTCATTCATTTAAAATAGTGAACTTAAAAGTAGGAAATTAATAATCTTAGAATCCACACACACACACACACACACACACTTTAGTAATGTTTTTAATGAATTGCCATTCAAAACTTTTATTGAAGTAATATATTTTGCATGCACACATTTAACTAGACATAAAGCAGATAGACAACTATTTTAACCAATCAAATGATAAGGTTGACACTAGTCAAAATTTGGTTATTTCAAATGTGGCCTTGACACTGGTTTCTGTGCATCTTTTAATGAGATTGGAAACTTATTTTCATTCCTTCTGTTATCACAGCTAGTGGATGATTTGTATAAGAATTTTAAAATCTTTTAACGTAACGAGGCATTTGAATTAAAACTTGATTGATGGTTTATTATTTGGATGTGTTATATCTTAGACTGTAGGCAACTTTTTGGCTACAATTTGTACAAAATAAAATTACAGTTGAATTTAAATAATGTACTTCACTCATTGTGGCTGCATAGAACTGAGATAGTAAAATGGAGTTAGTGTGTCCATCATGTTCAATGTTAAACATTCTAAAATAATTATTACTGGATTTCTGTATTGTACATGGAATAGGAGGCTTAATTCAAATCATAGAATTTCTGTTATGGCTTAGGTTTTTGTTTTTCCAGTTATGGGTCGAAGATTGTTTTCTAGGTGTACATTGGATATCAGGGTAATTGATGATCTGAGTGCTCTGATTGAATTAGGTAATTCTATGATCAGAGTACATGCAAAAGAAGAGAAAAAAACGACAAATGAACATAACGTGCTTTACCGTGTACTTGCAGGCAAACAAACATAAGTAACTCTTGAATGACTTCTGAAGTTTTGTTGGTATTTTTATGGTTGATGTATTTGTATCAGAAGGAGCCATTAAGCATAAAATGAAGCTATGTTGATAATAATTTTCTAGTAGATTGGAAATTAAGCAACATTTATAAATATGTTAAGTGAAAGAAAATCATGTGTGTCCATTTATCTCAAAGTAAATAACCTCAGCCCTAAGATTTTTTTTTTTTTTTTAATAAATACATTTGGCTTTGGGTAGATAACTGGAAATTTATTTCTATCACCCTAAGTCCTAAGCTAAAATGAAGAGTGATCTCAACTCCCACTTGTGTGCAAAAATCCTGTGAGAAAAAAATAAGAGAATTTGAGCTGGTTCAAGAAAGAGTTACTGGGATGGTAAAAGTAAATAGATTTACAAGGACTGACTAATTCCTTTGTGGTTAAAGGGATTACACAGCTACCTAGTTTCTGGTGTTAACTGTGTGCACTGGGAAATTGCAAACAAAATACAAAAGATTAAAACCATCTTTTTAAAAGTAATAGAATTGAACGTGACATGGTTACAGATTTAAAATATTTCTGATGAGGTTGTGCTGAAGAACCCACTTCTTTTTTAATACATTTACAACAGGGAACAGTACCACCATTATTTATATGCAAGGTAGTATAAAATAAAGGTTTAAATGGGTATCTCTGGTAATGTGTTATTAATAGATTTTTAAATTTCAAATGGAAAAAGCAGATCAAGAAATTATGTAAGAGAATAAGGAAGTTTGTGATGTGGATTCATTCTGCTTGTCCTGTCTCTAAATACATGATTTTAGTCTTTTCTCTCTTCAACAATGATAATATGAAATAAAAACTTGTGTTTAGGTACAGTGAAAGCTGTCTCTAAAGATCACAAAAGATTGTTGAGAATAGTATTTTGTAGGCAGGTGGTTTTGTACCTAGCTGATCGCTCTTTACAAAAGTGCTAAAGAAGCCATTCATTGCTGCTGGTACATGGGCGTTGGCTATTTATAAAACCACTGATGGGACACTCAGTGTTGGTACCATTTGTTAAAGTTGTGTGTTAATGTGTTTCATTTGAACACATTTACTATTATTGATACAGACACGAAGTAATACTTTCTCCATTGATGTGATTGTCTTGTCTCTCTTAATGACTACCTGCAGAGCATATCATACAAGGTTTAGATGTTATTCCCATTTTCTCAGGAGACGATTCATTTAGTTTTACTAGGAGGCAGAGAGACTGAAGACCAAAACATATTATTTTGTTATTCTTTTTCATGAGAAATTTTAAATCAAATAATTAAACAGTGAATAATCTACTTAAACCAGCAAACATATACATATATATATCTCAGATCTAAGGGGGCAGTTAGTATAACAAATGGGATAATGTCCGAGTTGCTGTTTATTCAAGATCAAAGTGACTATGTACTTCTCTGTGGCACTTTAATCTTAACCCTAAGTTCTTTCTGAAGTTAGTTTCTCACAGAAAGTAATTATTCTTGTAAATCTTAGCTATTGCTCAAAGTAATTTGAAATTTGCAGTATATTGGAAAATATTGTTCGGTTATTTAAAATGAATAGTATTTCAAGTGATATAACAGTGCATTCAATAGCTGAAAGCTATTTTAACAGCTGCTTTGGCAAATGGTTTGTTTTATCTTATGGCTGAAACAAATGAGCCAAATCAGTAACACAGGTTGCATTAATGATCTTCACCTCACTACTAAATTTTCTTTAGCAGTGAGATTAAATCACCACACTTGACAAATACTTATTTGCTGTGGTCACACTTAATAAGTTAGGAGAAATTATTTAAACTACTGCAAATTAGGACATAAAAGAACTCTTGACTTTCCAAAAAAAATTATATCAACATTTACATAAATCGGAACCGAAACCTAGCTTTTCAGAATAGCTTCAGCTAGGTTATTGCCATCTTGTTTGACTAGTAGTAAGTGGCAGCTTTCAAATTTCTCAAGCCATGAATTGTAACAGCTGTTTGGAATGTCAAAATACCATGTATCTATCTTGTCAGGTAAAACTTCTTTGGCCACAGGTGACCTATGAATTTGGCTATCTCTTGATTGTGGATTACATTAATGCCTAGAATATTTCTGGCTCTGATTACTTTCTAAAGATTGTTTTTTGTTGCTGGTTGGTTTTTAAAAATTAATAAAAATGACTTGTCATATATATATATATATGACATTTTAAATGCAAAATGCATGCCAAATATTTTATATTTGTATTCTTTTGACCAACCACTGAACTTTGTAGGTTTTGTTAAAGGTATAGTTAGTTACTGGCTACATTCTCATTATATCATTGTTGTTTTTGTTTGATAGCTTTCTTGGTGTTTGACATTTATCACAAAGCCTGCACTATGAGGAAAACAAACAAATTAACATTGGATGGCCACTTTATTAGAACCTATACCTAATAATGGGTTGTTACACCTTTTGCCTGAATAACAGCCATGATGCAGGGTGTTGGCCTGAGGAATATTTCCCCATTTAGTCATTGTATGCATTGTATAGTGCAAGGTAGGCAAAGGTTCATGATAAATGTCTCTTTCAAGTTCATCCCACAGATACTCAATTTGATTAAGATTGAGGTTTGTACTGCACACAGTGGATGGAAGCATTATCTTCATAGAAGTAGCCATTGCCATCGGTACACATGAATACACATGAAGCATCACTGGATGCACTTAATCAGAAATGATGCTGAGGCAAACTTTGGCTTTAATTCTGCCTTCTAAAGGGACCAAAAATCACAGTATGCCAGCAAGGCATGCTCCAAATCATGCCTTCATCATTTAAGGCCTCGACATTTGGGATCTCACAAGAGTGGTCAAGTGATTTATATGGCTTTCTCCAAATCTTTCTTTTCCCATCTGTGTAAAAAAATTTTTTTTTAAATGTAAGGTATAACTTGTCAAACCACTTTTCATCATTTCAATGTCTATGCTCTTTACACCACATAAGGATTCTTTTCATGTTGGTAACTGATTAATGATTTACTCAGTAGTCTTCTATTGCCATAATCCATTTATTCCAACACTCTTAGCAGGGTAGGGGTGGAGATGGGTATGGATTGCTCTCCATTAAATATCTATATTAGGTGACCTTTTAATGACAGTTTAACCTTACTATTCTGTCTAACTGCCTTTCTCCTTTTTCTGGCACTAGTTGTAGCCACAATTCCTCCTTGCAGCAGACACTTTCTTTACTCTTTTCCATTACCGATAAACTCAAATGGCCAATTCCTTGGAGCAGCCTACCATAGATAACTGTTTTGGCCACTGTTGCATCTGCTAGATGTATACCCACTATCATCTCTCTATTGAATGTTGTAATGTTCTTGTTTTTTCTTTATATTTGTTAGACTGACTGCAAGTATGATTGTTTAAGATATATATATATATAATGTTTCAAGTATTACCCGTCAAATAATGTGGTTAACGTAATTTGTATCTATCTCAGGTCAGCCCCAAGTCTAAAAGGGTACATAAGTCCTAATAAAGTGGCCAGCCAATGTATGTTGCCGACCAGGAACTTAACACATTTCTTGGGCAATACCAGAAAAATTGAGGGAAGGCTTGGAAGTTGCAAAAAAGAATCTGGTCAGCATCAAAGGGATCTACCACCAAGAGTTATGCTGTACCATAAAGTTTCGTTCAATTTAACTGCTCTTTAGTGAGAAGTGGGTTTTATTAAAGCTTTTTCCTAAAAATGCGACACAGTCTTACACAATCATATCTGAAACCAAAACCAATGAATGTACCCACCTGGTATTTTGCTAGACAAATTTAAGAATCTGTGGAAGACCATAGTTGCTGCAGTTATACTCACTCCTTGGCACTAACAGTATACTGATGATTTTTTTTTTCTTTTGAAAGAAAGCTTTTGTTAGAATTATGATATTTTACCTTTCCACTTTCACTTTTGAATGATAGGTGATTATCTAGATTTTCCATGAACATGCTTGTGATGATTCTAACCTTATCAGAACCCACCCCCCCTCCTCCTCCATAATTTCTCATTCAATGATTCATCAGTTTTGGAATAGTAAATGCATTGATAATATTCAAGGTTTAATTGGTCACAGTAAATCTAAACAATTTTTGTTGTATATATTTGAAAAACTTCTCCGCTCTTACTGATACTTATTTCACTTATTTCCAAGAAGCATTATTTATTACTTTCCCATATTAAAATTTTAAAATAAATAAATTTTAAAAAAACATTTTTAAAAAAAAAATAATACTTATATAGCTTGTGTGTGTGTATACACAATTATTATAATATATATGCCCCTTATGGTTTAATCAGTCTGACTATTCTTTTTGCTTCACATAGGTTTATTTTCAAGTTATATGAATCCATTGGTTTAAGTAACTACGTTTTTTCTGGCTGGATGTTTGTTTTTGTTTTTTTTTAAATTGTTATGGTGGATCGACAGAAAGAAGTAGGCAGGATTTAGCTTAGGCGGATAGCCATAAAATCTAGTAGATTCCTTAAACCATTAATGCATTTTTGCTTTTACCACTATGTTAGGTAAGCCAGGCAGTCAGTGGGTGACCCCCGGGTGGTTAGACTGCTGGATTGTTATGGTTGAGGACCAGAGTTTAATTTCTTTAGTCAGGCTCAGTTCAATTTTGCGTACATCCCTGGCGTGATTTCTTCTCGCTTCACTAAGCACTTGTTTTACGTAGAGATTCTCCAGCTGAAGTTGAAAGTGCCAACCCTTTCATGGTGCAGGATAACAACAACGCTCTCTAGTGGCTAACTGCAGCACTATGCTTTCTCACCAGGGTCGCTTGCAGCATTGTAGAATGGTTATCTCCAATGTAGACAAGTGTACAATACAACACAGGTAAACCATTCTAAGCATTTGTCCTGGCTGCTACTAACAAAAAAAAAATTTGTAGCATCCATTCTAGTCTGACTCTTTAAAAAATATATATATAATGACTAGAGCTATACAAAAAAAAAAAAAGATTATACCTTTAGTTATGAAAATTATTAAACCAGTGCAATAGAAAACCCGAATCAGCCATAGCTATATGTTAAACTTAATGAAGAAGCTAAACTAAAGAAATAAGCAAATCTCAACATGAAAACTGTAATTAGAGTAATGTTGATGTGACAATATTTACAATAGCGGGTGTCATCTCTTCTGTTTTCTTTTCTTTCTAAGATTTTTTGTAATTAGACTGCTGTCCTTAAAAGTATCTTGGCTGGTGAGCGCACAATGTTTGAATGTGTAGCAGTCCAATTACAGTTGCCCAGGCAATTCCCTTTTGTTCATACAACAGTGCAGAACATGACTGACAATGGCAGAAACTTGAACATCTGACCAGGGCTGAAAGAATGAGGAAGGGGGGGAGCACTATTTAATGGAAAACCAAATAAATTCTCTTTAATTTTTAATTGTAAACTCTGATCTTCAACACAGAATTATAGTATAAAATACTATTAAGTACTGTGTTCTGCTAAACGTGCCATTTATCATTTTTATCATGTATTATTCATTTGATTATTGACAGCTTGTGACAAGTTTGTTTTTAACAAGTACTTTTTCATTACTCCCATGCAGCCTGATCATCCTTTCTCTCACTTGGCCTGAACTGATTTGTTGAAGTCTGGAAAACACACTTTCATAAATTGGCCTACATGTGTGCGATACCCCCAAGGGTGGATTTCATATCATGATGTACAGAACAGCAGTTAGCACTGAATTCAACATATTGCAACATCCACCACAACTTAACCCATTGACTGGCAGGCCAGTTAATATGTTGAGATCTGTAAGGTAGTTTGATAAACAAGAGAGAAGAATGAATTAAACATTCTTCCAGAAAATATAAATACCTTTTCTTTATAAATTACTTAATTTATATGATGTAAAAAGTATTGTTTGGAACAAATTAGTTTAAGTGACTAATTTTCTTTCATAATCTTCTATTTTACATACATGTAGCAGAATACTTAACTACTTGTCAATCCTGAACAACCACATGATATATATTTGCAATTATCTAGACTACATAGATACATATCACATGACAGTTCATCAAGTATCTGACCCTTTGAGCCATAGCTACACTTTGGTTAGGTACTTTCACTAATGAAGAAAATTTGCACCACTTTTCTGATATTTTATGGATTATCATAGTGAGGATTTTCTCACTAGGATTCATTCATTCATTATCTTTATCTTGGGTTAACATCTTACTTAATTGTATATATGCACTTCATTTCATCCCTCAAAGTTGATTGTTTGTTACCCTAATGGCAAGTTGGTGCACTTCCTTTTTGATGGCTTGCTTGCTTCTATTGTATCTACCCTTCCTCTCTCTTTTTCTGTTTCTAACAGTCTTTGGATGCGCAAGTTAGTGGCTTTCTCATTCTTCATGTATTACTTTCCTGCTCAATTATTGAGTGCTCTAATGATATCATACTTCTTGCTACTTTATAATTGAGATCACTTAATGTAAAAATTTTTTTTAAATATCTGGTGCATGAATTCTGTTCTAATAAAGAAACCCTACCCTGCTTAGCTTTGAATCAAAAAGATTTTGTATCATGGTTTGATTCAGGCTTCCCCATATCCATCTAGGAACTTTCTTTAATTTCATCCTATTGGTCGGACATGAAATTGATTGCTTTTAGCTGATGATTCACATGTTCAAATGGATTTATACCAGGGCTTTGGGGTACCTAGGGAAGACATTGATGCTTTGATTACTCTTCCCCATATTGTGGTCACAAGAGATATTTCATGTAGTGTGCCATCTTTCTGAAAAATATGGCATCTAATCTCAGTATGCTTTGTTGGTACTTTCATACCATGACACACTCACTGCAAACTTTACCTTAAGCTAAAGACATTGGGGATGAATAGATCTTTAAATCCAGGTGAAACTTTCAGATGCGGATTGCTGGAACCTGGATTCCTCAGAGAAAATGCATGCTACCAATACTTGAAGATCTTGCCAGGCATGTCCTCTGATCAGACTTTTTTTAAGTATTTTATTCCTGTTAGATAAAAGGA
The DNA here is from genome assembly GCA_018389105.1 of Nautilus pompilius. Lineage (NCBI taxonomy): Eukaryota > Metazoa > Mollusca > Cephalopoda > Nautilida > Nautilidae > Nautilus > Nautilus pompilius. The sequence continues at coordinate 1,117,259 of JACATO010000320.1, forward strand.
GTTTCTTATGTGTTACATACCCTATATGACAAAGTTGGTGGAGGTGATGTTATACCATTCTTTAGCTCATTTCTGTTCTATGGGCATTAACAATGAACACTTGGTAGTAAGTGCAGATGTGGTAAGTATTGGCACATAGTAGTGGCATTCATCTCAGTGAACTTCATGATAATAGCAATGACAAATCCAGTCTACCATCTCTGGACACACACTGAATGTGCTTCCAACTTTGCTAAACACAAAAATATTTCAGAATTCATCTGTTTTCGGCATGATGATAATGCATACCAGGTATCTGCTTACCTAGACATCTAATATATACTTAATCCCACATGAAACACGTCACTTTTGGTAAGATACATTAATCTATGTAGGTATCCAAATTAATGACTCCCTTTCCCTAGTATTAGTAACTGGGTTTGATAGAATTTCTGCTTTAACATTCATATCATCAGATTTATTCTGCTGACATGACGACTTATTAAAAGAGAAAAAAAGAGTTTTGTACAACGAGATATTACATTGCTGCCTTATTATAATAGGTAGCATAGGCAATATTTTTATGACATTAAAAGCTGGCTTCTGTTACCACATTCAGCTTTTGTAATGTTTTTATCTCGGAGACATTAAAACAAGTCTTATTGAGTTGTATATTAGATAATTCTACTAGATTTAGCGTATCAACACTAAACATCCTACCATTGCCTTGTATGTAATCCTCACTTTGTAAATGTTAGTCATCTATCTCACTACTATTGCCTTGAACTTTGTCAAGCATTGTCATGAAGGTATGAGATCACATTATTCCAAGCTCAATTATCAGAGGCAGTAGACTTTAGTTTGTGAAAGTTTTTCAAATTTTATTTTGTTTACATTTGCTTAAAAATGGTACTAAACCATATAGTCTTCGATTTTTTCAGGATTTATGTATGCAATCTAAAAGTGTAATGGAGGATTCAGTTGGATGCATGAATTCTTAATATTGTATAGAGGTTTAATAACCTAATACTCAGATTTGTTTCAATAAGAATGATATTTTAACTATCTTTACTTAATGGATAAGCTTCTAATAGTTTGGCCTTCCATGAGCTAAACCTCATTGTAACATATCCTTGTTAAGAATTCTAATTTCTTGTAACAAGGTTCACGCACACGCACACACACACACACACACACACACACACAAATGTGCAACGGAAGCTATATACTTCAGCTTTTAGGGGTTGACAAAGTCTAGTATTAAAGTAATCTTTAAGAGAGAAAAATGCTAAAGTTTTTCAAAATCTGTAGTGATTACAAAAATCTGTTTCGTGGCATGTATTGTTAGTTTTTTGGAGCTTCTATATGGGTTCAAAAAATCCAAGTCACACTCTTTATTATTTTTTTCACATATTTGGCAGCAACACTGTCATTTTTCTGATAGAGGTTTGTTGTTTTATAATTTATTTTTCATTATAGTTTTCCCTTGTTTATTTTAGTTAGGTAGGTTAAGCATCTTTCATGCTTTTTGAAATTTAAAAAAAGAACAAGAATTTTCATTTCATGATTTAATCCATGTGAATCAGTCAACTGGTCAGTCCTCTAAAAAGGTTGGTTCTTCCCAGTTTGAAAAAATTTGACACATTTTCAGCATTTCATTAGTTGAGCTGGAATGGCTGGTTTCTGAAGGATGTCCACCATGGCAGTCACCATAGATTAATACTTCACAGGAAACAATGGGCAGGAAGATCAAAGCTACCCTAATGGTGTCCTCAGGGTAAGGTCTTTAAAAGCCTGTCAGAAAGTCAAGAATAATCAGGTGGAAAGTTAAGGCCCTTTGCAGAGAAGGTTGCAACACAGGATTGGTGATTGGTGCCCCAATCCCTGTGATGACAAGGCCGCCTGTGTGTGTTATGATTATGGAATAATTTTTATTCGTGGCCAATCAGTGCACATCACTGGAAGATTATAGGCAGTCGCTTCCCTGCTTCTGCAGAACGTAATTGCCCTTGCTTAAATAATGGCCCAGTAATGAGCTCACTAAATGGAGAATGAAATTGAAGCTGGCTGGCTTTGACATTTGTGGGGAAAAAAGTTCTTTTGTACTGGTTTTCATTAGGTGGCACCAGGGTCAGCTCACCTGTAATGGAGAAGCTGCTGGGGCTGCTGTTTTGTGCTGCTGTCAGCTCCATCTCAAGGCCATTGATGTGCTATGTTTTATAATCATTCATCTGCACCACAAACCCTTCTCCCTCCTCCTCCTCTTCTCTTTTATCTCATACTAATAACAGGCAGAGATAGCTACTAAGGTCTGGGGAGGGGTTATGTTGAATATTCTTTATTAAATAGACAAAAATATTATCCATGAAGGAGTCTTCATTTAAAGATAGACTGTAAAGTCTACATATCTATGTACATGTGCTTGTTTGTTTGTTTTGTTTGTGTGAGAGAGAGAGAGAGAGAACAATACTGGTAATATTTTAGCTTTTGAAAAGGAAAGGATTCATTCTAGATAATGAAAAACAAGAAGAAAATATCAGAAATTAGTTTGATTCATATAGTCATAGAAAAATACTTTGGTTGATAAACTAATTCTCCATTGATATCAGAAGGTTAGGAGCTTACTTTTTCATGGTGGATGATTTGTAAATTTAGTGATGTATTCACTTCTAAGGTGTGATACCAGTATGTAATAACACAAATCTTTCTTTGCACGGCCATTTTGTGGAATTGATTTTTCTTTTCCTTTCTCAAGGTTGTAATGTGAAGACTGTATTTCATAATTGAAGGATATTTTGATTAACTGATTTAAGAAATACATATCCATGTTCTTTCCATCTTGCTGTCTCAACAAATGTCAGAAAAACTATCTCATTTAAAGAACATCTTCAGTAAATCAAATGCTTATTTTTTCATATGCTCCCTTTTGTTTGAACCCAGTAACAAAAGCAAATTATGAACAGTTGGAAAAAAAAACAACAACTAATATTTTACTTCTTTAAGTTTGCTAAATTGAGAGATTAGACATAAATCTCAATGTTTGCATATGGCATTATTTTGAACATTTTTTGTGGGTTTTAGTTTGATAAAAAATTTTATTTAAAAAAGGAAAGTTTTATTATTCCCAAGTAATCATTTAAATGTAACAAACATTTGGATTTTTAGATCAAGGAAATATTCTTTTATTAAGTATGACATGATCATGTGCACGTTTTTTGCATGGATACTGCTGGTGGTAGTTTTGACTATTTTTTTTATTTTTTACACCTCAACCATGCTTTCAGAAAGATACGCTGTCTCTCACATTATCTTGAAATGTCCTATAAATGAAAACAGAAAGGAAGAGTGAAAATAATCTGGTATAACGGGTTTCTCTGGCAATCAAACATTCCCAGTCCCAGGTATGCTACTGACTGACTGAGGCTTATTTGGATTATAAACCAATATAACAAGAAAAGATTCCTCTCCCTTCTTCCCTGGTTACTTAGTTGAACATCTGAAACACCAGCCATGTGTAGAATGCAGTGGTGCACAACAAAAGAAGCATTGGCCAGCAAGAAGATGCCCAGAGTGCACTGACTTAGAATTTTTTTTTTGCTTAGAAAGTGGGGGAAGACTAGAGGAAGTCCTTAAAACAAGAGGAACCATGTCGCAGTTTAGATACCAAACAATAGCCTCAGCTGTGGAAAGTGAGCATGCTAGGATGCTACTCTTTATTAAAACATGAAAGCCTAGTGTAATAAACTCACTGGGGACTAAGGTTAGTTTTTTGTAAAAGGTGATGTTTACCAAACTTATTCATCTCTAATTTTTTTGCTGCGAATAGCATTTTAAAAGACTGTGCTAACTTCATTTATAGGTATTTGCAAACAGCAAATGAAGAATAAACCAGTTATTATAGTATATATACTTTAATTATTTTACAACATTTATAGAATTAGGTTCATGTCATCCTTTGGTGTTAAGGAAATTAATGCAATAGATAGCTTTAAAATACTTTGTAAATCAAGAATAAACTTCAAATACCAGGTTTTACTTTCTCTTTTGTCCATTCTATTTGCATAGGTACAACGTTAGAGTAGCTGCAGAAAGATTTTGGCTTTTTGAAAATAGTCTCTGGAGTCATATTGGTTTACATTATAAACAGAAAATGTTTTGACTGATAATGAGGAAGGAGTTTTCATTATAAATTGGTAAAGTATCAGCCAAGATCTTGCTGATACATAACCAGCTTTAGATTAGTTTGTTATTGTAAAGTAAGCATGTTTATTAGTAAAAATTTTCTCTATGGCTATGCCATTATATTTACTGAGTTGCTTTCCCAAAGAAAAAAACATTTGTTCTTTCTTCCCATTCATATTCATGGAGAAAATTTTAAACGCCTCATTTTTTAAATTTTTGTTTGGAATGAAGGGGATAGTCCTCACTAAGAAATTGACAACATGAGGATGAAGAAAAGCCACAAAAGCACCACTCTGCATCCCTGTCACTTTAAGAAACCTCTCTTGGGTATACAGGGTGGCAGGTACTCGATTATTTCAAGCCTCTTAACTCTCACGCTGCTGATTTTTTGGGAGGGGGGCAGACTGACAGACCAAACCTGAAGTATTGCTCCTACAATAAGTATATCATCTCAGTAGCTGCCACATACATCGCCCAGACAACCATGGGATTTAATCAATCACTACCCAAGTAAGACAAAACTGGAAAAGGTTTATCTGGTTTAAGTGCCACTCAGGCCATCCTATCAGCTATGCAGAAGTGCTCCTGGTCATTGCTGTCATTAAAACTGATTTCCTAATCTCATGTTCTTAATTAATAAGCTGAGATTTCAGCTTCAGGGGCCACAGTTCAATTTGCATGGGGTCTTTCTCAGCTGTACAAGGTAGTAGTTCTTAAAGAACATTTGTTGGAATCAATATGACTCATCAGTACATGATTTTCAAAACTGTACATATGAATCAAGTATCTATGCGGGGTATATTATGCATTGTTTTCTGTATTTTTTATACTTCAGTAACTGGACACCCTGGCTCTTTAACAGTATTCATATTAATGTCCATGCACATCATCATTGGTCCATGATAATTTCTAACATTACAATTGCTCACTTGAAGAGTATAATGCTTACTGAACTGGTGGTATCTTTCATATTGTATGTTTTAAACTTTTTGTCACCATAACTGAAATGAAGTAGAACATAAGAGAAGGTTATGTAATTCACTTTGTGCATTGACAGAACTCAACTCTACAAGGAGTTAAGAGTATCGCAAGTATTTCAGTCATTATGCAGACAGTAAATGGAGTTTTGCTCATCTGGGGCTACTGAGAACAATTAGCTAAATAATCTGATGATTTTCAGTTGATTAACTCTTAACAGAAAGACACATCTAAACTGTATTCTATGGTAACTTCTGGAATACACCAGTGTGGTTCAACCTACTTAATTCCACATGAGAACTTGCTTTGATTATTTTTCCTTATCATTGGCAAAAACTTTGTTTGTTAAAAGAAAGAAACAAAAAAAAAAAAGCAACCCATTGACATTGAACTGGATGATCTGTAACATTTCAGTATGGTCGAGCTCTGTTGCTATCCTAGAACTTGGATAGCTGTAGTCAACAAAAAGCACCTAGATTTGTAAAATGAAAGCAAAACAATCATGTATGTCTAAAGAAAAAAAAAAAAGAAAATTATGTTAATTATTTCAGGATGGTTGGGAGTGAGCTAGAAAGCAAAAACTTTTAGATTAAGGTAAATTTTTCATTATTTAAAATTATTTTCAGAAGGAAGATTTAGATGTGGTAGGCCAACTTTTACACGTGATTGCTGTTTAGTTCACTTAAAATTGTTATTTCAAGTTTTAAAAAAAAACTACTATGATGTAGACACATTGAGTGAGTGGCTAACACTTTATAGAATCTTATTTAAAAAGCGAATTAATAACATTTTATTGTTCTGACTAACAGCTCAATTTTTTTTATCCATGTGTTTGTTTACATCTATTTATTCTAGAATCAATATTATTTATCTTATATAAACAGAGAAAAGTTAAATTTCAAGTTTCTGATAATTAATTGTAAAATTTAAAGTTTGCTACAATGTTTTTTGTATCTAAATCCTTAAGAGGAAGGAAAACCTTTTCTTTCTTTTTTTGCATGAAGGATCCAAGATACACTAAGTGAGCTTTTATTTTTTATTTTGTTTATGTTTATTAGTAGAAAAACTTGGATTAGTGTTTTGGAGAATTCTGTATTTTAATATGTATGCACACATTTCATATTTAGTTTTAGAAATGTTCAACTTTCTATTAAAATTTATGCATTGGTAATTTGTGGCAGTGATGTATGCTTTTAATAAAGATAGCATGTTTAATGCTTCTCCTGGAAGGCGAAGTAACTTTAAGAATCTCCACATTACTCATAATTGTTAATTGGAATTTTTAATAAACTATCCAGTTGAGTAGCTATGTATGGTATAAAAGATGTAGAATTTAATGTGTTGATTGTCTAAGCATGTATTTATAGTCTTTTGTAATGAGGCTATCTCTCTCATTGCTGTGCTTATTTTAAAAAATATTTATCAAAAGTGACTGATGTATTTTCTTTTCACAATTAATTTTATTGTTGATTTGGAAACTTCAATCTTGATTTATATTGCTGATAAAGTTGTATGGTTAACAAATTATTTAACATGCAATTTTTGTAGTTAGGCAAAAGAAAACCACACAGCACATGGATATTCTTGTCAGCTGTAGGATAACAACTTCCAGTTGGTATTTGAATTCATTAGCTGTTTCTTTTTCAATCAATATTTTGAAAGTTTTCCTTTTTGTTTGCTCTATGCTAATTGGCAAATACTCCTAAGTCATCTTGTTTATGTTGGCTGCTAGCCAACCTATGCAGAAGTTTAATAGGTTTTGATCTTATCGTCTTTTTGATAGAAAGGGGTAGTATGATATAAATTTCCCCTTTCCTTTTCCTTTCCTGCATTGTTTTTATTCAGAATAAGAACATCAGCTAAACCAGTGAAGAGATTAAATTTGATTGGGTCCATCAAGCTCTGCAGCAATTAAAAGGTACCATTCTGAAATTGCAGGTTCAGTCAGACAGATTACGTGTACGAGGGAACTTACGATCTAATGTAATCCACAAAAGTAGATTATGTTGGTGTGCAGACAAATGGAAAAAAAAAAAATGGCCCGCCTTCTCAAGCCACCCATCAGTTTGTTCACCAAATGGATTTAACTGTATTAATAATTGTGGGGTTTGGTATGTTACAGAAAGAAATGCTTTGGACATATTTCAATAAGCAGAACTGGCAGTTTTTACAATAACATGAAAGCATGATAATAGCTGCTACATGATTAACAAAGATATTCTTCTAATTTCTTAACATTTTCTCAGTTATCCAAACAAGAAATAGTTACATTTGCTGTGAAGGATTCAACAACAAATTAACATAAAAATAGATTGGTTGGTGGCCTTTTAAAAAATCAGTATGGCTTCTGGTTGCTTGTTTCCTGCAGTGATATCCCTGGTGATTTTATAAACTCCTACTTTAAATCTTTGTTTTGATAACAGAAATAGAACAAAAACTTTCATCTTTAAAATCAGTTCCATTGCTTTGATGTTAATGCCTGTAGACTTACTTCGTCAACTTAAAAAGTACATCTAATTATAAAATTAAAGGGTTTGCTGATTCATAAGTTTTCGTTCAATCTGCTGGCTTTTTCTTTATCCTTTTTTCATTATTTCTTGTTTTTTAGCCTTAAAATGATTTCCCTTTATTTTTTAAACGTAATTAATTAAACAGTTCTTCCATATATATTTTTTCTTTAGTCTTTTCTCTTTTCATTTCTGAGATAAAGATAAATATATGTGTGTGTTCTTTGATTTTTCTATCTCAGATATTGATTTTTAACTATTTTAATTAATATCTTGTTGTGATCTAATGGATTTTATAAACTTTTAAAGGTTCAAAAAAAAATTCTAGATATTCATCGGACACTAGATGGAAAGAAAATGTCTGCACTTACTTTTAATGTTTCATAGATCTGCAACAACAGGGGGAATCAGTCAGTGATTTTCTTTGAGAAAAATTGTGATCCGTGCAATACCAAGGTCACTGTGGAAGATTGAAAACTACCTGATTCTAAAATAGATTAGAATTTAATGGGGGGAAGAAAAGACAATGGTGATGACTTTAGTTTTACCTAGAATTACCAATCAGTGATTGCTCCATCCTATTAAAAAAAGCCAAATCAAAGATTGGTGTGAAGTAATTAAGAACAATTTAATGGGGTTCCTTAAAAGTATTTTTGTAAATAATAATAAAAGGATATGGGAAAAGTGGTTATTATTTTTAATTAAATAAATGATTTGAGGGTAAATCTTGGAATTGGTAAGAGACTATAGATACTGGTAAATGTTTTTTTCTTTTTTTTTTTTTAAATGATTGCAAACATCGCTTATGAAAAGAAACTTAATGGCAGAAGTTTGGACCAACCCACCCTTTAAAAAAAAGGATCTTCTGTAAACAATGTAAATAAATAAAAAGAGATGTTAGGAAAGATTTATGGACTTTGAAATGATAAAATAAATAAATGAATTGGGCTTACAGAAAAGTTTTAATTGCCGATGTGATGTTTGAAAATAAAATTTTGTGGATATGCCTTGGAGTGCCTGCATCACTGACAGATGAAAGATCTTGACAGTAATCATGTACAAATAACAAAAATTCTGTGGGCAAGACAGCAAAAAGAGAGAAAACAATAGTAATAAATCAAAAAAAGTTGAATATCATATGTAGTATTTCTCTCATAAATAACTGAATAAAAGTAGAGAATGCTTTAATGAAGGAATTAAAGAAAATTGGATTTTAATATACAGTATTGAAAATAATTATGGAAACAAGAAAAACTGGGTATAAAATGCAAATAACATGATAGAATCACATCCTGTGTAAAAATGAAATGTTCCATAATACAGTCATGTGATATAGCACACTGTGATTGATTGTCATGCAAATAATCAGAATGCATCATACTTACAGAAGAACTATGGAAGTGATATTTCAAAGTCTTAGATAAGGAAACTAACCCCAGCAGCAGATTGTAGCCCAAATTCATGTTTCAGATGGAACTGTATGTAAGACTCTGAGGAGGATACATGAAACTGGTTCAGTTGAGTATAGACAAAGTCAAGGAAGAAACCCCAAACTCTCCAAAAGTGCTGTTTAGTACTTCAGGCTATATTCTTGATGTGATAGATGATGAGCCAGTAATGATCATGCAATTTACCTAGTTGCAAGTATGGGTGCTAACATTTGATGAACAGTAAAATACACATTAGTGTAAAGTGGTCTCAATTGATGTGCCACTGCAAAAACCTTTGTTGTGGAGAGACATTTAAACAGCAAAGCTGAAATGAAACAGTGGGATTACCAAACATGGAAGAAGGTGTTCTTTACAGATAAGTCCAAGTTTGAACTCTTTGGCAATAATCAACAACAGTTTGTTTGAAGATGGACCAGGGAGCAATGTACAATAGATATATAATATATAACTCTAAGCATGGAGGTAGATCAATACAAGTGTGAGGATGCATATAAGCCAAGAAAGTTGGTGTTATAGTATACGAAGATATCTCATTGGGGAGATTCATCTTCCAACATAAAAATGACCCCATACAGCAATTGTGGTGGAAAGTTATCTTGAACATAAAGAGGCTGATGAAACACTGACAAAGATATTAGGTGGTTACAAAAATTTTGTCGGTTTTTTACTGCAACAATCAGACTTCATATCATTGCCAAACTTAAAATTTATTAATCAAAGTAAATTCCATTAGAATCAATACACTTCTGTCCAAGTGCATTTATACCATTTTTAAAAATATCTGGATTTCTGGAGTCAAACTATTGGAAGGCAGTTTCAGTTGCTGCTTGATTGGAGAAAGATTTCATACCAAGGAAGCTGTCGAGGTGTTTTTGGGAGAAAGGTCTGGTGAATAGGCTGGGTGGGGGAGAACTTCTTATCCAAACCTGTTCAGTTTCTGAAGAGTCACTTTTGCAACATGAGGACGAGTATTGTTGTGGAGCAGAATCGAGACTCTTTGATTCACCACTGCCGGTTGTTGTTGGGAGAGTTTCTGATGAATGTTTAATTCATGACAGTACCTTTCAGCTGTAATGGTTTCGCCAGGTTGCAAGAAGTTATAGTGGATAAATGACCATGACCTCCTTTAGGTGGAGGCTGGGTTTTGGAATGTGGTTAGGCTCCTTGTCTCTGTCAAGCCATTGTGCTGATCATTTGCAATTGTCTTAAAGGATCCATTTTTTATCACATGTAATGATTTGATCAAGAAATGGATTGTTTTTGTTTCTTATGACAAGTGAAGAGCAGATCTCTTATCAACAATTTTGTTGTTTATTCAACTCATGAGACACCTACTTGTTAGCCTTTTCACCTTGCTTATTGCATCAAGATGCCAGGAAACAGTTGCAGTGCTTAAGTCAAACTCTCCAGTAATTTCTCGCACTTTTTCTTGGATCGGCTTCAACCGAGGCTTTCAGATGGTTGTCATCACAAGTGGAATCTGCTGCATTCCTTATCTTTAAGGCTCTCATCTCCTCATCAAAACTTTGCAAAACCATTGTTGTACTGTGCACTAATTTGCTGTGTCCTCGCCCCATGTTTGCTTAATGTTACGAGTTGCCTCACTCACTTTGTGGCTTAGTTTGAATTCGTAAAGCAAAATGGCACAAAAAACTTTTCTATCCATGCTTCACTCAGAACCCTGAAACAAATATCCATTTGATGATTTTTTTAGAAAGGTAGGTTTTGTATAATGTATGCCAAAGCACATACTACAAAACAATATATCCTTATCTGCATACACCTTCACAAGCATGCAAAAAATGAACCCCAAATTAACATAATATAAAAACCGACAAAACTTTTGTAATGACCTGATACATTGGCCTGCACAAAATCCTAATATGAACAGCATCGAGGAGGATTCATATACCAAATACTCATGCACTGTACATATATTTTATTCTTCTATATTTTTTTCATATATATATGTTTCTCAGTTGCATTTACTCATTATTGATGCATATCCTGTTTATGTGTAAATATTTGAATATTTGGAGGGATTTGCTTTATAGCATTCAAAACTTATATTTTTAATTTTTTAATGCATTGCATCTATTGACATTTTGTAACTAAAACTGTTTTCGTTGTTGTTTTTTACTTAAAGAACAAACAAACAAACAAGAAAAACTCAGTTCAGCGCTGTATTGAAATCAAAGAGATCATGCGCAAACATATTCCTTTGATCAGATTCTTGCAATTAGCAGCGTCAGACTTTTTTTTTTTTTAAAGGTTTCTTATTTTCATTTCTAAAATGAATTTTGATTTGTATAAAATTGTTCAATAAATTGGAAAGCAGATATTTAATGACTTTTTTTTTTTTTAAGTGGCTGGTTTGTGTTGATCCTGTTGGGGAACTTCCAACTATCATAACATCTGGCATGTAGATGTATGTGTTTATATATTTTTAAATTTTAAGGTTTTTTTTTTTTTTTGTATTCTTTCGTCTTGAGCTTGGATCAGAGAAGTCATCAAAAAATGTTTTTTATATATATTTTTTTAAAGAACCGATGATTTCTGAATGGTTGGGGCATAACTCGTTTTTTGTGTTGACTTAATGGTGAATATGAACTGTTACTTATGCTGAAACTTAGAAATAAAACACAATATGTTGTCTTTTGTTTATAATAATGAAAAAATGCATTTCATGTATTATGTCTAAATTTTATGGAAACTAATTCTTGATTTTTCAGAGAGGTGAATTAAGCTTCTTTGATCACGTGTTGCCAGTGTTTTCTCTCTATTTTCATAGTTTGCAGGTTTGAAAAAAAACGGCAGATCTTTATAAATAAAGCATTCTATCACTTTAATATTTCTGTGGAAGACGTGAAATCTGTTTAGATTATTTAGATATGAAAAGAATGCTGTTAGGTTTTTCCATCTATATAGATTTCTTCAAAGAACACATTCACTATGATTCTGACAAATAGGCTCTGTTTATCTGCAGGAAGCTTCTGGTAAAATGGACCAGCAAGAGATAGGTTTTAGTTATTACCTGTCATTTTACAGATGTCCGGTGTATGTTAAATTGAGACTTATATTTAAGTTTTTTTTCTTCCTGTTCTTGCCTTCAATAACCTTGTATTTTATTACAAATTGTTTTGTTTTGTTTTGTTTTCTTTTGAAATCTCAGTAGACTTGCATAATTGATGACAATTTCACAACAAAATCAACTAGACTTTATGGCACCAACTAAAATGAGATTTAGGACAATAAATCTCTAAACAGCTGTACAAAATGAAACACAACCCAGCCATATAAGGAACTGGAAAAATAATAAAAGGGACATGCTTCACATTACAAAGGATGGGTTATAACTATGCTAATTTGATGGTGACAGTTGAAATGAGTATTTTGTAAAAGAAAAGCTCTTACTAAGCAGAAACCTTAGTCCAGTTTAATTATTAGGCATTGAGTCGTGAGATTACCTTATGAACCCCTTCCCCTTCCATGGTAAATAAATATCTACCATTACAGATTTTAAAACGGTTGTCACTGTCATTGTTGATTTTTATTACTGTTAATTTATTTCTGTTACATTTTCAAAATTCACAATTAAGTGAAGAGTCCCACCATAATAATTTAGACATCTGTTGTCATTACAGTATGGTAGTTTGTTGCAGAAAACAGCAAATAAAGACAAGCAGCTGAGTTAAATTCCTTATGTTAGTTGGTATTTGGTCAAGCCACTGCTTACAGCATGAAGAGCCTCTACTCTCAAACCAACAAGATCTTGTATAATAGTCTAATCTAGGTTCTCCCCTTATTTGTGTGGGTGCTTCCTTTAATTCCATTATAAAAGAATTACTGTCAAATGTTTTTATGAATGTGGGTGTGAGCAATAGAAAATTTGGATTCTTTGTTTGCTTATTTTTTTTTTCCAAACTGAGTATTTTTACACACATGGCCTTAGACATATGAAATGACAGCAGTTTCTTCTTCTTTGATAGCTTTGTTGGGCTAAAGGCTGATGGGCAATCTTGTTAAATAAACCAATGGTGGTTTTAGGAACTCTATAAATTAAAATATTGCTGTTTCTAAGCAGAAATTAACTGATAACTATATCAAGTTTGACTAATTGTATGCGTTTGTGTGTGCATGCACATGCATTCATGTATACTTGTAACAGTGGTATGAAATATTGTTGGAAATTGCTAAAACACTTGCATTTATTTTTAGTAGAGTTTATGAAATGGAAACATGCTCTGTCTGTCTGTGCGTGTTTACTGATATTAGTTTAACAAAATAAAATTGTTTGCATAAATACATTCTAGTATTGATTATAAATGGCTTTGAGTATATGAACTTATTACTTCTTCCTTGCTGTCTAGAGAGAGGGGGGAGGGATAAAATCATGCTGTGCACAGGTCTATAAGAGTCTGTTATTCTTGAATTAATTAACTGTTACCAAATAATTGAGAGAAACCTTAATTTTATTATTATTATTTTAAAACATTCACTTGTTTTGTTAAGATATAGTCAGATTGCAATCATAATAATCTCTGATGATTTATAAACATCTTGTTATCACAGTCATAATGACTTGTATTAGTTCTTGGCAAACTGAAATTTAATATTAAAATCAAACAATTGAGTGCACTTGCAGAAATAAAGGTCAATTAATCTTGGTGCATTAGAAGGGCTCTTCATCAATACTTTTGATTCTTCTTTTGACTAGTCATGGTTAAAAGGAAACTATAGTTAACCTACTAAATAGGATCCACTGTCTGTCTGGGCCGCATTGATAGGAAAATTATACGAAGATATGAAAATTATAAGAATGGCAATTATAGTTGACTCAATTATTTGCAAATGTCAATCACCTGCACAAGATCAGCGTGCTCATCAGCATCCATTTTGTATCTTTTCATAGAACACAGAACTTACTTTTATGTCTCAAAGAAGTTCTCTTATTCAGCCAGTAGTTTGTGAGTATGAGCTGAGGGAAGGAAACAACCAGTCAGTGCTGGTTGTGATAACTGTACATGAGAACAAAATGTTTGAGAATCAAAATAAAGGAAGGCAGTGCCAGTTCAAAGCTAGCTTCCACACCGTTTGCACTGCTCTTTATTTCTGCCACTTGGATTTATACAGCAAGTTATCATGGATCCTAAGTGCTCTTTAAATAACCTATTGAGTTTGGCTTCAAAGGTAAAACAAATTGTACTGATAATAGAAGATAAGTTAAAGCTGATTCGACGTCGGATAGTGCAGCATCCATCATTTGATCCCTTTGTATCAGACTTCCTTAAACAGAAGCGGGACTTGATGAAGTTTTATGTCGACCAAACTGCCAGAAAAGCAACAAAGGAGTGGAAAACTTTTCAGGGATCCAAACTTTCTCTCACAGACAAAGTCACATACAAGTGTTTTAAACAAATTTGCTCTGTGGGGACAGCAGTGAGCAGGCCTATGGTGATCAGCAAAGCTAAAGAGTTTCATCATAAAATGGATGTCCAGGAGAAGTGTGAATACTTTTCATGTTTTTTTTTTTTTTTTTGGAAATGGCATCATGGTGTCTGCATGTTCCTGTTCTACATCGAAAAGTGTTTAGCAAACAACATGGCTGCTGAAGATTATGTTGCTGAGTTTTAGCACTTAGTTGAAGTGCATAACTTTGTGCCAGAGCAGATGTATAACACAGATGGTTCTGATCCTTTATTGGCATCTTAATATTGCCTGTTTTACATCTAGGCCTAACATACGAGGTCTGTCCAAAAAGAAACTGAACTTTTAAAACAGTGTGCCACCCAGCCAGCACAGCGTGCTCGCGACTGCAGTGCTGTGTATTGTGATCTTGACCTTTAGTCTAATAATAGCCTCATCACACCATGTCAGTTAGTCATCAATCTACACACGCTAGAGTGAATGTATGTTTAGTGCACTTGGTGATTTGCTGCCATTTGAACAATGAAGGATCTTGAAGAGCAACCTGTTTGTGTGAAATTCTGTTTCAAATTGGGGGGAACTTTTACGGAGACTTTTTTAATGTTGCAACAGGCCTATGGGGAGGATTGTTTGAGCCGAATGCAATGTCAGCTCCTGACTGACTGTGACTAGGTTCTCTTTTTGTTCATCTGTCAGCAGACACAGCACAAATTTTGCAGCTACATGATGCATGTTCAATTTTTTTTTTTTTTTTTTTTTAAATCATGTGGCACGAACTTTTACAGATGCCTACTTCTTTGGAAATTTCACGGACATTCAGACAACGATTTCCACGGGTCACAGCATGCACTTTCTCAATGTTATCGTCGTCTGTTGTTGTCTAGATTTGGGGTTGTCTTTGGTGGTACAGAATTTCACACAAACACGTTGCTCTTCAAGATCCTTCATTGTTCAACTGGCGACAAAAGTGCACTAAACATACGTTCACTCTAGCACATGTAGATCGATGACTAACTGACGTGGTGTGATGCGGCTATTATTAGACTGAAGGTCAAGGTCACCAATACAGAGCACTACAGTCGTGAGCACACTGCACCTGCTGGTTGGCATGCTGTTTTAAAAGTTTCGGTTTCTTTTTGGGTAGACCTAATATCACCTGAACCTGTACCTTTGATGATAAAATCCTTTTTTAATATATAGTTAATGTTTTATTTCTCCTTATTCTTTAAAATGAACATTGAAAAGTTGCAATGCAGATACAGGTGTTATAAAAAACATGACAAGAAAATGATGCTTATGCTAGCCTACCTGAACGTCAACTATTTGCATGTTCATAGGAATGGACGTGTGTGCGATAATAGAGAGTCAACTGTATTATGGAATTGCATACAAGAAATTAACTTTTAATTTTAAATTTGTTTGGAATATCAGTCTAAAAACTGCTAATTTCTAGTAATGGATTAGTGCTGTCTATTTGTTCATTATTTAAACAAATAACATCAGTTTGTTTTTGTTTAAGAAGGTAATACATTTTTAAAAATTAAATATATTTTAGGCTGTTTGAGGTAAAAAAAAAAAAAAAGCTTTAAGATTTATTAATCGTGCTAAAATTATATTTTTTAAAAATTTAAAAAAAAAACAAAAAACTTTTTGATTTAGATTTCAGGTTCTAAAATGTTAATTGCTAAATTTAAGAAATTTTAAAAGTATTTTTTAAAGAGTGGGCCTACAAAGAGTGATGAGGGCAGATGAGGGATGGTGCATAATATACCTTAAAATAAATAGATCAGTTTAATATTCAGTTTTTGTTGTTTTGGGGGCAAAAGAGGATTGGAAGTTCTAAGACCTGCTAATGAAACAGAAGGGTTTCCCCCTTAGGGCTTTTCTTTGTCAAGTGTTCTTGCTTGATTCTTCTTTATGTACTTCATACACATTAACTTGTTGACTCACTCATAGTTTTTGCCCATCCATCAGCTCATGCAAGACGGAATAAATGACATTCGAGATATTTTGAGGCTTTTATTAAACATTACCTCTCTTGAGCTGAATTCCAAAGCATGCCTGTTCTTTGAATATATATAGGGGTTGGAGGGTGTGTGCATGCGCACACACTCGCACCCAGTTTCAACTGATAAGATATAGAATGAAATGTTTATACAGGGTCAGTTTTCTGGCCAGGATGGCTTCTGTTTGGATAAAACTCTGCCTGGCATTCCTAAGCTCACCAGAGCACTCAAGCTATCTTTCTGCATTTAGGATCACTTTGTTCTTAGTCTGGTTGCTGGCAGTTAATCACCCAGAGCTAAGTTATCATGGTAATTTAATCCTGCACTTGTGATGAGGCAGCTGTTATCACATCAGTATCACATGTACATACATTTGATCTCTCTCATCAGTGCCAAACTGTGGTGCACTGTCACTCTCCCATCATCACCAGGCTTAATAACAATTACATTTTTCTTCTTAATAATAATTGATACCCAGTGCTAGTTCTGCATTTATACTCTGAAAGTTTCCATGAGTCACCTAGTATTTCAGCTTGTTTGTTCAGCTATGGTTGGTAACTTTGCTGCCTCCTGTAGGCTAAATGTTGTATTTGAACTGAAACAGTTGGTACTGTGTGCTCATAGCTGACTGGAACTGAAAGGTCATCTCTCTGTGAGGAAGTATGCTCAGGATTTTATGCTGCCCCAGTATTATCATCAGCAGAACAGATGGTCTGTCAAGCTTTTCCCCTTACCTGGGGAGAAGAACTTGCTTAACAAACTGATGTCTTGTCACCTAGTCCCCCACTGACACCTGACTAGCCATCTGTTAATTCATTGTTAACCATTTATCATTTAGTGTATACCACCAGCTGTCAAAAGTGAATGAGTTGGCAATCTTTGAGGCATTGCTACTTTACAGCACTTGATTTCCTAACCTAATCTTTTACTGACAGATCAAG
The DNA here is from genome assembly GCA_018389105.1 of Nautilus pompilius. NCBI lineage: Eukaryota > Metazoa > Mollusca > Cephalopoda > Nautilida > Nautilidae > Nautilus > Nautilus pompilius. The sequence continues at coordinate 1,134,730 of JACATO010000320.1, forward strand.
TATTACTTATAAACATGTACATCAAAACCTTACTCTCCCACAAACATTAAAACTGTCAAGGGGAGATAACCCATTTTTTAAAAATTACTCCCATTAGATAGGTACACACAACAAATTTAAATATAACGAATCAGTTATGAAAAAATATTAAAATCTTCATACTTAAATGATTTATTTTTTAGCATGATTGAATACTTTTTCTTTTTTTTGAGGTTAAAATTGATTTTTGCCATTAAATCTCATCTACTTTTAAAATAGTCCTGAGTGAAGAAGAAAACAAAAAACTGATAAATTGCATGGGTCTCTCTCTCTTTAGTGATTCATTCATACAGCTGGTGGTGGTAATAACAATCAGAAAAAAGCAGCAGCCAATAAAATCCAATTTTTCCTTCTGCCTTAATTGTTGTTATTTTTCTTCTCAGAATCTATAGAATGTTAACATCCTTTTTGTAGTATTTTTAAAAAATTCCTTTATTATTATCACAATTTTTTACTGAAAATATGTTTTTCCATTTATATCCATTATATGATATAGGTATTTTAATCTTTAAAAGATCCCTCTAATGTTTTTAGTCTCTCTTTTGATTTTAGGCTATTTTATTTACTTAGTAGCTATCTTGCAAAAACTTCACCTTTAAATTGATACATATTTGATGTGACATTTGTATCTTTTAAATTCTGGTACTTTAGTTAGTCCATTCTAAATTCTAGAAATTAGCCTTTTTATTAATGGATTATCATATATATAGTATTACAAATAATTATGGAAACTGACAGGATATGCACAAATAGTGAGTAACTTGCAAGTCCTTAGCTTTATATAGAGCATGACGCTTTGTTTTCACACTCCCATCAAGTTATCAGTGGATGCTGACTCTAGAATACTGTTCCAAATATCCTGCTTGTAGCTCTTTTGACAATTCATTTTAAGTGTTTAGTTGCCATTTGACTTTCTCAGTAGCCACATAACTTCATATAGCCTCTATAGTGTTTATGTCAGAACTTTGTGCAATCCAAAGAATTCTTATGAATGTTCTCTCAGCCTCTTTATGTTTCAGATGTTTTTTTTATTATCACATTGGCTGTGTAGGATCATTATTATGTTGGAAGATGAATCTCTGCCCAATGAACTGTTTTTTTGACGGAGCATGATGGACGAGAACCTGCCTGTACCTGTCAGCACTCAGTATACCTTGATTTTATGCAGATCTCCAACATTCTTGGCTGATATGCCTTCCTACACTTGTATTGATCCATTTCCATGCTTTAGTGTAGCTGTTGTACACTGATTGTTATACTGGCTCCTGGTTCACCTTCATACAAATTGCCATTCATTATTGACAAACAGTTCAAACTTGCACTTATCAGTAAAGAGCACCTCCCAGGTTGGGTCATCCCACTTTTTCAATTTTGCTGCTCAGTTTATTCTTGTCGTTTGGTTGCTTCTCCTTTCAAATATTTTTGAGCAGCATCACATCCATTGAGATTGCCTTGCACTGATGTAGATCTTATCATTCTTGAAGAAATGTTAGCACCTATACTTCAAGCTAGGTCATTTGCAAGATCTTTTACTGGCTCATCATCTTTCACATAGAGAACATACCCAAAGTTGCCGAACATCACTTTTGGAGAGTTTGGGCTTTCTTCCTTGACCACATCTATTTTCATCAGTGCCAGTTTTCCATAACCTCTTGAGAGTTTTTGTATACATCTGAAACATGAAGTTGGGCTACAATTTACTACATGGAGTTAGCTTCGTCATCTAAAACTTTGATTTCTATATGCTTGTTATGTGTTGTTCTCTTCTCAGGAGCCATAGCATTTGCCACATTAAATTGATATCACTGCCTGTACTTGTATAATCCTTCTGAAGGTGTGACCCTTTCTGATTGCCAGCATGACTGTACTATAGAACATTTTTACACAAGATGTGTGATTCTATCACGTTGTTCGCATTTTATACCCAGTTTTTCCAGTTTTCTTTGTCTTGTGGCTACAGTTTTTTTGTTTTTTGTTGTTTTTTTTTGTCAATACATGGTGCCATTGCTATTGGTATCACTGAATGAATAGCTGAAGAAAGCTTTGGAGAAAATCTCTAAAACAATGAACTAGGTCTTCAGCAGCAGTTGACCTTAATCAAAACACTGTTAAGAACATTTTAAGTAGTTGAACAAAAAGAAAATTATTTTAACAGTTTATTACATTTTTTGTTACAATTTTAATGACTTCTTGCTTGGAGAAGAGATTTTTTAAAATTCTGAGATAAAAATGAATGGCCTGAGTTTTAAAGAGGAAAAAAAAATGTGTTATTCAAATGTAGCTCATTATTGTGTAGTTTGTGACCTTGATGGATTGTTGTATTAAGCGTACAAACAACAAAAGGGCATATTTATGTTTTTCTTATTAATGTTGCTTAATCAATATTTTTAACTTTAGCATTTTAACTGAAGTCCAAGATATCCCAAGCACATTTAGTGATTTCTTTAATTTCATTTCAAAAAAACTTTTAAAATAGCATGGTGTAAAATTGCGCATAATTATAAACATGAACTCCAGAGACTCTCCTAATAACCAGATGCTCCAGATGTTTAATTTTCTAAGGTAATTTATATTTAATCACAGAAAAAGAAAGTCCTGGATGTACTTCTCAGCAGTCTCTGACAAGATATCAATCAAATTTAGCTTCTTGTAGTTTCTTGAGGAGGATGGCCATCAGTCAGCATGCTTTAAGTCTGGAGTGGGCGGCTGATTACTTTACATAATTCATGTGACTAGCTTGCACAGCCAGGTGGTTTATACAAAATAATTCTAAAACGGAGCCATTCAGCATTTCCTAACAGTTTGAAAGTTAGTTCATTTGGTGTTGAAGGTTACCCCAAGGGAAGTAATATTGTTCAGGGGAAGTAATTTGGGTCTTTGCGCCAGCAGATGGAAAGGAAGCCATAATTAGGGATAATGATGGTTTTATTAATATCAGTCTCTGGAGTACAGAGAGGCAGGCTACAGTCAGAGGCTGCGTGTTGTCAGCATTTAATAACACACTTCACTGGTTTGCTGTTTTGTTCTTGAACAATTGGCATTTTTAGCTGTACCATTCATGCCAAGCAGATCCCAATTTTCTTTAGAAATTTACCATATATCAGCTAAGAAGGTCAAGTCTGTTTTTGTTTGTTATTTTTATTTCAGTGTTCCATATGTTAGAGAACTTAATTGGTTACCTGATGGATTATGTACTTTCAAAAATGAGAAAGTTCTAATACCTGCTTTATTATTAATTTTGTATTATCCATAAAATAGATGGTATCACTCTAAAATTACATTTTTAACTGAAAACCTGTCTTTGCAAGCATTTAACGGAAAAAAAGCATAATCTTAAGAAATTTATCTAATATTTATGCAGTGTTGGAAGAAGAAAAAAATTAAAAAGGAAAACATACCAGACAGACAAAGGGACAGACAGACATTATTTTAGTATATGAGTTTTTGAAATGAAAACCAATTTTCTTTTCATTAAATGAATTTAAATTCAATTAGTCTGTGGTAAGTCCATATCAAAAAGAGATGGGAATATAGCAAGAGGTTTTTGGCCGTTAACTTCAGAGGAGGGCTACATTTAGTATTTAAGAATGGCTCCATTTTGAATTATTTTTTCTGTTGTGTTGAACATATATTCTTGTAGTATGCGTGAATTGTGGCCAAAATTTAGCTTTTATTATCATATTCTTATTGAAATTATAAGAACATAATCCATCAATAAAAGTTTATGCAATTTGGATGATATTACATTTTAAAGGATGAAAATCTTCATGTGAGAACAGCATTTAATCTTTGGAACTAGTTAAGAGCATGTAAAAAAACCTAGTTTTATAGATTTCATTTCAATTATACACACACACATTTTAAAAATATATTTTTTAATAAATAAAGAAATGGAATTTTGTAGCATGCAGCTTGTTCATTAGTCATGGTTTTATCTCTCCATTGGGTTCACTTTGCTTCTCTCTTTTCATTCCTGTAGCAGCTCATTCAACATGGACTTATTCTAGTTTCCTCCAATATCTGGCCTATCTGACTATAAGATCTCAGTTGCTGTTGTCCATACATAGCACTTTTTATTAGAATACTATCATTGACCAACGAGGAATATTCATTATAATTGAATCTGTCCGTTATGCAAATAAAGTATTTGGTTTATTATTGATTTAAAAAACACTACTTTGAAACTGTGTGTCATTGTCAGTACACAAGGTATCTTCTGGAAAAGAACAGGGTCTGCACACCTATAGCAGAAAGTCCCCACTAAAACTCATCACTTTTCAGATGTGAGAGTTAGCCCACATGGCTGGCTGGTGAAGAAGAGCAATAGCAAACAGTGACAGGAAGGAGCTAGGTCTGACTGAAATTTGATGAACTTTGGCAGTCCAGTAGTATATGGCTAGACCACAGCATCAAACAAATAGTTGCAACAGGTGAAACAACTGATTTCTTTTATCTCACTGGTCTTGGAAAGGTTGGGGTGATGTAGTCCTGATCACAAACTATTGCCTCAGCAAATCCACCATAAGATCCAGATTAATTGTAGCAGGCCTGATATGATATTTCATGTTCCACGTTGATTGACAGATTGTGGAATAAGGGAATCCATTTGTTCAAAAAGCAAAAAAAAACAACACATCTTCCTAAATCTCTCCTTTTCTCTATATAAATGTGTTTAGGTTTACCATTTGTATATAAACATCTTTTGACAACTTCCAGATAGAATACCATGGGTGGTTATGCAATGATGGTCACCATATGATATATGAGATACATACTTGAGTATTAACCTTTGGCCACTGAGGCATTAACCCTGACAAACAATATGCATTATCCTTGATTAAATTGTGGTGGATTGGCAGTCTTATCATGAGATTTATTGATTAGAAATTGTTCAACATGTTTCATATTTATCATGACTAAAAAATACACATTTTAAAAAAATTAACAATACACAATTATCTCTTATACCATTAACAAGTTATCAAAACAATCTATTTCCTTTTTTACTTATTTTCATACTTAATTCGAATACTTACTAGCCAGACGTGGTTGTCTTATCATCCAGATGATTGCAAAACCTGGTTTAAAGAGGTCATTGATTTATTATCCAATGAGGTGAGATATTTTGCATTAAAAGTCAATAAAAGATAATTGTTTTGTTTTCTTATTCGTATTTTGGTCTGACGACAGCTATAACCATAAAGTTATCAACATAACACCGTCACAACTGGTGGTTGAAAATTGTCCCTATTGGAGGAGTACTGTTTTTTTGTTGTTGTTGTTTTTTTGTTTTTTTTTTAATAATGTTTCTAACAGTTAAAACCACATCACCATTTTTGTGAGCTGACTGTGCAATGAATGATCATGGAAGCTATCATAAACAGGGAACCACAGGAAAAATTTGTTAAATTTTATCAAACAACAGTCTTTTGAGTTAATCATTTTAGCTTCCAAAATCCTGGAGAAGTAAACTTTATCTGTGTGGGCCAATCTGTTTGAAGAATAGCAATTTGTGGGGGGGGGCTCCTAACTATCAATGACATTCTTCATCAGATGTTCTGCCATTCTAGTAATGCCTTTTGCTAGCTCAGCTTTTATGTTATTTGCAGTTATTTTAAAAAAATTTTATATGCCAACCAGCCATTATGGCATTGATCATGACATAAAACAGTTAAGTTACCTTGGTTAAGTCATTAGATCATGAGCACCAATTCCTGTTCCATTGATCTCATCTGAATGATTATAGTAATTGCAAATAATTTCCCAAACCAGTGTTTAAAAGAGTTTTTACCACCCCTCCCTACTTTGAAAATTGGATGTAAAAATACGAGGAATTTCTTTGTTTGTTTGCTTTTAGACAATTTAAAACAATTACACGCTTTATTTCATTATGGTAATGAGTGCTATGACATTTGAAAAGTTGCACACTTTCTCAATGAAAAAATCTTATTTCTTCAAGTAAACCATGGCAACATTCAGGGCATTATGGTGTAAAGAGGAGGTGGTAAAGTATACTTTTACTAATTTTCTTTAAAATAAAGTACAATTGCTAATTGCAACCATAGACTTGTTATTGAAATGTGGTGATGATTTCTTTGTCCCTTCAAATTTCCCGGCTAACCAATTAATTAAACAGATTTTCACAATTGTGGCCACTGTCTGGTTCAGGCCATGTGTGATATGGTTTGTTTTGCTCTTCCATACCAGATCAGGAGGAGGAGAGATCTACTGGGTTCTTTCTCCCTAAAGTCAAAGCAGATGGGACAGATTTAGCAGGCCATTTTATTTTGTCTTGAAAGTGGCTTTTTGCTCTTTGTTGGGCTTAGTGATCTGGTTCATGCTACGAAGATCCCACTCAGCGGGTTAATCAAAGGGCATGAGAACAACAAATAAACAAGGTGGGAAAGGGAAAGTCCTCCCTGGCAGATCATCAAACTATGCATGTAGTTTTCTGGCCCTTGCTATCCCAGACCATTTGAGAAAATCAGAACAATTTAGGTGCATCAGAACCTTGTACAGCAATTTTAGTGATTTTGCAAACCATGACAGCAGGTAAAAAAAACTGTCATCCATATCCGCTTGTTTGTTTGCTAAAAGAAACTTTTTGATTCTAGAATAAATGCAGAAGGCTGGGGCACTTACAGTTTGTCGTGGTGAAGAATGTGAGCTAAAAGCAGCAGTCAGTTCTGCTTGCTACCATGACTGTGCATAAGTGCCTTTAGAGCCTTATCTTATTACTCATCACTTTCACCTTTATTTCACTAATGTTTGTGTATGATTACATGGTTCACTCATCTGTAAGGGTTAGGGGAAACACAGATGTTGTTACAGGATCTTATTTGGTTGGTATATTTAGTATGCTTTCTTCACCTCTATAAAGCAATAGGCAATAGTAATTTGACTTTAGTGTTTGGTTTGATATTAGCAGCAGTATTTCACTAAATGGAACTGCAGACATTATTATGTGGTTCAGATATGTACCCTTTTCTTTTTTTTTTTAATTTAACTTTTTGGGTAGCTTTATACCACAAGGGTTACTCATACCAGCTTTTTACTTAATTAGTTGGCATATTCAACTTTAATACTTCTATTTTAATAACTGATAGGTGTAGGATTCTTTAATCATCAGAGATATTTTAATCTTGTCATCAAAGCACTGTTACATTAAATGGAAATCAAACTAATAGAGTCTTCAGGATGCTGCTTTCTCAATTTGACCTAACATTCTAAAGATGCTAATCAAATGATACATTTTTTTAGTCTAGGTTGCTTTTTTTGTTTGTTTTTTTCGTGTGTGTGTGTTTCTATGGTTGTATTCTAATTCTTGTCCTGTAGCTATTGCATTGGAATTGTCAGGGAAAAATAGAACAGTATTGATTTTAATATACATGGGATGAAACTGAAGGAAAAACAAAAAAACGCAGGTGGATTCTCTTTAGAAAGAGTTGGCAATTTAAATGGACAGAAATTACTGTTGGTGGTTTGGAAATACTTCATGGAGTTGCATTTTTTTTTTTTTTTGTTCAAAGTCAGTTTAATTGGCTTCATTTATCATGCAATAATTTTTTTTAAAAATTATCTATATAGTGTAAATCTTATACTGAACTTGAATGTTTCTTCATTTTTTTTGTGTATCAAAATGTAATTATTTTTTGTTGTTGCTATTTTTTTGGCTAACAAAAATAAATAAATAAATTTTTTGTTGACAATTAATTTTGTTTAGAGTGAAATTGAATGATGATGGAACTGTTGCTAGTGTAGTGAGACATCAAAATGGCAGTTACTGTACTAGATGACAAATTTTTCTGCCTTATTTTTGGTTGCGTTTTCCTCTTCTGAAGCCCAACCACATTAGAAAGCGTTGCTGATAAGGTGGAGGTTGGCCTGTACCATAGTCTAAAAGGATGTACACTGAATCAAAAGCATATGAATACATTTGCTCTCATCTTCATTCCGTTTGAGTCCATAAATTCCGTAGCCATCCACTGTGGAAATTTCTCTTCTGCTTACTACAGGCAGATTGTTACTTGTCATCTTTATTCACACACACACACACCTGACCCTTTGGTGCTAGGAAAGTATAGTATAATATAGCTCAGGCAATCCTTACCTTACCTACTGAAACTACTACACTTCAGCGATATTTCACAGAATATATATTTAAATGGTTAGTTAATCCTATTCATTCTTATATACTTTTTTTTTGTTTTGTTTTGACTATTTAGACGGCTTGTAAAAAATCCAGATATGATTTTTGGATTATCCATATGACCTTCAATTGATAGCTAAAAAGAATTTTTAGTGATTTAAAAAAAAAAAAAACTATCTTTGCTTGTTTTAAAGTGCCAGATAGTTTTAATATATGGTTGGTTTTTTTTTGGTTTTTCTTTAGAATAAAACAAGCATGCTATGGCAAATATTTCATCTTTGATAAGATAACTTTCTACTGCACACTGATTTTATTATGGAAACTATTTGAACATTGTTCTATTTCTTGTTGTAGTAGTTTATTAAAACAATTCATTATGTTTGGGGGGGTCACACACACACACACTCTCTCTCTTGTGGTAAGGTAATGCTACTTATGTGTTTCTCTCTCAAGTAGATATAACCCTAGACTCATGGTTTTAAGAACCCACTTGACTATTGGGGAAAAATGTCTGGTGGGAAAATACACATGATTAGAATAATCTTTAATGGCCTTATAACGGCTGAATTAGTTCTCAAAGTCACTTGACTGACATCGAGAGCATACCTCTGTAGATGTCTGCCACTTAAACATGTGTTCAAGATATGTTGTCATATAATCTATATCTAGAAAAAAAAATCTCTTCACTGTGGTTCTGTTTGTTTTTGTTTTTTATATTTATTTATAGTTATTAAATATTTTGCATTTTTTGTGGGGGTCATTATACGTAATAACACTGCTATGACTAACTTACAGCTGACACAAGAGGACATATTGCTGCAGTTAACATAAAAACATTAGTTAGGCTACATTTTAAGATTTGCTTCAAATCTCTGTTAATGTTTCAGTCTTGTGCGCATGACAGTGGACTATTAATTATCAGCTCTTTGAACATGCACAATTTTATGTTTTATTTTTTTTTTTTTTGATTTTTTTTAAAGATGTTAAATAATAGCTGTTGTGCTGCTTCTAAGCTATGGGGTATCAGATTTAGGTAAAAGCTATCTCAATATTTTATGTATCCCTTTAATGTCTGTTGCTTTGATATGTTCATATATTGTGTCATTGGAGATAATTCTGTATATACAGATACTCCTAAAATCTGGACTAGAAAACTATTTATTTTTTATTGCAGAATTTAAAATAAAAGCAAAGATACTCTTTTACAATTTAAATTCTGGTTGGTAATTGGAAAGACAGACTATACTGTGTAGCTACACATCCTGAATTAAAGTACTATACAATTTAAAGTGCCAATTGTGGATAATGGAAAAAAAAAAAAAATAGATAGAAAACTGATTTCATTTACTTAGTCCCAAAATTAGCTATGTATGTTTTGTTTTTTATTAAATTTAAAAATTAATTTTATAGTTTTCTTCTTATGAGAGTTTGTCTGATTAAAAGTGGAAGGACTCAGAGAAAATCCAATGATATCTTGATGCCAAAGAATCCAGGCCTAATACAATGTCAAATCATGCCAGCTATTCACCATGATAAACAACACAGTGTTACAAATAACCCTGCTCTAGTTTTCTGCTAGACATTTAAATTACCTTTTTTCTGATTAGTCCAGATATCATCTCAGACTGGTTTAATGTTTTATAAAATATTGTTTGTTTCTTTTGCCCAGTGCCATCTATGTAGATAGTATGAGTTGACCAGGCAGATCTTAATGCACACCAGTTGTTGGTATGAGTTCATGAAACAAAATTTTAGAGAAATGAAGAACAAAAATAGACACTTATGTGGAACATAGTTTAGGCTACTAGAAAAACATATCTGTTGGTCAATTTAGGAAAAAACTACATCATTTTCTGAATTATGCAGAAGTAGATTTTCATGAGAAAACTGGGCAAAAAATTTTACATACAGGGTGTCCGTAAAGTTACTATACAGTCTTACAAGTTACTGGTCGTTGTTTCAATGCCGGTACGATGACATTTCTCAGTTTGTCCAGGTACCTTTCTCCTGTAACAGTTCCGTCGAAGAACTGTGGACCCACAATTCCATCAGACGATATTCCTGCCCAGACAGTTATTCCAGGCTGGTTCAATTGGGACGTGATCGTAAACTGGTAAACTGTATAGTAACTTTACGGACACCCTGTATATAATATACACAGTACCCTGCTATATTATATTTTTACACATCCATAAATAAATGTGTCTGACTGAGATTTACATGTTTCAGGTAATGATGCTTATTTTAGACATCTAGGTATACATTTTCACCATGCTTTAAACAGGCAGATCCAGTCTTATCTTCATTTGTACTACAGGCTGTTCAAAGTGTGATCAGAATCATTGGCCAGCAATTCAAGATGAATATCACTGCTATGGAAAAGTGATCTAATAGACTTTCAATGCTGAAACCTCACCTTGATAATGAATTGGCATGTCCTTGCTTACTGTCAGAATTCTCTTGCTGACATTGCCCATGGGTAAAAAAATAAACTAAAGTATGGTCCGACCTGGTCACCACCAACTGTTGGGTGTGTATGGGGTGCAGCATGCAAGAAACTCCTGCCAAATTTAAATAAAATACTTTAAAAAGTCTGGTCAGATAATGTGCCTGATTGTCAAGTATGGCAACAGGAATGTCATGGTATGAGATGCAATCTGGCATGGTGGAAAGAGATCTCTCTAGTATGTGTCAGTCTCAATTCTGCTAAGTACATTGCCATTTTACAACAAAACATACTGGGATTTAATGCCATATTTTTCAGGAGGTGGTGCTACATGTCACATCTGTTTTATGACTATAGTCTGGATTTAACTTTTTAGGCACTCCAAAGCTCTAATATGAATCTAATTCAGCAACTACTGGAGCATCTGAATCATCAGCAGAGAGCAACCAATTCATATCCCACTAGTATGATGAAATTAATGGAAGTCCTCACCCAGATATTGGAAAATCTACACTGGATCATGATTTAAAGTCTTGTTAGCTTAATGTTGAACAGGGCTGTTCATTCTGCAAAAGGCACCATGACCAATTACCAACTAATTTAAAGAATTTCAATCAGCTGCTTGTCTTTATTTGCCATTTTCTGCAATAAGCTAACAAATTGTAATAACACTAGGTGGCTAAATTATTATGATTGGTCACTTTCTTTTCTTTTCTTTTTACAAATTTGTTTTGAAAAAAGGAAGGAGCATATTATGTATGTACATTAGTGATATTTGCTCTGGTTGAAAACCACATCCAGATGAGACAAAACACTGACTGTAGTAATATATACGCCGTGGTTTCTTGAGTGTTCTTCTTTAATCAACAACCAGGCTTAATATTAGACTAGCAGATGTTACAGAGAAAAACTGTGTGAAGGAGTTATTAAAATCTTGGAAAAGGTGTTGCTTTGAATTAAATTAATCACCAAAATCAGTTGGTAATTGACTGCATATGTGAGTGCTGTTAGGAATCTATTTGGCTAATTTAAACTGGCTTTATTCCAAGATATTTGACAGTTTTTTTTTGTAGTAGTTGTTATTTTCTATTTCCATTTATCCCTTCCTGCCTTTGAAGAATAAGTAGAAAGCGGGTTTTTATCAATAACAGTTTTTATCACTTGACACGAATAATACAATAGTTACCAGGAAGAAGAATCTTTGTGCATCAGTAGTCGAAACCATGGAGCCAGTGATTGTGTTAATACGCTGTGATCAGTAATTCCAGTTTTCTCTACTTGTGATTATCTTCAAAAGGTCTATCTTCCTTATTGTTGCATATACAGTGAAGCAGATGTGGTATGGCATACACATTTAATCAAAGAAAATTAAGGCATGTATTTTGTTTGGTAATTGCTTTCTTTGTGTGTGTGTGTGTGTGTGTGTGCGCGTGCGCGTGCGTGCAAATATTTTCCAAAATTCATGATAACTTTCTGGCCAGCAAAAGTAAATCTAATAGTAACCAGTATCGTTGTTAAGTGTCCATTATACAAATCACACTTTTTAATATTATAAGAAAAAAATAAATAGTTAAATAGCTTAATTTAAAAAGATGGTTATTTTGGAGTGGGATTAATTTACCCAAAAAATGTTGTTGATGATGATGTTTTTAAAATATACTATATGTTTATAAGACAGACATTATCTTAGATAATACTTGGAATAAATGCTTTTGGAATCTGCACCTATTCTTTCTTTCTTTCTTTTCTGATTATTTTTTATGATTCAAGAAGAGTGGGGTTTAGGTAGGATGGAAAATACATAATGAACTGCTGATCATAAAATAATCTTTGTTCTGTAATGAGATGCACTATAATGAGCTAGTTAAGAGGGTGGGGATATGAAGCATAAATCTAACGTTGTCATTGTTGTCATCCTCCTATGCAACTGAGCTCATGCTATACCGAAGCATATTACCTCAACTCTGCATTACATGTTTGTTAATCAGCTTGCTTCTAGTTCCATTATGGATCTGCTGGGATTAATAAACATCAAGGACACTGATATTATTACTTTACACATCTAGCAGTTCATCACAGTGTCTCATTAAATCATTGCCTGTGTCTTAGCATAGATTATCACTAGACCACCTACATGTACAGCCAACAAAGACTTGATAATTTGGAGTTTATCCTTTGATGTCTAGAATTTATGGAATCTGTTCTTTAAGATTGTATCATAGTATCTCTTATAATAATAATGCTTTTCCTATGCCTGTCGATAATGTAATTTCCAAGTACACCAACATTATTACAGGAAAATGGCAGCTGGTGCTGATGTTAATTAAGAACATATAGGTAACTTTAAAATTTATTTTTTATGTTTTTGGATTATGAAATAAAGAATGGATTTATTAAAAAATAACTATTTTTGTTTTCCTATACTATAAAAAACAACAAAACAGCATTATTATAAAATCAGTTCAGCAATAGAAATTCTTAAAAAATTTAAAGCAGTGATATATTATTTGCTACGCAATGTCCAAATATCAGGAGGAGTTTGGATAAAAATGATTAATATTAACATAGCAGCACGTTAGCATAGTATGCAAGTTTGTTCTAGCAGTGGTTTTGTTCAGGGTGGGTCCTGGCTATGTTTGGATTCCATCCATTGGCATCAAACAGTTTAGTCTGGTTGGGACACTATGGGTTTCCTGTCAGAAGAGTGCTGATCAGCTGTTTGATGTATACCAACATCAGGCACCTTCACCTTCCTGCTGGTTAATGTTCTGTATTCCAAATAGGGATATCCGTAATCATCTTAAAATAATAGCATTCTGACTGTACAGTTCATGTTTGAAAGCCTGATACTATTATTGGCTAGTATTAGCAGTTATGCATCCAAAAGTCAATCACTCCTACTGCGGATGATGATAGTGAAGGCATCTACTTTGTAGGGTTAGGGTAAAAAATTTCATTGTTAAAATACTTTTTGCTATATAGGTAGATTTTTCTTTGTGAAACAGTCCTTTGTTGAAAAGAATATGCATGCTATTGATTTATGGATTTTTTCAACAAACTACACTCTATAGCCAAGTGGATTCCTGAAATGTTATGGCTGCAGATTAGTTGAGTTACTCACCTTTGCCAGTTCTTCAGTGTTTTGGAGAACCTGACTAACACACTTGCATTCACATTTAGTACTGAAGGATCTAGATGCAATACCATTTTTTCACTGCAGGAGTTTGTGCTTATTTGTTTATTTTGATTTTGAAGGGTGGTTAGAAATTATTAATCTAACAAATAATGAAAATGGTGTAATTAATTTCTTTTTTTTTTCCTTCTGTTATTGTACTAAACACAGAAAATAACATTGGTAATAAAATATATTAGAATCTTGAAGTGAATGGTTGTCTTAATGATAGAGAGATGCTTAACGTCTTGTTTTGTGTTAAAATTTGGTGCTTTAATTATTCATCTGTTGCTTTTTACTAAACAATGCTAACAAAACATCTACTTAAAGTGTTGGTTTGCAATGCACTTGTACGCAAGAGAAAAATTTTCAGCATCTATTACCTATGTCACACATTTGAACTGTTAAGGCATCACCAGTTCTGCATGTCTTTTGTTACTGATGGAGTATTTGTATCTGGCAATCATCAGTGTGCTAACTTGCATTCTTTTCCAATAAACAAAATGTAAATGTGTTCTCCTTTTGGTGCCTGCAGGCCTAGCTGTTAGCTTGTTTTTATTACAGTAATCATAAAATATTTTTCTGTTTGCCAATCCTGAATAGTTTTGGGAGGTTGATGGAAATTTTACCCCTAGGCTGGTGGCTTGAATTTAGCATAGTGATGATATTGCAAGTACTTGCTCAAGAAATAGTGTGATTAACAAAAGGAGAAAAGAAAGAACAAGTTGTTTGAGGTTTCTTTTAGGGTGGAATCTCTGTACAAATAATTTGCAATAGTTTTTATCACAGCATTTCGTAGATAGTTGTACTTTGGTTTTTGGTTTGACTAAAGCTAATCTCACACAAACACTGTGTGTATGTATGTGTTTGGCTATACTGTTTGTATTGGTGGTGAAATACAAATATCATGTGTGAGTTTAAAGTAAAGCACCCACAAGCAGAAATAAAGATTCCTTACTAATCCAAGTCAATAACACTATCCAGAGTAGACTTTTCCAGTATTTTGGAAAAGAAAGCTGCATTGCTAAAATAAACAGAAAATTAGAATAGACAGATCTCAAGAGTAAGATTGTTGTGTGTGTGTGTGTGTAAGAAGTATTTGTTGGTTTGTGGAGGTATGTACATATTTGGCTGAGATATTTGTAGTCATGAGATGGTGTCATGAATTCCTTTATAAAAGCTTGACAATAAATCTGTTTTACATAACTTTATTTTGTTTTCCCTTATTTATTTCAAAATTGAGCTTTTGTTTCACTTAATCCAGCTTTTTATGGTCTGCATTACTTCATTATGCACACAGTGAAATCTGAGCTAATATTAAAGCTCACGCTTAAATGGAAAAAAAAAAGGATGATCTAATGTATTTGTATTAACTTTTGTAAAATTCAGAAAAATGTTGTATGTACAGTAATAGTTCCTGATTGATAAAATTGATTTCTCTATCTAGTTTTGGTAATCAGTTTGATTTACATTCAGTATTTTGTTTTTAATTATGACTCATCTGTAAGTGATGGACAATAAGCCACAGCTCAAGATTATCAAATATAACATCAGGTCTTGAAATCTAAGCAATGAAAAAAAGCAAACAAGAAAAAAAATAGCTGTTTAAAGTGAAATGCACTAGTTGGGAACTAAAATTAGGTGGAATGGCTTTCAATAATGTAGTGAAATATAGATTACAATATTAAGTGTTATGTGGAATAAACTAGTTCAGAATAACATCAAATCAAATTTGATACACCTAATTCTTGCCACACTTCATGTTCACTTAATACACTATGAGCTAATCTGCTGTTTCCATCTGTGATGCAATTTTGCATAAATTGCTATCAAAATAATTCTTTCCTGATTCAAAATGAAACCTTTATTTACAGGAATCTTTGACAAAAGATAGACTATGTTGCATGTAAAACTTTAAATGTTGATCCAACAAAAAAGTGATGGGCAGAGTATGATAAATGAATTGTGGTACAAATGTTGGTTGGCAGAGAGACTTCTTTAGTTAAGCATCTGCTCTTGGTCAAAAGTTAACCCTATACTTTCTCAAATCTACTTACCTTTGAGAAATTTGGTAAATGGTTGTAAACAACAGTGTGAAATCAAATATAAAGTTTATATATATATTTTTTTTTTAATGTTATAATTTTGTTTGAGAGATCCTATCCACATTACTACATATATAATTAACTGGTGGTATGTTGCAAAGCTGGACTCACCTGTATTTCATTTCAATGGACTATTAGTTATCAGTATACCACAACTTTGGCAGTATTTTGTTTATGATGCATTATCAAGTTACTTGACTCTTATATCACAGGGATATGTCAGTAATTAGATCACAGAATCCTAATGGAAGATTTACTCATGCTTTGTTTTATAGTTATGTATCTGTTTCTTTTGCCTGTTTTTCAATTTGTTTTGTCTATTTAGTGAATTTTTAGAAGACTCATAAGCTTTCTAATTTAGCAGGCATTGCTTTTTGAATCTCCATACTGGTTATCTCAGAAATATGGTATTGTTAAAAACTAGGTGAGCAAATGACCTTGCTATTGCATATGGTTGATTAGGAGAAGTGTTTCAGAATGGAATAACTTGTTTGGCCAAGAAACCAAGAATGCCTAGAGCAGGAACAAGGTTACTGCAAGTGAATATTGGGTGCTTTTGTTTCTTCCCACTTATAATTAAAATAGCTCTAGTACTTTTCCCACTGAAGTGTAAAATAATTTGGCTCAGTTATACTAGGATGCCATGCACTTATATATACCTAGAACCAATCAAAAGCATAGCTATTTTTCTGTTTGAAATGATTTCAGACCTCTGGCATGTTGTTACTAATTTGACCATTCATTTGGTTTCTCAAACTTGGTTAATTATCAACAACAGATATATCTGTCAAGAGCAATGACAAAGAAGACATGTCCTTTGTATCAAACAGTTTTTCTAAAAGACTTTCTGTATTGGTACAGAAGTTTTCCTCAGAGTTCAAGAAGTAATCTAAAGCAAAAGCTGTAAAAGAAGGGGAAAAAAAACAAAACAATTTATAGATTAAATCCATTTGCAGGATGTGAGAGAGACTCTGTTACACATTTGACCTCTTTGCCAAGAATTCTGGTACTACAACATGAGTATACCTATTATTATACATTGGTTACTCTTGCTGCTGGGTAACACAGCTCAGTGAATTAGATAGGTGGTATTAAGGCAATGCCATGTTCAAGTATTCTAGAAATAGTAATAGCTTAAGAACATGATTTTTGTAGGAGATTTTCAGTGCAGGAAGCTTACAGTGCAGGATATCCTTGTTTTCTGATTGTTAACATTGCATACTAACATTTGGTAGCTGAAAGTGCTCTCTTGATTCTAATTGTTTTGTTTTGTCAGCTTATTTGTATGTTCAGACCTCAAGTGCTCCTGCCTATCCTCTTATATATGTGTGTGCGTGTGCGATCTATACTTTATACACTCAATAAAATATGGTGATAACTACAAGAAACTATAAAGAAGTTTTTTTTTTAAATTTTATTAATTAATATTTCTTTTTTCACACAGTAAATTGTGGAAATTGCGTCAATAATCTGGATTTCAGATGTTTAAAATAATGGGGGGGATAATGTCAAGGATAACTAAATTAAGTTGTGGTAACTTGTCACAACTGATGTATTTGAAACCTGTTTGGAGACTAATGTGCAATATTAAATTATATTTGGACTTCTCAAATTCCATGTTCTGGTTTCATTGGGATAGTAGCAGAAAAGAAGAAATATGCAACAACAAAAAAAGAATTATCATCATTCTGTTGTAGTTTCAGCATAGAATTTAATAGGTGCCAAATGTAAAAAAAAAAAAAAAATTTTTTTTTTAAAGAAAGAAATTAAAATTGTTGGTTGTAACCTGGACCAGTTGTACTTTTGATTTATTTGCTTTCTTTCTGACAAGTTGTTGTACTGAAGATTTAAAAGGCCATAAATAATTTAACCAACGACAGAACCTTTAGTGCAGTACAGCAAAAATTGCAGACAGCAGTCAGTAGAAAAGTAGGAGAAAAGAACAACTCTTTATTTCACGCGGTGTTTTTTTGTTTGTTTGTTTGTTTTTTTTTAAAACGCATGATAACCTCTTCAGTGCAACAAGGTAGTGAGATGTTGTTGTTAAATAGTCTCTCCGACATCAGGGGTGCACAGAAAGAGATTGGCAGAAACTTGTTTCTCTGTAAATGGCATTCCCTTTTTGATAAAGCCACTTCAAGCTGTCTTCACGAAAAGGAATTTTGTTTAAAGAGCATCTGTGCCACGAATGGTACAGAGAAAGGGATAAAAGGAAATAAATAAGTGTGTGGTATATCATAGTATGAGGATATGAGCTAGGACTTAGAGGTTACAAGGCTGGAGGTATTAAAATAATTTTTTTTCTTTTTTTTTTTTGAATAGTTTGGAATATTTTACCTCTTTCCAATTAATGGTTTATTTTCTTATCTAAAAACTTAATTAAAAGATTTGTGGACTTACACTGGCAGTGTTTTGAGTAGAATTTTAAAAATAATAAATGATAATACTTGTTATAATTATACAAAGGCAGTGTTGGGATTATGATAGAATCTTGGTAATCTAGTTATTGTTATTTTTATTTCTTTCTGGTTGCCATCATCTTAATTTTCTTTAATGAAACTGCAACAAATGCAGTATTTAACCTACTCTGGATTCTATTTGTTTGTTTATCTGGAATATATTGATCTCTCTCTCTCTCTGACAGAGGAAGAACTGATGTATCAGTCACTTGCCTCTTACAGGTGACTTGCTGCTCTACATGATAAAATCATTGATTATTATATTTCCCTCCAGCTATCTTGATTTCACTTGGAGAAAGAGAAAAAAAGGAAGAAAAAAAACACGCAAAACCAATCATTTCCTCGTGCTCCCTGCAGAAACTAAATTTGCAGAAAGGAAATTATTTCTAATAGGAATTCAGGAATTTTTACTTATTTTGGACATTAACCAGCTAAGTCATTTATTTGGTACCATGCGGTTTAGGAAGGGGGAAAATGGCCAGGTCAGGTTAAAATGTCCATCCTATTTTTCTTGATTCTTATCAACCTTGAAAACAAGATGAGTTGTATACTAATGGAGGTGTGGAAGTAATTATGCTCCATACTGGTGGAAGTGATGATAGAGGGCACTGGGGAACAGAGAGCATCGAGACTAGTCATTTAGAAAATGGCTTTAATGTAGCATCCTGGCTTATGAATGTAGAGATCAAGTCTTATTTGCTTCATCATCTAGCTAGCCTATGTATGGACAAAATCTGATGCATTAGAAACTTTTATATTGGTTTCTAACTGTTTCTAGACTTCTTTTTTTTTTTTTTCATTTTAGAACAGCAGCTTTGCACTACTGTAATATTTTTGTTTAGCCATTATTTGAACCATTTTGATAGCCCATGGATAGCTGATGTTACAAGTAATTCTGCTATCCTCATCATCAATGATTAAGTTTAAAGTAACTATTTCCTAAACTAAAAAAAAATTGAAGAATTAATGTGATCCCCCCCCCCTGTCAATATGAAAAACTAGTGATAAAATATCTTACATGACTTGTCTTGGTTCATCAGTTTTTAAAAAAAAATCATGAGATTGCTAAATCTTAAATAAGCATAATAAACCATTTTTATTAACTTTTATTAAGAATTACATGTATAACCAAGATACGGTTTATTTTAATTACCTTGTTATTATTGTAATCATCGCTTAGCAACTAAATTTCTCATCTGGTAATACTTAAACTAATGTAAGTTGGCGTCTAGAGCTTGTACACAGCAATTAAGGCCTCAGATGTAGGTAGATACAGTACTAAATTAGCAGTGCATTGCCATGTGTGACTACTGTTACACAGAATAGATGTAAATTAAGACATACAAGAAAAATTAACTAAAAACTTATTGTAGATCACAAACAGAAATATTAGTGTCAACTTTCAAAATATTTGTGCTTACAGTTGCTTGGTTAAAGTTTAAAGTGCACAGTTAGATTTATTTTCTACAGCAGTATATTTAAATTTAATATGATAACTTTTAAAGATGTTGCAATTGCAACATTCAAAAATCCTCCATTACTCATTTTCATTTGATGTGAGACATAAAATAGCTCAGAGCACAACATTGTTAGTTCTTTGCTTTGTATTCTATTGGTTGGCACCAGTCATTTCTGCATTAAATCACATTTCATTGTTGGTTATTTTCTCCTCTTCCCTTCACCCCAAATCAATTAAGGATCACTTACTCAGCAGCAGTCAGTTTGCATATGTTTCAGACACCTGGAATTTAGTGCTCCATGCAGATAACTTTGAAAAGGAAATTTTCTGACACAGCTTTAGCATAATCAACAGATTTTTTTGAGCAAGTAGTAGTATTCAGTGATTTTAAAAATATGATGGTGGAGAAATAATTCATAAGGGAAAATAAACTTCAGCTCTTGGTGGCCTTAAAGGATCACTGAAGTTTGTTAACAGGTTTAATTTATTCCAAAAACTTTTTTTTTTTTTTTCAAATAGCTTATTTTCATCATTAGTTTCTAATTTTCCAACATGTATGGTCTGCATTATAGCTTTCCTGTCAAGAAGATCACGAAAAAAAAATGAAGGTCATAGCTACAGATATATTTTTTTGCATGGCATTTCTGTGGTGTAAGATGGTCTACTGTGGGACATTTGTGTGTCCTGACATTATTGCTCTTTCTGCTCTCAAGAATCAAAAAACCCAAGATGGCCATCTCCTGACAAGAATATTTAATTATTTATGATGCTTTTTTTCTTTTTTAAACCAGCAATTTTGGCATTGAGACTGAATCACAAATGATAGTAATGTATGTTAAAACTGTGCCTTTAATTTTAATATTCTGTATGGCTTGGACTGAACAGACATGAAATACGTTTGAGATCTAATGGTGATTGAGATCCATCTGTTGCTTAATCATTAATATTAAATTTAACTTTGCCATGAAAAAGTAAAAGTTTGAGTACAGAAAGGCTTGCATATATATATATATAATATGGCATACAATTATCCTTGGCAGATGTGTTGGGTGTATAGTTAATATGCAGTAGATAAATAATGCACCATTGTGAATTAAGAAGAAAGCAAATTACATTTTGAATATAGCTTTTACACACTAACCAGATGGTTTGAGAATCATTTCCTTCTGGTGCTTTGAAAGTTTTTAATGCATTTTCTTTAATATTTATTTTCAAGCAATGATTATTTAAACAAAAAAATGATGAATCAAGGGGAACAGGAACCACTATCATCTGATGTTAGTTTACAGTTTTTTTAACAATTGTGATAAAAAAAATACATTTAATATTCATCATTAGAATGTGAATACATTCATGTAATTTCTAGCTAGGCAAATGATTAAAGGACTGAGGGCACTTGTAGGTTTCAATTAGCTATTAATGACTAATATGTATATTGTTTTTTTTTTGTCTTTGGTATAAGAAAAAAAAATTGTACTAAAAGTTTGAAAAATTCTACTTTATATTTGTTAGTAGTAAATTAGAAAATTGACAGATTGTTTATGATGTATTAAGTCCTAAATATTGAAATGTTATCAATTAGCACAAGAAATACACTAATGAATTTATTTGTTTATATGAAATAATAAAAATAATTTTTGTTTCTGATTTTAAATATTTTGGAACATTAGCAAGTGAGCAACACTGGTAAATTCCCAATGTTGTCAGGAGACTAACACATTTGAGAAATGTGAGAGAGGGGGAGGGGAGGAGAGAGAGAGAGAACAAACAAGAGAAGTGCTATTTTGATTTTATTTATTTGTACAATTGTGAATTGTGACAAACACTGTGTGCTCACTTAGACAGTTACTATATTTCTAATTTTTTTAAACTGCCTCATTGTTAGGTTGAACTGTTTTCTCAACTTGTTGGGGGCAACCTTCAGTGCGGTTTAGACATACTTATTTATGCACTAGGTTGATTAATGTCTTTGGAACAGTGGTGGATAGTAATTGAGGTTAACCCCCCTTTTTTTTTCTAAAAAAAGGAAACTTTCTTTCAGAAATAAAATAAAGAAGAGCATTGTAGTTTAAATAAAGTTTTCATCATTAAAAGACTGAAGAGTTAAATATTGGAAATTTAAATATGTAGTAATCATAGTGATAGTCTTAATGATAATAATCTTTAAGTTTATTCGTTGTTTCTTTTACCAGAAAAATGTATTGCAGTCATCCCTAGCCAACTTTGGGTGTTATGTTCTTGCGAGACTAAAGGCTTATGGGAAAACGAGGGTTACGTTCCAAGGCTGCAGTTACACAACTTGCCTGATACTTTACACGCCCTATTCACTCAATAACCATGTACTATAGAATACAGGAACAGTATTACCTTTAACATTAAAAAATATAGCGAACAATAATGCTTTTATTTACCTTTAATGTCATGACGGTGTGATCTTGGAGAAGGGGGGGGAGGGTTGGTTGGTGATGTGCACAAAACACATTAATTTCGTTTGTTGTTATATAATAATCATTACCAAACCATACATTTTGTTGTCAAACAGATTTTTCATTGCCAGACTTTCATGTGTTTGGTAATGAAAATTACCAAATGGTGTAGCCCTGGTGCTAGCAGGTGGGTACATGCGCACTTGGATAGCCACCGCGCTGTGGTACAGTGCGCGTAAATCACAGATATGTGAACGGCTGGCAGACTATTGGATTTGTGCTGGAAGCTTGCTTGTTTGTGATTGTTGTAGAATTTAAAACAAGCAGTACTAAATGTTTACTGTGGCTGATGCAGAGGTCTGTTGATAGACTTCTGGGCCACGAGCCTAGGGCCTGAGTTTGGGTCCTGGTTACCAGGTTGCTTTTATCTTCTCGGGATGGCTTCTTCTCACTCTTCTTCACCAGCCAGCTGTGTGGGATTTCTCCTACATCTAAAAAAAAAAGAAAACTAAGAGTTCTAA
Source organism: Nautilus pompilius (assembly GCA_018389105.1). Lineage (NCBI taxonomy): Eukaryota > Metazoa > Mollusca > Cephalopoda > Nautilida > Nautilidae > Nautilus > Nautilus pompilius. The sequence goes on from JACATO010000320.1 coordinate 1,157,506, forward strand.
TAGGAATAATTTCTTTGCTGAAGTTGAATGCGTCACACCCCCACATGGCACAGGGTCGGCAATGCTTCCCAGCGGGCAACTGCAACATTACACTTCCTTACCAGGGTTGCCTCCTTTATAGGCATTGGCATACCAAATACTCATTTTCTGTTGCAATTTTTCATTGTTCCTTTTTTTCAGTGTTTTTAGTTGACACTTGTTTAAAATAAAATACTTTCTTCACTCATATGTCATCATCCAATTGGAGTGATTCTCCATTGATTTAACTTAGTACTATTCCACCTCCAGGTTAAAAGAGATCTACATACAAAGAAATCAATTCTTCTATTTACTTGTCTGAGGAAATAAATTTATTTTTAAAAAAAATTAAAAAATAACAGCTTGTACTAGGTAGATTAATGAAAAATTCTAGTGGGGGTTAATAATTACAAATCTTAAGGAGTTTTTAGTATACTACATTAGGGCTTGGTGAAGAAGTATCTGCAATATCAGGTGTTTGCTCTTCCAGGGGATTTCAAAAGTTACAATAACTTTATGAAAGTGCTGGAAGATGTTCAGACTTCTTTGGCAAACAGATGCTAATGCTAGGACATTGTTTAAAGATGTTAGACACAAAGTGTTGGGTTAGGGTTAGCAGTGTGTGTAAGATATTCTTGTGTGTGTTTTTCTTCTTGAGTAAATCATCAAACTGCCCTGGAGCAAAATGCTGTTGCAGTAAAGGTAAACAAATGTTTGAAATGAATAGAGATATACTGTATGTCAAACATTTCCTGTGTCCTCTTATGTCCAGCTTTCTGTCTATATTATAAGCATTATCTTCTTGCCTAGAAAAATATAACAAAAAAAAAAAAAAAGGGTTTTTGCATTTCACAAGTCCATAACTGCTTCAGTAAACAAAACATAGAAGTAAATGTAGCAATAAGAGAGAAATCTGATTTTAGTGCAGTTATGTACATTCTTATTATGTATATGCCATTCTTATTTATAAACCCAGAAAGAAACTTTCTGGAATAGTCTGAGAAATTAGGAAATCCTACAGGAATTTATCAGATTAGGTTTTCATTAGGACTTGTTAAGTTACAAAAAGTGTATTTTTATGAGACTACATTTTATTAATGGCATAGACCGTTGTTGGGGACATTCTAAGAAGATCATTATTGTACTATTTTTAAGCATTCAAACAATATAACTTTTTAGAATATTAATTCTCCGGTTTCATCCCTCAACATATGTATTTACTTTTTGTGGGATAAAAAGTAAATTTCTTAAAGTAAAGTAAATTTAATAATCATACATATTTAACATTGAACAAGGTGAGACTATAATTATGAAGTAAAAACTGATAAATAAACTTACTCATGTAGCAAACTGATTTCTGAAGTGAAGAAGACGCACACTGGTCATCCATATTTATATTGTTCTTTCTGGAATAATTTTATTTTCAAGAAGCTGCAGAAGGCATGCTTATTAGTTAGGTAATTTCCCACTGCTTATTTAAATATTTAATTTAGATTAATAGTTCAAGACTGTAATATGCTGTGATTTTTAAAACTCTTTTTAAGCAGATACATTTAAAATACTTAGGCATGAAACAGCTTGTAATTAGAGTGCACCTAGCATCTACTATTTCACTTAGACCCTTGGGTTTCTTCCCCCACAAAAAAATGAAATCAAAAAGCTCACTTTTATACTAGTTGCTTAATTCTTTTCATTTTGGTTAACTTTAACCCATCTGAAATATCTAAAGGAAGTTTTTAAAAATTTAATTTATTAAGATTTAAAGAGTTATCTCCCCTTTATGTGGCAAAACCTAAAATGTTATATAACCTATCTAACCATGGTATTTTTATTTTTTTTTTTTATCTCCATGTTCTGGATGTTTAGTTCTACAAAACTTGTATTATTATTTACAAAAAAAAAATGTTTTTCAAATATGTATTTATCACACCCAATAAAAACGTTTATTGTTATGTTTCTTTCTGGTCTGGTCAGGGTTAATTATAACTAGAATTGTTAAGATTGCATAGATTTTAAAAGGGGGAAATGATTCAAATACACACAGGTAAACCTGCCTCAATAAATGAAAATGTGCTGAAGTCAATAATTTAAGCTTGTTTACCTTAAAAAAACTTTAGAAATTATTATTAGTATCATCATTATTGTCAGAAGCCACAAAGTGAGAGTACTTCATAAAACTCCATATTATTTTCTTGATGATAGTACTTCTCAGCTTTCTTTTGGGAAGTTTATTCACAGAACTGTCTCTCTCACCCAGGCCAGGCCACAGACCTACCAATATTATTACCTTTCAATGAGTAAACAAAAAAAAACAAAAAAAAAAAAAATGGAGATATCTTTCAAATACCAACTTCCTTGAGTACCTCCCAGAATACTTTTGATGAGTGATCACCATTTGGTATTGCTACCAGTCTGTTCAGCTCTTTAAAAATTGTTGGTCAGGTTACAAATAGTTATTAAAAAGCAAAACAAAGAGTATTGATTGATTTGCAGTAATGATAGAAGAGGGAGATAATACATATTTGGTCATAGATCAATATAACAACATAATCAGCTTATCTAAAATACTTATCTCCCTTTTTGTTGTTGTTGTTCTGGACACTACACAGGGCTGATGTTTGTTAAAGCTACAAACACTTTTCCTAGTCACTGCATCCATTTCTTCTTTATGATGGGTGGTGGTGGTGGTGTTTTTTTGTTGTTGTTGTTGTATTTTCAGACAATTAAATAGGAATCCTTTCCAGAATGCTAAATTGTATTTGTGAGATTATTCGCGCCACCACACGTTAAAAGCTGCTGCTTGTTTTTGTTAATGGTGGATGGTTTACTCTATCACCAGATAACCATTATTTTGGAAAAGCCTGGTACCCTCCTAGGCTGCTCGGTGATAGGCCAACTCTCCTGGAGATGGCGGGTAGCTTTGCTGCCGCCTCAGTTTTTTCAACAGACTCAGCTGTGTATATAAACTATAAGCGAGCAGGCTCTTGGTTTTTGTCAACTGTTCCCTTGTTGATATAACAGCTAGTCTGGGGGCCACACAAGATGCTATTTCTACTTACACAGCCTATAATGATTATGTTAGCCTGTAAACTTCCCCTGGCTGTTTTCTGTATATGTATATCATGCTTATCTTGAGCTGTTCTTATCAAAACCACTCCAGTTATTTTCATAGACATAAAAAAAAAAAAGGTACGGTGTTGATTGCAGGTACAATCCCTTCTTTCTGAACTCGCTCCAAATGCTGGGCATTTTTGTGTGTGTGCATGTACCAACCATTTACACTGCTAATAAGGACAAGACAAGTGGCTTACACAGGTTATTACTGGCATTCATAATATTGTTCATGAAGTTTTTTTTTTTTTTTTGTCAGATCCTGTTAGCTTGATGAGTGCCAACTGAAAAAGAAAATATATGTTTAAAGTTATTTTATGTAAGGGAGATGGGTGGGGATTTGGAGGGGTGAGAGAGAGAGACTATATTTACACTTCCTAAGGGCTGTGAGTTACAGGATAAGCCACATCTGCTAAGGTTACTTGGTGAAGTTCACAAAATAAGAAGGGGAGGAGAAGCTGTTTGGAATAAGGTGTAATTTGAGGCAGTGGCTGAGGGGAGTTTATGTGTGATTGTTCCCACATGGCTTCTATATACTGCAGTTAGATAAGCCAGGCTGGAGAGAGATACAGAGGTTAAATTTAGACTGCCATTCTCCCATCTTCCAATAATGGTAGTAGCATTCTAGTTCTTATATTAAGAGTTCTTGACAGTTTGATAAGTGATATCAAATGGAAATTCATAACTGTCAATGTTTGGTGGAGTTTTAGGGAGCTTTAGCCCTTGGTAATTTCTTAGCATTGTTGAATTATATTGGTAGGGGAGGGAGACCCAGCCAACAGGAATCCTGGCTTATCAGCAGATGGGGTCTGTCAGACCAAACCACTGGGCTGTTTTGTTTCTCCATAAATTGTAGTCACACTTTCCTAGAAGATAGCCTGACCAGTCTGTTGACAGACACACACAGTGTAAGTATTTTTATCCCCCTAAATAAACTATCACCTGATCCACAGCCTGCCTTGACTTGGGTGTTCCATTACTATCACAACACCCACTTTGTTATTATACAAGGACCAGTTTCTCCTTTCCCTAGTGGTCTGTTGAGAAGTGAACTTTGTCAAAGCCAATACACTTTTCTCAGGATGAAATTTCATATCAGCTGCTAGATTGATTTCCTGTGCAGAGAGCAGCCTGTGCTTTTGTTTGGGTCTTGTGGGATTGGTTGAGCTGCTGCTGTCAGTCAGCACTAGCCTGGCCAATTAAGTGAGCCTTATGTCTCATTGGCTGTCAGCTTGAACCAGTCAGGGCCGCTGCTAGAATGAAGCTGGAAACACATGGCAGCCAGTCTTTGATCCATTAGCTGGCAGTGGAGACTGCCAACTGAACCATGCACCACTAAGGGGGAAAGTAGTCTCAGCTCTAAAGAGCAGGTGTTATTTCCATTCTACTTAGGCTGCAGTTCAAAAAGAAATTAGAGCTGGGCCAGCAAGCAGAATGACAAATAGCTCCTGTTCCAGCCAGGTGCACCAAGCAGCTCTCTCACCAATAATAAGCTTTAATAATCACATATTAGAATTAATTATGTTCACAGCGCCACCTATCAGTAAGCAAGTTTTGTCAGTCAGCCAGATTTGGAGAGCAGCAGGCATTGTGTTGAAGATAATATTGAAAGACTTGACCTACAAACCACAGGCAGTCACTTTGTAACTATTGCGTTATCTTACCCCTCCATCATTATTAATCAGTCTCCAGTATGACTCATTCTGTGTATCTGCCATACTAGCCTGGACACAAACAGTGGTCTTTATGTTGTCAGCTGGAAGAGACTACTTTGCCATTAGATCAATATCCTCTGATGGTTTACACAAACTCATTAAGAGTACAGGTGAAGTTACAATTGCTAACAGAAAATCCAAGATGTTTTCAATAATATCTGGTGGTAGATGAGTGTTCAGCAAAACTCTGTTCTGGTAATTCATTTCTTAGTGACTGTTATTATCTCAGCTATGAATTCTAATTTTTATGCTGCAGCAGGTGAGCCAGCACTGGCACTGTTCTGTTAGTGGGGGGGACAATTTGCAGCAAGGCCCCCATGTTAAGTCAGACTGACTCCCTGATAGCCCTCTTCTTGATCCCTCATGGTGTGGGTGCTTCTGTGTGATCAGCCAGCTGTTTTTCTCCATTAGTTCCACTCCATAAAGCTGATTAGCTGGCCTAGTCTCCTGCTGAAGCCCACATCTTTATATACTTGGCTCTGACACCTTCATCATTTCTGATTAGTGGAGGATAGACTCCCCAAAGAGGAATTCCTGCACACTAATTGGTTAAATAACACGTTTATGCTCAAAAGAGTTGAAAATAGTTGTTTTCTTTTTTACTGCATGCAGTCTTTCAGGTTGTTCAGTTATCCAGTGAATGCTGTGAGGAGGGAGAGGAATAACAACATAAATAAATAAATAGACTGCTTTCATTGCAGCTGAAATACAGTTTTCATCCATCCACACTAATTAGCTGCCTGACAAAATTGTCCCCTGCACCATGGGCTATTTAATACATGGAGTTCTCTAAAGATGTGATTTCAAATAGATAATCCTAACATTGTTGTCTGGCTTTTCTAAAATATCCTACATAATCTCTAATCAGTTTTCTCAGATATGGAGAGTTGAAACAGAGAAAGATTTTTGTGCAGCAAATGAAAGACTATGTTCAACTCACAAGGAGTCAGTCCCCTAGAAGATTGATATCTTTTTACTGTAACAAGAAAAAAGATGTCTCTAGTTTGAATTCTCCAAATTTGCGATTAGTTAAACACCTGAGTTCTGTCCTAAATTTGAAATTTTCTGGGGTTTTCACTATATTTACCCCAGCCCATCTAGAAGCCATCTCTATAATTGGGTATGTTACTCTCAGAGATTCTACCTATTTATGAAGACTCGTTTTGATTGGTTCATGGTTTTTGAAAGGTCTGCATTGTTCTGCCATATCATTATTTTAATTTGCATTAAATAATATTTACTGAATTATTTTAAAACAGGCTGTTCACTGATAATTAGTTCTCAAGTTTCCTTTTTCTGTAAATTTTGTGGTCCAAAGAGTGTTGCCAACATGTCTTAGGATCGTGAAATGGCTGATACCCACAGTGGCCTGCTTCTGTCTGTCTGTCTGTCTCTGTGTGTGTGTGTGTGTGTGTTTCCTACAGCACAGGTATTAAAGTTGGTAATAAATAATCTTAGAAAAGAAAAGAAGATTTAAGAAAACATTTTACTGAAGGCTAGAAAACATTTTTATAAATAGATTTTCACTGTTATATTATCTTTATTATTATTATTATTATTTTGCAAATAATTTGAATAATTTTTTATTTTAGAAAATGATGATTATGGATAGTGAAGAGATAACAAAGTGGCTTTGACAATTTTTGCTTTTTAAATATTTAAATAAACCAATTTAAAAGGTTATGTTTGATAGAATTCTTTGTGGAATCCTGTTGTGGGTAATTTTAAAAATAGATAATTGCAACTTTGTGTAAAGAAATAGTTTGAGTTATCTCCCTTAAACCACCTCCTCCCCCCCCCCCCCTCTCTCTCTCTCTCTCTTTGTGAACAAGATAACAAACCTTTTTGTCTGTTTGTTTTTAACAGTCCATTATCTATTTATGATGCACACTCATTTAACTGAAGTATTAAAAACAAATGATATCTGTATTTGAGCAGTAGGAGATAAATGCGGGTATTTGAGGTTTTTTTGTTTTTTAAATTTTTTTCTGCAGACTTGACTTATGCTCCAGAATATTAAAAACTAAAAATACCTTGTAAAAAAGACAAGACAGGTGCTATGCTATGATCAAAGGAGAGGGGGGGGGGGCAGAATTTCAAGGATGTTAATGGTGACCTGTTAACAGGTGTGGATTTTGTCATAAACCAGTGACTGGAAATCTGTGTTGGCTGGCTGGAGATGGTGGTCCCAGTTTGCTTATTCTGCTATTATCTAGCTGGCTTCATAGTGTCACCGATACATACGAAGGGGTTTACTGACATCAGTAATTATCATCTTTCTAACCTGCCAGTTTGTGGCTTAGGAGGGGATGAGAAGAACCACCTACCTACCTGTACAGTTCATCATGCATGGATAGTTGTGTCAGTCATGAAACAGAGTCTGCAGTATATCAAACAAAAACACACCTCTCTCCCTACAGAATGATATTTGTGGAAAGTGCTCAAGTATGTACAAATCTGTGTTAAGCAACAAGATTGTCCATTACAAATATCCAAATATGAATTCCATAGAAAATTAAAGCTGTTATAAAAAATTATTTTTGTTTCCTATCTTAACCTAAAAATTATGCACAAGTTCTAATTAATGAAAGTTAGTAACTTGCTAATCATTTAGTTTGTTTTAGTGTGCTTATAGTACCTAATACAATTGTTTTTTTTACTTATATTGTCTTGTATCTGCTGCTATCTGTGATACAGTGACTTTAATTTTCTCAAACACTATATGCATCCTTTTGCATCATCAGTGTAACAAGTAAAAATTAAAACTTTTCAGACTTTCATGACTTTTAGGATTTTGCTTTACCTTTTGTTTTGCTCGAAAATAAATTCAAAGTTTAACCTTCTCCATAGCATTAATAATGAGACTGCCATGTTGTTTGCTGATTGAATTTATGGTATGGAGGTTAAAATGGATGTGTGATATTTTTATTTATTTCATTTTACTTTCTGTCATACTCTGTATGCCTTCATTAGAAAGAACAAAAGAATACAAAACAACATTGAAATGCTATAGTTTCTCTTGGCATCATATTTCCTAATCAGTTAATAGAATCAGGTAAAGACAATATGTATGGTGTATTATAATAGTTAACAATTTTTTCACAAATGGTATAGGTTAACTACCTTGTATTCTTTGTACTGTTATCTCATTTATTGTCAGGCCATGTAGGCAGTTGATAGTGCTGATAATGCATGTCAGATTTTGTGTAAGAATATATAAAGATTTTCAGAAGGCCCTTGTTAATGACTTTTCTGGGCTGTCCTAAATGAAAGATCTGTGTCCAGCATGCTAAGTAAGTGCACAATATGGAATAACATACAAAATAAATAAATAGTGTGTTAACTAGACCGATTTCTTCTTGAAAATAAATAGATGGAAATTAATTTTTACTTACTAGGAGCATTCAAATGATACACATTGTGGAATTGCTGTTTTAGCTGGGTTTCTGTTTGAATGCCCCTAATATAGACCTCAGAATCACATGATTTTTTTTTCCTTGGCTTGAATTTGTGACTGGGTGCTGATTGTTTTAAAATTATCAAAGCAACAATTGTAACTAAAAGGAAAGGATTTAGGGCTAATAAAAGATAGCACTTTTTACTCTCAGGTTGCTTCTGACTTATTATGTGTTAAAGCCAATGGAATTTTAGGTATGATAATTGTTCTATAAATAGTTAAACTTTAGTTCTATATTTCCCTTGTAAGTTGTTTGTTAAACCTCTTAAGGGTTTACTGGAATTACTAGTACTATGTGTAATCTCAGTTATGAAGAAAGATTGGAGGCTCCATTTGCCTAGTTTGAGGTCTGTGCATGTTTCCATGGTGAAATGGGAAAAGAACACACACAATTAGACAGACTCTCTGATGCTAGTGATGCATCGCATTTTAGGAGAGGTCATGAGGTAAATAAATGTTCATGACCAGGCATTAGGGAATGGTTAATTAGTAATTGTGTACTATCTGAAATACTTTGCTAAATCAGGTAGCAAAGTACCAAACATAGATATATTTTTTTCTAAACAGATGTATACTTTTGGACAAAAGAGGCATTGTACAAGTTTTAAAAACTTCTTCTTGCTTCTTTGGCTTTCTTCTAGGATATTCAAATATAACCCAATTGGATATGATTGCAGAGGTTCTATTTTGGCCAGGTATCATTTGAGTACCTCAGTATATATATATATATATAGGTTTTGGTTGAAAGCCAGATTTACAGAATCCACTTATCAGTTATGTGTCATAGAGTTTCAATTTTGAGTGAGCTGCATACCTACAGACATCAACTTTAAATAAACATAAATACACCATCATTTAAAAAGAGTAATTTACTACCATAGTCAAGAGTTTGAACCACAGAGAATCTTTGTATTTACATGAGTTCTACGTAAGAAAATAAAATTTTTGTTTAATGTTTATGATATGGCAGGTCATGTGCAAGGATTTTTAGATGTCATAAACGTTCATAGTAAATAATGACTTCTGAATATTTTCATTGCTATACAAAGCCCAGAACATGGGATGTTGTAGCTATCCTACCAGCATGAAGCTTGGTTAGTAATTAATGACTTAAGATTAAACAGCATTTGTTTATGGCTGCAATAATGTAATCAGAAGTTGTCAGAACCTAGAGGAAGGAGGGTGTCCATCCTAAATCATTGACTTTGTAAGCAAGCATCCTGAAGAAAAGGAAAAACAGAAAGGTTAGATAGGTTAAAGGGTTAATACATGAATTAACCAGATAGGGGAAATCTTATCAGCAGTATTCTTTGCAGTGGTTGAAATACTAGGATTGTTTACATAGTTTAACCTTGCTTCCTTTTCCCCTAACCGAATCCTGAAGAAGAAGAAGAAGGAAAAAAAAACAACAAGAAAGCCACACACGCACCATAAATAACTTAGAAGAGTTTGGGAATTATGCAAAGGTCATGTGGTGTCATCACCACACAAGAGCTAGGTTGAGAGAGATAACAGTGGTGGTACAGCTGGGATGGGTTTAGTACTTGTAACAGAATATTACAAATCACCAGTCAAGGGTGGCTAAGGAGTACCCCACTTTTTTTTTCTTTTTTTTTATCAACAGCAATCACATGGTAAAACAGACATTCTAAAGTAGAATTTGGTTTCAGTTTGATGTATTGATTGTGGCAAAGGATGGATGGATACTCTTATTAGATAATTCTACCCAATTAATGATGTCGTGGGGGGGGTCAAATTTCTGGTGGTGGACTTTTAAACACATCAGCAAAAGGATAATTTAATCTTGGTGCAACTGAGAAAATGACGACCAATCTTAGTGTAGGCTGGGTACCTTTATTATTTTTTCTTATCCCGTTTATCCATTTCCAGGGGAAACTCCTGAGGGTAGATGGCTCCCAGGTTGTAGCATTACCTGGGTAGCTTCTGGTACTGACAGTAGAAAGGGTGCTTATTTGACTAAAACAATTTAATCTTGCCCACCTAATGTCAGTTCATTTGTTGTTTTACCACAGCACTTTCTCCTGTGATTACCTGGGCAGTTATTGGTTCACAAGCAGGTACGACTAAAATGGCTTATTTGCCATTCTCAGGATCTATAAGCTCCTCCATCTGAAATTACCTGACTGAACATTTATCACTGTCTGTTTTCCTGTCAAGTTATATGATGCTGTCAAAATAAGTTACAAAAAAGAGAAACTTCATTCTTTTGCCTTAAATTTAATACTTGGCACAATGTCTTTAATGATTGTTTGCTTCACTTTTTTTTTTATTGTTGTTGTTTTCCCTCTTCTACATTCCACATTTTATCAATAGAAACAAAAGCAACCATTTAACATAGGTCAGTTTTGACACAATTACTAAGGAGCAAATATTCTGTTGCTTTTATATTAGGTATTATGTTCAGCCCTAGAAGAAACTCCAGCATTCCTATAATGTCTATAAAATTCCTTTGCATGAACTAATGTATGAGTTTTTAATAATTAAGTATTATATTTCTTTTCCTTTAAATTGCTTTTTTTCTCCTTTTCATTGTTTAGCTTTAAAATAAATATGTACATATTTTCTTTAAAAGGAAAGTGTGATATATATATATATATATATATTAAATAAATTAATAATATGCAAAAGTAATGAGAGATTTCAAGTTATATGAATTGTCATGTTTAAAAAAATTCAAATGGCATAAAATTACTTTATTTAGGCAGCTTTTGTTACATCTCAAGTTCTGGATCCATTTTTACTTTCATTTTTTAAAATTATCATTACATTTGTAATTCTGTTCAGGTATAAAGGGGAAAGTAATCTTTCAGATAATAAATATTAAAGACTATGTACATGGTAGCCAATAAGTCATGATATTCTTTAACTAGATTTTATTTCAAATGTCCGCGCACACACACACACACACAGTTCTCATTGTTTGTTTATATAGCACAGATGGGCAACTGCGCCCATCTGTATTTTCTTAACAATTAAACCAGGCATACAGCCACTACCAACTACATCACATTCTCTGAAACAAACGGGGGCATTGTCAAAAACTGTCACCGTGACATCTGGTAGAACATCTGTGACAGCATTTCTGATATCTCGCTACAGTTATGGTAGTGTTCTATGATTTGTGTTTTATATATTCAAGATTTAAGGTACCTTCATAAAAAGTAATCTATTAGAGCGGGATCTGGAGATTTCAAAGGTCATAGAATGTAAAAGTGAGGATAAGTGACATGATTGGGAAACATTGCTGACAACATGTTCATTGTGTTTCTTGCTCCATGGCATATTGCACAATCTTCTTGAAACCATGTTTCTTCCTTCTCTCATAACTTTGAGATTAAGAAATGTTGCAACCTATCTTGGTATGGGTTACTATTGAGAGTGACTAAGCCATATGTCTGCTGTATGGTCACAATCTCTAATTAAACAGTCCACAAGTATGTAGTCCTTTGTAAAACATTAGGTTATTATCAGTTTTCATATCTAGTATATCCAAGTAAACCAACAAGAAATGCCTTTTATATAATGTCTTTGCAATTCTTTGTCAGTCTCAGAAAGTATGTATCTATATTGTTGTATATTCTATAAAACAGCACAAAAGAGGTATGTTTCTAGATTTTCATAATCTCTAAAACATGAAAGGCAACCTGAATTCCAGATGGATTCCATAAGTAGTATTTTGGCATATAGGAAAAAATTGTTACCCTACAAAGGGTACATATCACTATCGAGCTTCTTTGGGACCACTATTTCAGCTATTCATTAATTTAATGAAAAGGAAAAAGAAAAAAAAATTGTTGGATTTTTGTTGCAAGTGTTTTGTAGCTCTCTTATCTTTTAGGTAGTACCTTTGTTAGTTTGGTCTCTGTCATGATACTGATTACAGGTAGACAGGAAGCAATCAGTGCTTATATAAGACCTCCATAGGGAAGAGAAATATTTATAAACTCTATTTTCTGATTGATTTATACTACAGATACTAATTACATTTGACAGTATTTTTATTCAACTTATTGATGATTTTGCTGCTATAATGATGTTTTTGTATATGAGAAAAGTACTTTATTTGTTAATAAGTTAATGTGTTGTTGTTTATCATCTCCATCAAGTTTCCTCTTAAATGTCTTCCCATGTTAACTTTGATAATTGCATTTGTTTGACATATTTTAAATGTTTAACATCTGGAAACATTCTAGTGAATCTCTATTGATCTCTTTCTAATAATTCCACATCCTTTCTTAGATAAGGTCTCCATGCCTCCTGCACAGTATTCAAGGTATGGATAAGCTGAAAGCTGATATAATGGAACAAAAATTTCTTCATTTTTATGATTATGGTTGAATGAAGAAATGTTTGGAAATAGGTGCAAGGTCATTATTTTTAAATTGTATTTTTGCTTGCTTGTGCAATTTTGTTGTTGTTAGTGATGAGTAAGATATTTATAGCAGCTACATAATGAACAAATTGTGTGGGCAGATATAACACATCAGGAATGGTTTTATTTCTAAATGCTTTATTAAGGTATTAACTATCTAATCAACTGAATTTTTTTTTTAATAAACATTTTTAAAAAACCTAGGAAGTAAAATCAAATAGGTTTTAATGGTCATTTAGCTTATTCAGGATTGAACTCTGTTAGATGAGATGTTGTCACTAACTTGATATTTGCACGGAATCTGAAATACAATCCAACCATTTTCATACCCACACACACCACAATGAGCGACAGCTTGCATTTTTGCAGATCCAGTTGTTGTACTGTCTCTGCTAGTGAACAAAATGTTACACAGCTGGCCTGTATTAAATAAAGGTGCTGTTACAATCAGATTTGAGGGGGTCTTTTTATTCTGGCCATAGTAGATCTTAAAAAAATATAAACATAAACAATGAATGCAGGATAAACCTGCAAGTTATCTTTAGAATTGTGTTCTGTGATTTAGTGATCATCTAGCAGCCACCAAACAAACACTATATCAATTTCCTTCCTGCAGGAATGTTGTTAACGACCATTAATTAATTTTTTTAAAAAAAATTTTAATTATTATTGGTCATATGGGACTTAAAATAGTAACAAAAGCAGTTCTCATTATTTTTTTGCTTATATGAATGCTATGGGAAAAAATGTGTTGGGGAGAGAAATCGATGAATTTATAATTCCATGTTTTCAAATGTTTCTACTACTATTTTGATGAGCTGGGGTTGCTACTTTTTAAAACTTTTTTATATAGATGTGATACATTTTTTGTAAACAGATTTTTGTGCAAACAGTATGGCTCATGTACTCACCCTGTTTTGTTTTGTAATTTCTGGAGGGGGAGCTAAAAGGATGAGAGATGGAAGAACAAACAGTCAGTACATGGTGGGTGACTTTGCCTTAGAAAAGCAACGGTTAGTTTTGTTTTTCTCCATGTTATCCTTATGGCAGTTCTCTTAACTTCTTTTACATTTATTATATTCAGAAGACAGTATTGCATTTAAATTTAAATTTTTCAGAATGTCTTTTTTTAAAGTGAAATTATTAAGGTTGCAGTACCATTTCCTAATTTTCTTTATTAATTTTTTAACCTTTATAAAAACAGAATGCATTTTGATATTATTAGTAAATGGTGCGTGAAAAGTGAAACATAAATCTGGTTAACTCTGAAATAAGCTTTTGTCAGTCTACACATTATTATGATACCATTCAGTTTATATATTTTTTTTTTAAAAAATGGTTTAGAGAAAATTTTAAAAGTTAGCCGAAAATTCACTGTTGGATATATCTATGTAACAGGACTAAATGAAATCTCATAAAGCGACTAGAAATAATTATACAACCAAAAATGAACATTTTGAAAGATTCAAGAGAAGTAGATCATCCTTAGCACCATTATTTATCCTTTCCTATCTCTGATTGGTTAATACCTGTTTTATTTATTTTAAAATTGAATATTTCATGCACATGTAACAGTATTGGAAATAATTATGGAAACAGCAAAAACTAGATATAAAATGCAAATAACATGATAGAATTAGATCTCGTGTATACAAATGAAATACTCTATAGTACATTCATGTGTTGATATAGAACACTGTGACTGGTTATCGTAGAAACGGTCAAAAAGTTTCATGCTTGCAAAAGGACTTTAAAAGTATAGACAGTAATATCATTGTATTATGAATGTGTGGTAAATACTATAGCTTCTGAGAAGGAAATATCATATAAAAAGTGTATAAAAACCAAAGCCTTAGATGGTGAAGGCTACTCCATGTGGCAGATTGAAGCTCAACTTCTTATTTCCAAAAGGGCTGTATGCAGGACTTTAAAGAGGATATACAAAACTGATTCTTTTTGACAATGGACACGGTCAAGGTAGAAAGCTCTAACTCTCCAAAAGTAATGTTAAGTACCTCAGGGTTTGTTCTTTACATGGTAGATGATGAGCCAGTAGAGATCTTATGAATCACCTAGTGGAAACTAACACAAAGTGGCCTCAATTGATATTTAGCTGTCCAAGAAACCATTCCTAAGGAGAGGCAACCAAACAGCAGAACTGAAATAGTGGGTTGGTCAAACCTGGAAGGTGTTCTTTACAGATGAGAATAAGTTTGAACTGTTCAGCTATGATCAATTGCAGTTTGTTTGAAGATAGACAGGGGAGCAGTATAATAATAAGTGTAAACAGCTACAGTGAAGTGTGGGGGGGGTGGATCAATATAACTATGGGATGCATATCAGCCAAGGGTGTCGGAGCTTTTCATGAAAGAAAAGTACATTGATTGCTGACATGTATGGGAAGATTCTCATCTGTCAACATAACAGTGGCTCCAAAGCATTTAATTAATGTGGTAAAAACTATCTGGAACATAAAGAGGATATATAAAGTTATATGGTTACTGAGAAAGTCATATGGTGACCAAACATTTTGGATGAACTATGGAAGTTGCTAAGGATATATGGAACAGCATTTATGCAATGATAACCTATATGGAGTCATAAAAACAAGGCGTTGTGTTCCAAATAAAGCATAGGGATCATATAGCAAATACTAATGCACTGTACAACATATTCATTTTGGTTTAAATATTTTCTGTAATAATTCATTGTGTATATGTTATATACAGGCTGTTTGGAAAGTCACTGTGCACTTATTTATTAAACAGACATGTTTCAATATAGAATACAGGAGGTAAATATGAATGACAATTATAATCAATGTTGAAAGTGACCCCCATTAGCATCAATACAGGTTCTTCAGTTGTTAAAACCATATTGGGATCAAAACTTGAAATATAAAACAAATATGATTAGAAAAGTGCACAGTGACTTTCCTAACACCCTGTATGTTTCTCAGTCACAATTACTCATTTTTTATGCATATCCTGCTTTGCAGGAACAAATATCTACAGCAGTGGTTCCCAACCTTTTTGGACTCATGGACCTTTTTCTAATACTCAAAAGACCTGCGACCCCCTGCTACACTTCCATAATTGAAAAAAAATCAAAGAATAAATTTAGCAAAAAAATCACATATAAGAGTTTTATTTGAATATATTGACAGTTTGGTGCCCAAGTTTGCCTAAAATCGAGCTGGCCAGTGTGTCCGGCCAAAGCCACAGTCCAGTCCTTGTAGCGTGCTAGGCCCCAATGGCATTAGCCAATGGGAGCACAGCTCAATTGTGTCGGTCCTATTGTGATAACGGTTCGAGTTCCGGCCTTTGTCGCCATTGTGTATTGTCGTTGTTTCTATGAGGGTGGCAGAGCGACAGGAAGCCGCGGAGGGAGGTGATGCAAGTGTGTTACCACAGGGGCCTGTGATGCAATTGGGAGTGCCTGCCATGGGAGACAAGCCTTACACCTTCGGCACTCTGCCTCCCATCAGTGATACCGGCATATTGGATGCGGGGTAATTTTTGTATACTTTTTTCTGGAAAAAAGTGTCTCTTATAAGCAGGCAAATACATTACCTATAAACAAAACAAATACATACTCATGAACAGTTTCTTGACTCATTCATACAACAAAAATTGAAACTTCTAGGGGTTGTGACCCATTGGTTTGGAACCACTGATCTACAGCTAATTATAATCTTGAAGCAATAATTAATATGCACTAACCTTCAGATAATTTCCAAGATGGCTGCAGAAAATGTTCCTTCCTAGTTTAAACTATTAAAAAGCATCAAAAAGTCATGGGATTACTCAAATGACACCAATGACTTATCACACAGGCCAGTAATCCAAATGAAATGGAAATATGTCTAGAAAATGAAAGTAAAAAAATCTAGAGTTAAATCACCTAACTGTTTTCACAGGGATGCTAATATTTATTCAATTTCTTGAATTTTCTCACCATGATTACTTTTGGCACAAAGTCTACTGTCCTCTTTCCATTAATCCTCAGTAGATGGCTCACAACTATAGTTGTTTTCCACTACAGTCACTTTCATCTCTTTCCTGGTGTTTGTCCAGATGATGTCAGATCTGCCTGTCTCTCTCTCTCCACCTATGCAGGGTAACAGTTAGATTCCTCAGCCACCTGGAAGAAGAAATCCTTTGGCATCACCTCATAGAAGAAATCCACAGGCTTCATCATCAGGGATATCAATCTTCAGGCCATCGGACTATGAAAAAACTAACATATTTATTTACTGCAGATTTAAACTTACTTTCACTGTCCACATATGACATCTGTACATTGCTTTTTGACCAGCTAAATGATGAGAGATTCAAAGTATGAACACACAAGATTTTCTTATCACCAGAATGAAAGTGAGGAATCAATGTTGGATTCCATTATGTATCAAGTAAATAAACTATGTAACACGCATGGTTCATGATAGCAGCTTCACTAGTAAAATTCTTTTTGCAGGAAAAGAAAGCAACAATATAAATAGCCAAGGGAAGTGCTAATGTGGACCAGCATTTGTCTATATGTAGTATCCATAATGTAGAGGGCAGTTGTCATTAAATGACTCAGCAGTGCCTAGCTGTTTTCTGGTACTTTGCTTTGACCAATTTCGGATTTCAGCCACCTTGAACATCGAACACAAAGGCCAGTTTTGGCCATTTTGAATGAAAAAAAAAAAATGATCCAATTTACTATATTTATTAAAAGTTGAATCTTGTAAACATTTGCTTGAAATTTGATTGTGATTTCAGTTCGTATTTTCTGGATATCACTTGGGACAGTTTTTTTTTTTTTATGGAATGTTGTTCTAGAGTTAAAGCATCCTTTGGTAGAAAGAAAAGAAGAAAACCTCATCATATCACGTTTCTGTCTACGTCCTTGTATTTATTGCATTGATATTAGCAGCAGTCAGATCTCGAAGTTGTCTGTCTACCTTTATATCATTTTACCAAAACATTTCATAGATTTGCTGATAGTTCGTACCATGGTCACCGTTTGTAGTTGCAAACACTAACTTCCTTCCATCAACTGATTAAAATAGCAAAGATTAGCTCTCTCTCTCTCTCTCTCTCTCTCTCTCTACCGACGTCGTCTCTGTACCGACGTCATCTCTCTCTCTCTCTCTCTCTCTGTCTCTCTCTCTCTCTCCTCTCTCTCTCTCTCTCATCTCTCTCTCTCTCTCTCTCTCTCCATCTCTCTCCTCTCTCTCTCTCTCTCTCTCTCTACCGACGTCGTCTCTGTACCGACGTCAACTCTCTCGGTACCGACGTCAACTCCTTACTGACGTAATTTCTCTCTCTGTACCGACATCATCTCTCTCTCTCTCTCTCTCTCTCTCTCCTCTCTCTCTCTCTCTCTCTACCGACGTCAACTCTCTCGGTACCGACGTCAACTCCTTACTGACGTAATTTCTGTCTCTGTACCGACGTCATCTCTCTCTCTCTCTCTCTCTCTCTTCTCTCTCTCTCTCTCTCTCTCTCTCTCTCAAACTTGTCCTGCACTGGATGCCCAACACTTTTTTGAATGGCTATTATTTATTAACGATTCTTCAAAACAGGGGACTTAAGTTCGGTTATGTATGCTGAATGGGTCCATCTGTCATGGAACAAGAAATCCAACAGCACCACCAAGCCCATGTGTGGAGGAACTTTATTTTGAAGCATTATTCTGTAAAATGCAGCATGGCTTTCAGGATTGAAGCAAAGATGGTTTTGAAAAAATTTTGCTTCCAATCAGTTGATCTTTTGAATCTTGGTCATATATTGTTTTTGTTCTGGAGGTTGTTAGAAGGCCGTGTGTTTAATTTATTTTCTGTTGAAATGAGTCTTTAAGTTTTAGTACTTCATAGCAAGCATTGTGGAGAGCCACTCGGTTCTGTTTACAGTGAGGTCTGACTATCTATCCAGCTGCTGGCTTGCACAGCTGTCTGCACTCTGGCAGAGAGAGAGAGATCAGCCAGGTAGGCAGGGCTGAATGGAATTCCATATGTCTAATATTAGTCCTATTAGAAACCTGTACAAGTCACCATCCCTGCTGATTAAAACATGAGGTAATTTGAGATATATATTAAAAAAGTTGTTTTTTTTTTTTTTTCTTTTTTCTCCCTAATCTGAAAATGTGAGTTTAGTAACGTCAGGTTTATCACGGTCGACTGCTAAACCTCTGGGGCTCTCTCAGAGATTTGTATTTCAGATGGAGCCAACCATAATGGACCATGAATTAAAAACATTTAACATGCTAATGTAAAAACCCTCAGGCCAGGCTGATGGCTGATGTGGAATTCAAGTCCATAAACACATTTTGAACTAAGATGAATATATAGTTGAGGAAACTAAGTTATTCCCATTATGAATTCATTAACACAGTAACAAACAGCTAAAGCATAAAATTGGAATTAAATGTAGTTGTCTTTTCTTAACCAGGAATAACCAACCTATTTAGTGCAGTATATTTTTTTGTTGTTTGTTTGTTTGTTTAAAGAAAGGTGGAGGGAGAAAAGGTGAGCGCTATCAGTACTACTCACTGCTGAAGTGGGAACATTTTTCTGTCATGTATAAAACTGGCAATTGTCCACTTTGCTTTTAAAGAGGTTAAAAAAATAGTTAGCCCAAAGGAATGGATGTTGTTATTGCTTCCAACTAATTTATTTTCTGTGAATTACATTAATGTTAGGCCTGATTAATGTGTTATAGTATACACTGAGAGCCAAATTTATCCATGCAAACGTTTTTTATGGGCAGTCAGTGGCACATTGGTTTGCAGTACCTTCCAGACATGCTTTCTTCTTCTTCACCAACTGGACATGTGTGTTTTCTCTCACTTCTAAAATCTAGTAGGGATTTCCCTTTTGAAGTTGGAAGTGCCAGATCCATAGTAGTGTAGGATAGGCAATACTCTCTAGCAAATAGCCACACTAATTATTAATTATTTAATTTAAATTAATTTTGACGAACTTCACTCATTAGCAGCAAATGTTTGAATTGGCTGGAACCAATGTAAAGTCATAACATGATATCATTCTAAAGAAAACTAAAATTTATGATCACTGAATCAAGGAGACAATTTTTCCACTAATAAGAATTTTTAAAAGAAGAGTATTTTTGTACTTGAGTTTGTCACAAATTTTTCAAATAATATAACATGAAAATTTTTCATGGTAACTAATATATTTGGAGAGTGAAAAAGAAATTATCTAAATTTTACACTGATCACATAGATGAGTTTGACTGTTGCCATTACTTTTTGTGTGTATATCATTGAGGATATTTTTATATGTAAAGGGTTAATAAGAAAACTATATTGGTTGGAGATTATACATTTTGCCATACTACCATATCAAGACCTCATTAAAA
Organism: Nautilus pompilius; assembly: GCA_018389105.1. Lineage (NCBI taxonomy): Eukaryota > Metazoa > Mollusca > Cephalopoda > Nautilida > Nautilidae > Nautilus > Nautilus pompilius. The sequence continues at coordinate 1,177,567 of JACATO010000320.1, forward strand.
GTTTTAAAAAAAAATAAAATATTAATTGTCCTCAGGTAATGTAGGAAATATTTATATTAAAGACTTTTTTTTCAATTAACAAGATGATGTCAACCATTATTAACTTAAGAAACACAAAGGGGGGGATTTTTTCAGATCATAGTAGTATTTAAAAAATATGCCTGGAGTATTGTCAGTACTAACAACTCTCTCCATAAACGTTTTTATAGCATTTTCATAGATTAACAAGAAAATTCAATTTGAATTGAAAGTTGGGTCAAGAAGTCTGTAATGGTTATTGACTGAGGCATGATGAAATTAAAATTTGGACTTGCATTATGGCTGTTAGCTTTCATCTCTCTCTCTCTCTCTCTCCTCTCTCTCTCTCTCTCTCTCGTCTTGTCTAAGCAGTAACCAGCAACACATAAGCTGCAAAATTTTTTCCTATATTGTAGCATTAATATTTTTGCTTTGAGTTTTGCTTCATTATCAAGTTTTAATTAGAGATTTACATAAATATCCTGGCAGCAAGGGTCAAGAGCCGAGGTTTAATTCTCTCAGGGTTGGTCTAGGGTACCTCCCTGACATACCTTCTTCTCTCTTGCTCTTCACCAGCTGGCCATGTAGGTTTCCTCTGGCCATTCCAGTTCTATCCCACATCTAACTGAAGAGTTCTAGTGGGATTTTCAGTAGGTTACTGCACCTTACCAGTCTATTAGTGTGTGCATGCATGCTGCTGGGGCACAGTGGACTATCAGAGTGTGTGTGTGTAGATGATTCAGCACTATAAACAATTTGTGCAAGAGTTGCTATTGGTGAAACATTGTTGGCAGCAGCATCTTCAGCCACGAAGAGAACCACCCTACACGATTTTCTTATTAGCTTGTGGAGTTGGCTCAACAAATCAGAACTTTTGAGGCATAGATTATTCCACACAACACCATCTCCATGATAAATGTCCTATTTTTTGAGTGAAAAAAAATTTAAAAGGGTGAGCCATTTAACTACATTTTATTTTGTTTATGGCTGCCATTCTGATTTACAATGTACAATACATTCACAGACACTGATCTAAATTTGTCTGATTTGATTGGCTACAACCTTGCAGGCTGTATGGACCTCAGTGTTCTTACACCTGTATAATTTATATTTTACAACTGAGCAGACTTCAACTAATGAAGTTGATGTTATTCTATCTCAGCTGTATCATTTGCATTTCTTCGAATAGTCTTTCTTTAAAATCACAGCTTAGCAAATCTTGTTTGTGAATTGTTGATGTTCTAGATATGTTAATATTTATTCCAAAACAAAGATTTTGGAGTTGGTAAAATAGTCCATTTATCAGCTAAAAATTCAGTGCTGAGACAATCAATTTTTCATCATTATCAGGGTGGCTCACTTTAAGCATATCTTTGTTTGTTTGTTTTTTTAAGAATTGAATGATTAGAGAAGATGTATTTTTGCTCTCTCTCTCTCATCCATCCATCCATCCATCCATTTATTTTGTATAAGCTTAAAATATTTCATACTTATCATAATGTAGAGAACTAAATAATATTTCTTTAAAACAAACAAAAAAATTATGGTTTTCTCATTTTATTTTCACAACATGAAATAGTAAACAGTACTGACAGCTTTAGGATAAGTTAAATTCAAAAGATTAGAGTAAGAGTATTGTATAAGCCTTTATTGTACATCTAATTGTTGTTGTGTGAGTGAACATGATTTTGCAATGATGCTAAAGTAATAACAGCATTCCTATAGATTTTGTTTATATTAAACAGTCGTTTTGGGCCATGGTGACTTGCTGGGATAAACATGGATATTTGATTAGCCCGGACTTGAATCTGTTAGTCTTTTAATCTTTGTTGTTGTTTTCATTTTCTAATTTATATATTTGCATAGTTTTAAAGATATTTTGTACCTCTCACCTAATTACATGGTCAATAACTTATTTAACTGGTTAATTGTGCTTTAGTTGATGTACATTACCAGTAGGACAGATGGGAGGGAAAGGGGATAAGATATGAAGAAGTATTTTCTCCAACTCCCATTTTCAAATTTAATGAAGTTAACCTCTTCCCAATCATCCAGACCAGAGATCGGTCCATTTTGAACCAAACATTGGCTTTGCAACATACTCTGTCAATTTCTGTTTATCTGTCTAACTGAAGCCAAATTAGTCTTTTGCAAAGATATCAGAAAGTGAGCAGTGTTTCTCTGACAAAGCAGTATTAAGACAAGAGCAGAAAGTTATTGGTGACTCGTTACTTACAGAGGAGAGTAAGTTTGGACAGCTCCCATCACTTTAGTAGTAGTAGCAACATAACTAACCAATGAACCTTTATGTTGGAAATCTCTCCCTGTTACCATTAAACACTGATGATGGCAAAATTGAAAGAGCATTGAAGCAAAAGCTTCTTATTTATGTTTCTACTTAGTGATGGGAAATGCCCCTTTCTGTAAAGTATTAGTCGTTGTTAAGGGCTATTCTTTTGCTGAAGGAAGTTGTTGAGAGTGCAGCAGAATGATCCAGGATGTACCGAAAGACAAAAGTGATCATATCATTAGACTTTGCCAATCAGAACTGGTAACCACAAGTCTTGTAGACTAAAAACCATTTAAGAACATTGAGAATTCCTGGTGCATTTAAAACTGATGACCCCCCTCTGGTTATCCCGGAAGAAAAAATAGCAAAAGTAGGTAACTAACTCTCAGTTTCAGGAAGGGTAGGGGGCTTACTATTCCTAATACTCACTCTACAGCTGAAAACCTATTGATTGAGAAACAAGATGTTCTACTAAAGGAGATGGAGCTAAGCATAAGAGTTATTTCAACAAGATAAACATGTGCATGAACCTTTTTTTAACAATTTGAATTACGCTAACATTCTTTGATAAAGGACCAGACCTTAGGGACTAATAGTTGAAAAAATCTGCTGGTTAAACTATCATAAGAAAAGATGTGTAGAGACACAGCACCCAAAAGGATTGTTTATTGTTGTTGTTTTTTTTTTTTTTTTCATCAATTTCCAGTAAATTTCTTTCTTATATTTTGAAGCAGCACACATGGAGGAAATTAAAGCCTCTAGTCCCCTTCTCCTCAGTGCATCCACCTTCAGAAACACGTGGCATTCATCTGATTGGGAGAATTCAGTAAAAAAGGTTGCTTTCTTGCAAAACAAAAAAGGTTTAGTGTGTGGCTTTAATATGAGCTCATCAGAACTGCAATTCACTTTAGGTGATACTAGCATGGACAGGGGACAACAAAGAAATATGAATGTATAGAATACGAAAACATTTTAACCTTAGGCTATATGGAGCAGTCTAATAGCTGATTTCATTCTGTACAATCCTCAGTTCCATTGGCCTCGAATAGAAAGGCCCAGTGGTTTGGCATATCTCTGGCAGTTTCTTCTCACTCATTTTCAACCAGCTGCACAGAATTCCTCCCACATCTGAAAGGAAAGAGTTCTACTCAGCAGTGCTGGGGCCCCTCTGGATAATGCTCTTTAGTGGCTAACCATGACACTACACTCCCTCAACAGGATAGTTTCCCTTGTAGAGACTGGTAACACAAAAAGAAAAAAGACTGGCCTCAAGCCACCAACCTACATGTGCTGTCAGTCACTAAGGTTGGTAGAACAAACGATAGACGGTTTTCATAAAGCTACCATCTTTTAATGATCAAAGGATCTACTACTGTATTTCCTGTGCATTCTTGTCAAGAAAGTTATTTGTCATTGTTTGGTAGTTGAATAATGTGTGACTAACTATCATTGTTCTAATTCTGGTAGTGTTTTCACTATAGATGGCTTCCAAAATTTTAAGTTTATGAGTTACCAGCACCTGCCTATACCAGTAGTGAGAAGCCACTAGTAATTAGCATTGTGTAATAGTCAGTAAGTGCAGAATTCCTTTATTACCACATCAGACTAACTTAAGCTTTGAGATACTATGTGTGTGTGTGTGTGTGTGTGTGTGTGTGTGTGTGTGTGTGTGAAATTACTTTTTCTCATTGATTAACAGAAAAAATTTTAGTTACATTTTAATTGTTAAATTCTTCTTTCTCTCTATACTGTTTCTGTATAGTTTTCTTCAAGTAGCCTCACTGAAGTTGGCAGTATCCAGACCCTAGGCACCTCAACTGGGATGTCATATACTCTTTGCACCACACACATAAACAAACAAACAAACAAAATCCACTATCTTTGGTCAGATGTTTAAAAGAAGATTGTAGTACATTGCCTTTCTGAGAGCAGCATAGATCTTTATACAGACTGGATACCAATGATACATAGAAAGGAAGCATGAATTTTGTTTCCATAAGAGAGAATCGAATTAATCTTAAGAGCAGTCTTCAGATTGGTTCTGAAAAGCTTTTTCTAATTGCAGATTTTCTTATTTGCCATGATAAGAGAGCTTTCCAAATAGTTTTCTTCTTAGTGGTTAATTACTTATCTATCTTTCTTTTTAATACTAATTTTCAGACATTGTTATAGTGTATTGCTTCCAGATTACTACACAGACTGTGTAACTGAGTGTAACATCAATGGACTGGGTGGGTATCTTTCATTGTCAGCTTTCAGTTTTGTGGCTTCAGACTTGTTATCATTCTGCATGGAAACAGGAACACAATTCAGCAAGCAAAGTATAAACCATCTGTCATTACAAGTTGGCAGCTGCATCATTTGACTGCTGGGGTGTTTCCTGCTTGAATATCTCTGTAGCATGGCAGCCAGCCAATGAACAGAAATCCACTAATATTATGGTAGTCTCAGCAGGAACGCTTCTCTTCAACTTCTTTAAGGTAAGAGGGGAAAAGGTTCCTGCATACATACACATAGAGTAATAAAGTAATTTCTCAGCACATGAAAGAGTACAAAATATTCCAACAGCAATGGACAGATTATAAATAGTAAGTAGTTGCTGATCAAAAGTTATCTACTCAAATGTGTGCAATTTCTTACCACCATAATAAGACCAGAAAGTTAATAATGCTTGCTATAAAACTTTTCTTCTTTTTTTTATGGGCTAATCTAATATGCACACCCAGGAACCAGCAAGTTCCTGAAAAGGTTTTCTTTGTGGCCCTGCTTGTTCATTTTCTTTAACCAGCTCCACTGGTAGCACCAGCAGGACAAGCAATAACTCACGTGACAATTAGCCACTTTCTTCACTAGCACATTTACAGCCAGTACTTACAAAGTGGTAAACAGTGGGCCTTGTTTAGGCTTCTGACATCTTTAGCACTGCCAAAGGAAATTAGAAATCCCTTTTCTCTTCATTTTTTCTCAAATGCTTCTTGTTAAAAAGTTTGGCCCAGCTAATGGAAGCAGCATTCTTGTTGGTTTTCTGGGCAAATACAGATGTATTAGCTTGCACCCATAGATGAAGCCATTCTGAAGTTAATCAAAGTCAGGCCATTGCTGTATTTGTGTTTGTTTGTTTGTTTTCCACTTGCTGACTAATTCAGCCAGTTTGACCACTTTGAATGCTTCTAGATATTTCAAAGAAAACTTCCCTTCTCTCTCTCTCTGCTGATATCTATGTATTAGATTTGTAATGGAGTAATTGAAAGATCTACAGCAGAGAAGAGGAAGAATAAGATAGGCTTGTTTAATTGGTTTGGGTTTTTTCCTTCTTTTTTTTCTTTTTCCTGTTTTTGTCTTAATATTTACCTATCATGGTGACCTCTGAAAAAAAGAAAATTAGGAAGAGGGCTTTTCTGGTTGTCTTTGATCTGTATTCACACTAATGAATCTAGGAGTTAATGGAAAAAAGATTGTTTTGGGAAGGGAACTAGGTTGGTGAAAGAAGAGGAGAAGGATAGGGAGAGGGGAATGTGTGCAAAGCAGGGTGGCAAACTACCCTGGCTGGCTGGCTAGCTACCATGATTTATGTTGTATTACTGGTGGAACAGCTGGGAGACAGAGTTAGGGAAGGCTGGCAGTAACTAACTAACAATAAATACATATACATTTCCTCTCTACAAGCCTTTCATCTCTCAGCACCCATATCAGTGGCACTGCAACAGGATATCTCCCCTAAGTGGGAGCAGACTGGGAGCCAAGCCAGCTTACAGATGTATTTCAGCTCTAGATAAACATGTATTTAACTGACTCTACCAGCAGGACTGTCTGCCTAAGGAGCACGTGCCTTTAATGTATGCACACAGGAGGAGAACCAGGCAGCCTATCCAATGAGCTGATGCTCCATGTTCCTCCTCCTCAAGACTTCTTTCAATCTGGCTGGATCAAGTTAATGCTGTTTATTTTTGGAAGGCTCTCTGATTCATCATGCCTGGTAAATATGCCAGAACATCACTAGAGAAGGTTATTAAACATTACTCTTATTAGAAGCAGCTGATTGTTCAGGAAGTATGCATTCCACAACCACCAGAGAGAGAAATGACTGACACCAGCTCTGGAACAAATAGAGTCCCCACATGAACACAGCCCTGGCTCAAACAACATCTGTGTTAATCAGCTGGGCTTCTGTATCTCCATAACAACTAGTCAACTAGTCAGTTGCCAGAGCCAGTTGGACCTGCTAAAGCAATCAAAAAAGAGTTTGCTATTAAAACTGGTTGTGCAGGTAGATTTTGTGCCTACAATCTTTTGTATTGGGCTAAGAAACATTTGGATGGCATATAAGTGCACAAAGAAGGATGATTCTGATCTTATTGAATCATAAAGAGAAGGGGAAATTCCACTTAGATATTTCACAGCAGGAGAGAGATTTTTTTTTCCATCTTGAGTATGAAACTAGGGAAATGTGAAATGATGAAATTTTTCTTAGTGTCAAACACTGAACCATGAAGAAAGTACTATTATAAGATCCCATGGCAGAGAGACCAAACTTTTTAATTAAGATAGTGATATAAAGTTAGGATTCAACCCTTCAAATAATGGGGCATAAATACGTAACCATTGCATTAGTTTTGAATATATAATTTAATTAAAATTTGTTATTAAGTTGTAAATTTTTTTAAAAAATAATTTCAAACCTTGACATGGACTAAGATTGTGAATGGCTTCAAATGAAATCATATCTGACATTTTTATTTGATTTAAGCCATTTTGTACAAATGCTGTTTTCTCAGTACTTGGAGACTCTTGATTTCAACTTTTTGTTTTTAATCACTTTTCCTGCAAGATTAAATAATAGCTTTTTTGATTTCTTTGGTGTGACACAATGTGAAATTGAATAATTTTTCTTGTGCATCAGATGCATTATGTTAATTGGCTTGTCACTGGCTTTTGGTAATATGAACACTGAATTTAGTTTCCAAAAAAGGCAAATTTGCCTTGCTCTTTGGAGAGCTTACAAAACTGGTGTTTTACTGAGAGGAATCCCATTTTCATTATAAAGGTTCTGTCTACAGAAACTAATTTTTGCACCCAAAGCTGCACGGTGACTTAACTAGGAGATATCCATTTGCACATTGCTTTGAAACAGCCTGTTACAAGCCTAAAACCTCAGTCAGTACTATATATCAACCCACCGTGGCAAATCCACGGCCTTACGAAAACATGATCAGGTACTCTTGTAGTACATTTATTAGGATTATCTAGATGGTGGAGACCAACAAGTCAACCCATACAAAATGAAGCAATGCTGGTGGAAAGATGTCTTTGTCAGATAACACCAGATAGTGGCAAACTTAAGCTTGGCTCATTCACAAGGAAAGAGGCAAATCACAGTACACTGAGATAACCTTTGTTTCAGATAGGTTCACAGATTTTGTAACTTCTAATCTCTAACAGTTTAACCAATTTCTAGTGCACAGTAGCAATTGAAACCAATGCCCTTAGAGTGGATCAGATAGATCCTTTATTAATCTGATGTCTTTGAAATCCAGACTTTTTTACAGCAAATGATATGGGCTACAATTTTACAAATTAAATAGTCTCTTCCCTAAAAATAGGCATTCACAATGTTTTCAAAATTATTTAATGATCCAGCTTTAAGCATTTCATTGATCTATAGTGGATTGGCAAAAAAAGCAATCACTTCCTAATGTCTAATTAAATTTTATGTTTGTAAGGTTCTAGCTTTGGAATAATGGCTACCAATTAAAGTAAAGAAAAAAAATATTATTTAGCTGTTCTTTCTTTCAGATTTTCTAAACTTAGTGTACTTTGCCAAAATAGTTTTATTATTTGACAAATTATTCGTACATGATTATTCATAGATCATGATAACTTTCAACAAAAGCCCTTATAGTTCATATTAACTGAAGCAATGTAGGAAACAGGAAAAGAAAGAAAGAGAAAAAAAAGACAACCATACTGGTTGAAACACCTTTAGAAAATACCAAATATTTGGATTTACATTGCCAACAGCAGTACTTGCATCAAGTAATTATCAGAGTGTATGTATTCAGTTGATGTGATTGTGTCTTGTTTTCTTGGCACAATGTTTGGTCAGTGATCATGGTGCTTTTTTTTTTAAAGATGGCTGTATTCCTACTGTGCAGAAAACATTGAGGTTGAAAAAGAAGTGAAGGAGACCATTCTTGAGGTCTTTAAACATCAAAAATAGAAACTCTTTCTTTTACTGGATCTCCTATCATTACTATGGGTGCAATACAAGTGCAATCCATGGTCAGCACTTCAGAAGAAATACACAAGGTTAATTAAACATGAATATTGTCTCACTGGTGCACCCTCTTTTTTTTCCCTTTGCTCTTTTTAAATATATTTCCTGGCATGATAGTTCAGCTAAGTTCTTGACTGAAAGTTTGTTGAATTTTTTCTTTGTGAATAATTTTTTCTTACCATTGAATTTATAATTTTTAAAAAAATTTTTTTAAATGAAAGAGGATATAAAAGTGATTGTATGACCCTGTTATTCATTTACATTTTATTGTATTCTGCAAAATACTCAGAAAGAAATTCTTTAGAATTCATCTGAACAATGAGAGAAAATTTGTATAGGTATTTAGAGTATAGAACTAATTATCTACCATTTTTTCATTGTAATTTGTAAGAACATCACATATCATTAGAAAAGATGCTTCATTAGCACTTATGATACATTTTTGATTTCTGTGGATGGAAGAATTACTAAACTAATAATGGAATAAATGAAAGTTTTTAAGACTGTTTTGGTTCTATATCACTATTGTGATTGAAGCCACTGATACCCTATCCTTGTCTTGCAATAAATAGCTATTATTAAGTCCATATACAGTCAAACCTGTCTTAGCAGCCACCTCCAAATAACAACCACCCACTCATATCAGCCATGCAAAACTTCCCAGCACCAGAAACCTCTTGTAGAATATCTTTTACACGTGACCTCCTGTCTAACATAGCCAGTGGCCACTGCACAAAGGCCATTATTTCCCTAAAATATAAAATCATTTGCAAAAATGACACTTTGGACAGTCAAAAACTTATGCGATTTTCCTGCAGAAAACTTAAGAAACAGTCTGTTAACCCAATACAAAAAGACTTCAAACACTTGTAAATAGTTAGGATTGATTTCTACACAACAATACACACACGCACACACACATGCAAAAAGCTTGCACAAATTGTTCTTTTAATCATTTGGTCAGTCAGGTTGCTGATGTATGATGTAATGCAAAAACTGACATGTTCACATTAATTTATTTAACTTTAAAATCATTCCTCATAAATTTTGGTTTTCGTATCAATAAATAAACTGCAGATAAAAAATTTTGATTGAAACTCATTAGTGGGTTAGATTTTTCATGACAGTCTGTCAGTATCACATACACAAGTTACCATCACTCACCCATCAGCTCGTATTTATTGCTTGCTCGACATCAACTCTCTCTCTCTCTCTCTCTCAAGAAAAAGATTAAGTCATAAGAATGCATGAACAGCAAGGGTTGAGCTTGCATACCATTGCCAAGAAGCAAAATTTATTTCTGTGTACTTTTTATGAAATTCATTGTGAAAAGGGTCTATCATATCTTTGGAGAAAAAGATACAATTGCACAGGTAATAATGTAAATTAAATGTACCATTAAGCTTGATTGTACATTTACACCTTGGCAACAACTTAACCTGTGCAGAAAGGCCACAATTGCCATTTCTCTTTGGTGGCTATTATGTACAGATTTTACTGTAACCAATCTTTAAAATTTAAATCTCGCATTGCCATGGTAATGAAGGCAAGAATGAAGAATACTTTTTTTTTTTTTGCTGCACATAATACTTATTAATCTAGCTGCATAGTTTATTTAATAAATTTTATTCATGTTGACAGCAGCTTCATTAGAAACAAGTTTACTATGAGCAAACATTATCCATAGCCATTTATTTATTATCTGGCAACATTCATTTTTTACGTTTAAAAGCAATTATCAGTGAAGGAGGACTACTTGTAAATATGTTCTTAGATGGAAGAGAACGAGCTAGTCACACGCAAATACAAAAGTCCTTATTTATTTAGAATAGTAGAAGAACTACAAAGATAAAAAAAAAAAAAAATTGATTTGCAGAAACCTTATTCGGATTTATCTGTAGCCAGATATCAATAAGTGTTCCTTTGGAGAGACACTTGTGTCTCATCTCAAAATAGCTACTCTACTGCTATAGAAAAGCCTTCAAGCAATAATTAGAAGATACATTTGGGAAGAAAGATGGTGACTATTCTAGTTTTACCTTTTTGACAGGTCTATAAATGAGTATTCCCAAGTTGATATTTATGATAAACAAAAAGCCAAAAAAAAAAAACTGATCTGGGCTCTATTTACATCCGAATAAACATTTTGCTGGAGAAAATATCCTGTAAACTTATCAACTGTCACCACTCTGTCAGCATAGTGATTGTGTTACACACAAAGTGGTAAAATATATATATATATATATCTTGCTTGTGCCTGATAACAAGGGCCAGCATCTTCACCTGGAAAAACCCCTTGGTGGGTAATCTTGTCATTCTTGCCATGTCAGGTTTAAAGCCACCACTGTTGACCTTAACTCTGAATCATTTTCACTCTTTATCATTTCTCATTTGTACCTTTCTGTCTTGTATACCAATACACACTAAAGTATCTTCCAGTTGTCATGGTTACCACACCAATGACTATCAAGTTCATGTATCTATTCCACTTGTGGACATTGGAGAGCACATTAAGATTGCCCCCTTGAAAATTTCTCAACTTCACTGCTATTAAGAAAGTAGCTAGGTTGCATACATCACTTTCTTAGGATTTAATTGATTTTGCATTGCTGAAGTAGTTGAAACATAGCACTTGACTGGGTAATTTTTATTTTAATGAATCTAAGGCAAGGCTCAGCTTGGCTACTTTTAGGATATTTATATAATTGCTAAGTGGTTAAAGTGCATCAGCCATTTTTGCTCTTTGTTTGTAATTTCTCAGCAAGGATTTGAGATTGATACTTCATGATACTGACTTTTTTTTATCCTCAATTTGTTGAAGAGACTGGTGCAAGCGGGAAGTTAGTTATAATTATGACAAGTAGAATTTCAGCCTCGGTAATTCAAACTTTGAATAAAATCATTCCATTCTCATTTTAACCAATCGGTTTTTTTGCTGTTGGTGAAGTACTGTTCAGATGAGTAGTAGTTTTTTTTTTTAAAAAGTTTAGTTCATCCCTGCTTTAATTTGAATGTTTTAGTATATTTAATACAAAATAATATTGATGTGTAGAATTTGTGGCTTAGTTCTTAACACATGGGAACTTTTGTTGTTGTTTTTTTTAGACAAGTATATTATATTGTCATATCATGTATATGTGTAATTGTGTATATTTTCTTGTTTATTCATTGTGGAAATAAAGTTTAATAGAAAGAAACAACATATCCCATGTTCAGCAAATCACCCCAAATTTAATGACGGACCTTGGCAATCAAAAAATTTGTAGAGTTGTTTTTAAAAAAACTGAAATTACACGCACTTCTTTTGGATGTTAAACACAATCAAAAATGAGTATTTTGATCCTGTTTAAGGTTTGAACCCTTTAAACCAAAGAACACCTTGTAAATCAGTAACCATGTATATATATTGAAAAATCCAAGTCTCACTTCATAAGAAGTCTGATGCACTTATATGGGAGAGGATGTAGTGTAGTGGTGAGATTTTGAGTTTGAATACTGCATATGGATTTGGAAAAAGGTTTTATTTGCTGAAATCTGATGTATTTCCACATTGCAATACAAGCAAAAGTGAACTGAACATTTGTTGAATGGATCTACACTCTTGTAAGTAAGTATACTATTGTTATTTGCATTCTGTTATTTTTTCTTATAACAGGAAATACTTTTTTATTTTTGTTTTATTCAAAACTAGCCCTTTTCCTGTCTGGCCTGCCCTTTTGAATTAAACTGATTGATAGTCTATACTGACTAATGTCCAAGTTAACTGTTTGCTAAATTCTACTCTATAATGTAAGATTTAATTATTTATTTTGGTTCATAAAGACTGATCTTTTTTTTTTTTTAGGGTTGAAAGAAATTTTATTTAAATTTCGATTAGTAACAAAAATTGATAATTTTTTTAAAATGAAACCTTATGGTCTTAAAGGATTTTAGCCAAAATTAGCTTACATTGAGACTGTGAGCCGGCTAAGGGGGAGGTAGGATTTTCCCAACACTCTGACCAGTAGAAAGGTGTTTTCTCACCCAGAAATTTGGAGTCGAAAGAATTTAGTTAAACAAAAGCATATATTTATCTTATTTACTTGTAGCTCCTTTCCTCGGCATGCGTACATGAAAATATAAGCTTTGTCGACGTAGCACTCATGAGAAGTTACTTATTTTAAAATCGTCCATTAGTAAGGGTGGCTGGCGGCCAATCTTCCGCACGTGGGGTCGGTCATCAGGAAGGTACAGGGAGGCAGCGAGTTCACTTCACTTCAACAGTTGGCAAAGCGAGTAGCCAAGCAGAATGGTGGACCACTACAGTCAGTAACTTACACCAGGCATCATCACCAACCCCAGAAAAACTGTAGATAGAGGCCATAAAAGAAACAATCAGTTCATTCCCCCCCCCCCAAATCGGCCATTTTCCCCCATCAGTAAGCCCCAACTTTTCAACTAAATATTTGCATGTACTCGTTGCTCGCTTCAATAACGGGATGACCAACACACACATACACACTATGTAACTTCAGCATCGCACATCCGCTGGACCACACGATCTCCAGGTCGGTCCTCTTCCTATCGATCGAGGGGGCCCCGCCTTAACCTGCGAGATTAAAAAACACTGCAGTAACAACCCTTACCCCCCTCCTTTCCCCACAAATTTACATAATTTTTAGCATCTAAACTTTACGAAATAAAAAAACGCATCAGCTTTAATAACGTTTTACAATTCAAAAACAAAGAAAAAAATTGCTGACAAACCAAGATTCAAATCAAAAACAACCGACTGGGGGGAGCGGTCAGACACCGCTTCACCATCTGCTCGATACCAGCCAGCAGCATTCCTCCAAAGCCTCGTTAATTTCTACAAAAAAGACTAGAAAAGGGTTGGTTCCCCACCCAGCCAAAATAAGCGACTAACTCAAAATTTACATTATTTATTATGTAGTATTATTTACATAATACATATATATATATATATATATATATAATGTATTGACTTTTTTAAAAAAAAAAAAAAGAAATAGTAATGCCAGCTACATTAACTTATCCGAGATCAACATTCTCAAAAGTTTTAAACTTTTTTCCACAAGACTGATCTTAGCAGAAAGAAACAAGACTTTTTAAAACATTAGTCTTTAGGTAGGTAGGTAGGTTGTGTGTGTATGTGTTGCTCCAATATGAATGAATTATAAGGATTTTTTTTTACAGTTAAAATGCACGATACATTTCTGATAGTCAAGAAAGATAAGAAGATATGTCAGAAAATGTAAATGTTAAGTGCTACATATTGTTTATCTGATTCAAGTGGAGTTCAAGTCCTATGACCCAATAAAAAAAAAAAAAAGAAATGTTGCTTTAATTTCTGATCAGAATCATGATTGAAAGCCATAATAAATTGCAATCTGACATTATGATTAGGTGAGTGTTAAACATGATTAACTTGCAGTTTCTAAAGTGTATTCCCCCCCTTTGATTATTCAGAACTAACTATGAGATTGCTTTTTCACTTATGAATCAATTGTTCCCTGATTTCTCTTTACTACATATTTCTCCCTATAAATCTAACTTGTAGATATTGTCTCACTTCATTAACATAGAACAGGTCAGAATTTATTGTCAAAATGAAAAGGGTAAAATGTTAAACTAATATATATATTTACCAGAGCTTACTGTAGAAAGAAATTAGCTGCTAGAAGAAAAATGCAAAGCACTGATTATTAATTTTTTCGTGTTCAAGTGGAAACATGGCACCAAGATGAACAATTTGAAGGTTTACTTTTGATCACACAACTGGTCAAATGGTTAATTTTTTTTTTTTTCCAAATAGAATTTAGACTGTAATGAAATGAAATGATGCTCTTCTAAATTAAAGCAGACTTGTCACCCAAGTATTTCTTTAGAATGAGACACCGTCCATCCTGTTCAGGCTCACTATTGTACTGATATGGTTAATCTTATTCAATTTTCTCAGAATTTGGGCTTAAACCCCATCATATTTATCTGGGAAAGAAAAGTCTTTGTGGTTGGTTATTCCATCTCTAGATATTCATTGAGTTGCTTATTTTTAATTTTCTTGTTTGTTTTTTTTTTTTTTAGTGTTGTAGGGTAAAATAAATTCCTTGTTGCTTTTGAAATTAAATAAGCACCGAATTTATTCTCTAGCCACCATTTCATCCAAAATAACTGGCTGGGAATTTTTGTTGTTGTTGTTGTTGTTTTAAAGGGCTCTGTTTGGTAGAATATCTTGGTTGGTTATTCTTAATATTCTTTATTTTATGCAGATGGTAAAATTGGTTCATCATGAAGAAGAGCAGTATTTGATGGTTTTGTTTTCAGTTCTGGAATTTAGTGGCAACTTACAGGAAGCTCAGGCCAAAATCATTAATCTCAAGTGAGATAGGTTAGTGCTATTTAATAGATTTTCTTCCCTTTTTCAATTTAATAAATAACAGTTAGTGTATACTTCGAATTTTGTCATAGTTGTCTATTACAGGGTGGTCGGTTTGTTTACTGTTTTTTAAAATGTATGCTAAACATTTGTGTTAATTTTTGTAGCAAACAATCGGAAACACTATGACAAATAATCTAAGTCGTGTGGGCTCTAGGAAGATGGGAGAATAAGGAGCGAGACAGCTTTTACTGGTATAGTTTTAAAAAAAATCAATCTGACTCAAAGGCTAATTTAATGAAAGCAGATCTTTCCTTAGGGCCAGGTGGAAAAAGGTTATAAAAAAAATTTTTTTTTTTTTTTAAATAAATAAATGTAATTTCTTTAAAATTATAAATTAACTTGGCGTATTTTAAGAGGCATGTTTAATGCATTTATATTAAATAAATAATAATTATTTAATATTTAACTTGCCATCAGTTACAAGGACAGAATTGATGAAAAATGCTGCATAGGATGTTGTTTATTTAGACATTAGTAATACTAGTGTGGCATCTTTTAGCCACTCATGCTGTTATCCTGTTTGTGTGTATTTTGTAAATTGCCATTTTTGCATGCACATGACATAAATGGGAAACTATTACATCCTACACAAGGCTAAAGATATTTTATACAAGTCTTATTGTTGTTAATTAATTCAATGTCAATAACCTTCTGGTAAGCTAAATGCTTGGTTCTTTACACTTTTATATGTTTAACAAAAATATGCCCATCTTTCAATAGTGGAACCTTTGAATATAAAGGGTAGATTTGGGGGTTTTTGTTTTTTTAATGGTTTGCATTATTTTGTAGTGATTTATTTTGCCATAATGGTGGAAGAGGGGTCTGATTAGTTGGAAGTGTACAAATAACTCCTCCCTTTCAGAAATTCTAGAGCTGTCACTCAAGGATGAATATTTCTCCAGTTTTGTTGGTCACCTGTCTCTTTCTTAAAGAAAGTGGAGGGGGAGATCAGCAGATTAAGGGAAAAGCAATTGGCACCAGACTAACTAGATGCCCAGAGTTTGCTGCTGGCATGTAAAAAGAGCCAATAGTCGACTGTTTCTGTGCCTCCATCATGCTACTTTCATGCTCTGCAGCCAGGCTGTTATTATTTATTCTCCTTTTTGGAGCTGATTGCTTTCTTAAGAACAACAGATCTTTTTATTATTTTTCTCTGAACATGCTGAAGAACAAAGTTTTTATTTATTTTATTCCAAACACATTTCTGTTTTTTGGAGATTAGAGCCTCCAAGGCTTATTATTGGAGATTTATGTAGAAGAATGAGAATAAATCTGAAGGCATGGAATGAACAATTCCAAAATATAATTAGGAACTGTGTGATTCATTGGTCTTTGTCTGAAAATGGCCGCAGGGGTAGTTAATTCTGCAAAATATAGGAATCCATTTTAACGTTTAAAATGGCTAGAATATATTGATCAGCAAGTAGTAATTTCTTTTCTTTTTCTTTCTATCTTTCTCCTCTTTTTTTCCTTGATCTCTTTTTGGCTACAAAGTAGCTTTGTTTAAAATTGTATGCAAACCCTTTCTATTAACACTAATTGAGATATTCTTCAAGAGGCAAGTTTTAGAATTTTAAATAGGAAAGTTTTCTTTTTTGTTGTTGTTGTTTAAGATTTTGAAGAAGAACAGCCATACATTTTGGAATAGGTTTGATTAGAATTAAAGTAAACTGTTTTGCCTTTAAGCAGCATGCAAAGGGGAGTGTGTGTGTGTGTGTGTGTGTACATACATATATATATATATATATATATATTTCTTCATTTAATAACTTTTGTGCCCACTCAAGATATTGATTAAATGCTGTTTTTATTATAACTTAAAGCAAGCATTTTATTACTGTACTCTTTCTTCATAGCCCCTCCTATTTAAGCACAAGATAGGAATCTAGCTTATTTAAACCAGTCTGTTTAGGTAGGTGTGCCCAGAGGCATTCTATAAGCTCTTTAAAATACCTCAGATTTTAACATCTTTTATTGACTGATTGTTATCAGAATATGCTCCTTAACTTTAATATACTAGAAATATCAAAGATCCTTGGGTCACAACTATCAATGTGTACGGTGGATTTTTTTATACAAAAAAATTAAAGAATAATAACAATTTTATGATATGAAAAAATTGTTTATTTAATTCTTAAACATGCATTATCATGAAGAGATTATTCCATTACTAAATTTCTGAATTTGTCTACTGAAATATCAGATTTTTTTTCCAGTATAATTTTTTAAGGTTTTTTTAGCTACATGCTGCAAATTTTAATATGATATATGAATAAATTGTTCAAATAAGGCAGACAGTGACAATGCAGTTATGCACTTGGTGATGAGAACTGTGACCACATTTTTTACCACTGGTCAAAGGTCAGCACTTCAAGCAAACTCTCTATAAAATACTTAGCTAACAATTGAATAATGGTTTTATGCAGTTGAAAACATTATTAACTAATAAGTCTTTTAATATTTTAATCTCTAGAGCCAGTCATGCAAGGTTAGATAGTGTGCATGTTGTTAATTCAAAGCAACTAGTTTATAGACACTTCAGTATCTAGCTGTCTGTCTGTGAAGCTGGTAGATAGAATGTGTTGTTGGTTATCAGTAGACTCTTCCTGCTGAGATTCTCTGGATACACACAACTTTATGGTTAAACCAACAAGATCATTTCAGATGGTTTGTGTGGAACTACAGATACTACAGTTGATGACCAAACTGTCCAGTCATATTGAATCTGATTTGTTGCCAGTATCAATATTGGGAAGACCTTGACCCAACATAGGTATTATTGGGAACTCCCATTAGACTGGAATGTCTTATTATGGGATAATATAGAGAAATTCTCTACTTAAAGGGATATAATTTTGGTGATAGCAGCATTATAATCCAATTATGAATGTTAATTAGAATGCCTACAGTTACATTAATGCTTTGTCAATGCCATATTAAGGTGACATGGGAATTCTGGAATAAATGGTAGTGGTCACATATTGTTTTGACTGGCTAACTTGTCTGAATTTCTTGAAGACACTAGAAATGAGTTTGGGAAATGAAATTAATAATGATTGGGCACTTCTTGACATTTATCATGGCTAATTACTACCTGCAACAAGACTGAAGGCATTGTTATATCACATCATTCAAATGTCTTGAAAAGTAGTAAACTATCTTCTTTGTATCAGTGATATGCATTAGTTCCACCCATTGATTGCTACTCATGTTTTATGTGAAATTTAAAAAAAAAAAAAACAGAAATTGAAAAGTTTTGAGAAGTAACAATTATTAGATGTTGAGATTTTGGTTTAGGAGTCAAAATTTTAGCATAGCTTGATGTGTCATTAAATTATTCAAACTTCAAAGATTAATCAGTTTCATCCAAAATGTTGAAAACAATAGACTTTCATGCAGACTGGAGAATTAGAAATCAGTCCAAACAGTCACAGTATTTCTTCTCATTTTAATTCTACTCTTATTAGGTTGAGTGTTGAAGCTTAAAGGCAAAATTGTATAATACTCCTGTAGTTGTAAATTGCTTCTAGAGGATGCTCTTAGCATATTTTGTAATTAGCCACAAATGATTATGCTATCATTATGTATATTAATTAATTTTTCAGATTTCTCTTTCACTTTCTGATGACCTCTTAGCATGTGTCAGTGTACTTTGCCACACACAGCTTCAACACTGGTTGTTTGGTTTTTATTGGACATTACTATGGACTACCTACTACCATAGGTTGGATTTTTGCTGGAAATATTCAGACAGAATTAAAATAACATCCAGATATTACAGTACTTTCTGCTATACTTGTTACTGTTTTCAGGTTATTATACAGTAAAGAAAGTATGAAGCAAAATCCAACAACAACCTCTGTTGAATGCTGTTAGCTTAAATAGCTATTATAAATATCTCTGCTGTCCTATCTATGGCAGGAATGTTGTACTCCCAGCTGTGAGTTAGTAATGACATTTATCAATTCTCAGTTGCCAACTGCTAACTCTCACATGACAAATGATTCTTTTGAAAACATGTGACAGCCTTTCCTTTATTCCTCATGGTGTTATAACAGAAGTAGCTAGAGCAAAGACTTATAAATAAGAAACTTAACAATTTGGAAACATCATCCAAGAATAATGGAAAATTTCAAGGGAACCTGAATGTTTTCATGAGAGAGGAGGAGAGTATTATCAGCAACTTGTACTTACTTTTGAGGGTATTGAAGAGGATCTGCAGTTACATATCTTGCTTGGTACTGTTATATAAAACTATCAACAGAAGGAGTGTTGGGAAGTTTTAAAATTTATATAAACCCTCCCTTTGTCAAAAAAAAAAAAAAAATGCCAGCTCTACATTCAAAACCATTTATGCCATTTGATTATACTACCTGCCTGGGTATAGGCATTCCAGGCTAATGCTTACTATAGGATTGCTAAATTACAAGAATGTTTCTTATAAATTCTAAACTTCTGCCTTCTAGTTGTGCACATGTTATCAGTGCTAAAAAAAAAAAAATAATAATAATAATGCATTCTAATACACTCTTTCTCAGAAAAGTCTCTCAAATTTAATCATTTTACCATGAAAACATCTATAGGTCAAACTATGTACCTACAGCTTCTCTCCTCTTTCTTTGTAACTATTATGCATAGTGCTAATCATGTTAGTAAAATCAAATGAATGAGAATACAAAAAGTTCTTAAACTTGTTAAAGGTAAAATGGTAAGTGAATATTTATATACAATTTATTTATGCCACGAAACTCTTCAGCATCGAGATTTAACTAAAGAATGAATTGGGCTAGGGTGGAATGATAGTTATGCATTCACACTTGAATAGTAATAAGAAAAGTAAAAGTCGAAATGCAAATTCCCAGTAGAGATGGATCAGGCATGCTGATGATAAAGTGTCTTTTCTCTGTATTTTTTGTTTTCCTCCCCTTAAAATTCTGGGGCATTGAATTGGGTCTGCATGCACCATTTAAAAAGATAACATTTCACCTTAACCAAACTCAGCTGGAGCATCCATGCTAGAAAGGAATATTTTTAAAAAGACATTTGCTTAGTCATAAGAAGGAATGGGTGTGAATTTGAGAATGGAATTAAAACAATTAATTGAAAGAAAAAATTTGGTTGAAATAAGTGTGACATTTCAAACTGGAAATTTTGCTTAATAATTGCTCTGGAAAAGAAGTGCATGTTTGTGTGTTTAAAGCTGATTTTTAGTTTATTCACTGGATTGAAATATCAACTTTTACTTATCAGTACACACTTCAAAGAAATAATACTAATTACCATTATGTATTATATTTACTAAAATTTGTCTACCTCCATGCTGCTGCTTTTAATTTCAATTTCAAAAGGAGTGCCACTTACAGTGGTGGCAAAAGTTATAAGCGGAGTTGTAGAAAATTTTTCAGATGAACATAAATTTTGCTAAGATGACCAATAACAGCACGTTTATATATCAGACGAAAGGTAATTTATCAGTATTCCGGATGCTTTTTAAACTTCAGCATAAATACGTACGAAACAAATTTTATTCTCAACAAAATAATTTTATCATCGTTTTATGGTGGCATAAATTATAAGTGGATTTCATGATTCGATCTAGACGGTGTATATTTGTAAAATAAGAAACTTTCTAACAACCAAATCATTAAATACATTCAAGTATTTGGTAGGATACCCGAAATTATTGATCATAGCACAACAATGAAAGGGCATTGAATTGATAAGCTTGTTGCAATAGTCAACGATAATTTTACCCCATAATTCTTCAATATTTTCATGCAACTCACTTAATTTTGCCAGCTTTGAAGCTCTAATCTCTTTACCTAGTGTATGCCACATGTTCTCTATTGGATTTAAATCCAAAGACCGAGGAGGCCATTCGAGAAAAAGGGTTTTCATGGTTTGGAACCAATGCTTAATGTTATTCGCAGTGTGAATAGGCAGGTGCATCATTCTGCTGGAAGATCCAAGTCAAGGGCAAATTCTCATCAGCATATGGTTCAAGGACATTTCTCAAAATGTGCAAATATCCAATGCTGTTCAAAGTTCCCTGAATTTTGCAAATCGGACCAATTCCGTGTCCGGAGAGACAGTCCCAAACCATAATGCTCTCACAACCCCCTTGAATAGTCAGAAGAATACATTTCTAATCAAACTCTTCACCAATTCTGCATTAGACATATTGCGCAGCATCAGAACAAAACAAATTGAACTTGGATTTGTCCAACAAGATGAATTTGGACCACATTTCTGAGGTCCAGTCGATGTGCGCCCATGCAAACTTGAGACAGCACAAGTGGTTCTTTTGGGAAATGAATGGCTTCTTCCTGGCAACCCTCCCATTCAGTCCAAACTTATGCAGTCAGTTCCTGACAGTCCACATACTGAACCCCCCCCCCCTCTTTCCACCACTGAATTTCCCTATGTATGCACTGGCCCAATCTTTGGGTAGTTTTTCTAGGATAGCCAGAATGTGGATGATTGCTATACTGTCCAGTGGCTTGGTAGAGATTCCAGTCCTGTCTGCAGGCTGTTTTGCTTCTTCCAATTTCCTTGGAGATTTGGGAATAAGGAAATTTCAGCTTTCGAAGCTCAGCAATTCTTGAACGAGTAGTTGAAGAAAGACCAGACTTCTTACCCATTCTAAAAAAAAAATAAAAATTAATTATATATTAGTCACCACACAAGTGATAAAAACCACTGGGCCTATAAAATCCTACTCTGCTTATAATCTCTGCAGTTATAAAAAAATTATTTCTTTGCTGTTTTGCAAAGAAAATCTTTCATGTAAATTCGAGCTAGAACTTGAAAAGCATCTGGAACACTGATAAATTACCTTTCGTCTGATATATATAGATGTGCTGTCATTGGTCATTTTAGCAAAAGTTATGAACCTCTGAAAGATTTTTAACTAGGGACGTTATTCAAACAAAATCTGGACAGATACTATTAGCAGTTCTATTTCAGCCAGGTTTCATTTGAACAACAACCTTTTTTCTTTCTTTTTTTTTGGTGTGGTACTAAAGTTGGGTGTGTGTATGAAGTTGCATATGTTAGATTGGGAGCTGGGTCGGTTCCACGACTGGCCGCCATAACTGTTTACAAGTGAGGCCTTATTTCGACATGTATTGTGTGAATGTTTCTCAACCTAGCGAGAGCAGCAGGCTATCCAACTCCTTCGTATTGCACGGCAGGAGGGGTAGGTTTCTCCAGGCTGAACTCTCTAGAACAGAGTTTTCTCTCTGTATGTCCTTGAACTGAGAGGGAAAGTTTGGGCCACTGTTTATTTTTCAAATTTCCAAATGGAAGTATGGGATGGGATGAGTTCTATTTTTATTTTTGCAGGATGATGGATGGAGACATGTTCTCCCTCCGTTTTTGATCTTTATTTCAATCCTCCCTCATAGGGGAATCAGAGATTCCCGTGATGTTATTAGTAGAACAAGTGATCTTTATGACCACTGTTTTGCTCCCATATAGGGGGACCAAAGGTCCCCTAGCTGATGGTCAAGCCGGGAAGCAGCTCGACCGTTGTGGTGATTGTCATCACACCGGCCGATGCCCCATTCCACACCACTTTCAATTTTCTTAAGTCTTCTTCTGTAGGCTGTTATATGGACTTTTGTGTGTGGATTTAAACGAAGAAAGAATCATGGTTAGTCTATCCTTAGCACACGATAATTTTTCCTGGTGATTGGGGTTAGGAAAAAGATGGGTGATTGATCTTCTTTTTGTTTATCTTATTTCATTTTCTTTTGTTTCCTCGTGTGTGAAAATTGTTTGATCTGGCTATTGACTAGAAGGGCTAAATCCATTGTTTAGACAAACCTGTGATTTTATCCACACAAGGAGTAATGCCTCATGGAAATGCTAGAACAAATCAAGAAGAAGTGGGTTCTTGAATATTTTTAGGACCCTCTTTTGTGAAGAATTCTATCCTGGCCCTCTTTTTGTTTTTTCAATAGATTGTTCATGGTAGACTCTATTTCATTGGCTGTTGTGCTGCTACCTATGATACTACTGGTGTTGATGGTTAAAAGGCAAAATTATATTTTGTGAGAATAAAATGGCAGGTTTATCTGAATAAATGGGTTTTCCTGTGATTAATTAGAGACCATTACTTTCAATACAACCCACAAAAATACAATACTGTATGTTATCTGGCTATGTTTTTTTAGTTTGTTTTTATTTAATGGTGGTGCATTGTTTTATGAAAGGTGAATTGGAGAGAGATTGACTAAAAAAGTTGTAGTAATGTGGAAGGTGTGCCTGCCTTAAAGGGTTGCTTTCTGTAAGCTATGGCCAGTTATTATGTAGCACAGACCTGCCTAGCTATACAGGGTATCTGTTACTTCCATGGGGGGCCTGATATTTAATGCTGCCATCAGCCTAGTTAACCTTTAAGGTAATGTGAACCTATAACAGTTGAAAAATGCTGAGTGAGAAATGGGCTTTAAATTCCATGCTAGTTTCTGGTTGTGTGTCTGAATGATGACAGACTTGAAACCTTAGCAGGGTGCAGGGCTCTAGTTTATCAGCAGCTTATCAGAAAGGGCCTACAGACCTATCAGTGTAGAAACAAGCCACACCTCCAAAAACTTTAAATTAAAGCTGACATGCCAGAGATTGTAAATGAATCTAATTAGACCTAATAACCCTTAAAGGATAATTTTATCCTTTAACTTACCTAGATTTTTTTGTCTCTTCTCTGTATATGTTTTGATTCAGTAATAAATACATGTATGCATTTTGTATTTTAGTGTTTCATGTTGAATTAATTATATTGCAAAAGTTATCAGATATTTGTGATATATTTCATTTGTTTCTTTTTTAAAAAAATATCTGAGTTATTTTCAGTAGACAGACTTGCAGAGTAATTTTAGACAAGAAATTTGGATATCCAAGGGATCAGTCATTAGTAGAAAAAAATTTAAGTGAAGGGATTTTAATTATCAGAAACCAATAAAAATTTTAAGAATTGTTGGTTATCAGGAATACAAATATGCAGTGTTTTTATTTTTATAAATAAAAAAACTGGTGGAGGAATTTATATATAGAACCATGTTATATATTTAATTAGTTTGACTGATTTTGTATAAATTACAGTGTGATTAATGGATTTTACTGCATGGCATGTAGTCAACATCTTGTAAAATACAGGTAATTACATCCTAGAAATAGGGACTTCTAGTAGGACAGGTGAGACAAGATGTATTGTGGTCATTGCAGTTTCCTGGATAAAATTTGTATTAGTGCATTGCTTGTTTGGAAATGATTTCAAATGCTTGGTGACTCTAATCTCTTATGGCATTAATGGGCAACTCTCATTTAGGGCTAAGACTACTTTTGCCTCTTCTAGGCCCACTTCAACACAGGTTGAAAAGGATAGCTCTTGAGTGTTTCCTTGCCCAATTTCCCCTCCATTCTCAAGTGGACACACTGTAATTCTAAAGTAGATGTGTTGCATTGAAAAATCTTTTCCAAAACTGGATCAGTAGGTACATTCAGGTTTCTCTGTGAATCAGCATTTGTGCATGGATCAAGGTATAGACAGATGCTTTCTAACTTACCAAATAATTAGATACCAATGTATATTAGAATATATAATTAACAGTTGACCTGGTGCTCTTAATCAGATCCATCCTTTTCTTAAATGCTGCTTTGCATTATTATTCATTCTTTCTGGAACCACATTGTATTTTTGGTTTCTAGAAAGTTTGAAGCTCTCTGTAAAGATTCTATCTATATGCTTGAACATTACAAATTGTTTCTCTGTAAAGTGAATTGGACTTACTTTCTGAAATTTCATGAGAAAAAACAATGTTTAGAATGGTTTCTCCAGAAACTTTAATGATGAAGAGCTAAAAGGAATGAGATTTTGTGATAGTTGCTGTTTAGCTTTTATCATTCTTGCTGGATTTGTCATCATGGGCATAAGAGAAGCCTCTTTATTCTACTTCACAGTTACATATAAAAGGTGATGAAATAACCAAGCACTTTTATCCTGTAGGCTATAAATTCTTACACACGTGCTAAATTAGCATGGATTTTTACTTCATGATTTAATTCATGTAGGAACAAAAGCCTGTATGACCTATAATAGAACTATCCTGGATTAAAGGGCAAATATAGCATTTTAATAGCTAACGCTTTTGTGTATGCAAAAAAGATTTCCATGCAGTTATCTCTGGAGCTATAACTACAGCTGTGTAAACTATCAGTTCTCTCCCCAAAAAAGCTACAGCTTATTGCATATCAAGTTCCATTAGATGGCATCATAATCAACAAATTGTTTAGATCCATTTGTCATTCAGGCCTGGTTTACATAATAAATATTGATCATCTTTTTTATGTGTTGTGTTTTGAGCTGCAGGAAAATCAATTCAGCTGTTGACTGCTTTTCACTTTATGGTTATGCAGAGAGAGTAACACTAGGCAAGTTTGCATCCTGTTTGTTCAGACACAAATCATATTTAAGTATTCACGACTGTTGACCTTGTGAGGCTGTCCACAACGTGTTCTGGATACAAAAATTAATAATAACTTATTAGGGGAAGTTATTGCAAAGGAACTATAAACACATGACAATTAGATCACAAGTATTATATAAAAAATTATTTTCATCAAACATAGCATCAGTTCATCAAGTACATACACTGTTTGTCATAGATTTAAATTTGCTTTGATGTTTGTTACACCATTAACCTGCTGCAGAATTTTAATTTATTGGTTTAAGTCATAATTTTCACCTGGATTACAAGTGTAGAAATACTTATAATTAAGTAAGTCATATGTAAACTACTTATTATGAATACTATAGATTTTTATTAAAACTCTCTTAGTAACTGTGCCTAGCTACAGGCATAGAAAAGAGGGCCTCGACATCTGTAAAGGCAACATTTAGTAGTGCATGTTCTAACAAACTAGCAGAGCATGAAAATAGTAATTTTCATCTTTCATTTCTCTTGAGAATCTCCAGAGCAGAAATGGCAGTGTCACAAAACTTTACAAAACTTTTGTCATACATAACCAAATAGTTTTATTATCATATACAAAAATAAAAAGAATCTTCCAAATTTCCCATTGTAAAGTTTGTCTGGTAATACATAGGTAGTTACTCTCACTGTTAGAAGCTCACAAAAACATCAACTCTAAGAAATAATAAAAGACAGTATAGTTTCATTGTCTTAAGCTTTAAAGTATATTTTTAAACAAAACTGTTGTTAGTTTTTTACAAATGTGGACATAAAGATGATAGTTCTGCTAATGGTTTATAAATCCTAAAACCATGGCCATGCACACCTATCAGACCAGGGACCGGTAATTACAGTTTAAAATTGAAAATTTTGGTTATTGTTGAGCACTATTCCATCTATAATTGTTCATTTTTTTGCCAAGAAATCTATCAGTGGGAAGAATATTTAATATCCACCACTAAAAAAAAAAAAAAACAACATCTACCCTTGCCTCCCTCGGTTACATATCAGCTGTCTATGGGATCGCTTTTTAATAAAGGCATAGAAAAGGCAACAAATGGAAACAGGGCAAGGTGTGAAAGTACAAAAGGAATTACGTGTTACCTGAGACTATGGTATACTTAATGCTGTTTTACAACTTGAATTAAAATATTAAAAAAAAATAGGAAAATTTGTGGGTAGTTGGTCTTTATAAATAAAGGTTCAAAAGAGGTCTAACATAAGAAACTTCTTGATATAGCCTACTTTTTTTTTTTTTTGCACTTAGTAGACAGTGAATTAATGTATCTCTAAAAATTGCTGTTTTTAGTTAATATATAATAAAACGTGATTTAGGATGTTTGAAGCCTTTTTACTAATAGATTTTCTTCTGTTTTTTTTTTTAGTAGACCTAAAATCCTGAAATTTTTAATAAGTAGATACAAATTTTAATTTAATTTAAAGTAAAAGTTACTTTATGATGTTGCTACATTTAAGTCTAAAGATAACTTAGGATGAAGTATTCGGCCGATGCTGGAAATGTTTACTGGCACATTAGCATCTCTTAATTAAATAATAAGCCTTTCCATAGTGTGTGTGTTTACCAGCAGCTTACATTGTTGTACATCACTGCCAGCATCATTCAGCAACAGCAACATGAAGCGCACAGCCCATTAAGTGCAGACAAGCAGAGCTCAGCTATGAAATGGGCTGTTGTTTACTTAGCAGGTGTCAAACATTGCTGGAGTAACAAGTAAACTAGTTTCGTGGCAGTTAGATTTACCATCCATCAGGAAATATTAATGGCAGAAAAGAACGGGCCTAATGCTAGCACGTTAGAAAACAAAAACAAAAAAACCAACATTTGCATGCACTAGATAAACCCATGCTGGACAAATAGCTTCGTTTGCACTTTGCATGCTGTACTCAGTGGCAGTAAGAAACCTGCTGCTATTACATGTATGATGTTGAAGTTAGGAAAACTTCCAAGTTCTTTGAAACCAGTAAATATTTATTCATTAGAAAGCAGGAAACTAATAGTGGCATGGTCTCTGATGGTTGGACAGCTTGTAAATCACTGGCTTCCTTGTGGTGCAGCAGACAGTTCCCAAACCAGATGATTACAAAGACATCAGATCAGACACAATAGTGTATGATGGAGATTATTTGTGAAGATTGTGCTTGTAGTATTTACAAACATGCCAGAAAAAAATCACATACAATTAACATTAAACTTAGGGGCAAAATTTTAACAAGAACAAAAAAACCAAAGGAGTAAAGAAATTTATACCAAAAGTAAATTAACCTAAGTAAATACTTTGAATTCATATGGATCGTTTAGCTTTTGAACTTCTAACTCAGAGGTGGTTATTCATTTAAGAACTATGCCAACTTCTTAGCAAGAATAGTCTAACCATTCAACCGTTTACTCACTTTTTTTCCAACTTATTTAACAGCTTGATTTTTGTTGTTTTTTGTATAGTTTTTTTGTCTGTTTCCTAAGTTGGTTTCCCTGCATTCAGAATGAATTTTAAATATTCATTTTTGGCTAGTATAATTTTTTTGTATATTTTGTTATTTTATCACCAGTTCAGGTTATATCTGTTTTTTCTAAATACACATATATATATATATATACATATATATCAGTTTAGCAGTTAGTGTATTTATAGCTAGGTATCAAACATGATAATAGTGAAATGGGTCATCTACAAGTACTGTCAGCATACACTGTGAAACCTACAAGTGGGATGTAACCAATCATGAAGCTCCAATTAAAATTGAGCAATTGCAACAAAAAAAAATTTTTTTTTTTTTCATTCATTTAATGAACTTTAAAAAGCTTTTTTGAATAATAGTATACGACGACAAATCATTAATTTTGCAATAATTTATAGCAGTCAAATTGGAGACTGCTCAGAGAATTGGATTCTTTAGTCATCTTATAAAAATCAGTATTGTAAACAAAATTATTAAATTTTATTTTAAAAGATGTTTTTAATGACATTGAATACATATATAATATTTAAAGAATTAAAGAAACCATATTTCATTATAGAAAAAAGAGAGGAATTTATTAACAAGTAATCAAGTAATAACCTTAGCTTATTGGCAATGATATGCATTGGCTATCTTAATGGAAGATGACAGGTCATCTTTTTGTCTAAATGGATATATGGTAATCAGTGGATGACCATGCATAACTGATACTCAATTTCTTAAGAAAGTTCTTTCTCAGAATGAGAAGGATCACTTTGGATTGGGAAGATATTGATATAAACAATTCAAATACATTCCAATGATGATGGTGTTAAAATATGAGCAGATTAGGCACACCCAAGCTATAAGAATCACATTTTGGCAAGCAATCTGGGAAATAACATTTGGACACTTTGTTTGAATACAAACATTTTTTTTTTTTTGTGATTTTGCTCTCAACATGAAGGAACTCGGATATTATGAAAAATTTACAAGAAAAACCTGAGAGGAATATAAATAGAAAATGGGGGAAACAGATAAATACATTTTCAGTTTTTAATCACAGAACCAAAAATTTAAAATAATAAATAAGTATATTAAAAACACAGAAAAGAAAATGCAGATAGAACTAAATCAACTTATAATAATATGGCAATAGCTAATAGAAAAGATTTTATACCCATAGATTGATCAACATTGGTGAGAACAGAAAGAAAGAAATTGTAATAATAAATAAAGTCCAGTTGTAATGATGCTAATGAAGACTTAGCCGTATCATGAAGATCTACATGAGATCAAAAGGTGATAGAAAGTAAGGATTTTGAAATAAATTTAAATGTCTATCATTCTGAATTTATAAATATTTTTCTCTGTGCACAGAATCAGGTGGCTGGCAAGTATTTTATAAACTTGTGAGAAATGTATGCAGAACTGCCACACTCGTTTTACTTCTAAGGGGAAGATCTACCTCTTAGAAGTATAGCTAGGGGGCAGACAGTTGTGGCCATCCACCACCAGAACTATAACAAATAAATTTACATTTTTGCAGTATATTTTGTGAGCATATTCTCAGTTGATTTTTAAACAATTAACTACAACTACACAATTTTTTTTTTAATATTTGTAATAATAAGTGTACATTTTTGAAATATATTTAAAAACATACAACAATTTCCAATATTTTCAAAAAATTATGTTCTGGCAGGAGATTTTGCCTGTTAGTCAGTAGATCGGGTGTATTTGATAAAATAGGTGCAAAATTGTGAGTTATGGCATCTCTGCATATGGTATTCCAGCTGACATGTTCCATTTATACTATAACCCTTCTGTTAAGGATGGGAGGCAACTCATGCATAATGGGCTGGCGTGGAAGAGACGAGGAACAAAACATAGCCTGAAATGGCTACACCAATCTGTACTAAATATTTAAGCACAATGCATATTTAATTTGATGTTTCATAAACAATATTTATTGATGATTTTGTTTGTCTACTTAATGGAAAAAAGAAATGGATGAAGACCAGACCATGTTTGTAACTTGTTGTGACACTGTAGTGAAAAAGCTTTTTGTATTGTACAAAATGTCATCATGTTTTTTATGCTTTTAATACTTCATTTGTGTGGTTAAGAAAAATAAAATTAAAAAGGTGTGAAATGAACCTTTTAACTTATCATTCATTAGCAGAAGAAAACAATAACAAAAGCAAATTGCAGCTGCACCAGAGATGGAATCTCTAGTCTATGTGCATTTTCTTGGATGATAAATCTTCGTAAACTTGTAAATTAGTTTAATACATTAAGTCTCCAGATAAATAATATTGTGGTTATGCTCAATATCAGTTTGATTTTGTTTATTATAGGTATTGTTTTTGTTTTTGTTTCTTGATAATTTATTTCAGTTAATCACTATATCTTTTGATAATTAAACCTGAATTTGATGAGAATGTGTCTTCTACTTCATCCTAATGATGATTATAATTTTATTTTATTGCATTAACCATTATCTTTTACTCAAACATTAAAATAAGAAAATATCTCTTTCATAGCAAGTGAGACATTTAATGGACTAACAAAATGGATTAGCACTAGAAAGCTTGTTTTTTGATAGCCATGCCTTTTTGCTTGCTCCTAGCTCATTTAAATTATTTGATGCTAATTTAGGTGTTTGTAGGCTGCTGCTTCTTGCCTTTAATGAAAACAAATATTCAAAACTTTGCAGCCACTTGTCATACTGCCTATGTGAAGATGCT
Organism: Nautilus pompilius; assembly: GCA_018389105.1. Lineage (NCBI taxonomy): Eukaryota > Metazoa > Mollusca > Cephalopoda > Nautilida > Nautilidae > Nautilus > Nautilus pompilius. Next base: position 1,208,270 of record JACATO010000320.1, read on the forward strand.
TTTGTAATTGTGTTCCTGGTAATCAAAGTAGATGCTGAGTGTAGCAATATGGATGACTACTCATGATTCAGTAGTGTTTTGTGACTATTTCCTGAAAGTGTCCACTATCAGATGATGAAATCCATTATGCTCCAAAAAAAAGAGAGAGAGAGAGAAAAAGGAGTGGTACTACAGCTATTTACTTGTTTCTTGTTTTCAATTGATGTAGAGCTATTCTAATTTTACTAATGGACAAGTCAGAATCATGATTCACCTGTTCTAAACTATGGCAATGGTACTGTTTTACCCTTTTTTCAAAATTCTAGTTAAGATGCTGTCGATGGGGGGTTTCATTGACAAATTTATTGTAAGTTTGTTTTATTTTTTTTTTTTTTTTTTTTCAGTATCAGAAAATTCCACTTAGTTTGTGTGCATGTGTGATAGTAAACAAAATCCTTTGGATGGATGTACTGGAACAGTGAATTTTTCGCTGATAGTTTACTGGTATGGAGAGAAAAAAGACTGTCCATTTTACATTAGTTTGACCCCTGGACCCTCATATTTGAATATCATGTTCCCAAATCTACATTTACTGAAATTTTACTACTGCTTTAATGTTTTCGTTTGTTTGTTTAATACAACAGTATGAAATTTGAGTTTCTGAGGAACTTTGAGAATTCAGGATAGCTTAAAAACTACAACTAAACTAAAAAAGAATATATATATATATATATATATATAACTCAGACAGACAATTTCGTTAGAAATGATCTAAGAATGGCAACCTGTTATGTAGCATTGAAAAGTCATTTAGAAAAGAGTCATCGATTGCTCTCCGTGCACAAGACGAATCAATCTGCCTCACATGATACGTCTATTTTTGTGACTGCAATTTATTTGTGAAATTGGATTGCCACAAAATGACTGAACAGAGATGGTAGATATTCTCCTGCTTCACACCATTCGCTTTTATTGTAAATTAAATTGCTGTGGTTTAGCAGAAAAGTTGGACTTCCTAAATTAAGCTGTCAGGTTTACAGTTCTTGGATGTGAGAAAATGTCACCTTACAATTTTCTTGCATTTCTGCAAACAGCCACCACTCTTATGTTCCTGGTATTTTATTTTATTATTAAAATCTGCAGATATGCTTAGTCTGCGGCACTTTAAATGTTTCCCTGGAGTTTTTGCTGCTAAACCCACATAATTTGTATTGTTACATCACTCCTGTGTGAAAATGACAGTCAGTAAATCTTCTGTTGACTGAATGGTTTAAAGGGAAGATACTTTATTAAAATTTTCTGCTAAGATTGTATCAAGAGAGAACTCTCTTATGTAACACAACATTGTCTTTATGGAGAGTTCAATAGCAACACTACAATAGTTATACATTGTCATTCTAATAATACAGAATTTTTTTTCTATTTTTCTTAGAATGTAACTAAATAAATCCTCTAAATATTAAAAATCTGTTTGTTTATTTTATTTATAATTAATTAATTAATTTAATACTTAAAAAACTAAGAAACTAATTTAAACACACTGAAGTTTACTAATAGCAGTCCTTGCTGGTTTGTTACCCTGAGAGATTATATATTAAGAAATTTCAAAATTTTGCCTATGGTATCTGACAAATTGAATTTCTTTCTAATTATGTCTCATCACACCCAGAATTTAGTTTTTGTCATTGTATTTATGGAGGGAAAAAAATAAAATTATATATGTTGTTAATATATCACATAGCAAGAATCATAAATAGTAATTTGTAGAAATTCATTATAAGTCAATGGTAAGAAAATGTTGTGCAGTAGAATTTTGGAGAAACAAATGGCATGGCAAATACATTTTGGCTGATTCAAAAAAAAAAAAAAAATTGCTTAGAATGTCCGCTGTGTGTGGGTATATGGGGGGAGCAGCCTTCCACACTTGTGGATTTGCCAAGGAAGATTATATACTTATTTAAAAATTTTTTTCTGATTATAGTTGATTTTTAGTGATGTATGATATGATGCTCATAGCAAGAAAAGCATCTGTAAGCCAAATGAGGCAGCCCTAGCATTTAAAATCATTTTTAATAGCTGACAGATCATCTCAGTAAATCTTCTTTCTGCCTTTTCCAAGAAGTCTATCCTTTTTTGTGATGTGGAGTTCATTCCTGAACTGCATATGTTGAAAAGTATATAACTAAAGATTCGTGCAAGGAGGAAAACAGAACTGCAGACATCTGACTCTCTCTCTTATCAGGCTCAGTGACTTTGGTAGTGGAAAATGTCTGTAATAACTTTTTCATTTACTTTCCAGGTGTCGGTGTGCATTAGAAAGTTATGCTCCGGAATTTTGAAAATAAAATAATTAGGGAGAAAAAAATTTTAATTCTACCATTGCCATACATCTGCAAGCGTGTTAAAAAATGTCCATAAGAATGTTGATAGTACTATTGACAATCATCACCAGTATCCCATATGCCAATAACCCTATTGCTAAAGAAAAAAAGTAGTTTTTCTTAACTTTAAGTATTTGTAAAAGTGGTTTCTGCTTGCATAATTTGTAAACTGATAACACTTTCATGTCTGAGATTCTGCAGACAGTGGGATTGTCAGTAGATCTTCTATAATAGTATTTATATATTTATCCAACCATTACTCCATTTGTGATCACAATGATTTTGTCTTGTCCTGGCCTCAATCTGGTACCTGAAAGAATGTGATTTCTCCATTTTCTGTCTAATTAATTATCATCTGTAAGCCTCCAGGTGCGGCTACTCGTGGGCAAGGGAAAAGTTTCAAGTGGTGCAGCTATCTTGGAGCTGAATCTCAAAGGCTGTGTGTGTGCATGCATTGGGGGGGGAGGGGGTGAATATGGCCTGGAGGAATGATTACATGAAAGACAGAGATGGGAATGCTCTGTCTCAATCACTTCCAATTTTCCTCTGAGATTGATGATGGAAATGAGTTCCTATGAAGATCAGCTAATGGTAACCAACATAAGATTTCAGTGTGGTTTTGAAGGCATCAAAGCATTACAAAGGAGATGCTGAGAGTCTGAAGAGGCCATTCAAAAGTAAATTTATCTGAGTCACTGCAACAAACAATTTTATGTGATCAAAGAATAAGCTCTTCAGAGTCCCCTCCCCCCATAATAAACGACAGGATGACTGACTGCACTGAAAACTGCAGTTGATCTGGCATCAATATACAGTCAACAAACTATGTTACGTAGGAATACTAGCTTGTCAATGAAAAGTACTCTCATTATTGCTATTGGTTTGAGTCAAAACAGAATTTTCTGAGCATTTATTTAAATGCAAGGAGACTAATTAATCATGTACACACACTTTCTTTATCCAGACATCATTAAATTGCTGTAATAAGTGTTTATAGGTAGGTAGCTTGATTATTCATAAAAAAGAGAAATAAATCAATTTGGGCTCATGTCATTCTGGAGAATCTAGCTGGTACATTCACACGAACAATCGATATAGTACATGATAGGGACATTATTCAAATTTTTTTCTTTCTTTAAGTCATTAGTGTTTGTCGATATCATATTAGGTTTATTTGTTTTTAGATAGTTGAAAAATAAGATATTGTTCTGTAGTAAAGTAGTCTTTCTTTTCTATGGAAATTGCCTGAAACCAGGAAAGAAATTTGAGTTTTGATTGGCCATGCTAATAACAATTTATATCCATTGCCATATTTTAATGTGGATGGATGCTAAACACTACAACTGCGAAGCTGCAAAAATGAGTGAAATGTGATACCTGTGAGATGCCATTGGTGCATCTCTGATAGACTAGCCTATCAAGGTAACTTGTGCACAATGGACTGATAAAGTAGAGATTGAGAAGGTAAAATCCATTACTGGGCATCAGCTGAAAGGGAATGAACAGACTTATAGCTGCTACTCCATAACAAGCAAGCAAACTATATGCTGCACTAATCTGCTTTGCATTTCTAAAGTATTCTTATAATATATTGGGGGGGTCAATCAGAAAATAAGAGATATTTTAAAATTAGAAATACATTTATTAATCTTAATCACAATTTGCAGTGTTTTGAATGCACATTTCTTAGCTCTCCGTGTTTATAGTGTATAAACAGAAATGGAAGCAATCAAATGAATGCTAGCACATTAAAGTACTGTCTTCCAACACATTTTTTATTCATAACAACTGAATTAATTAAATGAATTTAAAAAAAAATAACTTCTGAACTTAACTTTCTTGAAAAAGCCAACTAACTATATGTATGAATAAGTGAAATATCACGTATGCCATTGGAATGTAAATAGAAATATTTGCTGAGGAATCTGAACTTTTCGAATGTTTCACATGGATGTGTTTTACTACTAGGTGTATGGTATGAGATGGTTCAACTAAGGTGATAACATTTACTACTCTCAGGCAACCTCTTTACCGACTTCTACATCACAAAACACGTACACTAGTTGGTGGTCATAAATGATCCAAACAGAATACTTTTCTTTTTTAAAAAGAAAAAAACAACAAATACTTGCTTGAATAAGAAAATCGACATTAAAAATCTGTTTAAGGCTTCGTGTTGCTTGTGTTATCTTTAGATATTTGCATAAACTTTTTAAAAATTAAATCAGTTTCCATTAGTCCAGATTGGAAGAGTGGTTATCAACCTTGGCAGAGAAAGCCCACTGGTACTCTGAAAATCAATACGTGTTATTACATATATATGTATATGCTTATAACAAAAATCTGGTATATTGGAATGGCATTATATATTTAATTCTACTTGTGAAAAAACACCTGAAGTAATCAGAAGTTATAGAAAACAATTTATTCCTTAGCAGAATTAGCCCAGGGGTTTCAGTACACCATATTAATGGAGAAATGATATTACAATTTCTACTGGGATCCTGCAGAGTAAACAATCACAAGATGATTGGCATAGTCAGTATTGGGTTAAGCCACCTGATAAATGTATTTATTGTGGACTTTACTGCACAACTTTACAGCATATATGTATTTTTAATACTCATTAACAAGCATATGTTTTGAAATGCATGTCTGTCTTTTATTTCTACATTATTTTAGACTCATGGGTTTACAACACTTGGTAATAGTCTACATTTAGATCAATCACTCTTAGTCATTTTTAGAAAATGTGCCCTATACTCTGGTATCTCTAGATTGTTGTGACCAGTATAGAATAGTGGTCAGATTGGTTTGATCTTTAGCCAGAGTACACGAGGTGCACTTTTTTATGCAGGTAAAAATTTCGAATTCTTTGTCTGATGCTCTTATAAAGGAGAGGAAAAAATTGCATTAGCTGTGCCAATGTTAGAAAATAATTTCCTGGCTTGGTTACAGTGATTTCAGATGCTGATGAAATTGAGTTCTTCATCAGGAAACCACCAAGCTGAGAAACTTAAAGTTTTTTTTTTTTTCTCAATTAAATGTTTGCTGTCTATGTTGGCATCATAGTTTGTGGAAATATTAGTGAGATTTCTCGCTGTGTCCAATCAGGGTATTGTGAAGTCAATCCACACAAGGAAGACAAAATCAAATTTTCATCAAATCAGTAGTAAAACTTTCTACAATGAAACAGATAACTCTTGACTTTGGACTGCCTTTTGTTTGGTTGACTGTAATCATGTTAGATGAAATAGCCAGTTTCATCTGACAACATTTCCAGGAAATCTACAGTTCAACTCTAGCTTTAATGGAAGACTCAGAACATCTAGTATTTTGAAAAAAAACTATGGAAAAATTATCCAAATTTAATAAATTTATATTGAAAAACCAAAAGTTGTTTCTTTTTAATTAAGACCGCACTGTAGCTAAAATCAATTAATATTGTTAATTTAAAAGGTTGTCATTATGGAAGTTGTTAGCTAGATATCTGGTATGTATAGATATATGCATAATTTAAGTACTTTACTCTTGAAGGGGTTTATTTCTATTCTTGCATAATGGACCATGACATCATTCAGAAAGGTAAAGTGATTACTATGACTTCACACTGACTGTATAACAACAGATCTAATGATCTTATCCAAGTAGTACTGACCAGTCACATGACAGCATTCTAGACTAGAACACCAACACTTATAGTAAGCATTATGTTAGTTTGGTTTCTGCTGAATTGTGAACTGGCTACCAGCAAAGTGGAAGTTGAATTCATTTCTCATCAGAGAAGAGAACCTGGCTCCATTCTGCCAAAGTCCGGCACAAATGAATCCTAGTCCCCTCCAGTCTTGCCCTACAGCGTTATGGTAGTGTTAAGGATATGTTAAATACTTGGTGTCTAACATGTAGATTAGAAGAGTGTAACTGTTTTTGTATAGTATGGTCAGAGTACAAGTGACATGGAGGTACTGCAATATACTCTGGATGGAACCTGCCTAATTAGTGTACTTACACTAAGCCAGAATGGTGGTGTAATGGCTTCAATCTCTAGCATAGCTAATGGATATTTATCACTGCTCATCAATAAGTCATCACATTCATTGTTTAGCTATATTATTTAAACATCTGTGACAGATTTTATACCCAATTTGACTATTGTTATACAAATGTGGAATCATCTGACACTGTGTGACCCCCTCCCAGAAATAAAGAGCCAGATGCAGAACTTAAAGCAACAGAACTATCTTTTGACTTTAGCCTTATCAAGGAGTTTTGCAGTATATTTTTCATGAACAGTGGGAAAGAAATAAAAAAAAAACATGTTTACAGACTTATGAACATTTTTTGTTTGTCAGCCTGTTTCTTTTGTTTAATTTCTTTTTTAGTGATAAACATATTTCTTTATATATACAATGCAGTTGTCTTTCTGATCTGAAAAATAAAGTATACACAAGATCTGAATGCAGACATTTTCTGCCACTCACTTGGAGGCAGGGGAAAGACATAACTGATTGTTTTTTAGTTTAAAAAGAAAACTAAACTATGTCTCTTTGAACTTAGAATTCTATATCTTAGACTTTATTTACTGTTCTGAACTTTTCACTCATGTTTGACTTAGAAACAAACACAACAATGTGCTTATAAAACAGATGTTTCCAAAATTCCAACCCAAACACAAGTGGCTTTGCCTCAAAGACATCTGGGTGAAAAACCTTCTGAAATGTTGAGCTTTCTTTCCCATTTTGCTGTTGTTTTCTAGGCAATGGTGGAAGCTAAAAGTGAAGTGCCTACCATTACAGATAGACATTTCTACATGAAACAGTCAGTCCCAGAGTGTGGCTCCATGTTGTCAGCAGTCATGTTGTTTACATGCTAGGACTGCTTGTCAAAAGATTTCATTGTGGATGCACTTTGAGAGAGCTAATCAGCACCATGCACTTAAATTTCTAATTTTTGCATGTTATCTGTAGCACTAGCTATTAATAAATTTCTTTGTATTCTGCACAGAACATAAATAACAAGCATCAATACATTATATTTTAAAAAAAAAAACATCTTGAGTACAAATATTAAACTTAAGTACACCAACTTATATAGCAATATGAAAGAGAACTCTCTAAACTATCTGCAAAACATTTACTAGTGGCAGAGAAATAGCTCACCTAACAAGATCATAGTTATAATAAATGTACTACTTTAAAACTGCTTCCATGGAAAAAGAAGCGTAAAACTAGTAAATTGCACAAGCCGCCATCATTTTTTTATTTTTTTACATTGCTAATGCTCTTGTTGGATGTTGATGACAGCTATATATGTCAGAGGACAAAAACACTTCTGTCACAAACCATCTTCTTGAATGATCAATACAGTTTCTCAAAGTTCTCTGCAGAAACCTGTCATGTGAGAAATTTTCACAGTGAAAACCATCTCAGATACGCTGACAACTATTGCCTCAGGCAAACAGATGACAGGTTTCCCTTTAAAGATGTTTTCTAATCTGCAGAGAAATTACCAGTTATTATCATGCATACAGTAAGACTATAATTGGCTTAGAACATTGCTGCAGATAGACACTTGCACCTTAATGTGTGTTAACAGCAAGTAGTTTACTGGAAACTTAAATTTTTTAATGAAGATAAACTAACTTTAACCGCATATAATGAACCAAAACATTTACCAAGTTCAGTTTTTCTCTTCTTTTATATTTTTAATAATAATGAAAGTGTACTGATCAGTAAAACAGATGCCTTGTTTTCAAACATACCAGTCCTTTCTGCTGAATAGTGATTCTAAGACTATCTTTAAATCTTCATTTTCATAAAAGCGAAAACAAACTCATCAAAATCAACTTTACCACCCAACCCCACAGCCATTTGCATGGTTTGCTCATATGATTCATTGTGTAATCATACCAATGTCAAGGTACTATTGTCACAAAGAATGATTCATTTAAATAATTTGCAGAAGTCTCAGAGGGGGGGTTGATATTGATAAAAGTTAAGAAAAATAAGTGGCTATTTAAATTTAAAATTTGGGGTTTATACATAGGTAAATCATTGTTATTATAAAGACTTGGATGGACTACTGAAAAATGCTAATGTAAGTGGCCTCAGTGAGGAGCAATTAGTTTATTATGTATATTTTATATTGGTTTTTATTATCTGTAAAATTATGTATTTTGAACTGCCAGGTGAAACAGTCAGTGTACACTTGTATCAGGTTGCATTGGTCAAGATGACAGAACTCTGCTCTATACATTTTAATTCGTGGTCTGTCTGTCTCTTTTTTTGAAGGACTCTCTTTCTGATGTAAAAATCTACTGGACCAGCATGTGCTTATATTACAAGAATTGCAGGACTATTCAGCTCATGGCTTGGAAAATATACTACTATTTTGGTCTCTTCACTCTCGAGCATGTCTTTGAGGTGTACCAAACTGTACAATAAGAAAGATTTTAAAATTTTCTTCCTTACCAAGTTAGGTAAAGTGTGAATGAAGCAGCACACAGTGGCTTACATAGTTGGAAACCCAACCCAAGGATTAATTTATTTCCTACCAGTAATGATTTACTTTAATCATAAAAACATAGGAAGATAAAATTAGCAACAAATCTTTTTCTCACGTATCTCCAACATTTCCCCTTCCTTCCTACATACATAGTATGAATGTATTGCAGGCCTTCACTTGGCTATCTAAAATACATATGAGCTGTTCAGGTCTAGAAAAATTTAAAAAAAATTAAAAAAAAAAAAAAAAACAGGCTAGCCTATGTATCTTCTGATAGCAAGTAGTTGCCAAAATAGCCTGAATTAAGCAAAATGGGAGTTACTTGGAGCACGATCATGATGACTTTATTGGCTGCAATGTTAGAAAGCTGCTGTTTAATTTGCTGACTATGGAAGTCAGAACAGATGATGCATTCCTTCCTACAAACCAATGTTACAGCAACCTATGTATAATTTGTTTCAGTGAGTAGCAAATTACTAACATAGCATACAATCTATGTACCTGCTAAGTACTGGTAATCACAAGTTCAAACTACAGAAAATCTTTGATTATACAGTTTATTTATAAAGGAATCAATCATAGTAATTTACCTGTGCAAACTATGAATTATTGGGAATTATGTCAAATTTTTTTTGTGTGTGTTAGGTGATGTGCTTTTTGTACCTTTACAGCAACGCTATCTCATCCAGGTTTTATTTGAATGCCTGAAGTATAGTGTGTGTGTGTGTGTGTGTGTGTGTGTGTGTGTGGAGGGTATATTTGTTCTGCTTGTAACATTGTTTGAACAAATTTAAAAACCATAATCGCTATAGTTACAAATTATTCACAATCTGTCACACAATTATATTTTATCCCCATGAATGAAATACAGCGCAACCGATTTCATTGTATATTGTTAACAAATTTTTGTCTTAAAAAATGTTTTTGAAATCTTTATTCATTTATTTTTTTTTTTTTTTTTTTTTTTTTTTTTTTTGCACACTGATGTTTACCGAGAAGCAATCCTGGTGGAGGGGGTATAATGCTGGGGCCAGGCAGGGAAAGCTCTATTAGAACTTAGAACTTTTAGATGAGAGAAAACCATGGGAAGCCCACACGAGTGGCTGGTGAAGAAGGGAAAGGAAAAAAACCGGTTTTAGGGAGATACGCTAAACTGGGCTAGATTTATTGGAAAATGGATTTGGGGGGGGTTTAGTCCGCATCCACCCTAAACTTGACGCTGAAAAACAGACACAGAGAAATTTATTTCTCCATACAATGTCAAAATTGTTTGAATATGGAATGCATTGCCATAATTTTCAGTTTGTTTTTTTTTTTTTTTTTACCTGGAACTTTTAAAGAAGTCAAATTACATTTAAAAGGATGCCAGTAATTGTTATCCCAGGTGTGGGGTACCTGTTTCAGATTTCTCAAGTAGTAGTTGCTATTAACAGCCAATAACTTCTTCAGCTCAGCTATGTTTGTGGTGCTAATGCAGAAGTTTTCTTAGTGTCAAACATTGTTTTTTTTTCTCCACTAAATATTAGTTAATCTTCTGATTAAAAAAAAGCAAAATAAACAGATAATATATCAAGTGTTTAAATGTGTTTTACATTAGCCTTTCTTGAGAAGAAAAGCAACCTCCTCGCCTTCCATAAACCTGTAAATTTATTGTTTGCTTTATTTTATTTTTTTCTCTTGTCAGATTCTGACGGGAATTCCACATCATGAAACAAATAGAAAGTTCTCTGTTTTTAATTGTGGTCACCAAAAAAAAAAAATGTTTTCATCAATGTATGCCTACCATTTTTTTCAAATTACTTGGATGTTTAGTCATTGAGTCTGCATGAGCTTTGGTAAATTGCAAAGAAGAAAAAGTTGTGCATTCATTTAGAACATTGAAAATGCAAGCAATTTAAAAGCCGACAAGCAGTAGGTGTACATGTGACTGTCTTGGCTTAGTTTGTTTTTGGTACAGTCTGATATTATTTATGACTCTTATTTTGATTTTAATTGCTACATCTCTGATTGTCAGAATATGTTTATGTTCTAGAATCCATCCATCTGTAATTGCCTCAGTCTCTTCCTCTTCACAGAAATCAGTTTGCTAAGCATTAAACCAGAATTAGAGCATTATGGGTAGAGAATAAGATGACTTAGCTTTTGCTGGGGTTTAAGTTGATGCAAAACAAAGAATCGTTTAAATCATCCTGTTTATGCAATCCATCAGCAGATTCTATTTTACCACTAATATATGATTTCTGAAGAATCAAACACAGAGAAATTTGACTATTGTAGTTCAGTGTGTGTGAGTGAGAGACTGACATGAAGTATGATGGTAAAAATTGTTGATGGCAAACAACTGCTCTTTACTGGCCACTTGGTCTTACAGGATAAACCAGGCTTAGGAAGTTGTCCAAAAAAACATCTGTAAATGTGGAAAACGGCAGGTGTTAATCAGAAATTATCTGTATGGATGAATGATGAAAGTAGTTCAAAGCATAAATGCAAATACCGAATACAAAAGGACCATACGGGACAGATCTGCACGTTTATTTTTTCTTCTCTTCACATCAAAATGCCAGTATTGCAAAACTTAGCTTATTTTTGTCATAAATTTACTTCGTTTTATTCCTGATTTAATTTGTTACTAAACTTTATAACTTTTCTAAAACTGCTAATTTAGAAATCTGAAGTTATTTATTTTTATTTTTTTCCCTTTATTTTTCCAGGTAAATGCGGAAAGTAGACGAAACCAGCTAATGAAGGATATGGCACAGTTACGGTTACAGGTATGATGCTTTATAATGACCCAAAAGGTAGAATAGAATAACTAGTTTATAATTTTAACTCTTCTCAAACCACATTTCAAAAAAAGAAAATAATTGCACGTTTTTCTTTAGAATTTGTAAAATAAGTTTCACAACTACAGCAGTGGCTACATCTTAGAATTTTTTTTATTTTTTTAAAAAGGTTTTATTTAATTTACCTGTCAGTAGATTTCTTTTAATTGAAAAAAAGACCTGCATGAATATTTTGTTTTGTTTTTTAATTATAAAAGGGGAAGCACTTTAAATGAATTCTCATAAGTTATCAGAAAATATGCATTGTCTATGGTTTGTGCAGCAGCATGACCTGCCACCTAGCAACTGGGGAAGAGCCAGCCTAAGGCTTCCAGGATTGGCCAAAAGGTTATTGTTGATTCATCATTAGCTGCTAAGTACTGGTAATCACAAGTTCAAACTACAGAGAACCTGTGGTATTACACAAGGTGCATTTATAAAGGAATCAGTCCTATCTGTTTACTTCTCTGAATTATGAATTATTGAGAAGTAATGTCAGATTTTTAGTTTTAAGTGATGGCATTTTGTAGTATGCGCAAAGTGTACAGATTCTGGACTCATTTTCATAATGCTTAATTTCCAAACAGCTTTTATGATATTTTATATATAATGGATAAATGCAATAAAAAAGAACAGATATGCTCAAGCCCTGTAGTGCTCAGAAAGAAGTCCTGTATGATTTAAAGTTCAGTTCTTTGCCTAACTTAAATGCTAGCCCATACCATCAGGCTGCCTCCATCAAATCAATCATGCTAGGTAATGGTACTGTTATAAAATCATTCCTCAGTGTGTCTTTAGTCTCATGCCCATTCATCATTGCTGTCTAGATGGAATCTATATTTGTTGGTGAAAAGATCTTGGCACCAAAGGTTCAAACTTCAGCTGCAGTGTTATGTCACCCACTGCATACATAGATGTTGATGGCACTTGTTAGAGGACATACAGATGTGTTATTCAGGATTATATACCACTAGCATAAAGCCTTTTGCAAATCGTCGTGTCGAAATTCTATATTTGGTTGCTCTTTGGTGAGATCATTGTTGAAAATCAGTTAGTTCTGGAAGGGTGACAAGATAACTATCCTCATAAGGGTTGTATCTCTTGGATGGCCTAAATGGTGTCTTTCCTAGAACTGGCCAGTCTGACTATACCCTGTTAATGTCTTAGAAATGAATGTTGTAATAGGAAGCAGCAGCAGTCTTTGTCATTCATTCCTAAGCTATCCTGATTGCTCGAGCCACATCATTTTGTGTTAGATGATGTCTAGGTATTCCTTAACTGACTTACACAAGTAAATGGTAATAAGTGATTTGCACAAGAGTTTTTAAGGTTGCTCAGTTCTGGAGAAGATGACCAACATTGTATGTTGTTCCAATGTTCCATTTGGGTTTCTTTCCTCAATATGCAAGTCCTCATAAGTTCTCTAGGCTTAGAAACATTTGTTGCTGCTTTTTTTTTTTTTTAGGAGTATATATAATGGTAGTCATAATTATTGAGTAACCAATGAAATACTCCTTATATATAATCATTTTATTGGTAAATATATACAGTATTGAACATAATTGTGGAAACGCACAAAGGATATGCATATATAATAAGTAATTGAAATTGAGAAATCAATATAATACTTTCACTATGCATTATTATAGAAAATATACAAACAAAATGACTGTGTTTTATAGTGCATTAGTATTTGGTATGTGAGCCCCTAGCCTTATGGAGACCATGCATGATACCTTGTTTTCATATCCCCATGCAGGCTATCAGTGTATGATTGTGGAATGTTCCAAATATATTGTAGCACTTTCAGAATTCATCCAGGGTGTTTAATTGACATCTGACTTTCTTAGTACCTCTATAACCTTATATAATCTCAGTTATGTTCATAATGGGACTTTGTGCAGGCCAAGGCATTTTTGTGACTGTTCCATCAGCCTTTTTACTTTCCAGATAGTTTTTTACCACACTGGCTATATGGGGCCATTGTCACGTTGGAAGATGAATCTCCACTCAAAGAAATGTCTTCCTCAAGGAATGGCATAATGGATGAGAACCTGCTTGTACCTGCTGGCCTTCAGTATGCTTTTGATTTCATGCAAATCTCCGACACACTTGGCTAATATGCATCCCATACTTGTATTGATTTACCTGCATGCTTCACTGTAGCTGTTATACTGTTCCCCTGTCTGCCTTCAAACAAACTGCCGTTGATTATTACCAAACAGTCAAAACTTGCACTCATCTGTAAAGAACACCTCCTCCTAGGTTGGATTATCCTACTGTTTCATTTCTGCTACCCATTTTTGGCCTTACTGCTTGGTTGCTTCTCTTAGTAAAGTAAACTACTGACACCACTTTGTGCTAATGTGCACCTTACTGTTCATTAAGAAACGTTAGCACCTGCACTTTTAGCTAGGTGATTTACAAGATCTCTACTAGCTTGGTTTCTATCGAGTAGAGAACATACCGAGACACTTAACATCTCTCTCACTTTTGGAGAGCTTGGACTTTTTCTTTGGCCACATTTATTGTCAACAATACCGGTTTTACATATCTTCCTCGTCCTTCTAAAACATTAAGTTAGGCTGCAATCTGCCACATACTACTACTACCTAAGACTTTGATTTCTATATGCTTTTCATGTTTTCATGTGATATTTCCTTCCTGGGAGTCATAGTTCTCACTACACTGCTACAATGATATCACTTCCTATACTTTTACAGTCCTTCTGCAGGTCTGGCCCTTTCTGATTGCTTGCATGACACCCAATCACAGTGCACTATATCAACATGTGACCGTACTACGGAGCACTTCATGTTTACACAAGAGATGTAATTCTGTCACATTATCTGAATTTTATATCTTATTTTTTGTTGCCATATTTTTGCATTTCCATAATTATTTCCTGTTCTGTAGCTACATGTATATTAGTAAATGGCTGTTAGAAAATATGACAAAGCATGTTACAAAGTGTTTCTGTGGGAACCTGTATGACAAGACTTTGTTGATCAGAGTACTCTCTTTTTTATTTGTATGTTTGTGTTTATGGTTGATGCCGAGTGTAAATTTTTTAAAAAATCAGTAAAAAGTTGCTTTTGTACCAGTGGGTTTGTCTGCATTTCAAAACCTGAAGAATGAAGAAAATGTGTTGCCAGGTATAAATAACCTAGAAAAGTCACAAACATCTTCATTTACAAAAATGTATCATGATGCTGCTGTGCTAAAATATACTTAAATTTAAACCATGATTTCTACTAAACAAGTCAGCTTTCTATGCTGATCTTCTTCTCTTTTTCTTTTTTTAAAATCTTATTTCGTGGCTTGAACAAATATATTTTGTATTCTGTATTTTGGTGATTGAAATTCTTCTTCCAATTCAGACTTGTTGCATGCACACTGATATTGTGAGTGATTTCATTGATTTCCTCATTTAAGCTGATCACACAGTGCTATTTCAGCAATCAAATAGGCATACTGCTTTATGTCAATCACTGTTCGTCACCGGACCATTTCCCAGTGTAATATTAAAAGTTGAGAAAATAGCAGACAAGTCAAAAGGTTTTATAGTTGAATAGAAGTAAAAAGTCTTCAAAGCAGATTAGAATGGGATAAAGATTTGACATGTAATGTGGTATCTGTTCGTACATGCTGGAAAACAAGAAATATAGAATAGTAAATTATGTCCCATTATACAGTGTCAACAGAATGCAATGTAGTAGCAGAAATTTTTTTTTTTTTAATTAAATAAAAAGTTCGAATATTATGAAAAGATTAAGGTAGCATAAATGGATTGACCCTGTTAATCACATCTTTTGTTAAATATATTTTCTCTTAAGCAAAGAAAGAAGTGGTTTGTAGGATATTAACAAACACAAATATTAAGGTTTGATGAACTACTAATGTTTTTCCACTAGTCAGAGAAAAAAAATCCTTGCACTGAAAGAATGTTGGATTGAGGGAAAATGAAATTAATGAATACAAATTTGCCACTTAAGAAGATGAAGCATTTTTTCTTCAATATCATATTGCCATCTCCTATTTATTGTTGAAGTCCAACAGTATGAAATTATAAGGGGTTGTTTTCTTTGAGATGGGACTTAGTTTTTAGCTTTTCTTTTTAACCAGAACATTTTGAATTCTTCTGCCTCCTGCTGGGCATACATTCTTTATTTAATTTGATTAATTTTTAGAGCTGATATAATTGCCTTTCAAGATTTTACATGGGGATCAAAGGTTTCCTGAAATGCATTCTTTTCCGTTTGCTGTATTACCAAAGGGTTCATATATTTCCAGGTGGTTGGCATTGGCTCAAAGACAAAAATAGGATATCCTTCATGTTGATAACAAAGATAAATTCTGATTACCATTGGCTCGCCAGATGCCTAAAACTGGGAGTTGATTTTTGCAGGTTAAAGGGTTAATTCTATCAGTTAGGCTGTTGCTTAAGCTAAGCCCACTGAAGTACATCTCAGCATTAGTTAGTTAAATTGTTTTAGTCATTTCTTCTTAATTCCTGTATCTCTCTTTATTTTCCTTCTCTCTAGGTTTCATTAATGATTGCAGATAGCATTCTTCAAGCTTTAGTCAAAGTGTATTCAGATATATCTGAAAGGAACATCTCTCCTGTCACACGGACCTAGCATAGTATGTCAAGAGAACATCGCATTTAAAATGTATGCACACTGTTTGCATTAGTATAATGTATGAAATCTTGTTCTTTTTTACTTCACTAGCACAATCAAGTGGAGAGTGATTAAAATGTATTTAGGGGATATGCAACCTACGCATGACTCATTTATCATCTGGCTGCAGGCAGCCCAGTAAATCACTTTCATTTTACTTATGACTATATCATAAATATATTCTTACATTTTGTAGACTGTCTTTTTGCATAAAAAGCAGATATCATTTAATTTTGATATGGGGGTAATTGCTTCTTATCATCTTAAGCTTCCAACTAATTTCATGAGTCTTCCTGAAATATATCAACAAGATGGCACACAAACTTGCTGCACTATACCTAGGCCAAATGAGAAACCATAGCTATTTATATTTCTAGGAATTGATGTCAGTGCCCTGTGATTTTTGCTACAACTGAATTCCTTGTTGAATAAATATGGATAAGTTTATTTGAAAAATAAAACGTGAAAATGAAGCAAGACAGCAACTGCCTATAAAAGAGAAGAAAAACAGCATCCAGGAAGAGAGATCATTAAGTTGTAAAGAAAAATTGAGAAGAATCATTTTGTGTAACTAACAGGCAAAGCAAGCCATATTGGCTTCTGTGCTTTTATTTTCTGTCAGTTCATAAGATGTACAATGTAAAAAAACATTTTTAAACTTGGTATTCATAATTCCTCAAGATGTACCTGACTGGTAGCTTAGGCATATCCCTTTAAAATAAGGAATCTTAAGCAAAATTTGGAAATACAAAATGTATCCCTTAGGCTGCCTTTACTGAGTCTCACTTGGTGATGTTAATAACCTTTTATATCTGCTGGCTTCTAGCAAGAAAATGCAAACTGTTTAGTAATGGTTAACTGATAAAATAATGGTCTCTGGCATCCAGTTACGTGTTGTTTTGAAATCTGGAAATAAAGTTAGTCATTTGTAAAATTTCTATGTTGCAACTAAGTAGGGATACTGTTAGCCAATGTGTTATGTTTTTAGCTGACAATCTACTACCACTTATGGGGAAGATTAGGTGCAGTTAGCCTGGCACATAACGAATCTACAGGTATAAGGGGGTGTTCATGGTTATGTGTGTGGATTGTTCACTGTGGAGGAGTTTCTTGGATTGCATGGAGATATTTCCAGCAGCCTGCAAGAAAATTGTTTTAATTTTGGATTTTTTTCTTTGATTTACCAGTCTCTACAAGGAACGTTACCTTGGCAATGGTGTGTAGTGCCATGGTTACCCACTAGAAGGCATTATCCTGCATCACAAGGTTCTGGCAGTGTTGACTGTGGCAAAGAAAACTACTCAGAACGTTTTATCTTTAGATTTGAAGAGAAACTCTCTCTCAACCAGCTAGTGAATAAAAGAGCAAGAAGAAACCATGCCAGGAATGTACATCAAACTAAGCTGGACCTCAACCATAAATTGGACTTAGTCTCTCAACTTGGCAGACCAGTAGAGTAACCACTGATGGTGCTTATTGCACAACCAGTAAACATAATGGTCTGCTTAGCTTAAAAAGAGAAACCAGACCTAATGCCTACCCAGTCTGATTCATCAACATCTGGAAGTTATGAACATAGTTGCTGAAACTGAACAAAATTTGCAAACATTTGCTGCAATATTGATTGTTTGCTAAACTGGTTTAAAAGGCAAAGATAGTCACTACAAAGACCTACCTTACCACACAGAGGTGTGTTGGCCCAGTAGGGGTCAGGTTCTGCGGAGTTCTTTGAATCACTTCCTGAAATATGGCAAATGTATGATGTGGCTCTTAGATTTGTCATTTTTCACAGACATAACACCGACACTAAACCGTCTGAATACTCCAGAAATAATAGGTAGACTTCTCAACATTGTTATCCAGAAGATTTTGAAATTCATGAAATTTGAATCCAGATATCATGGAGTTAGAATACTAAAAAAAAAAAAAAAAACCACTTAGTTTGTTGAAAATCTCTTAATGTTCTTTATGGCTGCTCTCAGTATTTGCTTTGACGTACGTATGCATGCTAATCTACATTTTCTGAGATGGGAAGGATTAAAATAAACTCGTATCCCATCTGACCAACGAGCATCTGAAAGCAAAGCTGAGGCCCACTGTTACTTGTAGCAGATTTTGAAACCATAGCTTGAAATGTTAACACCCAGAACTAAGCCCCATGAAGTGGTTATTATTGTAAGAAAGGTAGGTAGCTTAATTGACTGCGTTTACTAATCACATCTTACTCTTGTAAACATTTTTCTGACCTTAACAGTCATCAATAAATTATTAATATTTAATTTGACTTATATTATTATACAGTGAGTGTGTATATGTAATAGTATGGTATTAATGCTTTCTATATTTCTGTTTTTGATGTACATTGTACAGTAAGGAATAAAATTAACAGTTTGGGAAGTTTATATATACATATATACCTGCATATATGTGTATATATTGCAGCTAAGAGTTAAAGTAAGAATATTCTTTAGTAATGTGTGGCTTGTGATAAAAGTCTGGTTGCACACTTAAGGCAGTTTTTATAATAGCTCTGAGATTAATGGTATTTTGAAAATGTAGTATCTTCTATGAAATTATTTATAGTTTTCATTATTTTTTTTTTTAAAAAATCATTTATTTAATGACTTTATAATTAAGTAAATTCTATTAAAGCTGGAATTTACGTACAGTAGAAACTCCATTATTCAGCATTCGTTCTTGTGACATTCTGGGTTATTTATCCAATTAGTTTCTGTCAGTCATGCATGCCGGAGAACATTGCAACATGTATTTAACTCACAGAAGATGCCATTTCCATTTCAGCTACAGAGAGGGGATCCATCTAGAACGTTTTAACTTTTTACAGAGCTATTCCAACATGGAATCTGTGGTTGATTCTTTAGAGACAAATTGGGGGCCCTGGAAAGATTGGATAATTTTACTTTATTTTAACTGTATATTGAATTCTATTGCACAGACAACATGTTTTCAGACAAAGACTACTCATATGTGGGTTTATATTGGAGGTAGGTGGGTACTTATAATTGGCCACCATTGAATAAGCGAGTTTTTCTCTGTATTAATAAGTGAAAGTATACAAAAGCAAAGTATTTTTTCTGTAGTCAGTCCCCCACTAAGAGGAATCTCAAATGTTTTAGAATGTTTATGCTTCATAAAGTGAGGGACTTGATTTGTTCCCCAGAAAACATGCTGAAGGATACATGCAAGCATCTGACAAGATGTGAACCAAATTATATTTGACATCAATGAGTCTTGGTTGTAAAAACTGGTTACCAACTAATTGATCCACCTTGTTTAGTCCATGGACTGTAGTCCAAAGCTCATATTTTCTCACTTCAAAAAAATATTGGGGTTTGTCATTAAATAGACTTTACTCTATGGCTAAATGTGTTGTGGCTTCTTTTTTAAATATAATATAGCTACATAATTAATTTCATTGAATTAAATCTTTCAGTACTTTAAACATAGGAAGTGTCATAATTCTGTAAAGAAAACCAAGGTCAACCTCTTGCCTAGTGTTTGGACGTATGTCAGATGTACAGTGGTGTATTGATTGGCATTTGGTAAATTGTCATAACTATGGAAGATGGTGAAAGTTAGTTTTATATTTTCATTTGATAATTTGCTATTATTTATTTATATATTGAAACCAAATCATCAGTACAGTATTAGTATGCACTAAATCTGTAGATTTCAGTATTTGTTTTGAAAGATTCAGTCTCATGGATATTGTTTTCCATTTTTTTATAGTTTTGCGGCTACAAACAAAAATTACAACTGCTCAGCAGGGAGGGGATATTTTATTTCTAAATTTTAATGCTAAAAGAGTTATGTATGATGTTAGTGGTGGTGGCTTTTTTCTTTTTTCTTTTTTACTTTCAAGTTTCTTTGAGAATGGTAATTGTACTAATAATGTTTGATTATATCCCTTGCCAAACATATGATATCAGTATTCATATAATCTGCTTTATTAATGTTAGGGTTTCTGATGTTACAGCTGCTGTGCAATCTGGGAATCAGGCAAAAAAAAAAAAAAATATATATATATATTAGGGTGGTCCATGTCCATAGGGGTGAAAATTAAAAGTATGATTTTTTTTGCTCCCCGGTCTGTTTCTGTTTCCAATTAGGTAGAAAACAATGTGTGCAAAATTTGAAGCCAATCAAATAATATTTAGAGGTGGCTCAAAGTCCCTATCTTGCAGGCTCCTGGATCCCCCCCAGTTTTCGTCAGACAACTGGGTATTATCCGCTCATAGACGGGGGTATCATGGTTGCCAATCACTCAATGTGGTCCAGATGCTAGTAGGGACTTTGAAGATGTGGGAAACATCTGTCGGTGCTGTGATACAACAGCCAGAAGGAACTGTAGTTGGTCTTCTTTTGTTGTATGTCGGGCATTGAAATCCTCGATGAGTTTGACCCCTCGCTCAGCCACGTCATTGATTACTGGAAGATTTTTTACTTTTTTCAGACCTTCTTTGAATGAAATATTATCTTTCCAGATGTCTGGGTCTTCATTAAGGAAGTCACTGTTGATTTCCAGGTATTCCAGCAAACGTACTGACTTGCGAGTTGCAAAAGACTCGAGTGGTGGAATCATGGGACCTTGTAATGTGACACGTTTAGGGGGATCTTCATCAGCAGACCCATCACTCTTATCTGATTCTTCAGGGATCATGGCTGACACTATAGCCCGCTTTGTCGGTACTGAAACCGCTTCATCAAACAGAGACAATGCCACAAGCTCCTCTGATACATACCACAGATGGTTTTGCATTTTTTCTCTAGCTGCTCTTCCGACACGGTCATTATGGAAAGACTGTAGTTTCCTTAGCATCTCCAAATCTTTTCGAGGAGCAGCTGCAGCATCAGGGGCAGAAAACCATGCTTCCACATAAATAAGGATGGAGAAAATACTCACATCACAAACGCAAGACCCCTCCCGTTTAGTAAGGTGTTTAAGTTGGCCACGGAACATCCAAATCTTGAGACAATACAACACTTTTGCCATCCATCTGGCATGATGAAAAGCACCAGGTTTCTTGAAATTGAAACCAGGAAGGTTCCCTCCCAGGAAAACAATAGCTAACTCAAGGAATTCCTTGTAATCGTCTCTGTGATTACCCTGTGCTAACTTGGATTCTGAAAATTTAAGGATACGCTCCCTGTCAGGCTGCATCACCTTCAAGTCCTTTCCAGTTCGGTAATTAGACTGGTCAAGGGAGCTCCATTTCTTTTGAAACCGACGAAAAAGTTGGACATCGGGACCCGAGGAATCTCCGGAGCATGTAGAGAATACTGCAGCAAGAAGTATTTCATTAATGTGATGGCGGCATGCTAAATTAAGGACTGTGTGTCCAAGTCTCTGTTCCAGAAGGATGCATGCTCCAGCTCGACGTCCTGTATTTGATGCAGTTGTATCAAAGCAGAAGCCTGCAACCTTTCCTTCCAAACACCATTCATATAACAATTCATAAACTGCTTTAGCTTGATTCTCGCCAGTTCCTGAACTCAGTTTTGGAACACCAAGAAGCTGTGTTTCTCCAGTAGAGACATCTGTAATCAAAACTGGCAGGCGGTCAACGGATGTAGTTGAACAGAGGAGAGAGGGTAATAACTTGCCATCCCAATGAACAATGCAGGTTTTCCCTTCAGCTTTGAATGCATTGTGTAAATCCGTCCACATTTTCTGACGATGCTTTTCTCTATAGCGCTTGACACTAGAACGGCTGATGTTAATCTTGCTGGGATCATGTCCTAAACTTTTGGCCGTTTCAGCTACAACAAACAGAGCATTCCGATCAGTTGTTCCTGTCCTATCCAGAGCTGCTGTAAGATCTGGGGTCCATACATTCATTTGTCGAAACCTCTTTCTTTGTGGAGTTTCTTCCTTCTGTCTCTGTCTGTTGTATGATTCTGAAGATGACTCTGAAGATTCATCTACCTCTGTTGATGAAGAAGATTCTTCTAGTATAACCTGACTTGTAGATGCCTCGGCTTCAGCAGTGTGTTTTTGTCTGCGTCTCTTTAGCTCTTGTTCTCGCTGTTGTGATCTTGCTTCAGATGCTGCCAGTTTTGTGTCTTTTCCGCTCATTGAGCCTCGGCGGCCGGGTTCTCGTTGTGCTTTTAAGAAGTCTTTGTCTTCTTGAATGCTAATTAAGGACATCGCATTAGCATGTGCCACATCAAATAAGTTTTTCATTGCGATTTTGAATTCTTTTTCATTTGCCTCTTGTTTTCCTCCTCTCCCTTTATTTTTCTTCAAAAGTTTCCACTGATTGAATAATTTCTTTACTTTTTCTATAATTTTGTCTTTCCTTTGAAGAGGAAGCCTAGACTTTTTCCAGTAAGCTTCTACTTCCCCAGTTACTATGTCTGCACTTTCACTAACACTTTTGTTTTTTGTAATATGGTGATGCAAAAAAACACTTAGCACTTGTTCCTTGCTGGGGAGTTTAGCACCAAGATTTCATTAGATGTTTCTTCAATTAGGTAAAAACCACGTGTTTTCGACATCTTGAAGGAATATGGGAAGAAAGACACAAGTGAAACACCTTTCCAACCTCTCACAGACGAATCTAGTGATGAACTGAATGGCTGATAAAAGATGATGCAATATGCGTTATGAAGGAAAATCTCAGAACTTGTTGAGAAATACACAAGGGAAACACCTTAGCAACCTCTCACAGACGAGTCTAGTGATGAACTGAATGGCTGATAAAAGATGATGCAACACTTACATGCTGGCGCATCAGAAGATGATGCAATATGCGCTATGAAGGAAAATCTCAAAACTTGTAGACTGTTGAGCCACCTCTAAATATTATTTGATTGGTTTCAAATTTTGCATACAATGTTTTTTACCTAAATGGAAACAGAATCAGGCCAGGGAGCAAAGAAATTCAGATGTTCGATTTTATGGACCACCCTAATATATATATATATATACAAAATTCTGACAATAAATAAACTGTTTATCACTTGTACTTTTAGCAAACTGACACATTTTCAATCAGTGGGCATGTGAAATGAAAGTAAAGATGGTTGTAAATGCTACTATAAGTTACAATGATATAACACTGCTTTATTTTCTTCCAAGGTTTAGGTGACCCTGTGTATTTGGCCTTACCTGAATGCAGAGGTTCTCAAATTAATAAATCCTAATGTGTGTCTTTGCTGCTGCTGCTGTTGCTGCTTTTCTGAGATACCCATCATTGAAACAGCATGCAAGCTTTGATCTGCGTGCACAAAGGCAGCAGTAATCTGATAGCCTGAGTAAATGCTCTCTCATAATGGCCAAAGACTGTTTACAAGCTTATTGAAAACCCAACCATCTCCAGAACTGGAATGTTTGCATGACAACATAAATAACAGTGGGACAAAGGGGCAGGGGGTGGAGGCATAGATTTTCTTTGACAACCAATTCAGAATTTTTCTATTGTTCCGTTTAAGAATTGCAGGAAGAAAGCTACATAGAAAAAGTCAAAGGAAACAAAGGCCTTTGGTAATAACTGGAAAATGTTATCCCGTGACAAACATAATGGGTTTCATTTGTTTGATACTCTACCTCTGTACCAGTATCTTGGGTCCTTTTAATCTGTTTACAGACATGCTGTAACAAAGCAAAAGCTGTACGTTCCATAAAATGTGACTTGTTTATTTATTTACCCCTTTTTTTTTAGTTTTGTGTAATACATTTACTGATTTTTACTAACGTAATTTAGAACCTTAATTTACTTTCCTTGCTGGAAACAGCTATTTCAAGAGTAAAAATGAATTATCATGGATCTTTTCTTGTCAAATGACAATTTCTTCTTTCTCTCCTCTTACGCCGTTTACAGAAAACGTAGACTGTTTTCTGTAGCTTTCCTTCACTGTTTTAAAAGAAACAACTTTTGTTGTTATTGATTTTTATTAATGGAAAAAAATTCAAATTAAAATATTTGTAGTTTTAAATCTGTTGTGGAAAATCTAATGAGAAAAAAGAATTTGACAAGTTTTTAATATTTTTAAAAATTAAATTAGGAAAATTGAATTGGTTTATTGAATGTTTAAAATTGCTGATAGGAAAACTTATTGCTACAAACCATTTTGATTTGATTTATCAAAGTACCATTTTAGCTTCCTATTTTCATTTAATTATAAGAAATGCAGCAGTATATTTTATGTTAGCATCCACCCCAATTCATTTCCATTTTAAGCTCATTCTTGTCACTTATTTTCAACTTATTTCTAAAGCTTTGTTAACTTAAAAAATAAATAAAATCTGTTTATGGTCAAACTAGTTAAATAGTCAAGAAGAGATAACATAGTAATCTTATTTATTTCTAATGACTAAGGAGGTAACCTATATCTTAAAATAAAACTCAATTAAACAATCTGTAGAATTCCATATAGACATTTAATCTGTAAACTTCATTTTTAAAATCATAGCGCAGATGCTCACATTATCTTTTCTCTTGCTGTTGTACATGTGGTGGTCCTTGTTTTAGTACTCAGGTGATGGGTAGGCTAATCCAGGCAATCATTATCATGCTATCACATGAATACCTGTCAATAAGACATAGAAGCATAACAAAAGAGCTGTTAAAAAAGCAGCTGCTACTTTTGTTTTTGTTTGTTTGTTTGTTTACCTGTAAAAATACTAAGGGCATTCAAATGAAATCCAGGCAGATATCATTATGGTAATACTATTTTAGCTAGGTTTCATCTGGCATGTGTACATTAGTAGACACTCAAACTCCATAAAGGTATGACACCTAGTTATTTTGGCTTTGATATAATAAGCACTTATGACGCACACAAAAAGTGGCAGAAATGGGGTTTGAGCAAAACTAAATTCCAGATATGTCCTTTCGCTTTTCTGATTGAAGCATGCAGCAATTTTCTCCATTTAGCTTTGAGCTGCTGCTTCCATTCTGTTTTCTAATAACAAACATATGCTAAAACTTTATTGTGAGAAAAGATGCTAATTTGGTATAAGATATCAATCTACTGTAAAGGACAAATGCATATCTGCATAGAACCTGATGATGCATCATAATATTATTTGTATTAACACATTACAGCTTTTTATATATCTGTGAGTGGGTTTTAGTGAAATCTTAATGTTTTACTCACTATTAAGATTAACGTTGGTGTTCTTCATCTCAACCTGTTTTCTAGTTTCAAGGAAATGGCAAAATATTTTCAAGAGCTCTGCTAGACTTACTATTTTGTACTTCTACAAGTTCAGACTTCTTGTTTTATTTTCTACAAGGTCTCTAATTTCATATGCAAAATGAATAGCGAACAAACCTAGAAAATTATATGTATACAGGTTAGAATAATTATGGTTTATAACTGACCACCTTGGTACTTACTTAACTTAAAGGCTCTTATTCCTAGCTAACTATTATCGCATGTTCAGGTCATTTTCTCAGATAAATTGATCAGAGAGCTTTTCTGATGATGATGATATCTCATTGTTGCTAAATTGCTATAAAATTTGATATGTTAAATATTCATCTGTTATTCATATTTGTTGCCCTTGATCAGAGTAATTGAAGACTTTGGTAAAACATGACATCAGATATACTCTGAAAGTTTGAGATGTGTAGTTCTTTGTGTATTTACTAATTGTCATCTAAATTTTGTGTCAGATTGCAATATTTATGTCAAAGATCTTCTTGATCCATGTTTATAATTACATGACAGCTTTGGAGATACGTTTTAGGCACTTCATCTCTGCATTCAGACTTCAGGAGATTTTTTTTTGTACTTATATAATATTTGATGGAATGGTTTGTCCAACCAGGTAGAATAATTAAAGAAGGAATGAACACACACACACATTATGCACGCATGCGCATTGCCAAAAGTTGAGTAAAAATATATTTAAATGGTGGTGTAAAGAAAAACAAACAGGGACCAAATGAGGAAACAATAAAGTTCTAACAAGGAATATAAATGAAAATGAAGTAGTGGTAGCATGGTCTTCTCCCTGATGGCAATACAAGTCTCACAGCAGCTTGGCATGCTGCTTACAACCTTATCAGTGGAAAAAAGTGAGTAGTAAAAATCCATTGTCTTATCAGAGAACATGTTTGCCATCTCATACAGGTAATATATTTTTTTGTCTTGAAGATAGTGATCAATTACATGTGCCCTATGTGAACAAGTGTTATTGTCCATTAAAATGAAGTTATCCCCAGTTGCACCTGAGTACTTTCTGGCATAAGGATCCAAATCTCATCCCTATGTCTCACTGTCCAGACTATCATACCACCACCACTGTAGTAATTTCTTTTCATGGTGACTGTGGACTGGTTGTGTGTCCATGTTCCCTTTTTCCTCCAGATGCTTACTCATCATGAGTCACATTGAAAGTTAAATCTTGACTCGTTAATAAAGGAAACGTGGTTTCAGTCATGTGATGTCCAAGTGACATGTTCACAATATTAGTTTAACCACTCCTGTTTATGGCAGCAGATCAAAGGGATACACTCAAGCATCTTGCATAGAGCCCTCTTTCTTACAAACTCTTGCATGTGTTTGAGGCTGCTTCCAACCTTACTGGAGCTGTAGCGAGATGTAAAGTAAGCTGGTCAGTGTTGAGGTTCTGTTTCGGTTAGCCAGAAGAGGCACAGTGATCATTTGCTGGGTTTATGATGGTTGACCTTGAACTAGGCTTTTGACAATATTTACAAGCACTTGGAATTGCTTCCATAGCCAAGAAATTACACTTCTGTTCACTTTTAGCCATTTATCCACTCTGATCTATGGCTATCCAATAGCTATCTACCTAAGGAAATATTCCAAACAAGCACATCACCAATTTTGAACTTTGCTCTTCAAAACAATTTGTTTTTTTGCATGATTTGCAAAGTTATTTTATTTTATTGTGATAAGTATAACTAGATGTGCAAATTAGCATATTGGTGTGATGTAACTAATTCAGTTACATGTTTGGCCATAATAGCTACTTATAAGTGGGAGTTATCCTACCCACGTGAAAGTGTTTTGTACACTGTGGGGTGGCATGGCTACCAAAATTTTTCTTTCAGGCAGGAGAAATGATTTATTCAAGTGCTTTTTCCAGAAATAGAGTTTTCTCTCTGTGTTCCCTGGGGATTGGAAAACTCTTAATACTTTTTAATAGAATGGTTTCCAGTGCTCTTTGTCTTTTCTGAAACACAGTAAGAATGTTCATGTTTACCTAGATTTAAATTAAATATTTAGCTTGATGTGTAGGTCTGTGCTTAAACATGTAGAATTATTTTAGTGTGGGCATCATTGTGGCCTAATACATAGGTGATTAGTTAGTGATCTGGAAAATTTCATTGACCAATGGCACTGGAGTTTTGAAATGCATAATTTTGCGGCAACTTCTTTTTCATGTACTGCGTTAAAACCAATTTGGTCGTAGTGGATTTTTCCATTTTCTAAAGCAGTAGTTCTTAATCTTTTGTTCTTTCACACCCACTGTTGTACCTTGCTGAGACATCATCACCCCTCCCTACAAAAATACAAACACCAATTTGAAAATTAATTTGATTTTTATTTATATAGCTTAATATCTTTTGTTCATGAGTGAAAAATGCAAAAGTAATCAACACAAAAATAGCCTGTACCAATGTATATTTTGCTGTTACTTTGAATTCAACAAGTCAAATCTGGAAGAGTCTTAGACAGGGCAATTCGAATGTCATCTTTGACATCCAGTCAGTTGCAAGACTTTTTCTTTATAGAAAGAAAGGAAGAAAACCCTTGCTCACAAAGGTATGTGGTGGCAAAGGGAACAAAAGCTTTCAGAGCTCTTGGAAAGAACTGGATAAGCCCTGAGCTGAGCAATTTTTTTGCCCACAGGTCAGTCAGGTCATCCTTAGCCATGTCTCCATCGTCAACAAGAAATGTATTATGAATCCAAAGGTTTGTGTGGTCATCTATATAACTGAAGTAACTCTGAAAGGAATCCTGCAAGGCAGATAGTGTTTCTGCTATACCTTCAGCACCAGCCATAAGCACTTCTACAAGTAAGGGAAAGTTGGCATAGTTATCTTGTCTCAGGTGACACTTCCACTGATTCAAATTGCTCTGAAAGACATTGAATTTCTCCTTGGAATCAATAAATAAGCTAGCGAACAAATGAAGTTTTGGCTCTGAAATTCTTTACGATGTTGTGTTCTTTATCAAACAAAAACATAGCAACCTCATACTGTAGCTCCATGAGCCTTGTCAAGATTCTTCCTCAAGAAAGCCAGTGAACTTCTGTGTGGTACAAGAAAACTTCATGCTCTGTGCCAACTTCTTGACAGAATACTTTGAAAAAGTGATGATGATTCGTTGCTCTTGCATGGATAAAATTGCCCACTTGCACTGCAGCTGACATTAATGCCCTCAACTTGTGGGGAAAGGCCTATGAGGTAAAAGTATATTTGTACAACATACAGTAAGTGATGATAACATTTGGAACTTCTTTTTTTCACCAAAAAGACAAATCTAAATTTGCTCCCAAACTTTGAAGAAGCTCCTTCAGTGCAAATTGATCCCACTTTCTTTACTTACTCAAAATTATTTGCTTCCAAAAAGTCCTTGACTTTTTGAAACACATCAGCAGCCTTGATACTGGTAAGGAGTGACTCACAGAAGAATTCTACCTTGATTGTACCCATTACACAAAATCCATTAGCTGACTGCACTGGGCAACATCAGTTGTTTCACCCATCTGTAGGCTTATTGGAAAAGGACTTCTCTCTAAATCTGCCATTAGTTGAGCAAGAATATCTGTTGACAAATCAGCAATCCGAAATTGGATCACATTGTTTGATAAAGGTATTTCACTAATCTTATGGTGCTCTTTGCCACGTACCAGCTTAACCATTTCCAAAGCACAAGGATTCACCAAAGTTTCACCAGTTGTATGTGGCTTTTTATCCCTAGTAATTAAATAGGCAAATCAGAAGACTTTATCATACAAAGAGCACTGTGGTAACTCAAGATCCTCACAATCAGTCTTGAATGTATAATCATACTGTATATAGCTTCCATTGTATTTTCATTTTTTTAGACATGGTCTGAAAAGAAATTAAAATTTCCAAATCATGTGATTACTCCAAACTACCTTTTGGGCCAAAAGTTAAAGAGGTGATCCTGGTTATTTCATGTCAACCCCTTTATCACACTAATCGGCTTTTCTCCATGCTGCCACAAAATGTCTCCACTTCCTCAGTGGTCAACTATATAGTCCTCAAAACTCAAGCAACCACAAGAAATCAGCTGCGCTTCTATCTGGCAATGGGACCAAGAATGACATGAACATAAACAAGCAGTCAGTTGATAATGCCAGTGCAACCATGTGATTGAAAGTTTGTGTTTTCTTCATATTTTCACCATAATGAAAACTTCAGCTGATAGACAAATACTTCCCCTCACAGTATGCGAACAAACAACACAAGCCAAATTGTCCTGTAGTTAAATTCTTCTTTTCCAATGATATAAAAAGTAAAGGTAATTGCTAGAGAGAACAAGCAACAAATTATTCAATTCCTGTGCAGATTAAACCACCACAAGAATTCAAGAAAACTTGCCATTGTACATAAATGTAGATATATATTTCATGTTGAATTTTTCTAATCATTTGATATAATAAAATATATCCCTTTTTCTATCCAACTTTATGCTTTTGGTTATTTTTGGCATTTTTTTGACTTAGCTGGCTAATTAATTATTATATCATTTGTTATAGATCACATTTCTACATATTTTCCACTATATTTTGATAAAACAACAATTTTCTCTATGAAATATTGATTTCAACAAATTTTGATGTCATATATGTTAACTAGTGATATTTTTTCACATAGTAAAAGTAACTTAAAAAATGGTCATGTTAACAGTTTCTCATTTTGATGGTGAAATGACACTTTTGGGGGACTGACCTTGAACTGAAAGTCACAGTGAAAGGGTTAAGAAGCCAAAGGTGTGTCTGAACAGACAACTTTTAATGTATTGCACCAAGTGGTAGACTAGGTTCTTTATTGACTCTCCCTCAGACAGAGAACTACAACATTGGCTATATGAACTTGTTTGTTTTTTTCTTTTTACTTGGGAAGACCTTGTGCATTACTTTCCAGTGGAAATCTATGGAATGAACACACATATGTTAACTTAAACTTATTATTAATCAAGCAGTACACACACTAATGAATAGCAGAATAGTTTACAGAGACAAATCACAATAATTTGATACTTTACAACACCAGATGGAGACATCTAGCCAGACACCGGTGAATGATGCATGCGGACAAAGGAGAATCATGGCATCAGGCTGTTTTTGGAGAGATCAGTAAAGAACAAGCAGCAAGAAGTTGGATGCAGTATCTTAAAATTTGGTGATGCAATGATCTCTGAACAACTGAATAGTCCTTGGTGATGGAATTGTTTCTTCAGCATGAACTGGTCTCTCATGAAGCAAAACAAAATCTCGGGACTTTTGACGTTCTCTTCCTAGTCACATCCCCGTGTCTTTTACCCCCATCCTTATTTTAAGAATTCCCAAATTGTCGCTGTCTTCGCCCGATGTGGGGTACTTTCTGCACGCACACACAGGATGACACTGCCTAGGATTGCAAACCATAATCAAGGAAATTTAGTCATATTAGTGTTTCTTGGGGGCTGCCAAAGCAAGCTGAAGCCTTGAACAATTGACATATTAACATTTTTGGGTATTTTTCTATAAGTAATGCCAGGGTAGAGGCCCTGAGTTAAAGTATTCTTTGCCTCGCTAATTGCTAATTTGTAATGGGAGTTTACTTTTTTTCTGTCCATCTAAGAACTTATAAGTATCTCATTTTGAGTCTTTTGTTAATTGTTTAGTGTGGTCTTTAAATTTAAAGGAATTTCCAGCAAGGGTTAGTTTTCCCATTCTCTATGCTTCTGTGCTATCCTTATGAAATTTATTTAGATTATTGTTATAATTTTGGTGGGCAGCCACCTGACTGCACTGGGTCACTAGCTGTGTTCTGTTTTTTCTGGATATAATTTCCCATTTTTGTAATCGCTGTTAGGATTAGTCAAGCATATATTTTGCTGCTTCTGTTACTGTTTAATCCTCCTTGGACCTAGGGAAGATGGACAATATTTTTATTTACCAGGTGTTTTCATCTCTACCCTATGAAGTTTATCAGCTCAATTTTAACGATATCATTAACCTATTTTGGCATCTCTGGTTTTTACTCTTATACCACAGGGAAGGCTTAACTAGATTGTTTATTAATGTTTCCTTACCTAACAAACTAAGGTTATGGGTTTGCCAGCCCTCTAGCTTTTTCTTTAAATCCTCAACTGGTTTTTGCCACCTGTCCTTATCTAGGAAAAATAAATAACTAGAATTTTTAGTTTTTCTATATTCAATCTAATTCTATAACTCTCTGGGTTGTTTTGAGGTCCATTCTTCTAAGGGACTTCCAATCGTTTTCCAGTGTTAATACTGGCATTTGCAATGTTGTAAACTCTGAGCATGAAGAAAAACGATATCAGTGCTTCCAGAGTCCTGTAAAGTTTGTAAAGTTGTTATTGTGTCATCAGCATACCAAATTACTTTACTTTCTATTTTATTGATTATTCTAATCTATGATATTTTTCTCTTTCTAAATTGTATATGACAGTGTCTCTGCTACTAATATATAAAGTATAGTATTGATAGGCAGCCGCCTCATATTCCTCTGGTGGATTTAAAGTATGCCCATTCATAGCTGTTTTTACTATTGTTTGTCTGGGTGTCAGTGGAGTATAGATTTATCTATTTAATAAGGTCGTCTTTGAAGTTGAAGGCTTTGTGTCTCTTAAACAAATAATTTCAACCTACCCTATTAAGTTCCTTTGACTGGTCTAGTGCCGGGCAAGATTTCTCTGATCCGTTTAAGTGAGTCTCTCAAATCTATCAGAACATTATTTTTAATTTCCAACTGCCTGCCCTAACCTAAAGATCATTTTAACTACACCCTGTATGTTTTGATAATCACACTGCACCTATTTTAATAATGATTTACTATTTAAGCTCAAGGTATTTAGTTTTAAAGGCATAAATGATGCCAAAGATTATTTGCCCATTGTTATTACCATAGGTGTACATTTTATTTTGGAATTTAGAATGAACAGAATGCCTACTTAAAACTAGAGAGTTTCTGACCTTCTGACTGGTCAGATTTAGTTTTTCTCTTTTTTTGTTTCATTAGATCTCATGAGGAGAAATCAAAGCTGGGTCTACAAAGGGTTCTCTCTACATTTCGAAAATGTACAATTAGATTTTTATTATTCATTAAGCAATTCCAGTAAACAAATTATAAATCCATGGTTTGTTATTTATCAGGTAGGGGTGGGTGGTGCATAACTTAGGCATCTGTCTTTATCTCATCTACATCCACTAAATCTAAGATTTCACCATCTTGGATGGACTGTTTAGAAGTTGCTAGATTTTTGGCCACTGGTACATCCCCTGATGGTTCCTTACCCAAGGAACTCTTATCTCTGTTTTTCCTTGATATGATTGGTTTATACCAAACACCCAATATATCTTGGTAGCTCAGGTTTTTCAGAGTTTCTTAGATGAAAATACTTCTGCATCCGCTTTTTTCACATATTTGTTGCTTCTGATCGACAACTTGCCAGGTGTAGTGAGTCAGAATCTGACTTGTTTGCTTCTGTTGACACAGGCTTTGGTTCCTGCAAATATCCTGACAATTATAATTGGTATAAACACAAGCCAGTTCTCTATGTCTTTATACCAAAGCTAATTATTAGGTTGTTACAAAGGGTTTGTCAGTTTTTATATTATGTTAATTTGGGGTTGTCTTTTTCTCCATGCTTGTGAAGGTGTATGTAGATAAGTTATATATCATTTTGTAGCAGGTGCTTTGGCATACATTATGAAAAACCTACCTTTTTAAAAATCATTAAATAGATATTTGTTTCAGGGTTCTGAGTGAATTGTGGATAGAAACGTTTTCATGTCATTTTGCTTCACAAGTTCAAACCAGCCCACAAAGCAAGTGAGACAACTCGTAACATTAAGCAGGCACGGGGCGAGGACACACAGCAAATAAGCGCACAGTACAACGATGGTTTGCAAAATTTAGATCAGGAGATATGAGTCTCGAAGATAAGGCACGTAGCAGACGTCCTTCCAGCTGCGATGACCGCCTGAAAACCTCAGTTGAAGCCAATCCGAGAAAAAACTGCAAGAAATTGTTGGAAAGCTTGACGAAAGCACTTCAACTGTTTCCCAGCATCTTGACACAATTGGCAAAGTGAAAAGGCTTGATAAGTGGGTGGCTCACGAGTTGAATGAACAACAAAATAAATTGTAGATTGGAGATCTGCTCTTTACTTGTCATAAGAAACAAAAACCACCCATTTCTTGATTGATTCATTACTTGTAATAAAAAATGGATCCTTAACAACAATCGTAAGCGATCAGCACAGTGGCTTGACAGAGACAAGGCGCCTAACCACATTCCAAAACCCAGCCTCCACCCAAAGGAGATCATGGTCACCGTCTAGTGGACTGCAACTGGTGTCATCCATTATAACTTCTTGCAACCTGGTGAAACGATCACAATTGGAGGGTATTGTCGTGAATTAAACATTGTTAATCAGAAACTCTCCCAATGACAGCTGGCATTGATGAATCAAAGAGGCCAGTCCTGCTCCACGACAATGCTTGTCCTCATGCTGCAAAAGTGACTTCAGAAACTGAACACATTGGGGTATGAAGTTCTCCCTCACCCAGCCTATTCACCAGACCTTTCTCCCACAGACCATCACCTTTTCAAACACCTTGACAGCTTCCTCCGTATGAAATCCTTCTCAAACCACGCAGCAATCGAAACTGCCTTCCAACAGTTTATTGACTCCAGAAATCCTGATATTTTTCAAAGTGGTATAAATGCACTTGTAACTCGCTGGCTGAAGCGTATTGATTATAATGGAATTTACTTAGATTAATAAACTTCACGTTCAGCAACAATACACAGTCTCATTGTTGTGGTAAAAACCGACAAAACGTAACAACCTAATAGCATGCTTTTTAATAGAACTCATTTACTATCTTTGATAAAAGTTGTGTTAAATGAAGAGTAGTTTATGTTAAACATCTGGTGAATATTAACCATTTTATAACTTTTTGTTTTCTTGTTTGTTGCCTAACTTTTGGAAACCAATGTATGAAGAATTTTTTTTTTCAAATGTAAAATTAGTGAATTTATTTTGAAATATCCATTACAGTTAAAAGGTTCAAACTTAATACAATAGTTTAGTTTTTCTACATAATCTTTGTTTTGTTCAATGAATTTTTTCTGAGCATCTAACAAGGCCATCAAAGCTTGCACAGTAAAGGCGTGATGATTGCACTTTTAGACACTCCAGAACAGAGTGTTTCACACCATTGTCACTTTCGAAGCATATACTATGAGGAGCTGGAAGTTGTTGGATGCTAGGTCAGGACTACAGCTGATTCCATCCTAACTTCTGGATGGCCTCTCTTGTCTCTCTCACACAATGTGAGATCTGGTGTTATTCTGCTGCAAGAGCCTATCCTACACAGCTTATGTAGGCTGTTTCTTCATTGCCACTTTCACCTTTTTTTTTTTTGTTAGGGTTTTAAAGTATCAGACAGCATTGATTGTTGAACTCCTTTGGAAAAAAACTTTATGTAAATGGCAAGGCAGTCACAATAGATATTGCCTACCAAGGAAACCGCTTTCAATTTCTTTGTAGGTATAAAGCAAGGATAGTGCCATTCCATGTTCTGTTATTCTTGTTTTGGATACCCACATGTTATCACTGGTGGATATTTAAGAAAGAAATGTCATCATATCAACTAACAGTTGAAAGCAACTCCAGACATGCTTTTTGTTTACGACTCAGAAAATCGAAAATTGAATAGTCCATCTCATTGTCATTGGCACTAACCTCCAGGATTACATGTCAATTGTTGTGAGTGACCTGCTCAGCTTTTGTCAATATCTTAGCTGTTTGCGCACACAGAGACAAATTATTGTTGATCACTAATGCTTTCGTCTGATACATTCATTGCATTATCACCATAAGTTTTCACCAAACATTTGTAAATTTGTTTTCTTTATATTTTTTTTCCCTTTTGTCAGAAACTCTATCACTGTTTGTTATTTTAGCTTTCCTTTGTTCTGCATATCTTTAATTATGACACCAGCAGTAATCTCAATGTGTAAAAAAAGAAAAGTATATATGCTACATGCAAGTTCAACTTGAAATAAATTCAGTATAGTTTTGGAACCTTTACATCAGTTACTGGAGAATGAAATCTCATAATTTTTTTTCTTTTTCAAATGATTAGGGGAAAAATTCCAATGCTCTGCTAATCTGTAAAGCTGATTGATATGAGAGAAGTAAGGATAGCACAAGTTTGTTGAGCCATTAATATAGTTTTTTTGTAGAGCACAAAAACTAGCTTTCATTAGCATTTCAGAAAACTATTTTCATTGGTTTTCACGATAATCTTGATTAAGACATGTTGGTTTAATAATGTTGATTTATATGTCTCAATTTCCTGATATTGTTACAATCACTCTGAAATTGAAGGCAATATTTCTGTACTTTACTCTTTCTTTGAAGAAGCATATATTTTGATGTTGTTGCTGAATTTTTCTTCTCAATATTTAAAATCTACATAGGTATAAGCACTCAAAATCTTACATAAAGAAGCAGGTAATATTTTTCTTCAAACTTTTGACTGTACATTAAATATAACAATATTAGCATTCAAAATATCTTACTTGTTAAGAGTAAAAACAAATGTTCATTCACTTTTATAAATAAATATGTAAAAGATTTGGTGATTGTGATCAGTGTGCAATTATAGATATTTCACTTTAATAAATTTGCATTTATTTATTAATATCATCATATACGCATTGTTTTTCATATTGCTTCATTACCTTTTAGAAAATGGCTATTAGTAGACGTTGTTTTAATATCAGGGCATATGCAATAGAAATCAGAAATATGCTACATTTTGCAATCTACTGTTACAGCACAATAGTTGGCAGAGAGAGAATGTGCAATGCATTTTTTTTTTTTGTTCTTGTTTTCTTTATTAACTCAAAAGAATTATTTGCCTGTTTTTACCTATAGATGTATGCACTTTGCTTTAATGTGTTTTCATAGTATTTCATTTGCATGTGGTGGAGATTGCCAATCATTGGCAAGCTTCAGGCACCAAGATAGAAAGGGTGTATCCTTTCTGGTGAATTCACAAATGAATTTGAATAAAAATATACCAAAACTAATGTCAGGAAAAAGCATATGGTTTGTTTTGTTTGTTTTTTTTAAGTTTCTTTACATTTTCATTGGTTATTTATTTTAAAATGCAGCTTTTAGGTGTTGTGACTGTCAAGCCATGCTACTTTTCCGAATGCCAGAGGACCTTACACTCTTAGATATTTGGCAGCATATGCCAAATGTTACAACTATACATGTAGATGGTATCTTGGGGGGACATCCTTAACTGGCAAAAATGCTGTTAGGTCACCCATTGGCAGAAACCTCTGGAGAAAACAAAACAGATGAACCTTCTGTTATCTTTTCTGGAAATCAGGCCTATTCACTCTAGTGGTGCCACAGATCAATATATTAGTTGTGATATGTTGACTTCTTACTGTTGGAAATAAATCTTAGTCCAGATTGAAGTCAAACAAAACAATTTGATAACAGAACCCCTTCATACAGTTAATATAAACACTATTAAATTGAAAGACCTGTGTCTTTGATTCTAGTCATGGAGGCAACAAAAACAATCTATGAGAGAATATAGGAAATTGGATTTTAAATAAGCAGTCCAAACAATTGTTTAGTCACTGATAACCAAGGATCATAAACCTATCATATCAGCAGTTCTTATTTAGAAGTTTATCTCTGGCATGGGGAATGGCTAGTTGTGCATTGTCATATTCTTGAAAAAATATTAAGCAACAATTCAGGAACGCAGCAAACAGAAGTAAATAAAGTTTAATTATTGTTGTAGCATCTAGTGTGTTTACTCATTATGATAGTGGCTATAGTTTGATATTGCCCTGTTGGGTTCAACTCTTCATTCCATGGCATTCTTCTCCCTTCTGTGTTAGCCTCTTTTTTGTGGATTTTTGTTTTCCTAATCAGAAGGGGGGGGGGCTTTTTCATCAAGTTTTGCTAGGCATAATATAAGAATGCTAAGTTATTGGCGAGTGGATCAACAGGATAGACTCTATTCTACTACCATCTCACTAATTTCTAAGTCTGCATTTTGGCGGTGATTCCTTATTGTCTTCAGCATGGCTATTTCTTAGAGGGCTTATGGTGTGAAAATGCTGGTAGTTATCTATTTCTTCTTCTTAACAGTCACCATTGGCGCAAGGTGCATGGTACTGTTGCTTGTTAAGAGAGCACACACTGGCCCAGTACCTCTGACTTCAGCTCTCTAGGTTTTCTGTAGGGGTTGTTACCCCGCCCTTAGCTCCTGGGTCATACGTCCTACCCTGGGAGCACAGGGGGGGTATTTCTCTGAGGATCCCACCCTGGGGCAGGGCTTTTAAGGCGGCCCTTGCCCGCCTGCTGGCTCTGTCATGGGACACTTAGGCATTTTAGGAGTAGCTTTGTCACAAGCTACCCCACCCGTCCTGATAGAACCAACGCCATTTTGGTCCATGACTGCTTATTCAACTGGGAACAGCTTATGTCGCAGCTAACCCCCATATCTGGAGGCCATTCCCCAATCCGCCACCTGGAGAGACACTCGGTTAGGGGTGGTCACCCCGACAAGAACCCATGTGCTGGACATGTAGTAAATCACCCTGTCCGAGTTATCTATTTGTAAACTATTTGCTTTAGACACTGACTCTATTCTTAATGGCTTGAGTCTAATAAATATAGGACTGCTACTTGCACACTCATTCAGTTCTTCTAGCCCCAGTGTCCCAAAAATGTACATCTGTGCACACAAATTTGGTTGAGAATGTTCATATCAAAACTTTGTTAGCAACACATCACATTCAAAGTAATTGGTTTGTTTCCTTTGCATACTATTTCACTAAGTTAACTTGCTTTAAATCGTCATATTGCTATTTTCAGTGTCATGAAAGTGAGTCCATAAATTTTTTTTAGTAATAACACAGGTAGTAATTTTAAAAGTTTTTTTTTTTTAGATTTACAGATGCTACAACTTTAATTGCAGGAATTCCACATGCATGCGCGTGCATTCTCTCAGATAGGAACAAGAAACAATTTTTGCATGACAGTCGCAGAAAAAAAGAATATGTTATGCTAATCAGAGCACAACAAATATATTCTAGCAACCCTTTGTGAAAGTATCTTTCTTTTTCTGTCAGCTTGGCTGCTGCTATCTCACTACATTTGTAAACCTTGCACAGTGGCATTGTTGAGATTTCTTTGGAAGTATTTCTTTAATGGTCGTGTTGATGTTCAATAAATGTTAGTCTTCACCTGAAAGAAGAAATTAATTGGTAGATGCTAATCATATGTCAGGTATTTAAGGATTAAGAGCCTCTCTACTTCTCAGGAATATTGTTTCTTTCTTTTTTTAAGGTATATTGGTCATTGTGTCTATCTAAGTATAAAATATGAGATTATTTTGCTAAATATTACTGAAATTCATGTTTAAATTTCATTTGTAATAGTCTAATATTAATTAAATGTAAAAAACAAATGAACCGATTATAATTTCTGGAGTCATCCACAATGGAAAAAAGACTAGGATTGAAACTAACAGGTTAATCACATTAGAGTCAAGCATAGCTGGAATGTGCCGAAACACTATATTTCAGGTTGCCAGTGTAGCAGGCTCCTTCAGAGAGTGTTGCAGTGTAACTCTCCATGATGATATCCTGCTATCAAACATTAAAAGGGACATTTTGGGCAAAAGCCTAAAGAAAATTTAGTAATATGTAATGATGTTGAATACAGAATTATGTCAGTCGTTTTTCAAACTGTTGACTGATAATCTAGTTACAGAAATGTATATTGTGGCTATAGTTCACAATGTATGTGTAACAGTTATTCCATGCATGCATAGATTTGACAAGTAAGACTATTGTTTCCACTTCAGAGTCATTCAAATGATCTATATACATCATATTGACTTCAAACTTTTTTACCCAGTTAATTCTTATCTTTAATTCTGTGCTCTAAGCATTGTCTTATTTTTAAATTTTGCTAAAGATAAAAAAATTAGTATCAACACTGAATATTGAATCAAATACTAGCACAATTTACTTTTGGTCCCTAATCTCCTCTTTTGGACTCTTACTCAAGGTGTGATTGAATTTCCTCCAGAGCATCAAGGTTTGAGATGCAAATGAATATGTTGCCCTCCCCCCTCCCCCGATTTTCATTTAAATATCAATGTGCTACATGCTGTCATTTTGCATTTACAAAGTTCTTCATTGCCAAATTGATCACATTTACATGCTGGTTGATACGCATTGACACAATGGCAACACAAACATTGTACAGCAGCCACTTGTGAACAGGATTGGCATGCTGAAGACTGGAGCAACTAAGCATCACATGGCAGTTGAGGTTATTGTAATCTAAAGGAATCATTTTTAAGGCTGGACCAGGCATCAAATGTTTGGTAGTGCTGGCTGCTAGATTCTAGATAATATGGAGGACTTTGTTTTTTTTGGGGGGGAGGGATAATCAAAGTCAATAATGAATAAATCATTTCTGAACAGAAACTCTATTGAAACCCACCCTTCAAAATGCAACAGGTATCAGTGTCTCAGCACAAACTGCACAGAGCTTCGAGCTAATGGTATGCAATCAAGAAAGCCTGTATATGCATACCACTAATCAAGGGCCACCATAGGGCATGGATGGACTGTGAGAGGCTGACCCCTGGACCTTTATGGACAA
Source organism: Nautilus pompilius (assembly GCA_018389105.1). Taxonomy (NCBI): domain Eukaryota; kingdom Metazoa; phylum Mollusca; class Cephalopoda; order Nautilida; family Nautilidae; genus Nautilus; species Nautilus pompilius. The sequence continues at coordinate 1,248,566 of JACATO010000320.1, forward strand.
GGGGTGTGGAAAAGAGCTTTCAAGATGCCAACATTGTTAAATATGACTGCAATGGAAGTGGCTTGTAGAATGAATGGGGTTCCTCCATGTTTTCAAGATCAGCATCTTGATTTGTTTACAGTACAGGGATGAGATCTTTGATGTTTATGTGAGCCATTCACTGGTGATATTGGTGGTGTATTTATTCTTATGGATGATAATTTCTATCTACATCATCCACAGATTGTTAACTGCTACTTGGAACCAGAGACAATCATTTGCATGCATTAGTTAGGACATGATTCAGGCTACCGTTGCAAGATGTCCTGTTACCACAAACCTTGCAAGAACGTGGTGATGCCATCATAGAAGAATGATGGAATAATCTAACCCAGATCAATGTTCAAAGACCCACCAGATGCACAGATTCTACACCAAAATATTGTTTGTACTAGAGTTCTTCACACAAGATATTGAATATATTTCTGGTAGCATTGATATTTGCCATTAATGTCTCTTGAAAGTATAATATATAAAACATTTCAACTTTGCTTTCCTCATGATACCAAACAACATTATTAGTAGATGGTGTATTCCACAATCCTTTGCAATTGCTAAGTTATATAATACGGAGTTCTAATATTAAGGGTCTTTCCTTAATAATTATTTAGCAGGCTTTTTGTTGCTGTTGTTAATAACACATTAATTATTTTAAGAGAAGAAAACAAACTTGATAATAAATGCTTACATTTATAATAGGTGAAATAGATTGCTTGTAAATATTAATTTATATTTAAATAAGACAGGTCACCTGGATGCTGAAAGTTGCAGAATGTTAATTATCCAAACAGTAATTTTACTTCATCATCAGTACTCTGTATAGGTGTACCTCATAGAAGTTATCTGTCTTACATTAGATGATGAAAATGATGAATTTAAACTGACCACCATCAGGCAGCATCACCTTGGAGAAAAGATAGGATTGAGTTTATTACAGCATAGGAAAGTTAAATAGACTCGCTCAACTTTTCCTATAGTTTTTTTCAACATGGTAGGGAAGTTCTTTAACTTTTGTAGATTCCGTTCTTATCAACCCATCTTTTTTTTTTTTTTTAATGAAAATTTTATTTCGATCATATTAAATTGCACAACTGCTAGGCAGACTGTTTCAAGTATTCACCTCACTTCAGAGTTGATAGTATATTTAAGAGAAGAGAGAAGTTGGGGGATCTTGAGTGGTTGTTAAGATTTAAATCAGCCAAGAGTTATTCATAGAACTTCTGCCACAGATATGCAAAAACATCTCTACTGTAATTCTTCATTTTTCAAATATGGAAGGAAAGTGGAGCATAGCTAAGATAATTCATTCTCCTAATTCTTCTGGGTGAAAGATCCAGACAATGGGCACCTCCAACAAGATAAAAACCAAGCTTGGACTGCATACTCTTGATAAGATATAATGAAAACATTAATGAATAAACAAACAATATTATATTGTATCATTTTGTTTGTCTGCAAATTTTTTTTTTCTTTTAGACTTTTGATATTTCATGTGTACAATAATTATTAATACTATTATTATCATTATTTTAATGGTTGATACTGGATAATGGATACCTATTTGTACTTCAAGTAACCATTAACATTTACAAAAAAAAAAGTATTTTTGATTATTTTACAATTTAAACTGTCGGTATTATTTACTTTGTGAAAAAAAATACATATCTTCAAGAGAAACCAATCACGCAGAGATTAGGAACACGGCCATCATTCTTCAAGAACTTTAATTCAAAGGTCAGTAAATAACACTCAAAATTGATGTATCTTTTAATCTTGCTTCAAAACATCCACTTTAAACATCTTTAAATAAAGATACTTTCTTCTGTGAGTTGTGTTCTGTAAGAGAAATTGTTGATGAAATCTTTGCATTTGATTTGATAGCATTTTCAAATATTGTGGCAATTAACCGTTTTTGTAGAATTTTGCCAACAGGACTACATGCAATGTAAATTTGTTTGATATCTGTTTTGATGTGTTTTGTCATCTGCATCGCCCTTCTGATTGCAATTGATGTTTAAACCACAAGTAGCTTCATTAAGATAGCACAGCTTTAATCAGTCTTTACTGCTCTATTAAATTTCCACTTCAGCAGCAGAGATTTTTTCTCATATAATTTAAATTTTATACTTGGTCATGCTTTAACCAAAAAAATCTAAACATTCAAAGCTAATTGCAGTCTTTCATTATATATATATATATATATATTTGTGTGTGTTTAAATTGTATTTATTTATTCTTTGATTTTTTACATATTTTATTATTATTATCTTAAAGCTTTCATATCCAAGAGATGAAATTCTGAGTTTTAAATGTATACCATCATACTTCACTTTTGAACAAATTATTAGCAATTGGAAGAGACCAACCAAGTATAGAATTCAGCTTAATTAAACAAAATTTTTCCCCCTTCTTCCAATTACCTGCAGATTAAGAATATCTTTCTTGTGCATTATTTCTTCCGCCTTACATTGGTAGTTTTCAGTATGAGTTGAAATTATAGTTAAGTAAATATTTAACTGCAGCTGCACTCCTGTTTGTAGCTAGTCTCTCTTATCCACCATTTTGATCTCTGTGATTCATTTATGCATGAGATGCAGAACGATTGTTCTCTTTTGTATCAGACTTGCAGCCATACACTCCATAACTAATTAAACATCAGAAAAATCCATTTCATACTGAGATATATATATATATATTTTTTTTTTTTTTTTTCTTAAAAATCATCTGTTTACTTTTGGTCATCTTTGGATTAATGCTCTCGGGTTTATTTTTTTTTTACAGAAGAATGCATTCACATTAAAATTATTGTTGGACCAGATTTGTACCTAAATTATGGAAGTTAGTTTCTCTTTCAGTATAGAAACGGGCTTTATACAAATTTAAAGTTTCAGCAAATATTACATATTTATTACAAATCCATGCTTGTTTCCTGATTATTTTGATATTTTCATCAAAGTGCTGAAAGAAATTTGTTTTCGTGAGGCCAATATTAATACAATGGCCACACCACCAGTGAGTTTCAAGTATTAAAAATCTTCAAACCAAAAGAGAAAAAAAAATAAAACCATCAAATTATTAAAATTTTTAATTTGCCCAAGATTATGTTGTCTAACTTACAATTGTTTTTCTCTCTTTGTGATCATAATGTTTCAAAAGCACAAATTTAAGATATTTCCTTACTTGCCAACTCGCACAATTTTTAATTACTAAATATACTTTTTAAAGGGGTAAACCTTAATAATAATAATAATAATAATAATAATTATTATTATTATTATTATTATTATTATTATTATTATTATTATTATTATTATTATTATTGAGTGGTTATAAACAGGAATGAATGGATTGGCTCTTCTGCTAGCTAGTCTCCAACAAAGGTTTCCATACCTATTATACAGAGGTGTTTGTTTTCCATGAAAACTATCATCATTTGCATTTTTTAAATGGTTTATAATAATATTAACCACATACTGTCATTTAATTTATTCCACCTATTTACAGTCCTTTTGCCAAAAAATATTTTCACTTTATGAAGTTTTTTTTTTTTCCTTTTTATTCAGTTCAAAGGAAGATAACAACACTAATGTTTTGTCAAATTCAGATTAGACAAAAAATAATATTACTCTAATGACAAATATGGCCTCATTAATCTGAACTAACTGAAATACTCTAAATACACAGAAAACTCGAAGAAAAATGTAATTCAAAACTTTATTAATGTATTATTTAAAATAATATATTTAAAAATAAAATCTTTGATTACTAAAACAAAAACATGATGTAAATTAAAGTTAAAATAGATAAAATAGATACTAAACAGTGGCCATATAATTTGAGTTCGGAAATGAAAAACCAAGATGGCAACTGGTAGTCTATATGGCAAGGGAATGAAGATAAATGTTATTCTGAACAGTATAAACAATATTTGAGTGATGATGTAAGATCTGATTTTCAGTTTTCCTCTGTGCGCTGGCAGATTATTCAGTCAAACAAACTTCATATACCAATTCCATATGCTGCTATATATGAAGTTTGGTATCTGAGTGTAGGAACATTGGCTAGTTATTATATCGTGTCTTCATATATGGAGCTAAAATGTATTATTACCCATCAACACAACTCATGTTTGAAATTTCTTTTTCTCTAGGTGTTAATTTTCTTTAAGTAGGAATTACATCTGACATAAACCTAAACAAATCACTTTAGAGTGGATTCTTCTCAAATGGTACAGATTTAGCTGGTATTACATTGCACTGATTAAGACAATATTATTTATAACTCTACTTTTTCCATTTGTTGGATGCTGTTTTGGGACCATAACTAAATTTATCAATATTCAGTTCAGATGTAACCATGGCAGAATCTCCAAATGACTGGTAAGGTCACCAAGAACATGCACTGAAATGGCTGCACTAGCTAATCAGAAAGCACACATTGTTCGAGTAGATGACCCCATGGTGCATACTTAGGACAAAAATAAAATAAGTAATTAAACAAATTCTAATCATTTACAAAATAATTGCTTATTCTAAAAGGTACATCTTTCTTGTCTTTACAAAGTTTAACAGTTTATTCTGATTCACTTTTAAAAGTTCAAAAAATTATAACTATATATATATAATCACAATGTTGTTTTGCAACAAATATCAACCACCTTAGCCAATTTATAGTTATGACTCTATTTATTTTTTTCTTTAATGATGGTTCTTCTGAAGAATTTATTGTTGTCCTTGCGTTGAAAGACCTTAATTATTTTGAAAACCTATGATACATCCCATCAAACATCTAAAACCACAAGTAGATCTCATATTCTTAATCATTTTACAATGTTTAAGGCATGTAAAATTCTGGAGAATCTCTTCTGGACTCTAACATTGTAGCTAAAATTTAGAAATCATTTCCATTTTGCAAAACTTGTTAGGTTTGCCATATTTAAAATTTTCCTATTATTATTATTATTATTATTATTATTATTATTAATGGAACGAACACCAATGTGTATTTATAAATCGGGTATACAATCCTAACAGTAGTTTACAAATTGGATGATAAGCAGAGCAAAATACTCAATGCCCAATCTATTTCAGAATGCTTCATGTTTTTGCTCATTTTTCAAGAACATCTGTTAATACAAAGCTCTTTGATAAGATTTGATTATGGTATCATCTGAGCAAAATACCGCCACTGGCAACTCAGTGGTTTTAATTTCAGCAGCAAGAAAATGTTAGTAAAAGTCTAATGAGAAGGAATGTGCATGTAAAGAGAAATTGTTTTGTTCCTTATGTTATGAACAACTGTGATGCCATTGCTCGGGGCTCTCTAGTGTTGACATAACAACGAGGAGAGCTTATAACATTTGTGTGTGAAGAAATTCTATTTTCAAGATTTCAATTACTAAAACTTCCAGATGGTTCCCTTGCTAATGAGTGAAGCACATAAGTTACTGATCCGCTATGGATTCTGTTATCTCGGAAATTGATCACATTAGTTATTGGTGGGTGTTGTTATGGAAAGATCTGTTAGTGTGGAGAGACTGTAGCCTGAAGCATTGTACATTTGGCAAGTGTTTTTTTGGTTGTGTATGTTCATTGCATGATAGTGAAGATTTTTTTTCCCCTTTGTTAATCATTTATCAAGCTGTTTTGATAGTGTGAGGATAAATCATTTGTTTGTTATTGCTGTTCAAACTAAAAAAAAATGACTATTCTTTTTCTAAAAAGTGAAGTTTTGACCACCAATATAAATTTAAAGGGCACCTTTATCTGAAAGATGCAAGGGAAGCTTAATAAAGATACTGAATAATTAAAATTCTTTATTAATTTATCCTTATAATTAAACTGTAAACTAGATTTTTTTTCCAACAAATGATTTTATGTAATATACTAAATAATTGAATGCTAGTTCTGCTTTCCTACTTCAGAGTAAGTCATTCACTTGTAAGTTGATTGTTCTTTAGTGAACTTGCTGTATAGGCAGACAATTAATATTTAAGAAAAGATAATGAGGCATGGAAAGAAATTGACAAATTCCAGCTTTAGGAGGTTCTGGAAGCTTGATTGGAGATTTGGTAGTTGCTTTCGAAACAATTGAAGGTTTAGCACATATAGAAAGTTAAAATGTTTTCACCATCTTCAGTTGGAAATACTTGGGGTCCTAACTATAGGATTGTAAATGAATAGGATAAACTGCCACCTGTGTTATTTCTGGGGAGTGGATGTGGTGTGATGGCTATGGTGGCTCTTCTGGTAACTAAACTAAGCATGTTACAGCAAAACTAGTTCAAAGAAAAGCAAGGAATGGACCAAGTCAGCAAAATAAGCCTGTCAGTAAACCAAAAGAAACTTACTGCATACCATCTACCTCAGAGGAGGGGACAGCACCCTGATGAGATAGGGAAAGATCACCAAACTTAAGCTCAGCTCATTAGTTGGTTTAAATACTGCTATTTAAGTCGAAAGTTTAAAATTATTTTTTTTTTTTTTAGGAAATAAATCTGTAGGAGTACATATAGGGAATTGAATGATAACTACTAATACTAATTTAAAAAAAACAAAAACTTAGCATCTGCAAGTTCAAAAGGCAGTCCGATTACAAATATGTTTTAGACTGCTCAGGTGAGCTAAACTGATGTACCCTGTTTTTTTATTACCTATTTTGAATAATCTAGGTGTCCAATTTGTGTAAATAAAATAATAAGTTTGGAGATCTGTACTGAACCATTTTCAATAACAATTGAATTATTTTTAAATACAGGCTTCCTAGAAACTAGACTAAGCTATTATACCTGCACTGTTAGCTTATAATTTTGTTTTATAGTCCTGCTAATTATTCTCAGAACCTGATGACTTGTTTGTATTCATAACCAATACTATTCCTTTCACTGACAGCTTGGTTGACTGTCTTGTTGAAAGACTAATATTGAAACTCAATTGACCATATGGATCAGTTTCTGCACAGAGCTTCAGCAACAAGATTGTTTATTTGCTAGTGGTACTTAAAATCACTGCATTGTTATAGGTCTTTGCCACAAGATCCATGAACAATTTGGATTGCAATCCTGCATTTACTGAGCTTGAGTGATGTCTAACATGAAACTCAAAACAAGGTGTGTAAACCTTAGGTATCCTGAGATAAAAAGATCGGTTTTACATGTTAAGATTTCAGTATTAAAACTATAAAATTAGGCTATACCTTATTAATTAGGTGGTCTGATTTGTTAGACAAAAGTGGGTTATTGTTTTTTTTTATTATTATTATTGCATTGCTTATCACAAAACAATCTTGAATTCCATGACCTTTCAGTTTATTTTTGTTGTTGTTTTTTTCTATTGCTATTTGCCAAAGTAATTTTGCACAAAAACTATCAGCAGAATCTGTTATCAAACAAGGAAAAACTACTTAACTGTTCTGGATAGCATTAACACCAGTTTTACAGTGCGCGGTGTTGTGTAGATAATTGACGAACTGAACAGAAATTTTTTTAAAAAAAATACGTGCACAACTTGTTCTTATATGAAGTTACACATGCATGTTTAAATTTCTACATTACATTGGGAAAAAAAATGAAGACATTAACAATAATAACTAATGTTGTAATTTTTCAATTATTTAAAATTCCTTTCAGATAAACTTTTCTCTGTAAATAAGTATGATTTATGTTTTACTAAGCTCTCTCTTATAAACGTGGAATGTCAGCACTTATTTTGCAGTGGAATGTAATGATTTAAAATCTCCTTAAGAGGAAAAAGTGCAAACATGATTTTAACTGTTAGTTCTTTATTGCCTGACATGACCAGTTGGAAGGATTCCCAGTCTGCACATCCTCCTCTATATTCTATTGTCCATTGTTTGTTCATTCCAGGCAGAAGTCAGTCAACTGGAAGGTTCTCTGGAGTCATCTGACCAACCGATATTTCCAACATACTTGGTCCCACACACATCTTCACTGTGTGAAGCCCTGCCACTTGTCAAGCAACTGACGCAGTCAGCCCGATGTATCATCATCATCCCATTAGCTGGTGAGTACTGCATTGGCTTTTGTTATTTCCTGGGCAGGAAAATGGACTATTGTACTTAAAACTCTATACAGTTTGCATTACCATTTTTTCTCTGGCATGATGAGATCGAGTTAGAAAAGCAATTATCTCAAAAAGTTTAACTTGTGCTAACATTTTATAGCCACTGCTGGAAACATGAATAATCAGTAAAGCCACATTATGAAACCAAGACCCCTGTGCTGTAGCTTACTGAACCTGACCTCTGGCTTCTGCTGCTAATCTCAGCAATACAATTCCAATGTCTTGACTCAGCCAGGTTTAAATTTCTAATGACAACACTTCAATTCATATACATACTGATAGGACTGCTATAGATAATCATAGTTTTTTTTTTCTTTCCTGTTTCTAAGAATTTATAGGATTAAGCTTTACATTTGTTAAGAATCTGGAATATTATAATATCCATGAGGAAAAGGAAATTCAGTCTTTATAAATAAGCCCTGGAGCAATGGCAAATGGACAGGGTCAGAATGCTGGTTCTATTTAACATCATACTGCTGGTTATCTATTTTGAGAAGCCTTCATGAAAGGAGACAAGAAGCCATTAGGTCCAGTACAAGGCCCCCAGAGTAAAAGAATATTTTATCACTGAACTTTTTAACTGGCCAACAGATAAACTATTAACACCTTAATACTGGTTATATTTAATATCAAGTCTTGCATTGCTTTCTCTGAAGATTTTATTTTGCTCTCCCCCCCCTTTTCTTTTCTTTTTTTTTACCTTATTGGTTGTTATTTTTAAATAATATTTTCATGCAAAACACATCTTTATTAGCCTGAATACATGGATTGGGTGAGTGGGGGGGGTCAGAATATTTTTCAGTAAACAAAAAGAAACATGCATTTGTGGATCAAATCCATGAATCGGTTCTTTAGTGAAGCTGCTAACAACATACTTGACTGTAGATGAAGCTTTACACATGAGATGGTAAATCCGTGATTCTGGCTGTTGGTGGCACATTATACATTCAAAAGAAAAACAACACTACTTATTGATCCATACAGTTGCTGTGGAAAACCAAACACATTTAGAGACTTTTAGTGTGCAAAACAGTTGAGATGTAATAAATTTTCACCAGAGGTTAGGTAGATTTCCTTTCCCTCAAAAGGATTTGCTTTGATCTACTGATGGCATATGCTGTGTAAACTAGTGAAACATCATCTTATGAGATGATGGCATAGATCAGTCTATCTCTGTCTTTATTTTTAGCTTTAATTCTAATCTCTGAAAAGACTCAAAACAATTTTATTTCCAAAAAAAAAAAAAAGGTTTACATTTTGATAGCAAAAATCTTTCTCATTTTATAAAAGAATGGAAAAATGTGCAAATGACTGTGCTCAACATTAGCAAAATATTTTTTAAAAAAATTTAAATGTTTTCCATGTTGTTCTCTTATTTTTTAAAAAATTTTTTAATGGTCAGATGAACCCCTCTCTTTACATCTTTAGTTCATGATATCACCAAATTCTAAACTTACACATTTGTATTTTTCAAACCAATTGTTTTTTTTTACTGAGATACTCATTGACTTGGACGTGCAGATATGTGTCAGCTACGAAGAACAAGATTAACTTCTGTTGTGATTAAGCTTTAAAGTTTTTTGCTTCATTACTTTGGATTTGTATGTAAATGAATATTTTTAATTTTATGAAACATAAATATAAATGGTGAGAGAAACAAATGCCAGTATAAAAATGTGAATAGAATATTTGTTGCTGATGTTGTATTTATATCCAATCAGAGTTAAAGTAAGCAAAATGCAAAGTTAGTTTACATTACTAGATGGATTAGTGTACTGAACTTCTGATCTAAGTTTGATTACCTGAGTTTGCTTTTCCTGGGAACACCTCTATTTGGCAAACTCTGGCATGATTTCTTTTTGTGTATTTTTCCCAACCAGCCTTATGGGTTTCCTCCCCTCCCACATCTAAAAATGAAGATCTTTATCAGGGTTTTCTCCTGGCTTGGCAATGCTAACTTGTAGATGGCCGTGTACACCAAAAGCAACAACTAGATAGAAAAAAAAACAAACCAAACTATGATTAAATAAGAAGCTAGAACAAATAGGAAATGTAAAACTAACTACTATTTAATTATTTAACTAAAGAGAGAAGGAAAAGGATAATTAAGTTTATGGTTTGCCTTTTATGAGGAAACAATCATCATCATAAAAAATGGAGTAAAAAATCTCTTTAAAATATGTTTTACTTTGCCGAGTTAAAGAGTTTATATGTTAGCCTACATGTATATTACAGGTGCATCTCAAAAAATTAGAATATCGTGGAAGAGTTCAATATTTTTTGTCAGTTATTTCAGAAAGTGAAAATTGTACACATTCTAGACTCATTACATGTAAACTAAAATGTTTCAAGCATTTGATTTTTATAATTACGGCCTACAGCTCAAAAAATAGAAAAAAAATGTATCTCAAAATATTAGAATATTCCATTTCAAGTTTGAGTAAATCACTGTTCATGCAGTATAATTACCATGAATCTCTCAGTCTGGTTCACTACACACAACCACAATCATGGGGAAGACTGCTGACTTGACAGTTGTCCAGAAGACACTAATTGACACCCTCCACAAGGAGGGTAAGCCACAGAAGGTCATTGCTGAAAGGGCTGGCTGTTCGCAGAGTGCTGTATCAAAACATATTCATGGAAAGTTGACTGGAAGACCACAGCCTTGAGAGGATTGTCAAGCAAAGCCGATTCAAGAACTTGGGGGAGCTTCACAAGAAGTGGACTGAGGCTGGAGTCAGTGCATCAAGAGCCACCACGCACAGACGTGTCCAGGAAATTGGCTACAAGTGTCGCATTCCTAGTGTCAAGCCACTCCTGAACCAGAGACAACGTCAGAAGCATCTTACCTGGGCTAAGGAGAAAAAGAACTGGTCCGTTGCTCAGTGGTCCAAAGTCCTCTTTTCAGATGAAAGTAAATTTTACATTTCATTTGGAAATCAAGGTCCAACAGTCTGGAGGAACAGTGGAGAGGCAGAGAATCCAAGTTGCTTGAAGTCCAGTGAGAAGTTTCCACAGTCAGCGATGATTTGGGGTGTCATGTCATCTGCTGGTGTTGGTCCAGTGTTTTATCAAGTCCAAAGTCAACGCAGCCATCTACCAGGAGATTTTAGAGCACTTCATGCTACCGTCTGCTGACAAACTTTATGTAGATTTGTCTTTGAACAATGAAGGATCTTGAAGAGCAACATGTTTGTGTGAAATTCTGTTTCAAATTGGGAAAGACTTTTATGGAGACTTTTCTAATGTTGCAACAGGCCTATGGGGAGGATTGTTTGAGCCGTACGCAATGTCATGAGTGGTACCAGCATTTCAAATCAGGAAGAACATCCACCGAAGACAATCCCAAATCTGGACTACCTTCCACGACAATAGACAACGATCACATTGAGAAAGTGCGTGCTGTGATTCATGAAAATCATTGCCTGACTGTCCGTGAAGTTTCCGAAGAAGTAGGCTTCTGCAAAAGTTCATGCCACATGATATTAAAAGAAAAGTTGAGCATGTATCGTGTAGCCGAAAAATTTGTGCCATGTCTGCTGACAGAAGGAAAAAAAGAGAACTGAGTCACAGTCAGTCAGGAGCTCTCTGATCGTTCGAATGCTGATGAAAGCTTTCTGAAAAGCAAATCCAGAGAGTAGGGCAGCGGGGGAATGAGAGTCGTCTCGTGCTTTGCCAAAAAGTCACTGATAAGGAGTGGCGCATGCACGGGTGCATTGTCGCAGTGCAGCATCCAGGTTTTGTTTTTCCATGCCTCAGGCCACCTCCTTCACACTGCCTCTCTCAACCGCCTCAGGACATCCAAGCAAAACTCTTTATTGATCATCTGACCACGTGGAACAAACTCATGATGAACAGTGCCCATCCAATCAAAAAAGACGATCAACATCACCTTCATACTTGAGTAACTCTGACGTGCTTTTTTTGGTTGCGGCGATGATGATCCAACCCACTGTGACAACTGCCTCTTTGCTTCAACATCGTAGCCATACGCCCACGTTTCGTCACCTGTTATGACACTTTTCAGAAAGCTTTCATCAGCATTCAAACGATCAAAGAGCTCCAGGCTGACTGCGACTCGGTTCTCTTTTTGTTCATCTCTCAGCAGACACAGCACAAATTTTGTAGTTACATGATGCATGTTCAGTTTTTCTTTTAAAATCATGTGGCACGAACTTTTACAGATGCCTACATCTTCAGAAACTTCACGGACATTCAGGCGATGATTTCCATGTATCACAGCACACACTTTCTCAATGTGATTGGCGTCCATTGTCGTGGATGTTCTTCCCGATTTGAAACACTGGTACCACTCATGACATTGCATACGGCTCAAACAATCCTCCCCATAGGCCTGTTGCAACATTAAAAAAGTCTCCGTAAAAGTTCCCCCCAATTTGAAACAGAATTTCACACAAACACGTTGCTCTTCAAGATCCTTCATTGTTCAACTTGCGACAAATCACCAAGTGCACTAAACTGACGTGGCGTGATGCAGCTAATATTAGACTGATGGTCAAGGTCAGCAATACACAGCTCTGCAGTCTTTTGCATGTTTTTGAAATGTTGTCTTATGTATTACAAGATAAAGCCATGCTTTTCAACTCTAGGATTATAGAACAATGCACTTATATTTATATATATATATAGGCAGATCTATAAATGTAACCAGTTATTGTCCTTACATTTTGAACATAATAAATAACAATTATTTATTACAGTAAATGTTTGATAATCTGTAAAAAAAAATTGGGTGAGACCATATGTACTAGTAGGATCAGATTTTTTCAGAAATATCCCTATTTCAATGTGTTTTAGTATACTGGTGTCTACAAGGAAGATAACCCTGGTGAGGGAATGTTGTGCTGTGGTTGTCCACTAGGAAGTATTGCAATCCTGCACCACATGGGGCTTGACACTTCCAACTTTGGCATGGAAATACAAAGAAACACCAAATTGGTTCTCTGCAGGAATCAAATCCAGGATCTCTGCCTTACCAGTCCTACTGCACTGCCCATTAAAACTTTATTTAGTGAAATCTTTACACAAAACAAATTCTTATAATATTTGCCCTTTTCTATTTTAAGTTATTGATATTCTTGATCTACTAAAGAAAGAGAGTCCTAAAGCAAGGGAGGCTATCAGGTGGCTGGAATTAGAATTTCGACATGGAAACAGGTATAATAAACTTTTTTTTCTTTTTTATTTACTTCTTAAGAGTAGAATCATTTTTATATGATTTGATTTTACTAATATTCTTTCTTGTTATGTTTTGCTGGATTATTTCCATTAGATCTCACTTCCAATAATTTGGAGATCAGACGTTTAACATGATATTCTGAATTTTATATAATAAAAAAAAAAAGAAACCGAAGACTACTTGCGATTAATTGCCAACATCCTTCTACTTAAAGGCAAATGAATATTTTGTAATTTTTATATGAAAGGTGAAAGAAAAATAATATTTCTTGATAGGATGGTCCAGTGAGTTTTGCCACTTTGGTTAAGGGTTTCAGCTTAAACAGAAGAATGTTTTTCTCTCTGTCTTTTTGATTTTGTTGTTGAAAAGAATAAAACTGACTTTTTACACTGTTGCTGTTTCCAAAGGCTACTGTATCACACTGTAAGATTCCACAAGCAGAAGCTATGAAGAAAGAAGATTTAACGGAGTTTAATTTCGCCTTCAGTAGATTTGAATTAAATACCATGTGCTGAAGTTTGTTTTGGTGCATGAACTTTTTGTTTGTTTTATTATGCATGGATATGTTTAAAATTAGAGCAGCAGGACACAGGCATTAGAAGAATCTGTGACATTGACTGGTACAGTAATATTTCTTAGCAGTTGCCATTCTGCCACAGTGTTCAATACAGCACACAGATGATACCACATGGAAGCAGATTTCTTTTTAAAAAAAAAAAACACAAGTGTTTTTGGCTATCTTTTACAGAAAAAACCTCCAAATCACCACTATATCATACAAGTCTGTGGTTATTTAAATTCTTAATAAAGATTTTTTTCCTTGTCAAATTCTTTCTGTTTTATAGAGGACTGATTATTCCAGAATATGAAGAAGAGAACTTAGATTAAAGAAATTATATCTAAATATTATCTTTAAAAGCAAAGCTGGCATGCCAGTTAAATCATCTGACTAGTTTATTTTAGTTACAAGGAGCCAGGAAATTATCCTGGCTTGTGCATGGGACCACCAGGAAAGAGGAATAAATGACCATTAATATGATTCTTTAATTGATAATTGAATAATACTGTCACTTCCACTGAATACTGAAAAAGCTAGTTGAAAAGATTTGTCCCTGTCTAATGATCAAACCCATTTATTATTTTGAAAACCTATATTACATCTTTTAGATGTCTAAAAGTCATACTTGGTGGATCTAATTTTTGTAATTATTCAGTACATTTCAGCTGCTTTAGATCTGAAAACATTCCAGTAATTCTGTGCAGGACTCTCTCTAATGAATCAATCATAGTTTATTCAAAATGGGGACAAACCAAGTATTTATTATATAGTAAAACTAAAGTCACTTTTGTGTTTAACAATCTGATTAATTAATCCTAACATTTTATCTGTTTTGTTCATAACTGAAATGCATTCACTGGTCTTTTGCTTGAAAGTTTGATTAACAATTAGCCTTCTCAGAAAGTACAATTCTCAGTTTAATGTCACCCATGTAATATTTATTATAATTATTTCTATTGTTTGTACTGCTATTTAGCTTGTAATACAAGAAGTGTTGTCATCATCGGTCCCAGAAATACCCAGCCATTAAATGAAAATGGTTTGGAGAACTACATTAGCCTGCCTAAGATTAGACATGCTAAAGGATAAACAAGGAAGCAAGATTGTAATAAGAACTAAATTAACTAAAAACTATCCAAAATATAGTTTAAAGGTCTAAATTATTTAAAGAGTAGGTTTGGAAGTTTGTATTTTTTCATATTGCTGTTGAATCAAAATATCATCTTCATTTTAATGTCAGCTTTTAAAAATCATCTTTTTTGTGAAACCACTGTCATCCATTGTCAGGTATCAATCATGGTATGTTGAGCAGTTGCCTTAATTTATCATCATCTTGGTGAATGCTCTGTCCTGACTTTTGAGACCTAAGGACATTTCACAGCAGTTGGGTATAATGTGACCAAGCCAGCTACCTTGGTAAGGTTAGGGGAGGGGAGGCTGTTGAGCCATGGTCAAGGTGCAAGTCAGTCAACAGTTGGCCATGGAGCCTCACCACCACATACTTGATAAGCTCTACTAGAAGTCTTCATTCTTTTCGGGAGGTATCCAAACTGCCAAGAGTAAACTCATGCAACCAGCTAGTGAAGAAGAGCGAGAAAAAGCTGTATCAGAGATTGAGCCAATCTTGACTTGGATTCAGAGTTATAGGCAAGAAGTCCGGTAGCCTACTACCAGCCACCTTAATTTATTTTTAATTACTGTTATGTGAAAAAATAAAACACTAAACATCTGTTCTGTTCACTTTGTGTTTGCACGTGTGTGTGTGTGTCTCTCTCTCTCTCTCTCTCTCCATCTCGCCATCTACCTTTCTCTCTCTTAATCTCTCTCTCTCTCTCTCTCTTTTTCTTTTTTTTAAATGAACAGCTGGTTAATGTGGATCATACCCTAATATCAAGTTAATGCTTACTGCAACATCAACCATTTTAAAGTTTCTACAGGATGTAGTTTTTAGTTCACTAATACAATTTCACTGTCTCTCTTTTTCTATTCAGGTACATAAGAGCTCAGAAAAGCAATGAGAAAATTAGATCTCCAGGGGTCAAAGATATGAAGAAGCATAACCGAGAAGCATGGTAAGTCAGACCTTGCTTATTTAAGATCAGCTGATAATGCAAGAGTGTAAGTCGTGTTCAGGTTGATTACATGGCTTCTATTACCAGAAAGCCCTTTTTGTTGTTTATTTGTTAGCTACTGTTTGTTTTGTTTTTTTTATTTTTGTATTTACCCCTGTGAGGTTCTCATAAAAGATAGTAATGTGAGCATTTTCACTTCATGTATAGCATTGTAACATGTTTAGTTTGGGGGGGTGTGGAGAAGAGAAAAATGGAATAACAGATTTTCAATCTGTCAGACTTTGCTTGATTTTAAAGTAACAAAGAAAGAAATATGAACATGCAAAATATTTTTTGATTTAGGAGATCTGATCTGATGTGTACTCAAGATCACCCATCATGAAATGTTTCACATGCTTTGATTTGCAGAAGTTTATCAGTAATTTTCTAAATGCAAATGTTATCAGCACTATGAAAACTTGAAACAGAGAAGAAAATGGAATGGTATGTAGGATACTGGTTGCCAACTCTTCTCACTAAAAAGGGGAAAACACCTACTGTGAGGAATATCCTCCCCACAAAAAATAAATATGAGTTGGTGATGGGACTGGCTATTTCTGCTGCAACAACCTGTTACAGATGCTACTTTAATGTTGTTGTTTGTTTTTCTTACTTAGTTTGTATTTGTTATGTAATGCATTAATACAAAAATGTTGATACAAAGTAGTAAATTAGCAGACTTTAAATCGGTATGATGTAACAAAAGAGACTTCTTTAAAGGTATACATATTGTGTAAATGTTTTTATTGTACATCTTGTTAGCTTCGTTTCTCACATCTTTGAATAATGCTGTGATTGAAACGAATAGATAGTAATGTTTGTTCAACGAAGAAACACTATAATCGGCTATCTGTTAAGAAAGACGTAGCAATACAAATATGCTAGATATATTTTTGTCTATTTTTTTCTTTTGCATCTTTTTTTGTTTACCTGCTTTCCTTTTTTTAAAACATATATGGAAAGTTATTACTTTTTTTTTTTACTTTACTGACACAACTGAATTGAAGTAAGAACACGACAAAACATGTATATGCATGTGCAACAGAGCACACATGCATGCACACTCATAGTCACACTTCCTACAAGTTATTGTGGCTTTACAAGACAGCCCCTGTAAAGGAATTGCTATCAGTAGAATATTTTAATTGATTTACACTATCACTTTTGACAGCTATTGCCAATATGTTTCATTCATTTATTATTCTATTACTGAAAATTGTTTGAATATTATTAATTCTTTGCCAATTATAAATTTCATCTCTGCTAATACTAATTTGTAGAAAACCTAAAAATAAAAATTTGTCTGTTCACATCCCTTAATTATTCTACACACCTCTCTCTCTGTTAGGTCTCTTCTTAAAGGTCCACAGAATATGCTTGATGCGGATAAACTAAGGACTTGTATAACGAAACTACAGTTTTTATGTGTCTGTTAATTAATCCATACATTAGCTTTTTTAGCAGCTGAAGTGCATCGACCTTCACATTTAAGGTTTTTGCTAATGGTGATAATTCTAAAATTCTTTTCTGAAACTACATTTTTCAACTTTATAGTGATGATGATGATAATTGACTGTATCACTTGAAGAATTACAACCACTATTAGATGAGGATATGTAAGAATGCAAAGACTAAGTTCAGATAAACAAAAATGTAGCGCATAAAATGAAAATAAAATTAATTTAATTACAGATTAGAGGTTTACAAAATAAGGGAATTAATACTTATAATTTGTGTTACAAACTTGAACAAATACAAATTAATCCAGAGAAAGGTAAGATTTTGGGGAAGCGGTAGTGATAAAAAAAAAAAGGAATTTAGTTTACATCTTTTTTGTTTTTTTTCAATGGATGATGCTTTCACAAAGTAAAAGAATGGGAAAAAAACAAAAGAGGGGAATTTGAATTTGATTATTTCTTCCAAATGTAGTTTAGTTTGCCAAGGTTTATACGAAACACAGGTAACACGCCTTTCTGTTTGTGTTTTCATGAATGGTCTTAGGTATTGATGACTCATCACTAAAGAAAAACTTTTGCTGGATTACTAGAAGTGGATGCTGAAGATGGATTGCATTTAACATTTGTAGCAATTTTGATAATTAAGACAACACTTGTGCAATGTGGTACCATGAAGACCGATTGATAGATGACTAAAAGATGTGCACTCACACCGATCTTAAGCAATACTACAATACATACAACTGTAGAAAGAGCACTAGCCTCTCTTTATTGGCACTGTCTAATTAATTTGATTATTTATAATTATGAAAAGATTTAAATTGTAGTAAATTACAAGGATATAAAAAAAACTTTATTTTAATGCTTCATAATACACATAAAATGAAACCATAATTTTTCACTTGGAACTTGCAATAGATTTCATTATTGCCATTTTATTTTTTCATTAATCTCACTACTTCTGCCTGAGTAAGCCTGCCTTGTAATCACTAGCATTTTGCATGTCAGTATTGTAATTTCAGGTGAACAGCGGCTTTTTACTAATTGCTGCAACATCTAATCTTGGCCATTCTCACTTTCAAACTTTTTATTAGCTTCACACAATTTACTGTTGAAGGCGAAATTTTTCCCATAATTTCAGTGCTCAAAATTTATCAAAGCCTCCATTAAGACTAACAAATGGTAAATGCAAGAGATGTCCTTTAGTGACATGACGAAGATTATTTCATGTTCTCGGTTGCAGCATGGTCAGTTTTTGTCTTATCAGGTGCATTCTGGAAATTTTGGATTGCTGCCGCTATCTGGCCCAGCAGAGCGGTGACTTCAGTCCAGGTGGTACGGTGACCATCCTGACCAGTAAGGACCTGCAAACCTGGCAAGGTGCACTTATGGTGAAAGATATTCTGAAGAAAAACCAGGAAGATGGTAAGTTTTGCTTTCATTTACAATCGGTGCCATCTCTAGTCATCATCTTTTTTAAAGGGAGTGAGAGTTCAAGCATCTTTTTCAACACACCTTGTTTATTACTACTAAATGCTCCTTGCCCAACCAACTGGTTTCATTTTAACTATAATGTAATTTTATACTTACACTATTTATTATAATAGAATGACTATTCTAAAAGATATTTCTATTTGTAAAAGTTTTCTGTCCTGTAATGTATAATTTATACTATTACTAAGTGTACTTAATAAATAGGTTTTTTTAGAGGTGAGTGTTTCTATCCTGTGAGTGTGTGTACATATCTTTCTAATAAATAAGATGATATTTCACTAAAGTGCTTTTATGTCTTTGTGGGGAAATAACATGCTGAGTAATATTCCAGTTTGTTATATTATAAAACCATGCCAATTTCATTATTTAGAGATCTCATACAACATAAAATATCCTTTTGAATTTATTTCCTTTAGATTCATATTTACACACAGAAAATTACATTATTATGTTGTGAAATTGATTATTTGCTGTCTAACACAATCATCAACACCAACTGTCTGTTGTGGGCATGAGAAATTTTGGTTTTTAAAAGCAATGCAAGAAATAGCATTAGTAAGGTAGGTAAAGTATCATCTAGCTCTCATAAGCAGACTCCTTGAATGGTTTGCCTCACAATTGCATCAGGTATGGTCTCTGGCAATGGCAGTCTGAATTAAGAGAAGCTTTATATCAGCTGCATTTTCATTGCCTATGGAAGTTCGAAGGCTTTGATTGCCTTGGCAGCAATCATAGTATTGCTTTTTGCTTTCTAGGTTAGTTAGCTTAGTGAAAGTATTTTGAAAAAAAGGTGAAAGCCAAATTATCTTTTAAATAAATAATAGCAAAAAACTAGTTTAACCCGTATTGCAATTCCCATTTGGCTCAGTTTAGCATACCTCCCTGGCATGGTTTCCTCTCACATCTTCTTCCTTAGTTACATTTAACATAGAGACTGGTGTACACAACAACAAATGATTTCAACATTTCAAAAGTTAACCTTTGTTTAAAGTTCTCCACCATGTGTGAAGTTGTCGTGCTTCATTTGAAAAAAATCACTTCAATTGTTGCCGACTCCTTGTTTTCGATATTAGAGGTGTTTGATTTTGTTCATATCAATAGAATTTCTGTACAGGTTTTTGTTGGTTTTCTTTTTTATTTTTTATTTGTAGAGTTCTTTTGAATTTACTTCATACGTGTGATTTTAGTCAAAATAATAATTCTGGAACATACTCTACAGTGACCATCTGAGTAACATTACATTTCAGAGAGAAAACTCAATTTTCCTGTATTTCTAAAAGGACATGAGGCAAGGAGTCTAACCAGAGTTTGTTTACCTTGCAGGATTTTTCATAAATTGGGCTTTTTAATTATTTCTAAACCAGACCAAACTTAACTTATTTCTCTTATCATAGAGCTAAACATCTGGAGAACTGTGGCTGCATATCTTTAATTGGAAGCTAAGTGAAACTATAAGCATTATATTTCTTGAGAGCATGCTCACATCTTCAAGTCTTGTGGATATGATTGATGGTTTGTCTCTTCACCAAAAAAGAAAAAAATTTACATCTGATACTTTACAGTTCAATTTAATTCCAAAGTGGAGACTGCACTTCTTTACACTTTGTTTAGAAGTATTGTTTCAGCAATTTTGGAAGAGAACAAAGTAATTATTAAGGGTACACCTGTTTTTAATTTAGCTGTAAGTAATGCTAACCAGGATTATTCACACCAAAGCCACTATGTTGAAGGAATTTCTGCACTAATCATTTGTATAAAAACTTTAGGGGCACCATTATTTACAAATTTTCAAGTCTGTGTAAACAGGTGATGTGCAGAGATGGTAATAGGCAAAACATTACTCTAATTTGAAATATTTATTGCTTGCTGCTTATCTCCACATTAGTTGAAATACTTTAGTTATGCATGCTGACATTTTAAATGTGAACAGATAAGAAATATCAGAACAAATTTGAAGTACATCTGTATTTAGTAGTTTCTTTGATCAGATTACTGAGGTATTTGATTACATTTTGACTTTTATATGCTCACAGAGCCTTTTCAAATGGGGCGATAGGCAACAGCTGCAGTTCATATATGAAAGTAAGTTAATTATATGTGGCTGGGTAAATGATGACAACGATGTAAGGATATCATTTCTTTTGCAGATGTTTCCCTCGAAAACATCACCGACTTCCTCAATAAATGGAAAGAGATCTGGAAAAGTAAAGGTTGAAGGATATTATCGCTTCTCTGGTTCTACTACAACCACGTACGTACACAGCCAGCCGATGCTCGGGTAGGGGGGAGTCAGCGATGTGACGGAATTCCTTCCCACAACCCCTGCTTGTGGTAACTACAATGACCATGAACCAGCCAATAGTCAGCTAAAACAAAAAAAAAAATGTGCACAGTGTTTCTTTTAATAAAAGTGTTCATCCATGACCCGATGGCCAAATTGATGTCAAAGAATATGTAATGGAAAATGTAAATGTAATTTTAATATATATATATATATATACATATATATATATTACAATACTTCTCTCTGGAATATAATCTAATAATACCAGCTAGTCTGAAGTGTTTGCTGAGCCTGATATCCCTTTCATATGTTTGAGTGTGGTTGCATTTCTTTATTTCCATGCACTGCTATGCCACCAAAGGCCTGAAAGTGGTTTTCAGTTTGACGTGACACAAGGGCTCTGCAATGAGATCGCCGTATAGGGCAAAAAAAAGATGTGATGCTAATTTTCACTGCTGAGGGCTTCTCATAAATTTGAGTGTTGTGCAGAGGGAGGGAAGGGTGCCTGTGTTTCACCAAGCTCCCAATCAGGACTCTTTGAGAGAACTTAAGAAACTCTGAACGAACATTTGCTATTATTTATTCACAGCTAACACTTAAAGACTCCTCCTCATTGTGATATGTAGTTTATTCCGTGCGCCAATAACACACTCACAGTGTATCTCTTGTGTTTGGCCTTATTGGCGATAGCTTCTTCTGTCCATTTAATTTGCATGCATGCTTGTGCGTGCGTGTGTGTGCGTGCACGCCTCTTAGTGCACTCGCAAACACGAAGCTGTTTCTGTGCTTTCTAGTTGTGGCCAAGGTGCGTAGAGACGTGAACCTTTAGAAATGCCTAAATACGAAGAATGGCTGGTTTTAGGTGCAAAACATGAAACAGTTTGGAATGGACAGCAGCGTCAATTTGCAAAGATGGTTGGGTGGGTGTGTTGGAAAAGGGAAAGAGAAACAGGGTACAGACTCCATGGATTTGTGTTAGATTTTCAGCATTTTTTTTTTTTTTTAATTTCGGTCATGAGATGTAACACTAGATGTGAAAATGTGGTTATTTTACCTGACAGAAGTGTAGAGGGTTTCTTTCTTTTTTTATAATGTGTGTGTGTGTGTGTAAAGTGTAGTTGGAAATACACAATGCTCTTCTTTTTTATTTATATGTACACTCTACTGACTGCCGTTAGTTATGAGATGTAAGACATCTTCCAAAAGAGAAAAGGGTGGGTTTTTTTTTTTTTTAAATTATGAAGCTACACTGCGTGGATCTGCACCATCATGCTTTGTGAAGCCCTGATCCTTAGATGCTATTCCGAAGGTTTTCATGTGGAAAACAATGAAACGTTGAATCGACTTAAGCTCTTAGAAATAGTCACTCTGGATACTGGTTCAAATCACAGCACACACACATTCTACTATTTCACATTACAAGTGAGTAACTTAGAACCTACTAGGAGCAGGACACTGGATTTAGTTTTATTTTTTTTATTTGCCATATTTTCTCAAAAATAAAAAAATCCATCTTAAGGTAGTAACTATTCTATATAACGGCTATTGTATTTTTTTAAACAGATCATAGTCTTTGACTTAATTCTGATTATGCTCTGCACAGTTTTTCTTCATAAATTAAGAATTAGATAATTGCATTTAAATAATCCTCTTTAGAAGGGGGTAGTTGATGAGATTTTTTCCTTTATTTTTATTTCTAGAATAGAAATAGTTCCGGTTAATTTGTTTTTTTTTTTTTTTTTACCTGACAGTGAATTAGTAAATACGTACATTCGTGTGAATTACCAGCTGCCTGACAGCTGAAACGTGGATATGGTTTAGTGTCTCTCTGGTAAGAAGGATTATGACCTTTTCTTGCATTTAATTAGCTTACAGACTTCATAAATTAACAAATTAGAGATCTACTTGGTATTCTGATTAGCGCTCTCTTGTCCTGTTTTACTGCATGCACTGAGTCATTTAAACCTGACATTAAAGTTTTATGCTAACTCCCCACTGCCATATCAGGTGCTACAAACACATCATTACATTCATATACATTGTTTTCATTTTCTCTTCATATTGATGATGGTGGTTTCTGTCAAAATGCAGAAATGCTAATTGATATTGGTAATAAAGGGAGAGAAGAGTGAGCTAATTCATATGGTCTTTTGTAGCCATTACCATTCACTTATTCATCAAGGTCATTGTGTCAGTTTATCTGTAATGGTGGTTTGGAGATGTTTATTGTTTTTAACTGCCTATATTTGTGGTCACCAAGATACAGTGATTAAACGATGTGAGCATATTTCATAGAACATAATGAAGAAAATGGCATCAAGTAGTACTGTTTGAAACCGAGGTAGAGGGTGTGTCTTGAATGAATTTATTTTTGTAAACATTCACTGGTTTCTCCAACATTTGATATAAGGCAGAATTTATCTAAAAGAACAAAAACTACTTTCCTGAAGGTTTCCTTCACATAATCATAGGCATATAGCCGTACAGCGACTAGTAGTAATAGGGGCCAGCTCGTTTTGGTGAGCCTCCCTAGCATGGTTTTGTCTCACTTTTCATGGACTCCCCCCCCCCCCACATAAAAAAAAATTAAAGGGACCACCTCACCCTGTTCTCTTTCACTTAGTTTAGGAAACTGATACTATGGGGATTTTTTTCGTTCCTGGTGGATACTTTATATGCCAATGTTAGCACAGATTTAAAGAAGAAATCTTGGCATAAGTTGATGCTTTGATTTTAATCTTAAGAGTCAGGTCTCTTAGAAAAAGAAATGATGAATTATCATTACCTCCACCTTTTATAAAATATTTTAAATTGATGCTGCTGATGAAAAATATAGGCTTACTAAATAGTGTTATTTTTTTGTATTAAATATGACTGTGACTGGCAAAAACTATATTGTAACAGGCAATTAGCAATCATAAGAGAGAGAGATCTGAGAGTTTGTTTTAAAGTAAACTTTAAATCATAACAGTTTTGTATTAGAAAGCAATTAACTTGAACCAGACATCTGCCATAAAATACGACTTTCTTGAAAGTTGCACAATGTTATACAAAGCTGTTTAAAGATGCTTTGAAGATTTTCATGTAGGCAGAATCTTCTGATGTAAATTTTAAAAGGTGGGGATATGATCTTGGACATACTGTCGCTGATTAGCCAGAGGGTTTAATATTGCCTGCTCCAGTTTAAACTATTTGGTTAACCAAAGGTTGGATTTAATCTTTCAAGCATGACATGAAACACCTCATAGCAAACTGTTTAAAGTTGCATCACTCTCAGGCTAGCATTTAAGCTTATATTTACAAAAACAAACAAACATTTCATGCAACCAGTGTCTGACCTTATTATATCCTACTCTGGATATACAGCAGCCCTCCCAGAAACAAACATGATAATGAAACTAGAAAATTATTTGCTGGTTGGAGTCTTTGTCTTAGTATTTACTGTTGAATGAACCCAATCATGGATTCACATGCTGGAAATTTGATTATACATATTTAAGAATGCTGTGTGAAGAATTATTTCTTTGAATCCACAAGCAGACAGCAGTGTCCAACAAAGTCTTAAGATGTAAAGGAAAATATTACTTTAGGCTTAATTAAAATGTTAATATCTAAAGAAAAATTATTGTCTTGCCAAGAAAACGTACTAATAGTAGGAGAAAAATATCTGTTATAAATATTCATTGAGGGATGGAAATTTTTCTGCATTTTTTTTAGAATTGCCTGCTTTTATCTATCTGAATTATTGATTCAAAGATTTGCTAAGTGTGCACCAAGAAAATATCACACGATATTTATTGAACCTGTACATGTGGCAAAGGCATCTACTGTTCAAAATTTAGATGTTGTCTTCTTTTTAACAAAGGCTTCCATTAGTTCATCACTGACTGCTGTCATCTAATATGAAATGAAGTTATGGGAAATTACCAAAATTTTTATAAAATGCACCTATGTCTGATGGCTTCCATCATGAAGTAGTTTTTGTTAAAAGAAAAGAGCAATATAAAGATATTCGGAAAAAGTGACTCTTAAAAACTGTACAAATATTACAGCATGCAGGTAGAGAAGAACTAACAGTATAGGATAAATAAAATACAAATAGTTTGGGTATGAAATCTCAATCTTTTTAACCCTTTAAATTACCACATCAGTTTTGACTTTATACTTCTTGGGGTACATTTTCACCACAGCCTGGAAGCACTAGTATTTGTGTTGGACTGGCTATTTATTTAGTCCACACTTTTAATGCCAAGCACATGTGGTTAGAGTGATAAGGATCTGGTCTCACAAAGGGTTTTATTAAAGATGGTACATGTTACAGTCCCTGTGGCTTAACCTGTGCTGAATAATACAGATTTGAAAGGTGGTGGATGAAAATCTACTCTAGGTAGTATACAAACTGGTTAAATAGTGGACCTAAATGTGCTTCACTAAATAATATAATTTTTCTATCATTGATTAAACAACTTTACTAGTTGATTACTTATTTTATAATACGAGTTAAGCTAACCATAAAAAATGCCGTTCTCTAACCAGAAGAGCCATCCATTCAGTTTGTTTTGCTGGATACTTTACTCTGGACTTGCTGGTGTTTCATAAATCAAGCAAGGCTATTTTTGCTAGAAACACCCAAAACAGAATTGGATTTCTCAATTAGCCACCCATTCTGACTGCTTGATAGTATAAGTCCTCAAACAGATGATGTTGGCATAACTGTATAGAAGTAAACACAAAAAGGCTGTGCAGTTTATTATTTTTCCTTAAAGATAAGAGCTGAGTGTATTTCCAAGGCATGAGCGCGACTTGCTGTTCGTCCCTCAGTAAACTTTGTTTTCAGCCAAGCCTTGAGTATCATATTGATAACTTGGAGCCTCTAAACTGCTTTTGTTAGGAACTAATACACTTGTTTATTCTGGTTAATAAAGATAGGCTTGAATTATCAATAGTTTGCTTTTCCTTCCTTCCTTCCCTTTCTCTCTGAGAAAAAACAAGCAAACTTGGATGCCTTAATGCACTAGCATTGGGTGGTTATTTCTAGCAAGAACCAGCCAGAAGTTAAGTAACAGTCGGCCTTGATTCATTGTTCTGCTTTCTAGAACTTTACTCTTTAAAAAAAATTCATGTTTTTGATTATCAGAAAGTGTTAATTAGCAATTGTTTTGTGTGTAAAGATAAAACACATTAAAAACTACATGCAACAGTGAAATATTCTTGCCCCTTCTGTGTATTTTTTTTTCCTTTCTCCTAGATATGCTGTAAAAATAAATGATAAGGCAGGTGCCAGGACTCACCCCTGTGGCGCACTGCTGGAGACCTTTTTGATATTGAGATGATACACTATTTAAATTAGTTTAATTTAGTAGTTACAATGAGGCAGAAAGCTAGCATGGCTCATGCAAGAAGACCCCCCCCCAGAAAGATTATAGTTTAAGCACTCTTGCTGATAACTTATTACACTCATTACAAAAAAAAATACCATGCTGGAATCTTAGCTAATTTTTAATTGGTATTAATAACTGTAGGTAGCTGATAAAATGTGTCCTATCCACCTGCTGAAAACCACTACTAATTTAGAAAAACTCTATTAGGTCTTGTGCATTCCAGGCATGGAACCATTCTAGTAAATCTATGCTGAACTCAAATCAATATCCTTTCCAAAATAAGAACTCACATGCTATAGAGCAGAAATAAAGAATTAAAAAGTACTGGGAATGAAGTAGTTATTAGATCAATTCTATTTTTATTGACATCACATTCATTGTTTCTCGATGGTGGTGGTTTTTTTTAACACCTTATTTTCTTTGTTACTTTGTAAAAATCCAGCATTTTGGGCTGTTAGTTTTTGCAATTTTATATCTGCTTTTGGCATTTTTTCTCTAACTCCATGCGGGCAGATCTTCGTTCTTTGGCACAAAAGTAAATAGTTTCCTTAACTGAGCAAACAGGCCGCCTTCAAGTACAACTTCAGTTTAGTTCTTTCGTCAGATGAAGACTTTTCACACTTCTGTTTACTGTTTGCACTTGCTGGCCTCCTGGAGCTAACAGCTATTGGAAGAACTGATGACTGGCAGACCGACAAAATAATGATTATTCCAGTGGTAAATAAATATCTTTAACTGACAGGTAGAGTCGTGTTTGGGGCCTGACATGAAAAATTCCTTTAATCCATATTAAAGTGGAGTGATGCTCCCTAATTTCAGTAGGTTTGTTCAAACACAACTGGCATGGAAGGGTTATGGGAACCCACCATGCATTATTATCTTTCTCCCTAGTCAGTCTTGGTTGGGATGGCACATCATGATGATGGTTATAGTTCCTAAATAAACTACTAAACTAAGAAAAATCTAATTTTAAGGTTTCACAATTTATGTAATACTAAAATAATGCCCATTATTTGCAACAGAAAATTAAAGGCATTAGCTTTTGGGTATACATTCACACAACTGACCAAAGATATTTTAACTACAAAGTGCATCTTGTTCTCCATCTTCAGAGGGGAAACGCTCTATGAGAGGTTTTTCAGCTAGAGGTTGAGGAAACCGCACTAGTGAGTAATGGCGCCTGTAGCCAATTACTATGATGAATGAAGTGTGATAATACTGCATTAGAAAAAAAACTGGTTGATGATGGTTTCTAAGATTTATTTCTGTATTCTTTTATCAACATTTTCTTTATAATATTGAGCATGTCAGTAACCAGTATATGGTGCCGAATAGTTGTGGGTTCCTCCAACTCCAAAAGTCATGCAACACAGATAGGCTGGCCACGTTATTAGGACCTGTGTACCCTTTCAGACGGGCCTGATCTGAGCTACAGATGCAAATTAGGTTGGTCATATGATATGTGTATATATGACTTGGATAAGCACATTTGCAGTCAGTCAGATGGATATGTAGAGAAAACCAAGACACAGCATTTGAAATGGGCATGATAATGGGTGCGTGTCTAGCAGGTGCCATGGGAGACAAGGTACTATCATGGGTAGGCTGCTTCAAAGGAGAATTGTGGTTAAACACACAGTGACAGAAAGAAGAAGAAGAGGCAGTTATACAGGATAATAAAGTCTATTTGTCATCAAACAATAGACCAACTGACAGACAGACAATTCTGGGTAATCTACATCCATCTCCAGCTGTACATCTTGCAGAGAACAAGGCATCAAGTGGACTATGGCAGTATGAAATCATTGTGTAAACTACTGATGTAGATCAACATTAAAAGATGCCTCATGTTGTATGATGTAAGGAGTAAAAACATTTGACTAGAAAAGACTGGAAAAATGTGATATGATCTGATGAGTTACCAATTCATGCTTTTTTTTGCATAGATGGAAGAAGACATTTTGAGAAAGTCATACAAATCGTTCTCTTTTGTAAGGCTTCTGGTGTTGGAGTTATGGTTTAGGGCATGTTTTTCTGGCATGCCCTGGCTCTTGGTTCTTTAAAAGGCAGAATGAAGGTCAAAGGTTATCTCTACCTTATTTTCAATCGAGTGCATCCAGTAATGCTTTATGCATACCTTGATGAGCACAGCGACTTCCCAGATGACCATGCTCCCATCTACTGTGCCCTCATTGTTTATTCATGGTCTAAGGAAGATCACTAATGGCCAGCATAATCCCCAGATCTCAATCCAATTGAGCATCCATGAGATGAATTTAAAAGATGCTTTTGGCATCATGATTTTCTGCCTTCCTCACTATACATTGCATGCAATATTAATTGAATGAAAAAGTATTCCTCAAGCCAGCCTGTTGTGTGGGGAAAAGGTGACACAGTCAATTATTAGATATAAGTCCTTATAAAATGGTCAGCATCAGCCAGTCTATATGTATCTTTAAAACTTGGAAAAGCAATTTCTTACCCTTAAGTAAACTCTAGCAGACTCTTTTATTACACGAGAAAGGAAACTTAGAGCACTCCGGACACCCTTCACAGCGAGAGAGGAATTTTGGAAAGTAGTGGGTTTGGTTCAGGTAAATTTTCAACGCCCTGTTATTAGTAAATAAACTAAGGAACTTTAGTTTTGTCAATCTTTCCCCTGTCACCATGAGTGTAGCCTTGAGAAGGACCATCTTAGTGCACAGTGATGCTAAGTTGAAATGGATATTTCTAGTTCTTGGATTGTACAAGTGCGGGCCTGTGGCCTGTTGGTTGCTAAGTATTTTTGTGAAGCTTTTGACCTCTTTAGTCTGTTGGGGCATCTGAAAAACTTAACAAGTGTACGAGTTCAAGATCAGCTCAGGCTTTTGTACAGTCCAAAAACCCAAAATATCTACTACAAATTAGCATTAATTTGCACCAAGACAAGACTAAGCCCTAATGCTGGATGCAGATAAAAATCAGTGAAACATTAGTTCCTTAATTTAGCTTATTTACTACTACTAAGCTGATGGGAAATTCTTGAACTAACCCAGAAAAACAGCACAATGCTTTAGCCCTGAAAACCCTCCTTCATTAATTTAAAAACAATCTTTTGCCTACATTTTAGCCAATGAAAATTAATTCTTATCCTTAGTGCTGTTTGGCTTGAGTTTAATGCATTAGGTCCATTTTTTCTCACCACCAGGTTGCATACACATTGGTCAGTTTTAACTTGTTTATTCATATTATCTAAGCTGTGGAATCAATCATAGTTTTTAATACACAGCCATTATTCAGAGAGCACGTTTCAGCTTATTTGCTTTCCATTATTGATTGTCAGCTCTCCAAGTCTGTCGTTTATTAGAATTTCTGCAGTTTAGTTTTAAATTAAATGTCATGAAAGTGTTTACATGCTGCTTGTTTTGTTTTTCCCTGGGAGAACTATGCTAACTTTGCTCGCCTTTTTAACGCCATTCCATCATTCCTTGGTAAATTGTTTGATGGAAACTCGGTGAGAATTAATTAGGTTCCATTGCCTGTGTTAGACGTTGAGATTGTTGCTGGTATCTTTGCTTAGTCGGGTTAAACTTATTAATAATTCACATTTTAAAGCACTCAAGTAGTTGTTGTTGTTTTTTTTTAATTTTAACAGTTAATCCCCCACCAATTTTACATTTATAATTGCATTTTACAGTGTTTAGCTGCCATTCAAAGATCTTTTAACTGAAACAAACTTAAATATATTTTTGGGAAGAGAGAGAGACATAAAAAAAAAAAAAACTGTTCTTGGGTAAGTAGATCTTTATTCCTTCTCAAAGTTTCTGGAAAAAAGAATTATGTATAACTGTGTACAGTTGAGAATAGTATCTGATGTAGGGAGTGAATGAGAATTATGTAATTAGAGCATTTATATTTTTAATTAAAAATCCAAATTTAGTTCAATCAAGGATGGCAGAACAGCGACAGTGTAGCCAGGACTGTATTGAATGAGAGAGGGAGTTCTGTATGACCAGCAGCTGTATCTCATTGACAAGAAATCATATTTAGTTTTTCTGTTCTAGCTTTCTTCATTTAGCACTTAAGAGCACTCTAACATGAAGCAAACTTGTCATTGCTGATGCGCTTGTAGTTACTGCGAAATTGACCTCACCTGTTAACAGATTTTAAATTATTCATCACACGTTCACTAGCATTGTTTGGTTTTATTTTTGAGTGAACATTTGAAAATCCAATGTTTTGTTTTTTTACATTTCCAGAGAATGTGATGTATAAATATTATTTAAAGATATTGGGAATTTAAAAAAAAAAAAAATTGTATTTCTTTTCTAAAAGAGGTGTTGGCTTGAGGAGGATGGCATAGAGACTGGTCAGTAAATCCAATTTTGAAAGAAGTATTCTTTGAATTTCGTCTGACTTGTGTAATAAACGAATTTTAGATTAGCGTCCAAAATTAAAGAATTTTTAGCTCCACTATGCAAGTCCTTTCTTTGTCTACATGTTAAATATGCTATAAGTGGAATCCTTATTTAATAAAACTATGGAATTATTACAGAATAGACTCATCTTCACATTTCCAGGTTTGTTATTGTTGTTGTTGTTGTTGTTGCCATAAACCAGTCTCAACAATGAAAATAACCTCTCTATACTGGTGAGGGAGCATAGTACTGTGTTTAGCCACTAGAGAGCATTGCCTTTTCTCTGCAGTAGGGGCCTAGCACTTACGACTTGGAAATCCCTACTGAAACCTTTCAGTTATAAATATGAAAAGAAACCATGCTGAGGAGGTACACCAACTGAGCCGACCTTAACTGTGACTCAACGTGCCTTCTGCCTTGGCAGTCTAGAAGCCTAACCACTGGGTCACTGTCCATGTTTTAAAGATTTAGAAAATACTGAATTGACAAACAAACAAAAATAAAATATTTACCTAGTTTTGGATTTTAGATATTTGAGAGAAGGCCGGATTTTAGTTTATAAAATAATTTTATATGTTTGTTTAGAGCAGTGGATAGCTGCAAATTGTTTAGACTTTTTACAGTTAGTAATACTAAGAGTCACAACTATGAATTGGAGAGAAATAGTGAAGCGAAACATTACAAAAAAACGATGGACGCAAGTTTTTTAGTAATAGAATAATTAATGAAGAATATAAGTTGGCCAGCATTGATTGTGAGTAGTGATAGTGTAAATCAATTTGAAAATCATATAAAAAGGCATTTTTCATACCTAAAGATTTTGTATAGGCCATTAAACTAAATATAAAATTGTAAGGAATGGAAACTTGTGATGTTAGATTTGCTTTCTAATTGTTTCATGCAAAGAAAAAAAAAAGGTGAGCCAGGTGCATTGCATGCGTCATTGCACATCTTAAAGCAATCCAACATGCAATGTAAGCATTGACAACACTTTTTGGGGGTCATTTTCTGGATTGATTTGTGTTGAGCTTATAAATGGTGGGAACACTGCACAGGATAATTCTGAACTGCTGGCTAACAAAGTTTGCCCACCATTCAGCAGTGACAAACAACCTGGTTTGATTATGCATGGAGTATAGCTGCTATATGACTGCATGCGCCTGTATAAATACACTCCGAATTATTAAAATCGCAGACATTTCTACATTCTGAGTACATCCTTGTCACTTTACAGAGCATCTGCAGCAAGAAGAAACTGAAGTAATCGGTAGATAATCAAAAAGATTTCTATGGACTTGACTTCAGGTCATTAGTGCATCATGGGAACAGCTATTGCTGGAGATGGTCAAGATGTGGAGAAATAAGGCATATTTCTTGATTGATTCCATTTGTCCTCAGAATAGGCACAAATACATTGGTCTACCCTCGTCAGTTTCTTTGTTTGGCTTTAAAGACCATGTTAGAAACAGTATATTTTTATAATCCCAAATTACCTTGGTCTCCCTTAATTGATAGACTGATATTGGAATGATGGGAGGTACTAAATTCTGAACAGGTTTTATTCCATGCTAGGTATGCATTAATTCTAAATTCTAAACTTGGCAGCAGAAAGTTAGTTTTTAGGTAATGCTTGAAAGCTCATCATACACACCAACCAATCTGTTTAAAATTCTTGATCATTTTTTTTTTGTTTTTCCTATGCATGCAGTGTTTGATTTTGAGCTGGATTTTCTTTTGCCCATAATGAACAAATGAGTTAATTTAGAAAATCTTATAAATCCAAGGAACTTCAGAGATTTCATATCTGAGCACAAGCATGGCACAATTCTTTTTTACCAAGCATTATATTCACATCTGTTGGCAACGCAGTTATACGACATTTTTAACTCCCTCCACTGAACTAATTTCCTTCAATTTATCTAGAAGAACTCTTCACATTTTACAATCTTATAACTGATTTCATTTGTTTGTCTTTTTCTTACTTATCCTGAAATAGAGAGAGAGAGAGAGAGAGAAATATTTCATAGTTAAAAGCAAAGCTGTTCACTCACTCCACTAATTTGCTTGCTTTGATAGCTCCCTAATGATCTCATTACGAGCTGCGGATTGTAATAAACCAGAGCCTTCTATGGTTTTTTTGTGTAATACAGCCATAGACTTGTGATTATATCACTGCTTTCTTGGTCTCAGATTTGTGTGCGTATTTATATTTTCAAGCAATAAATGTCGCTCGATGTTGGGGTGTAGTTATTACTTGGCTTGTACATTATTCAATTCGTGCTTGTCACTTTATCTATTAGGGCTGCCATTTCTTTCCAAATGCAAAAGAAAATCATGAGAATAAATTGGAATATATATATATATATATATATTTAAAGATCACAGCAGCATTGATGTTTCATCTCTTAATACATTCTTAATGTAAATAGCGGTCAGGTTATTCTAGTTAAAACATACTTTAAACTCTTTTTAAAGTTTTTCTCTCAGTCCAACCAATCTGAATGGACTCAAACAGCAAACTACCTACATGAATATTTATTTAGATAGTTTTATTCTTGTACTACCAATTTTTTTTTCTCTCTTTTTAGTATTAGAAAAATCTCAAACAAAAATGAGAGAACTATTTTATGTGATATTTGATTAATATTTTCTTTGATTTTTCTGGATTACCAAAAAAATCAGATTAATCTTTTTAACGAATACCTGACATATGTTTGCTTCAAAACATGAATGCTCGTGTATTACCACATGAAGCCTAACTTTCTGTTCTTGCAGGTATTTAACTGTTTAGAAAAAAGAAATATGTGGGCCTTATCTGTGAAGAATGAAATGGAAAAATTATTTAAAGAATTATTCAGTGGTGTCCTCTTGACTGGTGAATACATCAGTGTTTCTTATTAGATAAATGTTTGTGGACTAATTCCAGTAAGCTTCTGCTTTCTGGGAGTGAAATGCGACATCATTTTGAAGAACCCCATAGATTACAAGTCAGTGTGACAATGAATTTCCTTTTGTAATCCAAAAATAGAATGCTTGAAAGCTGTTTTTGTCCGTGCTTGATGAATGTTATGAACTAACTATGCTGAAAGTTTATTTTATGCTCATTAACAAACAATTTAAATCTAATTTTTCAGCAGGCAATAAAGAGGATCTTTGATAATCTAGAAGAATACAAAAAAAAAGACCTTTTCCATTAGTGGCTGTGCTTTTTTACCCTCTTTGTTTTTTTTGTTCATAGATGTTATGAAATGCTACATATGGTTAACAAAACAAAACCAATCTTGGGAGACAACCTTTTTTTACACCTGATCCAGCAGTCGAAATGGTCCTTGGATTCTGTTTTTGAGTATAACTACTCACTGAACTAACTATGGCCACCAAATTATTTGCCCATTTTGCTCTCTGACTAAAAATGATGTTCAATTACATTCACGGTTCATTTCTAAGGGCCATTTGGATGTGTTTTTCTTTAAAAACATAATTTCTTTTTTAAACTTCTGTTGTTTTAAGATTAAAATCAGTGGATTCTCTGTGTTTGGTAGTGTTAACTTGTCAGTAACCATGGCGATCCTGAATTTAATGAATTTCCAATTTAATATATTTCTTGCCATTATTTGTATCTTATTTTAGTTACATTTTTTGTTTGATTGTTTTAAAAGGTGATAATTTCCATTATATATTTTTTGTTTTATGTGCATGTCTACAGTTATGTTGGCTGTAGCTTTCCATCTTAACTGTCATTACATCATGTGGGATGTATATGCACCTTGCTTGCAATCCAAACCATAGAAGCTGTGATATGCAAACCTTTGTTATTAATATAGTCTTATGTAACAACAAATCCATGTATCACTCCTCCACCATCCACATGGGTTTTATATTACAAGCATGTTGACTAAATATACAGCCAGTTCAAGACAAAATCAGCCAGTTCAACACAAATGCTAACTGATGCTTCCAGATTTATTTTAAATAGTGGTATGGAAACAACAAAAAGTCTGTGATTAACACATGGCAGAGAGCAGTTTTTATCATAAATTGTTTGTAAGAGAGGAAAATAGTTAGGCTAGCTCAAACTTGTTATTTTTCCAGCATTGGCTTACTGGAATGTTTCTAGATCTTAAGCATTTAGAATTATGCTGGGAAAGATATTAGACCTACCAAGTTTGAGTTTTTGGCATCTAAAAGGAGACCTATTAGGGTTTTTAAGCACATTGATGGGCACAAATATTTTTGTACAAAAAAGATTCTAATACAGATTAGATTACAGGAAATATATATATATTTAGTAATAGTTGTTGTTGTGTGGAACAAACAATCAGTCAGTTGATGGTCATCATTTCTTGGGTGGAGCACACGTTGTCTTGGCCTTATGATGTTCAGCTAAACTAAGTTTGATGTGTTGGGTACATGGAGGAGCAACAACAGTGTGTTTGTAACTTGAATTAAATGTAATCACAGATTTTCCATAATTTGTAACTTTAAAGAAGCAACCAGATAAAATTACAGATACAATTGTTGTTTTTTTTTTTTGTTTTTAATAAAGAATCTTTGGAATGCTGTTGAGGTCACTTTCTTCAAAACCTGTTCAAAGGTCTTGTCAGAATGGATAGAAAATGCCAGACTAATATAGAGACAAAAGGATTTTTTTGAAAATATGTCTGGTGTCTGTCTGATACTGGCACCAGAGCAGAGTGAACAATAATAAAGATCTTCCACCTAGGTATTGGACCTGTTGTTTTTAAAGAACATTAATATTGTACTTTGATTTACCACAAACAGAATATCAAACATTTCATAATATAACTAATTTTCATTAACATTAAAAATAATTGTTACACAGAAAAAATGTTGTTTACGTTATTTGATTAGCTTTATATTAGAAAATGATTTCTGAGCAATAGAATTACAAATGGAAGAAAATACTGTCAGGAATTTTTTTCCGAGGAAGGACCTTTGACTTCCTGTGTCTTTGCAGTAAGTTGGTCAGGCTAGGCTAGTCAGTAAGGTTTGGAGACACCACTCAAGATCATCATATTTTTGAACATTTGTGAATCCTTGTAATTTCAGACCTTTTGGGGGGACCTATCTAAGTATTGTTACTCATAATGTGCTGTTCTCATAATGGACAAATTAACTGTCTTTGTCAAATCATTTTGTAGTTTGTGTGGGTGGCAGATTGGTGCTTGTTGTTTTCAAATTTTCATTTCTTTAAAATAATTTTCTTATATTTTGGTGCATTTAGTATTTTTTCATACTCAGCATCATCTCCTGTGGCAACACATCAGTCTTCATCCCTACTCATAGTGGAGTAGTGTGGTAGAAACTTCTTTAGAGAGAAGCTGCTGCTAATCTCTATTATTGCTAGTGTCTGTAAATTTTAACCTAAACTTTGAATTGTGAGAAATTCTAACTTGGTTTAGACGGGGTATAACAGGGGTAAGTAAGGGGGTTTGACAGAATTTTGGATTTAATCACCATTGTGGGTGGTAAATCAATCAAGAAATTAACATTAAACTGATGGATATAACAGTTTTACATATGTGTTACAAAAAACGAAAGAAAACAGTCGCAGCTTTTCCCTACTTTAAGAAGGGCCTATGTGATGAAACTACATACTATTAAGTTCATGTGGGTTTTCTGGCCTATCTTTGAGAAGATTAGGTCAATTTAAATTGTAGGAAGCCAAGTTTCATCTGGGCTGGGTTCAGGAAAGAGGTCTCACTGCTGTTTTGCTTAGCTGCAGTTAGTTGAACTTTTGCGTAGGCTTAACCAAGACACCAGAACACCTCTCTTTGGTGTTTATTAATTGTTACTGGAGCACGGTGACACATGGTGGCAGGAGGAGCCAGTGTGTGTGTGTGGGGTTGTCTTTCTTCCTTTCCACCTAAACAGTCAACATGTTTGAACAAGACTAAAAACAAGCTAGACTTTAAGCAGCGGCAAGAAACAAAAAAAGAGAAAAATATCTAATTTAATTGCACACTGAATAAATGAATATCATTAAATGTAGAATTAATAGTGTGTCTGTGTACTGTCCTGGAATAACGTTTTCTCACTCCTCTTCATTAGCCAGCTCCAGTAGCAGTGAGCAGTGAGCTCTGGTAGCCAATGAGCTTCCTTGTCGGCTTGCATGTGTGTGATGGATTTCCATAGATGATTCCTGCTCAGCCAGTTGTGGGGGGGGAGGTAACCCCGACCGACCTCTGTCATGCAGTGTTTGGTTTTCGTGTTAGCCACATCTCAGCAAAACAGCACAAACCAGTGTCAGCTTAATGTCTGATGACTAAGCAGAAATGACCAACTAATTCTTTTCTTCCCCTTCTCTCATTTTGATGCATTAACCAAGTTAACTGTGTCTAGGAAGCCAGCATGGGTTACACACACACACACACCCAGGGGGTGGGTGGGAATGCTGATCATTAGCATGATTTTGTTTTAAAATCTTATCACTATTAACCACCAGTGGCAACGTATCTCATTCATTTCAAAGTGCGAGTAATGAAATTTTGTTTTAATATCGGGCTGCTCTGACAGTTCAGCCAAATTATAATCACACGAGTGAAGACAACCAAAGATTTTCCTGTCCAAATCTGTAATCACTTTGAAGACCACTTTCAGATTTCTCAAATAGCTGAAATATAAACCAGGAAAATCTCATTTTTAAAATCTATTTGCATACTTTAAATACTTGAAGACCTAAAGAATCGTGCTGATGTCTTTACAATAATTCAGTCTTTCTTAATAGCAATGCCTTAGCCAAAGGATAATTAATGGGGAAACGAGGATTTATAACGCAACTACTTGAATGGGATTTACAGATTGGAAGGGGGAGAATATAGATATGGGTTTCAGTGATGAAATTACCATGTAATAACATGGCTGCTTTTAGCATATCAGTGTTATCTATCTGTTTAACAAGAAAAGAAAAGGCTAACATGGTTATCTGGGATTAATTAATATTATTTTCTCTACGGCAAAGGGGGTTTTACTTATGAGCAAGTTTATATTTTGGAATTTGCTGCCCTCTAGAAACATTTCTAATAATGACTCTAA
Organism: Nautilus pompilius; assembly: GCA_018389105.1. NCBI lineage: Eukaryota > Metazoa > Mollusca > Cephalopoda > Nautilida > Nautilidae > Nautilus > Nautilus pompilius. The sequence goes on from JACATO010000320.1 coordinate 1,286,628, forward strand.
ACTGACGCACTATTTTTTTCCTAATCCGTTTTGGTTTCCATGTTTTTATTACAGCCGTGCTTGCTGTTCAGTGAGACCTGGCTGTTAAAGGAAATGAAGCAAGTACCGAATCTTCAGCATCATAAGTCTAAACACTGAATTACTCACATTGGAACTCTCCGACACTGTTTGTCGTGGACATTTTCCTTAAAAGAATTTAAGTTGCATGACATTGGCGAGGGTGTGGAAAGTTTAAGAAATCCTCTTGAAAGGTGCCAAATTTCCAGCATGTACACTGGATTACTTTTCTCAAAGTTGCAAAAAAAATATTAGCGATAAATGTTTACAAGATGGTTTGTAACGGCATCAGAATTTGTTAGATATCAGATCTTGAAATGTAAAAAATTGAAACCAGTCTGTTGTTGTTGTTCAGGCATAGATGCAGGACATACTCCAGATAACGTGAATATATATAAAATATTAATAACTTTTTTTATATCTGTTTTTTTTTTTTTTTACAATAAATCAGGAAAAAAAGATGTAAAGATTGTATTTTTAAAAAAAGCAGCATCAATCCACTGACCATAGTTCTTAGCTCTTGTTCGATATTCCACTTTTGCCATTCACTAGGATGGAGTAGTTTTAACCTGTATCAAAACAAATGGTTTTTAACAGTTTTTACATCTGCAAGCACAAGTTTGGTAAAGTTTTATTAAAAAGGTTAAGTAACCTCTATCATCTCTCTGGCTTTTGAATACAAGCTTAAATGCATTTATCAGGAAAACAGAAGTGAATGAGATCTGTGATCTATGGAAACTGGTGACATTTCTTAATAGTCTCTCGTGAGTATCAATCCTGGAGAGAGATACCTTTTTCCCTCACCGTTGATGGGTGGAAGATGAAGATAGAGGTTTAATTCAAGAAAAAACAAAATAGTTTGGCATGGCGATTAATGAAAGCAGATTTTCTTTTTCACGATCCACTGGTTGTAATGACTTATATGGATAGTAAGATAGTAATTAGACCTTTTGGCCAATTAACCTCTATGAGACAGTATTTCATTTAAAGTTGATGGACAGGTTTACGGAAAGAGTTGAGGGATTCTGCTTTCTAACAGCCTCTGTTACATATTACTCTTGTTGTTTTACTTGTAGCTCAAATGGCTGAGAATACTAATCAAAGTATAATGTTGGTTGATTCATATTTTTTTTAACTGTCAGGAAAAATGTATTTCTTCTGAACCATTAAATAAGCAAGATTATTAATTGTGAAGATATTATTAGACCTGTAAATTTTGTGTGTTTTTTTGCTTTAGACAATTCAATGAACGATTCTAAAAGTCTGTTAGAAGTCCATTTTGTGGACAGATGTGTCCTGTGTCTCTCTTTAAGTTGTAAACTTTCTGCCTCTTATTTATGAACTTTATTTTTTTAACTAAAAGACGAGCATTATCATGTATTTTCTTTCTATTCCATTATAACTGGTCAAATTATTCAGCTGTTTTGTCATTAGATAATGAAACAAGTACATTTATCATAATGGATATCATTAATTTTGATAATCCTTAATAAACTAATGCTGTTAATCTAATGCTGGTTTTTTAGCACTTTGCACAATATTTGAAATTATGTATTTAAGTAATAGTTTTAAAAAAAATGCAACTTTGTAACTTTAAAAGTATAAAACTTCATTTGTCTACCAGTTCTCTCATTAGAATATTTCCAAGCTACTCTAGTTACGCAGACCAGGTAAAAAAAAAGATACAAAAGCAATTAACCAAAATCTCTCCACTGTACATGTATCATTTAAAAATGTTTTTCTTCATCTTCCACATTAAGTTAATAATCTTATTTCAGTGTCAAGATCTTTGACTACTAGCAGTGCGTTCAAATGAAACTCACCCAGTCACCATTATATATGGCAATGACTGTCCCTAACTAGTGCACAGTTTAGTTCGTTCTTCAATATGGATGCCTGGAGGAGGAAAGCTGTTGGTTAATGTTAGAAATTATGAATGTGAAACTTATTTTTCAGAACATTATAATTTATTCATATTATGTTTTAATTACAGTAATTGCAAAGATAATGCAGTCTCCCAAGTTGTCTCTTCTTGCATCAATTGCTCATTTCAGCCTTGAATCTTACAAGTGATATTGATTTTTTTTTCAAATTAATTCCTGGGTGAAACAATTAAATAATAAGATGTTTAGAAACAAATTAAGCTTCTATTTTATAATCATCTCACTCCAAAAAAAACCAAAAAATTCTGCGATTACTAGGTCTTCACGGAGGTGCATAAATCTATCCACCCACTTCCCTCAACTTCCACACCCACTAATTTCTGACCACCACCTGTTTAATCAGCACCTGATGACAAAAAAAGGTGAATTTCAGATCTGCCAACACTGAAACTATTATGCTTTTTGCTTTCCAGAATGTGAGTTCTAGGATGAGCATCATTAGGAGGGAAGGCTATAACAGTTTGTGGTAAAGGGTCTTAAATAAATAATTAGGTGCTGATTATAAGTCTCTTCTGCTGACACATTCTGGTTGTGATGGATTTCGATGAGGCTAATAAGGAAGAAGGCTGTTATTTCCCTGAGGAAAAGCCCATGTTTAATTTGTCCACCTGTCAGGGGGATTACTATCTCAGAGTTTTAATTTAATCACTTCGGTGTTAGGAAAAAAATTAAATTTTTTTTGTTTGTTTTTACTGGGAGGGTGATAGAACTACTTTCCTGAAAGTAGTTCCTTTATTATTATTTTGTTGCTGTTGTTGAAAAGTTAGGGTCATTAAGGTAAATTGTTGGGGTTTTCCTTGTATCAGTTATTTTAACTGTCAAACACCATGAGGCTTTATGCACTATACACCATCATTTTTGGATCATGACAGAGAAAGCTTTCTATAGAGAGTCCACAGAAGTTATTAACATATATATTGTGTTTCCTTTTCACTTTGGATATCAAGAAAGTTAGTTTTTCATGCTAAATGTTGTTGCAACAGCCAGATGTAGGCCAAAGACTGCTGAATGGCAAATTTGACTTATGATGATCTGACAACCTTGGACATTGCTCTGGTTGACAACCTGTTATTGGTTTTCCAGAAGTACCACAGGTCAGTGACATTGATGGAATGCATTTCATGAATAACTTCCCCCTTTCTCTAGAAATTGTTTTACAGAGATGCCCATGAGTACTTTATCAACAAAAGTGTTTAGCAACCACTGGTGAAGGAGTGATACATGCCAAGTTATCATCATCCTGTGTCTTTGTAGGAAAGCTCCATATTTTTCATTCTAATTATCTACCATCTCTGGGTTTCTGTGTAGCCTCTCTTTACCATACGTGTACATAGTGGAAGTTTTAGATTTGCAACACTCAGAATTTATGCTGCTTAGTGTATTGCATGTATAGATTGTGACATCATGCTTTATTTTTCCAAAACCAATGCCATGTGCCTGTGCAAGCCTAGTGTGAGAATGCAAGTAACAAATTAAAGATTGGACACGATTTCACTTAGCTATTGAAATACTTTATTGCTACAATGTTTTTTTGGTTAATATGAAGAGACAGCTAGTGATGCGTAACTTATGTTGAGACTTATTTAGGTTACATTCCAACATGCCTCCAAGTTACTCAACCTGTGCTGTATTCAGAATTTTGATAAAAGTTAAAATAGTAGTTTTTAATCACGAATTTACTCAATTATACCAGATTGATTTTTATTTCTTGTTTTTTTTTTTTTACTTTTTGTACCAACCAAAACTTCAATTATGAAGAAAACTATGATGAACATGTATCCAAGAACTTAAAAATATTTAAACCAGAAAGTTTTATTATAATATATTGCTTTAAAAAAAATTAAAGGTTATGTTATCAAAATCATGTTTTATTTCACTAGTTCATTAAAAATTGTGAGTGTTAAAGGAACTTTGTCTCTGCTTTGAGATGCTACTGAATAATCATGTGTGCACATGTAAATTTATTCAAATTAGAATAAATGAAAATGTAATTCAAAAAGTAAACGTTCTTGCCAGCTGATTTTTTGTTCAGCCATTGATACTTAAATTTTTATTTCATCTTTAATGGCTGATGTAAAGAACCAGTGTCATCTTAACTGGTGTTTACTTTGACATTTACTACCTTTCATAATCAAAAATAACCTTTTTTTGCTTGGTCGTTAAAGAAGATGAATTTTTTTTTTTCTGGTAAACTTCTATCAGAGTTTATTAGGGAAGCTACCAGTATGTCTCTTAGAGGGAAATGCCAAAGGACCCCTATTATCCTCAAAATACCCATTTTAAAAAGTGCATTTTCTTTGGTCTGGTCAGCAGTTTTTGCAGGCAAATTATACCCCATTAATTACACTACAGACAGAAAACTGTTCCAAGGTTTATAACTACTAGTGATGGTTAAAAGCTGAGGATTTGTAACCTCAGCACTAGCTTACATAACCAAGCCTTTATCAAATGGTCTGAATCATTGAGTTCTCCTTACATACATCTTTGTATGTTTTCTAAGCCAGAAATTACTGCATAAGATCTGATTGATTAATATCTCCCATAAATCAATCTTTGCTGTTTAGTTTCTTTTAAATTTCAAATGCAGTAATTTACAAAAGATATTTAAAGTTCACATGGTACTGTCTATCCATTTGCAACCAAAAAAGCAGTGTCTAGTCCTGTCAATGCCCTTGGTGATTTTGTGCTAAGATAATGTTAGAACTGCCATGTTTAGAGGTATATGTTTAAATCCCAGTCTTGTTTTGCATCCATACCCTCCCCTCCCAGGCCATGGTTGCCTCCCAAGAGTTCTAGCGGTGGCTTTCTACAGTAGGCATGTGGCTAACCTTCCATCGTTCTCACCTGCTTAGTTTAGGAGACTGACCCCAGGGGAGAGGGATTCCTCTAGTCTAGCAGATGCCTAATGTGCCAACAATAGTGCACAGGTTCAAAGAATAGTGAATAAGTGAGGGAACTCGTGTCATTAAATTGAATGTGATGGTAGTTGCAGTTTTATTGAATTACAAAATTGGTATGTTGATAAATAATGTCTTAAGCAATAATAATTATAGATGCAGAGGAAAAAATTACAAATTATATGACAGGTGTTTTATAGAAAGAGTTTTGAATATTTTTTACATGAATGTTTAAAAAATTGAAATTAATGAAATAGTACTATAATAATTTTATTTTTTAAAGTAGTCCCACAAAATGAAAAATAAAAAGGTCACTTTATCAAAAATCTTTGGACCTTTTAAAGAAACAAACTGGGTTTAAAGTTTTAAAATGTATTAGCTCATGACATTCTTGTTGTTAAGTGAAATATTTGATCCATTAGGTGGCAGTTTATTCAGGAATTTAAAATGTAGTAAAATCTATTCATTGAAACATCTTGAGAAATGAGAAATTAAGGAATAAAAAAACTTATCTTATTTCAATAGTTTTTAAACACTTTTTAAAAATTTTAGATGATATTACCAGATAAAGGGGATTTACAGCACCCTGCTATAATAATTTGGATATCTGTCATGGTGTATTAGTTTGTTGCAGGAAATGACAAATAAAGTGAAATTCTTTGTGTAAGTACTCTTTTTGACATTGGATCAATGAGATTTGTTCATCAAACTCTGGTCCAGGATGTGAGCTGGTTGTTCTTAGCTAGATCCAGATGGCTGATCAGATTTCTGTCAGAAAAAGATGTCTTTAAAATGGCAGAACTAAGACATTCTTTGGCAAACATTAATTGTTTTTCCATCGTGCCATCTCTGTACTTGATTATGGGATGAGGATGTGCAGTTTGTTATTTTCATTAGGCCTTCTGCAAACCCAGTATGACCTCCATACACAAATTACTCTAACTCAGAACCATTAAAGAAGAGTATTTGTGCACAGTCCTCAAAGGTCTCTTTCCAGATATGTTTATGACCTGATCTTTTAGAACATTGTTCCTACTTGACAGAATTGGTTTGTTGTGTGCTAGAGCTGTAGCCGAGTTGGTGGAGATGATGCTGGACTATACTCTGGCTCATTTTTCCTGTATTGGTCAGTGTCAGTAAGAGGTTCTTGATGATGAGTGCAAGTGTGTGTGGTGAGTAAGAGCAGGTTCTTGTCGTATTGTCACTGTTGAAGGCCTTCTGGATCACTTTGTAGCAATAAATTTTAAGATCTTTGGTAACCTGTTGACTCAGAATGGCCTACAATACAACCAGGTAAAAAGGCATGGCAATAGTGATTTATCTGCCTGACTAATGTAGATAAATTTCAGTCAGATATATTCATTTATTGGGTAGTCAAATTAATATGGAGGCACTGCATGAGTATAAAAAATACCACTCACCCATTCATTTTATCCTTTTTCCTAAAAACTGTCCTTTGATTTTTTTTAGGATTAAAATGTCAGACTTAATCTGGGTTTCAGTGAGATTCTTAAAGCTGCCAGTTGAATAAATCCTGACATCAAAAATACTGCAGTTTAGCCAACAAAATTCCATTACCCTATTCTAGACAACAGAACCATTCCTCAAAATGAATGAAACCTAAAGTATATACATCTAATATACCTATTTAGTGTGTGTCATATTTTATTGAAGGACAAAAAAGATTAAGCTTTCCTTTTTATTTTTTTTTATTCCCAAGTAATGAGGCAAGGGAGATGTTGTGCATACAGAACAGTTTATTTGAGTCTCTCTCTCTCTTCAAAATTTGTGGGCACACGTGTGGATGTGAGAGTGTGTTTATTTCAGGTGTAGAAAATGGTGTCCCTAGCAGATATGGACAACTCAGAATGCATATCTTAAGAACTGAAATTGCTGTCAGTGGTAACAAGCAGTTGTTATACTTTCAGCCAGATGGATCTGGATTATGCTTTGTAAGAGAAGAAAGGCATTATAAAAGATACCCCATTATGGAAGTGTCTGAAAGTGATGGATGTATGCGGAAGATAAGATGGTTAATTAGGTAGTAGACAACAGTAAAGAAATGAAAACATGGAAGATGTAATTATTAATTTGATTAAATGGTTTGAAATATATCATTAAGCTAAAAATATATATTTTTTTTAAATAAATAAAATTGATTGATTAATCGATTTCCAGGTAAGTAAAAAACATTTCCAACACGCTACCAATCAAGCTGAGTCAGTCAATGTTTTAGTCAATATGGCCATTTGAAGCTGTGTGCATTGTTACCTTTGTTTGGTAAAAGTGGGCTACACAGGTAACTTGTTAACAAAAATGAATCAAACAATTAGTCTACAATTAATTATTTCTTGCATAATTTATAGTTAAAATGATAAGAATTTTTCCTTGTTTACTTATGCTGGCATATTAATAAGAGACCTTGGGTGGTACTTATCTGTAGACAAACTATTAATAGAAATGGCTTGGCACATCTCAAGATTTTTACAGGTGTATTGGGGAAAAGTTAGTTTTGTAGTAGGTGTTGGTCAGATTAAGCTTCTTTCCTTGAGTTTCCAACAGGTGAAAAAAAACAACAAATGTGGAAGGTAAGGAGGATTTCTTACTCCTAATCAAACAACCTTGGTCTAAAGCAGATCCTGCATGATACAAATACTTAGGAAAAACCACAGCCCATCTACTGAACAGTGAGAAGAAAAAGCAAGCAGTACAAAGAGAAAATACTGAAGGTAGCAGAAGGTTAATAACACGGGTGAATATCAGTGACTTTAGAGTGTGGCTGATTGATTTTGTTTTGAATGTAAAAATTATACTTTAAGCAAATCTTTTATTGATCATTTATGTTGGAAAATGTATAGATTCTATTGTAGGGATGGGATTCAGAGAGACTGATGTTTTGACTACAGTATGATCAGCCATCCACAGCACTAGCCAAATAACCAGCTTTGCTATGGCTTGTAGATAATTAGCATGTTTACAAAGCATTTACCCACCAAATGACATATCAAATATGATTTATTGCCTGCAAAGAGAAATATCATTGCAATAATAATGGTGAGTACAATTAGTGATTTTCTGTATTCATCAATAAATTCACTTTATTGTGATCTCATTTTTTTTTTTTCTTTATTTTAGAAACCTACCTAAAGGGGGATAACCTGTTTGGTTTATGTTATCGAAATTGAATCTTTGCAAATATTTAAAGCAATGATGGTTTTTTAAAAAAAAAGGCAAAGAACTTTTGTTTAGATTAGAGATGTTTTGGTTTCTTACTCCCGGTTTACGACAACGAGATTTTTATTCAAACATATCATGATGTTGTGGCGCCATCTAGGGTTTGTTTGTTGGTTTTTTTTGTTGTTTTAAGTACGTACGGAAAGTCGGTCGCCTTTTGAATAGATGGCGATCCGATGCAACCGTAAAAAAAAAAAAAACAGTTCTTAAAAGGGCGGGCAAAGCGCCACCTTCACGCGAACAGAAAAAGATGGAGAAAGCCGACCGGGCATCGTCGGGTCGGGGGCTCCTTAATCGGGAATTTTCGGCCGACGTAGAACCCGCCGAGAGAGAGAGACAGCTGCCATGTCCGGAAGGACTCCCTCCCTAGCCGGGCCGTGCAACTTTCTTTCTTTCTTTTTGTTTTGTTTTGTTAACACAACAGAAATCCGGCATTTCGTATGAAAACACGAGTAATTTCTTTCAACTGCAAGTTGTTTCGCTCCGCGGACGGAGGGAGCCTTCTGCCGTTCGAAGGTTATCGGTAAAGGGCCGGTTGGCCCCCCCGGGGGGGGGGTGGTTATAATTACCGGACGGAGTCTATTCACCGGAGCGCCGACATGTTTATACTGGCAGCAGATGCGGGGCGGTGCCGGGGACCCGGTGAACGGGTGATTAAGAAGAACTCGCGGCCTAAACAGACTGACGGCGGTCGGTGTTTGTTTGTTTATGCTAATGCGCCTTTTCCGAGTCCGCCACCCAGGGTGGGAGAGTCGCACCGCGCTGTTCCGCGGGGTGGGTTTGTCCCTCGGATGCCGGAATGTTTCTCCGAGTCCGTCTTGCAGTCGGACGGAATACCTGGCGATTTAAGCCCCGGTCCCGAATATGTTAAAGCTGTAATGCAGAAGGGGGGGGGGTACAACGCCCCCCCCCCCTCTCTGAGTCTGTTCGAGGAACACTGTATGTAGGTGGAAGGAGGAGCCTTTTAAAGCAGACACACACACGTACATAAGGTGAACACGTCCGGTTTAGTTTAACACGCTTTCTGATATCAGTCAAGTCTCGTAGACATCCATGGCGGCCATGCCGGTATTTTTATTAACATCATCATCGTTGTTTTTGAATATTTGCCGGATAGATTAGGTACGTGTCTGCGCGCTTTACAAAACTCCAGTTATCCTCATTCTTTCGCGCAAACTAAACCAGACAGGTTTGATATTTTTAGACGCGACATGTCGTGAGCCGCGCCCCCTCTCCCACCCCACTTCCGTGCCGTTAAGCGGATCGCCCGCTATGGGTGATTGTCGTGATTTCACAGAGAAACCGACATCAGCAGTTCATCAACAGCGGCGGGTGGATCTTCGTGGAAGACGGCGGTCTGTATCTCTCTCTCTCGCTCGGAGGTAGGCGGGTAATCCATCCGGCCAGTGGACGTGCACCCCAGCGACAGTAACAAGAGGAACCCTTCAGTCTGGGGCGGCAGAACGACGATAATAAGCGCACTTCCTAAGAAATCATCAAAAACTCCCTTATGATGATGATGATGATATTTTTTTTTTTCCCCCCCCAAAGACCGTGTAGACAGAAAGAGGAAGACATTTGTTCAAATTACGAAAGTGACCATTAGAGACTTTATAGGGTTTTGCGAGCAAATCGCTGGAGATGGACACGTGTACACGTTCCGATAAATAGTGAAATTAATGTAATTGGAAAACATCCAGATGGGGCGACGCAAATGCGCGAGTAGCCTCTGGTTCACGTCGTCGTTTGTCTTCCTCGAATTAAAAGAGAACAAGGGAAGTACTTGGTGTTCACGGTCGAGCGGTCTTGAAAATGTCCGGAGTGACACATGCGCGAGAGAGAGAGATAAGTACCACGATGTCGGCATTTCTCTGATCGCTGGGCGTCACTAATGGGGGTGTTAGTCAGAAAAATATTGATGAGGCGTTCATTGAGATAACATCTCATCAATCGATACTCAGCAATTGGCTCTCTCTCTCTCTCTCTCTCACATATATATATATATATATATCGGGCTGTCTACAACATGTCACTTGTTCCATCAGCAAGCCTGTCATGGCTGGGGCGAGAGTTCTCTTCTCGTATCAACACGACAACTTTTTGTTGCTTTATGCCGAAGCGATGCAGCAGCCATTTCGGTTCCGCGACCTTCCCCTCCAGTCTTATTATTTCTATTAATTTCACAAGAGGACTTACAGACAGCAGATCGGTGAGAGGTCTACAGGGCCACCGTAATTAATTAGATGCTGTTTTTTTTTTTTGTTTGTTTTTTGTTTTTAAAGCTATCATCTGCACCCGAGATAAACCTGAAGAACCAGAAAAGTTACCGGCGGTGGGGAGGTGTTCTTTCGCAAAGTGGAAACCTGGTTTATTCGCCAGAAATTTCCAAAAATATCCTGGCTGTTTTCAGTAATGGAAAAAGTTCATCGCGGAGAGATTTTGCACCAAAATCAGCGATGTAATTAAACACATTTTTTTTTTTTTTAAAATAGGGGTTGCAGCGTCTTTCTGTTCTTTTTTTCGTACATGACACAATGTATCTCATTAAAAAAACAACTACATAAATATCACCATAAAATTATTTTCTTATTGTTGTAAATGAAAAGCGTTTGATGTTTTTTCACCTGTCGCAGGAAGCGGAATAAGTTTAAACACCAGGTGCCTAAGTACTGCGGCGAGAGAAGCAGGGACCCGAGGATAGGTTTGCACCGAGTGTCAGCCTTTCCCCCTCCCCCGTGGGGGGGGGGGCCGAGTGGCACCGTTTCGCGCTCGCTATTCCAATAAAGGTCTCTCTCTCTCTCCTTTTTTTTAAAACATAAGTTTACCGATAGTTCATCTTTAAGAAACTCTCAGCCAATGAACCGCGCTGTTTCTAAACATCGGATCGTTTATATTACCGGGTGACGTGGTAAATTTAATAAAGGGATTTTATCGACGCAAATTAGGTTTATTATTCGCAGCCATCTAGACGGAGAACTTATCAAATGTCAAACATTCGTAATTCAAAACTTGATTAATTTCGATTTCTCGGTCTTGTTATGTCTTTAAAACGTCGTTTAGAATGCCTATTGCGAGATGGAGGCCCGGAAGAAGAATTCCGAGCATTGAAATTCTTTCTTTCCTTTTTTTTTTAAAGGTGCCGGGACGGGGCCTCGAAACCAGGACTGGATTCACGTCCGGCGCGTGATTAACATCTTTTATGACCGTTCAGCAGGCATTTCAATTCACCTCGGCATGAGAGCGGATATTATCGCGAGATCGCCGCCAATACCCGTCAGACACTTGGCGATGAGGGAAGAATAATTTTAGATTTTAGGTAGGACATTATAATAATAATAATGATGGTAATAATAAAAGTTGCGTTTTAAAACGATTTCTAATTCACAATTTTCGTAGCGGCGGGTCTGTATCTCCTAAACAGGAGTAAACGAAGATAACAGGTAAAAAAAAAAAATGGCTTCGCAGTTGTACTAACAAATTCTTTATTTGAATATTGCTTGTTAAAATTCTTAAATGAGTAAATTCTCTTCTTATCGGACAGTTGCCCCGTCGCTTAGTTTCTTCTCCGGCAATAGCCGCAGATCTCGACGTATTTCCGGTTTTGGCTCCACGCGCCAGCTCCCTTTTCCCGATGTACTCTCATCCTCGCCAGTCGGGTACGTGCCGACTTACATTAACCGAATTTCTTGTATTATTACGTAACATGTGAGAGACGACGTTGGGATATTTAAAAGCTGGTTTGAAGGGGACAAAAGAACCAAAGTGGGGGGAAACGACGACTGACTGGTTATAATTGCGAGAGAATAATTTAGAAAGGGAAAAAAAATCCGTTTCTAGCTACTTTACCAACCAAAACTTATTTAAAAAATCTTTTCAGGTTCATTGTTATGTCGCTTCAACATCCATCCAGCTGACAATCTTCGTAAGCATTTTGATTCGTCATTTTTATAAGATTTACTTTGAGCCCGAAATTATTATGACATTAAATAATTCTTATTTAAAAAAGCAAATGTACGTAGATACGCATGTTACCAGCCACATAGTTTCTTAGTTTATATTAACCTATGAAAATTATATCAGCAGAAAATCGGCGGGCTGGTAGATTTGGGTTTTGATATTTTTTTCTGGTAAAATTTTTAGTAAAACAGTAGTTTTTTTTTTAAAGTCAAATTACACAATTGGTGGGAGCACAATAGAAATAAGTTTAACATCAGACGACGACCAATCAAAACACTGCCGCCATTCAGTGCTAGACCCGACGCCATCTCTGTCTTAAGAGTTCTACTTAATATTCTGCTGAACGATCATCAGATACATGACCGGGATGTGGGGGATCTGACAGAGATCTTGAAGATGTCTGTCTGGAGCATGTGAACAGGGACAATTCCTATAAACGCTGAGGGTCATAACTATGAACTGTCCAAAGTTTTATTGGTAGTAGAAAGGAAAGAAAAAAGAAGCCCCACTTCAATGGATGGACACGAACGACTGAGAGAGCTGAACTGCTGTCTGGCAAAACCGTCAAGAGATCAGCGCCGTTGACAGATTGATCAAGACAGACGACCGAGGTGAAATGCTGCAACGCCGTTATTTTATGATTTAGACGCGTAACTCCTCAGATTAACAAGTGCCCATGCTTTTATTTCGGGTCTGATGTGGCGGTGGAGATTAGTGTTTCAGAGTATCAGACACGGTGCTGAACAAGCGAGGTCCAGACATTTTGTTTCCGGCGATAGGGGTAGGGCCAAAGAGCGGATTCGTCGGCTGACAACAACCATAAATCAGAATCGGTACGGACCGAGTCCTTCCTTCCCTGGAGTGGATGCAAACTGTTAACGTCGATTACGGTGTTCAATCTCCAATATATCAAGTTTATTAAAGGGGGGACCTTTATGTTTGTTTGTTTAATTGATTGACTACGTCTATTCTTCTATAAGAAGAATTCCTACCGGGCCCAACGAGCTGACATATCCATCATGACGCACTGCTGCTTTTTTTCCAAAGGCCAGACTCCAACATTTCCTGAATAGCAACAGAATATTTCACTCAAAAGTTAAGATTAGATATTAAAAGCTTCCCGTGGCCAGTATCGTTGCAGGACACTGCTTAACGTATCACAGATTAAACTGACACTGGTAGAATCTCTAACAGAATTATGAAGTCCCCAGGCGACACTGAGAGCACGCGATTGTTTGATGTCTAAGTATGGGGCCGACTGCGGTAAAGCGCTCGGGAACTGTTACACGTGACCCGGTGGAGGAAGAACGAGATTTAGCGAGTTCTATCAGGTGGTTACAAAAATTTTGTCGGTTTTTTTTTATTACCGCAAAATGAGACTCCATATCGTTGCTGAACGTGAAATTTATTAATCAAAGTTCCACTGCAATCGACAGACTTCTGCCAACGAGTTGCAAGCGCATTTATACCATTTCGAAAAAAATCTAGATTTCTGGAGTCGATAAACTGTTGGAAGGCAGTTTCGATTGCTGCTTGGTTGGAGAGTGATTTCATACGGAGGAAGCTGTCGAGATGTTTGAAAAGGTGGTGATGGTCTGTGGGAGAAAGGTCTGGTGAATAGGCTGGGTGAGGGAGAACTTCGTGACCCGTCGTGGTCAGTTTCTGAAGAGTCATGAGGGCGAGCAGCATTGGGCCTCTTTGATTCACCAATGCCGGCTGTCGTTGGAAGAGTTTCTGATTACCAACGTTTAATTCACGACAGTACCTTTCAGCTGTGATGGTTTCGCCAGGTTGCCAGAAGTTATAATGGATGACACCAGTTGCAGTCCACCAGACGGTGACCATGACCTCCTTTGGGTGGAGGCTGGGTTTTGTGACGTGGTTAGGCGCCTTGTCTCTGTCAAGCCACTGTGCTGATCGCTTACGATTGTTGTTAAGGATCCATTTTTTATTACCAGTAATGAATCAGTCAAGAAATGGGTGGTTTTTTGTTTCTTATGACAAGTAAAGAGCAGATCTCCAATCTACGATCTTTTTGTTGTTCATTCAACTCGTGAGGCACCCACTTGTCAAGCCTTTCCACTTTGCCGATTGCGTGAAGATTATTATCATCGTTATTCTAGAATGTATCATTCTTATTCCTGGGAATCTAGTAATTTAAAGACGTATTTATTTATATTTTTGGAATAGAGAGAATTAATTATCTTGCGTTTAAATAAGTAAATAATTAATTTATATTTATTTTACAGATCATGCTTCACTGTCGTCTGCTTTCGGGATTTTTGAGAAGTCAATCTTTGTTCTAAGGCTATTTTCGCGCCTTTTTAAAATTTAAATTGCCTTTGGTCTTTTGTCTTTTGCGCACGCGCGATAGTGGTGTAACGAGATTATCTTATTCTTAAATCACGTAATGTCTCACGAGAGCGCGTTCAAAATTTGTACTTGAACCGCTGGGAGAGCGGCTAACACTTGCGGTGACCTCCCTTTATAACTTATCCAACTTTTTTTTTTCGCTTCAGCGATCCAGTTTTTGATGCCGTGACCTCCTGACCTCAGCTGTCGTCGTGAAGTTTTTTTTTTTCCTTTTCCGGAACGATTATAAGCATCTTTCTTTAAATCCAGGATATGGCGCAGCTCCGTTTGTTTCTCTACCGTAATGGCCATAGAAATCCTCACCGTCCACCGACGAGATACAATCCGAATCTTCTTCGTCCACGACCCCTTCCCTTTCGAAGTCTCCCGTCATCCCAATCCTTTCTCTTCCGCGCCTTCTGCTACCTTACAAAAATGGTGGGGCGTATCGAGCTTTTCTGTGGTTGTCCGTCTGGCAGCGCGTTTAAGTACAGATCGATGGTGGAACGAACTCGCCTCACGAGCCGCTCCTGGTGACGTGATTAAGAATGAGGGGGAAGCAACCGTGTTATAGCATGGCGCCGAACTGTCGCAGATCAGTTACTAGTCACGAGGTTGTGTGTTGTTATTCCACGTGTATACCTTCTGTAATGGTGGTTGATTGAGCGATGTATTTACACCGGATTCTATGGGCGCACATTCTATATTCTACTCTTGAATGTTTTAGGTATACAGTAGCAGCTGCTGTATTTGGGGTCACATTTTAACCCTGTCAGATATACTGTTCATGAATATTCAAATCTTTTCTGATATATTTTTAGTTTAATATCGAACGTTATCGGCCAAAGTAACAGTAATGCGCCGCCCTGTAGTCAAAACAAAATCATATTCTACTGTTTATGGCAGCAGGATGCGTTTTTCATTAAACGTAAATCTCGCGGGTTTTCATTGGTTGCGCACTACTTAGTGTCGCGCATCGTTTTTTTTTTTTACAGTAGTTGTTCGTTCTACCATTTTCCGTATTCTATGTATGCTCATTAGAACCGGCGTATAAATCTTGGTTTCTCTGCTTCAAGATTTCCTATGTAGCGTCTGTGTGTAGATTTTAAAATATGCGTTTTATATATGAATCATATCTGTTTTATCATTTTAGTGTAATTGATTTCTTCGAATGCATAATCTGTTCGCCGAGAAGAGCCCGTGGAGCCGGTTTAGTTTTAAAGTGTGCGCCATATTTATGGGATCCAAAGCTATCCATGGATAATTAAGAATTCATTCCCATAATTCACCAGCGCAAGCGCGATGCACTGTGGGACGTTTTCTTAGTTCTAGTAAAACCCACGAAAGAGGTTCGCCCCTATAACTCAGAACCTCCCTATAACTGAAATAACGTTTACAATTTATTTATTTATTTATTTATCTTTTGGCGGATACCTGTTTCTGACTGGTTGCAGCTCCGAGCGTTTTTGCAAGTAAGGGAAATAGATTAAAAGACAAAAATGGGCAGTGGGTGGCCTGTTCCCAGATTTCCAACCGGTGTCGGCTTTCTTTGGCTCATCTCTCTCCCATGGCTTCTTCACTAACCGGTGACCTGCGTTTCCTCCTCCATCTAAATATGAAAGGTTTTAGAAGGGATTCCCCTGTCGAAGTTTGGAGTGCCGGACCCTCACCCCACCAAAGTGTAGAATAGGCAACGTTCTTCAGCGGATAGTGGCGACGCTTTGTTCCCTCAGCGTGGTTGTCTCCCTGTAGAAGGGTTGTCTCCATTGCGGAGACTGGTATACGAAAGACAAAGAGAAAATCAATCGAAGAAACAAACAAAAGTCATCGTTAAAAAGAAAATATTATGACTTATTTTTTTAAAGTTTTTTGTGCATATTAACAAATTTCAGAGGTAATCATTATTTGGAAAACTCGTATATAAAAGTGATTCTTAATAATACTTCCTCCAGATGTGTATGATTTCCTTCATTTACTTATTTACTCTTTGCTTCTTTTCCATGTGTAATGTTGTTACATCTATAATCTGGAACTAATTCCTGGTGAGGCGGGCGAAAACAGAATCCGTTTCCTTGCCGGAATATCCACGCAAAACACACCCCCCACCACTTTTAGGGGAAATATAAAAACAGTCGGCGACTGACCCCTTCCTTCCCCTTTCCCCCTCTTCTGTGATGGGCAGTAGAAAGGAAAATAATTTAGTGCACGACGACAGCTGATTCTGATTACCAAAGTGGCCGGCCAGTTCATGTTTCGTAAATTCTCTCTCTCTCTCTCTCTCTTAATTCTTTCAAATTGAACCACAGGCAACAACAACAACAACAACAACAACAACAATAAGTGTTTTCGATCAATTTGCAAGAGACGGGGCCTACACGCGCAGTCCTCGCTCGCCGTAAATCGCCTTATCGCGGCGAGTTTAATGTGGCCAGGTTTTCCTCTTTAAGTGGCAGTGCGCGTGCGCACTAATCCGACAAAGCAGGTCCGTGACGGGGCGGGCGCCGCCCCCCCCCCCCACCTCGGAAGGGGCCGGGTAATGTGGCGCTACTTTAGACTGTCGGCGATGATGCCGCAGCATTCGGCTACTTCTCCGCTACACTCTCTCGCCTCGGGCGGGTGAGGCCGGCGATCGATTGCGGAAAACGTGAGCTCATAAAGTTTTTACGAGTGATTCCGCCGCCGCCATAACCGCGTATGGATCCAATATTCCCCGCTCTCCGAGCGGGTTTCCATGACCGATGCGATTCACAAAGCACGAAATCGCTTCCTTTACTCGGGGAAAAAAAAAAAAAAAAAAAAAGAGAGAGAGAGAGAAAAACCCCTACATTTATGCAGTATAATTGTATATAAGTGATTCACTCCGACTGAGCGCAGATATTATATTAATTTATCAATGTTGCAAGCAACGGCTGCATTCGACAGCCTAAGCGCCAAAGGAAGTGGAAATCTTTTATGCGCAAGGGGCGAGAATCGTTAAATGACCGGACTGGAAGAAACCACGAGATAGGTCAGTCTGAGGAAAGTAGTCACGAGTGCGAGTGCGCGCGCGCGTGTGTGGAATTGATCGGAGTAGAACGCACGCGCTATCTATCAATGATGAAAACGCCAGTCAATCGCCCTTGTGGGTGGGTGGGTGGGGGGGGGCTCTCTCGCGAATATGCGAACCGTGGTAGGTTCTCACGCAATGTGAGGCGGCGCCGTGTGTTTCCACAGCCGACATTTACGAGTTACTAATGCGCAGTCGTTTACGGAGTCGAGAATGCGAAAACGCCTGAGGACCCCTCGAGTGGCACCAGGCGAGGAAGACCGACTTCTGCAGCTCCGCTGACACCTACAGACGCGAAAAGAGAGAGAGAGATGCAAGTAGCATCATTAGGCCGTGCAGAGCTGTTAACGCGTGGAGCTGGAACCATCATCATCAACCTGTTCCGGTTACGGGATTTCTCACAAACTCAAAAAACCATTTGTTTCACGGTAGTGTGGCCAAAAACAGGCAGGGAGGACACGAAGTACCTGGCCTTCGATAAGAAGGGGGTTCTTAAAAAGGAAAGCATTTTCACCAGCAGAACGAGTAATGCGTCGCCATATTTGCTCACTTCAGAAATAATGTAGCTTTTTTTTTTTTTTTAATTAATTACGGCAACAGAGATTTTAACTCAGAAATCCCTTGTCAATAGATCCCTTGTCCCCGAGTTTCCAACTAAATCTGACGGATTTCCTTCCCCTTCTTAGCTCGATGAACTATGGGCTTTAATAAAGGTAACGTAATGCGTGTCCCTCTTTGCTACATAAGGAACTGATATACGGTACAAAAGCGAGATGCCCTGTAGATATTTGTTGACTGCTGGCCGTCATCGGTTTGAGTCCCTGTCGGAGTTCTCTGTTAACCTTTCTCGATTTATGTCCGATTTAGCGCAAGTCGTGGTCACGTGGACGGCATGACGCGATTATTAGGTGTCTACCGCGCACTAGCTCAGTCTTTTACGGGTCCGAGCTGTCCCCAAGAGAAAGCGTCGGCCTTTCTTGTATTGTAACACCGAATTCCGTGTGCCATCAGGTGTCGCCGATACACCCTCGTCTAATCAGTCGCGCATAACTGATATACAACAGGCCGGACGCTTCTTTCCCAGAAGTCACACGGCAGACATTCATTCACCACCAGCGATCCACCCAGTTCACGTCCCGTGCGTGCGCGCACTCAGTGCGCCCTGACCCCGACATGGCTAGCCTAGGAAGCCTCTAGCCACCACCAGATTGGTTACAGAACGGGACCAGCCGACCGGCGCAGAATGACGGAGCCCTGAGCCGACACCAGCCAGTATCGAACCCGGTCCACCCGTCAGCTGAGCTATACAGGGCCTCTGGTCGTGCGCTGAAGATTTACACTACAAATGCACCGGTCTCTTCCCAAAAGCCGCTCTTTGGCTCATCGGAAAACGTCTATAACACGAATGGAAGACACACCCCCCCCGCTTAAAAGTAAAGGGGCATCAACATTACGGTCGACCGAAAAACTTTGATGACCGACAGATATTCCAGCCACACAATTAATTACCCGCGAACAAACTCCCGAAGTTCTTAACGTCGTTCAGTTTCATTCTTTTAATGTGGGCGCATATCGAAAGTAGGTTCGGGTAACAAAATACGGGTGGGACGTTCGAAACTTTGCACCGGAAACAAATAAATATTCTCTCCCTCTCCCTCTCCTGAAAGAAAGTTCGATATCTGATCCAGGATTGGGTGGGGGGAGATACTGACCCCCCCTCTAAAAAAAGAATTGCTCTATTTTCGGTAAACGCAGCCGTGAATAAATTAGAAACGATCTGGCTGGCACCTTTCGGTGTCCCCACCTCCCCTTACTAATCCAGCACCAGAATTCGCGAAGGTTCTTTTCAAACATTCATTCCGCCACACATTCGGTCAGCAAGGAGGCCGCGGAGCCCCCTTGGGGCCCTGGCTCCGGAGTTCCTCCTCGGGCGGAGAGAGAGGTGGGAGGGACACCGCATTGCGCAGACGCGCGGCCGGCTCCTCTTCTTTACATAATTCCTTTTTTATGGCCGCTTAAAACATCCGAGCCCTTCTGTCTACCTGCCGGCTGAAATACTTGCCGCCAACTCAACCGTGTCCCGCGCCGCTCCAAAGTAAGCGAGCCGGGGCGTCGGTGAAAGGCGTCCTTCACTCGTACCAAGTAATAAATTGTACAGGTATCTCGAGATCAGGGAGCCGACAGTTAAAGTTAATGGCACAGTAAAAAGAAAGCTAAAATGGCCGTTTACACCGACTGGCGGCGGTCGGGTTTATTTCGTACAAAAGCAACCCTGTCCAGAAAAGGAAGCCAGACTATCTGCGGGTCCTGAGCCGCGAGCTCGACAAAGAGAGAGAGAGAGAGAGAGGGGAGGCCCGCAATACATTTTTGCACTCAGCCGCCATGTTGCCTAATTCTGGAAACGCGGACGCCTTGGTACCGCGGACTCGGTGCCGATGCCGTTTGACTGGTAGGACTTATTCGTCAATAAAGCGATTCAATTCACGGTGGAAGTTACCAGAAGGCGACCTCGCTCGCACAGTCATTATAAGAGTCACGTTTGAAGTCAACAGTAATAAGTGCGCGTGATAAAGGAACTTTTTTTTTGTTGTTGTTCTCACGGTAAATAGCAACAAATATATAAATAAAAACGAGAAATGTCTAGACGGCATCTATAAAATAATTAGTTGTTCCTGCCCCAGAGGTATTGGGGTATTGTTTCTTTTGTTCTGTTTTTAAAAAAAAAAAAAAAAACAGGTTTCATCTTTGTGAGCTTTATTAATCTCTCCCGCCCCCAGGCGGCGCTTACGTGCATTTAATGTAACTCGACCAAACATGGTGTCCCGCGGACCCCGACAGAGATCGGAGGACGGCTTTGGCCCAGAAACCTTCTAGAGCCAATCTCAGGGTGGTCAATCGTGAATCTGAACGGCCTCTTCGAGACGCGGGTGCGATGGAGGAGTCGCACAGAGAGTGAGATTCTGTGGAGCTCTTCGAGAAGCTACTTCAAAATCGTTGTTTGACTGCGGAGAATCCTACTTTTCCTCTCGGTCGTCCTCCGCGGGTTCCGGGGACACGAACGGACAGGCCAGGTAAGTCTCGCTGGCAGTTAGCCAAATGCCTGGCGCAAACAAGCAAAATTCTCTCCCTCCCCCCGCCGCCAGTTAACAACCGGACGGATTTCGAGATCAGTTTGTGTTGGGAATGGTCAAAAACAACAACAAAAGTGGGGGGGAGGAGATTTGCATACTAATTACCGCGGCTGCGAGTTAATAAAACAAGTTGTCTTCTGCGCTTTTACCAATGGGAACTTCTGATGTAGGCAACTTCTCCTACCCCGCCTCGTTACTCGGCTGGTCGGTCTGCACTGCTCTCATGCTCTTCTGTACGTTGTTCCGCTATGAGATGGGCAGCAAATAGATTACAGGTAGCGAGCGCTCTCTTTAGCGACAGCAGAAGACAACCAGCTCCACCAGCCACTCGCTTATTTTCACCTACAAAACGACCGTTATTTGATAGCCGAAGCAATTTCGGAAGTTTATCAGACTTCCATACACCGGACAAGTAAGGAGCACGCATAATTGCCACATCAGCAGTTCGGTTGTTCGCATGGCAACCAGTCTGCGCACCATCGAAGTATGTAAAAAGAAATTTTTTTTTTTTTTTTAGAGAAAGAGAGAGGAGGTTACGTGAGTATAGAGATGACGTTGGTACAGAGAGGTCTTTAATGTCATAATTAGGAGGGGGAGAAGAGGCGTTAAATCATTCTGAGCGGGCATAGCCATTTTGTTTCCCGTGAGTCATCTGTTCTTTCACGTGACTCTACTTATCACAGACTCGGTTTGAAACCCGGAACGCGGATGACACAATTAAGGATCCAATCTCACGACAAAGACAAAGATATGTAAACAAATAAAAACTCGATCTGTCCCTTTATGATCGATCCAAGGACTGCATTGTAAGAAAGGAACAAAACAAATCAGTCTGCTTATTTTTCGGCACTTTAAAAAGAAGAAAAAATGCATGGACAGTTTGGAGAATGAAGGGGGAGAACTCGAATGTTTTGAGTGAATGAAATTGAACGCAGATTAGATTTTTTGTCTTTTCAGTTGAACGGCTTCGTTCAGCGGAATTCTTGTTGGTTGTTTGTTGTGGTGTGCCCCGATGTCTACAAGGAAGTAACTCTGATGGGAGGGCGTTGTCCTTCAGGGAATGGCGTGTGAGATACCAAGTTTAGGGGGGATTTTTGACCCAAAGTGCATGAACTTTGTTTTCCTTCTGTCGAGTTGGAAAAAGAGATGATAATTCTATGAAAGTCTTTACCAAATTCTTCAATGGAAGGCAGGTGAAATGCTTAGAAGTATTGACTACCAGTTAAAAAAAGAATTGGTTAAAACAAGCCGTGCTTTATTCATCGGTAGATAACTAATGGAAAAGATAAAATGGTTATAAATGTACAAAAGCGGGATAGAGAGAGAGAGGGGGGAGGGGGGAGGGAAGGAGGGAGGAGTTATTTCCCTTTTGTGTGTCAAGAAGAAAATATGATAATTCAAGTTTTCTCTGTAATTTTAAACTTTTCCTCTCCTTTTTCTTCTTGATTTTGCTGGTGTTATTACCAAGAGTCGGCCCCTGGGGGGACAGGAAAGCAACCATCGAACCGTTAGGGGAACCTAGCAGCTCGCGGTCTGACAAGACGGGTTTCCTTGAAAGGAAAACAGAAGGCGAAGAAAACCGGCGGCTACTTTCTCGCGGTGCGAAGTCGGCCATCGCTTCACTCGGCCCCCATCAACGATGAGGATTAGGAAATCAATGCGATGGCCTTGAAACACCAGCTTTTGTTGCTGTTGTTGTTGTTGTTGTTGTCTCGTCTCCAATGCGCTTGTTTCAGACGCGATGCCGCGCTTCGTGCTCCGGTCACCTTTCGCCTCGCTACTGCCAGCATCTGAGAACGAACCGAGGTAAATGCCGAAGCTGTTCTCGAGATGGAATCATCTTCCGTTTAACGGTCGCCTGTTTCATTACTGCGCTCGCTTTTGTAACGGCGAAGTTTCTTAAGCATCAAATAACCATTCACGCTCTGTATCAGCCAAAGACTGCAATTAATTCCCGGCATGAATCGTGAAATAATGCATCGCCCTCAGCGCAGTTTCATCGAGTTATCCCACTTCCCTCATCTTCTTGCTCTTTGACACCGAATTTGAAGAATCACTTTTTCAAAATTTTTTTTTTTTATTATTTTTATTTCTATCTTCATTAGTTACCAATTAAAGATGAATAAACCGTCTTTCCCACCATTGTTTAATATAAGTTTAATATTTTAGCTCAGCTGAATTTTTTCTTGAATGATGTTTACGTCGGTTTAGAAATTCGTTAAGATGTACGAATCTAGCAATAAAATTGAAGTAACTTAATCCCCTGAGTGTTGCCGGGCAACCGAATCAGAGAGTTATCAACAAAAGCTTACCAGGTCCGCCCGGCTGCTGGATAGGGAAAAACTGACATAACCTGGCCGTGCGAAGGCCTTTTAGAATAAATGTTGCTAGTTAGTCTTGCATACGACTCGTCAATAAATGAACCTGGTCGTTATAAACGGGGTTAAGCATACTGCTAATTTACACCCCCATTCTTATATACGACCAGCTAAAATCGAACGAAAAGCCATTTCATTTAATCCACTGCCACAATGTCTTCCCGATAATCCATTAAAGAGGCTTCTTTATACCTAGTAGGCCGTGTTTCAGCTCTATGTACTATTAATAAACGTAAATGACAAATATAATCATCGGGGACAGTTAGAAGCTTGAAACCTAACGCAAAGTCAGTTTAATGATAAATATCCGTCAGCTCCGACAGTTACCCGCTAGTTCCCGCATTCTCCGCCTATTTACTGACATGACGTTTTCCGGGCACTTCATGTCCAGCCATTTAGTCGAGCCATCTCCCACCGTTCCGGTTCAGTCAACCGTTTTACTCAGCCACCGTAACCGGAAGTACTTTTTCTCGCTTTCGCCGCCATTAACTTATTAGGACCGCCATAAACGCCACGGTGCGTGGCCAAGAATTATCATCCCGGGTTCATAGACGTTTAATATTCAATGGGCTTAAATTTCCGCGCGCATTCCTAATTCGACTCCCCTTTATCAACCCTGGCTGGTCACGGGATGTCGGTGTTTAGCGGGAACGTCTTCTCAAAGTCGCTCGGACACAAAGGGAACCGCAGCTCGCGTCTGTTAGTTCTACACGGCGCATTAGACAGCTGTGACCTGACTTCAAAGTGACCAACGAGCCGTGACCAGCAGCGATATTGCGGCTTCGCCGTCGACTGGTTATGGCTTTAACAACAGATAGAAGCGAGCCCAGCTCGGCCGACTGTGATCCTTCAGCTAACGGTTAACACGGAATCAATTCGCGCCGCCTTTCGGTCTGTGACGTAATTACATCGCGTCATATTGAACTCGCCTGTTTACGACTATGATATCGCCATAAAAAAGATGGAGGAAGGGAGGGGGTCTACTGTGTGCGCGTGCGCGTGCTGTCTCATTGGATACGCGTGTCGCCCGCCGACCGATCTGCTCGCGGCGGCCGTATTTGTGTCAGTCACCGGGCCAAGTTTGGGTTCGTTAACCAGGTCTCCAAAATGGTCCATCAGGAGGTAGGATAACCCACACACACACACACACACCATTCACGTGGGACACCCCGATGAGCAAAAAAGCAACCGTGAAGCACGGTTTTATAATCCAAGCGAGATGGATACTTACTTCTCCACCCTCTTTAGAAACAACTTACCTGACTGGTTCCCGTGCTCAACGATCAACCGCCATGTTTTCCCACGGATATCACCTTCCGATCCACGGCTCTGCCGCCGCCAGGTCGTGAATTATTGTGTCAACGGCTTGAGAGCTCAACCTTCTCTCCGTTAGTCGGTACCTAAGCTACCGGGCGACCGAGTCTTCTCGGTTGCTTTGATTTTATTTTGTATTCAGACCGTCGAGTTTGACGCAAAACAGCGCTGTGGATTTCCTTCCACTGGGCTAACAGCCGCACCTTTCGCCTTTCAGCCAGGAATCATAGGAAAAACTGCGGCATTTGTTATATCACAGAGCTGTAACATACTAGCTTCCTTATAGGCGGGACCGCTTAAGATAAGTGCATGCTCGCTTGTCAACCGGTCAGCGATATTAAGACAACACCCACCATCAGAATTACCTCTCTCTCTCTCTCTGGAATATCTTATAGCTTTTCCTTACACCGATTGGTACGACAAAGAAGAGGTAATGTTTAGGCTTGACCTCGTCCCCACCCCTCTCTATTCCTGGGGGGGGGGTAGCTTCTTACCCGCCATCGCCAGACCGTTCCCTAACTCGTCCTGGCACAGTCAGCCACACCTTTCACAGGCCGAGAGAGAATGCGAGCTGACCTGACCGGCCAAGCCGCCGTGGGCAGGACGGGTCACGACGGGGAGATAACTCGTGGTTCTGCGAAAACGAACTCGCAGTCACCGCTACCTTAAAGGAAAACCTACCTACTCTAATTGTTTATTATTATTATTATTATTATTATTATTATTATTATTATTAGAACTGTTGCAAGTCTTCTGTGTCCCCGCTGTACAAATTGCAGCTCGTAACCACTCAGCCAGGAGCTAATGAAGTTTTTGTTGTTGCTGCCACAATCAGTTTGACCCCAGAGGTAAGACCGGGAGATTGATCCGATACCGACTAATTCATCTTTACTGCCATTCGCCAACCTTTATCATCCTATTAAAAAACTCGTCGTCCATATTTGTTCTCATGCTAACCCAATAACTGCTTCAGACTTATTTTTAATTTACCAATCTTCTTCTTGTTTTCTTTTTCTTTCTTTTTTTTTTTTTTCCTTCCTTTTAACGAATTCCATTTCAGTTAAACAAACAAAAAAAACAAAAACAAAAACAACTCCCTCCCGTTTCTGTTTATACAGAAATATACCGTTTGATGAGATAAAGCGTTTAGCGGTAACACGACGGATTTCTCCTGTATCCGTCATCTGGCTCCGCCGGCTCGCCACTAGCTGGGGGCCGGCGGATCCTGTGCGCGCGAGAGAGCGCGCGTCGTCATGTGATGTGGTGTGCATCCGTTTAGGGGGGATGAACCTCGCTGCGCTCGTCAAATCGCCTGACAGGAGACAAACGGAGCCCGGCCCCGCCCACTCTTTTACGGCTTCGTCCAATCAGAGATGGTGCGCAAACAATTGTCCCTCCTCCCACCCCCCTCCTCCTCCTCCAACCCCTAAGGCTCGTTGGCATGTTACGAAGGGGAGTGCAGATAAAAGCGATAATGAGCCTAGGCACGGTTCACTGCCCATGAATGGGGCCAGCTCTCATGTAAATCTTAGCGGCGGCGCTGTCGGTTGGTTAACCCGGGCCATGTAGCTCCAGCACGGCTCGCCGGCGACTCAAAGGGGCTGTTTGTGGTGCCCGGCCGGCGAACTTGAATGGCGTCCAAATGATATGAACATAATCAGCGCCAGTAAACGTCCATTGTTGGCCGCTCTTTGTATTCTGCTCCAATGGATACCCGGCCCGACCGGCGTTACAGCCCAGTACCGCAAAAGGGCAGCCATCTACTCCTCCTCGGCGAATGTACGGGCGGCGAGAGGGGAGATATAGGGAGACATTGGGGGGGGACGAGCAGCCAGGGCTTGTGTTGTTGTTGTTGTTGTTTTTAAGGAACGACAATTAAAAAATATAGGCTGTTCTTCTGATGTTTGCGTCTGTCCGCGCGCGCGCGCAGGCGTGTGTGGAGGGGTCGTCCGTGCACGTGCTGAGGGGAGGGGGAGCCCCCCCCGGACCCGTGCACGTGTGCCCGGGTCGTAATGATAAAAAAAAAAAATGGTTGGATGGTTGGGGTGGAAACAGGGCAGCAGTTTTAGGAGGGCGAGTTTTCTGTAAGCAACAACAGACCCCTCTTCGCCGTCTTTGTTCCCTCCTCCGGCGTAAGTCAGCTGAAGTGGGACGGGGAGAGAAGAGGGGTCAGGGTCGCGGCGAGAGGTGGGTGGTGGCGGTTACCTGGCGGCCGGCCAGGTGGGCGAGGGGACTGCAGTAGCTCTCTGGGGGTATCATGAAAACCCGGGGTTAAAACGACAAAAAAAAAAAAAAATTCCGGGTGAACTGCAACAATGGCGATGGATGGGGGGCCCCCACACTCCAGAGCAGCCAGAGACCGGTTAATGGGCTCAAGTCACACGGAAAACCCCGCTCTTCTATTATTAACGGTTTAGCTGTAATCAGCGAAACGGGAGATGGACGCATTTGAAACTTAGTCTATGCTCCTTTGTCCCAGCTGGCAGGAGATACACAATTTGTCAGTCAGCCGCCGATATCGCACACGATCATTCAATTTTCGTAGACAATCTGAAACGAAAGTGGATGTTATGGTTACGTCTGGGCCGGGCTTCGCCCACATTAATATGCAGCCCCGTCTCACAGGAGACGGCTTCTCATTATCTCGGATTACACCAGTGAACGAACGCCTGTGCTACGGAATTATAAACTAATCAGGGCTGCTAATATATATATATATATATATATATTATATATATATATATACACGTTCTCTCTCTTCCTGCAGTGTATAATAATTACTGCCGAGAATATTGAATAATCCGGCGACCCCTCTTTCCCCCGCCGTATCTTCTACCCTCGCCAGTGAGAGCTCGCCGACGACACCTGTAAACGTCTCGTGGGGAACGTACGTATCGATATCGATAATGTACCTTTAGTTAACGCGTTTTTTCTATACCCCCATCAGAGAAGATAACCAATTTAATCTACGGTCTGCGAATGTATATAACCAACAGTCAGGGAAAATCATTGCAAATCGGACAACGAACGACTAACAGAGAGACACACAAAAAAAGGGGGGGTGGTTAGTTAGTACGGGAGAGATGGAAAACACCGTCGCTGTTTTTTTTAAATTTTTTTAATAGAAGTTATCTCCCTTTCCCAAGAGCAGATAAACGTACGTGTGTGTGTGTGTGTGTAGATGGCTCCTAAAGCTATCGCTGATAGCATTCCTCTTTCAGACATACCGAAGATCAGCGATCGCAATGCAAAACTCGGAATAACCCATTTACTGCATTTCTCGAACATTCACTGAACATAATCGAAATTAAAGCCAGTCAGCAGCTCGAACGTCTAGATCAGCACCTGCTGTAGTCCGGTTTGACTACCTGAACAGCCAGGGTAAGTAAGTACACCAATATATATATATATATATCGTACACCGATGTATACACCCCTATTGAAAGGGCGTATTGCTGCAGTTGACCGCTAGGAGGCGTTGCCAATTTTGTGCCAGGTACTAGAGTTTTTCATTGTTTAGGTGTGGAAGGAAAGCCCCGAGGAAGCTCATTCGACGGCCGACTGGGGAAATAGGGCGAGAAGGAACTACGCAGTGGGGGGTATGGGTCGGCAAATCGAACCGGTTCGCAGTAGTAGTACACTAGTTAACTATTATTTTTTTTAAAAATTATGATTGAATTATTATCATTACTTTTTCACTAGAATAAAAAAAAAAATTACTCGTGAATGTAGGATTTTATTCAGGATTGAGATGGTCGGGATAGCTTACCGCCTTCATTGTATAACTGGAAGTAGATATTCGTTGCTATTGCACCCTGCCGAACTGTGTCTCCCAGTTCCCCTGGTCTATAATCGAGTGCCTGCACGTGACATAAGCAAGTACAGAATAATAAAGTTTTCTTTTTTTTTTCTCTCCCCCCTCCCCCTCACACATGCTTTAGCCATTGACTTAGGTTAAATGATTACTTCCGGTCCCGTTTCTAAAACGAGACTTCCGCATCATTAGGGTCTATCCTGGTCGTTTTGCCGAAAGTATGCGGAAGTTGTATCGTTTGGAAAAAAAATTCCTTCTGCAACAACAAAAACAGACGTCGTTTTTATGGCGACGAAACGAAAAATGTCAGATTCTGTTTTTTTATTGGGTAAAAATTTACCAAGTTCTTAAGGTATATTCGGTATTGGTTATTTTTAATTTATTTATTTTAAAGTCAAAATGCCAGTAGTTCACACGGGGAAGTGCCTCGTTAATCTCTCCCCCTCCCACCTCACGTGTTGTGTTTTTTTTTGCTAGTTTCTGAAAAGATGTTCAGCGCTATTCAAATATTCATTTTCTTCAAGGGAGGTAACTCACCCTTTTTGGCTCATTTTACGGGAGTCCATCAAAATCTCGCGCTCTTGATAAATAAATCGATAGGTCACACTGAGTGCACGCCGGATGCATTCTCATTCACTCACTTCAGACTGATGTAGTCTAATATTTTGATATCGCGATTTATTCGGATAGTCGTTTAGTGGGGAATCAATATTCTTATCTCTAATCACCGCCAAGAGTTGTGTAAAACCGAAAAGTCGAGAGATCGGTTCACGCGACTTCAATTCGTCAACGTCGGCGAATGGTATGGATCTGGGCATCTTCTCAACTTCATCTGCTTCAGCGGAGTAGAGCCTGGGTTCAGACTGCCAGGTTCTTCTGTACGTACGCTGATATTTTCCCTCTATTGCTTCCCTCGTCCGTCGCCGACGACGTCTTGCTCTCGCAGACGCCGGCTGCTGACGGGTGTTGACCACGGTGCCACGGAAACAAATCTGTGTGGTTTCCAGAAAGAAAAGAATAGCATGGAAAACGCACGGCGAAGCCGGCTGTGGGTCTTTAAAGGGTTTTTTAGTAAAAAAAAACACACACACACACAAGAAAGCAATCAAGGCCCTGATCGAAATTTCTGTGATCACTGGATATAAGAAAACACGACATTATTCCGTGTCGAGTTGTCTGCCCCGCCCCACTTTTTTTTCTTTTTTTTTTAAAATATCAGAACAATTTAATAGACGAAACTTTAGCGAAAAAAAAAAAAAAACCAATGGACAAATACGTTTAAGAATTAATATAATAGCCTCACAGGCAAATGGTGAAGGTTAGCGAGAGACAGAGAGTATTTCCAATTCGGCAAACAAACTCATTTCGTCATGCGATTCCTTGCGGGCCTAACTCTGTCGTGGTGAGATCGGATAATTACAAATAAACCAGCTGATCCCACCCCTACATCTCCCTGTTGATCTCAAACCTTAACGCCTTGGTTGCGATCCTCGGTCCACACTGGGAACCGAATTTACTCGGATGAGCAGAGACTTGAGGTGCACGTGACGCCTTGGTTGCGATTCTCGGTCCACAGTGGGAACCGAATTTACTCGGATGAGCAGAGACTTGAGGTGCACGTTGATGCGCTGCCACGCTGGCGTTTAGAAAGTGCCTCATCGCTAAATCGGTCATTTTAGAATGCCGGTAGTCACAGAACGCGTAACTTTCCAGCGAGGCCGGTATTCTAGAGACTGAAAGAACTCAACGTCACATGACAGATCCAGAGTCGGAATCAAACATTTGTTAGCGCTCTAGAAAACATAGTCGAGAGGCGTGAGCACGTTTTGGTTTTGCAAAGCGAGAAGAAACCGCATCCGGTCAGCAATCAATGGAATCTGACCTTCGAAATGCAACAAGTGTCGAGGAGGTCTCAACACAAAATTACGCGATTGGCTTCTGGCTAACAGTGTGGTGTGCAGACAATGAATAACAACTGTTCCTCCATACCAGTAACCATCGCAGGTCATGTCCAGACTGGGCTGTAGACCGTATAGGATGGAATGCAAAAGGGGGGATTTCTCAAATCAATGAGCCAGAGTGTGGAGATAACCAGGAAAGAAATGGATTCCAGAACAGCACCATGGCTGGTTTAAGGTACAAGATCTTTGATGTTTATGCATGGCTATATGCTGTTACCATTGGAGATAACTTCATTCTCATGGATGATAATGCCCATTCACGTCGTGCCCGGACAACAATCCGTTTGAAGTGATCAGCTTATTCTCAGGAGCTTAATCCAATCAAACATGTCTGGAACACGATTCAGGCTGTCATTGGAAAATCCTGTGCTCTCACGAACTGTGCAGGAATTTGGTGGCGCCCTCATCGAAGAATAAGGCAGTCTGGTCCAGATCATCTTCAAAGACTCATCAGCAGCATCAGACGCTCGCCGTCCAGTTGCTATTCCGCCTAGAGCCTCTTACACAAGATATTAGGAGTTTGCAAAATGTCAAAATTTACCTTTCTGTCTCGATAAATAAAATCTTTATTTTTTAGAAGTGCCTTTAGTGACTCGTTATGACGTCATTATTTAATAATATCTTTGACATTTTACAACACCGCTGTCTCCCTGAAGTATATTTAACACACATCTCACCTTCGCGTGTATTAATAGAAGTCGTTATACGAGCACCACAACAGATAACTGCCATTGATTTTAATTGCTATTTTTTTTCTCTCTTTTGTTCTTTATTAATTAAACATTTATTCCCGATGCGTCCAAAAAACCTCCTTAAATAGTTCCCCCCCAGTGAGATCTTGAAGATATTACTATTTAATTCTCTACCCGACTTAAGTAAATAAAGAAATAACAAAGCGAAAGAAAAAGAACAGGTTTTAGCAAACTAGCGTTATATTAAGGTTGTTCGCTTTTTACGAACCGCTTGTCTTGACTTTCTGGGTCTAGAGACGTCCCGCACCACTGAGTTAAAAGGGGCGGGTGGAGAAACGATTTACCTGGGTACGGTGGGGGGCGGGAACGACAACAGGTATAACAGTAAGACCGTTGATACTGTTTGTGGTATCAGGATTGGCATCATTTCAACCCTATACGTTACAGATGATGGGAGTGGGGGGGTGACAACCAATAGACTATTTTTCGTATATCACGAAAGAAACTCGGTTTCTGAAGGCTTCCATCAGTAGCCATTAAAGTGGGGCCGCTTCTCGAAAGCAAATAATCATTTTAAAAAAGAGGGCATCGTCCAGGCTGTGGGTGAATTTACGTCACTTGTTATATTACTGTGATGTGTTAACGTAGTTACCCTACTACATCGTATCAACGTTGTCATTGCAATTAACAGTTGATAACAATAGTTAACGAGTTAACCAAAAAAGAAGGAAAATCGGCCATTTTGTAATAATATTTACTTCAGAAATTAGATAGCGTTATGGTAGCATCATGACGTGACGTCATTTCCGCAGGGGATGTAACTGCAGCAAGGCTTCATTTAATGTACGTTTTCACGATATACAGTAAAATATCGAGTGAAAAAGTTGTTATAAACTTAGGATACAGATTTTTTTTAATTAGATAATGCGCAAAAATTTTGTTAGTTTTCTTGCCTGACAACTCCTGATTGATAAGGATTTTTTCAATAAAAACAAAAGCTGATTTGGTCTCTCCCACGGGGTTTTCAGTCGCTAAATAGTTAATGTAAATTCTCTGCAGTCATCTTTGTTAATTTTTAATGGAAGGCTTTAAACAGCAGATAATGGAATCTTTAATCTCATGCATTGTACATGAATGTTTGGGAGAATAAAAAAAAACAACAACAAAAACATTGTCCTGTGCAGTCGGAATCGAAATCATTGACATGTATAATAGATAAGAGGGAATTCTAGATGGCTTTTTTAACGTACGGATTAGCTGTAACGGTTAATGGCCGGACGGTCTTCGGAATTCAGCCGGTACTATGCCTTTATCCATCCGATTAAGGCGCACGGTGATGAGCTCGGTATTCAAAGAACGCACAGCAATTTAAAACAAAAAAAAAAACAACAACAAACAAGAGCGCCTCTGTCGTTGATTAATCAAGAGAAGGTAACTCGGCGGGTCGCTGCCACCTCAGAGTGACAGTCACTTGACCGCTGCCCTGGGGAGATCCCGACGAGGGGGAATTTTATCGCCACACCCTGCCCAGAACCCCAGACTAAAACATCGCGGTAGGGACGCCACTCCACTACCCGGGTCCCTACTAAAATCCTTCTTTGTTGTTCTTTATTTAGATACGGCGATACTTGGAGGCAACTCACGCAACCGGCTGCTGAGGTGTGTGTGTGTGTGGCGGGAAGAAACCACGTAAAACCGAAGCCATTCTCACGGGGGCCGGCCGAACTCGAGCCCCTCAACCTTAGAGGTGCAGCAGCACCCTGACCGCGTCGCCAACGATGGGTAATTAACGACGGTTGCCCTTTACGTTCCTTCCATCTGAACATTGTTGTAAGCCCCGGGGTTTTTGAGCTCTCGATATATTTTACAATATTTGTATATTACAAAGCCATCTATACAATAGCAGTCCGCACAAGGGAGGGGGCCACGGAAGCGGGAATGACCCCTTTAAGGTGGTTCTGGATCGTTCGGACGTCAGAAGCGGTTGGCGTTTTTGTTTTAGCTCCTCCACCCCGATTGTATCCAGGCTCCTTTCGGACGGACTTTGTAAGCGAGCGAGCGACGAGTTTAGACCCGATGCGGGTAGAAACTCCCTCTAAAGAACCGTACCCGCTCTCCCGTGACTAATGTCTCACTTTAGGGATCACCGGGGAACGGGTTTCAATGTCCCCTACCCCCCTTCCATCTTCACCAACCCCTGTATTTGCTCGAAATAATAATAATAAAAAAAAAAAAACACAAAAACAAACAGCATAAACCCAGGCCGGCCGCGCCGACACGAAAGCCACCTCGGTTTAATAAAGAATTCTAAGTGTGGGGTCAAGTTTGATGGCTCTGCGACACGGTTTCCCTCTTTGGCCCGCTTTGTTTGTGGCTATTTTGTCACTTGTCAAACAACAAAGGCGCGCCGGGCCCGTGGGGGCCCGGGTACTAATACGACGGCTCCCGTCTGGCTACTGTTCTCATTCGGCTCGGATTCGACGCGGTATCTGCCGTGTGACAGACGCCGATAAATCTCTTTCCCCGGGTACATTGTTTAAACAGCGACATATAATGGGAACGCTCGCCTTTGTTCGCCTTGCAGTCAGGCCATATGCTTATATAACTGCCGCGGAACCTCGGTCTTTGTAGTCGGAATCCCGCCCGCCCTTTTGGTACAGGCGGCCTGAGAAAAGGGCAAGCACCCAGATTCGAGCATGCGTTTACCGAGTGGTGGTTAAAAGGCACCAGACAGCGACGGGTGAGCAAAATCGCCTGTCTCCCTTCCAGTGGCCACGAGCTGACGCGGCTGCTGCTGCTGCTTCACACGAAGCTTCACCTGCCCCCAATGATCTTAGCTGCTCTCACTGTGTTATCTTCCATTCGCTACCTGGAAGAGCGTCCAGGTACCGGATCGGGGCCGTTTACGGCCCCGTCAGGGGCATCGCGCAATCCATCTGTCAACTACGCCGATTGTTCTAACTGAAGACGTAGTGGAAAGAGAGAACCAGTTAAGTCCGGCCATCTTAATTTTGCTGAGGTTCGTCTGCGCAGAGCCGCCTAGTGGTGAACAAGCTCCCTGTTATCTCCTTGTTCTTGAATCACCAGAACTCTCCCCCACCAATCTTTCTCTTTCGCCCTGTTGTACACCGCGGGCCGGCCATAGGTGAACGCGCCGTACAACATCTAAAAAACAGAAAAACGTTCGCAATTCTATTCGAAGAATCCGTCAGTCCTCCGTCCGATTCACTGACTATAGATCAGCATCCGTCAGTCCTCCGTCCGATTCGCTGACTGTAGATCAGCATCCGTCAGTCCTCCGTCCGATTCGCTGACTAGATCAGCATCCGTCAGTCCTCCGTCCGATTCACTGACTGTAGATCAGCATCCGTCAGTCCTCCGTCCGATTCGCTGACTAGATCAGCATCCGGCAGTCCTCCGTTCGATTCACTGACTGTAGATCAGCATCCGTCAGTCCTCCGTCCGATTCACTGACTGTAGATCAGCATCCGTCAGTCCTCCATCCGATTCACTGACTGTAGATCAGCATCCGGCAGTCCTCCGTCCGATTCACTGACTGTAGATCAGCATCCGGCAGTCCTCCGTCCGATTCACTGACTGTAGATCAGCACCCGGCAGTCCTCTTTAGGGTTCTACAGGTGTAACAGTGTGAGCTTACCTTTATCTAATGTCTTCTTGATTGTGTACACACGTTTTTGGTGGGTTTGGCATCCCAGCTCTGAGAGGGGGGGGGCATTTCACGATTTTCCCACTTCCTACCAGGACCTGATAGGGCCTGACCCCTCCACGGGCACATGATGACGTATCAGGACTTTCGTGATGCCTTTTTTTAATCGTAATTTTCTAACCCCGACGAACCCTTCACACTCCAATCTCTGTACTTCCGTGAAACAACAGGCTCCTTGAGTTGACAAAACCATTTGTTGTAGCTTCATTACGAAATTCTTGGCATCTATTCCAAGGTCCAGCCCCCTTTTTTCCATATTAGTAACGCTAATATTAGTTAGAAAAGCTACAGGAAGAGAAAAAAAACATTGCTACAATCGCCTTTGGCTGGTTCTTTTACTAATTTCAGGACCCTCCCGCTTATATCGTCCTTTGTCTTGCAGGAGAGGTTAAATTCCTATTGTTTTCCCCATACTGCGATCTTTGTCATACTGGACCCCAGATATTCGAAGCGGCTTCGATTGTGTAAAGCGGTTACCCGAGCTCTGGGTAGCGGTGACTTAGATATCTCTTCAAAAGTAACCTAAGGCTTTCTGCAGGAACATGTTAAAATCTCAGTACACCACTCGCTATATCCATTCATTACACGCAGGAAATACTTAATTATGCATAATAAATATTCGTTAAAGCGTAAATCTTAAAATTTGTATGAATGTAAAAGGTGATATTTGAATTTCAAACCCCACATTGATATTCTTGGCAATGCCACGGTTCCGAATGGCAACAATGAACTATCGGTAGGCTGCATTAGCGTCCTCAGAGTTTTTAACGATCGAACTACTTCACACTTATTCACAATCCAGGCAGCAGAATAACTTATGACTCTAAGCTAATACTGCACACACACACACACACACACACACACACACACACACTGGCGTTTACGATTATGAGCTCT
The DNA here is from genome assembly GCA_018389105.1 of Nautilus pompilius. Classification (NCBI taxonomy): domain Eukaryota; kingdom Metazoa; phylum Mollusca; class Cephalopoda; order Nautilida; family Nautilidae; genus Nautilus; species Nautilus pompilius. The sequence continues at coordinate 1,322,028 of JACATO010000320.1, forward strand.
CCATTCCAAAACGCCACTTGCTTTTCATACACTTTGCTATTAATGAATATGCATCATCCCATATTGAAATCTGGTGAACCACGTATCGCAATATCAATTATCATGCTTCTATCGTCAGGTCTTCTGCATGACCATGGATTCACCAAATTAGTCTCGTGGATGTTAGATTTAATTCGTGCCGAAAGCACAGATGCTTTCGTGTTCAACTCGTATCGTTTCTTACTATTAGTCCGAACGGTTTTTAATTCACTCTGTGCCCTTATATTCACGAAAGATGGTATCTCCACGAACTTGGTGGTGATTGGTGCCGGCGCTGAAGTGATGGAGTTGTAAGCTGTGTTGCATAAACGACCATTTATTAGATGAAGTTGCCTGCGACTACATAAAAAAGAGGAAGAGGGAACCTCAACGAAGAAGGCTGAGGGTTCGGAAATCTACGGGAAACCCTTTCCCGACAGGCATCCGACTAACTGCTGACCTCGATTTTTCTGCAAAGCCAAGCATCTCAACCTCCAACACAGAAAGACGGTTAAAAGAAGCCCGACCGGGGCCAGACGATACTGGAACTACGTCCGGGTGCAATGCATTGTGGTCGGTTCAGAGCGGCGGGTTTGGAATATCTGCTTCTAAGAGACGACAGAAAAAGACGCGAGGAGCGTCGGCATTTCCCCTACAATTGAGGACGACGGTGGAGACGTGAAAGTGGCTTTGCTGCTTGTCGACTGACGATTTGATGAATGCTAACGATATTCTCACAGAAAGGGATATCACAATAGAGCTCAGTATGCTATATCGTGTAAGGCAAGACAAGAACAACTCCTTAAAAGCACGGCTTAGCCTCTTCCCTAATTTTACTGATCTGGACCCCCCCTCTGAGCTTGTTGGATGAGAAAAGCCAACGAGGAAGGCCCAATTAACGCCATTCGGCTATGGAACTTGCGAATAAGTGCGGCAGTTCCTGACGTGGAAGGGGCGGGTATTTTGGTGAGAACGACGTCTTATTTAATGGTTCGTATGTTCTGATGCATGAGCGGTTAATTTGATTCTTCGTTTTTGTTTTACTAGTGTTCACGAACCTTGAAACGTCGAAGAAAAACGGGTGAGTGCTTCCATTATGGTGGGTACATGGTGAAAGTGAAAACAGACGAAGAAGTCCCTGTACCCAGCTCAATCTGGTCTCGTCCCAAATGAACTGCATCTATTTTATGCGCTTAAAATCGTTTTCTTTTTTTTGGTCTCTATGTTGTTAATTTTAGAAAATCCAGCTGTATAGATGGGTACAGAAGTCGGATTAAAAGATGCCGCCATATATCGGTTAACAGACATTTCCTAAGCCTTTGAGCCATATTTAAGCTAATCCTTAATAAATAATTCATTCCTTCATATTTTATGGCCACGATTGTCAACTAATCGAACGATAATTGATTTTCGGCGACTTCTTCAAAGAAACGTCGAATCATTATTTTTACGTTTATCCAACAAGAAACAATTATGCATTTGTTTACCTTCCACTGTTCTTTCACTCAATTTAAATAATTATCTCAAAACGCAATGCGAAAAGGTCTCCAGTTCTCGAGAGTTTATCGCTTTTGAAGAATTTTTTTGTGGAAATAATGACTAAATGATGCAGACACGAAAATCTGTCATTACGTGAGTCTACAGGTGATGGATACCATGTTGCAATAAGGAATCGTCTGATTGGTGAGTACGGAGTTTTCCGAACCAACCAGTAACTTCGATGGATACCATGTTGCAATAAGGAATCGTCTGATTGGTGAGTACGGAGTTTTCCGAACCAACCAGTAACTTCAATGGATACCATGTTGCAATGAGGAATCGTCTGATTGGTGAGTACGGAGTTTTCCGAACCAACCAGTAACTTCGATGGATACCATGTTGCAATAAGGAATCGTCTGATTGGTGAGTACGGAGTTTTCCGAACCAACCAGTAACTTCGATGGATACCATGTTGCAATGAGGAATCGTCTGATTGGTGAGTACGGAGTTTTCCGAACCAACCAGTAACTTCGATGGATACCATGTTACAATAAGGAATCATCTGATTGGTGAGTACAACAGAGCATCTAACTCACTAAAATGCTTATTAAATACTGAAATAACGGTACAGAGTAAGGATTTATCTTAGGTATTAATACTAAGAAACTAATCAACGATTGATAGGCAACCAAAAAAATCAATAAGATATAAGTGATCTGTAGCCATTTCTGGCAGGAACTGGCGCCTAGAATTTCATCCAGTCCCGTAAAACCCCGACGAGGTCTCGACCTACAACAATTACACTTCATAAAATTCCTATTCCTGTGAGGAGACTGTACAACGACAGCTTCCCGTAGGAAAGAGAGCGGATTCTCGCTTACGGCTACATTCGGCGAGGAACACCTGTGAACAAAGGAATTATCCCTGGGGAACCTCTCCTCCCACTCTTTCTGCTGGAACTATGGCTAAGTGTGTGAAATCAGCGGCGAGGGTTACCAAAAAAAACAGACTGGAGCGAATTTCTTCTCTTCTGTCTTAACTGGAAATCCAGGGACAGGGTTCTGGTGGAAACCTTGTGAGAGTGGCGACTTCACTTCGGATTGTAAACGAAATGTTAGCCAAGGTTTGGCAGTTAACTCAGTCAAAAGAAAAGAAAAGTAATTTAATCTGCGTGAAAGGCAAATACAGTTCAAATTTAAAATGTATAAAAGTTCAGTAAAGGTCATATTTAAAGCATACTCAAAATTTCAGTGTAAAACCTTGAACTCATTAAGAGGATTAATGCGTTTTGAAGCCAATTAAAAGGCTATATTCAAAACAGTTTATTTGCTAATACATTTGATATAAAAAAGAATCGTATGAAATAATTTTGAAGAAAATAGTAAGATTTCAGTAAAAGTCAGCCTTTCATCAAATGATGATCAGGAGGTAAATAAGAAAGTTAATTGATAATTAAATTAACTAGACATGATGAATATATATATATATATATATAATGAAACATATTGGACAGAGAAAAAGTTTTATATGAAAATTATTCGCAATATTACGACATTCTAGGGTTTTTTTTTTCTTTCTTAAAAAGTGCAAACGAATTTAATCTTATTTTTAAGACTTAGATCATTAAATTTTTTTTTTTCTTTTGATGCATTTTTAGAGATAAACTGTTTTGTTAGCAGAATTAATTGGCGGATTGCGTGTCAGATACGTACAGTGGCGCGGTAGCGGGGGCCTGTGATAGCCCCAGAACACGATAAGCACTGGAGAGCTATCGACTGCAGGAGAGCTCCGCTAACTGTCTTTACAGGCTGTCAGTGTTTGTACTTAACCGAGGTTTTTGTTTTGCGTTTCTGCTCCTTTATATACGAACACAGAACTCGCTGTTTTGGGTTTTTCTATTTCAATGACAGATCACTCAAAACGGAAGCTAAAACATAGAAAAGCAAACATCTTATCTTGTGAGATGTCTTCTTTTTTTTTTTCTTTTTTCCTCCGCGAGTTACATTCTGATAAATGTCCTAGCGGAGAGAGTCGGCACTCTTCACAAGAGTTATCTGCCTTGAAGACGTCGGCGTACATCTCCAAAGTCAAAAACGTGTTTTTATTATGTCCTACCTATATTATTAATTTAAACCCCAACTTGATACCAGCTATTGCCAAATTTTATTCAACCCACGTCGCGAGGAATTTGGTAAGGTACAATAAAAATATGGCGTCGCCAAACTTGACTTAGCACAAAGATGGAGTCGTTTTCATAGTAACTCGACTTGATGTCGCATAACACATTCTGTTAACTAATGTCACCACCGTAAATGAAGAAAGTATAATTTGTAATTAATTAAACGTTCCTAATTTTGTTGTTGTTGTTGCTGCTGCTTTTGAAATATTAACGATCTAGAAAATGAAATATTCAGAGCATTTTTTTCGAAGGAGTAAGGAGACAGAGTGACTAGAAAAAGATGGGGATGTGATGGATCCATATTTCTAGCCTTACTTTCGTAACCAATAAAAAAATTTTGGAAAAAAAAAATCAAAGAATATTCAAAATATCTTTTTGATAAACGACAGCCTTTCTTAAGGCTGCTAGGAACAGATATATTCATAAAAAGTATATAATATTTTTGATAAACTATGCAGAGCTGAATGAAAAATCCCAGCATTCCCAGCATTCCTATTTGTGTGACGCACGGCAACACCAGCAGATCTTTCGGCTCACTGTAAGTAAAGTGTAGAACTTAATTCTGGTTTCTCTCAGTCAGGTCAGATATACGTCGTACTTGAAATAACCAACCATATTCATTCATTCATACTGTTGTCAGTGGCAACGCGTACTGCGCACGCCTTATGCTAAATAGTTCCCTCGCCACAGCTGATCAGGTGTCAGGTTTATGTTATTATTCTTATTTGTTACGAAACGATGGTGAGTTTGTGCTTTTTGTTTGTTTGTTTACCCCCCGTCAGGGAAGACGAACCGGTGATCTTCCTCCCCTGATGGACTGCGCCGGTTCCGTGGGTTCTTCTTCTCGAATATCAGTTAAGTCGTACGCGTTCTCGCATTTTTTAAAAATAATTTTTAACAACCGCGGTTACGTCCCTTTATGTGCTTCAACTGGCAAATCACGTGCTGGCTGTTATGTTAAGCGGCGGGGTCAGTCTTCAGAACCCCGTCCTGTCCCTCTCCCCCCCCCCGCCCGCCGCCTTGCTCACTTGTTTGCATTTACAGCGCGCGGCCAACCCGCTGTGAAGGGGGAGATTTAACTCCACTTCCGAGTTCCCAAGTCGACAGCCATGATTATCTCCTTAAAACGCAGTAATGGGAGAATATTCGGGCAGAATCTTTCATTTTTGTCTCCGCTGGTCCGCCGACTGGAATAAACCGGCGAACTCTACCTGACTGGAATTACGATACGCGTTGCTAGACAGAGCTGACCCTCACAGAACCGCCGCAGTTTCGTATTTTTGTTCTTGCTTATTCACTCTGTTTTTTGTTGTTTTTTTTAGTTGAGAAACTAAATACAAATTACGCATACCTCATCATATTAGATTCCGACCCGCCTGAGCGCAATATCTGGTTTGTGATTAAGTAGCCCCCGTCTAATGCCTACCACCGCTTCTTGTCATGCGATAGCCTCATTTATAGACGCAACACGCGATTATAACTAGTTTAATACAGCCTTTGTGTGTAACACTAATCCGGGCACTTGTTGGGCGTAAATCTCTAAAAGAATTCCCTTCCCTCGACATGGCTGAGCGGACTTCCCACGTTCCGTGTAGGACCTGTTGCTCTTGTCTAATACGATTCATTTACCCCCACCCACTCACAGACTTTCACGTGCGATCTCGCGGGTCACTGGGGTTTTGTGTTACTCCTTCTTAGTCTCGGCTCATCACGGCGCTGAGCTATCGCTGCTTTGTTGAATTGGCAAGAAACCCGGCCTCTCTGACACCGTCCATGCGAGGAAACAGCAACGGGGGATAATTTCCAACCGCCTCCGACTGCTCCAGCCGCATACATCGCATTTAAAGATACCAAGCGACCTCGAGAGAGAGCGCGCGAGCGACGCGGTAAAGTCAACGGAACAAGCTCTCTCTCTGTACTGACGTAATATCTCTCTCTGTGTATTGACGTCATCGTTCTCTGTACTGACGTCATATCTCTCTCTGTGTATTGACGTCATCGTTCTCTGTACTGACGTCATATCTCTCTCTGTGTATTGACGTCATCGTTCTCTGTACTGACGTCATATCTCTCTCTGTATTGACGTCAACGCTCTCTGTACTGACGTCATATCTCTCTGTATTGACGTCAACGCTTTCTATACTGACGTAATATCTCTCTCTGTGTATTGACGTCATCGTTCTCTGTACTGACGTAATATCTCTCTCTGTGTATTGACGTCATCGTTCTCTGTACTGACGTAATATCTCTCTCTGTGTATTGACGTCATCGTTCTCTGTACTGACGTCATATCTCTCTCTGTGTATTGACGTCATCGTTCTCTGTACTGACGTCATATCTCTCTCTGTATTGACGTCAACGCTCTCTGTACTGACGTCATATCTCTCTGTATTGACGTCAACGCTTTCTATACTGACGTAATATCTCTCTCTGTACTGACGTCATCGCTCTCTGTACTGACGTAATCTCTCTCTGTACTGACGTCATCGCTCTCTGTACTGACGTAATATCTCTCTCTCTCTCTCTCTCTCTCTCTCTCGGCAATTTCTCCTAGCTTTAACGCGAAACCCTAATTGTTTATTTTTATTAGTTTACATAACAAAATAATAATATATAACGATGATAATGGCGAATCCTTGTAGCAGAGCAACTACTGGTATTGCATCGAATTGTCTCTTTTTGGCGTGTACTGTATTAACTTCCTGGTATTGAAATATACAGTATTAATAATTGACTCTAGAAGTGTGGTTTCTCTCCTCGATGTATTTATTCCCCAACTGTGACTGCGTAGAGACTCCAGTAGACGAGAATATTTCAATGGCACCCGGATGTCTAAAAAAAAGAGAAGGAATCTTCACGATCACAGCTAAACTAAATCGACGCAGTCATAAATCACCGAAAACTATTTGGTAATAAATGACTTTCGGTAAAAGATTCCTTTACTCATCAGACCTCTTTGACTGGATGCCGCGAAGCTACCGAATATCTCGTGTATAAATGTCGACTTATCAGTTGGCTGATCGTGTTGCGGTCACCGTTGAAACGATTGTATTTTAAAATTAGGATCCATGTCCAAGGAACCCGCTTTCCTCAGAACCCAGATATTATTATTATTATTATTATTATTATTATTATTATTATTATTATTATTATTATTATTGTTATATTATTAGCTTAAAAAGCTTCAAAGACCTTCACTCTTTATTTCCGTCTCATTTAGAAGCAAACCAGGCTGTTGGTTTTTAGTCTTTAGGGGGCGAAAAGAAGCTCCGTTCCAACAGAGCATCTCCCGTTTCCTCCGCAGTGGAGCTATTCATTTGACAGTTGGATGTTCCGGCTTAAAATTAATAGCGACTTAATCTTTTATTACACCGAATTACGGCGGCGTCCGAATCCGGATTTCCTGAGATTACCGAGCGTACCAGTAAGTACGATCGTTTGACGTAAATCTAATCCGAGTTGGGTGTTCTGTTACGAAATTAGCAAGACTTTATGGTTAAAGCCGATAAGTTTAAAATTACGATTCCGGGGTGCTCAGAGATTTACGAAAAAAAATCCGGTTTGCGCCTAATGTACGGGTTGGCCGGTGCAGGGGCAGAGACTGTACCCAGCCAAAATCTAGTGCCAGCAGCTAAGTGGCTTGCGACACCATTCGCTAATCTACATAAATCGAAGCGTTCTGAAGCACGGACGACGAAGAACCTGCAAACAATCCGAAGATAATTTTTAAAATACAAATCTGTTTAGGTGCTTCCCGTTCTTTAATAAAAGTTTGTTTTGTTTTTTTTTTCCGTTTTAAATTCACGAGTGGTTCGAGCTTCCGCTCGCGGACACCTGAAATTCTGGGGGGGGGGTTCGTGTGCCAATACTGTTGTCATCAGGTGAGAGGATTTACGACATTTCTTCCATTCATCTGGTCACCTTTCTCTTTATTCTGGTTTGTTTTAGT